>CM062568.1:65940119-67181910 GCA_031468815.1 Morus bassanus
TGAACTGAGTGTCTGAGTCAGATGACCTAAATTCCTCTAAGCCCCTGTGCCTAACATTTTGTGTTAGATGACGCTTGGCTGATACTCATTCGACACCTTAGGCTTTCTGAACTCCATTTCGTATTATGGTGCAATGTGTCCTCACGTACAGAGTCCAGAAAGCATACCACTGGGTCTGGGACTCTCATCTTTGACATAAAGAGATATTTACCATTTATTGCAGGGTCTCTGATCCCTCTGTTGTGAGCTTGTAGAGCAGTCTGCTCTTCTCCACAAAGAGTACCTGGAACAAAAGAACTGCTTCCGTTTAAGATGAAACCTTGGCACAAGTGAGAAGAGTTTTTTCCATGCACCTGTCCTTTTAGGCAGTAGGAACATATTGAACACAAGTGTGATTCTCCCCTTTCCCTTCACCGTAGAGTTCTCCAGCTACTTCTCCAAGAAATTCTCACATCTCCCAAGATCCTGTCAGTAGCATCTCTTAAAGGCTGACAGTAACAACTGAGCTTTGCTTTAGAACACAAAGCAAATACCTTTTGTACCCAAAGAAACAGTCCTCTGTTTTGTCATGCCCTTTCTTCACATCCACAGAGAAATCTCTTTGACTTCATTATTTGTACACTTAGAGGTTTTGCCAGTTTAACTCTTTTGGTTCAAAGCATGGGGTAAAAAAAACACTCCTTTACTGACATGGCTATAGGGTGAAATACTTTTATACAGAAAAATTACACCAGCAAAAATTCCTTTAGCAAATGTAAGTTATTTCGTTTGGAGGGGACTGTTAAAGCTACCTCTGCAGAAGAATCCTTTTGTCTCTGTGAACAGCTTCCTCTGGGATTGAGGGAGGAAGGTAAGGGTTAGGACAGTTATGCCATGCAAACCTTAGGAAGTACTGGCAAGCCCACCATGTCTTCCCTGGATGGAAGGTAATAATTTTCAGCCTGATAGGCTATCGTAAGGCTAAATAAAGATAAGGGGAACATGTTAGATAATGAGACACTCATAAACCACAGTGAAAAGGACCGTATAAGTATCTAGACAGCATGGGTAGGAATGTTTAGTGGGCATAAGCTGAAAATAGATTTTATGAAGAAAAAACTGCATGGGGTATGTATGTATTTTAATAACTGTATATAAACTGCAGCCTCTGTGTAACACACAAAAGCAGTGACAATCCAGCAGAAGACAGTACTAGTTCTGAAACACAAAGAATAAGTTTAACAGGGAAGGTGCACCCCGGTGAATTCTAGAATTGTGCACAGCTGGGGAAACTAGCAAAATTTACATTATGACATAGTGGCAGAGACTCAAGAGCTGCTGAGTAAGGTCAGAACAGTCATATAGGAAAAGAAAGACGTAGGGTTCGAACCTCCCCGAGTGAAAGTTGGAGACCTTCTCTGCCACCTTTCCATTGCTTCCACTTGTATGTGGGATATGGAAACTCCCCCCATATCCTCCCAGTGGTGCCTGGGAACACCCTGTATGTTCCCACTAACACACTGGGAAAATCCCACCTGTGCTTCTGAATCCAGGCACTGCTGCTTTCACGCTTGTGTCCTACCACAGACAATGTTTAGTGGTAGAGACTTCAAAGGAAAGCTCTCACACTCCATTAATGGAAAGACAGGGCTAAAGTGCTTCCTCCTAGTTTTTGCCAGATAGAGGCTGGTTTCTGCAGGTGTAGTCATATTTGTATAAGGGACAATGCAGACAGATTTCTTTGTGTTTCAGAGGGTATTCAGCTCACACAATGACAGCTATTGTAGTGTAACTTAAAACGCTTTACAGTAGGATGACACGCTATGATTGCAGAATGCTTTGTTGCTAGTATTAATAAACACATTGTATTTAATTTCCAAAACAGACACTGTAAATCAGCTGTTTGAATTAACTGCTGGATTTTTCCAAGAGTGGGATTATTTCTCATCTGTGGATGTGTCTTTTACTACAATGATGTTCTTGATACATTCAAATGAGCTTAAAGTGCACAGCGGAAGAGCTCATAAAAGGAAGGAGAGCTGTTTTTTTGAAGCAGTAGAAGCCCTACAATGTTTGGCTGTTAGCTTGTTTTATAAATAGTGCAGTAAACCCTGATGCTCACTCTTCTCTGAAACATCTATAATTAAAGGGTGATGGGCCAGATCGTGAATGCCTTATTCAAAGTGAGGCTGCTCATGGTACAAAGTACTCTCCAGAGTGAGTAAGTGCATCATAATTTGGGCTGCTGTTGTCAGAGTTTAGTAATAGACTGCTATATAAATAGGTCCTTGGAAAGTACCAAAGTGTTCAAGCCATTGTAATTGCATTAATATAGCTTACAATAATCAGTGGGGAATATTCTGGCTTCTTCTGGTAAATTCTGGTTGTATCTGCGCGAAGGTAACTCTTGTAAGTCTGTATTGGCATTGAGAAGTGTGTGTGGCTTGCATTAGTGTTTCTACTCAGAGGCAGTTGTGCAGACACAAAAAGCCCTTTGTATTGCTCACAAGTCTGAAAATCCAAAGCCTTAGTTTATTGACATCCTTCTGATGAAGATGAGAGATAGTGACTTTTAGAGCCTCTTGTTGCTGTTGGACTTCTTTGTTGTATGTATGTTTACTAGGCATCAAATTTTCAAGGTATTTATATTCCTAAGGATGTAGAGAGATGCCTTACAAGATTTTCAATGGACACTTGGTTTCTATTGAATGTGTGGGAATTGATCTACACAGAAACTGAAAATTATCTCTTTCCATGTGGTTCTTGAGAATTTGACTCTACTCTACTCTTTATCAGACTGTTTTACTGTCTCTAGCTTCATATCCTCATCAAACAATAAAGAATATTGATACTTTCTTTGCACATTGCAAATATTTGCAATATTTTAAGGTTATTGCAATAAATAGTAGAATTTCATAATAAACGCTTAGCTTTCAAGAGCTAATGATTAATACTCTTTTAAAAAATCCTAATAAAAGTACTATCCACTGGATACATTCATGTTAATTCTCTGTTCTTGTCTGCCTTTGAATTATGTGCACTGAAGCCTCCTTTGGCTGCACATCTCTCTGATCCATTGGCCTCCCTGGCATATGTTCCAGCACTCTTTCTTTTTTTTAGCCTTTCACATAAATGGGATGCCACAGCACAGTTGCCCTACATCATCACGATAGTTTTGAGTGGCTGGTTTACAAGTAGCTGAAGCCTACCCACTCCCATACCTGTAAAGTATGTGGCATGTGGCAGCAGATGCAGACAGTCACTAAACATGCAAAGATCCCAAAATCTACCTTTAGCTAAGTCTTTACTTAAGCTGGTATAAGAAATATGTCCATCTACACAATGCAGTAAAATATTTGCATGCATTTGCTTATCCCAGTTTCATCAGTATTCTTAAAAATATTTTACACAAATTCTGTACTCAGTCAGGAATTTTTAATCCCTCTTCCTTTCTGTGACTCCTTTCCTTAATTATGGTGTGTATCTGCCTCCACTTTGCAATCTGTTTCCTTCCTCCTTAGCTAATGTAAAAATTTCCCTGCTATAAACATAACCCTTCCATTTTTATGAATCTTTTCTTCACTTCTCTACTCCTGATCTCTCTTGCTCTCAGTCTGCCATGTGCCATATTTCGTGTGTCCCAGTGCTAGTATCTTGAATGTTTTTTCTTCTGGCTGAACTATCTATGTCACTAAGTTACAGAGCTCTAGTCCATAGACCCAAGGCTAACTGAAACAGACAGGCTCACTTCTCTACTGATAAGGCTTATCTCACCCAGAGAGAATGGCCACACCTTCAATGTATGGCTTATCCTTTGATCTTCTCTTGCCCCTCTGGCCTGCAATGCAATTATTATCTTTTGTTATTAAGGGGGAGGAGGTTCTGTTAAAATTCATGAGGGTTATGCTGTAGACCATTGAAACAGTGTTTTATAGCATAAAACCAAGAGTATGTGCTCCAGCTTTGTGACGCATGAAAGCACATGAGAAGACACAAAGCCCAACAGATTTAGAAGATGATGTAAGGCAAGGAGGAAAAACCTATGGCACTCTTGTCCACACTCATTTCCAGGAGCAGTTTTGGAAGTCAATGGAGCTGAAGACCATGTCCAGGCACTGTTGTGAGCAGCTGGTTGGAGCCATTGGGAGTAGAACAGAGCAAGGGAAAAAGCCAACAAATAAACCATGTAGAAAATCAGTGGTCCAATACTTCCATTCATCCTCAGACTCTCCTTTGTTTGGCAACACAAATGTACCCAAACAACCTAAATCCTCACATCCTGCTTTCACAGTTGTGTAACTTCATTAGCTGCAAATGAAGTGCTCTTCATTTAAGTTCATATAATAGAGATTAAGACATAGATGTTTCAGTCATCAGAGTTACTTTAATATTTATGTATTATTTTAACAATAATAGTTGCCAAATGACTATCCACCCTGTAGGCAAAATAAAAAAAAAAAATCCTTTCTATGTGCTGTATTAGATGGATAAAATTAATTGCTCTTAATGAAGTTTTGGATGCTCTAGTGTAACCAATAGCTGAATTTCACTTCTGTCAGTAGCAGTTACTGCTTTTGTTTTGTTCTTTTTAGAAATATTTTCTGAGATCCCACCTCTGAGTCCTTAATACTACACAGCAAATCATCCCCATGGCTTACATCTCTACTAGTATATTTAGCACACCTAACAACAACCAGGCTGCCTCCTGGTAATTGTTCCAGGCCCATACTAACACTCAGTTCTTCCTAGAAATTTTTGGGAAGAATTTTAGTTGGCTTACACAAAAACAATGCCAAGGGCTGTTCAGGCAATTTGACAGTATAGAGGACTGCGTTTCAGTGCCCAGCAAAATTCGCTGATACTGTTTAATTTTTTGGTATAGATGTAGTTATGGTGAAACTGGATGAGTGAGATGCAGTTGTATTACATTTACACATTAAAAAAAAAAACAAACCAAAATAGAATTACAAGTGTAAAAAAGACTTTTAAAATTCATAAAGCTTCTATATTATACACATAGTGGATGAACAGTGCTATCTGTGGACTCTGAATACCTGATTGTATAGCGTGTCCCTTGGCCCCCCCATTAGTTCATGTATATCATTAATGCAAAGGAGCTGCCTGCTACCTAATTAGCTTATCTTCCATAATGAAAAAAAACATCCATGCTTGTTGTATTTAGTTTTTCATAATTATTTCCATTCTAATCCCCCACTATAAACCATTTATATCACTCCAGACATAATGTCTTTTGGAAGCTGTATCTTCCAGGCCTGTTGTCTCCTTGAAGATCATTTCATTTTCATTTATCATGCAAGAAAGAAAAAGAGCTTGTGTATTGTGCAGGTGAGAAAGGAGTGTAGGCTATTCTAATTAAACAAATAAAATCAAGAAGATCTACACAATAAAAGGCTGTGGAGCATTGTGAGTTCAAGTTTTTCATAGTGAAGACTTTTGATGAATACGTCTTTTGAATGTTATAAGAAATTGATGAAGTAGATTCTGAAAATAACACACCTGGCATGCACAGTAGGCTCTCTATTTTGTCTCACTCAGTTACAGTTGTACCAGAAGCCTTTTTGTTCGCATTTCCTGACTTTTGACTGCACAAAAGTGTAGTCCTCCCATCCACATAATAAAGCCTTCTTGAGATTCCAGGAAGGTCTGATGGCTTGCATAACTGATCAGCAGCTTAAGTGTGTTAATTATGTGCTCTGCTTTGAATACAGACATATATTCAGCATATAACATATATTCATGACATACAACTACATTATTTGGTAAATGGGAATTGTTCAACACATGGTCCATTTCAAAGTGGAACAGTGGCATTTGTGTCAGTTCTTGTATAAAATAGTGCTGGGTGGCTTGTGAAATGAAAACCACCCAAGCAAAATGACCAAATATTCCCCTAGGGGTTTATAGTTTTTTCCTTCCTTCCTTCCTTCCCTCCTTCCTTCCTTCCTTCCTTCCTTCTTTTGTTCTTTCCTTCATTCTTTCCAATTTTCACTTGAAAGCTGTAAAGATGACACTTAAAATAACAAATAGCAGAGGGCTGATGAATCATCAGTGTTCAAAGTCCATATTTGATTTTCTTCCAGACACAGCTTCTAAGCTAGCCATGTAAGCCTGTGCAAACATAAAATAAAACTGGACAATTTTTATGTGGTTTACATGTTAATTACCATCTCTACTAACAAAAGCTCTTTTTTTTGTCTGTTTTGAAAGATAAGTTGATATTGGATTACTACTTGAAACATCCTACATCCAGTAAGGCAAATCTATTCCAAAATAAAAATAGCCTGGAGAAAATCCTGCCCTGTTTTCAGGCTTTCTAAAATTGCAATAAGCTTGGTTCATGCTTTGACTAGCTGGCAAACATAGGTTATGAATTAGTAGGAGGACATGTGTATGTACTGTTCAATGATAATGAGAAAAGCTGAGAAACTTTCATTGTGAATCTATGAATGAACGTAGAAATTCAAAGACCCAGCAGTAGCTCTCTCATCTGGTCATCTCATCAAGCTATTAAGTTTTAGGAAGTGGGATTCTGCCCTTATTATATCACTTTTATTCTGTTACCTCTTTGCATTTTTTGAAACAAGACAGAGGTACAGGAGAGAAAAGAAAAACAGCTTAGTGGAGAAACTGTAAAAAACATAGGTGTAGAGTCCTCTGAGAAAAATGTCTCTGTTCTTACAGGTGGGTTTTCTGTTGAGATGAAGACTGATTTAGCACCAAAATTAACTCCTCTTGTAAGTGGTAAATAGATCCCTACTGTCTGCAGATCAGAAGAAAACTGGAACAGTGAGGAAGTCAGAATCATTGCTACAAGTAACAACTTTCCCACCAGGTTTTTGGTTGGGGTTTTTTTTTCAGGTTTTCAGGATGGAGTGATAAATGTGTCAACCTGTTCATTATGCTGCAGTAATTAAAAAAAAAAAAACAAACAAAAAGCCAAGAAAACCTTTCAACTAAACTGCTTTTTTTTTTAACTTCTAGGTCACAGTCCTTTTTCCTTTTTTTTTTTCCAGGACCTAATTTCATGGGCCACTTTTATACCTCAGTGTGATTATATATGAATGAAGTCCCTGTCACATAGAAAGGACAAGGTCAATACAGATGAAAAATAGACACAACAATAATCTTTCTAGAAAGGAATGATGGTATTCATATTCATAATGGTAAATTTTAATCAAACAGTGCAAAAAGGCCCAAGAACACAAAGGCTAGATAGCTAGAGAACTCCTTACTCAGTTATTCTTGGTAATAATAATGACAGCATTCATCATTTGATTTTAAATGTCAGAATGAAACAAGTTCATGCAACCATCTTCAGGGGGGAAAAAAAGTAAAAGAAATAGACTGAGTTTCATTTGAGGCCCTTAAAAAGTGGAGATGGGGGAAAGGGAAGGGAATGAAGACCTTTGGAAAGAGACAAGTCAGAGAATAGGACTGTATTGACATGAAAAGCATTCTTAGGGACATCCGGAGTGAAGTCTGACTTCCTTTGAAATACGCTGCATGTTTTGCAATGGTGAAAGACTTCTGTTACATCCTCCTGGAATCACTGGGGTTTCAGGTGGTTACATGGTGGAAACTGAAAGTGGGTCTTAACTGTCATGTAGCAGACTGCATTTTTTAACATTTGTTTTCACTGGGGCTGATGTACTTTCCCATAGTATTTATAGTGACCAGAGGAGACTTTCAGTGCAAGCTGAGCTTTTACTATTGTTTTGGGTTTAGCTGCCAGGAAAAAACTGACCTCTTACAGCCTTCAGCAAGTCTGGCTTGTGTTTAGATGGATGATCAACTACATTTCAATTTAAGTGAAAATAGCTTTATGCAGAGATAAGTTGAGGGCCAGCGTCCTGGACATGCAGGGAAGGAAGAACTAAACAGTCTCTTCTTCATCCTATTACATGGTCAGCATAGAAGGGGATAATGAGAACAGTCCTTGCCTTCAAGAGAAGAAAGATTGTTTCCCCTGTGGAGTACCTCAGCAGAAAAATGGTGTGGGGAGGGAGTGCAATAGGAAAAGCAAGTGCTCTTTTGCTTCTGCCTTTCGGCAGGCACTGTGCCTGGTTTGCTGAGGAGGGGAAAGTATGCCACACTCATTAGGAGACTGTAGGAAAGAAATGTCAGCACATACGGGAAATAAAAAGGGGCGTTGTGCTTCCCTCATGACCAACATCTCCTGGTGATCCCTCAAGGACAGTGTCCATTCTGCACCTCCTAACCAGGTGGCATCCTCCTGAAAGGCAGCTGAGTTTGTTGTGAAGTGCTGAATACATAAAACAGTACATAAAACAATACATAAACCCAAGGTAATTTTATATAAGCCTGGACAGAAGTCTTGATTTGCTTTTCTTTATGCATATTGTCTATTAACTTACTATAAGAGACGCAAGCCTCTGTGCAAGAAACAAACCAAAAATGACAAAATCTTTCACAGAGGACCTCAAAAAGAAAAATAAGTATACCCTGTCAATATGTTAGCTCAGACTGAGATATAAGCAAATGTTAGAAGCCAAAGGAATGAAGCTTATTCTCCGCAAAAATGAAAGAGAATATTAAACGAATACACCGACAGGTTGCTATTAGTGTTCTGGAGTGTCTGATCAGAGCACATGCTCAGGGCGTAACTATACAGTCCCATCCACAGCTGAAGCATATTTGGCATAGTCTGTTGGCTCACGATCACATTTTTGTGAACAAGGTAAACCTGAATGTAAGACAGTGCAGTGGATATATTCATACACACAAACATATGAGCAGTGTTGAGAACACAGGAAAATTATTTCCATAACTGCATGTCAACTAGTCTCACAAACTGTTTCATGAGGAACCAGAATGAATTCTTCAGGCAAGCAAATTTTCTTGCAAACAATCATCTCATTTCTCTTAAGACATTTGAAGGCAAAATTGTGCTACAGGCCTGCAGAATTTAAAATCTAAGAAAAGTTCTTGGTTCAGATTCAAACAAAGGAGTAAATAGAAAAATAAAAGAAGAACTCACCAAAACCCACTGTTTATTTTGTTGCAGATTTAAACTTAACAAATAGACACACGTGATTATTTTGTATTTTGCAAAATACAAAGAAAAACTGAATGCTTACCAAGGCCATATGCTTTGTTGCCAAGCTTTAGTCTCCAGTCAAACTTTGTGGCAATATTATAAGCCATGTAATATGTTAGGTTTTAGCAGGTCTGCTGACACAGCCTTTTGCTATGGTCCTCACAACAGCAATAAATAAGCCTTGCACTTTTGATTTATGGTAGCATAAGAGCTTGATCTACATTCCATTAAACTTGATGGGAGTCTCTCCATTGACTTCAATGGAAGCTGAATCAGGCATATAAATGAGATGGGAGACAGGCTTGGAGAGGTTAATTCAGAGCTGAGACCAACAAGGATCCAAATAGATGGGAAGGTGTTTTACTTATTCTTTCCCCTTCTCACCCCACAACAGGTCATCTGTAAACTGAACATGAGAATCTGACATACATTTGAGGCTTGTATTTGTGTGCATGGTGCATGAATCAGCCCTGGCCTCTGCCTTTAAATGCTTACTGGGATTTTGTAGGCGGGAAGCCATTTCATTGTAAAAACTGGCATCAAAGGATTCCTACCATCCTCTAAAGCATACAGGGACCATGAAGGAAGGGTAAAATTGTAGCAGTTTAGGTCATGACTGAATCACAATTGCCAACACAGTCTTTCAGCAGCTCAGCTTCTCTGTGAAATCCGGGTTGAGGCCAAGAAGGATGTCAAGATAATTGATGCACTGTCATCACAGGATGCAGAGGAAAATAAGTAGAAACAGAGCCATCAAACAGCAGCCTTCTCTTGTCATGTTAGGTGCTAAAACCCAACTGCCTGATGTGAAGAAGGCCTGTTCTCATAGAAATAATGAAGAGGACAAGAGGTAAAAGTAGGTTGACCAGTTACTTCCACACAGCCAAATTCCAGTTGGGAATCTGTAAAGCTAAGATTGCCTGTCACTGAAACTTCAAAACTGAGTTGACTGGTAAAAATCACCGAGTAAATTGTTGCCTCCTTCTTCTAACTTTTACATCCCAAGCTAGACAAGCAGAGCGGTTATATAATTGATGCCCTAGGGTAAAATTGTCACCCCTCTGTTAAGTTGACCAGGAACTTCAAAGCACTTTAAAAAGCCTATAAATTCTATACAATCTTCACACCAAATGTTACAATGGAATATGTTTATTACCTTTTGCAGTTAGGCTCTTACAGTTAGGTTTAATCTCATACTTTTTCTGTGTCATCAAATACAAGTTTCCTTGCTATTCACTTATACATTTGTCAGAGCACTCCGACATTCTGTTGCTGCATTTGATTTTAAAATTATTATGGTTGTTTAGGCTTTGTGGTTAAAAAGCCACTTGGGCTAAAATTTGCATCATGAAGCTGCAGCCATTTAAAAGGCTACACAATGACTGCGACAGCATGGATTTCTTTACTTTCTGACAAACAGGTTTCCCATGAAATTCATACCAACTGCAGATGAGGTTGTGCAAATGGAAGGTAATGGAATGCATTTGATGGGTGAGAAATTAGGATGGGCACAATGAAAGCCAATCCTGTGTTTCATACCTAGCTTCATAGAATCACAGAATGGTTTGTGTTGGAAGGGACCCTCAAAGATCATCTAGTTCAACCACCCTGCCACAGGCAGGGACATCTTTCACCAAATTAGGTTGCTCAAAGCTCTGTCCATTTCAGCACAAGCAAATATTATGCAAAATTAGATCAGAATGGATCCAATTCTTAGACTGAAAAAAAAAAAAAATCTCATTTCCAACTCTAAATGTCTATAACTGGGTTGCTGGCTGTCTAGTTTTGTTTGCCAAAGAAATTCACCTAAAATTACAGCTGGGTGGAAGTCTGCCACAGAAGACTCCATACCATATCTGAAAACAAAAAAAGTCATGCTAGGAAAACAGCTGTTTAAAGATTTTACACAAATGGAATTTTTTTTCAATGAAAGCATGCACTTCAGTTTGCTATTTGCATAAATTTTTTTCTGTGCATTTGGAGGCTATGATTTTAGCAGCTTTCCACTACTTTACCTTTTTTATGACCAGACGAAAGGTATGTTTTTCTGTTCACAAAGTTGCTGGCCAAAAGCTACATGTCTATTAAATTTAACTAATAACAGCATGTGCTTTGGTAGATAGAGTATCCTGGGAATAACTCCAGGAACACAGAGCTTCACTCTCACCTTTTTTTTTTTTCTTTTGAAGCAGCTTTATTTACTTGTAAGATTCTCATAGGAATGTAAATGACTGTTCCATCACTTTGTCTCCACCATTACTTTTCTTCAATCTGATGAGTGCCTAATAAAATATTAATTTGGTTTGTGCCTAGGGTAAAATATACAATAGGGACATGACAGTGATCTGTGTAATCAACCTAAGGTTCCTGTTCTTATGCCAGGAAGACTGCAGACATAGCAATTCTTTAGGCTTTTTTTTCAGATGACTAATGAAGAATCATCATTCCCTTTAATTCAGTCATGAATGTTGTCCACTATTATTGGTTTTGGACTGTTTTCAAATACAAAGAAGAGCAAAAAAAGTACGTGCCATCTTAATCCAGCATAAACTAAATTATCATGTTTATTATTTACTCAGATTACAATTAGATATCTGTATTTCCTTGATTAATATTAAGAAGCTGTCTCTTTATATGCGATTGATTTGTAGTCGTGTTCAACAACCGAATCTCCTGCTGGAGAAAACAGAAGATGAGAGTTCTCTGCACCTCTGGAAATATCAAGCCACTTTTGCTTGAGTCTCAAGGTGCATGGATTTAACTGCCTGCTTGCAAAAATGTGAACACTATGCCTAGCAACTACAGGAATATGTCCAGTTGCAAAGCACCTGTGTATTTTTATTAATCAATACCTTTGATTATCCTTTCCCACACTCATTACCTTGTGGCAAAACCAAGATGCTCTCAGGCTTTCGGTACATACCATAGGTAGCAAAAATAACACTAGCATTTGGGCATTATTATTTCTGGTCCCGCACTCAGACTAGCAGGAAATATCTTTTTAGAGGAGAAGGAGAATATCAGCTGTAGACTTCAGAACTCAGTTAGAAGGCTATTCTGAATTAAGATACAGATGTCTTCATTTCCATTACTTGATCAAATTCTGCAGGTAGGCATCCACTCAGAACTAACTCAGAAGTTGCTGTTATTGTTCATTTGACTCCCATTCATACACAAAATTCCCTCAACTTCCAGGATACTTTTATTCCAGTTTTCATTGTGTGTTCAGTACAGGGTACGGCTTTCACTTAGCCTGATCACTCCCTGTCCCTCTAACCCTTACTGTCATCTCATGTTTCCTATAGCTTTATTCATATGCTTAGGGAGACAGTGAGATCCGCTGGCAAAAGACCATGGGGAGGGTGAGTGCATGCCCAGAAGACCAGCAGGATGTGATCTCCACTGTCCCAGAGGACCACTGCACCAACAAGACAGAAACAGCTTTAAAGGTACTTCTTTCCCTGGGCTGGGCTCAAGTAGGTGCCACTCTTAGCTGCCTTTGTGGGACATGCTGCTGCCCAGGGCTCTGGACCTCGTTCCTTCCTTGTTCTGATTCTACCAGAGCCTTCAAGGTCTGACTCACTCTCTCCTCCCTCAGGCCTTCACTTCACTCTGTGATGACACTTTTCATCAGCTAGAGCTTTATGTGGACTATTGGAGAAAGAAGGGCATTTTCATTTACCCATACAGGACAAGATGGCACATAACTATGAACCTTCTATATTTATGTCTGAGAAGAAAGTACTATAGAAGGTTGCATAACAGCCTTGGAATTTGGCCATATGTTCATCCATACAATGTTTGGCCCAGACTCAAATTCATCTCTTGCAGAGGTGAAAACTCATAGCTGCAGAGCAGTACCCAGCAACTCACCCCAACAGTTCAGTCCAGGAAGTATAGAAAATTATATCAAGTTATAACTGCAGAAGACATTTGCAGTAGAAATATATAATAATCCATTTGAACAGCTCCAAACTGTAATTCAGCCATGATTAACATGTCCTACTTCTGCAAAAGTATGAGTGGACCATGCAGCCAAGCCTTCAGCTTTACATCAACTATTAAATATTGTTAATAACTCTTTTTATCACATTTGGATTCTATTCATACAAAATCACCACCACTCCATTCTGAATCTTTAGTAAGGCAATCAGCAGAGTAGATTTCTTTAGCTGCAAAAAACTTCTTAATATAAGCAAATACTTTCTTTTTTAATGAAGACAGACATGTTAATTCCCAATGACATGACTGTGTCATGGAACAAATTAAGTAAATGACTGTATTCAAATTTGCCCCCAAAAGAAGACATCAGCTTTTGTTTAACCAGAGGAGGAGTGTGCCAATCAGTCTCTCTATGCCAGTAGTAAACTCTTTACTGTAAACATTGAGCAATTGTTCACCTTAGTAATCCTATTACTAAATAATCATGTAGTCCACCCACAATTGGACCAGAACAGTGGTCTTAGATGAAAAATTGTTCATGGGTGTGAGCAAGATTTTCATGCTCTGGTCCTTTGACATCTATATTTCATGTATGGGGAAGGAATCTTTCCTGTTAAACAACCCACACACATATCAGTGCCCAAGCATGCAAAGCCCATGGGTGAGTAAATCTCAACTGCCATTAAAGTACAGTCATCATCTATTTTATGCAGTTATCTTTCTTATGGATCATAAGACACCAATATTTAGTTTAAAATGCTACAGCACAGTAGAAACCCTCAGTATTTCCTACCACCTACATTTTTAGATTTCTGGACGACTGTCAGAAACCTTATGGACAGAATATACCACTGAGTATATATTTAAATAGCCAGCAACAAAATTGACTGTTCCTGTTTAAATCTGCATACCTTGCTAATATATGTGTTGCTGGAAAGACATTTCTTTGCATAGAGTTACGACCACGGATGGAGTGGGGAGTGGTATAATTTTATGTGGATCATCTGCCCCTGAAAATGTTTTTCATTTCTAAATATTACAACTGTTCTTTTATTTATGAAACTTTCTGCCTACATGGTTCTGTTTTACACATGCATATGTGTGTGTTTATATGCAGATCTGTAAGGAGATGTTTTTGTGTCGGAGCTGTGCCCACTGTCCTGTTCCTGGTATGACCATCTCAGATGCTTTCCTCCTCCACTCTCAGTACGGGTTTCCCCTCTGCTGGGCTCATTTCAGCTAATCCTCCACTATTTCAATCTTATTTTGATACTATGTTCCTTCCCACAGTCTCGCATGATCCCAGATGAGCATTGTCACGACCATGTGTGTCTGTGTACGAAACAGAGACTTGGAGCTGCATACACTGACAGTAACAGGGTAAATTAGCTGGTGGTCAGGATCTGTGCTAGATCTCTGCAAAGGAGTGGCCTTTTTCCATGCAGATGTGCTGGGCTTGGTAACACTCCAGTTTTATCCAGGGAGTAATCCCAGCATGGATAAAAATGTTTACGGTTGTCCTTGGAAACAATTCCTTACAAGATAATGTTTGCATTGGTTTCATACTATCATTTTAGAAATTGTAAGTTCTTGAAAAAATGGAAAAGAAAGAAACCGTGATAAAAATAATAAAGGACTGTTTTTGAAAATATTCTGGTACATTATGGTGCTCAGCAGCACTATTTATTATTACAAGTTGCTCAAAGTTTCCATTCTCAATCACTTTTTACAGAATGCAATGTCCTGGACATTTCAAAACATAGTTTGGTCAGACTTGATATACAAGGCACATATAATCTCAGTGAGGCACTTTTAATATATCTTATCTGCTTACACCCAAAACTTTCTTGACCCCAAGACCCTTTGTAAAGCAAAATACTCTTCTCACTGAAGAGAAGAGAGACCTGACATAAACAGGCACAGAGAAAATGAAGGCTTGGTGGGGAGTTCAGCTTTTACATTGATAGGTTTGCTTACCAGTGATGAAGAGCAATTCACAGGGAGTTGCAGAAAAGGCAGTGAAAGGTTTGGGATCTGAAAGGCACTTCTCAATATAATCAAATGGTTACTGTGTTGGAGGAGCTGCACCCTCCTACCAAGAAACAAGCAGCACCAGATCATTAGTCTGCCTGAAGGAGGTGTGTGGAAAGAATTAAGTAAAGCTGTTTGATTTTTGGCTGGTGGGAGGTTTGGGGTGGATTGCAGAATGAAGTAGATGAGACACATGAAGCTTTCGAAACCCACTCCGTAGATGGAGATCGCAAGCCACATACTAATTGCCTGCCCACACAGCACTGGTGGTAAAGCAGAAACGTGGGTGCTGCAAGAGCGGGTGGCTGCAAATACTGAAGGATGAGAGATCTTCCCCAGGCTCTGCACACTGGCAAGAAGTGGTCGAAGCTGAGATGGTTTTTGGAACAAGTGAAAAGAATAGACTGCACTTAACATATTTAGTCCTGAAGGCATTCCGTGAAAAGAGGTTCTCTGGCTTAACGCACCAGTGCTAAAAAGGATTTCTATGGATTTAACCAAACAATACATGGTAAGTGGTAGTAAACTGGATATCTAATAACAAGACATTCTTCACCTTTGCTTTATATACTGTGGAAGATGCAGAAGCACTCTGTAATTCTACAGTCCTTTGCCATGAAATTTGTACTTAAAAAACATCAACATCTCAGTG
The DNA here is from genome assembly GCA_031468815.1 of Morus bassanus. NCBI lineage: Eukaryota > Metazoa > Chordata > Aves > Suliformes > Sulidae > Morus > Morus bassanus. The sequence continues at coordinate 65,955,803 of CM062568.1, forward strand.
TGAGGTACAGCAACTGAGGAACCATAATAGTATCTCTGGATTTTAATCTATGAATGCTTATTTTGAAGTGGCATAAGATAAAAGAACAAGCTGAAGGAAACAATGCTGCAATCAGTGGCCCTTGTACCCTTACATTAAGTTTTGGACTGATGGCCAAGTTCCTGACATGTCCCAAGGTTTCATATAAAACATCATCTGGGCTTTCTGTTTCTCTAAGATTGTACAGTTGCTTGTACTCTGCATCTTATCACTTTGCTGTCTTCTAAGAATCAACGTTGTAAAGGAGTAAATTTTTTTTTCCTGCAGCATTATTTTTGAGGTGGCAGAAGGGTAGCTTGTGAGTGTACTGTTTTATCCACCACTGTCATCATTTCTGTTGTTTAGAGCTGGCTTACTGATAAATCTAAAGTCTTCATTTTTTTGTCTTTCGAATTTTAGGTATCAGCAAACAATCTGACCTATTTTTGACAAGATCTTTTGAACCTTGCATTTTCTCCACTACCACAGAATTGAAGTAGTTCATAATCATTCCTTAATTTCGTCCTTAAAAAATCTCTATCATGGTAGTATAAAAACCCTCTGATTTACACATAGGGAATGGAGATACAACAAGATTAAACATGACATAATATCATACAGAAAGATGACAATTAAATCCAGTTCTTTGGCTAACACCCTAGGACACCCCTACAATTATGCATTTCTCTAGAATTCTCCTTTTCAGGACACACACATAGTGAAACAAGCAATTATTTTTATCCTGCTTTAACTTTGAGGAGCACAACTAGTTTACTTAGCTATGCAAGAACACTTCAACAAAAAGCATCATATGCAAAATTTAGCAGTGATCTGAGCTGCTTTTCTCTATATTGATTATGATTTCTTCAGAGTGTGACAACTAGGGCTGTCCAAGTCCAATAAAGAAAGTATTTTCTGGAGCGCTGACCCTCCTTGTATTCAATATTATTTCACTAATGGTATTAGTATCCCTCATTTTGCTGAAGGCTGTTTTGTGCATTCGATGCCCTTGAGGGCTGGAAGAAAATTCTCATGTTTTTCCTGCAGGTATTTGAGGCCTCATCCATTGGATCACACCCCAATCCATGCTTTTGTGTATTCTCATAGAAAGCTTTTATCTGTTAATTGCTGCCACATCTGTCTCTCTTTAAAATTTATTGTAATAGTCGTTGAGTCCCTAATAAAATAAAGCACATATTGTGTTTGTTTCTTTTTTTATTCAGCTCTAATGACTTACATATTGACAATTTTTTTGTTTTCTTTTGGGAATTTTGTTGGTTTGGGATTTTATTTTTTTTATTTCTACAGGAAACCCATCTCTCTGGAAACGCACATGAAAAATCATCCCAGCATGGAGTTATTTGAATCTTTACAGCCACTTAGACATCTTAAATATTAAAATCTTAATCCATAATGACCTCCTCCATCTTCTGGCCAGTTTGACATTGTCTGCTCCCCTTGGCTCTGTGTTAGACTATTTCCTTTTTTTTGGATTTATTTTTTGTATTACATTTACCTAGTGGGATTAGCCTGAGGGCTTTGTTTTTGGGCGCTTCAAAATGTCATGGGGAAGGGAGTTCAATACTTTTTCCTTTTTAACTAGCTTAAAATAGACCATGTTCTGCTAGCTGCAGAGGTATTCTCACTTCTGTCACTACCAGAAAGAGGATCTTTAAAAGTCTTGTTCACTATTTACAATCTATGGTCATAACGTCACTCAAGAAGATGAAGACTTTTCTCTACAGTCAAATCTTCTTGGCACCACAAGCTGAATCAATTTGGTTTTAGACTCTTGTCTTTTGACAGACACTTATTCCTGTGGCATTCTTCTTATGAACTCCCTTGGAAATGTGCCCAGGATTATTTTTGTTTATTCCTTCCAAATACCATTCCGCCCTCACTAACACAGAATTTTAATCCTTCCCTGCTGGCGGTGAGGAGGCTTGTTACAATACTGGAGAAATATGTTAAAGAAACCTTTTTTTCATCCCACCCTCCAAATTCTTGGTCTGTGCCAATAGTTTGAAGGGACACTGTCTTCATGACTCATTCCAAGCCGACCAAGACATCATTCTGCCTCCCTTGAAGCTCAAGTCCAGAGAGGGTGGAAGAGTGTAGGTGTTCCCTCTCCCTTGACATAGACCAGCTCCAAAGCACAAGGAGAACTCAAGCTGTGCAGCGCCCACTTTTTTGTTAACACGCATGCATGGCTGGGATGTTTCTAAGTCTTTGCAATCAGAACTTGGTTGTTTAGCTAATCTAATTCAGGTTGGCGTTCATAACAGTTTCTTCAAGATGGATTCTCAGCACCACATGTAAGAACTCAGGCAGCCTGTGCCTTCCACTCCCTCACTTGTTTATGCTAGTTTATGCCTTGGATTACCTCTGGGCGAAATAGTGCCAAGCCCTTCTGTAAACAAACACAGCTATTACAAGGCACTTGCACAAAGAAGTGAACCTGACATTTTGTCTGAACAGTGGCAAACTGTAAACGTGCCTTGAGCTCTGGGATTAAGCAGTGCCACAGCTCAGGGAGCTGTGCCATGTGTGGCAGAGAGCTTCCCCTGCGGGCTCCCTCGGCTGCAGCATCCCCATTAATTCCAGCTGCCTTGAGGGGCACAGGAAAGGATTCGTTAAAGATTTAGAACCAACATCTTGAAGCAATTTTGAGCTACCAGCAGGAGCCAGGGAAAGGAACAGAGCTCTGGTGTGATGTTCTGTCTACCATCTAATACTTTTAGGAGACAAGTTGCTGCAGGCTGAACCTGTTACTGCTTTCATGTGGCTTTCCACTTCATCTCTCATAAAAGTCAATTATATTGGGGTTTGATTCTTCACCTGGCCTTACCTGGCACCTTTCGTGCATCTATCCTTTTTGATGATGAAACATCTGTTACTCAGATGCTTCACTGTTTTATTATTATTACACTAGGTAGACACATCCCCCTCCCCCATCCCAAATAATGGTAAATGTACAAGACACTAAGTTCATCAAATGAAAAATCTGGTCTTTATTGCTAAGATTAAGTTTTTCATGATGTATCACACAAATAAATGTATTAGGCTTCCATACAGTACTTTGGCAGTGATGCCCATCTGCTAGTCTAAGTGGTAGCAAGGAAGGTCCCTATCAGTATCCAGAAAGGTGCAGAAGGGGTCTAGGTGTTACAGTTTGCCCCACATAGGTTTTTGATTTGCTTATTTAAATAAGGTGATGGTGATACTTGGTGATGATCTTTCTATTAACAGAGTTTTATTGGATGTCTTTCTCTTTATTATTATCAGTCTTACCTTGTGTCTCTAAGATGGACTTAAACCTACTTCTCTGTGTGTTATTGATCTAAAGAGATGTGTAGGCACTTTCTCACTAGTGATATTGAATTCTGGCCCTTCTCCTAGTGTATTTCAGGAAGCGTGCATTCCTCACCGTCAGAAATGTTCAACAAACATAATTCCTGCCACCTTTACTCACAGAAGAAACATTGGGTACAAATGTTTGCCTTTTGTAACAAGGGATTTTATTTTCCATCAACAAGCACAGATTGTGCTCCTGGAAACTTCAATGTATTAAAGAAACTCACCCCTTTTAAGGATCTGAATTATGGATAATATTCTGAGTCTGCTGGAGGGTGGGCCTAGATAACAACATTAGCATTTTCATCCACTAAGTGGAACAAAATATAGAAACTGGGTTTAGCTGTGTCTTGATTTGGTATACAATATGATAAAGGACAAATAGAGCTTGTCTTTATAGTAACAGTTTATTAGATCACTTTCTTGTTCTTAAATTTACTTTAGTGTTGAAAGAATGTAATCTGCCTTGAAGAGCCTTACAAAAGCTATAGCATTTACATAACCTCTTAGTGATCCTGCCTAAAAATTCAGAATATGGGGGGCAAGAGTTTTTTATTCAGACAATATCCTGGTTCACCATCTATATGCCTCAGGTCAGACTCATTAGCTACCAAAATCAATTGCCTGGAGAACCTGTATCCTTATTATTCAACGGACAATAAGCAGGATTCTGTGTAATGGCAGTCTTACAGAAGCTTGAAGCCATATTTTGTATGTTGTCCTAGAAATCAGATTCTACCTAAAACTGATGTAGAATTTCATAAATTATGTGTAAAGATGAAAAGATGGAATTGGGTTCTGAGATTAAGTGCTCTTTGATCTTCAGAGTATATTTACTTCTGTTCCTCATGGCTTATTGTTGTTCTCTTTTGGCTCAAAATAGTTATTTGGTTTAGAGCTGTGGAATTGGTAACCATGATCCTGAACTAATTCACTTCTTGTCTGTGATTTTTTTCAGTTAGTTTGTTGCTTGATTAAGGGTTGTGCTTTTTTTAAATGGAATTAACCCTAAATTAGTTGAGTCTGTAAGTCTGCTTGGTACTGTTGTCAAATATCAATGTCCTTTTTTTTGAGAAATAGTTTAATTTAATATAGCTATAACATGCCATTGTTTTTTCAGGCAACCCTGCAACTTGTTCAATATCTACCTATTGCTCTTGTTGTGCTGGTTTTTGTACTCTACTTACAATGCAGATGCATTTTCCATCTGTAGAGAAGGATACAAGATATCTCTAGTGAAAACAGGTTTTTTCCCAGGGATGAGATAGGGCAGACTGTGAGCAGCAGTGCAGAGCATTGCTTTTTTTTTTTTTTTTTTTTTTGACCATTTCTGACTGCCTCCCATAAGCCTAGAGTAAAGGATATGTACCTGAAAAATTATCATAAATCTAGTGTCACTTCTTCATTAAATGGAGCATAACTGTGTTCTGCAAAGAGAAAGGCATCCAGCTCCTCTGACTGACATGCTTCATTCTCATCTCCTTTTTAAGTGCCTCACGATACATTCCTCAACAAGGATGTGTCAGTTTATTTCAATGGAGGTACCTTCAACTGCATCCAGAGGGACACCCTATTCACCTAATGCAAGTCTGTATCTAAACTTAAGTCAATATCTTTCTCTAGCTCCCACCTTTAACATTTGGTTTTAATTAATCAGTTAAATAAGGGCACCTTTTTATCTCTACTAACAGCATTGTGCACTTCAGCACTTCCTTTAGGCACAGTTTCACCAGACAACTAAGCTAAGCACATCCAGATCTGGTCCTAGCCAGAAGGACTCCTATGAAACTAGGATTTCTTTACATTTAGTTTAAGTTTTGTGACCAGACTTCTTGAAAAAATAAAACCCATTTATTTCTGTGAAAACATAACAGTTATTCATTTGGTCATCACTAACAACGTAGAAAAGTCTGTCCAGGATACAAAAAAAAAACCCTCAGTTTGCTTAAAGATAACACAGGCAGGCAAATAACTTCCAGAGTTTTTCCATCTTTTATTTGGGGATAAATCTCTTGTTCTTCTCTCTTTTTTTCTGTTTCATTTTAACAATATATACTAAATATTTACAGGCTGTATCAAGTTTTAAAAGAATTAATAGAAGATACCGTTACAGTATGTTAAGGTAACTTTTGGGGGAGGAAAGCAAAAAGAAAAAAAATACTTTAGTAGAAGACACAGAAAGGAGTCTAGGGAAATAAAAGACACAGAAAAGTGTTAGCACACTGAAAGAGATAAGGGAAGAGTGGTTGGAAGTGAAGAAATAGCACATTTGTCTCTGAAAGAAAAACAGAACCCTACAACAGTATTTGACCATTCAGATTGGAACATGCTACCTTTGAACTACGACGTTCTTTCCAGTAAGTGAGGTCTTATTATAAAATGTATGAACACAGAAGCTTTCTAGTATTCCTATGAGATGCTCTTTAAAGATTGTAATCACAAATAATTAATTATAAAATAAACAAATCAAATATCTTTCCTCTATTTTATAGCAAGCTAAAGAGGCATAAAAATTGCAGGAATATCAGATTAATTTTACTGTGTTCTTTATTTAGCTGTCACAATAACAGGAAAGATTCACTATTGATTTATTTAAAGATTATTTTGAATAGAAATTGTATTTCTGACGTATGTTCTTCTTCCACAGAAATGCAGGAAAAAATAATGTTGTTAAATGACTATTTAAAACACAGTCCCATGTAGAAAGTAAAGTACTTTTTTAGCTTGGTTTGAAAATCACTACCGTGAGTCTTAACAATATAATATCATAACAAATCTGATATTAAAAGTAGGATTTCAGACTTAGTTGCTCTTCAAATTATGTAGCTAAAATAATGTTAACATGCCACCCTCACTTTTTAAAAATGTTTGTTCCCTAGTAGGAATACTTGTGCCCTGAACCAATCTGACTTTTATTAGCTCTCAAAAAATGCAACAGGAAGGTGTATAAGGCCCAAAACTCACTTGATTAACCTGCTTCAGGTAAGGAAGAGCCATGAATTAAAAGGGAGTGAATTGGGGGTGGCAGTGATGGTGCATCTATGCACACGTCCTCATTCCTGTGAGAGCACACTCATTCCACAGGCAATTTAACAGTGTGCACAACCAGCCCACAGCCTGAAAGTCTGTGCTTTCTCATTGAAATAAGTACATATTAAAAACGTATTTGAATACCGTATCAGAAAGGACATTCTATCCTGATAGGGATGTTGTAGTACAAAGAGAGAGGTAATACGTTGCTTGGAAAATATCTTTAAAACAAACTAGTGTGAAGCAAAAACAACAAATAATACTAACTAAAATCCTGTCTCTCTAATACCAATTAAATTCTCCCATGATTGGTGACATCTCTTTTACAGAAACATACATTTTGGAGTATTTTATAATATAGACAGCTGGCCCTGTCTTGTGACACACTATACGTGCCGATCTGATACAGCTAAGCTCTTATATGCATTCCTGGGCTTCACTGGGTTTTCTTTTGTACTTAAGTTATGCTCTTCAACATTTGTTTGATTCATCCCAGAGCTTTCAGCACCTACAAAAGCAAACCTTGAGTGACCTTAAAATGGTTCCTCCTACAGCCATTAGAACACAGAACAATAGCTGGTTTTGAAATCTTCATACTGATTTGACCATATTTCAAGTAACAGCTTCACAATAGACATGCCATCTACCATTTGGAAACACAGATTTGATTGCTAGCAGATCTTTCGCTCATGGCTATCCTTCCTGTCCATTTTGTGATCCTATAATGTGGGAGATGTAGATGAAAACTTGGCCTTCATTGTCATCTCTTAACAGTAGAGCAGTCCCCTGCCATCCAGATCACTGACCCCTTCCTGTTCTTATGTCTGGCTTTGCTCCCAGTGAAAACAAGGTCAAAGAAATGATGAGGATAATGCACTAGGAATTTTTCACATGATATAACAAGAAGATGTACAAGGCTCCAGAACGATAAAGGACTCTTGGTTTCTATTTTTTAGCAATAGACATAAAGTCAATATAATTTTTGTCATTGACTTAATAAAAGTTGAGATTTCACTCTGTTTCATTTATATGTGACTAAACAGGGAATGGTTACAGTTAACTTTGAAAATTGCAGAGCTGAAGTAAATTTGGTTTGTCCTGTTATGAAATCTGAAATAGTTAGTAGGCTCAGAGTGGTCACGATACCTTAAAAAAAAACTGAATTAAAGCATCCCACTAGATTAGAAAGATAGGCAAGAGGGGGAAGCAGGCAAAGTCTCAAAATGCTAAAAAGCTATTTAGGGCTATAGCAAGAAGTATGGTGGCATGGATGGACTTGAAAGCACAAGGAAGATGCCTAGCCAAGGATCGAGCGTAGAAGAAAGGTGGAGGACAGGAAAGGCAGAAGACATCTGTCAGACTCAGGCTGTGGTGGGGACTCCCCAGTGGGTAGAAAGGTCTCCTCCACCTCCCCCTGCCCCACCTCATCAGCCTCAGGACTTCCTCGCCTCTGTGGGCAGTTCACCCTCATGCCCAAGGGGCAATGTGCGCTTGCGAATGGGAGGGAGAGGGGAAGTGCAGAGTCACCATTCTGGGTCCAACTCAAGGGCAGGGCACACTGAGAGCTGCAGTTGCCTGAAAGAACATGATTCTGACTGTGAAGTCCACAACCAGGTGGAATTATCTGTAATTTCACACCAATTTGAAGTGACAAAGGAGCACAACGAAAGCACTGTGAAAGATGTGGACTGTTTTTTTAACAAAACCTTACATACAGTTTCAGAAAAATGCCTGGAATATTTTACAGTGACTCCACAGTTAATCCTGAGTAACTTTGATGAAGTTAAGGTATTCATGCTGATGTAACTAATAGCAAAATTTGATTCCCTGTGGACATGTCTCCCATCCGTTCACCCTGCTTGCTACTGCTCCGCCCCATTTACTCTGAAATGATGGATTTTCATTAAATTGAAAACGTCTCCTCTCCTCATGGTGTCATCACAAGCACCATAATGTGTGTGTGTTGTAATGCCAAGCATTGCTTAGCAACGGGACCCCGTGTTCTGCCAACTTTCTTTTCACACCGTCAATCTGAATTTAACTGAACTTGCTGTGTTGTGTTTCAGAGGACTGACTACATGTCAGTAACGTGACTGATGAATGCTCCAAATATACAAACAAAAACTGGCGCTGACCCTCTCTATTTATTAGAGTATGTGAATTTCAAAAAGTCACTTTACATTCACGTTATTCAAAGACAAATTGTTTACAATCACGGTAATTAATCTTGATAAGTCCTCATAAAACACTACCCAATTGGAAAGTATAATTAGACACTTTCAGTTTTGAAAGTACATTCAATAGAACTCTATGGCCAAGCCCTCTATGGCATCCACTAGTCAAGCACCACTGTTGTACTAAAACTCAGCAGTCGTTTATTATTTAGTCAAATAAAGTGTTGAAACTTCTGCAGGTTTGCATTTTCAAAATCACCTAATCACTGACAATATTGTCCATTAAATAAGCTATGTGGACTTCGACTGAATGGCTCTGGAGAACCTAATGGTGGCTTCTCATGTCACCATCAGCAGAAGACTTTTCTTGGCAATGCTCAGAGCACTGCAAAATTGGATGGAGAGGCAGATATCCTGGTGGTTAGGATGCCAGCTTTGCAAAATTGAGTCTACTGCTCATTGCTGCAGTCTGGTTGAACAGCTCCAGTTCTAGCTTACTACCTTTCAAGTTCAACTCATTTGAAAAACCAAGGTTGCTTTTGGTTTAAAATCATATGGTTGGATCCTCTGCTAGTAAATTGACCTGATTCAACCTATTCTCAGCCAAATTTCATTAGCTGGAGATCTGAATATTTGATTGTGAATGGTATTATCAGAGACATTGAATTACCATTTATATATTTCCATTTTTACACAACTTAGATTTTTCAACTGATCCAGTGAAGAATGCTTCTCAAATTCTTTTTTAGGAGGAAAAATGGAAATACAAGACATGTATTTAAGACAGGTTTCATTGCAGTCTGGGGCACAAAAAAAAAAAAAAAGGAATTGTTAATAGCTTTGTTTCTACCCTAATAATTAAATATTTCTGGATTTTTATTTCATATGGTACCATTGAGAAAAGAAATAGCTGCCAAAAAGGAGAAGGGCATTCAGTACAAAGATAACTAGCAGTATACTCATATTTAGGTGTCGTCTGTCAGCTAAACATTGAGGCTGTGTCATGTGAAATGCGCTACGGGATACAAAACACCCATATGGGGCTGCAAGTATGACAAAAGACCCAGATGAGTCTTGTGCCTTTCTGAAGAGGCCACTGGAACCCAGACAGGATTCTAGAAAGCAGATGTTTAGGCTAAAATGAAGGCTCCCTAGATAGCTACAGTGAGGATATCTACAATAGACCTACACAATTAAGATTCAGCACTATATTCAGACTCCTGTGTTTGTCTATACACATTTACCTATGCATGGTTACCCATTTACAATCTAAAACCTTCCTATAGTACTAAAGGAACAAACAGAGTGAGGCTTAATTGCCCAAAGGTAGGTGCCTACAGTTATCTTAATATGCAACTTTTGAAGGGTGTGAATCTTCCTCATATCCTGTATCATCCAGCTCCATGGAACTGTCTTGGATATCCTCAGATGTCACAAATGGCATTATGTGCCTGTGTTTTGGCAACTGAATCCTACCTTCTGTATCTCAGATGTATTAGTCAGCCCATAATGTTTGCCTCTCTGAAGGCTTAACTGTCAGTCAGCAAGTATAGCCTATTAGAAACACATCTGTGTGAGATAACAGCTTTTTGTGCCACTCCTATGTCTCCTTAGAAAGTGAAAAAGAAAGCAGTGTTGATATTTTGCTAGGCTTTGGAAAGGTTGGACCAAAGGTTTGGGTAAATCATGACTGGGAATGGTTCCAATATGTTTTGGAAAACCCTTGTGCTGCTGTTCATTTCCTGTAGTGGAGGCTCCTCAGAGACAATTATTCAACTATGTAATTCACCAATCTACTGTAAAAATGCGAGCTCCAGAGGAGGCTGTTCTGGAAACCCAATATTACTGCTGGTGCTGCTTCCAAAATCAGATCAATCTGAAAGAATTAATACAGAAATGCTTCAAAGAGTCATGAGCTTGATGGGACAATTTTGAGCATATGAGGAGGTTGCTCTCGCCAGGTGGATAATTTCTCTCAAAATACGTTCCCAGAGCCTGTATTACCTAAGATTAAAATACAAATGACTGCTGTCACATGCCAAGCTAATTTGTTCTTTCATGGGAACATATCTAGACACAGAAAAGGAATATGGATAAAGGACTTCTGAGAAAGAATCCTGGAAACCATCTCCTAGGCCTATTCTCAACTTATCCCTCCCAAAAACTGCATAGTTTCTCAGAGGCTGGATAAGTTGTTTGGGCAGGCAGGCTACAGATTAGTCACCTGTGCTATAAACCATGAAAACTAAGATGGAGCTTTGGTAAATTCGCTGGTATGCTAAAATGTTCCTGTATTGCCCATTGTTTCAAAATGTGGTAATTTGTTATTTTGATAAGTAGATCTTTGTCCTCCAACATCCCTTGCTCACTCTTACCTTCCTGGAGCTTCTTCCACAAATATTACTAGGACTTTCCCCTTTCCCAGTTATCTTATATTTCTCTATATTTTTGTGGGTTTTATTTCACTGGAACAAGTTACTGTGCTCTCAAGTGTAATAATGATAATGATAATGGTGTAACTGAAGAAAGCCTGTCTGTACATGGAACATATGAGTTACAATACTTATGTGCTGAGGGTACAAGCTGTTCAGAGGCAGAAATTATGATCTCATCGAATTCCTGAGATCTTGTCCAACCTCACAGATTTCTGGGAATCCAGTATGATATAAACTCATACCTGTATCTCTTCAAAGACCTGTATTTGATTCTTAGCATATGTAACTGCACAAGCCAACCAGTGGTAAGGTAGGAATTGTTTCCTCCTCTGTAAGAAGCAGTTGCTTGGAATGTTTGCTGGGTTTTTTTTAGTCCTTAGCAGCAAAACTTTGGACTATATCCACTGAATGTGCTTTAGGTTTCCACCTGAGAGCAACTTGAGCTCAAAACTTACTTTTAGCTCCTCCTGTGCTGCCACCTCACTCTGGTTGTGCTCACACTTCTAATCGTGTAGGTTTTTAGCAGAAAAATTCTCTAGGCACCTGAACTCCCTAAATTGCAGCTAGGCATCTAGGTCTCTTGGCACTTCAAGCAACACAGAATACCTATTTCATGCAAAGCGTGTAGGAAACGTTCTATGAAGCACCCAGCATTGACAACACTTGTAGGTATATGCTTATTTCTGAGATGACTACCACTCTTTCCAGATTGATTGCAATTAGGCAGTTCATTCAGTATGTATTAGGTAGGGACTGACAGGTAGTGTGATCGCATAAGTTCTATTTCCTTAGGAAACCAGATTAGATATTTAATAATCCTAGATGTGAACCTGAACAGAACCCCCATATCTTGGGGTTGAACATTCCTGGAACTTGGTAAAATTTGGATCCGCATCTGAGATTCACAGCCAGCTCACAGCTTTATAACAAGCTGAACGAAAACTCAGAGTTTGAATATTTCCTAATTTGGGGAACACTTGTGCTTAAGCCAACTGTGTGACTCAGAGCCATTTCTAGTTAATTCTGGGAGTGGAGAATGTTATAATTTCTTTCATGTGGTCATGTGATGTCCAGATAGACAGCACAAAACCTCTGCTTTTCCAGTAATTGATACATACAGAAATACTTTATTTTTAAAGCCCAAAAGTAATATAAATGGAATCTAAAGAATAGATAAAGCTGGATCAATATTCTTAAATGTTGCTTATTAGTGCTGACGTAAGCATATGCCAGCAGCATAACAAACCACTTGCTGATCCGTCAAAAGCTGAATTAAATAAACATTTCAATTGCATGGAAAAGACTCAAAAAAATCAGAAATAAGAAGAAACAGCTAGTATGTGAAAATCTCACCGTTTCCTCTCATATGAATGTATCACACAGCAAAGAGCGTCTTATTTCAACAATCCCTTACACACATACATGCAAACACCCCTTGTTCACTCTGGTAACTTCATATTAACTCTAATTTAAAGTGACATGCCAAAACACACCTACACTGCAGCCACTGCAGTGACTGAAGCACTATGTCGGCTAGCTCCAATAAAGTAGCTTGCGTACCTATATCCATCTTCTTACAGTACCATTGAGCTTTGGACAAGCTAATTTACTCTTCTTTTCAACAACAAAGACAAAAGCTTAGGCTCCAGAAGTGAGACTGACTGGAATTTAAAACCACTGTCAAGACCTTGGGAGTTCAGGCTGGAGCTGGGGGCTGCAGTGCTACAAGTTCATTCACCTCCCTCGAGGGCACAGACACAGTAGATGTCTTGGAGCAGGCCTGCTACAACCATACGCACATCAGACCTTCTCTCTACATGGCCCTGGCAGATACTTTCTCTTGCACTTTCTGCCTGACCCCACAGTTATCAAGGTACCATTTTTCCTGTCCCTCTGCTGCCTCGTCGGGTGTGTTCTGAGAGAAGAGAAAGACTTGAGATTGAGTTTTGAAAGAAACTCTGGATGGGCTCCTGTGATTTCAGGTACACAGGTAGAGAGCATTGGAAAGGCAAAATTTAAAATTCATTTCTGACCTACTGGGAGGTGCTTACAGAGCTTTCTAAGCATAGGCTGCCCTTAGCTCCTTAGTTCTCCACAGATTCTCCCTGAAATGTTCCCCACGGCTCAGACAACACTTGTTTTATGCCAAAACTTGAAGGCCTTTAAATCTTTATTGGATCTTTCCCTAAAATTCTTTTTCTAGCCTGAAAAGCTATTGACTTTACGAGAATCTTTCTGGACCCTTGATGTACCCATTTGTGTGACAAATTGGAGTGAATCATTTTGCTTTTAAAGTGCAAGCTAATTGGTACAGGAGGTCTCCTTTACTCTCCTGATTGCATTAGATGAGTCTTTACGATGGTAGTCGCAGGAGCTAGAGAAAGTATTTTTGTTCTGGGGAATGACTATATTTGAATAGGAATAAACTAAATATTTTCTGTGTAAAAGCATAATTCATATTTTATGCTGTTCATCTTCCCATAAATGGCATTCAGATATATGCATATAATAGCTTACTGGCAAGCCAATAGCATCAACCATCCCTAAACAGATGAACATCGGGTGACCTTAACAAACGGCTCAAAGAGTCATCATACACACCCTTGACTGTGTCAGCTTATAAAGAAAAACCACATAATACGATCATATAAAAACATTTTGGCTTGACTGGGTTTATACAATCAATGGGAGAGGCACTCCTTAGAATTTTCTTTTTCACACATAAATACTTTACTAAGTGTTTAAAAACGAAGTTGGGGGAGGGGAACTACTACTTGAGAACACCCATATAAGCTGATTTGGTGTTCACAGACTTTGCCACACAGCTATAATAAAGCACAAGTTTACCTGAAACATGGAAGATAGCCAACCTTGTAAGGGAATACATAGTTAAGTAATTGTTTTTGACTGTAAATGGAATCAGAGGACTGGAAGAGCTCCTTTTGGAACTCTTAGAGAAGTTAGTAGCTTTGCAAACATTTCTCAAGTGAGTAGACTGCTTCAGCAATTTATATCTTGTTCATGTGATAAATTTTTCTCAGTCCTACTTTATGTGATCCTAAACTCTATTACTGGTTGTCCTGATAGCTAAAGGATTTCTGTATTTTCCATTCCTTTTCACATTAACATGCTTTTTAACTTCTGATGGAAGTGTAGTGTTCACTTTAAGCAGTTACCTGTTCAAAGCACTATTTTTCTTTTAATTTCTACTCTGAAATGCCCAAACCTCTCTGTGTAACCATAGGCATCTAGCAGAAACCCCCGATTCAGAGCATAGCTCTCTCATCATGCAGTAGAAAGAGGCACCTGTCTTGGATGAGACAGACTATAAAAGTCTTCTGACTTAATCAGAAGAAATATGACCTTATTATGCAACCGGTTCTTTCTGTTTTCTTTCTCGTGGACAAGAGGTGCATTTTTAGTGCAAGGTCAACTGAAGTTGTACGAAAATGTAGAAAATAAAATGTAGAAATCTCTCCTACTGGAGACTTCAAAATAAAAATAGGCTATAAGATTTCAGCAACCACTTGTAGTATCCCTATGGATAGCATCACATGGATGCTGTTCCGTAGCTTTTTATAGCATGAAGTGTAGGAGTTATGGAATATGTATGCTTTTAGTAGCCTGTTCCCAGGAAGAAGCACTGTACTATAGAGCTTGGAATTAACCAGAATAAAATTGCTTCAAGAAGTCATGCTTTAAAAAGTATGTATGTCATTACTCTCTCCAAAATGCTCATGCATTGAGTCATAGTATAAATACAATTAGCTACATGCACATATAAGTGTAGCATAAAAACCAAGGGTGCAAGTTTACCATTTTACCAACTGTTTTCTTTTGCATTGGTGTAATAAACTAGACCTCACAGAAATGTGACTATTTTCAGTTAACATTCCTGAAAAAAATGAGCTGCTTTTTTTTTTTTTTTTTTGCTTTGAAAGCAAGAGTGATTTTACCTAGCATAATAAAATGTAAAGGAAGCATTTGATATACACAAGGACCATTCCAGTGCTGAGCTACTGAGACTGTTTCATATACAAACTATTAAGTAAATTAAAGGTATCTGAAGTTCTTGAAATCAATATAGCAAAAAAACACCCTATTTTTTACATATTTTCAAAGATGAGATAGTTTGTGCTAAATCCACTAAATCAGCCCCACCTTTTCGTTGCTCTCTCCCAGTCTCATCTTTTAACTGCTTGTCTCTTTTTGTATGAGCTTGGATCATTTCTCTTCAAGACAGTGACCGGTGGTTATTTCTGACCTCAATGACATTGGAATAGCTCAGTTTTCTTCAGCAAGTTACTTTTGATTCACAGAGCTTTGAGCTCAGCCTTTTCTATATTCTAGAAAGCACTCACAAAACTGCACTGACTGAATGAACATTTTTATGACCACATTCGTATTTTTAAGGTAAGTTTATTTTTTGACCTGTGGTGTCCTGTACTAAACTCCAGCACATATCACAAATTTAGGGCCATTTTATAATCCTCTGATCAGTGACCAGATTGCTATTGGCACATGTCAACACTGTCTGAAAAGGATCTGGCAGCAGATGCTCCGGCACTGTTTCTGAATTCTGCTCACAGTCAGGAGCTCAGCACCACTCTGAGCACCTATCACACCCCAGCAAATAACAAACCCTCCATAAATATGGAGATCGAACAAGGAGCAAGAGCCCTGCTTGAGAAAGAGGGCTTTCTTTTCCAGATAAGCAGCACCAGCAACGCAGAATGACAAAATTAACTCAGAAGGGATGAAGCACTGGATGATTGTGTCACAGGAAGGAGAATCAGGAGCGCTGCATCAGCTTCTGTAGGTAGATGTCGTAGGTACAGAGAGGGAAGTGAGGTCAGAGACGGCTATGTCATAGCAGAGGATGACTAAGGTGAGTAGGGGAGGAGCTCCCCATTGCAGATGGCTCAGCAGGGAATGAGGACAGCAAGTTTTGACAGTTCAGTGGGGTGTTGCATCTTCTGCAAAAGAAAAAGCTTAGCAACCCCTCACAGAAGTCTATAGGAAATGAATGGAGGGAGGTGTATTTGGCGCGTGGGAGGTTAAGTGAGGAGCTGTGGGGGAACAAGGAGAAAGGAGTCTGAGGCAGGCAATGTGAGTCACAGCACCCACCATGAAGAACGTGAAAAGGCAGTAAGCAAGCCTAAGACTACACATGAATATTCACAGTGAGGAGGTGGGAGAAAGAAGCTGAATGACTAAACTACAAGTGTTTAAGATTTGCCAAACACAGTGTGCCGTGCCTCAGCCTGAGGATTTTATTTTTTGTCATGAGTTTCAACACCCAATATCTTAATCTGCCAGCAGCTTGCACAGCTGCATGATATTCACATAGGGCTGTCTAGATCATGCCCGTGGAAGCACTTCACAATTTTATTCAATGCACGGCTCCTTTTGAGTGTTCTCCAACATTATTCCCATCTGGTGTGTCTGGAAATAGGCTTGCTTATAGCAGAGATGCAGCGGTTGGATGGCAAAATGATCACATGAGAAAATGCATCTCTTTTTGTGAAATGGTGAGTGGGCTGTGCCTACTGGGTATGTCCTCACCTACCCAGCAAGAAACCCTTAGTGGGCCTAACAGCTTAGAGGATCAAAAGTGGGTTTTAAAGTTTTGGGGGCTTTTACCTTCCTGGTTGCTTATTCATCATCTCGACCAGATGGATAGAAGGTGAAAGCTGTTACAATCTGAATGTTACTGTTCAAGAGGGTTTTGTGAAATGAGCTGGGGCATTCAGCCAAGCTCCAAGTGAAAATGTGTCAGCAGTGCAATTGACACCTGAGCTGTTAATCTTAGTTGTCAGTGACTGCAGCGGATTTTGCTTCATGGTGTTCTTTTTGTTGTAAAAAAAATTGCTACAGCACAAAATCTACAGTTTTCACTGACTCTCAATTCTCTGTTCAAAATCAGAACTTAAATAATAAACATCTCTATAGGAATTGTATTTGTTGCAACATGTAGAACAGAAACGCAATGTACTATTTGTTTTTACCAGCAAAAAGAGAGAATCATGCCTCCATGTCAGGTAACTTTACTGAAGTATGCAAACAGTATTCTTAAATAACTTATTTAAAGCCTGGTACTCTAATCTTTAACAGAACTGGTGTAATGCTACAGTCCCAGCTGGAATCAGGAAGGAAGTTGGATGCTTTTCTTTGTACAGGTCTCAGATGTACTCTACTTGAGTTTGCTATGTGAAATGCTACTTAGAATAGGAATGTGTCACAAGTAATTTGACAGGTACCATCCAGCACCAAAACTATGATGTAATGAAGAATCAGGGCAAATATTTCTGGACAGACCAATTTTGCACTATTATTTTGAAGTCTTCAGAAAGACAAAGAAAATGTTTGGAGCCAAAAATTGATAGGAGTGAATGCAAGAGATATTAGAACACCTGATTCTGTTCATTAAACTTACACACCTCTGTGGGACTGTATATCACATGTTCTATATTAGACACCATTTTGGCCATTTTTTAAGTATATTACCCTGGCCAGTCATAATTTAAGGATTGTCTCAAAACTATAAAGTCTCCATATTGACCTCATCTTATTTGTCAAGACCATTGTCAATGGGTTAAACTTACAAGCCTAATCAATACATAAAAATCACATATCTGTAACAAATGTAATTACTGTACAATTGAAATGTTGTAATCAAGCCAGCCAGCAGTAAATCACTCTTTTATTGATAACTTGCTATTAATAACTTTGTTAACAATTCCAGCTGACAGAGAGATTGAGGTTTTCATAAAGTGAATCCATTTGCAGAAAGTTAGCAGCATTTATCTCAAATGCCATTGAATTGGATTGAGTCTGCAGAGCAGGTGGGCCCCACACCTCAGTTCTTATTTTCCTTCTGACTGTGCTTTGTCTTTCCTTCACTCCCTGCATATCAGGCCTTCCTTCACATGGAACCCAGAGAGCTGGAGGGGACTGACATGCACTCAAATCTTACCCTGACAGGAATTTGGGATGCAGCCAAAGTGACATTGGAGCTGAGACTCATTCCCAGGTCCCTCAGTACAGGCACAGTCTCTGTTAGCTCCAACTTAGATTCTTTGGTTTCATCCTACTTTCCTCATTCTTCCACATGCTTTGCCGGTTCATTAAGACATTTCCCCAAATTGGTTTTGGCATATTCATTGTCCCTTTTGGTAATCTGCTCTAACACTTTATTTGATCAACAGTTCAGACTTGACTGCATGTTGCCGTTTGATACAAGAGGGGATATAGAGAGCTTCTTTCTCCTGTGTGCGTGAGCCTAATAGATGTTCTTTCATTTCTTTCTCTGAGATTCGCTCTGCTTTTTCAAGGGTAAATCACACTCTCTGCATAATGATCATAGCTGTCTATTTGGAGTATTTCAGCACAATTGCAAAATGTGCGTGTTGTACATTGCTGATTTCTCAGTCCTGCCATTCAGTTCCTTACCCTTCTTTCTCTAATTCCAAGTGTCCCTCCCCTTCTGGAACTGTCCCAGTTTTTCACCTCCTCATTGCAGAATTTTCTAAACCTTTATCAGAGGAGGACATTTGTGAGCTGAGAATGTCTTACTCTGTACCATGTACAAAATGCACACTGTGGTTTTTTCACCAAGGGAATTAATTCAGAAAGTCAGTGTGAGCTTGCTACCATGATGGCTCTTAGAATAGTATTTTCTTTTTAGTAGAAATATCATCAATGCATATTTCAGTAATATCTTAGCCAATCTGTTTATGTTTACCATAAATCTTAGTTAGGTTCTTTTTTATTATCAGTAAAACCTTTGTTGATATGATTTTCACATTCTCCAAAGAATGCATTGCAGGAATATGCAAAGTACAAGTTAGGCAACATATTGCCCAGTGCAATTTGCAAGGCACAAACACTGTAATTACACACACACCCATATAGATGTGTACACACACACAGAGGCACACTGCCTAAAACTAATTACAAAGCAGCATTACTGACTCCATTAACTCTGGGCTGAGAATAGTTGACACAGGATGGAAGGACGCATAGAAAGTTCTCTGGTAGGACTCCAGTATTGCAAACAGAGCTACTGCTGTCTCCTCTCTGATTCCCAAAAAGGTGGCTGCATTCTTCCAGGTTATTTTAATGAATAGCAACAGCACATACCTTGCTGGTTTGGTCTTAGGCATTAGCTTGCTGTATTGTCACAGAAGTTGCTCTCAGACAGCAGGACTCCCTGAGGAAGTCTATTGCCTAGTTTCATCAGAACTCCCTCTACAGCTTCACCTCTTTAAGGAAGACACTATTTATAGACATGTGGTCACAAGGCCTCAGACCCCACTGAAAGAAATGAGATGGAGCAGCAAACCACTAGTAACTCTGATATTCCGATAGCAAACTCAGATTGCAACGTGAAGACCTAAGGTATACAGGATGAATGACTGGTGGGTAAGACCCTACCATCTTCAGGGTCTTCCAAGACTAGGAGACTCTGAAGACATGCCTGAACTCTCAAATGAAGATATGATGTTTGCTAACATGAACACAGTCCAAATAAGGATAAATTTCTGTTGATTTTCCTGTCTTACAGGATCTGTACTTAAAAAGTTCGGTCCATTCAAAACACCAGGGTCAGCCTTTGTCTAACACCTGTAATGTAAGAGTTAAAAAAAAGGAAACATTAGTGGAATTTCTAAACAATTCTGCAAAACATAACTGGGTGGCTCAGGGGTAAAAAACTTCCCAACCCAGTAATTAACAGAAAGAGGTTTTCAATGAAAGACAGGACAAATAAAGAGAAATATGAAAATGAACTGCCAGCACATGAAGAAAATAAAATAGACAGCAAGTGCTGCCTTGGATTTTCACTCCTTTCCTGCTTCCTCCAATAGCATTTTACATTTGCTTCAGCAAACACAGATTCACCAGCTCCATCTTATACATGGTGGAGAAATCACCTGGCTAGAGCAAAATGTTTTCCAGTAGGACCCTTGGGACAGCACTTAGGATCCTCCAGACCTCAGTGCCGACACGGTCTTTTACCATCCTGGTTTTCAAGTAGCGTACCAGGAGGAAATATGTTTGTTCACTGCAGCTCTGAGCCATTTCTTGGCTACAGGCTATTGAGTTAAATCTCCCTCATCCTTTAATTTAAACTCCTATTGTTTGCAGTTCTCAGTGTTCTAAATGTTCTCAGTGTTTGCAGTTTTGGCACTGTTTGTACTGATTGCACTTTAAGGACAATAAAGTCATGTTTTGTGAAATTACAGAGCACTTTAATTTTTGCCTATCAGCTAAAGCCCTGCTGTGGTATCCACAAACTACGCACAGCAAATACCTACCCGATGGCAGACAAACCATTCACTCCTGCAGTCCCAGGTGCTGAAATTGTCTGTGCCTTTCAGTCTAAAGATCCACAACATTTAGAACTCATGAGAGCACAGAGACCATGTGCAATGCCTCCTATAGACTGATACCCTCTTCTACAGCCATAAATATTCTCAGAGCACAGCAAAAAACAAAAATTCCCACCCTTCCTCAAAGCAGGTGACAAAGATGTTCTTCATGCTGTGTCCTGGCAACCAAAACAGTGCTCAGGATGTCTTGATAGCTTCTATTTCCCTGCTTGCAAATCTTTGGCAGCCTTTTCTTCCTTTATTTTCACAGCTGTTGTGTAGAAAACAAACAGTAATCATTTGAGGCTGGTGTTATTCAGCTATCTCAAGGCTAATGTCTGCCATCTACTTCTGAATTTCTCAAAGGTACACTCCAGTCTCATGCCACCTCTGCCTAGACTGCAGATGGAAGCAACTGTTTCCTAAGAAAAGCATCCTCAGTGAGAAGTTCTTCACCTACAGTTGTAGATGATATAGAGGGTTTCCCTGATAAAGAAAAGGATAATAATGTCATTACATTCACATTTTTAACCACACAAGGCAAATCATCCTGTTCTCACTGAATTCCTAGGAAGTCCACTATCCTACCCTTAAAAGGTTTTCCTGTGCATCCTGTCTTCATTTTGATAAAGCTACTAAGGTATCTAGTCTTACAGAACAACAGGGAAGAAATTCTTTTTTCTGCATTCTGTGGAAAGCAGGATTTAAGTCCTTGCATTTCCTTTTGCACGGTGAGGAACACTAGTTATGCAAAGCCATCAAGAATTCCCTGAGGACTTGTAAAGTTTAGAGCCTTTTTAATAATGCTGCACATGCTCATCTGAACAGGCCCTTGATTAACATCTAGGGCTGCAAGTTTCCACATGGAGAATTCATGTCTCAATAGTGAATGGAGATGCTGCAGTTACTCAGCATACCTGATGACAAAGCTGAGAATGCAGACAGTTTACTCATGAATGAGAGTTTACTCAGGAATGATGATTTTTTAGGGTCATTAAAAAAAAAACAGGGTTCCAGAAAGAAGTGGATTGTGGGAGTGTGAGAAAAGAATTATGAAACTTTCTAAAAGGTTTTACCATCCTCTTTTTGGCTAATTTCCCCTAGCTATTATACTGCATACCTGTGGAGCAATTCTGAAGGACTGAGGGCAAGAAGTATAGAATACATCCATTCCTAATGCTGAATTCATACTTCGGAAGAATTAATACTATGAGGAAGCAATGGCCTATAGTGAATAAAAGCTAGGTACTTCTCTGAAACAACTGTTTCATGACAATTTGTTCAAAATTGTTACTTTGCAGAATCTCTTTAATATAAATCTCTGTGCTGTCAATTTTGAGAGTAGAGTCTGAATTACACGTGCAAGTAAATCTACATAGAACCCACAGTGTACCTGATTTTGCACTTCTTCATACCTTGTGTAGACTGCTAGAGCTCAATTCAGTGGTCTAAACATAAGCATCTAGTGGCACTTGAGATACCCAAGGTAGTCCTGCCTGGCATCCTGCATGGTCTGCCAGATCAGATTGAGATGGAACTTCTATAGATCCTGTATCTTCCAGCCACATGCAGATACCTCAGATCAAAGGGCACTATGTCCTATGTTTAGGCAATTGAGTCAGGCTCCTAGATTTAGAAAAAGAAGGTATATAACACAAAAAAAAAAGTCAGATATTTTATTTAGTCTGCTATTTGTAATTTAAATGTAAATAGCTACATAAGGAAATATGGTAGACAAGAAACACGTTCAAAATCTGTATTGTATTTAATTTTTTATAAAAGCACTACTATCCATCCTGCTTACCATTAAATAAAGATAACAACAGAAATGATGATGCCAGTAAGGTATCATTAAGCCTGAAGACTATTTCTGCTTCTACTAAAGTGAGTGTCAAGAACCACCTTTGCCCTGAAAGGCCACCTGCTTTCAGTTTTTGATTGTTTTAATCCTTCTAGAACATGCCAGAGTAGTGCTCCCTGAGAATAAAACATTTGCTTCATTTCAGCCTAAAGGTGAGGTTGAAACCATTTGTTTTTAAATCTCATGCTGTCATCTATAATTAATGGTATGACCCTGACTACAGAGCTTGAAAGGAGTATATACATTTTCAGCTGCAGTTCTGGTTTTTTGTTTGGCAACTAGCCAGTTCCTTAAGCTTTTATCTTTGAATACAAAAGGTTATTTCTAGAGATTGAGTGCTTGGTTTATTTTCAGTATTTTTATTGTTTTCATTTGCTAGGTTCAGCAGTGAATGGACTTTTGCTATTTCAAGCTGTTAGTTAAGCCAACGTCTCCCAAATCAGAATAGGATGGAGATTAATTTTCCCTCAACAAGAATATATGACAGCAGCTCTTCTGCCATCTTACAATTTTTCTTTTAAATAGTTGGTCTGGCAAAGCATTGCCATTTTGCCAGAAATGCAAAGGGCCATTTCTTTCATGGTAGATGTACCGGCAAACCAAAACAATAGCCTTGTCACTCTGAAAGTCACAGATCTAAAGGAAATTAAGGCCATGTAGCACACAGTAAATATGAGCCATGCAATTAAAGTAACACTTGGTGGTGGGAAGGAATTACACTGCAGTTAGATTATTGTAATATGTGTTTGAATACGCTGAACTGAGTTGAAAAAAAATCATGTGGGGCACAAGCTTATGCTCATGGAAGTCACTTGAAGTTTTGCTACCCACTTCCCTGGAAGACAGAACTGATCCTGACTTTATAAGTCTTATGTACAAATATGAGCTTGTCCACACAATATTTCTCAATATCAGCATTCTCACAAGTGGAACAGGACTCCTCAACACTCCCAGACGATAAGCTATTACCAGAAGAAACTATCTTCATATATGGCTCATTTTTCCCCCCTCCATAAACCTAGATGTCACAAAGATGAAAGCCACGGACTTGTGTTTTTCAGAAGTGCATGTATTGTTGTTCCCTGTGCCCAGCTAGTAGACCAGTAACTTAAAAGAGCAGGAACAAGTTCAGACCGCAGTTACCTGACTGAAGCAACAGCACACACAGTCGGGATCATATTGCCCTGAGCACTCTCCTTTCCCCCAGCTCCAAAACAATGGCACCACCAGCTACAGCTGCTCAGGAAACAAGACAAAAGTTACAGGTGAAATGAATTTGTGGTATTCATTTTCATCTGGAAAATTCCATTAAAATTTTGAGGTACAATTCATCAATTTCTAAGGAATATAAATTTACTTAGGATACCAAAAATGACCTTGTTTTCCCATGAGGAAGAACACATAGATGTGCTGTTTGAACTAGACACTTGTATCAACACCCTGGAATTGTAATTCCTGACAAACTGCTAAGGCCTTAGTGAAAGTGCAAGACCTGCTAGGTTTTAGACTCATCTTGCATCTTGCATGTAATAAGATGAATCAGTCTGCAGAGAGGAAGAAACAGGTTTGTCTTTTTCATCTCTGCACATGCCAATCACTGCATTTGTACAGGAAATCACACAGACCACAGTACGACAGCAAAAGCATTTTCACAGGCCCCCTGATTTGCCATGTTGTCTTTTCTTCCAAAGGTCCTTCCAAACTAGCGATTTATCTTTTCCTTCTGGAAACAGAGAGCAATGGACCAAGTGTTTCCCTCCATAGAGAAGCTGAAAGTGATTGCTGTCCTGTCTTCACCTACCAGTAAGGAAGTTCTTGTCCCTGTTACAACCAAAATTCAATTGAGAATCATGATCTTTCACAGCTGTATCCCAGGATATACATGACACTAGTATAAACTTCTTAATGTGTTTCATGAGGGCAGAAAAACTAAGCCCTCATTTATTAAAATAAAGATACAGCAAGGGTGATCTTAAATGTCATGCTTGGGTCTTTTCAAATGCTCTTAATTTGACAGAAATAAATTAATGTAATTCTTTAATTTTCATGTAGCCCAAAGGCCTTTCAACTTTCAACAAAGCTTAAAAAAATATACCAAAAAATTACTATTATTATCTCAGTTGCCCTAGGGAAAAGAAGTTAAAGGGGTGGTAATTAGTTATTATACATATGTGCATGTAATTAGATATTTAGTGTGATATGTAAACTCTGCCTGCTAATTCTATTGGAAAACAAAACAGTATTCAAAGATGAACCTGTAAGGCCAGAAGTTACACATTTTCTTTCTCACTTAGAGATCAAAGTTTTGATGTCTTTTGAAGGTAAAGACTCAATATATTTTCCTAGTGTTTTATGCAACATTACCCCATAACATCACTAAATATCAGCATAGTCATATTTGCTCAGGTTTATGAGGGATTTGCTCATGGCATCATTGTCTTCTTATGATTAGTAAGACAATAAGACAGGAAAGAAATCAAATGTTTTGGCCTATGAAACAGAAAACAAATTAAGTGGAATGTATTTTGTCTCTCTTATGTGGAAAAAGCTTTCTACTTTGAACACCAACACCTACATAGTGAAGGTCAAGCATGAAGCATGAGTCAAACAATAGCATTGTTCAGTTACTTATAAAGTCATTTAAATCCAAAAGTTCAGATAGGACTCTTTTCACTTATACACTGGGGACAAAACATTGTGTAAAGTTGAAACTCATATCCAAAGAAAAAGACAGAAAGAAAATAAAACGTGTTACCAACACCTATTTGGTATTTCAAAAAAGCAGGATTTAGATGTCTTTTCATTAAATTGCAGTCACACTTTCATTTCTAGGTGTTCTTACATGTTCATTATTTGCATTTCCAGAAAACAGACTTAATGATTTCCCAGGTCTGTACAAATTGTTTTAGAGAGGAGAATCTACTCAAGTGTATTTTGCTAAGTATTTGGTAGTCAACTTTGAAAATAAAATGCTTAGTTTGACCTCAGTAAATGATGCTCAACTTTGTAAAAGAGCATCATTTGCTGGACCCACTCTCCACTCTCAAACCAGGGCATGCTTTGGTGGTCAAATCTTCAGGTTAACTTTCCTGTCCTCTTCAATGCATTAGATTTGCCAGCTGCTAGTGTTCATTAAAACCTTTTTTCAAAACAGAAAAGAGAGTAATACACAGTGTTCTGGAAACAGAGGCCCTGTCTGCCTTTCCAACGACTGATGCTTCTGCAATGGGAACATTTTACAGGCTTAAACAGCACAGATTTAAGCTCAGGATCATTCTATTCAGAAAATCCCTAACCTGCTCATGCTCTTCCCAGGATATTCTCTTGCTCTTTCTACAGGTGTTGTGAAGGGGAAATAAATGGGCAAGAGAGTGAGCTGTGCATGAAAGAGAAGGGGTATCACAGGAAAATGAGGGAAGACAAAAAGATAAGGGAGGAGGGATGGAGAAACGAAGAAAATAGCATAAATTTAAAGTAATATTTCTGATTTTCATTTGGCTAATTGTACATTGACTTATTGCTGTCAACTAAATAAGCAATTGGCAGAATATATGCATTTCCTTCTAAAAAAAAAGTAAAACACTTTTGAAATTGTTTCTGACACATCCTAGTTGGATTTCCTCTCTTTTTTCCTAATCAGGCTGAAAGCGCTTGGGTGGGGGAGGGAGTTAGGTAAGCAGATTGTAATTACTGCACTAGATTAATTTTTTTATAGATTGAGTCTTTTCTCAGCAGAATGAAATATAGTCATGATATCTCATCACAGTCTCTATCCATATCACAATGAATAATCTCATTATACTCTGTACCCAATTTCCGTTCATGACAGATCCTCAGCTTATGCTGGCTGGTATCACTCTGTTGAAGGATCAGTCCTATGTCTATATTAAATTTGTAAGTGTCCTGTAGAAGAACTAGCTATAGATTTATAGCATCTTGAAATAGGTATTATAAATTTAAAACATTAAAAAATGTATCACATTTAATTGTAATCTCACATATATCACAGCACTGTAACTTCTGTGACTCCATGTAAGTAATTTTTGATTAACACCGATCCAAATTAAATGAAAATCAGACCAACACATGATCAGCACTTGCAGATATGTGGGACTTCAGCTGTATTGGTCATTTTTCTGCCGTGCTCAGACTTACGTTTTGCACACGCATCATGTAGTACATTTAAATTTGAGGATCTCAGTGCACTTTATGAAGACTAATGGATGATACTTCACAACAAGTCTATCAAGTAAGGATTACTGCTACTGTTATTTGTCATCTATTGAAGGTTACAGCGGATTTGGGTTTGTTGATTGATGTGATATATTGCTTTCTCTCTTGAGCTCAGAAATGGAATGGGTGTCTTTCTTGCCAGTAGATGTGGTTTAAGGAGAAGTAAAAAGGAATTCTGTATTTTCATGTTTCTCTTCTACATTTAAACAACAAACATTGGTGGCATGCTCCCTTACTATGCACATGAGAATACCACACGTGAATAGATGAGAAGCAGCCCCAAAGAAATACAGTCTAGGAATTGTTTTTAATGCCTTTCTTTTTGGCCTAACTTCTACCATCCCTATCCATGACATCTGCATTCTTCCCTTATTTTTCTGTTACTTCCTACATGGTATCCACAGCATCTAAAGACGCCTTAGCAGCAGCACAAGGCTGTGACCTCTCTCTGGCTACCAACATCATCATTCACATAAGAATCACAGTCCTTATCAGCCTGAAGACATGAAGACAGAGTAATTTTCTAACCACACTCGCCTATGGATTATGTACTGGTTTGTCACTGAGGCATTAAGTTTAGTAACATGTCTATATTAAATGGACAGTGATAAAAGTGCAGGACCAAAGCTTTCACTAATGCTAGTTTTGGAAACTTCATCTGTCAGCTGTGAGCACAACCCCCAGTTTCCCCTTGAAAATGATGATTTCAGCTGGCCTGGTGCACACGTCAAAGCCAGCAGCTTTTGAAAATGCGACACTATTTCCTTCACAGCTCTTTCCTTTGTAAACGAATATATTCACCATGTCATAAAAAGTTACTGTTTCAGCAAAGGAAGGGATGACAACTCAGTTAGGCTTGTATCATCACTATAGCACAAGTATTAGCCTGGCTCTCCGCTCGGAGCCGTCTTAAGGCATCAGCTAACACGCAAGCCCACCCACTGTGACTGATGATTCAACACATGCATGGGATGATTAGACTCCACATAGCAATTTCTTGCAATGGAGAATCACTCCTCATGTGCATGGAGCTTGTAAGAAACCTAGCACCCTATGTGTTCGCAAATGCAACACTGTCACAGAAATAGGTAGGAGATTTCTCTCTGTGCAGGATCAAGATTATTTTTAAACTCTGTGGTGAGTTGACCACAGCCAGCAGCTAAGCCCCACACAGCCACTTGTTCATTTATCCTCTTCCCCAGTGGGATTTAGGAGAGATCAGGAAGAACAAAAGCAAGAAAGCTTGTGGGTCGAGATGAAGAAATAAGTGAAGGAAAGAGGGGAAAAAATAAGTGATGCAAAGGCAATCACTCACTGCATTCCCCAAGTAGATTGATGCTCAGCCAGTTCTTGAGCAATGGCTACCTCCCACACCAACCACCCTCCTCTCCCCAGTTTTTATTGCTGAGCACAAGGTTATATAGTATATAGTTATATAGTATATCCCTTTGGTCAATTCAGGTCAGCTGCCCTGGCTGTTCCCTCCCAGCTCATGCGCATCCCCAGCTGACTCGCTGCGGGGGCAGAGTGGGAAAAAGAAAAAGTCTTGATGCTGTGCAAGTGCTTCTCAGCAACAGCTAAAATGCTGGTGTGTTATCCATACTTTTTAGTCACAAATCCAAAACACAGCACCATATGGGCTGCTGTGAGGAAAACTAACTCCATCCCAGCCAGATGCAACACACTAGGCTATTAAAAAAAAAAAAAAAAAAAAAAAATCCATGTGTATAATAAATTACCAAGAGCAAAGGAAGAAGATAGTCTGAATTGTGTTTCTTCACCTTTGCCCAAGATAGGAGGCCATCCACCTAATCACCACCTACACTAGGTCTCAAGGTAGTTTTTTTCTGTAATAATACTGCCACCCACCTAGACTGTTGATCCTCTTAATTTTCCACTGTGTCTCCCTCTATGCCTTGAACTTTCATTCTTTTTTAAGTAACAACCTGAAAAGCTCTTCATCCTTTTTTTGGTGAAGATCTCAGTCCCTGTTACTGATGATGCTGGAATAAATTGAATGAGATGAACTGACAGTAAGCCAAACCCCATTTACTTCAGTAGAATTATTCCCTGACTCTGACCCTACATCATTAGCTTTTCAGGAGTTTTAAACTTTAAAAAATCACTCCCTGCTAATCAGGAATTCTCATTAACTCGTCTTTTACTATGGGAAACAGAAATATTGAATTTTATGCCTTATTACAAAATATTACAATTCATTGATGTGTGGTGCTTCAGTTAAACATTTTTGTAGAGTAACTTATTTTCTGAATGTCCTCTTCAGATACTTCTTTTTATTACATGAGTGTACACAAATGTTAGGGAAAGAAATTTAGTATTTTAAACCAATGTACTCTTTTATAAGACAAATTTATTTTCAGTTTGTAGACAAGTCAGTTTAGATTGATTCCCTCTTTGCAGATGTTTATACTATGTATGCTGTATTTTGCCAGTAAGAAGTAGTAATTTTTCTTTTTTTTTAAAAAAGGAGCGTAAATGTATTATTTCTGGTAACAAATACATGGTTTATGAAGTCAACATTCACTGAATCCATGAAAAGGACTTAGCCTCAATATTTCAAGATATCATGGCAGGTTGGACAAGATGATCTCCAGAGGTCCCTTCCAACTCCTACCATTCTGTCATTCTGTGATTTGCAGGGAGGGCAAAAGAATCAAATATGACAACTGAGGGAGCTATGAATGTAAGTTCAGAATTGGACTTGATAATAACAGTTGTGGAGTTGTAGTTCTGAAATTCTGCCTCCTTCAACATGCTTTCCACTTTGTTGATGGAGATTCAACACATACACCACAGACCAGAAACAAATGATGGATGTTAAATCTTTAATGGTCGTCTACAGAGAGACAAATAACTTTGGAAAAGGAAGCTTTTTCCTCAAAGTGTTGAAATGAGGATATTTAAGAGATGCACCGAGCTAGACAAAAGCTAAAGCAGAGTTCAAAACTGGGCAAGAAAGACAAAGTAATGGGCAGGTTTTTGTAACAAAACCCACTGGATTTAATTGAAGTACCATTTAAGGTCAAAGGGACAAGCGAGTCCACAAGGAATTCACAGGGAAACAAACAAAATCAAGGGGTGATAAGAAACCATGGCCATATTTTTATGGTAAATATCTTTACAGCAGAGACTTGTGTCAAGAACTGAGTGATGAGAACATGTGTGCTTAAAAAACTTTAACAGCGGCACCATTTGAACTGTGTGTCTGACTGTGACAGGGCAACACTTAGCTTCTGATAGTTTCACCACAGATTTTTAAAGTCATCTCCCAGTTTGGAGAATGAAACTAGGAGTCTAAGGAACATGCAAGATGGGGAATCCAATGAAGGTACTGCTTCTTTGAATGAAGTTTAATTTGGTAAGCATATCATAAAAACACCGTCTGCCTCATGGCTTAGAGGCAACACAGGAAGGAGAATGCTTAATTTGGCGACCCATCTATGGCTCAAGTGTCAGGCACATTTATAAACTCTCATAGAGCTCCCTTCATACACACAGAAACCACTGTGTGCACTTCTTCCCAGAGCACTCTTTTTTAATTCAGATAGAAAATTTGAAGAAAAAAAAATCCTCTAATTTTTCCTTGAAAAATCCTGAATTCAAACATGACAAAATGACATGTGCACCAATCCACTGATGTCCTGTTTCCTACTCTCAGCTTGTACAAGAAAAGAAGATAACATTTGAAGCCAGGCCCCACACACTGAATAATTAAAATTATTTTACTTATTTCAGTTATGAAATGTAAAAAGTGGCCCATTCTCCAGAAGCACTTGCAAGCATTGTGTACCTCTCTGATGGTACCAGAATCCTTCAGACACATACCATCCCCTGAACTTTGGAAAAGCTGATAACAGCCAAACAACATTAATGCAGTTAACGGCATTTCCATTCTATCATTAACTATTAGCATTTGATCAATGTTTTGGATGTGAATGAGGGACGCCTTTAAAAATTTTGACCATATTGCACATATTCGTTAGCTTCTGCATACAGTGATTTGGAACATATTACCAGATGTAACTTACCAGATGGTCCAACCAAGTTCCCCACTGTCTCAAACTATTTTATCTGTACTATCCCAAATGTGCTTTTCCAAGGAGAAGGGAAGCAAGGGGCCTGTGGTCCCCCATGAACACTCTTTCATGTTACACACATGCTCTAAAATCACTTGATTTGTTTGCTAGTCAGGCTTCTCTCCTTCAGAACATCTTCAGATCACCTTGGGACTAAAGCTGTGTCTACCCTTAACCTCTCATTGACTTTCAGAACAAATGGCATCAAGTGTTTTTCTATTGTTGTAGGCATCCCTGGTGTACACAATCAGAAATAAGCAAGCAAAAAAAGCCAGCACTTTAATCAGTAAAAATTGCTTCTGTTTGTTGTTGGCAATGTCTGGACTTTTTAGATTAAGGACTTCTTGAATATAGTAACTCACGTCCTCTCTCCCATCTTCTAGTGATGATATTTGCAAGTCAAGCTTGATGCATAAGATAGAAGTACTGAAAATTTGACTTACTTCTCCAGAGTATTAGTTTGTCTTCAGATAAACAGGAAATTAAATTCTGTAGAGCTGTCAAGTTGGTAAATTCTACTAATAAAATAACTGAATGTTTCCTGAATTCACTTAAATTTTAATATGATTGATTAACTCTTTTTCTGAGCCCTTCTGTTTGCCTTTTCCTTAGTTTTGTGGGAGTTTGAGGAGAAAAAAAATGCTTGTCTTGCAGTTCTATTAACCTTTTCTGTATAGTCCCTCAAAAGGGATGCCCTTTGTGAATTCACCAGAGGCTTCATGACCCCAGAGAAGGAGGGATAGCACCTGATTTATAGAAATCTACAGAATTTGTGTCTGTGGGATTTTGCTTGATAGTCAATGCTATTTTCCCGAGTTCTAACTCAAATGCTCCTTTTTATAACGTGAGGAATTCAGAGGACTGCCAAGCAGCAGAAGAATTCTAAAAGGTTATGTTTCTCAAGGGCAAGAGACAATCTCAGGGACCAGGCACTAGCATAATTCTTTGTGCCAGGAACTCTAATGTTCACACACTCAACAGCAATGGAAAGCAATGAGGTTTGAGGCAAGGAACTACTTGTTGGAAAGTGGAAGCTGGCTTCTGGATTGTCATCACCACTCTCAGAAGAGTGAATAGGACATCCAGAAAGGGTGTTTAATTAGTGTTTCCCATATCTAGACAACAAGCCTTATGACAGTGACTTTTGTTTAAATGTATGTTTATTTCTATTACCTTAATTCAAGCCTTTTACAAGTTAATAGAGATGGATTTCTTCTCAACAGTTCCTAATTTTATTGCTGTTATCATTTAATTTGTACAGTGAAGTTATAGTCCAACAAATGATGCTCTGGAAATGTAGCTCCATTCTGGAAATCTCTTTAAAAAGTTTGGCATTTTGACTTTCAGACCATTTGCAAGGCTAAAGTGATTCTTTTGCTTAAATATGGGTGAGGATCCATGTTTGAATCATTTGAGTAAGACTCTTACATGACCAAGTAGTCTAGTGTACTTTCTCACTCTCCTATTGAATATTATGGGATTTTTATGACCATAAACAATTCAGCTTAGGAATCCACATAGAAAGAACTTTTTCTTGCTTTTTTAGGGACATCATTTCATCACAGTTTTCACAATGTATGAGGAATCTAGGCTGGGGCCTCTTAGAGAAAAGCAATGGATTTCGGGTGGAATTTTCCAAGGAGGCTAACTCCCAGGATATTTTATTGCAAGGTTCACAGTAAATGACATTTCTTTCCAAACTCCCAGATGCTGGAATGGAGAGTTAAAGGAATGCATAAAAATCTCACCTTTAATTTTGAATAAGTGACTTCCTAGAAATCATGATTACAGAAAAATTGTGAAACTGGAACCATGTTACTTCTCAGGACTTACAAAAACAGAAGGAAATGCAAAGAATAAGGTATTCATTTGTTTAAATCTTAAGATATTTAATTCTCTCTATTACTTTAGCAAGAGTGACTCATGATTTTTAACTTACACAATTAGTAACACTTATTTTCAAAACCAGAGTTTTGAATATCAGAAGTTACTTAGGCACTGCATTTATACACATTCATTCTCAACTGTTTTTTTGTCTCTGAGTTACCTTGGCAAAATTCCTTCTTTTGCTATTAATTTACATGGGAGATTTGTATCTAGATTTTCCGGACTAGTCTGAAAACACTGAAGCCTTAGGACACTCCTGTGCTGTTCTGTCACTTTATTCGTTTTTAACCCCTCAATCCTCCATCCAAGTAGTTACCTATAGAAAGAGTCACGGATCAAAGGGTCATTGTACTGAGAAAGCTGACACCCTTTGATCACTTGAGAGTTGTTTTTCTCAGGCATCCCTGGCCATCCTCCCCCTCTCCCACATTTCCTCTCACACACATGCAGTTTATTCCAAGCAGATGTTAGCTAGTGCATCTGCCACTTTCCTTCTCAAATGACATGCAGAACCACATCTGCTCAGTATGAGCTAGCCACCTCTGAGGCTCTCTGCCTGTCCATGTCTTCCTACTGTATGTTTTCATCCTTGTCCGCTTCCTATATCCCACACATGCCTTTATCTCTTCCATTTGCTTCCCTTCTTCATCTTCCTGTCTTCTGTATCTGTGCTAAGCTGCCATCTTTTTTCCAGTCCTTATTTATTCTTATTTTTAAAAATGCTGAGCAAGAAGAAAGCTGGTAATTTGGTAATTGTAGATAAGGATGGGGAGATTAAGTGATTTGCCCAAGGCCACACAGAAATTCTGTGGCAGAAAGGTGAATTGATTGTAGGTCTCTATGACTCAATAGACTCATAAAAGAAGTCTTAACTGAAGAATATATTTTAAACATCAAATCAAAGTTTGAGTCCAAATGAAAACAGCTCCAATTACAGGGCTGCATTTATCTACTTGTTTCATCTTAGCACTATTAGGTACACGGGCTGTGTCTAGACTTACCAGGTGGGGCATGCCGCAGTGCCTGTTCAACTCATATGCCTGGCTTTTCTTTCCTTCGGTCTCGCTTACAACACAGCTGAGGCACACACCCAGGCCCATGAGCTGAGGGGTGTAATATAGATGTAATCATATAGGGTGAGTGTCAAAGCTCAAGTTGTCCAAGAACTGGCTCTGAAGAGTACAAAGTTCTCAAGGACTTGGTCTGTGTCAATCTAATCATTGAAATATGACCAAAACATTTTTTTTTAACAAGAAATTATTTTTTTAAACATAACAGTTCTTTTGTGTTAAGACAAACAACCAGTTTACCCAAGGTTTCATTGGTATGGATTTTTAAAGTGTAGGTGTTTGTTTATATCAAATTTCTTAATGTAGTGATAAACAAAGCTGTTTACTTATACCCCTCAAAACAGTGTAATGTTGCTTTCTGCTATACTCCAAGCCATAATGTCATTATCCTTGGCACAGAACTACCAGAAAATTTTGTCAGCCTGTCCACAAAAATTAGCTCTGCAATACCATTGAATTCTAGGGGCTAAGCCAGTGCTTTGGCCTGACACAGGGTATCTCTGTTCTCGCAGCCACCAGAGAAAGTTCTCTTAGAAAAACAACAACAACACAAGTTTATGATTCACTTTCAGACTTTGTTCACCTAAATGACTTGTTTGTGCACTATGGGAGGAAAACAAGAGATTCCAGAAACTCGCACACACAGCATGTCCTTGTTTATGCCTTTTAACTATATAATAATTGCACACATAAATATGTAAGGGAAGGGTTGGCCGATCTTTCAGTGAGGCTTTTCAAGGTAACTGTCTTCTATGCTGAAGAAGCACAGTCTGCTACAAATGAAGGTTTAGTAGCCGAATTTGCTATTCAACTGTGTAACAGAGGGAAAGTGGTGTTAGGATTTTTGAGTTTTGTTTTATTTTTAAATCCTGAAACCTGATCTGAACTGAAAGCATGACTACAATTTTGAGTTGATTCAGGGAAAAGAATAAGAAAGGCCAGGAGTTCAAGCCATTATTTTTTCCTCAGAGGTTTCTAGTTTAAGGAGCCTGTACAGCTTACCAACATTTCAAAAGAAGTTTAAACATCTGTTTATCTCCAATTTCCTACCTACTATGTAAAGAAAGCCTCAGGTTTCCATCAAGGTGTCCTGTAAATCTGTATACCCTTCTTTAACTCAGATTAGTCCTTTGTTGTATTCATTCTTCCTCTGCCACGTCTTTGGGTCTATGTTCTCTTCCCTGCCATAAAATGTTTTAATGAGCAATATCCACTCACTTAAAGTGACTGGGTAGAGGAAAAGATAAGTAAGGGTGTACTGAAGACTGAAAACCAGACTAGGAAATCAGAGAGGCTGAACCCTGCCAAATTGCAAATTCCTTATTATACTTCCAGTGAAGTCAAGGGAATCTTGATTGGAAAAAAAAAACCCAATTGATTTCTCTCAGCAAAGATTCAGGCAGAGATGGGTAAACTTCACAAGGTGGTTGCTCATATTATGGTGACATCCAGAAATTCCAAATCACAAATGGAATTGTTTCCCAACTTAAAAGACTGATAATCTGAGATGAAGTCATATACCATGCTGTTAGGGATGCATTAAGAGCTCTTTGAGGACTTTTACAGAAATAAAATATAAGTGGAAAAGAAGATATGACTGAGGATCAGTATAAAGGAATAGTAGGGGTATAAATATACAGTCCTTAAGGAAGCCCTTACTGAAGTTCAGGGCACAACAAGCAGCAGGAAATAAAAGAGGTAAGGAAAAGAGTTCCGTTAGACTCTTGAATAGAGAGAGGAACACATCACTCCACTAAAGGAGCAAATAGCAGCTGATTTCACCCCTTATCATGAAAAAGGGGAGATAGTAAACAACTAATAAAAATACTTAATTTTAATGAAGAGGAAGGAGCAGAGGCTGGAACAAAGAAATAACAAGTAACCAAACACCCTGGATGTATTCACGTTTACAAATCCTGATGAAATTCACCCAAGAATGCTGAAAAAAGCAGGAAAAGTGATCTCTGAACTGTTAGCAAAGTCCTTAAGAATTCACAGGGAGCAGAAGACACTCCAAAGAAGTGAAGAAAGGCAAGCAGAGAATGAGCTGCTGAGGAAAAGTTAAAGGATTTTAGAGGAAAATGGGTCAAATTGCTTTAATACTTCTGAAATATCAGAACACATTATTGGTCAATTTGTTTGTAGGGATTTAAAAATAATCAAGTGATAATCCAATATCGATTTGTCAGTACAAACTGTAACACACTAGTCTAATTTTCTTCTTTACCAGGACAACTGTCCTATTGGATAAGAAATTAGTTCAGAATTAATTAGAGAAGGCATTATGTGTGATTTATCTTGTCTTTAATTTCAAACTACCCTACATGAAGAAAACTGGGAAATATGGCTTTGATTAAACCCATGTCATAAGACTGGTGCACACTGCCTGGGGAGAAAACAGACTTTCAGGTCGTTACAAATTGCTTCATAGTCAAACAACTGTCTGGAGGACATTGAAATAGTGCCCTCCTCTACATGTTCTGAGCCTAGTTACATTCAGTATTTTAATGTACTGCTTTGGGCAGGTGCCTGAGTTTCTTGTGTCATCATTTTTACTGTCTAGTAATGTAGTTCTAATGTATACATTGTCTCACCAAAAAAAAAAAAAAAAAAAAAAAAAGAGATCAACTGCTTGAAAGGTCTCAAGAACAGGACCTTGGCCAGTTAGGCACAAAAGATCTTCTTCCAGATACTTTCAAAGGCAGCTATTTTTCATCATTGGCTAGTGGAAATATAGGCACTTATTTTAGGAGGACAACTTTACTAAGCATCTAAATTGCAAATGTTTTAATCAGGAAAGCTAGAGTCAATCCTTTGATAATGAAATTGAGTATGCTTCTAGATTTCTTAGATATTTTCAAAAGTGAGAGTTACAAAGCAGTTCAAGGAATAGAAGTTAAATGATCTAAATTAATTACAGAAATTACTTCAAATCACTAGGTGAAATTCAATAAACACAAGTGTACAGATTACTCTGAGGAAACATAACTCCATTCTACAAATACGAAATAAGAAATATGTTTAACTGCAATGTTGCAAAAAGAAAAAAAAGTGATTCATAAATCAAATTTATGACTCTTTCAGAAAAGACAGCTCTTATTCTGATTTTAATGACTAGTTAGACAAACACCTTTCTGGGAGTGTTTAGGTATTTGCTGCTCCAGAGGGGGAGGCTAAAAGACTTGTTGAGATCATTTTGACTTCTGTACTTCTTTCATAGAGTAAATATACTAGGAGAAATAAAGAGTATGAATCAAAAGCTTTATTATTCACATTTGATAGATGGGAAATCAAGCTATATAAATGGAAAATAACTTACACGTGGCCATGTAGAAAGTCTATGGCAAAGAGCCAGGGATGGGATGCAAATCTGTTAAGTCATAGTCTGGGATTTAACCACAAAACCATCTTCTCTCTGGCCTTTGTATTCAATTTAGGTAAGTATTCAAATGTCTGGATGTTTATCCAAAGTTACCAAGAGTGATCTTCCCCTTCAGACTACATCCCTTTGCACAACAGGCCTGGCCCCCTTCCTGAGAAAAGAGCTAGCAAGTCCTGTCTCCTCTCACACCCATGACCTCCTTTTAGATATTCAGCAAAGAGGTTCGCTGCCCCCTTTTAAACCTGCCAGGCTTGACTGTCTCACAGGTTCCTGCGTGAAAATAGAGAAATCACTTTTTATTTTGGACCACATTAGCCCCAAGGTGCATTTCAGGTTAGCTGGGAGGGTCAAGGGGACACCTCGGGGCATTGGCATGGGCAGGCGCAGACCCCGGTGTTCAGAACATGCTCTGCTCATGTTACAAGAAGGCTCTGTGAGATTTAAAAATCTGTGTCTGTCAGAAACTTCCTGTTCAGACAAAAGCTAACCCAGTTATGTAAGAAGGTGTTAAATGTACATGGAAAAATTATGCTTTTCCAAGAAGCCAGGCAGTGATTACATTTGCTAAATCTGCAGTCATTTTCCAGTAACAAATAAATAATCAAATACAGCACATTCTGTGAAAAAATAATAATGTTGAACTAAAGGAGGCAATTGCCATTTCAAATCAATAAAATGTAGTTCCTTGTATTTCCATGTTAAATAAAAACAAAGACTTGCCCAAAGAAAGCAACAGCTGAGCTGTTTATTTTTATATTCACTTGGATCCTCAGATCTCTTCCGGAGAGACTTGTGGATAAACAGGTTTGTTTATGAAAAATCTGCTCATTTCTGCATCAGCTATATCTATGGCATTTTAATTTCAGATGAAGTTGCTCTTCAGAATTTGTTTGTTTAAAATTAGGGGGTGCACAGCCTAACAGATAAAAGCAGGGCCTAAAGTGACATAAGTGGGATTCTCAAGTAATTCTTTCGGATCTGTAGGTTTGTCTTGAAGCAATTCATTTTAAAAACCAACCCAAAAAAAAAAGTCAATAAACATTAAATATGTAAACCCATTTTGTCTTTCTGCTTCCTGTTGTGTTTGACATTATTCCAAATAGTTGCTGATATTGTTTACACAGGGTTCCTGAGAACTGGTGAAGACTACCTCTAAGTAACACCCTACGTCCCAGCTGTTTTCAAAAAACTTCATTTGTTTCAGGGCACATAATTCCTCTGTACACTGGTCTTACTCTGTGTCGTGTTTGTATGAGACAGTGCATAATTTAGCTGTTTTGATTAGTTTCTAGGACTGCATCCATCTTTGAGAATATCCAGCCCCTATCCTTCCAGGTAAATATTAAAACATGTTTTGCATAATGATTCTGTATTTTTGTTACCATCTTCTCAATAAGGAGGTTAATTGGGTGGGAGGGGGAAGACTTGGCAGACAATAGTACGCAGCCATCTACACCCAACTGACAACTGTGTTAATAGGCTTTTTAAAAAATGTGTTACACGTCACTGACTTGACATAAAACAGCTGTGTCCAGACAGAGAACACTAAAAAATACCACCTGGCAAATGATATATTCTTTATGGTAACAACTAGTCTTTGGAAGACCAGAGATGTCACTTCTGCTTTGTTAGAGATTGATGGCCACCCATTGAATGAGAATGCACTTTTAAATTGGAAGGCATCTTATTCAACTGAAGAATAACCTTACCTTCATGTACGGCATAGGTAGAATTAAAAGGCAGAGGATGTTCTTCAGTTAGAGTTCTCTGCATAAC
The DNA here is from genome assembly GCA_031468815.1 of Morus bassanus. Taxonomy (NCBI): domain Eukaryota; kingdom Metazoa; phylum Chordata; class Aves; order Suliformes; family Sulidae; genus Morus; species Morus bassanus. The sequence continues at coordinate 65,994,491 of CM062568.1, forward strand.
CAGTATAGTTTGGGGGGGATTGTTTTGGGTTTTTTCCTCCTCAGTGGGCTGCTTTTTACCTCACCTGGTAAGCTAAAGTTTGCTTCTCGCAAATGGATTAATGCAAATTGCCCTTTGCCCATGGGGCATTTCTCATCAGCTATAGAGGCGAAGGAGAAAATGATCAAAATATTGCTGAAAAGGAATGTGAGGTTGGCCTGAAAAACAAAGGGTTTGATGATCTCCAATGAATGTCCTCTCCTCATGACAGAAGGCCTACAGGTTTTAATTCAGGATAAGTTGCTTTTGCAGAATGCAGTGAACAACCTCAATGGAAAAAGAGGTTAAACTGAAATCCTGTCTTATGAAACCTGCAGTCATGTGCTGACTATGAGCAGCAGCTAATAATGACCAAATGTCCTTAGGTTGTGCAGCCTACCTAAAATTCTCTTTTCTTATGCATAATGAAGTTCCTATTATTATTTCCCCATTTCCTCTCATATTTTCCTAGGCTAGCGGAGCACTGTTACTATTTCCCTTTTTGCCATTGTCTTTACAGTTCCTATTGTACTGACTGCCTGGGGTGTCTCTCTCCATCCTTTCCTTCAACATGGGCTACAAACCAACACATTGCTTTGACTTTCTTTTCACTATTCACTTATAATTTTGTGTGTTTCATAGTGCAAACTTTAATTAGAAAGCACTGTCCTCTTTTTAAACAGCAAGTGTGAAAGATAATCCATTTTCAGCTCACCCCTTTTAGAACAACTGTTTATCTGGTGACACCGCGTAGTCTATTAAGCAGCATGTAAATGTTCTCCCATTTTACTTCTCATTCTCAGAAGGGAGCAAAGAAAGAGTACTCAGAAGAATAATTTCTTTTCCTAGAACTCCAAGATTTGCCAATTCCCCTAGGGCTACTTTTTTCTCTCAGGAATAAATGCATTATACATTATAGGGCCCAAATTCTTAATAACTATAATTAACAATTCTTTTCATTAATTTGAAACTAAAATCATATTTATAAATATCCAGCTTATATAAGACAAGGCTGATGCTGAAGTCACACAAGAGTCATACTATTAACTAATATAACATTACAATGAGGTCACCACAGGCCTTGAGACCATATTTCTATGTTTGCAAGTGAACAGAACATCCAAACAGAACCCTGTAAGATTTAAGGTTGCAAAAACACCCATTCCAGCACTTATACTAACTTTGTTTTGTAGTAAAATAATGTGGCCTTCTCTGATGATGCACTGCATTTTCTGGTCTACGTTAGAAGGGACTTTTTTTCAGTTCACTGATTAAGAGAACTGTACTATAAACTGTGGGATTTATATTTTGTATGTTATACTTCTCAATAATGTAAAATCATTATAGATTGATATTGCCACTGCAGTTCAACTACAAAACAAACAAACAACAACAAAAAAACACCACAATATAAATAGAAGATAAATAGAATATTATAAATAGAAAAATACTTGAGAATGCTCTGTTTTCGTTAAGAAACAAAATCCCCTTTTGACAATTAAACCTAAATATGGCATTTTACTACTTTTTTATTTAAAAGAAGAGGAGGTTTGGACCAAAATACAGGTATTAAGTTCAAACATCTGCATGATGAGTTTTCTATTCATACATGCATGTACTGCAAATGTGCACACAGTAAGATTGAAGGAAACATTCTGATGTACAACCTCTGCATAAAGGCTCCAACTAGCAAACACAGCCTTGCTTTTCAAGGCAATCAGATTGGTTTAGACCTAGTAAAGACCAGTCCAGGAGTGACTAGGCTTTATAACTTACCTATGTTGTGCTGCAAAACTGTAAAAATAGTATGAAAAATGTGGTTTTAAATGGGAAAAGTGGGCATACCCATAGATAATGGGATAATTCTCAATCTGGAGACAAAAACTTTCTTTTGTTATAAATTAAGAACAAACAAAGCAAAGCATTATTGTTACCATATATTGATGAGGTTAACTGCAATGATCACCTTTACTGTGACAGGCGTGGTCAAGTTGTCATCATACATTAATGACTTAAAAAAAAGAGTAGGAATTTTTGTAAAGTATCTCTAACTGTGGGCCCAAAGAAACTAAGGCATAAGAGGATTAGAGAAAAGAAGCAATGCGTTGAAGGGGGATGTTGGTAGCAGAGCAGGGTGAGGGCACTAATTCTTGCCTCCGGTGTCCTGACTGAAGTATATGCAAGAACAGAGATTATTCATTCAAAATTACTATTGATCTTTTATATTTGTTTAGTTATCTTAATCTACAAGTTTACTAAAGGGTACATTCAGAAATATGTGTATAAGATACCACTTTTACTATAGTGGTAGTATTATGTTGGCAAAAAAATTCATTTGATTAGCCCCTATACTTTGGTGGTAGCAATTTTTTATGTGGTATCAGTATGTCTGGGTTATAATACAGAAAGGAGAGGTGTCATTCTTGTGAAAAGTTATACCTTTAACAGACTCTCAAGATCAGAGCTCATTGTGCTCCTCAAGGGCACATGAGGAGCCCTGACCAGCTTGAATTTAGCTTCTAAAACAAGCAAGTCTCATGAAGGCGCTGTTTCTTCAAGGGATCAGCAAACAACAACAACAACAACAACAAAAACAGTCTGTGTCTGTGACCTGCATTAAGCAGGAGGCCAGAACATATGATTTTGCTGACTCCTTTAAGCCTTAACTAGTGTGGATGTGAATGCAGTGAGAATATTTTGACCAAGGGCATTAGAGCAAACCTCTAGTTCAAATGTACTTGGCTGTATGTATACCACTGAAGTAAGCAGTGTCAGCTGGCACTTCTGCTTGAGGTGGGAGCTGCTTGGAGACCTGAATCTGCCTGGAAAATTTTGGTGCCAGATATGCAGATATGAGTACAGGATCTCACCTGTGCCAAGGTAAGCACCTCTGTATCTGGTACGGCTTTGGAGAAGAGGCAACAGCGATGTGTTCTTGCTGAATACAATAGAGGTCTTAACTCCTATGTTTGCTCCCCAGTGTGTGCCCAAGCCAAGGCCACACCAGGCTCTGGCACTGTCTCAGTATTCAGAAACGGGGCAAAAGAGGGAAAGGAATGGAGTACTGGTGGATAGGGGAGCTTATTAGGTAGTCAAATAAATGGTGCTCAGGTGCTAGTTTTTATGAGCAGTATGGAGTTCTTTACTAGGAGGCTGAGGTCTTAGTTGTAGAGGCAGGTACAGAGTAGGCAGATGACCCAAGACCAAAGATCTGGTTGTGGGTGAGAGTCTATAAAAGAGGAATGAATATCAGAGACTTAGTGGAAACCTAGGTGTGCACACAGCCTGTGCAAAGAGATAAGGCTGCTACAGTGATCAGATACCTTCCCCCAGCCCCCGACAGCAGCACATTCTCCAGCGGCCATTCTCAACAACAGCGCCTGCCCCTTGCTGCTCATGATGGTAGCTGACCCTACTGGCATGCCAGTCATGAGGCTTGCCCAGACCATGGTTGCCAGGACTATCATGCAATGTTTGGAAACTTCTCTTGTAGTTTATTAAGAGTAATGTGGGATCTCTGATGTTTACTCTAGCCCACCAATACATGTGTGTAAAATAGTTGAGGTACATCATCTTTCAACTGTAATTATTTTACTTTCAAGACTTAAATAATCATATTCCTTTGTGACTCTTGAGCCTCAGCACAGCTCACTGAAGGTGGTTTCCAAATGACATTGCTGCAGTTGCCTACTATGGTTTGCCATGGTTCATTTTCCTGATCAGCTCTGCTCCCTAGTGAAAGGCCTTAATGCAATATGGGTTGCCTATCAGCTATGGGCCACACCTCTGGACTCTGCCATTTCTCGCTCAGCTGTTCTGGGAGGGTGGTTAGCCAGGTGTACTTAGAAGCATAGATAGTTCTTTCTGTGCAAACAAACCTGCAGGAGTAAACACCGTATCCTTGGCTCATGGTGCCTGTGAGTCACTCTTTGTTGATGGGTGGTGGTTTCAAGTGTGGGATTGTAGCAAGGAAACTGCTTTGTTTCTGCTTTGCTTTTATTCCATGAAAAGAATATAACTACCATACTTAGCATTCTCAAAGCTCTGTATAAGCTAATCCTTGCAACGTTCCCATGAGGTAGGCAAGTATAATTAACCCTATTTCAAAAGATGTGGAAGCCAGGACATAAAAGGATAAGTCATTTGCCCAGGTCCTAAAGGTAAGTCAGGATCTGAATCCAGAAAAAGTGTCTTATGCCAGACAAATTGGTAATGGACTAGACATACTTCTTCTTAAGCTCTTTCTCAATTACTGGGTTAAAAACAAGTAGGATAGTTAAAATAGCAGGAGTTGTACAGGCTGTGGGTCCGACTGAAGCTCCAAATTCAAAAGCAATGCCTGCCCTCACATTAAAGGATGTTTGGGTCTAGAGCATAGAGCACAGTACAGCTCAGCTTTATGCCTTGCTCTGATTTTATGGTAAGATGCTGTTAAAATTTAGTGAGGACCTAATGTAAGGAAACTGCATCAACAGCTTACAATTTTTTCATTCTGCCCCTGCAGCAGTTGTCACCCTGGTTCCCACCCACCACCATCATCCTTCACTTCTTTCCTCAGGTCTCCTATATCACCCTTCCCTGTTATTCACTCTACCCTTAAAATTTCTCTCAGCTACTTACCTTTTCCCTTCCCCAAGAAACTCTTCCTTGACATCACCCACCTCCTTTAAGCCACTTAACCGACCTCACAGGTGCCTATTTCCCCCTCTCACCCTCTCCCCACTCAGGAAGCATCCAGCTTCTTCCCTACATGAGGTATCACTGACATCTCCCACCCTTGCTGTTCACTCTGCAAGCACCTGACAGTACACAGACATGCTCTGCTGACCCCAGAGGCCAGGCAGTTCTGCTCATTTGTCTGCCTGCTTGTCAGCATGCCTTTCCACTTGTATTCCTACAAATAGGGTCAGATTATCCAGGGAAAGAAGGGGAAAGAGATGGTTAATTTTGTCTGAAATTGTTACAAGCACATAAGAGGGAGTTGGGAAATGCAAAGCAGGCCATACTGCAACCTAGGAAAAAGTGGGATTGCTTGATTTTGCCAAGGAAAAGGCAAGTGAGGTCAGCCAAAAGAAAAACTTGGCCATCTTGACCCATTTTTTAATTAAAACTGATAATATCTTTCTCTGCAGCATGACTCTGCAGATGCATGTCATTCTGGTTTAGAACCAGAGGAGATTGTTTTGTCCTTACAACTATTTTGTGCAAGTTTGTTTATATATTTCATGCCAGAGCAGATTCATTTAAATTTACTATTTACCTGCACATTAATCTTGACAAATTGTAATACATAGGGGACATAAGAAAACACCAAGCAAAGGTTAAAAGCCATGTTAAGATTGCACAGAATTTCACTGAATGTTTTGGAGTCTTTCTCTTTTGTTATACACTTAAGAATGACCACTTCATTTTTCAGAGGGCCAAAATATAAAATATATGAGATATCTTTACAAAAACATGTACATATGTGTGTGCATGCATGATTGTGTATCTGCATCTATATGTGTGTATTTCTGTATGTGTATGTGTAGATAGATTTAGATAGGCACGACATTTGTGGAAATTATCCTGTTTCCAAAGTCTACATTGTTAGTATTGAATAATTCATTCTAGAAACCTCTCCTTCACAAAAAGTGAAGTAATTTATCTTTCAGTAGAGTTTTTTCAGCTTTCTCATTTAATTATGAAACTGAAACCGCTCTCTTTGCAGATATTATCCTGGCAAGGAATATCTATTCACTAGTTCCCAGGCAAACACCCCATGCCTGAATTAACAAACAGGTTTGGAAAGGATGATTGCTAAGGAGAGGTAGATATACCCTTTGACAGCTGAGTTACTAGTTTATACCTAGCTGAGTTTGTTAGCCACTGAATGACATACCGTATTGCCAAAGCAACAGTTTTCATTGGCACTAAATTTAATTTTATTTTAAATTGTTAAGAAAAAACAAGATCCTGAACTCTGTTGTATTTTATACCATTTCATGGAAACAGTTCTAATGATCTCAGCTTTTATTCTTTTCCATGTTTTCTCTCTCTTCCAGTAATCTCTTAATTAATGGTTTATTTGGCCTAGCTTTGCAAGGCCTTGGCAAAAGGAAAACCAAACAGGTTAAAGAAAATACTTCTGAGAAGCTATAATTCAGCAGAAACTAACTTCACGACTCCATCTGTGAAGTGCTTCTTGGAAAAGAAACAAACTGACATTCTGAATGTGAAAAATCCCAAACTTCAGATATTTGCACCTGAACCTAAATTAATGAGAAGTGCTCTAGGAGGAGACTTAGGTATGGCTATGAATCAGTCACCAGAAACCTCTTTAACATATCAATCAAAAAAAGCAAACACAAAGCTGAGCTGCAGAATCCCTTTCACTGAAATGGTTATAAATACCACATTATGCATCAGGGGGATGTCCGTGCCTAGGGTACCTGTGGTAGCAGGAACAGACAACACTGAGAGACAGAAGATGGTTAGACACAGACAGGCCACACCACTGCTGCCGCATTAAGTGACCTGCTTACAACCCATTGGTGCTCCAGTAACCTGAGGAACAACAGCAGCTCCCCTTTGAAGGGATCAACCTGGAAGGAGAAAGAAAGGAAAAAAGGCAGGGGAGATAAAATGTGCACCAGAGAAAAGCAGAAAGATCAGGGGACTGTGGAGATGAGCTGGCCATGAGAGAGTAGAAGGAAGCTGGGAGTAAGGGAGACTGCTTTAATTTATGTAATTAACACTCAGAAAGGTTAAAAAAAAAAAAAAAAAAGAAGAAAAAAGTGACCAGCCAAGTTTCAAGGAATTACTTTAAATCCACTATCAGATTTAGGTGATTCAAATAAATCAAAGTTTCTTGCTCTGCTTTCCAGATTGCTCCCTGGAACTGCAGGCTGATCTGTTCAGAGGGCTGGTTTTTATTCTACAGATATCAGATCTGTAGTAAACAGAAAAACCTTTTGCATAGTAAGGGCTATTTAATTGCAATGTATCAGTAACAGATAAGCACCTACACTGAGATTACCATGCTCAAAACACTGTGGAAGCATTAACTAATTATGTTAAGTATTACTACCTCCATTTTGCCCATGAGGACATTGGGCAGAGAGAGGAAATACCACACCCAAGATGACAAAGTTCGAAGGGTTCATAAGCCTTTTGACCCTACTACCTCTGCGTTTTACAGATCTGTTTACTAAAAATACAGAACATTTTTGTTTATGAAAGATGAGGATTAATAATTTACCTGGGACATTAGGCCCTTTGTACCTGCTGTACAGTAGCATGCGTTGGAAGTGTTTGAACTTTTTACAGAGGACTGACAAAGTTTAAATTGGCATGCCATGCCTTAGGCCACGCTGGAGCCATGTATGACCTCCAACTGGTAAATGCAGATACTTTTGAGGGTACTTGCAGGGTGATGTTAAAGACAGAAGGAAATCTTTGGTTCAAGTGTGTTTGCTGTCCCTTGTAGTAATGGTGATTGCATGCTAAGTCACTCGGTGATCTGTACTGTGTGAGGTTTAGCTGCACCTGTCTTGTGGGTAAAAAGAGTTATGAGCTTAAACATGCAGCATCCTTCTGCTTTCTTCTTCCATCTTTTTACTGAAATACATGCAGATACCAATAACTATTTCTAGCTATCTGTGTTAAAAGTGCACTTGCAATGTGCATCAACTCTATTGAAACAAACTGCTTTATTTCACTACCACAGGTTTTTCTGTCAATAAGTTGTAGCTTAGATCAAAAGAACAGGGTTGCCTTCTGTTTTCTGATTCATCTGCTTGTTTAGGCATTTGCTTTCCTGACGTCTTAAAGGACTTCAAAAGGGTAAATGGTTTGTGTATTATTCACTTTTCAAGATGCCAATATATTCTAGTCAAACAAGGACTTTATGTGTATGCATATATATATTTGTGTGTGTGTGTGTATACATTCCAAATAATATTATTTTAGTGACTGTCTAACAAGTGATTCCAAAGAGAACATTTTTATTATGGAAAGAAAAACTCAAACATTTTCTTCATCATCTGTTTTTCTCATCGTATTAAAAGCCTGATTTCTCTAGATGTTTAGTTGCTTCTCTTCAGAAATTCCTGTTTCCTACAACCTGGAATTTGCCTCCTCACCTGAACTCAGCTGCTCCAAATCTGTCTGTTTGAAGTCACTCTAAAGTCCTAGGTGCTTTCCAAAATCAATAGCTTTTAATAGACCTTCTCGCGTACTCTAGGCTATGTTCCTTGACCTCTAAAACCCAAAGAACAGATACTACAGACATCTGTTATTATATTGCATGTGGGCATTTTCATCAGGCTCACTCTTTCTCTATTCTCTATGTAATTTTTTTTGTCTGTGTCTCTGTTTTTTCTCTAAGAGTTAGAAACATAACGATGAATGCTAACTTCCTGTATTCTAGCTGTTAGTAAACCAGCACCGACAGGTTGCTGGATCTATTTTGTGATGAGTCCAATAGTATGATGGTGATATTTTATCAATCATAATAATTCATATCATTATTTATGCATCACAAAATGCTATTGCAAGGACCTTTCTTAACATCATAGATCTTAGCTGTATAACTTAGATAATGGAATTTCTGAAAACAACCCCATGTTTAATCTGTTAAGAAGGAGCAGCCCCACATGAATGATGGCATCATGACCACCTTCTCATGTTTTCTGAACGTACACACACAAACATATTTAACACATGTATATGTAAAAAGCTTCATGACAGCATAGTTTTTTCTCAAAGTCCCAGCTCCTGGAATCAAAGGACTACACAGGCATTTCAGCTTTCATTTCTGACACAGAGTTGCAAAGGCAGACACCATGACCAAAATATTTCCTATGAATTTTAGAATCCCCAAACCAACACAAAATAAAATCAAATAGAATCTCTGAGTTCTTTCCTTTCTTAGTCACCCAGTGCATGAGCCAGTCACATGGTTTAGGGACCTGACTTAAGACCATGGCATGTTTAGGGCCAGATACATAATGGTGGAACTACTGCTATGCCTTAAGTTAAGTACACTTTAGTATTTTTTAGGTTTATGTCTCTACACATATCTGTGCATGGTAAACTGTACTTGGGAATGAGCAGCTGCACTGCTTTCTGGCTATCCTCAGGGAAATAACTTTGTTTTCCCTTCTACATCTATTTTTCACATATAGACAGCCAGCTTCAATGTGCCTGTATACTGGATGGAAAGCTTGGGTTTTCTTACTGTCACAAGAATGAAGAGCCAGAGGAAATCTTGAAAAGCAAGGCTTTTTTCCACTAATCATGTTGGGAAGAGGGAAGGAGGCAGTGAGTGCTAGTGATGCTGCTGACAGCCACGCCATACAGCAGCAAATACTGTGCTGCACATCCTGTTCGCAGTGTCAGCAGCAACAAAAGAAGACTCTCAGATGGGCAGAGGAGGGGATGAGTAGTTAAGGGTAAAACAAATGTTTCTTGTCTCCATCAGAGTGGGAAGGCTTGAATACACTTGGAATTTGCTTTCCTGAACAAACATATGCCTCTGACAGAAGCACAGATGGAGAACGAGGGATTTTTTTTATTACCTGCTACTCGCTACTCTGTACAGGGACAGCCCAGATGTGACCAGCTAAGACATGGATAGAGGAGTATGTGACTCATCAGTGATGATACTAAAGGCATTAGAGAAAAGCAAGGCATCTCAGCTTATTGGATTTCCTCAGTAAATCTGGGCTTCTGATTTAACACCTCTGTTAATGGTTGCATCAAGTGGGGAACTTTATACATCTGCATTGCCAACATCTGTACCTGAGTGTATTGGGTCTGGCTGAGATGGAGTTAGTTTTCCCTATAGCAGCCCTCATAGTGCTGTGGTTTGTATTGGTAGCTAGAGAGGTGTTGATAACACACCAGAATTTTGGCTACTGCTGAGCAGTGCTCACACAGCATCAAGGCTGTCTGTCCAACATTCCCCCCTCGCCAGGAGGCTCGGGGTGGGCAAGGTCTTGGGAGGGGATATAGCCAGGACAGCTGACCCAAACTGACCAAAGGCATATTCCATACCGTATGACATCCCCTCAGCAATGACAGCTAAGGCGGGGGGGGATTTGTTATTTACGATATATTTCTTCCAGAGCAACCGCTACACATACTGAAGCCCTGCTTCCAGGGGAGTGGCTGGACATCACCTGCTGATGGGAAGTAGAGAATGAAATCTTTCTTTTCCTTTTGCTTCCTCATGGGGCCTGTGCTTTTGCTTTTATTCAACTGCCTTTATCTTGACCCACAAGGGTTTTTTTCCATCTCATTTTCTCCCCCTCCCCCAACCTGCTGAGGAGGGGAGTGCTAGAGCAGCTTGATGGCACCTGGCGCCCAGTCAGGGTCAATCCACCACACTGACACACATAGACAATGTAGGCTCCCCTTCTATCCAGTGAATTGTGTGGGTATCCCTAGGCCACAGTTTCGCTCGCCAGATACTGATGTTTACCTCTGGTTAGATGCGTTGCACCCAAAACGCCCTTTTACTGTCTAGTACTTATTTACACAAGGTGCCTCAAAGCTGAGGGGCAGTTTATAGGCACAGAAGCTCAAGACACATGGCAGGTGGGGTGAAAAGGGTGCTTCACTGTAGAGGGAACCAAATCAAAAGGTGATGCTGGTGTCCCATCCCACCCTCCCGTTAGTCTGTGTGCACTCTGTGTGCATGGACCATGAAGTCACCTAGGAGTCCTCTACTGCATACTGGAAAGAGGTCCTAGTAGGTGGTGTAAGGAAAAAGGTGGGAAGAAAAGCCAGTGTCTCCCAGGCTCTAAAATGTCTCAGCTATGACCTTGAAGGTGCACATGAGACGATACCTAACCTTTAGTAATGGCTTCTCTGCAGCAGTATTTGTCTGACAGGTCTTAATATTTTATCCCACAGAGTAAATAGTGAGTTTGTGACTACAACCTACGAGCATGTTGTAACTTGCAGTGGGATGCTGGAGCTGAGAGCAGACCAACCTCAGATGCAAGTAAAGCTGATACTGTGCATTAGGAAATGATAGACGCTGGCTAGTAGAAAGAAGGTTAGGAGGATGGTTCCCATGGGAGGTTTTCAATCCTTGCATGCTTGCACACACACACAAAGGGCCCCTGTCACCAAAAAATCAGACTATTACTGATTACAAACCAGCAACTCATAAGTGGAAGTGGCTGAATACTGAAGTAAATGTTTGTTCTCAGTTTGTGTTCAGATGAAAAAAGAGTACAAAATTGCTACCTGAATCTTGATTAAAAAGTCAAATAACATCTACACTAAGATGGTTGTGGTACGTGACTGCCTCTGATGATAAACTGGTGCAGTTGCCTGAACATTTTAGTTTTACAGATGATTTCACTGGAAATAATGGAAGTGTATTCAGGTTCATAATATGTTTCCACTATATTTGATCTTTTAAATCTAATTCATAGTGGCAGGAAATATGCCTAATAAAGAATAAAAGCATGTAATTAATGTCTCACTTATTATAAAGTGAAATGCATTGAAGTAATGCTATCTTTTCCATCAGATACCCCTAATTACTTAATACTCTGTATTACAAAAATGATACCCACCCCCTTTATCAGGTTTCTGTTCATGATATGCCACTAAATATAAAAATAAGTAAACCTCGACTGTTCATTGTATATGAGAAGTGAGTAAACACTATAACACCCAGGCTTGGAAGTCACTCACTTTTTAATGAGCTGTGTACATGATGGAATGATGCTGTCTGAAAACAATGACATTCTTAAGCCTTGGCAACAGTATATTGACGTTCTGTACTAGCTACACATGCTGGTTGTGGTAAATGACAGTCTTCTCTCACCCTGGAAGCAAGTGGTCTTGAATCCAGGGGATTTATATGGAAAACATGTTAGCTTTTAGTTTTTCCACCTGCATATGTAGATATTTTAGTCGACTTGCACTGACCTTTGTGTAAATGTTTGCCTTACAGAAACAGCTGTAGACTGAGCAATCTTTGCTCAAGAAACTGATCTGAGCATAATAAAGGGAAAATATGGTGTTACAGAGGAGCATTAATGGAGCTGTATCAAAAGCAAACAAGCGATGGATCAATGCCAAAAGAAGACTTGGCTCCTAATTTTGAGTATTCAGCTCAAGCAGATTGGATGAAAGTTCATTTTAGGTGTTTCCCAAAAAGTCAGTATTTTCTTGAAATACTTAAAACATCTCAAACATACTCTAAATTCTGTTCTAAATCCTAGCAAACCACTTCATATTTTACGTAAATTATTTTCTGTTCTGAAGTAAGGTGGTTCAGGAGGGGAAGGGAAAACAGAAATTAATCAAGATTTAGATGATTCTAGTGAATACTAGTGTCCTTGCACATGAATGTAAAAAATGGAGAAATGCAATGAATAAGCCATATTGAGCCTCTGAACGGTGCACATGCTGCAGTTACAGCTAGATTTTTTTCACCTGAATTATTCACATAATTTAGCTCATTTGAATTAGTCAATTTTCATGTGAAGATTATCAGTGTCAAATGTCTTTTTGATTTCAGTCAGATTTGGCCCAGACAATCAGGTTTTCAATACTAAACCATCTATTATTGAATTGGTCATTTTTTAGAGAACGAGCTGTACTCCAGCCCTTACACTGGTTTAAAACATAAACCGAGAATCCCTCCCTCAAGACTCTTCAATGTATATTTCAGCTCTTGGGCTGAATGTTCCCAACCCCTTGTGTAACAGAGGATCTCAAGTGAGGAGAAGGCTAGGAACAAATGCAATTAGCATTTGCTATTCAGACGGAAGTGTAGTTAAGTGAATGCAGCTTGTGGATTCTGAATTCCTGAGGAGCAGCAGAGAGAGCACAGGCCTCTTTGAGGCCACAGAAGGAAATGAATTCATCTGCTTTATTTGAGGGTACTTACAAATGAGAGAAAAAAATTCCACATAGCAGGCCGCCACAGCCCAGCAAAACAAGACATACTAAATGTACTACGAGGGTCCAGATAAATACCAGCCCTAAGAAATGGAGCATTACTGAAAAAAGCATGAGACATATTATCCTGCTGCAGGTATTCTCGTGTTCCCAGATATCTGCTGCATACCATAGCTACAAAATATGTGTCTCTATTTCCATGAACCCACTCGTAAAGGTTTTTGCTTGGCTGATTTTTCAAGTTAATGGTAGTCAAGGCACTTGGGAGAAAGATTTATGTCAGTGATACACAGGTTCAGCAAATTGTCAAAGAGTTCTGCTGTGCAATTAATCATCTTTTCTCCATTACAATTTGTAAGTGCCAGGCTTATACACAGAACCATTTCTATAATATAGATATCACAGGTATGTAAGTACTATATGAATCAGCCATAAAAAAAAAAAATACAAAGAGTGCTTGCTACCACACGGATTTGTAAATCTTTCTCTGCATAAGACACCCCTCCAAAAATTGTGGAGGCTGTCGCATTTAACTGTCATCATTTTTATGACAGTACTTTAAGCAGATCTGCATCTCAGTTATATCTGTGCTCTCCAGGCTGCTTCATCTGGAATTATGTACATTAGGTTTTGTTTTTTTTCCAGAGCGAAGCCATTCCTAGTGGAAAAAAAAAAAGAAAACTACACAAGAAAAGGGATCACCTAAGGGTACTGCCTTGTTGCTGACTTTTTTTTTTTATAAAGGTGGGATTTACAAAAAAATCTACAGAGACTAAGAGATTGATGGTGCCTATTAGGCCATTAACAGCGCTCCACTGCTTCTCCAGTTCAACCAGCCTATATGCTATCTCCCAGGGTCAAGTGAGGAGACAGAAGGTTGTCTTCTTTTCTTTGTGCTAGAGCTGCTGCATTACCAGCAGCAGCCCTGAAAGATGCCTTGATTCAGAAGGAGCTGAGGGTTACCTCTTTCAGTGGTTTGTGTGAGATACTTTAGTGACTGAAACTTGTTCTCTGAGAACGAAAAGAAGATTTACTCCTTTTCAGGAAGAGGTAGTCTTGCAGTCCAAGCCCCAAAACTAGATTTCTGAATGATGTAGATGTAGATTCCTAGGTCAGCCTGATTAAGCCACCTGCCTGCTTCTGTTTCCCCCTCTTATAAATATCCTCAAAGTCAAGCTCCTTATTGCTCTACATCAGTGTAAGCTCAGAACAGCTTCTCATACAGTGTATTAATAAGTAAGTAAAACTGCAGACAGGACGTCACGACAGTCACGGAGGAATTCAAGGGGAAGCAGGCTCATCTCCAAAAACGTTGGTGATGTAAGTGCTCACATCTTCCTCCCTCTGATCATTTTCCCTCTTCAGTGGATTCTGTGAGAATTATGTTAATTTTAAAAGTCACACCCTCAATAATCTATTGCAACTCTTACGTGCAATTTCTTTTTGGAACTGAGGAATACAAAATATCCAGATTACTAGTGTTTATTATCCCAATAATTTTTGGAAGTCAGTTTTATAATGTGTATACTACAGCATTCCACACAGATCAAAGCAAACAAACTGTTCTAATTGGGTTTCGAGATCAAATACGCCAAGCTTTACATTCACTAAGCTACATGTGGCTTAAATTATCTATATTGTACAATCTTGGACTGCATATTTTGTGCTGTACAGTAAAAAGAGCACATGTGGTTTGGAACGTGTCTACTAAATGCATTAGTCCTCATACTAACCAACAGGATCACCTAAATGCACTGACAAAAGCCTAATAAAAGTTGATTGTGATATCCAGATTCAGACCTGATGTGGACAGATACAAATTCATTGACTTCAGTGGGGTCTGTGGGTGCTAAAAGTAATGCTGAGCCTTTTATGTGGGGCTTCAAACACATATAAATTCTTGCCTCTCTCTCAACAATTACTCTGGATTTACATGAGCAAAACAAGTATCAGAATATGTGCATGCATGGATATTTAGATTGCAGGTTTCCACCCCTTTCTGCTTTAACCTTTTTTGTATAAGAAATGCAGTGTTCACACCTAGATATGAGGGGTTTTTTTATATTAATGCCAATAAAATAGATATATTGAAGCCACGCTTCTAAAGACTATGAAATTTTTTGTGGATTTCAATGGATAAATAAAGAGAGAGACCAAAAATTATTTTATTGTGTTTCAGTGATGTTTTCAAAACATATTTCAAGAAGATAAAAAGAGATCACCTTCAGGGATCTTGGGTACCAAAAGATGTTTGAACTACCTAAATAAATGAAGATTCCCATTCTGATATTTTTTGTAGCTATTTGTGCTCTCAAAGAAACATATCAATTTGCCCACAAAGTTGCAAAGTCATTTTCAAATACTCAAAATGAGTAATATTTCAAATATTACAGAAAAATTTTGGTTGAGCACTGAAATGCAGCAGAATGTAAAGCCTGGCGTAGCCAGAATATATGAGTACATTTAACCAGTTTTCTCAATTTCCAGCACTTTTGGCTTGAATAAACCTGAAGGCACACTTGCTAGAGAGCTGTCACTAACTTGTCTCACAGTAACAGCCTTCACAGATGACTATAGTGAAATCTTTGTCAAAGCTTCTACTGTCGCATGTTTCTTGATGCTGCACTGTTTGGAAAGAAGTGTAACAGAAACAGAAAGGCTTGGGATGTTTTTGAAGAAGGAATGCAGAGGGGATACACAGCTGTAACTGGACATCTGCTAGTGCAGCAGGGTAACATGAATGCAGGAGATGAATACCTCATTTTACCATGGTGCATTATGCAGGAATTAGCCATACAACCAGCAATGCTAAAGGACAAAATAATATTCTTGGTCACGCTATAAATTATTCTGCTACCATTAAAATTTAAAAAAGCCAGAAAAATGGTGAAATCTTTCCTGGAAAGAGCATATTTTTCATGTGTTCTTGTGAAAGAACATGCTTCCTGTGAGCTAGGAAAAAAACTGGCAAATACCAATTTTCCAGTACTTTCTGCAATTTGAGATGGATGAGGATATTATGTAGGAGGTTGGCGTGTTTGAAAGAAGTGCAGATATGTTCACCAGCAAGCAGGCTTGATTTTTCAGTCAAGGCCATCACTCCCAATATCTACTGATTTGAGTAGAGATGGAGGTGAAATATCTGAATATCCTACAAAGAGCTGAACATCTTTGTGCCCTTGGACCGGAACTGAGGGAGCACTTCAGGATTCCAGCAAAGCCTAAGGGATTTGCCTGGAGAGAAGGGATTTAAGCACCTGACCAACCACTTTCATGAATTAGAGCTGTGCTACATGGCTGCTGTACTGGTTTCACTTAATGTAGCCTGCTGATTGCTTCTCCCCGCTATTGACAAGACCCAGATAAACCATCCTTTCAAGCCGTGTGGACATGGAAGTGTCAATAATAGAATTCAGGCTGGAAAAATGAAATGGTAGTTGTCATCTGTGACTATGTCCATGCTGCCAAATAAAAGAAGGGGCAATCCACAGCACTAAAATCAAATGGCATGGGCTGACTCGTGCCCTCACTGTGTAAGGTTCTCTGCATATCAGGCTGACCTCCTCCACATAGCACAGTAACTGGCCCAGCATCTCTTCTGGCTCCTGACTGGTGTCCCTGGGACCCTAAGGCTTGAATATTATTCTAAATATGTCTATTAATTCCAAGGTTTCTGAAATGGTGTGAGGGCTTTGTTGCAGCCTGGCAGGGTGAGTGAAACTCAGGGTAGGTGTTGCATGATCCAGGGTGCAACAGGAGGGCATATAGAGTTGTTTGAGACTTCTGGGATGGTGTTGAGGGACACATTGATCAGCAGTGCTTTTTTTGAGCAGCCCTTGGAACACAATGATTATTGTTTTGGGAGAGCTAGCTGGAATGGTCCAAATCAGACCAGAGGGTGAGCTGACAATTAAGCCATCTGAACACTCAAAAGGCCTGTGCTCCAGCACACTGCTTAGCCTGCTTTTATTCAGTAGATTTACTTTTCAGTAAAGAGCTATATGTAGTAGGGAACTATATACCAAATATCATTTAATTACTATAATGCTAAATGAGGAGGGCAGAAGGGCTCTTCAGTGGCAGGCAGGTGGAGGTGTTTGGAATCCATATCCCAAGAACGCGGACAGAAAGTTATGGCTAAATGACATAGCCTTTTTTGTGCTGCATGCTCACCAGGGATTTATTCTGTCTCTGGAAACACTTATGTTAATGCATTTCTTCTGTAATTGATTTTTTTTATATATTTTCCATATTTTCTCCCGTATTTTATTTTGTTACCAAAGGTTACTTACATGGAAACAGAAATATTTTGAGGGTTTCTATATAAGTTTTTCTGCTCTTCCTACATCAGTTTTTTGCTTAAACTTGAACTCTTTGGTTATCCAAGCTGGATTGTTTCTGAGACAAGAACATTCCTCACAGACAACTGTCCAACAAAGAACAAGATGGCTCAGCTGTGACAGGGATGTTTACAGAGGAGAATCTCTATGCTAGGCAACAGCAACATCAATCCCTGTATCAGCTTCGCTTTTCCTGCATGTGTCTGAAGACTTAGAGCTCAAAGGGCACTTGAAATTCAGGAGAATTTGTCCAACCAATTTCAGAAGATATGGACTTAGCAGGTGGTGCAAGACAGGTTTGGGAGTTCCCTGTTTCTGCTCCCTTCTGCTGCAGCTGGAGAGAAGCCAAAGCAATACGCAGTCAGGTAGGGGACTTGGGGGAAAGGAGAGAAGGGGGGGGGGGGAGAGAGAGAGAGAATCTCCATGTGTATCTGTATGTATCTGGTCTGTTCTCCACAGAATTAATTTTGTATCCTAATAACAGGCTTTTCCAGCTTCATTCCCCTGCTCAGGTAGAACTACATGTGCCCCTCACTTCTCTTGTCCCTTAGCAAAAGACAAGAGAAATGGTAATGCTCTTTTCCTTATACTCTCTTCTTGGCTTGTATTGTATTGCAACTCTGTCTTAATATATGTATTTAGTTTTCTTTGCTCTTTTCTAAAGTGAAGATTGAAAGCAGTAAGTGTACTAGGTCAAACACAGTTGGGAGCAAACAGCAGTGCAGATATGGGTGGCATCCGGAAAAGCTGCAGGAGTCATACTCAGACCACCTACCTACCTTATGTGTCAAGACGGCTGCAGCATATAAATTCAAGACAGCAGTGTTCAGTTCCTACAGCCTGCTATCCAGAGCTGCCTACTGTAGGTCGCTCTTGTATATAACTCAAGGCTAGGCTTAATACAGCTAGGTTTCATACAGCCCTCTGAATTTTTACTGGTGTTGAATTTGTCTTCACTTGTATACAAGATAAAACACACTAAGCCTCCCTTTCTTTGCTCCAGTTTATCTTTTCATTTTATTGCTTTATTTCTTTTGACAGTGAAGAAATGAAAAACACCCTTTAGCTTGCTTTGTTGCAAAGAAAACTAAGAGATGATCAGTTTTAGTTTTTTCCTTTTTATTTTTTTTTTCTGTTAGCTAAATTTTAAGGTTAAGTGCATCTTTAACTTTTTTAATAGCAATTTTTTAATTAATCCACTTGTTTTTACTTGAAGAGGTTTACTGGTTCAGTTTTAGAAGTGTGACTGTGTCTACCAGTAGTTTATTTTAGGAACTCTAAAACACATGTCTCTTGAGTGAATCCTGCTACCTTTGTAGTCAAATAGCTTAAAAAGCTTAATTTTAGCTGTCTAAAAGCTAGGCATTTAATCTAAGCTCCCTTTACAGTCAATGAAAAAAATAAGCATGTCCAAGAGACAATTTGCCTCTGTGTACCGATTACAGAAATAGAAGAGTCTCTACTAGACTATAAACTAAATTTTTAGTTGGCTAAAAGAGATCCCTTACTTCATAAAAATGAGGTAGTGCAGTCATTTTGAGAATGAAGATTAGGAAAAAGGAGGTCGTTTTCTGAAGAAAGGCTTTGATTTAAACAGCTGCACAGGATCTGACTGCAGTATTATTACTCATGCATATACATTTCATTAGAAATAAGTGATTTTGTAGGACAAAAGAGTTTCAGGGAAGAGATATGTGCAAAAGTCCTATGAAGCTCTCATGTATTCCTGAGATATTTGACTACACACAGAGTAGTTTCTCCTGAAATATGACCCTCATGTTCTGTTTCCTCTCACAGTACAAGATAGCAGTCCTAAATGAGATCATGGCAGTCTGGAAGGTAGCAAGATTGACACGGGATGTTTCATCCAACAGTTATCCTGGGATTTGGAGGTCATGCCAGATGATCAGTTTTCTGTATGTGTCCCTACCAGAAACATTTCAGAATTGTTAGAGCAGTTCATTACCCCCACGAGCAGTACAATCAGACTGAGGGAGACTTTTCACAGAGTAAAAGTCCGTGCAGCAAGCACAAGGGTTCATTTACTGTAATTATTTTCTTACTGTCCATCTGGTTTTGACTCTTCCTTCCTTCATACCCTTCCCTCTTCAATCTTGCCATAGATATTGTGTCTCTGACTCTAAAGCTTTTGTGCATTGCCCCTGAACATTGTGGCGAGAAGATCCCTCCGTGTCACCTTCTAGCCCTTCCCATCTCTGTGCTGTTTGTGCTGCATCCTTCATTGGGCAAAGAACTGTGAAGTAGAAATGAAAAATGATGGTTCAGGAAAAATCCAGCACCCAAAATCCTGCCTATTTATTTATACTCAATACAGGGTTAATTCTTGGACTATTCTTGCCTACCCCACCATCATGTCTTCTGACCCCAGAAGCCTTAAATATATTGAAGCATTATAAATATTTCTTAAACCCAGATCTACACAATGGCAGCATAATCTGTTCCAGAAGTGGTATGCGATGCACCTCATTCACAATACTTCACTTCACACACCGTGTTAAGCACAAATAAGGGGACAGTGTCCTTAAATACCAGATAGTGAACGTCCTAGAGTCAAATAAACAGAAATTGCCAAAAGAAATCATATAAATGGCACATGCTTTTGTATTTGAATGTTAATGATTTCCTTTCCAGTACAGGAATCAATTCTGCAGATTTGATTTATTGTTAGTTCAGCTCAATAGCATTGATTTAGATATTGAGCAAGGTATGTGCCACTGCAGTTATTGTTTCCCTGAAATAATTTGTTTTGATATATATACATTGATTAAATTTTTATTATTTTAATAGTGCCAGTCATTATGGTACTGGCATGACCATGCAAGCACAATATACTGGTCTTTATTTCGTGAGCCAGTAGTTCTGTGTCATGGCAGTCAGCAGTCAGTACCCACTGCTACATTGACTTATTATTTTTGAAAATCAAATGGAAATCACACATTCATTACCACCTGATACAGCCAGTTAATACAACCTGACAGAGCAGGGAAGACAACTTAACAGTCTCAAAAATGAAATTGTTCTCTCCCTCTTGCAGGACATATTGGGTAAATAATGCTTCAAAATCCCAGGTCTCCTCTGGTCTTCTTCTGAAAATATCCCCCTCCCCAGCCTGACTACTGCCAGGGGATCTGTCCCCTGGACCTGTACGTATTGTTTATTCATGTCCCTTTGCCTTCTCAGGGACTGGGGAGGGAGGTGTGATTTTCACAAGCACTTTCATAGTGTTCTGGACAGAACCAACAACCAAACACTCAACTTCGGTATCGTTTCATTGTCTTCTCATTATCATATCTATGAAAGGAGAATACACAGCAGTTATACACACATTTTTGGTACAACTCAGAGAGGTATTATCTTAATAGATTGCCAACTACTCTGTCTTTGAAAACTGGTATTGTTTCTAGATGATCTAGAACTATTAGTTCTATAATTAAGGGCAACCAGGTTGTCCAGATATTCCTTGACTTCTGATTTCCTCACATGACCAGCTTTTGCAGCCACTTTCCTCACAGGGTGGGGAATCATCAGATACTTTCTCTTTTCAGACAAGAAGTCTCTGAACCGACGATCTTTTGTGATATTCTGTGTATGGCTCTCTGGTAATTTGCTCTGCATTTTCCTTTTTTAAATTAAGAGTTTGCAGGGTTTGCTTGGGATTTGCTGGTTTTTGCTTTGCAAAATTTCAGGTTTTATTCAAAATGGAATCACTTCCCCTTGATGGTAACAACCTGCCCTTACATTTGTTGCAAGCAGTTATTTGCCCTTGTTATCTGACCTCTTTGTAGTTTTCGTTAGCTGCACCTTAACTGTTCTTAAGCACTTTCACTTTAAAGAATACAATCTTCACTGCAAATCTTCACTTCTACCTGTTCTGAGCAACATTGTGTCCATTTCTCACAGGGAATGCTTTGCTTTGATCTTATTGCCAGTTCTAATGCTTTTAATTTGATCTCTAATTATTCCCTATAATAACTGTTTCAGTTCATGTGTCTCGGCTTTAATATAAGGGTGATTAAGCACTCAGTGATCCTGCTTGGCAGCCACCTTCTAGTAAAGAAACATACCATTCCCTGACAACATTCCTACAGGAGTCCCAGTGCTCTTAAATTTTATAATAATTTTAGGAATATATATCCTTCTTCAGGTTCCAGGGTCTAAGGTATAGCTCACCACTGTGCTGAGACCACCATAAATACCCTTGCTAAATACTTCTGGGCTTTATAATTGCACTTGCTCTGCAGTACAACCACTTCCTGCATTTCTGAGTTGTTTTTAAACATTAAGGAATGATTGTGTAACACATAAGAGTGTTCGTTTAGAGAGAACTTTATATCCTGTTTTTCCCAACCTTTGATAGACTGAGATTGCAAAAGGATATGACCCTCTGACCTAGCATGAAAAACTCTACTGTCTACTATAATACTATGAAACATTGAACTACATACATTGTTATAGATGGGAATACCATAAAGAATTGAATTAATTGTAGCTTGCTAAGTTTGTCAGTGCATGTTTCTAGAGCTGTAGCTTTATTTTTGACATAGAATAAAAAATTGTAAGTTACAACCAGGAATTGAATTTATGCAGCTGTTAAAAGGCACAGAGCTGTAATTTAGAGATTTCATTCCTTTTTATTTGGAAAGTGGTTTCATCTTTCAAAAACAGAGTGAGAATTTCACCTTAAGGATGTTTTCCCTTGCAAGATGTAAGAAAATATAAAATTCTTTTACTTTAAATTATAAATTAAAATCACATGAGTCAATCAAATCTATTTATGCAAATCAGAGGTACCTTTACGCAGAGCTATGCCAAAGATATAGATAAGGGCATCAATACACATACGTATATTTCAAGAAATCATTTTGTCTTTATAATGATTGTAGGGCATATGTCGCTGGATTCATATTGACTCTATACTCTTCATAAAAAATTAATTTTTCCAAAAGCTGCAAAACTATTTGTAAACATTTTCAAACACCATCAAAGGAAAATGTTACGCATTTTAACTTTGATACACCCTTTTTTTCTCCCAGCTCAGCTGCAGCTTTTAATTCCCTCTGTTGATGAACCCTTTTGTCAAACATATCCAATGGGAATTTAAAACAGACACTTATTTCAATACAGGTTTATGAGGATGTGATAGGTCAAGGCAAATATATTATAACAAGAAATAATATTGGATTAATGGCACCTGTTTTCATAGATGAATTCCATGTTTGCCTCTCAGGGATCAAGATAAATTAATCACCTCTTACACATTCTAGACATTTCTACTTGTTCTTTTCAAGGGAAAACAGCAGCCAACATTTGTCAATATTTAATTGTTTTGTTATTACTGAATATTTCCCTCTGTGAAGACTGTACAGCAGGAGAGTTGTAAGTATGACAATAAGCCCTTGCACCTGCTGCTTTACCAAACTCTTCATTACCATTTATTCCTGGAGCCATGGGCAACAGACACTGTGCCCTTGTGGGGCTTCTGTCTGTCATCCCTCTCCAGAGCCAGATGATCTTCTCCTCAAAGGTAGTGTACCCTTCCCCACACCCTGCTGCACTCAAGAGATCAGTCAGAAGTGTTGGTGTTGGGCATGTGCTTTTGACTCAAAGACATGGGGTGCTTTACAAATTGCATCAAATCCTGACGTTCTTTTCCAAGGTTCTGTCAGAGGGAAGCTACATCCCAAAGAACAAATACAGCTTTTAGTCTCTTGTCAATAAAAGCGAAACACTGAAAATCAGAATCAGAGCCCAGTTCAGCAATCGGTGAAATACTGGAACACATATGTGCTTTTAAAAGCATTTAGATTATAATTACTGTGCTACAAGGACAATCTTTTTGTTTTGTGTTCGTATGGCTCTCAGCACCACAAAGTCCTGGCCCATAATAGCAGCCTGTAGATGTACAGTCTGTTATGATAGAAAGGTAATTATTGTCTTAATGGCAAGTGCCCAATTTGTCCCATTGACCTTCCTCAGAGCAAATACGCAGACAATATGTTGCTCCAGTCTTTTGGAAAGGATGGTGTCAAGGAGAGTCAGCACTTAGGAAAGGAAGTCCAAAACTAGTCCATGAGAAAAAAGAGGTGCATAAAAGGAGATGCACAGGCCAATTAAAAGAACAGGTAAAAATCATATCTGGCCTTGTTTTTTTACAAGCCTATTCTACATGTAAGAGCAGGTATTGATGACCACAGAGTTAGCACAGTATTGTAAAAGAGTGGCATGCATGTAAATGTTTCCAGAGAAGAGCCCACAGACCTTGCAATGGCTGCTGCTTATAGGAATCCTCAGTAAATCTTTAAATTCCACCTTTGCAGTAGCTGACTGGTAATGTTCTCATATCCATCTCTTTGATGAATGTCTGGATTTCCAAGAGCAAAATTCCACTTTCTTGGGAACTTCCTGGCTGAGCAGGAAACTTTCAGACCCATCATGTTGGCATATGTCTATTATTTTGACTAATTTTTCTCTTTGTGACAATCTCTCTCCCACTCTTCTCCCTTCAGTTCTTTTATAAGCTTTATAGAGCACACCTTCTCTCCAATGGAAAAGAAAGGATTTTCAGTTCTCTCTCATGGCTTGTGCTTCTGCAATCATTTTGTCCCAAACTTTTGCACCTCATCTTTGCATTTAGGTCTTGTTGCTAGTGTCAGGGAGGAACCTATTTGCCTATTTTCTATACTAACATGCAGGTTGATTTCCCGATCTTTTCATAACCTTCCTTCTTTCCACATCGCATTCAGGTTCCTTCATTCTGTCTTTGAGGTCATATCATTCTGTCCTGTGCCAAGCCTGGTTTTACTTTTTTTCTCTCTCTTTCCCACTATTTCACTTTCTTATCCTCCTTCCTGTCTGCTTTTCAGCCTGGCCATATTATTTTCTCATGTGTTACAATTTATTTTAATTGTAATTGTAATTTAATTGTAATTAATTCAGCTGGATAGGAATTTTATCTTCCTATGGTTGTAAAGTGCTCTGTACAGATGGAGATATAAGCAGTGTAAATCTTTATTAATACTAGCTTTTACTTATTCATCACCTGCATGACCAAAGTCTTCTGCATTAGGAATACCAGTAGGTCCTGTTCCTCTTATAAGCTGCAAATAAAACTAGCTCATGATCAAAATTTTTGTTCTACAAGTCTTGAAAATTTTAACTTCTGATTTCATCCTAAAATGCCACCTTACCTTTCGATACTAGCTTTGCAAAGTTCAAGCCACAATTGCATTCATATGCAACCTGACTCAAATTTCACTTATGACTATTTTTGTGTTCTAAATTCATTCAGAGAATGTGGCTTTTCTGAGCAACGCAGCAACAGATATCTTTCAAGTGATCCCTAATTGCTGTTTAAGTAAAAATTCCCAAATCCTTTTTTACAGTATCTGTCTAATGTCAATGCATTAAATTTAAAGGAGATAGGTATGAGAAACAGCTACATCAATTTAAAAAGATGGTAATTTGTTTACAATGATTGGTTTTTGAAAAGGAGTTTTCTCCAAGTCTATACCAGTCTGTCAGAGGAAAATGAATATGTAGACATTTTCTAGTTAATAATATTTGTTTACCTTTGCATATATGTGTATAAACAGACATGTCTGGGATAACCTTACAGTGTGCCTGCAAGGCTTATTCTGAAATGTATGGAACCAGTCTGGGATTGCTGAACAGCAAGGGGAATAATCTTGCAGCTAAAATGACATCTCTAGCATTTTGCTAGCTATCTTTCTAAATCTGTATTTGGTTGATACCTATGCCCTCTTGAAACTGGCAGAGAGCTTTTTGAGTGGGCATAGTGCCACCCCAACAGATGGTCATAGGCAAAGGCATGCCAGAGAACCAGTATGTGCATCACGTTTGAGTATTAAGTGATGGATTTCCATCCAAGAATGTCAAAACAGCAGTCAATGCAGAACATCTGAGCCTATGGTTAAGGGGATATGCTGACTATTCCTGTTCAGAGCTGGATAAACTTTGAAAATGATTTTTTTTTTTAAATAAGAAGAGAGAAAACCTTCTCCAGCTGTGAGATTTTGGTGCTAATAAATCAAGAAGAGAAGGAAAGAGAAATATTTAATGAAATACCCACCTTTAACAGCTCCCTTCACATGAGCACCTGAAATCTGTCCAAGTAAATAAAAATAGGCTTCCATGGCATGGCTCAGTTACCTGGTGAATAGTGTGACTGACTGCAGAAATTAGACCTGCAGATTACACATCATGGTAACCCACGTCTGCTTTCTGTTAAACACGGTCCAGTCCTGTTCAGGGTATGTCACACATCATGTCAATTCAAATTGGCACACATTGTTGAATAATACTGTGTTCGTGCCAGGAAGGTTTAGTGCATCTATAACTGACAACACTCTTCGCACTGGGAAAATTAAAATAGTAGTGTAAAAAGATTAATTCTAAATTACATATTCTACATCTTTCTGTTCATTTCTTATACTGATCTATAGTAGAAGTAAAGCCCTGAAAGAAAAGGAAGGAACATATTGAGTAGTTTCAGTTGAATCAGGATTAACATTTATTTCCAGAAAATAAAGACATTGCTAATAATCAAGTTGTATGGTTCTAAGGATTATATTGTGAAGGTAAAAGCTGATGCTGTTTGGGGAGAGAAATACGAAGAAAGTTTGCATATTCTTCTTCCAGGACCTGAAAATGAAATTATTTTTGGAATTTATTTTAAAATCAAATCAAATTTGTGGATAAGAGAAGACACTGGGTACCAAGATGAGAAGAAGCTGCCATTAACTACTCTGGAGACCTACAGACACAGGGGAAGGGGGATAATTGTGCATCCTCTTAAGCTACCAATCCTGTATCTCACCTGGCTCGTTTTGCCTGGTATGTCTGACATTTTAGGCTATATCTACACAGGAATATCATGCTGATCTGTTTATTTCAATCTAGTTGTGGCAACTCTAATAAACTGTTCATTTCACTTTGCTATCTAACATGATCTAATTTCCTTGTTAATCACAGTGTCAATGAAGCTTTGTGATTATGCTTCTTAATTGCAAGACCTTTGCTAAAAAAACAACAGTTAACCTATTTGGTTCTGCCAAAAATCACTGTTCCGAGTTTCCTTGCCATTAGCTGTAGCATAGGTACCTAAAATTATATAAAATCTGAGACAGAAAGTTAGGTTAACAGACTGCCTGATTGCCGTTATTTTTGCCAATATCATTTCTGAACTACTAAAGCACAGTGGAAAACAACACTCTGCTGAATGTCATCATCAGCATAATCATTGTTAAGAACTGGAGAGAGCATTTAGGTCTGCTGAGAGCAGATTTTTTTGCTAACAAAAAGCAGAGGTAAAGTATTGCTTTCTCAATGCTAGCCTAAACAATTAAACAAGAACAGGATTCAAGGTTTAAAGCATAGGAGGACTATGGAAAAGAAAGAAAAGAAAAAAGAGTACTTGCAAACTCTTGTATGTAATATATCTTTCCCATTACCTGTAGGGTTAATGTTTGGGATTGATACTTAAATAGACATCCTTTAGGACAATTCTGTAAGGTGTGAGCTCTGTACATGCAGGTAAAGGGAAAATTAACATTGGGTTTTGTCCCATGCAAGAAAAGGTGCTCCAGACCTACTGTTTACCTAAGTCTCTTCTTGATGCAGGCATTTTTCACCTTTTCCAAATTCACTGGAAAAGTACTCCTTCACAACTCTGCTTTCACAGTTGTCTGCAAACATGGCCACCTAAGTTCCTGAAACAGTCCTTCAGCTGCTTTTCTTCCACCCCTCTTTCTCTCCCCTACAGCTGAGGATGTTTGTAGATGCTCTCTACATGATGACTCTTCTCTTGCACTAGTTGAGGAATGGCAAGTAAAATGGCAAGGAAATTGGAAAACAAGTACCCATTCTAACCTCTGTTCCTAGGAAACATTTGCATTACAGTTGTAAGACACAGGTACAGATAGACATGAAAGTAGTTAACACAGGTACCAATTTCATTGAAACACTTCATCCCAGCAGTCACTATGGAAAGGAGAATGACTTTTAGCCAGGGTGCAGGTGAGATTTTCAGCTGAGCTCTGTCCTGCCACACAGCATACTGTTAGCTGTGCCTGCATTAGTTAGGTTACATGAGCTGCTCCAGTGCAGGCATCTCCCTCATCTTTTTGCTGTGATGACAGTTTTCATTTCTAAAGATTTGGAATGCTATTTCCTACTACTCCAGATGTGATAATTTCCATGTTAATTCTCCCAGGATAGATTAAACATTTGGGAAATTCTGTTGATTTTAGGTAAATGAGATAGTTGGGAAGCAGCAGGACAGTAATTGCATACATAAACACGTAAGTTGTCTTTCTGCAGGGAGATATTTATTACCCAGAAAACATAAAAAGATTCAAACAAGGCTTTCAACTCTCCCCAAAATAGTCTGAATGCTTAACAGAAGTAGTTTCCTTGCAGTTATGCTATGAAATAGCACATAAATAACATAAAAAGTTTTCCTTTGCAGCATTTTTTACAGAACTTTAAATATTCATATTCACATTATATGAAAACCAGGGGCCAGGTAACATTTGCCCAGTGGCCTACTGTTGAAGAGAAGGTGAGAACTGCTGTGTTATAAATATCTTTTAGAAGAGAACGAAAGAAGCGAGGCAAACATGAAGCCAGGGGAATTAAGCTGCAAGGAGAAGAACTCTGCTCTGGGTTGAGTGTGACTGTCTGTATGCAATTTCTGTACCATCCAGGGTTGCTGGGAATGTAGTTTTTGATTGCCCTGACAAATTGTCTCCTGTTAGAGTCCCATATCAAATAAACAACTTTAAGAACGCTTGTTGAAGGCAGGTATTTTGCATGGGGTGCTAACTACTGGATCTGTGCCCCTATCACAACACTCAGCTTTGCAGATGGCAGTGTTTGCTAAAAAAAAGTCTCCAGTTCCTCATAACAGGCATGTTATCAGAGCTCCTTTTCTGCCCTCTTCTTCCCTAATACTTTTTTAGCCTTTCTTTGCTCTCCTTTCAAGCACTGCCTAGCTCCAGGGGTGCTTCTGCATCAAGATTTGCTTTGATATATCAGCATCCACATCCTATTGACTCTGGCCTAGATAGGACTGAATGAACAATTCTCAGAAGCCCAAGACTTCCAAAATAGCCTAGGTCAAAGCACACAGGAATTCATTAACGCATTTTCCCTTTCAAAAAAAGGGGGTTCTGGGAAGTAGTTGGCAGTTGTACACTGTTATCTGTGAGTCCTTCTGAGTTCTTTTCTTTTTCACCAGTTGGTACATTGTGCAGTTTTTTCACATCTCTACTCAAAACTGAGCACCCTGAAGTAAGAAGACACTTGAAAGAGCAAACCTTGAAGGTTCAAGAGGTGGAATTGCCCCTCTGAAGCTCTTCCCAGAGATGTGACTTTCGATAAGGATACTGTCCTCAAATCAGGTACCACTCATCATTTGTCCAGTCTCCTAATGTTGAAAAGACAAGAGCTACTCCAGAGAAGTGCCTCTTTCTGGAGGAAAAGACCAAAAGAAGAAAAATGAACATGAAAGAGAGTGCACTGAGCTGCAAAAGGGTGATTTCAGAATATGTGTTTATGTTCCTGAGGACCTCAGAAAACCAGGGAAAGGAGTAATTGAGTAAATGTAACTGCTCTTTTAGTAGGAATAATGGTGGTTCATTTTTTCCATAAAGAATAAAAAGATCTGATATAATGGAAGCACACATCTGTTTATCTTACTTTTCTGTGTTAGATAGAAAATGAACCTGAAACCCCACTGCAGAGCTCCGGTTTTACAATAATATACCTCTGCTGATTTTTCAAGCAGTTGGTAACACCCTTGAGTAAAATGGTTGTGGAACAGATCCAGAATATGTATTATTTATTTTCCATAAGGGACTGTAAATGGCAGCATATACATCCTTTAAGAGAGTGGGGCTGTGTAAAGATTTGAATAGTTTTCATAACATTTTCCCAGTTTTGTTTCTCACCTTTCAGGATTTTGGTATTTCAGCGAACATTCACAAAACAGTAAACTGTCTCCAAATTCCTGCAAAGTCAGAAAGATCAGTTATAATGATTTAACTTGAGAGCTGACACACCTCTGCTGGAATGATCCACTTTTAAGATGAAAACTATGCAAAAGTGGAATTTGTTTGCAATTTGCAACAAATGCCAGTATTCTTTATGTTTGAGGGTTTTGAAACTGAATCTGAGCAAGGACTTTCCTGCAAAATATGCATGTTTACTTCTCAAATTGTTTATATGATTTCCCTACTCCTTCCTTGCACCTACTAACACTTTTTTTTTTCACTGCAAAAGTAAGAAAAAAAACATTGTATCTGTGCTTTATTTATAGAAAAAATAATATAAAAGCAGGTGTAAATCTCTACTGACTACTTTTTGGTTTTTTCCCAAGAATTTTTGGTTGCTAGTTTCTGAGCCATTTATAGTGTAATCTATTCACAGCACAGAATCACAATATCTAAATCCTGATATGTGAAAAAAATTCACTTCTAAAGGCTTAAAGTACCAGCATGCCTGAGGGTGAGCAAAACAGTATGGGTCCAGTGATTTAAGGGATAAGAAAGGTTTTTCTGGATTAATATGTAGTGTATGTTTTTTCCTCCAGCATTATGTGCCACTTGCCAGAACTGTTTGATGCTGTGAATTAGTTGGGATTTTTAATTTCATGAATAATTCACAACTCACTGCAGTGATTCCAGAAAGTCATAACACCTTATCATACATTCATATCAGTGCTCAACACTGAAGGTAATATTGTTTTGTTTCTAGAAAGTGTTGTGATATCTTGGAGAGTAAGTGTAGTTCAGCTAAACATTAATAAAAATTCTTGAGTACTTAAATGCATTTTCTTCCTTCTAATCTTGTCTATAACCCACAGGTAAGCATCTTTTTTAACCACAACACCCAGTCTGAAGCTACTCCGTGGTATGCACCCAGGATTTTGTCACCTGATGTGCATTTCACTGGCATTTCATCCATTTTCTTGAGTGTTGTGGTTTAACCCCAGCCAGCAACTCAGCCCCACACAGCCACTCACTCACTCCCCCGCGGTGGGATGGGGAGAGAATCAGAACAATAAAAGCGAGAAAACTCGTGGGTTAAGGTAAAGACAGTTTAATAGGTAAAGCAAAAGCTGCCCATGCAAGCAAAGGAAAACAAGGAATTCATTCACCACTTCCCATGGGCAGACAGGTGTTCAGCCATCTCCAGGAAAGCAGGGCTCCGTTGCATGTAATGGTTACTTGGGAAGACAAAATGCCATAACTCCAAATATCCCCCCACTTCCTTCTTCTTCCTCCAGCTTTACATGCTGAGCATGACGTCATATGGTATGGGATATCCCTTTGGTCAGTTGGGGTCAGCTGTCCCAGCTGTGTCCCTTCCCAGCTTCTTGTGCACCCCCAGCCTGCTCGCTGGTGGGGTGGGGTGAGAAGCAGAAAAGGCCTTGACTCTGTGTAAGCACTGCTCAGCAATAATGAAAACATCCCTGAATTAACAATACTGTTGTCAGCACAAATCCAAAACACAGCCCCATACCAGCTACTATGAAGAAAATCAACTCTATCCCAGCCAAAACCAGCACATTCTCCATCCCTTATTTCATACCATTTACTCACGTCTCACACTACCCAGTACATTCTCATTATCCACCACCACCCTTCCCATCCTTTGATATAATACACAGATATCATACCCTTAGTCTATGGACCACCCCTGTGAAATGTCTGTAAAATGTCCATAAATGTCCACAAAATGCCCACTGAGTTCATTTAGTCCATGACTTTGGGCTCCATCTGTTATGGTGGTCACTCAGGACAGGAGAGGTGGTGTGTTGCCTGGAAATACCGGGCATCAAAGTCAGCTCAGGTTGGGTCACTGCTGCACTTGCACTGCTTCTTGAAAGGCGTGTCCTCCGTTGGTTCAGGTGGTTCCTGCCATAGTAACTCCTATAACACACAACTCAAATCATGGATTTCAACAATTTAAAGGTATTTCCGTTACAATCTCCACACCTGGTCCCTTTGGGCCAGGTTATAGGGTTTAACATTGCAATGAACTCCTCCCCTTGCCCCTGCTCCAGCTTGGACTTTTCCACAGACTGCAGTCCCTTAGGGTTGTACCTGCTCCCGTGGAGCTTTATCTATGAGCCAGAGTCCCTCCAGAGGTATACCTGCTGTGGCATAGACTTATCCACAGCCACAGTCACTTTGAGGAGCACCTGTTCCAGCGTGGCCTTCTTCATGGGCCACAACGCTTTCAGAGATTTTCCTGCTCCAGCATGACCTTACCTACAGCCACAGTCCCTTCCGAAGTAAACCTGCTTCAACATGGCCTTACCCATGGCTGCAATCCCTCCAGAGGTATTCCTGCTCTGTCATGGGCTTATCCATGGCCACGCAATTTGAGGTGCTCCAGCATGACCTCATGCACAGCCACAGATGCTTCAAGGTGTACCTTCTCCAGTGTGGACTTATTCTTGGGCCACAATCTCTTCAGAGGCATACCTGCTGCAGCACAGACATAACAATGGCCACCGATGCTTGGAGACGTACCTGCTCTGGCATGAGCTTATCCATGGCTACAGAGGGTTTGGGGTGTCCTGCTCTGGCATGGACTCATCCAGATGTCACAGTCCCTTTGACTCAAGTTCACACTGGAGTTTCAGCCTGTCCAGTACAGCAGCACAGAAACAACAGCGATGCCCTGGCCATCTGCCAGCCCAGGCGCATGGCCATTGCTGTTATCTAAATGTTCCCAGGCACAGTAAAGTAAGATGATAAGCAGTTCAGCAGTACAGCAAGCAGCAAAAGCAAAAAGCAGCCACTAACAACCACTAGACTAATATACAGTAAGGCAAGCAAGCCCCATGGCAAGAACAGAGGTCTGCCGATTAATAGCTAAATGGCAATAGTAGGTAAAAATTTGATCCAGCACATTCCAATCAAATCTGTCGTTATCTCAAACGCATCAAACCCCATGTTGGGCACCAAAAAGACTTATCAGAATTTTGCCTTCAGGGCACCAAATGGTCAGATACTATAGTAGCTAAAGCAGATTTTGCAGATCCCATCTGAATCTAAAATTAACTTCAAAAAATATTGCTGTCACCTTTCCTTGCAGACATCTACAGAGAACAAGAGACCCAGGTAGGAAGGTAGCATAAATCAGGAGAGAAGATGATCCTGAAGTGGAAGTTTTACCACTGAGACAGCCAAAATTTTATCTCTGATAATGATGGTCTGAGCTAGTAAGGCACAGATCTTCAGGTACTTGAAAAATATTTCTAAGCCTTCCTTTGTGAGATATAGAAAATCCATGTTGTTACAGGGCAAGGGGAGATTAGACTGATGCAGGAGAGGACAAGAAGCATCATCACAGAGCATGTGTGAAATGAAAACTTAATAAATGCAGTTATGGACCAAAGAAACAACCCTAGAAATGTGAAGCCTCACAATTCTTGTTTATGCAATATCTTGGACAACTCCCAGAGTAGGGAAACAAAAATGTACTAACTTAGAGCAACTCCAAACTGATGGCTTCAGGGAGCACAGATGGGGCTTATCCTCATGTGTTGTGACAGATCAGTTCTCTACCACAGACGAAATGCTAAGTTCACAGTAGGTCTCAGAAGTCTGAAAGTGAGAGAGTCAGCTTTCAGCATTCAAAGAAAGACTTGTTTTTAAATGCACATAGAGGAAGAAACATGTATCTGTCCTTCTGAGCACAGTACCTGCAAATCAGGGTCAATGGGAAAAGTACAGAGGCCAGATTATCCGCCTCTTGCTGACTCATGTACAACTCAGCAAGAGGATAAAATGCAACTAAATTGGAATGGCAGCATTTCATGGTCTTTTTGCACTGGTGCCAAAACAAAATACAAAAAAAATAAAGGTTTTAATCCAAGATACCTAGCTAAATACCTGAAATCATTAGTACAGAGTCTCAGAACTTCTTAGTTATTCTTAACTTACTGTTAGGAATAGCTGTTTAACTGTTTTCCACAGACTCCCCGTGTTTGGGGGTCTTTCAGCAGTTAAAATAGTTTTAATATGGTATGATGTTAACACAGTAAAATAAGGAAAGTTAATGGAATTATTTGCCATTGAGTATGAATAAATTAGGCACTATTTGGAGTAATAAATATCCATACTTGGAGGGTAAATGGTAGTGAGTTTCAGGGTCCATGTAAATTACTCAAAGAATAGTTAGGAGTTAGATCACATTTTTAGTCAAAGCAGAAACAGGTTTGCTCAAGAAATTCAGAAATGCTAGAAGAAATCTACCTATAGCACTGCAAAACTGTTCATTGCAGCTAATAAGATTGACTCAAACCAGCAGACAATTGAACTATTATTCCTTTGAAAATAACGGATTAGAAACTCATGCACCCAGATGTGGTTTCAGATCAGAGAGACAGAATTTGGTTTGATAGACAGGGAAGGGAGTGCCTCTCTGTTCCTGACTATAAGAAGTTAAATAAGCCCCTAGAATAGCATTCACGGCAGGTTTTCTCTGTGTCTAAGACAGTGATAATGATGAGAATAATACATTTCCCTGGTAGGGTTCCACTTAGAACACAGTGTTCTGTTCTTGTCAATTCAGATTAAACAAGATATTGCAGGATTTGAAAAGTATAGAGGGAAAGCGCAGTGAACTATAAAGACAGAATTGTACAAAAACAAGTAAACGTGTGTCTTAGAGGTTCGGGGAAAGCTAAATAGATAACATCTTGAACATGTGTACAATAAATCTGACAGGTGCGACAATACAGCTCCTGTAATCATGTGCGAATGTACCTGTCCACAACAGTGTTCTATAAGTATTATAGACAGAAACTGAATACAAATTATGTTTAAGGTTGCCCCAACCCCCATTACAAGATAATGTTTTCAGTGAATTACTAAATGAGCCATTCAGATATACAGTTTTATATTCTTTACTTTTCAGATATACATTATACACTTGCCCCATGAAAGTATTGGAGCACATTTCTGCTAAGGGTCTGACAGTTTCCAAGAACTATATCATGGAAATACACATTTTTCCCTATTTAGAAAATAATTTTAAAGTCATTTTACTGTCAATCTCTAGTCTTTTTCATGTACTTCAGAGTGAAGACTTGAAATGCATTTGAGTTGAGTTGTTCTGCCATCTTTTGCTATCCCCAAGAAAACTTTCAGTGTCATAAAAGAATCTGGGAAATTTTGATCTTATGAGGACTGCACTGAGTTGATGAGGATTGTGATGGAGTTCAGCAGGTTTGGATGGACTGAAGAGTCCATTTTCACTGAGCTTTTCATCACAGATCATTCATGTGGTCAAAGTGTGTTTGCACTCTTTTGCAGAGCAATGTAACCTCTGGGATCACTACTAGACTTTCACCTGCAAGGAGGGTTGTTGCACTCAGGTGCAAGAGGCAGTCCCTAGTACAAAGAGTGAGCTCCCATTCCTTCTTCTCTTGGTGGCCTCCAAGTGTGGGGGAGGATGGTGCCAGATGAGGGGTAGATGAGCACCAAGTGGGAGTCGCAGACCAGGAGAAGATCTGCACCTGGAGATGTGAGCTGGGGGTGGGAAACAGAGCTGGGGAGAGAGGCAGGGAGGAAGAGGGGAAGAAGGTGGCAAAAGATGGGCCAACAGGGAGTCTGATTTGGAGAGAAGGAAACTGTGGTGGAGAACAGGACCTGCGTTGAATGACCACTGGATAGGAGGAGAACAGGGATAGAGACATGCTGTTTGTGTAGGGAGGATTGCCTATAGCATACTCTTTTTCAGAACTAGAAGCTGAGCCCAGAGGAAATGTCTGTGCAGCGTGTGGCAAAATACATTGTCCTATTCCATGCTAGTCTAATCAGCTGCCTAAACAGCCATTAAGGCCTCACAGTTGCCACTGGCTTTTTCATTAGATGATACAACAGAAACCTAGGAAGTCAGGAGTCCGAACCCTGCTTAGTAAACCCCAGATCAGAACGCAGTATTATTCTGTCTGATTAGATATCTATGAGAAAGGGGCTGTTTTTCCAGTAGGTGTTTCATCTGCTCCTTTTTAGGTAAAAAACCTTATGCCTTTTAAAGGATATTAAGCTTGCAAAGTCAATTGAAAGGTTGAGCAAGACTAGAACTAACATTGCTTGTGCAGTCTGATTTTTACAACATCTTTAATTACAGGATCACATATCATCTTCTACAGAGTCCTTGTCTCAGTCAGGATGGACATGATATGTGGATGAACCAGGATCTGTAGGCATTGAGTTATGGTGCCATTAGTGTCTGAGTGTGGATTCAGGCCACCCTGATTGCAAAGAAAAGTACATGCATTTAAGACACTTGCTCTGGAAGCTTAAATATACTCAGTGATGAAGGTTAAAGGGTGAAGATTAAGCCAGCAATGTATAGTAGAAACCTTTACTTAATAGCAAATATTTCCATATTTGAATTAAATTAATGGTGTATGTTTCAGTTTTATCTACAGGCCACCTTCCTAACCATTATTAACTGTCTCATTTCCAGAGTCACGCCAGCAATTGTTCCTGTGGAGAGTTTTTCAGAGGGTATCCTATTATATGCAATAACAAATGTCCATTAAGTCACTAATTGCAAAGACCTCTATCCAAATTGCTCATTTCCCTTGAATGAACTGTTTTACCTAACAGATCCAGAAACTTTTACCCAAGACCTACATATATAAAACACATCTTCTTTCATTTGAAACAGAACATTAAACTCCAGGACCTGAGTTCAGCATCCAGTTATCTTTTTTTAAATTAGAAGATATCACAAATTAAAAGACTCAGAAAGAACGTAGAACCTCATTTCTATTTTCTGTCCCTTTCTATCTGCCCAGCTGTACTCACAACTACAGCTGGTACAGAGCCCAAGTAAATGTTGCTGCAGAGAAATGTATCCATTATAGTGGAGCAGCTTGTGTGATTTCTCATAAACGCTTTACAATAATGACAGCCACAGCTCGGAAGCTATCATGGTCTTTTTCCCTGGAGAGCAATATGTGAACCATACTTAGTGTTTAACCTTTTCTGAGAGGGCAAATGAAGCAGGAGTCAGGCATAATCAAGAACTAGAGGGGGGGAAACCATATAATCAAATGTTTTTTAAAAATGTCATTCAAATAGTTTGTTCTGGTTTGTTTCAATGGGTCCTTTTCTTGGTTTTGGTGGGGGGCAGGGGAGTTGGAGAGAGGGGCGCTAGTTGTAAAAAGAGTTCATGACAGATCCAAAAAAAATAAAGGTTTTCCATATTAATTTCCATATTGACCAGACAGTTACATCACTCAACTGAATCAGGGACTTCCCTTTGGAAGGTCTTTTCCCCACACGGGGCAAAGTGAGAATATCAGTTTTGTACAGGCACATGCCCTCCACCTGCACGTGTCCACGGTGTTACAGCATATTGGGGATCTGCTCGTGCATTTGGCCTTGCCACAGTGGTAGCTCTTTGGTAGCTCTTGCAACTGATTTCAGTGCATGCAAGATGAAACCACTCATAAGTATGCAAAATACCCATGGACATCTCTCAACTCAAAAGAAAGAGCTCAGCCCCTAAATTAGTGATCCTAGATTCATTTGCAGTATACTGTAGCATACTATGTTAATGGTAGTCTGTCTTTAATGCTAAAGAGCACACAGGAGTTTCTAATCTGAATACAGATCCTTTATTAACTCACTACTGAGCATGAGCCTTTGTGTCTGGAACAAAATGTTGCTGCGGCAGCCAGATACATATGAAAGACCTTTGTGCTATAATGGCCACTGCTAGTGTGTTTTACCCTCTCAAAAATCAGAGCTATTGCTATTATTTAGCATGTTACAAATACATATCTCACATCTAATTTGACATTAAAATTGTTGTAGTCGTTGTTCTGGGGGGGGGGGGTTTCTCCCTTAAGTGCTAGGGAGGTAAAAGAGAACATAATTACATTGTCAAAGTCAATAATAGCAAGCAGCCTCTGTCAGGTCTTGCTGTGCTCAGCACTGTTTCACAGGAACTGCTGGGGAGCTCTTCCGCCACCAATCCATTTGGCTCCATTTAAGAACTGAGTACAGGAAGGTAGTTATTGTACAAGATTAGTTTCCTGTATGCTGCAAATTGGCAGTAGCAGAAAAATACAGGATGAATTTATTAGCTTGCAAGGTCAGCTAATAAAAAGAAAACTATGTCACTCGGACTGTTGTTTACTTTAAGTCAGATAGCTTATTAGACCTCATGTAAAATTTAAACTAGTTAACTCCTGCATTTCCAGCCTGCAAAATCATCACAGAAAAAAAAGCAAAAAAAAAACTTTAATACAAAACCTGGTCTGGATGTTCATATTCAAGGAATTTAGCAGGGTTAGATGCCCTGCTCTTTAAAAAAACTGTACTAAATATTTAGACCTTGAGATCCATAGGCAACTGTATCAGTTGTATTTTGTCACTACTGCAGAAAGAATATGATGATAAAGATGGTCCTATAATATTTCATTTGTGCAACGAACACTAGTATCAACTTTTGGAAGAGAGTGCTGTTGCTAATGAGATTGAGATTTTGGTCTAAAAAATATTTTTTTAATTGAAGCTCAAAGGAAAAAGAAAAACATAATTTTTGGACAAAAGATAGTATTTGAAGATGATAATAACATTATGATGTTCCTGGGGAACAATATATGATGTAAATTTGATTTATCAGTGCCTTTTATTGCCGCAGACTGCAAATGGACTGATAAAACAGTACCACCATTTCAGAAAAATAAGTAACTCTATGCTTCAAACAGCAGATAATTGGGGTCAGTTCAGCTTGAGTTTTCTCCAGAATCTGAAAACACACACACACACTCTCACACAAGTGGAAAGCTGGATAAAAAGAGGGATTTTGAACTCTGTTGTAATACCTGTACAATAAACTTACTCCAGATTAGCAGTCAGAAATTCCAAGTACTTAAATTGTTTAACTGGGTTTTTTTTAAGCTCCTGAATATGTTAGGTAGTCATAGCAGTTAAGTGTCCAACTTACTTTGAAGCACTTTGAAGTATATGAGGCACCAATTCATATCACTTATTTCCTAGGGGAAAGATTTGGGCTGAAGCCTTTAGGCACGAATGAGGGCATTTTTCAGCAGCCCAGCGAGCCTAACCTATGCTCCTCTCTGAGGCTTATTTTCACCTGCTCTTTGGGAAGGAAGACACCAGGACTTTCCATACAGCCAAGGAAGGATCAACAGGTGCTTCTGAAGAGCACCAAAGGGAGATACAATCTGCCTACCTTAACCACTGACTTCTTGCTGCTGATTATAAGGTAGAACAATGGGACATGTTACCTGCCTCCCTTTACCCAGTCCTTCTCATCTTATCCAGAGATCAGCACTCAGATCTGTCCGTTTTAAATAAGTAGGTCAGTGTCTCTGCCTCCTCCACCTTGTACAAGCATATATATCTCTGCGTGTCATGGATGCATCCCTGGGAAGTGCAGTGGTTAGAGTGTTGACAGATAGCAAACCATTATTATTTTTAAAATAAGAATTAATGTAATAGAGGGGATGCATGCAGGAACTTCATACACAGTTTAAATACACATGTGGTAGAGAGACAGGATCAGGACCATCAAGACCATCAACTGCCAACTCAACATCTGATAACAACACAATATTTGTTAGAGAAGCTCTTTTGTGGTGTCTGGCTTTGTGGTGGCCAGAGGCGCTGACTACTCTTTAAATGAAAAGACAAGGAATGACTGCTTGCAGGCCTAAAATGTTGACTAGTAGAAGCCTTAACAGCATGAGATCAAATTTTGCTGTGCCCTGGTGATCTTGTTCAACTGGCCTTGCATCAGATGGTTATTCTGAAAGGTCTCCTGAGCCACTGGACCTGTGACACCAAACACCCAAAAACAGTCTTCAGGAGCAAGCATTTTCTCTGCCTCTTTCTGAAGATAAACATCCAGTTTGTCGTCTACCTCAGAAGCTCACTGCTCATCAGATTCAATTAAGTCAATGAAGGGTGAAGGATGGAAAAATAACATTATGATGACAGTTAGCAGATCAGAGTACTAAATGAAAGCAGTAGATAGTGTGGGCTACTGTACTTAGTATACTCTTTAGCACTGAGGGATGCTGAGTTTTCCTCTTCTTGGGGCCTCATGTCCCAGCAGGGTGTCATAACAGGACCCAGAGCACACTGATCCATCTTTGGGAATGGAAAGCTGGGCCACACTGTAGCCAAGAAAGTGACACCCAAGGCAGAGCAGACAAAGACGAGGCTGACTTTCAGTGGGAAAGGGTAAAACCAGGCTACTAGCCTCTGCTTTCTGGATGTTAACATCAAAGTAATACTGAAAAACAAAACCAGACATTTTCCTGGGAGTAGGAACCATCTCCCCTTCTGGCTAAGGAAAGCTGGGACTTCAGTTGTTTACACTGTCTTTCTGTTGGGTGCCTACTCTTAGGAAAAAACAACAGAATCATGAAATGCAGGCAGACAAAGGCACAAATTCCTGTCCTGTTTAAACACACTCCTCCTAGGCTGACTTCCCTGATCAGCTGATGAAGGTCCATAGTCTGCCTCTAAGGTAAATGTGCAGCTCCATTGCTCAGGCAGCCTCATCAGCTTTACTGTCCAGCCACATGCAGAGGACCTTCTGCGTGCCCAGGTGTTGGGGCATGCCTTGGCTGTGCCCTGAGCTCATATCTGAATAATGCCCACCTTGTAGTGACACCAGCCTGCACTCCAGGAAAGGAAACCCAGGTGGGAGCCACATCATCAGGGAAACAGGACTTTGATGTGCACTCTGGCACAGCCAAGCAAGTAAATCAGTGCTTACCCTCAGGAATCACACTAAACCTCCAGACACACTCCCAACTCGCCACCACTGCGGTTTAGTGATGAGGCCTTCCTGCCTCACTTAGAGGTGCTCTGAGTCATCCTCCCTACCTAAGCCAGCCCCAGGGTGGGATCCAGCCCTCTTAAACCAGGGCTGGAATCAAATTCATCTTCTTCCCAGCACTGCCGCCTTCCCTACAGACCCCCCCACTCCCACAGAGGCAAGGCAAGAGGACGGTTATTTTCCATCCAACCATCCAGCCTAAGCCTGTGTACCCAGCAATGCACATGGTAGGGAGCCGTGAGAAGGTAAGCAAGGCACTGTTCGCGGCACTGCCTATGCATTTCTTAATTAAGCGTCATCAGATAAAGAGCATCAGAAGCAGGGGCAAGAACCCATCCCCTTCCTTCTCCCAGAGGAGCACCTTCAAGGCTACAGTCTCAGATGCCTTCTTGTTTATTAATCTCTTCCTTCAGCTCCTACAGTCCCAGGCTGTGGCTGCCTCAACTCTGAAGCCCCAGCCATGCCTCATGCACTTTTCATGTCCGCCCTGTATGATTTAGTCAGGAAGACTTCACCAGGCACTTTCAGATTTGCTGATCTGCAGCAAATGAATCAGAGCCAGAGTGGAATGCGAATCTGTGGAAATAAGTCACCTAAAATGCAGTTTCCTGAAATGTCTCAAGCCACCTCTAAAAAAGGCAAGGAAGACAAATGCAAACTCTTTTGACAGTAAGGAATGTAATGTACAGCATCAGACAGGGGGGCTAGAGCAATTTGCAGCACACAAGACTTCAGTGCTCAGTCTCTATTATCTGTAGTCAGCAGAGGCAAATGCTGTGCCCTTAGCACTATCATGCTGTAAAACTAGAGATTAAATGTAATGGTGTCAGAACCAAACACTGACCCAGTGTTTCAAACTCTTCCATGGACCAGAAGCACCAGCCACCCAGGGTTCCTCATGCGGAATCAGCAACTACCCTAATTCAGGATCCAAAGATTACAGTCTTCAGCAAAATGCAGCTTTTCCTTGTCCAAGTCATCTCTAGGAAAGGGAAAAAAAAAAAAAAAGAGGGAAGTACTGTTTGGTGGCACATAGTTACAATAGATCAGATGCAAATTCACTGATGTAATAAAATTGTTCACCAATGCCAGTTCATACTACCCAGTGATCTGGACTTGGTTCCTGGGATGTCCAACACCTTCTGGAAGATCTTGAGTGAGTCACAATGTGTGAAGATTTCACTGAAAGGGATTTTGGGGGTTACATTTTTTTATATTTTTAATGTAAACTAAGCAAATTTAGGGCCTTTGGTAAGTGAAGGCAGTCAAGAAACCAGAAGTAACTTTCATTTTCATGTGGGTGACACTGGGAGGAATATTGAAAAGCGTTTTGCAAATGCTGGTCCTGAGCCAGAAAGCTTTTACTTACATACATAACCCTCCTCACTGAGGTTCCCCACCAAAATAAATGAAAACACTGATGTGAGAGTTACCTCTCAGAACAAGAGTAGCCCGCAACCTGCTGTCTGCCAGAGCCACGTGGCTGCAACCTGGACGATAGGAGGGCAGGTGCTTCTGCCTGCTCCTCTCCATCTCACAAAGTGGGAGCCTTGGAACAGGATGGGAATGAGTGTACCCTTCCTTCCCCCATTCTCTCCCAAAGGGAAGTGAGATGGCATCTTGAAACCCTATCATAGAGACCCACTAAGGCATGTAGGATTTTAACTTGTAATTTAATCTGAGTAAGGTTTAACAATGTAGCTGAGCTGGTCTATAGCAGGAAGTAGGGCAGGTCTTCCTTGAGCCATGGCGCACAACAAAGTGATCCCCTGTTTGGGTGAGAGGAATTGTTGTAAGTCTGCCTCTGTTGGAGAGGAGAGTCACAAAAGAAGTGGTCTTGCCTGGTCTCCAGGATGGTCAAGTAATAGTGAGCAAGACATGATGTGATGCTGAGCAAGTAAGATAAGCAGGAAAGGGTTTGTGTTCACTTGAATGAGGACTGCACAAAGCTTCCTTTCTACTATTTAGTTATCTTGGTCCTTACAACTAAAGTAAGTGAAAATGCAAGCTCTGAGGGAGCAAGAATCTGATTCGGTTTTTAATCCTAACACAACCTGCCTTTTAAATTGCAAACTAAATCCAAGTTTTATCAGTCTCTGCCCCACAGTCTTGCTGAGATTTTTCACATTCCTTTGCCAACCAGTTTAATTAGAATTTTAAGGCTTTCATGTTCAAAGTGTCCACTTTGAACTGATGGGGTCAGCAGAGTTCAAAGGAAAGGATGAAAAACTCCAAAGTCTGAAACAGAAACAAGCCCTAAGCCTTATCCCAGCTCCACAAATGCTGAGAAAGTTTGGATCTGAAGGCAAAGATTGCAGTTGGAGTTTGTACACAGAAGGGAAAGTTATGTTTTTCACACCACGGGGCATCTCCACTTGTTGTGAAGCTAATCAACCTTTCCACAAATCCTGAGCCAACAGAGCTGCTCCAGACATACTTAGTCTGGAAAAGAGAATATAGCCACTTCTCTTAGTTGCTTACCACCTTGCTTACCACTCTTGCCACCACCAGGCTGAAGACTTACACCTGGAGAATTTTTGTTAGCACTACTGCGGTACACATATTTATGAAAGGGCGCTTGAATATAGGGGTTCATGCCAGACATCATATGTGAGAAATATCAGTGCTACCTTCTTGTTTGTAATTATGACTTGTCACATTTCCCACAAAAAATGAAAGATAACATTAAAAAGTATAAGAAATCATTAAAAAACAGAATATAAATACAAAAATTACCTTTTACAATGTAGTGCATGTTCAATGACCTGTTTGCACATAAATACCCAAATTGTTACAAGTTGCATGTCTGGTTTTGAAATTCCTTATGCTTATACAGTAATAAAGGACACGATAAATTTGGGTGACAGCATTTCTAGTATTTTTCAAAGAATACAATATAAAGATTTATTCCTACCCACTAGTGCAGAAACACAGAGCTAAATTAATAAAAGAATGAATACACACACTGTAAAAAACACTCTTCCCTCCAGGCAAGATTAGATGTCTGGTTAAACTGTTCTGCATGAAGTCCATCATGCGTAGCCCTGCACACTCTGCATACAAAGAAAACACTCTCCCCATCCCAGCAAAGACGGGGCTGAACCATACCAACAGGGTCTCAGTCACCACCCAAGACCATCAGGTTTGGGAGTTTCTTACCTGTTCCCAATTTACAATTCCCTGCCAACTAGAAGTGTATATACCTTGTGTTTACCCTGAACCAAAGTACATGAAGTGAAGTACAAAGTGCCATTGGTACATAAAGACCAATATGTTACATCAATACACACTTTCTGTAAACACTGTTGCAGTAGCAAATATTACAGTGGAATAGTAGAGCTACATCCTGCAGCTGGGGTCAGAACAAGTTAAGCCAGGATCACTGTGTGTATACCGAGGCTTTTTGGCTTTTTCTGGCAGAGATGTATCCATCAGATATAACACCTGTTGCTGCCACAGGTGTTTATCTGGCTGGAGTCCATAGTGTTACCTGGCTTAAGAACAGAACAGCCATAGTAAGGTCATCTATCTGGAGATGGAGAACACCCAGAAAGCTGCAGTATAATTACCGTCATCCTGGTATTCCTGGTCAAAGAGCATATAAACTCTCCCAGCTTGTGAGAAGGAGGACAGTCAGAAATGCATCTTTTGTCCCTGAAAACACACACAGCAGCCAAAGCCCAAGAAAAGGAATCAAAACGCTAAGGAAAGATATTGATTGAAAGAGATATTGAGGAATATTTGGAGCAGAGGAAGACTGGCTGAAGGGGAAGTAGAAAAACTCTTGTAACAGTCTGGACTATTCACATAAGACCAGTAAAAGGGATGAGGAAAAGACGTAAATGGTATGGGATAAAAGGGTAGGGTTTTCTCCCTTTAGATCTATTTTTCTCCCCTTCCTTCCTGTGTCCCTTTTCTTTCCTTTTTTTTCTTCAATAGATTGTTCTATGGATGTAATGTCACAGATGTAAATTTAAATAAAAAGCCAAATCAAAATAAGATTTCAGTTACTGTAAAGCTGATCTATCCTCTCTGTGGATAACTCTACAGCAAGCTGGCCCCTAAAAATACTACAGAGAGCTGTGACTCATGCTCACAAGCATTGGCTGATCAATGGAAACTTTGAGGAGTCTTTTGTAGGTATTTGTGTATGAGAACATGCACATAAGAGAGACAAAGAGCAGGAATGTGTTGCTATTAGATACCTCACTGTGTCCTGATGAATCCGATGTGTGAAGGTAGCACTTATTCTGCACTCCAGAAGGCATGCTGTGTTATTCCTCTGGTACAATTGCTTCGGTCCTCTTATCAGAGCATATGTTAATAGCTTTATGCTACTTCCACTGAGAGCTGGAAATTGCTAAGAATTTCAAAGCTCCATCAGGGATGAAGTAAGAATGGTAGATGCCCCAGAAACACCCTACAGAGAGGTTTAGCTCCTAGGTGCATTTTTACCTTTAGACTGTTTTTTCAGGCACTTACTATTTTCCCTCAACCTGCAGAGACACCTATTTTCAGTAACATCTCCCAGTGCAGGAAAAAAAAATGCTATTCATATTCACTTATATTAATTAACTGAGAGTAAAATCTGTTTCTGAAATAACATCAAATTAGTAGAGCAGAATAGCATATTAGCTTGAACACATCAAAGTGCTGAATGAAGCTGCTCAGCATCTGCATAAAGCATCTTATATGCTTCCTTTGTAAATCACAATGAAGAAAAAA
Source organism: Morus bassanus (assembly GCA_031468815.1). Classification (NCBI taxonomy): domain Eukaryota; kingdom Metazoa; phylum Chordata; class Aves; order Suliformes; family Sulidae; genus Morus; species Morus bassanus. Next base: position 66,039,379 of record CM062568.1, read on the forward strand.
GTGATTTGCACAGTACTTTTGGCAGCTTTTGTGTTCTCTGTCATATATTTCACCTCCTTATGCCTGTCATAGAATACTATTTATATTATTAAAGCCTTTAGAATAATGAAATATGTATCAGGAAATATCAATAAATACAATTAAACACTACACAGTTGCATTAGAGCACTTTCTCAGAGAATTAATGAAACAATGTGATCTGTAATGGCATATTTCTTTCTGCCTTTTCCTTTTAGCATTTCATGCTTCTTGATCATCCACTGCAAAAATCATCCCTGGGAGGAAACGAAAAAAATAAAAAGCTTCTTCAAAAAGTGATGAATTTGTGAGACATCATAACCCCTCTGAGAGATTTCACGGACTTGTGTTTAGAAACACAGTACAGGTTAACAATGTCAGCTGATGTGATATGGAAAAAAATAGTTAATGTTACCAATTCTGTAAGGTTTTAGGAAAAACTGTGAGACATATGAATGCTCTGCAAGAGCATTATCTGTGACTACAGTGGATAGAACGACCTTACATGCAGCTTCCTTGCATGGATTACTTCTCAGTGCAGAGTAGGCCTTGTTAGATCAGGAAAACAGTTCTCTTCTCAGGTAGCCTGTATCTCTGTTCGCTTAGTTGTCCTTCACGATCTTCTGGTTTGGCTTTGGTTTTGAGGACATGGCGGGGGGGCGGAAATCCACCCTGTTCCAAGGTAAAAAATGGGATGAATTGCCATCTCTGCTGAGTTCATGCTATTTTACCAGAAATCTTCTTTGACCAGGGTCAGCAGCAAGAGCAATTTGCTCTCTTTTAGGAAATGCCTACATAAACTACCAAATGAACCCTACTGGGGCCAGATTCAGACAGCTGTGGCTTTGATTCCCTGTCTGTATTATCTGATGCAAGACAGCAATGCCACATCAGGAAGTGCTGCAGCAGAGGGATGGGTAATAAATGAAAAGAAAGGGGTTGCAGACATGCCCTCTGGTAAATCTGTACCTGATAATTCATCTCCATCTATAAAAATCCCTATGTCCTCCATGCTTAATAGCATAAATCCATGACACCACTGCATTTTGGAAGCTCCATGCAATTCCAGGCCATCCCCCTGAGAAACAATGAGATGGCTCAGGAAAGGCTCTCAGAAGGGAGACAGGGATTGGCAAGGGTGTTGAAGGGCTGCTCTATGAGAGGGAATTAAGTTGCCTGTGACCTCTCAGCCTGGGAAGGAAGCAGAAGAATATGACAGGAATCTTAGGAGACAAGAGTGGCATAAAGGATTGAAGAGGGAATGTTATAGTACAAAAGCTATTGTTTCTTCAAACCAAGTGAGTTTCTATTTATTTTTTTTTTCTTCATGTGGCACATAATTAAACTATGGGACTTTTGGCTGCTGCAGGATGGTAGAAAGCCAAAAATATACATAGCTTTAAAACTACCTCGTCAGACTCACAGAAGAAAAATCTATTGTGAGCTACTAAGAGGCAAGATATCACCCTTGTGCCAGGTGGACTCTAGCCCACTGCTGATGAAAGGCATAGCTAAGGAGCATTCATTATACTCTGCTTGTTCTTATACCCTCCCTTAATCATCAGTTAGTGGACTGTGTCAGAGAGAGGGTAGGGAGCCTATCAGACCCCTATGGTCTGTCTCAGTACAGCTTGTTCCTTCATCCTTACATTAACTATATTTACAATGCAGGAGCTCCAATTGTTGCTTGCACAGTAGATGACCAGGAGGCATGGTTATACCAAAAAAGCCATTTCATTGGTTCTCATAGCATCAGAAATTTCTGGTATTGAAAAATATCTGTAGATATACCACATATATTCAGTATATATCTATATACCAGTTACACCTTCAGCTCAGAGCAACCAATCAGTGTGTATGTAGCTCCAGGCCAAGCACTGATGCCTCTAGTCCATCAAGCAGCAAGCTGGATCATGTAAGTGAGCACTGAGAATGAGAAGACAGTAGGTCATGTAGTCACAACAAAGCAAGGGAAAGGATATGTGTAGGAGCTATGGAACTGTATTTTGAGGAAGGCAGATGTTTGATGAGAGTTTGAGGTTTTGCGGTAGGGAAAGGAGCTACAGCTTGGAGCTTGTAAATCATTTCACTAACTAATCCTTCTCCGTGAGTTGGAGAGTTGAGTTTGTTGAATTAGTACATTTTCAATCAGTATTGATGTTACTATCACTAAGAAAACAGGACCAAATCCTAAGGACATGGAATTTATCACTAAAACAGTGGCTAATTTAAGTCCATTTAAAATCTATCTCTTTCAATTACTCCATCTGCAAAAATGAAAGAACTATTATACTTCAGCATGCTATCATCCTGCTCAGATCCTACCTGTTTTAAATAATTTTGAGATTTATTGTGTTTATCAGCATTGAAAGAAGCTTCATGCAAGTGTAAAATAACTAAGAAAGAAGAGAGTTCAAAACTTTAGAAGCATATGTACTTTATTTTGTCCAAATATATACTCTGATAGATTTCACATTAAAAAATAGCTTAGTAATTTCCCTGTTCTGCTCAGTTTTCTCTGAAATTAAAAAGCACCAGCATACAGCTGAGAAAATAAGCTCTGGCTAGTTGTACTTTGTTTACATTTTATTTATGTGGATTGGCTGCAAAACAGTGTTATTGCTATCCATCTTTAATGAACCTTTGTACTAAGGACAGAGAGTTTATGAGGACTAAACCCTGTGAATAATATTGGACTTAATTCCCTCCCTCTGGAGGGAAGGGATGCCATCCAGAAAGACCTTGACAGGCTTGAGAGGTAGGCCTGTGCAAACCTCAAGAAGTTCAACAAGGCCAAGTGCAAGGTCCTGCACCTGGTTGGGGCAATCCCAAGCACAAATACAGGCTGGGCAGAGATTGGATTGAGATCAGTCCTGAGGAAAAGGACTTGCAGTTGTTGGTTGATAAGAAGCTCAACATGACCCAGCATGTGCGCTCACAGCCCAGAAAGCCAACTGTATCCTGGGCTGCATCAAAAGCGGCATGACCAGCAGGTCAAGGGAGGTGATTCTCCCCCTCTACTCTGGTCTGGTGAGACTGCACCTGGAGTGCTGCATTCAGCTCTGGAGCCCTCAGGACAAGAAGGACATGGAACTGTTGGAGCGGGTCCAGAGGAGGGCCATGAAGACGATCAGAGGGCTGGACCACCTCTATGAAGACAGACTGAGGGAGCTGGGCTTGTTCAGCTTGGAGAAGAGAAGGCTGTGGGGAGACCTTATAGCAGCCTTCCAGTACCTGAAGGGCACCTACAGGAAAGCTGGAGAGGGACTTTTTATGACGGCATGTAGTGATAGGACAAGGGGTAATGGCTTTAAACTGAAAGAAGGTAGATTTAGATTAGATATAAGGAAGAAATTCTTCACTATGAGGGTGGTGAGGCACTGGAACGGGTTGCCCAGAGAAGCTGTGGATGTCCCATCCCTGGAGTGTTCAAGGCCAGGTTGGATGCGGCTTTGAGCAACCTGGTCTAGAGGCAGGTGTCCCTGCCCATGGCAGGGGGGTTGGAACAGGATGATCTTTAAGGTCCCATCCAACCCAAACCATTCTATCATTCTATGATTCTGCAACTTCATAACTAAGTCAGCACAGTAGGACTAAAATGCTTTATTAGATCTTATTCACAAGAGGTTCATATTATACTGCTGATACCTTCCATTTCACTTAATCATTTTCAGGAACGCAAGCCAAGCCCCTACTGCAAACTGCCACCAGAGATCTCAGCAGTCTACATGATACTTCTCTGAAGCTTCAGAAAGTCTCTTTGGGAGAAAACATACTAAATCACAGCAACCTAACACTCTTGGATTCTTCTTTGCTTTAAAAGGTATTTGTCTCCAATTTGGTGAGATGTTATGCATGAACAGAGACATTACTGAAATCTATCTGTCATTCATCTGTATTGACACAGCCTGCATTGTCTTTAGGTAACTTAGTAAGCACAAGGTCATTTATTTGAATTTCCTTAGGGCAAGAAGTTTAGTAACAAGGTTTTGTAACCTAGGTCACTTTATATTAGTAATATTATTACAAAACTTTTATATCCTTGGAGACTATTATGGCACTTGTCATTGTCAGAAGTGTCAATAGTTATCTCCCAATTTATGACAGTAGTTGGACCTTTAAAGTAGTTTTTATGTACCCAAGCACTCCTTAACTTGAATCCTTGTGTGAGCAGAGGTCTGAAGGATTTGACAGGACACAATGTTTCTACTAGGGAATTAAACATGCCATGAACTGTACTCTGGCATCAAGACCCACTGGCCTACAACTGATCATGTTCACACACCTGAATGCTCTTGGCTTCTGGAATAGCTTGCTCACACCTGGACTGCCTATGGGAAATGATCCCAGACCCATAGAGCTCACAAGCCATTCCCAAAGACTGGGAGAGTGCCAGTCAGTTTAGGCCAGAACCAGGGCACGAAGCACCCTAGCAATTCACCAGGACACGCAGGCTCCGGAATACTAATAAACATGGACTTGGGTTGCTCTGAGGTTGTGCCTCAGTTCTCTGTCAGGGATCATGGTAGTTTGCTGGAACGTTTTGAACCTCCAGATAATGAAGATCATAAGGTCCTCAAACACAATAGTAATGAGGAGGGACAGCAGGGACATAGAGGTACCAAAAAAATAAGACACTTTCCATACTGACAATAGACACACTATGCCTTGTAAAAGTAATTGAGAATAGCAATACTCTCAGCTTAGCGATTCTTGGTAGTATAGTGAAAAGCATCAGCATGCTTTAACTTGCACGAAGGTGCAAGAATGCATCTCTAAGGAGCTACAGTGCATTCAGATCACAAAGGGAATACCCCATGCAGTGCACCACTAAAGGATTTCATTCCCTGTTAAAGGGCAAGGAGAAAAAAAATGTGTAGTGTCATGAAGAGAACCTTCTTCACAGAAGTATTCATTTTATTTGGCTTTTCGTAGTCATCCTCTTCAAACAACACTGAAAGTGTCTTCTGACAGTAGCAAAACTGCTCCTGCATTTATTAATTGATGACAGTACAAAAGAAAGTAATTAAAAATTCCATGAAGCCATTCATTCTGACTGTCCCAAGTGTAGCAAGACATTCTTTCCCACTGTGCTAAAATTAACTGTTTCAGAGAAATGTATAAACAACATTAACTACAATCAATAACATCCTCATCTGCCAGCAGCATTGCCAAGTGACAGTCAATCTAGCCAGCTCTGGGACTGACCGCTCAGATTACTTTCATCAGATTGAGTCCTGGTGATCAATACCAAATATTTAACACTTGTACCTCTTGCTTTGCTCAGGCACTAAGAGGAAAGACTGAAACTAATTTGCCATATAGTGCTTTCTCATCACTGGATTTATTTAGTCACGAACATACATTATTGGTTCCCAAGAACTTCCCAAGTTTGATCCCCACATTCCACAGATTTTACAGGGAAATAGCTGGTGAAATCTCTAAAAAAATCATGTGTGAGGATTATTAACATATATTCCCAAACCCTTATGTCTGCTTTTGCACACACTGTGAGTAGCGTGCGCTTTTTATTTATTTATTTTTTGATAGTAATCCCATTACCTTTTCTACTGATCAGGGCAGTCTGAGTCTGCCCAGCTGATTACCTATTATTATGTCAAAATACTTCGTAATCCTCTCTGATCTCTTCTTAGTAGCGACGCCAGGGCAGTGATACTCTCATTTGAATATGCTCAAACATGCAATCATAGGGACAACACAGCATGCTTATCAGTTTCCTGTTTTGGTTTCTTTATGTCCAGAATCACAGGCCAGTCTAGAAAATAGTATCCATTGCTTCTGACTTTCCACAGGGGCAAGACAGACTGGGAGGCTGCTCCAGAGCTACCTGGGGCAGAAGGAGAGGGGACTCAGAGCTCCCTAAGTCTCTGGTCCTCAGCTGCCCATGTGTTTCCTTTCCTTGGTTAATAATGTGTGGGAGATGCAACACACAAATATGTTCCCTTGGTGCAGAACTGGGATCCTGCTCTTGGATCCAGGACGTGGGAAGCAAGCCCTGATTCCCTAATCCTCAGTGTTTATACTTCATGTGTTTCTGTGCCTCAGAACAAGTAAATCAGCAGCTCTCCTGCCTGGAAGTTACTGTTGGGTAGCTGCATCCTGGGTCTTGCCTTAGCCACAACAGACAAAAAAATGTAACACAAGGTGAAGAAAACAAACAAAAAAGAATATTAAATCTAGGAAGACAAAAACACTGCAGTGACAAATCCTGCTTTGGTAAATCAGCACAGATTCACTGTTGTTTACATCAGCTAAGCAGAAGAATGGAAAGCTCAGAGGCACATGAGTCACCACTCATTGAATTTCCATACTCTCGTGACCTAGTAATGTTGTTGGGGCATTCAGCAGAAGATGCTGCTTAAGATGTTTTTTTCTTCCCAATAAATGAATTTTTGCATTCAGGGTGTGTACAGGAGGTTTCCAGAAAGCTTTCTAGTAGTGAAGAAACAATTCAGACTATCAGCTTGAAATCAGGCAGTCTGCATCTCAGGCAAAAACTACTTGCCAGGGAGATCTGCTAGGGTAAAACAGTATCCTAAGGGAAGCAGCAGAAATTTCATATCTTGACACATCACAAGTGCTACCCTGGATAAAGCACTAGTACATGCATAAGAAGAAACAATCTTGCTTTTCACAGGGAGATAAGTTCAAACATTGAACTGCTGAGATACTTCAGAGACAAGTGTGATGTGAGGTCTAAAATAAACAGAGCACTTCATTGCACTATCAGTAATGAACTGTAGAGAACTATCATGGTTGTTGTACTCTGCCAATAGGGCTCTAACCTGTAAAATACTGAACACACTGTAAATTCTTGTTAGAAAGAATATACAGTATTTTCTAGGAGAAAAAGTCTCTGCAATAAAAAAACCCATCAAAAATAATTACTTAGGTAATCACACTTCTGAAAAATAACTAAAGAGCAAACACATGAATTGAAAATCCACCACCAAAACAGCGTGTTATTTTAAAAGACGCTCTTCTCTTTAGTGCATGTTTCAGGTGCCTTCACATATACAATTCAATTACCCTTAGTTTTAGCATGTTATTTCAAATGGGATTTATGGTCAGTATGAATATATTTCAATACCTCACTTTAACTGATTCATAAAAGTTCTTTCAATGTGAGAAAAATTTGCTCTAATTTGGGCTCAGCGTTCCGCATTTTTAGTAGGTCTGACTCTAAGTACCTCAAAAAAAATTTCTTCTGCTGCAGAAGTTGGAATAAACATTCCAGCCATTTCAAAAAATTAAGAGAATAGAATTTGAAGGTAGAATATTGGACTGGCTCCTGAAGTATACACACAGTTTGCGAAATTTCTCAATATAAAACATTTATCCTAAAATCCAGAAATCCATACCAAGTCCTCTGTTATTTTCTAATCCTTCAGTAATGTATATGGCTGCATGAAAAGCCTTTCAAGGCACATGGGCAAGACAGAATAATATAACTTTTGCTGTAATTAAATGTGAAATCAGGAACTTAAGAGTTAATATACACACAGGAGAGAAATCCCTTTCCATTTGTTCTGCTTTGTCATCATTTTTCTTCAGAGAAGAGCAATATTTCTTACCAAATAATTTATCAATGATTCTTTACTTAAACTTATACTTCCTGTCATAGACTTTTGCACATACAAAGCATAATAACTTTGAGCATTTTGTGAAATAAACAGAAGTAGCAGTTGGACTTCTCCTTTGCAACATTCATAAAGAACAGACAACCTGGCAATTCTCTGCTAAAGAACAAGAGACTGAAATGGAAAATATTTCTGAGATTCTTTCAGCTGCAGCATATATGGGTACAAGCCTTAACATTTCCATGCACTCATGACAACAAATTGAAAAAGCCCCTGAAATCTTTCAGCCTTGCTAAAACTGGCTTAAGCAGTTCCCACCTTCCATGTCCCAAACCATAGTTCCCAGCCTTGCACTAAAGTTCATTATTCTCCTTTTTCTGTGATGACAGGGTGCTGCAGTTGCATCAGTAACATAAGGACAAGAACTATCAGTAACAGTCATGTATTTCCATGGCTTGAGGCATCCATGGCCACCATGTTTGCAATATGTAAAGCCTCGTCCCAAAAAGATGTATCATTGTGGCTATACACAAAGCTGGGAAGCTAGTGCTTCTTATTTCCCATCACAATCAAGTGATCTATTGGCATGACAGTGGATGAAAATATTTTTACTGCTTTTGCAGCAAAAAAATGTTATTTACTCTATTTTTCACATTTCTTACTATAAATTTTTTTCTCAACTTTTTTTTGGAGTCACATTAGACTTATTTTAATCATCTGCTCCATTTGTATGCAGGCCTCCATCTGACAGTCTGCTGTAACCAACAGAGACACTTCTGTATATATTGTGATACGTCTTATGGTAATCACTGCTATCTGATCCATGCAAAATCATTTCTTTGCTCCTTCCACAAAGTGACAGTTTCTGCCTTTTAGTGAGTATACCTCAGCTTCTCATCAGAATGTGGCCGCTGAGTCAGTGGTCAGTTACAGTCCACAAAGAGGCTAAGAAGTCAGCCAACAGAAAATACAGAAATTGTACCTCAGCCCAGTCTCAGATCCCTGTCATTTCTATCTGTTTTGCATCGCACAGGACCAATTTATCCCAGATACTACATATACAGCAAGCAGTAAGTATTGTTCCCATACAGCAAGTTTTTAGCCTGTGTTAGACATTGAAAGTGGCAATCTCCACATACCAGAAGTTGTTGAGCATAGAGGGGAATCTAGTTACAGTTCTCCTGGGCAATACATTTCTAGTTTAGCTTTTCATGTTTCAGAGATGATTTGGTCATTTCTGTATAAAGTCTGCAAAGAAATATAACAATTTTTTGTTTTAAAAGAGTTACATAAAATGTAAACTGCTGTTGGTTGTTATCAAGTATACAGACCTTGATTCCAAGCCATAATGTGGCTTTGATAAATGAAATGGCATTCAAAAAAGGTAGCTTAGATCAAATCACTCAAATGTTGCTCTGAGTGAGCGAGCCCTCCTGGTACCTCCCTGGCTTACCCCCTGTTCCCCACCTCACTCTAGTCAGATCCTTCAGCCTTCGAGCGGCGTGTCAGCATGGAAACTGGGAGACTCCGACTACATATTTTTTTACAATGAATACTTTAACCCTGTCCGCTGCTACCCTCCCTGTGTCATTGCCTGGAGATACTGGGGAGCCCATTTCTCTCTCCAGCTGCACCTCGAGCTCCAGACCCCACAAGGAGCAGCAGTTCTGCTCTAGCCATGAGCTACTGAGACAGGTGGTGCTTTCAAAAGAGCTTCAGTAAACATCCTGGCTCTGACAGAAGCTGTCTGGACACCACATGTCAAAACTCTACCTTGCATACAGTACTCACTCACTTCACAACTAACCCCCAGCTACCTGGGTGTGTCAACCATTTGCTCTTTAAATGGTCGTTAACAATTTTTTTTCAGAAGTTTCCTTGCTTGCATGAAATTTCTTGTATGGATTACAAAGCAGAACTGTGAAGAAATATTGCATTTTAAGCAGCAATCTGAAACTTGAAGCCAACTCCGTGATTATTTTTTTCAAAGCATTCAATTCAGTGTAATCTTCAGACAACACAAAAAGAAGAACCTTTTTTCTTCTGAGCTTGGTAGTTACTTTTTGTTAAAGGATTTCTCAAGGCTGAATTTTGCACTTAGAGTAACATTTAATCAACACTTATATTGCTTAGCATTGCACTGTGAATGTCTGATCATTTGACTGACTAATCCAATCTTCTCTTTCCCTGTGCAACATTGAAATGAGGGACATCTTTTAAAACAGGGGAAGGCTAGTACTCTGAAGGGCCCAGTTCAGCAGAAAAGGCCAGTCTCTTAGTGCACAAGACTGGTAGCTGCCCTAAGTGACTCAGCTGGAGGTCTGGAGTGCACCCCACCTGAAGAAGGCACAATGTCTTCCTACCATAAGCAGACAGCTACAGCAGCAGCAGAGAAGATGTGCTGGCTCTGTTCCTTAGCAGCCTACAAACCTCTGCTGGTGGTCGGGAGGAGAGGTGGTGGGAGAGACCTCTTACTCCGCCTTCTCATTCTTCTCTCAAAGATGCTTGCATCTACTGCAGCAGAAGACCCAGTTGTTGTCTGCACTTTTTACATAGGCACATAAGACAAGCTTCTGCCTTCTTTTTCTGTCTTCTCCTCTGTACGCTGTGGTGTCCCCACTGACCTAGCCTAACCTTCCTACGTCTGCGGCCCTGGCTCAGTCATGCAGCCACGTGGTGCTTCTCTTTACCTGTCTCTGCAAACAGGACATGTCCCCACAGAATGACTGTGAGACTCGTTTAACGGCTGCAAATCATTTTGAGTTCATGAGGAGCAAGGTATAGTTTAAGCATAACGATATATCTACACAAAACTCTAACACTGCATATCGATTTATGTAGATTTCCTATTTAATGCTACTGTTCATGTAATTTACAATTAAACAATTCAGTTTTGTCTGCCCATGGAATTTCTTTCATCCAGGTGATGAATCAGACATACACTCTAAAGTGTTTTGAAAACCTGATAGACTCCCATATTCACACCTCTGTACACATAGAATCACAGAATCGCGCACGTAAGAGGGGATTTCTGCAGATCACCCAGTCCAAACCCCTGAGTTTTTAATATCTCCAAGGCCAGATTTTCCAGTCATCAGGAAGCTCCCCCAACTGCCATGATCTCTCAAAGATGACAGAGAAGGACCTCACAATGACACCAAACTGCTCCACGAGCACCCTTGGGTACTTCCCGTCTGGTCCCAAGGACTTGTGTATGTTCAATTGGTTTACAGGCTCCCTGTCTATATCCTCCTTTGTGCTTCACTCCTGCAGACTCTGCAGGCAAAGGAAACAAATGTTTCTTCACTATTCCTTCTAACGTAAAATTGGGAGGACAGAGCTACGAATGGGTTCATAAAACAATTAAACGAAGTCATGGAATAAAACTCCATCAGGACTGTTCCATGCTGAGATGCTGAACCACCACCTGATACCAGGCAGTCCTTATTCCTAAGATTGCCACAGTCAGATGCCAAACACAGGAAACCTCACAGTATGGTAACCACTTTGCTTTTATTTTCCTTGTGCATCCGTGCCCAGTCACCATTCTTGTTGGCTTACATTGAAGAAGAACAGATCTGAAAGACTTCCACATCACCAGACAAGGTCCTGGACTAAAGGAGTTTTGGTCCAACCCAGTAAATTCTTACCCAGTATGTTTAATGCTTTCTCTCTGCAATTTAAAGCATAAGTTTTAAAGCTTCCACTTCTGGTGAAGAGTAGCATATTACAAGTACTCCTGTGATACAGACCTAGATGTGAATGCCTGGTCACTCAAATAAGCAATGCTGTTAAAAAATGCTTTTATTGCTGTAGCTGTTCACCAACACAAGCTACGTGCTAACTAGACTATGACAGTAGAAACTTCAAAACATTTTAAAAATAGGGTTTAAACAGCCAACGTAAGCTGCACTTGCAGCACCTGCAAACACTGAAGCTGATCGCAGTAAGCTGTAGCCTCTTCTGCCACTTTCTCCTACCCTAGCAAGGCTTCTCAAGTAAGTGTTATCAGCCATTTGAGTGCTGGGTAATTGCAAAGGGATCTTGAGTCTTTAAAGGTATTTGTTGATGCTTGGCCTTGGCAAGACCACACAAGATTTAAATCCATCTCCACTTTAAAATATTGTTATACCCTCAAGCAACAAGTGGGGAACCCTTCTCACCTCAAAGCTAGTGGTTTCATGAGGATGGCAGAAAGTGGAATATGAGGTTGTGGTTCATACAGATAATTATCTGAAGTCATAGTGACCTTTGTTGAAAGCTGCACTGAAGAAAAAAGAAGCATTATATAAATTGTGCATCCTTAAGAGAAGGCAAAGGTACATAATGGCACCAAAGTCCATTAATTCCTAATAGAACCTGTCACAAAGGGGACCTTTGCTATTAAATGACTAATTCAGTCCACCAAACTATTTTTACCTCTAAAACTCTACCTTAGCGGTGGTTTTCATACAAAAAGACTTATTACTTCTGATTTTCAGGATTTTTTTAATGTGTATATTTTAATCTCATGAATATTCTGAGTGTTTCACATGTGTAGGTCAGCAAGGGACTGTGCTAGCACTGCCCTCTTTAATATGTATATTAGCCACTGGTGGCTGGGGAGATTGCTAAGTGTACAGCATAAGCAATTTGCAGAAGCCACAACTCTCTGCTTCCCTGCCATTGAATGCAGATGAAACAGGATATTTTCTTTACTCTGCAAAACAGACTCTCACAGAGACTGGAAGTCAATCCAGCTAAGGAACGGGTGTTAGAAAGCTGCAAAGAAAATGAGAGTGAAAGAAGTACAATGAAAAACAGAAAAACAGTATTAGTGTTAGTCAGTTAGCTATATGTTATTTATTCTCTTCAGTATAGGTTTCATTGCAACATTGATGGAATACAAATTGACACAAAATTCATGTAAATTTATGTAAATGCATATATAAATGAGTTGCAGCCCTCAGGCTCCTGGCAAGTTGCCACAGTGGCTCTGAGCAGAGCAAAGACTTTGCACCACTGTAGTACTCTGAGAGGTGTTATTGTGAATTAGAGTGTGGTTTTCTGAGAAACATTAGTAGCTTTATCAGTTTCTACATGGAGTTCACCAGGGGCGAAAGAAATACCACTTTGTGAACTTTTGGCTTCTTATCTGAGTTAGTAATAGCACTGAGCCTAGAAATAGCTCATGTGTGACCATTACAAACTCTTTCACTTTCTCAGCAGAGTTTATAGTTACTGTAAGACAGAAACACACAGCTCATGAACATGATAAACTTCACTGGCATTTCTTTGGAATCTGTAATAGCCATGAACTCAGGAATAGCTGGTTCATGACCATTATAAACTCCTTTGGCTTCTCAGTGGAGACTTTCTAATAGCCATGAGCACAGAAATAGCTGGTTCACAACCATTAAGATCTTTGTCAACACGTCCATTGGGAATAGAATGGTTGTAAGCTCAGGAACAGCTAGTTCACAATTTTTACACATTTTTTTGACTTCTCCATACTGAAACACAGCCGTGTAGTCAATAATTTGCCAGTAACAAATAATGCCATCATACAGATTTACTTAGCTATTCAGGGATAATGCAACAGAATAAAATATAATACATTAAGGTAAATGGCAGGCCTAGATTTGGGTAGCTTTCCAGAGCTTGTGGCTTATATATGATAATTTTCTACCTATCTGTCATGATATTTAGCCCCACTGGATTGGCATTCATGGAATCCAATCCCATCTCCATTCACAAGGGGAAAGGACAGCTCACAGGAGGTGTCACCGACAATACCAAGAGCAAGGATGGGGTACTGGCCTGAAAGTGTGATGGGTTGTTCAGGGGGGCAGCTCTTCTTATTTTTCCATAGAAAGGATCTCAGGATGAATATGACACCTCTATAGCCTGTCTACAAAAATAACCTATGGCCAGGTCTATAGAGGTACTTGCTGGATTTTTTTGACTGAAGATTTATTGAGTCAAGCTGGTTGTTTGTTGACCATATAGGCAGATTCAGATAGCTGACATGATAGTTAATAGTCTGCATGCAAACCCCCACCTCATCCCTTAACAACCTACACACATAGCCTATGCTAAGCCACAGCATAACTGGAAGGGAATCTGCTCACAGCCCTCTTGAATCTCTGCAAAACATCCGGTCTTTGCAAAAGAGCCTCCTCCCTTTCAGAGTCCTCTAGAGCAAGGGTGGGAGGCCTTCGGGGTCCTCACAGGTCCTTTGCTAGAAACTCTTCATATTTACCGATGCCTACATGACAGCTGAGTATTGTTTACAGGTTTCTGCCAAAGGAACAAAAATACGACAAGACCTAACTTCTGAATCTCAAAATAGAAAGGAAGCATTGAAGCATTTTTCCTTTGTGACCCTCCCCACAGCCTCTGGCTCCACACCTTTTCCTTCAAATTCCCCTATGTGAATCCCTTGTCACTGATCTCCCAGGGTTCCCATCTGAAAACACCTCTCTTATAAGAGAGAGATTTTCTGGGGGCTGAAAATCTCTCCTTTTAAATGGACTGAGTGGGGGCAACAAGGCATAAAGGTACTGGTGGCACAGCGGGGAAGCATTTAAGTATTTATATGGTCTTCTCCGTACTACTTTGGGGAATGTATTATTTCTTTTAATAATAAGTGTTTGTGTAAATCAGCCCCCCTGAGGCCATGCGGTTGTAGCCTTGGGACCCAATTCTGTTCCCACTGAGTCAATGGCCAAATCTCTACTGATTTCAAAGGAAGCAGCCCTGGGCTCTTTGGTGTTTGCTCTATATTTCCCACTAAGAAATTGTTTTCTTTAAAGCTCTGACATCACATGATGCAACCCACTGTAAAAATGATGCTCGTGGTGTGTATAGATGTACAAAACTGGAAGAGTGATTTTTCAGTGATAATGATAATTCTCTTGTGGCACAGCAAATATGAGAGCTGAATCATTGCAGGATAGAAAGCCTCTAGAGGAAGCATGTACTAACACATCAGGCTTCAGAGAAGAAATCATGTTCCAGCAATTAAACATAAGAGGAATCAACCATTTTAATTAATTTTACCTGAGTTTTCACTGTTTAAAAATCCCTAGCCTTTGGGAAGGAAAAGGACAGATGGGGCTTTCAAGGAAGTTAAGGGATGAAATAAAAGATTGAATGGGCAAACTGGCAGGAAAACAATAAGAGAAAGAGATGCCAAAGAGTGTTGTTATGGTGGTGCTGGGAAAGGACATTAGTTCCAAGAGAAGAGAGAAGGCAATCAAGGGCCTGATCCTACAAATCTGTATTTGCTTATGTGAATGATCTCATTGATCTTAGCTGGACTCCGTGCCTGGGAAACTATTTGTGGAATCAGATCACAGAGCATTAGAGAGCAAATGCTACCTCATTCATTGCCTAACCTGCAAACATTTAGCCAGAGGGACAGGAGGAGGAGGAGGAGAAGGGGGTGTCAGAGTAAGAAGAGAAAGTAACACGGCAGGAGAGATTTTGCTCTAGTGTGAGCAGAGCAACATCACTAATGCCACCTTGCCACCCCTTGATCTGAAGGAAAGGCGAGATCCAGCTACTTAAGAATGTATTTTGAAAATTAAATGCAGTCCCTGGGTTGAGATTTACTTCACCTAAGGCTTAGCCCAAGGAAAGGTCTGACAATAAAGTTTTGAAAACCCTCAAAAAATAAGGAATGTTGATACAAATATATCTAGTCTGGTGTAAAAGCCGTATCTTGCTGATATATCATGCTAGGCTATGATGTATGATGAAACTGCTAAAAAATAAATATCTACTGAAGAAATAAACCTGTCAAAGTAAAATTTTTGTGTTAAATATTCATTTATTGCATTTCCCTTCTACTCATTACAGTACCTGCACAGTCCCAAATTCAAAAAATGTATTTGAATGCCTGATTCCTACTGAAACCAGTAGGAGTTAAGCACTTAAATGTCTTTGAGGGCTTGAGTTCTAGTTCACTAGTATTATAAATTTAACAGTGCTCTACCTAGTTTCTCCTAATGATGCTTCATCCAGTTTCTGATTGTTTATTTTGTTTCACAGCACTGGTAGCAAATTAATAATAGATATTTATATACAGGAGCTATCAAGAATGTTTTTTAGTGAAAAAGATTTTCACTTCCAAAAGCTTTGGACTGAGTAATAAGTTACATACGCATTAGTTACTGCAAAAAATGGTATTTATGGCAACTGTATTTTCTCTAGGACCATGGATCTGTATCTGTTATTAGGTGTTAAGGTGCTCCTGTCCTTCGTGTCATAAAAGGTTACTTTACCAGCCTTTAGAGAAAAAGCAGAACAGTAAATGCAATGTCTTCTATCCTACTGCATAGCCTGCTGCTAATCACAGAGCAGCTTAATTGCCACAGTGAGAAAGCTGCTGCTTTTAGCTCTAGCGTTATAAACACTGATGTTTTTCAGAAAGAGGGAAAGGATTTCTAGAAATTTAGAACAAGAATAAGATTATACAGAGGTTTTTCTTAACAAAAAATGTGAAAGTTGCTTAATTTGACTATAGGATCTACTGAGGAAAAATATATCTATGCTGAAACAATTGCAATCACTTGCTGACGTGCAATCAGAAGAAAGGCAGACACAACAAAACTCTATCATCTAGTTATAAGTCTGGGAAATAATGAATATTCACTTCTAATCTTTTCCGTGTTCTAGGTAGGTAGGAAGGTGGACAGAAAAACAGGAAAACACAGGTAGGTGACAATTGCAATTTCTTTTAAGGTCCTGAGCGGTATAAAAGAAATCTTTTTTTTTCCCCATGTGTAAGTTTAGTTTCAGAGAGAAATAGCTCAATAATGACATCATGACAGAGAATTCTGTCCTTTCACCACCTGAAGCATAGTTTAATCTGTCTAAGGCCATAAGGATCAGATCTATTTTTAGTGAACATAATGCTAAATAACTTTCTTTGCTTTAATTGAGCTCATTGGACTAATCAGTAGAGACAGGAGATCAAGGCACAGTTCCTTAAGAACTATGATTGTAGTAAATATTGATAATATGGTCAATTTTTCCTAAAATAGAAAAGTATAATATTATTGATTCTGATCTCTCCCTGGTTTTACATGAATGTAAATGTAATTCTGTGGGCTCACTAGAGTTTCTCCACTTTTAGCCCAGCATCAGTAAGATCAGAAACAGACTTGTTTATTCACCATTCTGAGGAAAATATCTGGCTTTTCATAATGGCAGAATTTTTTTTTTAACTGATGCTTTTGTGACCAAACTTCTTTTATGAAATATTTAGGGTCATATCGGGAGGTGCAAAGTGAAACCCTAAGACATAGCCATCACTACGTTCCCAGAGCTAGAATCATATATAAGAATCATGTAATTTCCTCCTATTTATGTGAATAATTATTTGCATTTCTTTCCATTTTAAGGTTTTGACTATTCAGATTCAAGATTGTCTAAATGCATGAAGTCTGAAAAATACAAAAAATCAAATTTTGACAAATTTCTTTCCCTTCATAAAAAATTCTTGTCATGAGGTGTTTTTTTCTTAAACTATATTTTGGAGGTTTTCCCCACCTCAGCTATCTATCCTCCCTTTTCTCTTGTCAAAGGGTGCCCACCACATAAACACAGGGCAATGCAAACTTGCAAAAGATGCTCTGGGACTAGTAAGTAGGAGTGGGTACAGGGTAAAGGGATGGTAAGGGATAAGGTAGAGTCATGGTAACAGAGCAGCTTGCTGTTTAATTTCTGTGAAAGTGTATCCTGGCATTCAAAGGGAGACACAGCTCCAGGAGCCCTAGCTGTGGTCAGTATCAACACTACGTGCAGCACCAGTTGGTGGCATAGAGCAGAGCTCCACATTATTGCCACCAGAACTAGGCACAGCAGTAGCACCTCTTTCTTCTCTGTTGCGTAAAAGACAGGACACAAAATGACAAAAACAGTGAGTTATTCCAGGCTGTTAGGAGAACACTTTACTAAGCACCAAAGCCCTCTGGGACCCAATCCAACCCCTGCCCACATGTCTCTCCTTGACTACTCAGAGGAAGAAATGATGGTCTCCAGGTGTTTGGGCTTTTTTAATAGCCAAGCAGTTAGACCACTCAACCTTGTGGCAGGAAATTTTATATTCTCAGTCCCTACTTAATCAATACAGTTTTTCGTACTTATTAAAAGAAGCTAATTGTGATGAAATGACAGAGGAAGACTTACGATGAGCAGGAGTCTCCACCTCAAATTAAAAATGACTCATTCTCTCTCTGTGCTGTATAAATCTGGCATGTATTTTTGGAAATGTGTCCATTTCAGCTGAAGCTCATAATGTAAATAGGCATAAAAACATTTGGTAGATAACCCAAATTACAGCTTCGCCACTGCAATTTCATTAGAAAACAGATATATTAGAAAACTAATCTGCTAGGAGGTGCAGAACAAACTCACGCTTGCCTTTAAGCTCTTACAATGCCTGAATTATAGAATTATTATTATTATTATTATTATCTTAACATATTTAAATTAAAGTCAGTCAAGTATGTATCTGAACTCTGGAATGAATTATTATCACTGTGTCACTGCCTTGAAATCTGTTAATTTTCTAGGAAGGATCCATTTGGAGACTTGCTTCACAGATAGATATGTACCATATGCTTGATCTGAAGACTTTCACCTGTCATTTAAAATAAGATTAATCTTTTGAGTATCAATACATGAGTGCAGGGTCATGAATCTCAATGAAATGATTCTGAGGCAAACTCAGAATTATATTCCAGTTTCTTTTTCTGGAGGCTAAAATAATAAATAGACTTCACTGTCAGGTCTGACGTTTGATTTAATCAGTAATAAATAAACAGCCCCTATCACAAGAAGACCAACTGGCTGCCAGCTCAGATTCTGCATCAGTCTAACACCTGTGTGCAGAGTACACCTATTTCAAAGTAGTTTTCCAAGAAAGTAGCTTATAGAACATGTGACAAAGAGGGATAGGGATCTACAAGATCTTGGGACATTAGCCGCTAGAGAAAGACTGGAAAGCATCTGCTCTATAGCGCAATTTAGGACATTCAACAGGCTAAATACTCAAGGTGAAATCCTGCCTCCAGTCAAGTCAGCAGCAAAACTCCCTTAGACTTTTAAAGGCCAAGATCTTCCCTTATCTTATTATGTGTCTTTGAGACCAGCTTTGTAAGATGATGAACACCCAGAGAGTTGTGGCTTGATTTCAGTTCAGGCATATCTGGTACATTTCTTCATACTTTATAAGAGAGGGGATGCTCTGTACATGTGGGAATAGGTCCTTCATAAACTAGCAGTAAAGCCTGTCTTCCTTATCAGGTTATTGTTTAGGTATCCAGAGAGAGAAACAAAGCCTCAAAGGAAGGAAAATCCCCTGCAGTCATTTCTTCTATCCACCCTCCTCTACCCAGAAGCAGTGAAAGAAGTTCCTTTTGTTACATACACAAAGCAATTGTCCTAAGAACCTATATTTTGAATTTTCCTTTGACTAAGTGGAAAAGGAACCAACAAGACAATTTATGTGGATGCTTACTAGTCTCCTAATTAAAAAAAAAAAATCATAGGACAGGAGCACAGTAAGGAACAAAGAAATAAAGCAGCCCTGCAAGGAATAACAAGCAATAAAACGTTCCTATTGATTTCGTAAAAGAGTTCCAATTGTTCTTGGAACCTGATTCAGGGTCGATTGTGAGTTATGGGAAAGGGAAAAAGGACAAAGTCCTAGTAACAGATAGAAAACTGCTTCAAATATGGTCTTTAGACCCTGGGAGGAAAAAAAAAAAAAAAAAGACAAAGGTTATTATGCAAGCTGAGAAATCATGCTTTTTATTTAAAGGAGAAATATGATTAATCAATTTCATTCATTGTTTAGATCCCTGGATTACACCACTAGTATTCTAGAGATGTTAATTCAAAACCACACAGAACCCAGTTTCAGAGTCCATTAATTTTTTTGACTGGTGTAAAAAATTTCCTAGCAAAATTGTAATTTCCTGCTAACTCTGTCCTCAACAACATCTTCAAGCAGATGTCCAAATGGGGTACATTTTTTCTGCATTCCTACTCTCACATCTTCTCCTGCTCTTACTTCCTGAATGTTCGGTCTTATCTTGATTTGTTAAATCTTTTTATCCTTATTTCGTCTGGGGATTTATATTCACAAATACAAAAGCTTTCTCTTATAACAAGATGTCTAACATGGACTATTTATAAACACAGGAAGATCTGTGCCAGAGTGGACCAGAAAGCACTAGTAGAACCTGTTTTGACCAGTCATCAGCAAAACATTTCTCCCAGTCACCACTACAGTGGCTTTCTAACACCTCCTCCTCTACAAAATTATCTCCAGTTACAGATGTCGCTCAAATTCTATAGTAAACTAGGTATCAACCAGAGTAACTAGGCGATATCCATGTGTCCCCATGCGTTTAATATCTCATTTGCCTTACAACAAAATACTGATTCTATTACATTTCTGCACAGGGTTGGCTAACGTGACCTGGTAATTCTGTAGTAAAAACATACCTTTCTGTCAGCAGCAACAGCCTCAGTGTTTTATGCTGTTTCCCATCATGGCAGCATCTGAGCACTCTCCTTGTCAAATCAGTCACATTAGGAAAATAAATCTCCTGTGAACCACACAGTTGCAGCTGCTCTTTTTCTCCTTGCTTTGAAGTTTTGATAGCACATACTTTATACCTTTGCTCGCTCTTGGTGATGACTTACATGTTTCTTGGGTCTTGAAAAATAAGTCTTCATAGCCCAAGAATGCCTACAATAGTTCGCAGTGGCAAACCAGACACATCTTTGGAAAGAGCCAAAGAAATTCTTCCAAGAACTTCTAACATAGATGAAATAACCTTGCAGACATGGTCTTTTCTGAATTCCACCTAGATAACAGTGATCCTACAGCATTAGGGTGTGTATGTATCTTTGATCTTTTTTAGCCTTTCCAATGTCACTACCACGGTTTTATTATTCATAAAAATTACAAACCTTATTATGACTCCTTGGAAGCTCTTGGTTTCTCCAAGAAAGAGCTAGACAGACCTGTTCAAACAGAGAGAAAATGAATTCTAACCTCCACAGAAGCTTTCCAAAAGGATTTTTCTAAGGTTCAGGTACAGATCAAAAATTTAATCTTAACTCTTTTAATAGACTTTAGTATATTGAATAGTGTAAGATAGCATTAGAAAGAGTCTGAGCTAACAATATCAGTACCAGCTTAGCAAAGCATGAGTAGTAATTGTAAATAGCGTGTGCCTAGCTTAGCTTTAGTCATGGTAACAAGAAATAAGATGTCTGGAAAGAATCAGTAGTGAGAACATTCAGATTTTTAAAGCTGAATGAGAGCTTTCAATGGGTGAAGGTCAGAAAGCAGCTCCGATTGTAGACAAAGGAGAGTTCTGTCCCCTCTGGCACTGAACCTGTATTCCTGATTAGATTCCCATCTGCACAGGTCCTAAAACCTTCCTGAAACTCAAACGCTGAACTGAGGTTAAGTTTGGTAGAATGCGTCCTAAATGTCATACACCTGCAGCAGTTTCTAAAATATTCTTCTTTTTTGTTTATTATTCACACAATCACAGATCTAATGCATTCCATATTATTGTTATATATGTTAATAACAACTAGCCTGCACTTCATTGCTCTTTATTTGCTTATTTAATCATGCATTTGAGATTTTAAACAAATTTATTTTAATCTCTTACTAGGAGAACATGGTTCATCTATGACTGGTTCTTTGAAACATGTTTGTTTCCAGTTATATCTAGGGTTCGGCACGAGCAGTCTCTTGTATCAGTGCAAGACTTCAAGACTCTGGCTAACACTGCTTATTGAAAGAGATTTTATTTGCAGTGATGCTCTATATTTCAAATCCTTTTAATAAATTAGAGAAGGAACACTAACTCTTCAGTCCTCCAAAATATGTTCAACCATCCCAACATCTGCTGGAAAAGTAGCACAGCAAGCTGTAGGCAATGCAGGAGATTCCTAGAATGCATTGAGGATAACTTCTTGAGCCAGGTAATAGACAGCCCTACCCAAGGGGGTGCAATACTAGACCTGATGGTCACCAATGCTAGTGAGCTCATTGGTGACATCAAGAATGGAGGTAGCCTGGGCTGCAGTGATCACGCACTGCTGGAGTTCACGCTCCTGAGGGATACGGGAAAAGTGAGGAGTATAGTCAGGACTCTAAATTTTAAGAAAGCAGAATTGCAGCTCTTCAAGGAGTTAGTCAGCAGGACGCCCTGGGAAATGGCCCTCAGGGGCAAGGAAACAGAAGAGAGCTGGCAGATCTTTAAGGATGCGTTCCATACAGCACAAGAGCTCTCAGTTCCCAGGTGTAAGAAATCAGGCAAGGAAGGGAAGAGACCAGCATGACTAAGTCAAGACATGCTGGTCAAACTAAAGAGCAAGAGGGAATTGCACAGGCAGTGGAAGCAGGGACAGGTATCCTGGGTAGAATATAGGGATGCTGCCCGGTTGTGTAGGGATGGGGTCAGGAGGGCCAAGGCACAGCTGGAGCTGAACTTGGCAAGGGATGCAAAGAATAACAAGAAGGGCTTCTACAGGTACGTCAACCAGAAAAGGAAAGTCAAAGAAAGCATACCCCATCTGATGAACAAGAATGGTGGCCTAGTATCAACAGACGAGGAGAAGGCTGAGGTACTCAACAACTTTTTTGCCTCAGTCTTCACTGATAACCTCTCTCCTCACCCCTCCCAAGTCAATGGACTGCAGGATGGAGACCGGGGGGATACATCCCCTCCCACTGTAAGGGAAGATCAGGTTCATGACCACCTGAGGAAACTGGATATACACAAATCTATGGGACCTGATGAGATGCATCCCAGAGTCCTGAGGGAATTGGCTGATGTAGTTGCCAAGCCACTCTCCATGATATTTGAAAAGTCATGGCAGTCCAGTGAAGTCCCTGGGGACTGGAAGAAGGGAAACATTGTGTCCATCTTTAAAAAGGGTAGAAAGGAGGACCTGGGGAGCTAATGTCCTGTCAGCCTCACCTCTGTGCCTGGGAAGATCATGGAACAGATCCTCCTAGAAGCTATGCTAAGGCACATGGAAGACAGGGAGGTGATTTGAGACAGCCAGCATGGCTTCACCAAGGGCAAGTCCTGCCTGATCAACCTAGTGGCCTTCTATGACGGAGTGACTACATCAGTGGACAAGGGAAGATCTACGGATGTCATCTATCTGGACTTCTGTAAAGCCTTTGACACAGTCCCCCACAGCATCCTTCTCTCTAAATTGGGGAGATAGGGTTTGGTGGGTGGACTGGTCGGTGGATAAGGAATTGGTTGGATGGTTACATCCAGAGGGTAGTGATCAATGGCTCGAAGTCCAGATGGAGGCCAGTGATGAGTAGCATCCCTCAAGGGTCCGTACCGGGACCAGTACTGTTTAATATCTCCATCAATGACATAGACAGCGGGATCAAGTGCACCCTCAGTAAGTTTGCAGATGACACCAAGCTGAGTGGTGCAGCTGACACACCAGAAAGACAGGATGCCATCCAAAGAGACCTGGACAAGCTGGAGAAGTGGGCCCGTGAGAACCTCATGAGGTTCAACAAGGCCAAGTGCAAGGTCCTGCACCTGGGTTGGGGCAACCCCTGGTATCAATACAGGCTGGGGGGTGAAGGGAGTGAGATCAGTCCTGCGGAGAAGGACTTGGGGGTACTGGGGGATGAAAAGCTGGACATGAGCCAACAATGTCTGCTTGCAGCCCAGAAAGCCAACCATATCCTGGGCTGCATCAAAAGCAGCGTGGGCAGCAGGTTGAGGGAGGTGATTCTGCTCCTCTACTCCGCTCTGGTGAGACCCCACCTGGAGTGCTGCGTCCAGCTCCGGAGCCCTCAGCACAAGATGGACATGGAACTGTTGGAGCGGGTCCAGAGGAGGGCCACAAAAATGATCCGAGGGCTGGAGCACCTCTCCTACGAGGACAGGCTGAGAGAGTTGGGGTTGTTCAGCTTGGAGAAGAGAAGGCTGTGCGGAGACCTTATTGCTGCCTTTCAGTACTTAAAGGGGGACTATAGGAAGGATGGGGACAATCTCTTTAGCAAGGTCTGTTGTGACAGGACAAGGGGTAATGGTTTTAAACTAAAGGAGGGTAGATTTAGACTATAAGGATAAGGATAAGGATAAGGATAAGGATAAGGATAAGGATAAGGATAAGGATAAGGATAAGGAAAAAATTTTTTACAGTGAGGGTGGTGAAACACTGGTACAGGTTGCCCAGAGAGGCTGTGGAGGCCCCATCCCTAGAAACATTCAAGGCCAGGTTGGATGGGGTTCTGAGCAACCTCATCTAGTTGAAGATGTCCCTGCTCACTGCAGGGAGGTTGGACTAGATGACCTCGAAAGGTCCCTTCCAACCCAAACCATTCTATGATTCTATGATTCTATGTTCACTGTGGTGATGGCACAGAAAAGTAATAAACAACCCAGGATTAACGGGTCACCATATCCAGAGGAAAAAATGCGTTGGTGGATGAGTTACCCTCAAATCAACTTTATCCAAAGACAGACATTAAGAAAGAGGTACAGAATGAAATGCAGAAACAGTTAGGGAAAACAACTATTTAGTTGTGGTTCAAATAGTTACAGACTGATTACTTGGTTTAAATTCAAATTTAAAGAAATAAAAGGGAATAATGATTATATAGTCTGTACTTTAGATCCACTCAAAGACATTTTTCTTCTTTGCTTCAAATACTGCTAAGATGGTCCCATGCACATTATTCTTAGGATGAAACTCTTATCTTTCACTCTCAGAAGAAAATTTTCGTGAAGGCAAGGACTCCTGTTGAAGTCATATTCAAACTCAAACCTTTACCCCACCACAGATCCCTGTGATCTGCAATTTAATCACAATGACAATTTTGACATTTCTCCTGAAGGGTTATTGGCCCTCCCCATCAAACTTTGAGACTTACTAACATCCTTTTCAGATAGCGAGGTGAAGTCATCTCCCCGTAAACAGAAACTTGATAGGGACTACTTCTGTATTTAATATGAACAAGTAATTAACCTCCTGGGGAGACAATGTTGCCTCCTGCCTGGTGTTCAAAGAATTCAACTCTCAGTGTATATATTCTTTACAAACAAAAATCTGTACCTCATGTAAACATCTAAGCTGACAACTGTATTTTATACAAGTATATAAATTACAGCATGAGGTGGCTCATTACATGGTGTTGATTGAGGGTGGACATAACACCAGACAAA
The DNA here is from genome assembly GCA_031468815.1 of Morus bassanus. Classification (NCBI taxonomy): domain Eukaryota; kingdom Metazoa; phylum Chordata; class Aves; order Suliformes; family Sulidae; genus Morus; species Morus bassanus. Next base: position 66,064,229 of record CM062568.1, read on the forward strand.
GAACTATTAGGAGATAGTAGGTTTGAAGGTTTCCTTAGTCTGGACTTTGGAGAATATCATACTGTACTTCACATTCTCCTATGCCAAGCAATCACGGCTATGATGATGAGCACTTCTTTCATTCCAAACCTAGAAAATGTTCTTTATTATATATTTTCTAAGTACAGGTCAGTCAGGTGTAACAAGTAAGGCCCACAAGCTCCCACAGCAAAATTGTTTCTTTGTTAAAGTTGGATCCCAGGAAAGTCTGAACTGTTCCCAGCTGGCACCAGTTCTCAATTTATATGATCAAAGTTGAAAACATAGCTGTCACCTTGATGTCCTTAGCCTTTTGTTGTCACGGTAAAAATTTGTACTTACATCAGCAGTTAGAAGTTCTGCTTCATCAGTTGCTGAACATTACCCAGTTGTGTTCACTGCAGCCTTTACTGAAAACAAAAATGAAACCCACATAACTTAGACATTCATTTTCTCTAATGGCAAAGCAGTGTAAAATAGTTTGACAGTTACCTGTCCCCGGACCCTTGGTTCCCTTCTTTGCAAACTCACCTGGCTCACAGCTGCAGCTCAGTGACCTCCCAGCTATGCTGCCTGAAAGGGCTGTAGGGCTCCTTTGGGCTGCTTTGGGCTGTGCTCTGATCAGAATCACCAGAAAGATCAGAAGGATTTTTTTTTCTTAATACTACTTTTGAAGAGGGATTTTGATCATTTCGATGATCCAGTTTGCAACACATCTCTACAAATAGTTGTACAAGTACAGCTAAGAAAGTAGTAGGAGGAACATGGCAGACAGCAGGACCAGGTAGAGGAATAGGAAAAATCAGAACCTCTTAAACTGGTTTTGCTGATGGGAAAAATGTTACTGGGATGAAGTTTTCAGGGTATGGCTTTGTTCAGCAGGATGAGCCAAATAACTGTTTCACTGCAGGAAAAGAGAAAGCCTACGCTACCTTGCCATGTCTGGACACCCACACCTGCCGCCTAGCTTGTGCCAGCTGTGCTGTTTGGTAGCACGGAGGGACAACCAAGGAGCTTAGTGAATTCAGTTCACTAAAATGATACTAAAACTCAGTGAAACAAAATAAGTAGGGTTGTTGTGTCTGGGTGGTTTTTTTTTTTCCAGCTGAGGGAGTTAGCTTAAAGAGGAAGAGAATTATGCTTATGAGTGGGAAAAGAAATGAGACGATGTGGGAAAGACTCAGGGCAGGAAAAGAAAGAAGTGGAGAAGGAAAAGGGTGAAATGAGGTCTACCCCTTCAGGGGTAGCAGTTATTCATTTGGCTCAGTCAGCTGTGTCAGGATAATTTGCCACTATTCTTTTAAAAAATAGCAGCACTAATAAGATGATAACCATTGCAACCAATAAAAATTATTCACTTGCAGTCAGGCTTCTTGTTATACAGACAGAAATGGAGCATCATTACTAAGCAAAACTCCTCTCTGTGATGTCATTTTCACAAACGTGTGTGTTCACGCTGCTGGCACTTCAGCAGGTGGAGACGAGGGACTGCACCCCAACCTGGCCACGCTGGTCTTTGGAGCAGGGTGTGCAACAAAGCTGTAAAAGAGTCCATTGTCTGACATAATTTTTAAATCTGTCTGAAAGGCAACTTTATGACATTGAGCCATCCTTCAGGGACTCATCTTCCTTCCAGAACTTCCCAGCATATAACCTACATTGCCTTCAACTCCACCTAACCTTCATTTAAGCCAGCAGTATTTGTTGCACGTGGCATGAAGCAAGAGCAAACAGCAGGATACCATTGCCAGGAATCACTGCAATGCTGCTGTTCAGACAGGTTTTGTCTCCTTTGCATTACCCACATGATTCAAAATAAGGACAGACCAGGCTCTTTCCTTTGCAATTTTAACAGCCTTGCATAGGAAAAAGGAGTAAGAAACCTGAAATCACTGACTTCTTACTATATAAGATGATGTTATCATTTATAAGTTACTAAAATTCCTGTCTGATACATACCTGCCGTTATATAAAAATACAGTTCTTTCTGATTCCTGCCATTTTCATAGAAGAGACTTTTTTTTTCATTGGCATGCTCCATTTTTATACTCTGTTGCATTGGAGTTAACCCCTAATGGAGCAAACAGTAGTCAAACACACAGTAATTTAGCATGGCGTTAAGAAACCCAGAACAGATGACAGAATCCAGGCAGCCTGAGAAATGAAACGGAAGCTTTGTTTCCACAAAGAAGCGAGATAAACAACAGCCAGGCCAGCAAATTACTGTGTACTTTAGTATGACTGTGCAAAATACCTTTACCTGTTGGCAAAATTGCGCATGGGTCTGGAGTTCCTCACCTGCAGCTTATTAATGATAAATCTGGGAGTCATTCCCTAAAGCACTGCCTCATCCTGCCATTGGGCTTGACTCTGAAAACATCACCTAAATTTCTACTGACCTCTTTGAACTTGGGGTGCTCAGCACTTTTCTGAGCAGGGCCATAAGCTGGATAGTGTTCAATGGTTTTACTGCAAACAATTCTGCCTTCTGGTGGATTATTATTATTGCTGTTGTTGTTGTTGTTATTACTATTATTAAGATCAGCCTGCATCCTTTAAAAAGATAATTTTCTTCCTGAAAAAAAGTAAACAAACCCCAATCATTTCCTCTATTAGGAAAAAATTCTTCACTCTCTTTCTTTTGTCAGCGTGCACCTGACTGCTGCTGTGGCTGACACCGATAGCCTTTGCTCTGTTTACTTTAAAGAATAAGCTACTGCTGTTTGATTTAGTTTTTCATTTTTAATGCACAAGCCCTCTCTTGATCCTACATTCCAGAGAAAAAGAACCAGTGTTCCTTTAAATATCATGCAGGATGCCTCTGAAGCCAGAGTTGTAGATGTAAATCTCCCTAGCAAATTTATATAACTGAGATTGGGGGGGGGCAAACATGTGAGCACCAAGTTCCCCTAGCAGCATTAATGTGACAGGTGTACTTCAGCCCAGCCAGTCACTTTTCATTTAACTGTCAGTACACTTGTTTAATGCTTCTAGCTGCATTGCACCAGTATAGCTTTTTATTCTAAAGGTCAGCCACCCACACCAAAGTTCAAAAAGACATTTAAGGAAAACAAAAAATTAAATCAAAGGTGGCTTTCATCAAGCCTGACTTGAACTAGCTAGGGAAGATGAGGTTCATTAATATGCAGGTTCCAAATTTTAAAGAAAAATTTATTGTCAGGGCCACATGAATTGCAAACTGAATAAGATATAAAAAGCTATGATCTTCCTTATGCTTGTGTCTGTTTCAAGTACTCAGGCTATCACAGTTACACAAGGAAGGATTTGTATATTTATGTATGAAAAGAAAAAACACCAGGAATAGGACTTAACATTTCATTCTAAAGGGAGAAATAGGGACCCTGTTCTTCTCTCAGGAAACTCAGTGCAGATAACTAGGGTGGCCAGAAACTGGTTTTGAATTATCAGTTATGAACCCCCAATCTGACGTCCCCAATCTCAAAGGCACTCTCCAACTCATTGTACTGGAGGTGCCTAATGAAGCTGTGACGGCCTTTCCAGCATTTAATATCAAGAGAGTGACAATCAGTCTAGAGCCCTGCTATCCGAGGCTGCCAGATCCTTCCCTCATAGCACTGAGAGAGGCAGAACATGAGCTGCAATGACTAAGTTAGATGTCAGTAGAAGATGTCTCTATATGTCTCACATAAAGCCAGCCTAGAAGAAGAAAATATCCCTTCCCCTTCTCTTTTCTTCCCTTTCTCGTCTCTGGAAGGAGGTGGCAGAGGAAGCACAACAGCACTTCCCAAAACCTGGGGATCCCGCAAGGCAGGAATATTCCTCCTCTGGCCAATTTGCCCAGTTTTTATGCTGCCAGATAAACAAAGCAGCCGCTATGTCCAAGAGGATTGGAAACAGGGTAACAAATCTGAAATTAAATAGGTTTTTGGTTTGGTTTGGTTTTGTACAGGACCAAAATGCAGCAACAGCTGCTCGAGATGTAAACACAGTCCTCTTTAGCATGGAAACCACTTATACAAGTTGTTTGAATTGGCTGATCCTCAGCAAGGGAAAGAAGATGTTTATATAAATCCTACACTTCATCCCAGATAACAACATAGCAAGATCTTAATCCAAATGACACCGGGCCTGCTCTTTCAGACTATTTGTGTGAAGACTTCCTGATGAATTCGCTGCATCAGAAACAGGTTACTCATCTATTTCTAAGTGCATTCGTCTGATGCAAATATTTACAGTTCTTCACTGGGCAGTTCCAGTCCTGGGGCCTCTTAACTGATTTCATGACACCCTGCCTGCACGGTGATCCTGGAAACACCTCTAGGGATGTACAGCAATCCCTGACACATATCTGAGTAGGCTAAGGCAAAAGGAACAGATTTTCAGGTGGACTTTAAAGCTTATGCAGTCATTTACAGTTCCAGAAAGCAGGCGTTGCAAGCTGTCCTTCCAAAGAAGAGAAGAACCGTCTGAACAAACCTGAATATCTAACTCAACCACTCTGAACACGGGGAATTGGACTCTGTCTCAAGGATCACCATATCTGATCTTCCAACCTTTCAGGCTCTTTTATATACCACAAAGCAGGAAAAACAAACAAACAAAAACTCAACAAATTTTTTTTTCCTCTTCATTTTCATGTCATGTTTTAGTTTAGAACCAGGGTTAGTGGTCTTTTGGGTTTTTTTCTGGGGGGAAAAAGAAAGAGTTCAGCTGCAATTTGCTTAATTTTTCATGTTTTGTAAGAATAAGAAAAAAATAGATTCCAATTGGAAGCTTGGCTTTGAGGAGTTTATTGTTCTTCTTGTGGAATGTCGAATGATGTGAAATTTTGCTATCAGCTGAAAAGCCATTTCAAGTGAAAAGCAACCTTTAGTGCAAAAATTTCATCAGTTCCCTTTTGAATGCAAATCTTGAGAATGCTTATACAAAAATTCTGTGCTTTTCAAGGTACATTCATACTTCTTCACCTCCTTCAATAAGGCTATGCAGAGGCTTAACTTTAAGTGTTTGTTCAAGTGTTTTGCTGCAGAGGAGCCTCTGAGACCTTGATGGCAGAAGGCATTGTTGTGGTGATTTCAGACCTCGAGGCAGGAAGCAAATTGCACATGTGGCATCTTGCGAAGGACAGAAAATAACACTGGCTTTTTCGGAAAACATAAAAGCAGGCTTTTCCTTGGATTCTAAATGGACAAATTAATGGTCATCAGCAAAGGCAAGGAGAGAACAAGAAAAATGATAGAGAAATTGAATAAGGGAAGAATAGATGTCTTTCTTCCTACAGGCTTTACTGAAACGCTTTCAAACAATTGCCTTTGGATCAAGAAGAATTCCTGAATGATTTTGAAAAACAAAGCAGAACTGCAAATGAAAGCAACACTCTGACAATCAAAGGAGATGTTTCCCAACTCAAATATAGTAAAACAAAAGGTCAGGGGTGGGGTGGGGTGGGTTGGAGCAGAGGGAATGCAAGACTCCATAAAAGAAAAGAAATAGGAAAAGGTTTCTAGAGGGCTGGAAATGGCTGTAAAGATGGGAAAGCACTTTTATTTCCTTGTGTTTCAGTGGTACATCTATACTGTCAGTGTTTCACAACCGTAACATTGACTGGTGTGGTTTGTAAAAGAATTTTGTTTTCATCCTACTGCCGCTATTTTGCATACTAATAGAAGTGTTTTCCTCCAACCTAAGATGGTCATCTTATTGAACAAAGCCAGAGGACAAAACCAGTCTCCCGTTGCTGCACGGCCAGCGTAGAGCTGTCTACAGAAACCCAAGACCATTTGCAATGCCTTCAAGCATATCCCCTCCGTGCACCTGAGATGCCTGCACCTCAGCTGAGCTGCACTGGGCTACTCTCCTACCAATCACTCAGCCTGTTTTTGTTAGGGACTGCCTGCCACCTATGCTATGTGCTCTTGTGAGCAGGGACTCACTTCTTTGTTACTTTCTTAAGCCCTTACCCAACCCATGGCCCATTCGTACACGTAGGGCATCTGGACTGTTTTTTTTTTTTTTATTTGGGATTTCTGAGTAAGCGATTGTGCAACATTTGGAAGGCTTCCATTTTTGTGCCGAACTGCACATATTTCCACTGAGGACTGGCCATCCTGGACCTTGCCTCACATGTGGTTACCTCACTCAGATGCACTGTACAAACAGCTCTAGTCTAAGTGAGGGGCAAAAGCTGTGCTTACCTGTGCATAAACACCACTAGTAAAGCCAGTGAGTGTCTGAATAATAACCATCCAAGCACTTGACAAAATGTCTTTTACTGCAGACCCTTACATTAACCTCATTTTCCTTTTGGAGTGGAAGACCATGGGAAGAACCACTCAGAGAAGAGCGGCAGCCACAGCACCTTTCAGAAGGGCAGTCATTTCTGCCATTCTCCAGTTGTCTCCTGCCCACTACACACACACAAGCACACCACACTGTAGGCTTCACACTGGGAAATACCCAAGACCCCAGCAGTGACCACTGCAGGGCACTGTCAATTCATGGGGACAATGAAGGTCCCCAAAAATGTGCCAAAATATATGTGTCAGTCCCTAATATCTCAGTTTGGAGTGCAAGACAAGGGAGCGCAGCCTGACTCAGACTGGAAAAAACTTGCTGCAGTCAAGCATTATTATACAACCTTCCACAAAAACAATAAAAAAAGAAATATATTGATTGCCTGTATTCCAGGAACCTGACTGAATAAGCAATGGATGTTGCTTACCGTAGGCTAGAGAAAATTCTCTGCCAGAATAAGATTTTATTCATGGTATAACTATGTTAATTCAAGAGATCCAGACCTGGCACTCAGAGGCTTTAGTTCCACAAACACTTTGGTCTGGCACTGAGGCCAAAAGAAGCAGTCCCATTCTCCCATCGCCTTCATTTTTTTCTAACTCAACATTGCCCTCTCCCTTGTTCTGGCATCAGAAGGTGTGTATTGATGCAGTGGACCAGAAAGGGTAACAGACCCACATATGAGATAGCCAAGCCCCTTTTTCTGGCATAGCTTTCTCCTGAATGGATTTCCCTGCCCAGCACACTGTGCAGCTGCATGAAGCCTTGTGGTGGCACCGAGAATGGCAAGGCATAGGTTGGAGGGGGAAATACACACAGGGGCAAGGAGAAATCAGGACTGCTTATTCCAGTGGCAGTGGTGTCTGCTAGCTTAACTTGGCTGTCAATGACTCTGTCGTGTCAGAGTCATTCTTTCTTGCTGTAGCCTCCAAATTCACTAACCTGTTTTATAAGTGCAGCCTCCATGGTGCCATGCTGTAAAAGGGTGAGAGGATGTTACTTATACAGGATATTTATTAAAGTGACTGCGTACAGCTTACACAAGGAAAATATGCAGAACATGCAGAGAGCATGCAGCATACATATTACACAGGTTTATAAATGGTTTTAACTATGTTAGTGCTGAATATCCAAATCTGGAACTCAAAAGGCTGCATTTTACAAACACTGACTTAACAATATGTGATCCAGAACAGGAAATGGACCTAGGTTGCGAGTGATCATTTAGTTCTCCCATAATCTATGGCTAACAATAGATACAGCAGAACCACTGTTGAAAAAGATCTAGTGAAAAATGCATGCCAAAATAATTCATCTGATTTTAACAAACAGTTTAAATAAAGAGTATTTGTTTTTCTCAACTAAGTTCTGGATAGTCTTTAATAAGGAAAAAAAAAAAAAAAAAAGGCAATATTTTTCTGGGACCAAAAACCAGCAGTTCAGCTACTGGCAAAAGTCCCTGTAGAGTACATGGAAGAAGAGTGAGGCATTACGCTGTGCTATTTTAAAAGGCTGCTTTCATTGACTGGAACTTTATTCACTGGACTGCAGCGCATTAACACCAGGAGAGTATTTGACATATCTTTGCAGTTCTTAGAACTTTCATATTTCCTAGTACTAGTTAGACTAAATATTAAGTGTTTCCTCTGTGGCACTGATTGTTCTTCTGTGCTTCTTCCTCTGGCCAGGATGGACTTATCTGTTGACAACCAACTACCTGGGCATATACTTGGGTTTACACATTGCCATTTGAATCTTTCACGATACAGATACTACTAAATGCCACGTTGCAGGTGGCTCCAGGTAAGAACAAGAGTTTGGTTTCTCCTCATTAACACCTCTGTTTTCCAGACAATGTGACTTTCCTGGCGGACTTTAGAGTAGAGACTGCAGGGAAGTAACACCATGAGACCTGCACCTCCAGCGCTTTCTCTTCTTCTTCCAGTCCCCTTCTCTTTCCTCCCCATACCTCTTTCTTTCTCTTTCTCAGCCCATTGCTTACTAAACTCCCCTCTTCCGACCTGGCCTTCTGCTTTCCTCCTTTTTCTGGAAACATGGCCCACCTTACCCCCACCAGTCCCTCTGTCCCTACAGCCCTGGTCCCCATCAAGACTCATCCTAGCCCCCCACAACCTCTCCTGGAAAGTGGACCAGTGACATGGCTGGGGGACAAGCAAGGGCACCCACATCCACTCAATCCCCATCATGCTGACGAGGCAGAGGACTGTGCAGGATACATCTCACTGATTCAAAGGTGTAAGACCAAAGCGGGTAAGGATGAGGAAAAAGGCACTGAGGGCGGGCCATGTGGCTAGCACACCACAGAGCAGCAGATTGGTGTTGAAAAGGCTACCTAATAATTTTGGTACTACTTGATACTGTGTATGTTTACAGTTGCAGCATGCTGCCTAACGCTTCTGGAAATAGGGGAAGGAGGGAGAATTGTTGCTGTTGTTTGGGATTTTTACTGTCTTCTAACTGTTTTTTATTTTCCCTTGTAGTGAGCAAGTAGAGTGGTTACTGTAGAACATAAGGCTGACTATTAACTGACAAGTAGGCACACTAAATCTGTTTCTTGTCCCCTCAGGCAGTGGTCCCTAATTCTTGGCTCGGAGACAAGAGTTGAGCTCTTGTTGAGCACCAGATTCCCAGCATTGCTTACAGCCATCAGGGAAAGCAGAGTACAGCATCAGACATCACTTGCGGTGCATTACTTCTTCAATACATTATGCCAGGCTAGTGGAAGATGGGATTCTCTGCTTGGGATTAGATATTGGACAAAAGACATCAGAAAGAGAGAGTAACAGAAGATGGAAGAGGAGTTGGATGATCACAAAACTGATCTTGCCCAGTACCTGAAAGCTCATCTTTTCACTGCAGCAAGCCCCAAAAAGAAGACTGGGCAATTCTTTGCTTTCAGTGCCTTCCACATACTCCTTCCTCAGGTTCGTGAGAAAAGAGGTATCATCTCTGCACTAGTTATAGGCTCCTGATGCCATGCTGCATTTCATGGGATAGCCACATCTTTGTTTATAACAGGAAACCCCCAACCAAACAAACAAAAGAAGTCTGGAAATGTAACAAAGTAATTCAGATCATACAGAGCTATTCACCTGGTTTGGGATGACTGTTTTCTTCAGTTTATAAAGAATTACTGAAGACATTCTGGAGTCTGACTGGCCCCACACGTCTCTTTATGTTTTAAGGTTGAGCAGAAAAGAAAATTATCTATGAAATACTAGTTAGGTTGCAGTTTACTGCTGATCCATAGCCACTGATATGGCAAATTCCCACTGACCAACTCTGAAGGTATTTCTCTCCTGTATTCAAGTATAATAATGATGATGGAAACAGGCTACCTGTTCCTTTGGTATAAAGGGCAGCAGCAGTGATGCCTATTCAGCAGAAATGCAGGGCTGTCCAAGCAAAGAAGACAGATACAAAAGTTAGCCTCACAGATAAAATAATCCTAGTCAGCTAGACTTGAAGTGAAACACATATTTATGGATGGTATTGCAAGCATGCATGTGCCTGACACTCTCCAGATTTGGATTATAAAGGTTTCACACAGATAAGTTAATCCTCTTCACTGCACAACCTGATTGTGGCTAAGAAAGATGATCTATCTTAAGGGATCTTATCTTTGAATGTCTACTCTGCATTCAGGAACGCTCCCCAGACAGGGCTCACAATCTTGTACAGATCTCCTACATGGAAGAGGAGGAGAAATACTTTTACTGGCCTCTTGCAGCTATCTCAGTTGGGTCCATGTCTCTCTTCTCAAGTGTAATGGGTTCCCTCAGGTTCACCCTAGCGCACTGACAACGTGCTCTCCTTCCTACCGAGTAACTTTTTAATACCCTGCAAGCTCCACGCGTCTCTTGGTTGTGCTGCGAGCTTAGTACCTGCAGCAGCACAGCTTGCCTTGCAAGTTGCCAAGGCTACCCTGAAAACTCTTCCCTCCTTCTCTCTGCTTCGTGTATCCTTTTCTTGGTACACAAATGTCAGCAGTTGTAACCTACTGTAGGGAGGCATCTGGCAGCGATGGCTGCCACAAAGGAGGAGGCTCTTGCCGAAGATACTCTGCCAGCAGCGTTATGCAGACTCCCCTTCTCAATTCACATATTCTTGGCACCTACACCCCTGTCTGACTGACTTTTAAATGGGCAAAGAGTCAACCTAACAGATGGGCCGGGTGGCAGGCAACCAAGACGGTATGAGTGTACATTGTCTGGGTGTGGAGAGTCAAATTGCCAGTCAGGAATACCCAACTAGCTGCCCATCACACAGCTATGTGACGACAGCGCAGAGATATGCCATGAATAGCCAACTTTGAACATCTGTAACAGCAGCATTTGTAGACAGAAAACATACAGAAAAGTGGTGTTGCAGCTGACCATACTTGGGAGGAATCCAGGAAGGAATTGCGGTGGAGCGGCAAGTGCAGTGGAAGAGCTACATTCCTCTCACAAAGGGACTGTCGTCGTTCCCCGTCACAATACCTTCCAGCATCACAGGAGATTTTTATACAGGGCAAGGCGAGCAGCAGAGGAAGTTTATCTTTTGTCTCTCAGGGGCTCTTTAAAATTAGTACTAAAATCTAACACATTAAATGTTTTTGCTAAACGGCTCAATAAGCTTTGGACGGTATGTGGTGGCCTCTGCATGCATGGTGTGAGCAGACTAGCCTAGCGAGTCCAGTTACCAAGGAAACGGGTTTTAAACTTGAAACATAGGTAGTCAGGATGACAAAGAGATCTACACTTTTTTGGAACGTGTCTCTCTTCTGAGGAGGGAATGTGGAAGCTGGCTTTCAAAATCCTGCTTGTTGTGGTCACAGGTCCAGTGGAAAGTGTTGTTGCATTGCTGACCCTGACTCACTGATCTAGCAGAAGAGGAAACAGAATATATACCAGAAGGTCATTACAGCACATCACCTAATGCTTTACCTTAAAAGAAAGCAAATGGGGGTGTTAATTAGACAAGGACTTCCTTTCTTTGAGGGACCCAATCAATCACATTTTTTCCTGAAACAAGGAGATTTTTTTTAACATAAATCTTTTAAGCCCCAGTGCTATGGCTTTATAGGAAGAGGAAATTGATCTCAGTCATTCCCCGGCAGAGTGGCACTGAGCGTTAAGTGTCTTTCTTCCAGAACGTATTCGATAGTTCCTTCTCTCAATCTGACCTTGAACGCATTTGATTAAATGATTAAAATTCATCCCAAAAAAACAGTTTGTAGGACAAACTTAATTAAGCTCTGGGATTGAGGAATGGAAGAGCGCATGCTACACTTCTTGCTTTGTATGAACTCCTATGCTTAAACAACCATGTGAGGGCCATTGTAAGCCCCTGCAATATGTTGGTCTCCTGATTCCCCTCTACCTGAGGGGCTCTCCAAGCCCAGGCAGCAACAGGTTACTGCTCATTGCCTGCCGCACTGCCCCAGCCACAGCTCCCTTCCCTAAAAGCAGCAACTCTACCTGCATGGAGAGCAGAGTCACTCATTAGCATCTTCTCATTTCACAGCCCCTCCAGAGTACACAAACTGGCCATGGACAGCTTGAAAATCATTTGGTGCTTGTAACAAAAAGGGAAGGGATTTTGCTAACTTCATTGTCATCTCATCATTTAAAAATACAAAAAGTTACACCCTCTGTAGGATAGCACAGTGAAAGTTGCGAAATTATTACCTTCTTGCTGCTTTGTTTGATCAGCCTGTCTGCACCGTCAAAAACCTGAATCTGATTTCTCTGCTAAAGTAGCACCACCGCTTTGGGCAGCAGTGTAATATTAATGCAGATTGAGATCTTCAGCACTGTTTCTTTTAGATGTCTCAGGTTATCTTCTCCTGGCAGTTTAGAAATACAGGGCTTCATTTGCTAATGTTCACACTGCATCTAGCCCTTTTGAGAGAACATTACAGTGGGCCTTAATATGATGCTCAGTCATAACTAAGCAATTCTATTGACTTCAGTGAGGCTGCACAAAAATAACAGTTAGCAAAACTTGGCTCAGAAACTTAAAAAAAAAAAAAAGAAAAGAAATCCTTAAACCACAAACAGTATGTGGTTCGTTTTGCAAACAATTACTTAACTCACCAATCTATCAATGATAAAAACAAACCTCCCACATTCCACAGCCAACAAAAAAAAAAAAAGGATTAGGAAAGCAAAATTGCCTACGCAGGGTAAATGACACACAAATAAACTAGAACAGGAAAAACATATTAATGAATCCTCTTTTAAGAGGTAAACAAAATGCTGGCTTCTCGCCAAAGAGGCATGCATCGAAATCAAGCAGGGGATCCCAGAAAGCACAGCAAAGCAGCCGATAAAGGCTCCTTAGTGCTGTAAATGAGGCAGACAGGATCTGAGCGATGGCTGTGCCACACACACACACACACACACACACACACACACACAGGGGCGAGTAGAGGGGCGAGTGGAAGCCTTGCGTACGGCCCAGCCTGGGGGCTGCCAGGGGCCGGGCTCCTCCAGCAGCCACCTCTGAGGAAGGTGCTAAAATACCTCGAGAGTCCCACTCTTGTCCTCTCAGTGGGGAGAGCACAATGGCAGAAAGAATTGGCAAAGGCTGAGTTTGATGTTTTGTGACGTTCCCCACTGGCGCGGCTGGTTGGAGCGGGAGCAGCTTGAGTGGAGCCCAGCAGATGATGCATCCATCCCATTAGCTGTCCCCGTCCCAGCGGCCAGTGGGGAGGCCAACATCCATTTCTATGCTTCTTCTGTACCCACCACCGTAAAGGCTACAGGGGTTTCCTGTATGATGATGCACGCCGCTCTGTGCTTAGCTGGAGGTTTTTATTTCTTCCCTTGAAAGGCTCCTGAAAAACCTGAAATGCAAAAGGAAATACGAAAAGTCTCACTTTCCTCAAGTCAGTCATCTTCCAGAGCCACTTTGCAGATTAATGCAGTGAGACAGGGGTTCAAAAAGAGCTTTGCAGAGCCCTCATCCTCACTATATCTCAGTCACATGGATTAATGTGACAATTTAAATGGATGCACTAAGAGAGGCGCACAGCCTGCGGTTCAGCTCTGAGGCAGGAAGATGAAGTCTTTGGTGGCTGACAGAAGTTGGAGGTCCATTTGGAATTTCTGTTTTCATTCAGGGCACAACAGATTTTTGACTTGTGGACCTTCTGTGCTACAGGACAAGTAAAATAGTCACCTACTCATTAGCAAAAGAAACCAGCCAGCCAACCAAACAACATCCTCCAAATACATGTTAATCGGTACACTGACATCTGTCAAGCTATATTTGAATGCACACAAAACGAGACATTTCTTGTGTAGTAACAAGTAAAATTAGGCCTTTATCACAGTATCCATTGACAAAAATGGAGTGCTGCTTCTGCAGAAGAGGAGAACCAGAGCATTTCGCTGAATAGCATGGGAGAACTTCACCCACAAAGTGATGATGCACCTCACCCACCAAGAAGGTACGTCGCTGCTTTACACATCAAATCGAGGACAATCACAGTGTAAAATGATGGAATTGCTGGAGCTTACAATTTGTAGCAGGACAGGCAGTTCAATGGCTGGAGAGTCTAAAGGCAAGTCTAAACATAAATTAGGTTCTTCCGACCATGACCTCTGGTTGTTTCTCCTAATCTGCATGTCTGCACATGAAGAGTGAAGATCCCAGATATAACCAGGCAATGGAGTTCTCCAGGTACATCACATAACAAATGTGCTTGTTAAACAGTAAACGAGCAGGTTTCCAAAATGAATATTATGCTGTCTTGCATTTTTTTTGCAGTACAGCATTTCTGGTTTTGAAGGCATTGGGCTACAGCTGCTCAATTAGAAATCTCATTTTCTTTAGTCCTCTAGAACAGAAAAAATCCTGGGGTCTGTTACCTTCTGAGAAGTATAGACAAAGTCAATAAAGTAATGAAATGTTTATATTGTCCAAGTATTTCCTGTGAAATAGTAGAACCATTATTTGATTAAAATATAGAATCCAGCACTGGGATAGTAATCATGCTGCATCAAAGGCAGAGAAGGAAAATACTATTCCTCTTTCGTCAAGTCTGTTACTAACAAAAGATTCTACTCAAAGTAGAAACACTTCAATATTTGTTCTTTAGATAAATATGATTAAATTTTAACCTTTACTCTTCTGAAATCCTTAGAGAAACATTCATTTATCTGCAGCTGAAATTAATATTGGATCGCTTTATTGATTCATTGGCTAAAGGCACAGACTAGCCGTGAAAATTCCTCTCTGCTTGCGTTGACACATTGAACAGGAACAAAAAAAAAATGTCATTTAGAAGCAGTTTAGCCTTGAGAAAACGGGCAGTCATTGTGAGGTTTGGCATTCTAGAAAAAAAAAATGTTCTTCATGTATCTCACTTAAGAAACAAGATATTTATACAGAACAGCTTGATAGACATGATAAATAACTGACTATAATTACATTTCTTGAGGTACTGCTCAAAGGCAATCTTATGCCACAACACAGAAAAATCTTCAGAGGACATAAGGTTTAAAAAACAAAATATCAAAAATATATAAACAACCTCCCAAACAACTCTGAGTCAGAGCTTCAGTTGCAGTAAATCACCATGAATGCAATGGTGGCATATTCCTAATCTGCGGTCACTGAGACTGGGGCCTCAGGGTTTATCTTTGTGCAACAGCTTGTGATATTTGGACTGCAAATTGGCAGCAGTAAAAGGGCAATTGGTGGGTATGTTGTAGGTGATCCAGGTGACCCTACTAAGGGCAAGCTCAGTGTGAACTTACTTCCCACTCTCTGTGTTTATGCCCTGATCCCATGGCAAGAGCGAGATAATTTGAGGTAATCACTGCTCCATAGGGAAGGGGTAAACACCTCATAGTTACCTCTGGGTCAGATTAAGTAAAATGATAGATATGGCGGTGTAGTTGCTGTATTCCTTATTTCTCCCCTATCTCCATAGCTTGTTTAAGTATATACACATTTACATGAACCACGACAGCTTCACCTAGGTTTATCACACAGATGAAATAATGGCATGGTACATCACCCCGCACACTTTCTGGTCCTTTTGCAGGATGGCAATACTTGTCTGAAAGGTTTGATGAGAACAGGCTGCTTTGTCACGCTGACCAGCTTCACCCCTGATGCCCGAGGAGCAGCGGGAGCCCTGCATGGAGGCCCTGCTCTGCCCTGAGCCTCCTTGGCAGCAGGGAGTTGTCAGTCTTCAGTAACACACAGGACGGTTCCCCTCCTGATACGTAGAAAGCATTCGTGTCTCCTGATAGGAAATGATACTGCCTGCAACTGTCAGAGAAGTCAGTCATGGTGTTGCTTTGTTTTTTTGGGACTCATCATGTTGAATAAGGAGTTTCATCTGCCGTTGGATAAGAGCACTCTTGAGCAAATGATCTGAGTTTTAACCGAGAGTAACCAGTCTCGCCAGTTCCTTCCTCTTCAACATCTGCATCTAAATCAGGTCAATTGCCAGTAAAGGGCCGATGTTATTATAATTATTTTTTTTCCAGGAGTAACTGCTCTGTCAAATAGGGTCGTAACGTATTGTAGCACCACAAATTTAGACTATGCCTTGGAGACTGCACAGGGAATACCTGGGAGACTTTTCCACAGTCATTTAGTGTAGAAATTTGTCCAAAAAGCCATTATGTCTGGGTGAAAGGGAACATTTAAAGGAATTAGGAGCATATATTAACTCTACTGTTTTAAGGTCAGATTTTCCACACAAAAACATTCTAGTGGAGATGTAGTAAATTCATCCCTTTATACACAAGTTTCATCATTTGATCTGATATTTTGAATTAAGGGTACTCTCCAGTTCACTTTTTGGAGGAAAATCTAAGCCATATTACAATATCTAAGTCTGGACCCTTTTGCTTGGGCAAAATTTCCACGTCGGAGTTTGTCTGAGGTAGAATGGTAGGCCTGGATGTTCACTTCTGCAATACAGCTTACTCAGGCTAATGAATGAACGGGGAAGTAATAACTGCATTGTTGGATACACCCACATTTTCAGACAGGATCCTTACTTAATGAGAAAGAAAAATATTTCTAGGAGCAGTAGCAGAAATTTCAAAGGTTGAGACAGAATAATATATTAATGTTTAATTCCTGTCAAATGTGGGAGTTCAATTTGACTGGTCCATCTGCAGCAAGCATATTTCCAAGGGAATCCTGTTCCTTCACCTAGACCCTCCTCACATTTGTATTAATGGATGTTTCAAGGTGTGTCTAGTTCCATCTTCTGCCTCCTCCATTCATAATATGTAAACGTAGCCTGATGTTTATATCCTCTTCCTTGTGTAAGAGCTAGTATTTTGGCAGTAGTGCTCCTCATCTTCTAGACATACCTTCTACATTCAGTTTAGCACTTATTGATGCATTTTTACGATTGTGTTTATTACTCACTTTAAGCAAAGCGGAAAAGAGAAGATGCAAAGAGGCCCTGTAAAGAAATACTGAGGACCAAGTAGACTTTTCAAAAACTTTTGGCAACCACATGACACTATGTTGCCTAATAATATGAAAAAAATTATGAGGCCATGCCTCATATGAAGCAATGTTATGAGACATATTCATCCCACAGGCCATAGTTTCCTCATCCCTACCTTGAACATTGTAAAACATATGTTTAGTCTGATATATAGATTGGTCACATCACAATAATAAATAAAAAAAAATTAAAAAACTCCAGGGATCTATATTTTCAGAAGGGAATGGTGACATTTTCTGTCCTTATTATTTTGGTAGGCCATTGAGATACTTCAGAGAAGTCCTGTTTTCATAAGTCAGATTCCCACTAAATGTCACAAATTGTACCCTTAAATAAGAAATATCATTCATCAACTGTAATTTAAATACTTAGGGCTCCTAAAAAGCAAAAACTCCATTCATTAAATATAATCTCTCTTTGCAGACCTTTTCAGAGACTCTCATCCCCCAGGAAAAGCCAGGTGCAAGTCAAGTGAGTCTTGCAGTGCACCTTGATGTCTCTGCAAGAGCTGGCTGAAGTTCCTCAAGGTGGAAAAGGAAAGCCATCTGGGAACGACTGAAGCAGTAGTAATATACTGAAATATTTGGTAGGTGATTTGCCTCCCACAGAGCATGAAGGCCAGCATCTCTGGCCAAATCTGTTCCCTTTGCACTATTCAGCAGTGGCTCTCCCAAGAGCAGACTCCAAGTTGCATTTCCTCACTCAGAATACTCACAAATGAGTTCAGAATTAGCATAGCAAAGACCTGAACCCTTTCTTCTTTCCATCCTCTTTGAGAACAGAAAGCAAGTTGAACGGTAGGAATTGCTGTTGAAGGAGGCAACTTGCTTGTCCCATGTTCATTATTTAAATGTTATTGAAAGATGATGCCTTTTGTGGTGGTCTCCAGGGCCACTCTGAACTGGAGAATTTGGGAATGCTTCTAAGCTCTGGGCACAGGTAAGTGCTCAAGGTAACCTCATTCCATGCTGGGGTGACACCTGGACATGTATCAACCCTTCCCTGAACCCTGAACCACAAAAAGTAAACCAAGGTTTCCAGGGAGGCTGGAAGCCACAGACAGCTTTGAGGTCCTTGAGAAGGATAGTCACTGGACAAGGACTTAAAAGCACCATTCTTGGGTCAGTGCAAATTTTGCTCTTTTTAGGATGTGCTACATCACACCAAACTGTGCTGTGGGTGGGCTGAGTATCCAAAGGTTTCCTTTATGCTCTGATTATCAGAAATGGAACCCACCAGAGACTCCAGACACTGGATTTCCAGATGTCTTTTCAGACACATTCTTCTCCTATGGTATCAGATACCCTGTTGACAGTAGAAAAGGAGAAGATACTTTTGGATAGTTGTATTCATCCAGAGCGATTTTGAAGACTAAAGCAATTGCTCTCTCTCTTCAAGGACGTAGCCACCATAAGATCCAGTGTCCCATTCTGTCTCCCCTAGCTAAGCCTGCAGCTAACATGGTCAGGACAGATGGGAGAAGGAACAGAATGTTCTCTCTTACACAGCAGCATATACATTATCTGTGATTTATGTCTGCATTCTGTGGCTTATATGGACACTCCAGCAGCCACAGGATGATCCTACTGCAGCAACAGACAAAATTGCTCTTTTCCATTCAAGCCACTTTCAGAGAAAGAACCTGAGCTTGCCACCATGAACCAGGTTTTGTCCTTTTAAGACAAAGTTATACGAGTATGGTCCTTCAACCATCCCCAAAACATAAGGTAACCATGAAAAGTACCAGCCCACTTTATGGTAGACATGGCCAGGAGAATATAACATACGTGTCCCAAGACAGGATTTCACTCCAAATGATTTTGAATGTGGTACACAGAAAGATCAGACCTCCTGCACCAGCAGTCCTTGCATGTGATCAACAAAGATGTGTCACTCAAGACACTCCTCAGCTTAAGCAAAGGAGATCTCAGCAAGACTGTGCTATGAAATGGACATCAAGCTTTTTTATGAACCTACTGTTGTCATCCTCTGTCTCTCATCACCACAATCCCTGTCATGAGTCAGTGACCCTCACACAGGTCATTTACCTGGGCGCAAGGAACACTGAAGAAGGGTCATTTACACAGGTATAAGGGACATTCCTACTGACCAGGAGCAGATCAAGCTATGGTGACCCCATGGTGTCTATGACAGCACCCCAGAGCCCTTGCACACAAGCCAGCAGATGAAGATACCTACACAGAACATTAGATTCCCGTTCACCTTGTACCAGTGTAAGTGACTATACAGCATGTATAGAGCAAGTCTGTTCCCACTAAACAGGCTACCAGGAAGATTCCCACAGTCTTCCACTCACTTTTAAAACTGGAACTAAAAATTAAGACCAAATTCTGCTCCTAGTTGTTTCCTTAAATATACTAACTTTGCCTTTATAATACTGATCCTTTTATTCTTAAACAAGATTTAAAATTATTTCATAATTTTTCAGGAGGGTTATATGCGTTAAAAGGAAGCAGTAAGATTTATTCAGTGAAAGTGTGTTTCTGTTTAAAAGAGAGAATAAACTGATTTTATGTAAACAACCAGAAAAAACACCCCACCCCTAGAGAAAACAGGCACACAAATACTTTACTCCTTTCATAAATAATGTATTTTATTGCATATGGCTATTAAGGAGAGCATCCATGATCAATACAGACTAAATACAATACACTACTCTAGTTCCATTTATTCTGGTCTCCAGCAGCATCACATTTATCCTTATATACAGCGTGTACATTGGAAGACACAGCAAGATAAGTTAAGTCTCTTGTCATATCACAATAGCAAGAAATATATTTAACATCTTGATATCCAGAAACAATACGTACCCAGAAAGAAAACACTGCTTAATAACTGTTAAGGTTACATAGCAAAAAATATTTTAAATTTAAGGTAAGTCAGGCAAAATGTACAAAGACCCAATATACATTGTGAAGTTTTAGCAAACATAACATTTATACATTTTGGTTCCATTCTGTAAACTAAATTAAGAATATAAGTATTGCATATGCCTTTGTGAAATATACAAGATAGAGAAGAATTGACTATATTGTCAAGTTTTTGTTTTGAAGTTGCTGTATGCATTTTAGCCATTTGTTTTAGTGGCATGATTTCTTAATTGGTACAGAGGGCTACTTCAAAATAGAAGTTCAAAACACTGAATTCAGCAGGTACCACACTCAGTGCTGTGCGGGGGTTCAGACAGAAAATGTCAAAGGTATTTCCTTTTTTTAGTTCCAGACTTGAACAAGCAGCATTTTAGAATGTCTTAGAACTATTTATAGTATTATTACTTTAAAAAAACTCAGATTAGATATTTAAATTGATTTTAGATCTAATATTGTATTAGCCTATGCACTGCTGTGATTTAAGACCCCAAAAATTACACTGAAAAATATAGTGTGTCATGGGGTAGGGAAGGAATTAGTTTACATTCATCTTTGTCTTGTAATACAATCCTCAGCTCTAAAAATTCAGCATGTAAGCAGGAAGACCGCATTGCCATTCATTATATTTGTAAGACATTGACTCTCGTCTTCCTCAGAAAAAAAATCCCAAAAGATAATGCATTGTAAATAGTGAAGTACAGGTTCCACCTAGCACAATGATTCAAAAAAAAAAAGAAAAAAAAAGTCTCACATAACTCAAATAACTTAGTAATACTTACATGTCTATCAGAGCAGGCACTGGGGAGGTACCCTTAAAATGTGTAGGAACTCTTCAACAAATTTACTGAAGGAGAAACAAGGTGGCATGACATTCTGCTAGTCTGGTGCAACAGCTGTATGTGACATTTGTGACGGCAGCCACCACATCACTTGGATTTTCAGGTGACTAGAAATGTGATGCATGGGTAGCCTTGAAAAGAACTCAGGATAAGTGACTGCAATGGTGGTTCTTCCCTGTAATAATGTCTGCAGCTGCAATGGTGCTTTCCTGGTAAAAAGGCAAATATCAGGACTTTCTAGATGGCCAGATAATACTGTGTAATATTAGCACTTGAATCTGCCTGATACCCATTATCATCCCTGCATTCCTAGCATGCCTATGTGGATTTTTGGTTACAAGAAATGCAGCTAAGAACAGGGTTAGCTGACAAAAGTGAGCTTGTAAATAGGAGAAAAGGCTTTTGCAATCTGAAGTACCTACATAAACACCTACATAGAGAGGATTAAACAAGTGTGTCAAAGGTAAAGAGAGATACCCCCAATACAGTTTGATGTTTTTAACTTACGTTGCTTCAGTTACACATTTTTATATATATATTTTTTTTTTTAACTACTCTGAATCCTCCATCCAAGTCCGATTCACAGAGTTTCCTCCCATTTTAGAGTTTTCAGTGCCCTGGTTCGGCTTTGTCTGAGAAGTAAACCCTGCGGCTAGTGATTCACAACCCAGCAGCAGCAGCTGTACGCGTTGCAAGTTCAGTAAGGCTGACAACCGTTCTTGAGAGAGACTCAGCATAGAGATAAAGGAGGTCCTGTCATACACCAACACCGTAAATCCGGTTTTACTTTGAACTGAGGTAGTACTGTGGTAGGCTTGAAATTATGCCAGTAAATACCAGATCTTACTGCTTCAGCGGGTGTTACAGAATCCCCTAATATGCCGAAGAATAAATATACAGTTTGTCTTTGCAGAAAAAGAAAATGAAGGCATTGGCCGTTAGTTAAAGAGGCCGGCAGAAAAGTTCCTACGATCTAAAGAGCATCTCCAACTTCTGTCGAAACAGCAGCAAAGTGATACCGTAGATGCCATGGACAGGTAATGAGTTAGGCAGGTTGCTTTCCCTTCCTCCCAGATTTGTTGCACAGTTTAGTCCACAACAGTTACGTAACTGTCCGGACCAACAATAACAACAAAAAAAAGTAAACCTTAAGCAGCTTCAGTTACAAAAAAAAACCCGAACAAACAAACAAACAAAACAAACCCAAACCAACCAACCCAAAAAAGGTATATGCCGAGCAGCTTCTTTGAATGTTGTACTCTGTTGTTTGAGGTCATGGTGAGAAAACTAACTCCTTCACTCTGAAAAGAAAAATGAAAGAAAGTCAGTAAAAGCTACAAAAAAAAAACCCCAAAACCTATTTATGATTTAAACAACACAAAAAATACCGTAGTGAGACTATTCAGGATGCGTTTTCATGGGGGAAAAAAAAAGCTATGCATAAACTCATTTTGTCTTTGTATACATCATAAGATATTGCAGAGACAATAAAGGGAGTACTCCCCAATCCAATACCACCTCCTTTTTTTAGAACTTTTTGGCTGTGGCTCTTTAGACCAGCAAACCATGGGAGACAGAACTAGTTAGAAAACCCGACACAAAATCCCCCCAGTTCAAGTTGCGACCATCATTGTTTGCATCACTGGAAAGTAAAAGGGGTTGCAGAAAGTAGGTACAAACTCATCTGTTTTTTTAGTCAGCTGGGTTTTATCAAAAGCTGTCCACTTCCAGACATTAAAAACAAGTTTATTGAGACTATATTGTCTTTAGGGAAAGAGTCTTCTAAAAATAAGCAAAGTACAGAAAGAACCTTCTTCTAATTTACTACATTGATTTACTAAACTATTATTCCAGAAGTAAAAAAGTGGGTAGGTATGCAAATGGAAGGAATCTTCTCCAGATTACTGACTACAAAGCTTCTTTAAACAGCCAAGGTGAATTACGCAGTAAAATAGAAACTGATTTTACAAAGTGACCCATCCTATTTTGAAGAATGCAGCTGACTCCTCTCGTGGTTTTTCACTGAAAAGAATTAATAGATAGTATGTGCCACCACCATAAAGGAATGTTATTGTACTGATTAAGTCACAACATTAAGATGATTTGTTAATGTGGTCATTAAAAAAAAAAATTTCCTTAGCATGTTGCTCATTGTGTAGATTTTTCCTGTTTGCTATAATATTTGGAAAGCAGCAATGCACAAACAGTAGTGATTAAAACACCAAGACTGTAAATTTTACATGACAAAACATTGATACCTCATTTCAAAAGGTGCCAACTAAATGGTAAATCCCAATACAACATCAGGCTGCAACATTACATTCACACTAAGTGCTATTAATAGTGTCTAGTTCATTTAATAGTTTATAGCAATTTTTTTTTTGTATGTTGTTTCCCCAAGTTTACAAGTTAAATGAAAATTTTAGTTTGTAGATGTATTATACAAGTTTTCCTAAAAATTCAAGTTATTTGGAAGATTTCAGGAACTAACATTGTTACTTAGAAAAGTCTATAAAGGACATGACCCATGAATTTTGACTGTATTGATACAAGTCAGTATTCCTGAATATTTTTAATTCCTTTGGGACCACCAAAACAAATTATATCTGAAACCTGAATGTCAAAGTAAGCATAGTGCTTATCTGTGGAAGTTTCAATCCATATAAGCCTCTGATAAACCAATACAAAGGCTTTTCCTTCAAGTCTACACAAAAACAAAGGTTGACATATCTTGGCATATATGTGGGAATTGCTAAATTGCTATTGAAGCTCTCAGAGCTA
Organism: Morus bassanus; assembly: GCA_031468815.1. Taxonomy (NCBI): domain Eukaryota; kingdom Metazoa; phylum Chordata; class Aves; order Suliformes; family Sulidae; genus Morus; species Morus bassanus. Next base: position 66,087,529 of record CM062568.1, read on the forward strand.
AGGTTTACTTAAGGAATTAGTCCTGCTGGAGTCAATTGAAGCTGCTTTACGATCAGACACTTAGTATATTAGGATTTTATTTCATGACACAGCTTGAGATGAATTGATAGCTTGCCAAGACCAAAAGGAGAGCATCTCATTGCCCCCACCCATTGCCATTTATTTGCTGCCACTTTTCTGATCAGAAATTAAGTCAAATCTACCCATTCAATCTTCAGAAAACAAGTTTTCATTGTTTGGGCTGGGAGGGTATTTCAAATTAAGAACTTTAACTGGCTTATGATGCAATCAAGGGAGCACCAAAACTGCCATCACCATCCAGTAAGGCTGCGTGGGAGAACTTGTGGCAGGATGAATGGCTCTCAGAAGGGAGCAGAGATTCCTTGTTTGAGGAAGAGCCGCCCAGCAAGCCACTTTCTTCTGACTTCTGCTCAGGGAAGCAGGATAAATCCATCATGTAGGCAAAAAAGTGAGTGTTTAAAGATACATGCTAAGTCTTATTATATTTAAGGTTATTGCTTTCCTCCTCCAAATGGAAACCAACCTGACAACTAAATTTAGGTTCCCAAAAGTGGCCACATGATAGTGAAAGCCAAATCAAGTTAAAAAAAAAAATCAATCGTGTTCAGATAGGGAAATCCAAGGAAGCTATTTTTGTGCATGGAAAGAACACAAACAAGTCTGTTTCCAAAAGTATCTCAGCCTAGGGCGGTCATCAGGGAGGATTATTAGCAACTGAGTAAACCTGCCATTGTTCTTACAGGTACTTTCCAGACAGAATTAAACTGGAGCAGGTGAGGTGGACGATGCTTCAAAGCACTTCCAAACTTGCTTTATAGAGTTTTGTAGGTGGATGATGGGACTGTGGGCACAAGCCTAAGAGCCTATGATGCAATAAACACGTCATCCAATGAGTCTATAATGCTGACCTACAACTCAAAAACTAACCCAAACATAGTCTTCAACAATGAAACAATTTTCTGACTTCAATAAGCTTTGAATCAGGTTTTGAATAAGCTTTGAATCAAGAAAGGAAAAATAACTATTGCTACCACTTGATCCATATGATGTAAGAGAAATGTCAGCTTCAGAGGAAGCCTACTTGCAAGTAAGTTGCAAGTTCCATGCTAAAGTAAAAACAGTAATTACATCAATATCACTGTTAATTTTTACTGCAGTGCTTAGTATCTTTTACTTATTTCAAGTCTCAGGTCAACATACCACTTACACAGCAAGTCACACCACTTTACGTTGTCTTTATCCAGGAACTAAAGAAAATTCCTACAGGACACATATATTCCTTGTCAACCTCATTCCCCATGGGCACCCACAAATCAAAATACAAAGTCCAGCACTGTGTCAATACTGAAGTTTCCTCTTGGTTTTGGGCTCTATTAAGAAAAGCATCCATGATTGTTGCTGAGTTTCCAAAACTACTTAAAGTCATCTGACTCCACCAGTGCTTCTTGGGAAATAAATTAGATAATAAACACACACACACACAAATTGCTAGAAAACTATCAAATACTGAAAGACTTGTTAAATATACTGTGAAGAAAATACAATGGTTAGTCAATTAAAGAAGATCTAGTCTGCTTAGTAATTTTCAAAGTCAGTAAGAAATTAATAAAAATTTTCTTAATTCCTAAAAATAATTCTTGTCTGCTAACAAGCACGCAGACAGAAACAGCTATTCATGTGGCTCATGGCAAAACATGTTGCTGGTTATTCATAACCAGTAAATTTATTCCACTGGCAGCGCAACTTGCCAGAGCAGATCAGGCATCAGATGCAGAACCCCCAGCTCTGCCACGGGCTTCTGCCCTGACTCCCAGCCAATCACTCGGTGACTTTGTCCCTTTGTTTCCCCTCCCCATGCTGCCTGCCAAATCGATTAAGGCTCTGATCCCGCTAACTAAGTTTTCCTGGAAGAGCAATCCTATTGATACAACCGAATCTGGAGGTTAACAACACGTACATCTGCGGGCATCAGGCCAGGCCATTAGACGGCACAGCCCAAGGAACCGAATCCCACCTGCAGGGAGATGTCTTTGGCCCCTGCAACGCCCAGGAGGAGACGTGTGGTGCTGGGGGAGGCAGCTGGCTGGCCAGAACAGGCAAGTGTCCCCTCACCAGCAAGCTGCACTGCCCTCCCTACCCTCCAGCACCGTGCGCACTGCACCTGGCCAGGCACCTGCCAGGAGATGGGCTTACAGGCACCTGCACAGGTTGTAGCCTTGCACCTCAGCAGCACCTTCCCTACGCCCAGAGCAGTCAGCGTCAGGAAGCAAGCGGAGCAGGGCGGCAGGGGCCGAGGGTGGGGAGGGCTAGCATGGGTCCCGGTGGCGATAAACCTATGCCGATCTGGCACCAATGGCAACAGGAGATGGTCTGAACCCCAGCCTCTGAGGGCTTCTTTACTAGAGGGACTGTAGGATGCACACACACATTGTAAAGGCACAAATTTGGCCAAGCGTCCCAATGTGAATGCCGCCTGTCTGCTCCTCGGGATGCTACCAGGGAGGCGCACAGTAGGAGCCAAATCCTGACCTGGCTCTGACTCTCATTAAGCAATTTAATGAATACTATACTTAATATTAAGGACATAGGTAACCCTGCTAAAGACAACAGAACACCACATGTGCTGAGCTATGGCCCTCCAGAAGTAATTCCAGAGAATCCGAGCTCTGCTCAGCAGGACTGCTCATACCAAATAAAGCCGAGCTCGGCCATCGCCACAGGAAAAGGTTTCAATCAGAGCTGAAACATTCACCTTACCAACACTTCGCAGGAAAACATGAAGTAGTATGCTCTAACAGTTTACAAAGCCTATGAATAATATCCATCATAAAATGTTTCCATATTTGATGGGAAAAACAAGTTAAACCATGAAATGAAAAAAACATCTTATTATTTTTTTAAAGACGTTACGGTTGATCATAATCGGAGACGTGGTGCCCCAAGTAACTAGGCTTTTTTGATATGTTATTCCACTAAGAAACAGTATATATTGTTATTTAGATATGTCTCTGTTGTTTTATTAATTTAGAAAAGCGAGTATCGGGTCAACAAAGATTCTTCATGACTGAAAAAAAAAAATCACTCAATTTCTTTAAAGTTGTAAAGTAGGGATTTTGCAGCCACAGTTATCTACATTAAAATGAGTTTTACAGTACTTCTAACTCGTGTGTCAAATAGTTAAAAATCATAACATCTGGAATTACATTAAAGTAACCATGGGGAAAGATATTATCTTCTGAAGTGGGAAACAAAACACTAGATTATCTGGAAAAAGATGCCGCATGTCAGCACCTGCAAGGTGGTTTTTTTTTTTTTGGTCCTAGCATACACGAGAGACTAAAATGTTCATCTGATGGCATGGACAAATCCCCACAATTTATAGTGTCAACTTTTATCTAAAGGTACTAAAAATCAAAGTAATCTGTATTTGATACCATACATCTACATGACTAACACTTATTTTACCTGCAATCCTACACTAGAGTTTAAGCAGCTGAATCTACAGTAGAAATACAAATGACAATGAGGGCTATGCTTAGTTGGTTTCAGAATTTGATATAATTTGTGTTTCATATCATTCTGTCAAGGTTCTTATAGATTTTGTAGTATGAATAACTAAACATTAAAATGTAATTATGTGGCAAATAAAGGATTAAACTTACAAATGTCATTATAATGAATTTACAGCTAAAGTGCTGGTCCAGAAATACATCTTCCATATCAATTATAATAAAAATAGGCACTTCAAATTTAAAATTAAGAAACTAGACATGCTCATTTTTCCAGGATTAATTTAATACAGTTGCTATTGTATCTCTTAATTTCAGAGCTACAGCCACTGTGTACTATTAAATAAGCTTGTATAGATGTGATTTAATCCCACGACTGGGGATAAAATAAATTAGACAAAAAGCCTTCAACATAGCACTATCTGAAATTTGTTCAGTTCTCCTCTTCCTTGCAAGTTGGGTATACAACCGTTCAAAAACATTACACAAAATTAAACAAAACCAAGCTGCTTTCTCTAAGCAAACAAAATGCTAGAAAAAATGTTTAGTCCCTTTGGCCTTCCATTGGGAGTTTGTAAGAGGGACAGAAACACACACGCAGAAGCAGATGTGGAAACTATATCGAGAATTCACCACTGAAAAGATTGGTCTGTGACTGCCAGCCAGAGAGCCACTCGACAGTTCACATCCACAGGATTTAACCATCATGGAACAAGAAGTCACATTCTTGGTTGATGACCATTATCATGCACCTGGAATTGCCTCCCACCTTACAACCATCACCCCATTCCTTTGTCAGGGCAGATTCAAAACCCAACACTGCAAATGTGGCCTCAATTAGGCAGGTGGCTTGATTTTTACAGCTCCTTCCACCACACCAAGGAGAGAGCGCAGCTCTTCCCAGGAACAGAGTGACACAGCCCTACGCAAACTCCAGCAACACCACTTTGCATACAAAGTGAGGCTGGAAGTTTCTTAAGAGACGGAATTTTTGCAAAACAACATGCTCAGCTTACAAGTGAAGAAGGGCGAGGGAGGAAAGGATTGGTGACTAATACACTGAACTACCTACCAACCCCATCTTTGGAGACACAACAAAAACAACTGAATTAGCACGTCTGCCCCTACAGCATACACTAGGCAATACTCAGCTAACTTCTGCCATCCCCAGTGTGTACACCTCTACATCTCTGACCTACTCACCCTACGAGGAGCTAGTCATTCTAGCTCCTTATAGTCAAGGAGAAGAAACAGGCACTTCTAAGTAACAGTTCTCCTGCCCTATTTTACATGAGGCTCAGTCGAATACGAGTTATGAAAGAACTCCAGCTCTGTGAGGTGTATTACCTAGTATTCATTTTAGGAGCAGAGATCATATCCTTTTACACACCTTTACAATTGCTGGGAAGTTTGCTCAGCTGGGATGTCAAAGGCATAATTGTCCCTCTTCTAATATAGATCAGTAGTCATTAACAAGGGCAACAAGGTCTGACAAGAAAGAAGAGCTCTTGTAAGCAGAGCTTGATATTGTCACACAATTGCCATCAGTGTTGGTGGACCTATTTCAGGCAGGTAACAGTGAGGCGGGGCGGGCCAGGGGGAAAGTATAATCAGACTTCTGGTTAGATCCAGAAGTGAGAACCTGACTGCCATTCTAGAGATCAATGACCAATACCAAAGTCCAATAGCTTCTTCTGAGCCACTAGGTTACCTCCATCCTCATGCCTGAACACACAATGTTAGAGTGCTCTCAAAGAGCTTAAAAGCATGCTTTTTCTCTCTCACGTGGGAGAAGAAGCAATCTTTTCCAGCGATTAAATTGAAGAATTATTCATATTAAAAATTTAAATATTCATGGGAACAGGGATAAGGACTCATGTAAGTTGTGGGAAGTCACGTTCCCTCTCCCTTTCCATTACAGTGGTTATCTAATTACTCAATGAAAACAGCTTCAGTAAGAAAGAACGAGAGCACTGTACCAAAGAATATATGGCTAAGATGCACTAGGGATGGGGAGGGAGGGAAGAGGATTGAGTTGGGTTTTTTTCCAGCCAGAAAGGTACTGGATGCTGGTCAGTCCTGGGTGAGTGCTCTAGCCATGTAAATATTGTGGGCAGGGGAACAGAAACACTTCACCCAGGCACTCTTTGAGAGACTGATCCCTGCCTCCATCATTGCCAAAAGGGCTTAGGCACCTACTATCAAGAGGTTTCAGATTTACAAGGTCTTTATGGAGACTGGAGCATTCCTCCATCCTAGAGGAAGACATTTATCCTCCAGAGAGCAGCATGTTTTAAAACACAAGGCTCTCCTCAACTTTCACAGTCAAATACCCACCTGTTTTGCAAAGTGACTTTCAGACTGCTTACCAAGGATCTTGAAACACACCTGGTATCACAAACATTCATTTATGCATCTAACCTGGCATCTAAATGCACTGGATGGTCACACACTAAACATTAGGCTGGCTGCTGCAGACTTTGGACTTTCAGGTTAGGAGGTATGTCCAGAGAGATGCTGCTTCTCACAGAAGACATAGGTGGGGGGTGAAGGGAGAAAAAAAGAAAGCAGGGAAGGGCTAAGAGGAACAACCTAGCATTCACAGGAAGGCAATCTTTTCCCTACTGCTTTCTCTTGTTGTCACACCCTCACTTAAAACTCTGAGCATCTGCTAGTAGGACAGAAAAAGATTTTAAAGGATGATTTTCTATTTCTGTCAATGCTTTTCTAGAAATCTTTTGTGTTCTCACCATTGTCAGTGGGAATCAGTCAGTAATAGAGGAGTGAGGGAAAGATGAAGCTAGCCAAGAAGTTGCAGAATTCATGTCCCATGATGAAAAGACACCGCTACCCCCCAATCTCCCCAAAACCATTTGGTGAAGTGAGCAATACAGCACAAAACAGCTGCATTGAAGCAGGCTAAAGACTCTTCCAATCTAGTTTCCTCTCTCTAGCAGCAGGTTAAAAGCAGCTGCTTAAGCAAGACTGTAAAAACCAAGACAAGCATACAGAGATGCTTCCCCAAATTCTCATCTAGCTTCTAATGATTCACCTATCAAGGACCTCCTGCACTTCCCTTCATGGAAACTTTAGTACCCTGTAGCCTGGAGTTTCACACCTGAACTACAGGGTGCAAAAAGAATGACTTCTTTCTGCTTGTTCTGAACCTGCCACATGTTATCTTAATGCCCCCAATAAAGCTGAAGTCTTACTTCCCATGTACGGTTAAGAATCACAGTCCATATATCATCCATGTTGTCCTTCCTTTACTCTACATATAGAGACACACAGCAACAGGAACTGCCAATTCCCCATACGGATGTTTCCGATCTACAACCTGAGAGCACAATGGAAAGGCTCAAAACCACTTCTATACGACCCTGCAAAACCGTGATGAAAAGCCCTATATAGCCAGCCAACACTTTCTGCACGATTCTTGGGAGAAGAAAAACTACTGTGTGTCACCTAAAAAGGTTTCTAACACTTTGATGGGAAATCAGTTGCACTGTGTACATGGACTGTGGTAGAAGGAGGGAAAAGAAATTCCCTGTGATAATCAAAAAAGTATCCACAGATGTACAGTGTTTCTCAACAAAGGTCACTACTTTATTTTGGCCATTTACTTAAAGTCTGCACTTTGGGACAAAAAAAAGAGGTATCCTCCTTTTAGATCATTTCCTAATAGGTTCTCAATATTTGACACAGATAACTTCTACAATTTATTTTCATTTTAACGAAACATTTCTACATGACAAACATGGTTTTTTTCTCCTTTGTTTTTTTTGAGGTTTGTTCTGTCCAAGTTTAAAGATGTTTTTTCAATGAGACTAGGTTAGGATCCTTTTCTCACACTGAAAGAATGAGCTGATGCGTTTTGGGTAATATTGCTTAGAAAATGTAAGAACAGTTTACTTTCTCAATTTTGTATCTTTTGAAGTATCATTACTGGGTCATTAAACAGCTACATATTTCACCTCAGCTATTAATCTTGTTGCATATAATATTACTCCTTTTAAAACTATGTCTTGTAGTTCAGAGTTCTTAATACAGTAGCACAAGTCAGGTTAAGCCCTTAACCTTTTTGCTTTATTAATTCTGCTTAAACAATAATTCAAACTTCTATACACAAATGTTTGGATTAAAAAAAAAGTAAAATAATTTCCATTAATAAAGCCAGAGTCTCCTTATTTCAAAGGCTTTTTTATTCTGTAAACTTTGGGGGTTTTATATTGCTGTTGTTGGAAACTTCTATTAATGGAGCCTATAGTCCCAGGCACTGTACATGCACATAGGTACAATATATTTTTCTACTAACCACAGTAAATTGGCTAAATAGCATTGTGATTATGACTTATCAAATCTATTGCTCCTGTTAGCAACACATAAAAGAACTAAAAAAAAAAAAACCAACCCCCCAAAACCCACTCCAGAAAAGAGCTTGGAAACAACACTGCAAAAAGAATTCAGCAGACTAAATTTGTGAGAAAAAGCTATTAACAACAAAACTTTGTGAAAAGGTGAACTTCCTCATACTTACCAGACCACTTCGAAACCTTTCATGATAAGGGAGAGCTACAACCAAAGCACAGCTGTACCACGTTAGGCACAGGGCTCCCAGCTGCTGCTCAAGCTGTAACCAGCTTTTCCTCCAAGCACACCAAGCTACTCCTCATTGCATCATCCCTGAGCACGTTACTTCATTTGCAACACACCTTGGTACTTACTCTGCTTGCAACACCCAGCCACCAGTGATAGCCAGGTATGCTGTCACAGACACACTACATAAACACAAAGATGAGAAACTACCTATTTTCTGTGAATAATTTTTTTTTTAAGCCTTAAAAAGTATTTCTGCAGGAACATTATTTCTGACTGTTTGAATTACAAGTTTAGCTTATCGCTGGTCAAAAACATTTACAGATCTATTTCTGCTCATTAGAGTATTACAGTTGCTGTTTTATAATCACTATGTGTCTTGCTGTATGCAGCTATACTCCGTACCCCTGTGGCACCTGTCAAATGTAATCTATGTAATACAAAATGAAAATACATAAATTCAGTCTTAGAAATAGATTTAGGTAGAGAGGAAACAGTCACAATTTAAGATACTCAGAAATTACTATGGTTATACCTGAAACGAGGCGAGCTCGGCTCGGCCGACAGCCCTGAAGTCCTGAGCTGTAAGAGGATTATGGGAAGCCACCAGAGAACCCACTGCAGTGCTCAGGGACTCCCTGCCTGCCTGAGGCTGGGTTTCCCCCTAGATGAGTTATCAGGGAACAGGATGGGGGTTGCGAGATGATGCAAACCTGGGCCTTTTTCTGTCACCTTCCATGCAGTCAAGAACGTGACTGGAGTGTCCACGCCATGAACTCAGGGCCTGGAAAATGTCCTGGTCCCACAGTTCAGACACAGGATGTGGGAGACAGATCCTGCTCAGAATCACATGAGTTCAGTTTAAGCAAATACTTTATACCACCTCCACAGAAAAGAATCAAAACATCTTACCGTTTTCTCAGGTACACAATGGGGCTATGATCATCTCTCCAGATAATGTTTATAAAAGTACTTACTCCTAGCCAGCTCATTAAAGACCATGAGCTGAGCTCTCACTAACTTCCTTGGGACAGTAGGCTTGCAACCCACCGCTATGCTTGGCACAGCGGACTCTGTCTGAAAGCCAGATTCACAAATTTAGTGAGGTGCCCTGTCGCTGTTGATTTCAACACCTTTGGTCACTTGAGCCTTAATACTTATCACTCTACAGCAACCCACTAAGTCCCCTTGAAAACAGCCACTCTTAACACAGTCCCCCAGCCTAACACAGCCCCTACTCCTCCTTCAATAAACAGACAAACACCCTAGTAATCAAAGCAAAACGATGTCTCAGAGAAGGTTATTTGTATATTTCTTATTTACAAACTGGACTGAATCATCCCTTGCATCAAATGCATTTCTGAGAAATGCTAGAGAAATAAAAAACATTTTTACGTTGCATTTTTAAAACAAACAGGGGCACCTGTAACTTCCTGCTCTGAATTTAATCTTGAGATGAATTAGCATTTCTTTCTGAAGCCAATATGGACTGTATTGCATATAGAGGCTAGTATTATGTTAAGACAAGAAAGGAGAGGATGTATTTTTGTCACATGGGTATCAAATACCATCCACATATCACTCCTGGAGGCTAACTGATACTCTGTTGGAAAGCAGAGGCAATAAAGCTTAGTAAACTGTTTAGAAAAGTAATTTTGGTGGTTAAAATTTATCTTCTGAGAACACCAGATTCAAAACTGGAAGCTAGTCATAAAATAACTTGCTATAGCAGAAAGCATATAGAGTAATTACCTCCTCTGTCTTACTCATATTTTACTTAATTTCTCAAGCAAGAAACACAGATTGTACTGAATGAATGAGATTGTTCCCAGCTTCACTGGATGAGCCTTGAATTCTCCCCATCTAATAGTGTCCTGCAGAAATAAAGTGAAGCAAGCCCACATTCATTAGCTCTGCAAGACCAAACACATGCTAAAGCTTCACTTTTAAGAAAAGCAGCTAAAGAAGGGGAATGCAAAAATGCCAAGTTTTACCTACCCTAAGGAATAAGAATATCTGAGACATGCAATGAATCTCAGCTTAGAAAGCAGCACTTATTTGATTGTTTTTCAGCCTTGAGACCTGCAGTACAAAATGTTACCTTCCCCAAGAAAAAAAATATTCAGTTGTTAAAATATGAAAAATACTATTCTCAGAGTGCTTTCACAGCACTTTTCTCAAAACTTCAAAGAGACTTTTAAAAAAAAAAGAAGACCAAAAGAATTAGCACCATTTATGTGCAATATTGCTAACTCCAGAGCAAGATGCCCTTTCTTCTGTAATTACAAGGGCTCTCAGTAAATATTTACACAAACAGAGCTCTACTCTACTATTTCACCAGTTCTGTTTTCTCCTCCTCTCCCAAGTGCTCTCACACAGGTGTCTTTGTTTTGTTTTGTTTTGTGGCTCCCCTGATTTGTTGCCAGTAAATATGTTTATAAGCAACGAATGACGCTTAATTTTCTTAAAAAGGCTCACTGGTACCTAATATAGCATTTTTGAAAAACACATTTTACTTATAGCAATGTATCTGACCACACAACTATATAACTGACACTGTCATCTTTTTGAAATTGTATTGTGTTGCCGGGACTGTTTCTGTAAAACAGATTGAAAATCATCTTTGTCACTTAAGATGGGATACTTAAAGAGTTTGGCTCTACTCCCATGATGCTCAGCAGAGAATTCCCCTAGAAAGACCTGCGTGTATTTTCTCCCACTGCTAGCATCCCAGCTCTTTAAAGCTGCCTAGGACATCTCAAATAGGTGTGATGAACACTTCAGGACATCACATTAAGGAACTATATAACTACCTGTAGGATACCCTGCAGTAGGTAAGCCTTTATAAAGCTAAGATGCTGTTCTAGAAAGACACTTTGTGAAGAAAGGAAAAGGAAAGATCGCAGACAATATGCATGAAGTAATACTTTGCAAAATACCGGTATTTTCCCCAAAGTGTCTGCACCTTTAAAGCCCAAGTTTGCTTCCAAGTGCTAACGCCCTGATACCATTGCATATTTCACGTATTGTGATTGACCAGGAAATATACTGAAAAGCTTTCAGCCAACAGTGCAGCAGCTGCATAGCTAGAGAAAACACAAATCCGTTTTAATTTCACATTTACTGAACAAGTACAATACATCATCAACTAACTAGAGTACAGTCCAGGTCAGGCAGGAATACTTAGCTATGCCAGCTGATCCACATATGAACATCGGTCTCATTTCAAGTCCTTCTGCTTAAAATAGACTCCACACAGCAAGTTTGATCTCACAAGCCACAGACCCTTGGAAGTTAGATGTTCTATTTATGCCAAGCATACAGGCTCCCTCTATAGTCAGAGAAGACAGGTTTGTGCCAATCTCCAAGTCTGGCTTTGACCAACCTCTTCAATACTTAAAAGGCACCTGTATCCTTCCACTGACTATTTATGGAGGTCAGATCCTTATTTTGAGAGGACTGTTTCAGTAGGCTCCTAGTAAGGTGCAAACAAGGTGGGCCAACTACAGACTGGGCCAAACCTCTCAGTTCTACTTAAAGCGCAAGAACACTGGCTAGATGAAAAGACCCATCATATATGCAGAAATCTAAACCAGGAACATGGAGCCTTAGGACATACTGGAGACACTTGAGATGGTATGTGCAACGCAGAAGGCATTAAAAGCAGCTTCACTCAGCACACCTACATTCAGGTCCCCTAAGATTTCGGAGTCCTGTGGTCATCCTGTGGCCTCAGATGAAGATATTTCTGCCTTTTAATTATATTCTTGTGTCCATCAGACCAAAATAGGAGCCCAGCACAGCTGAACTCCATAAAACCTGTTAGGAAAAACACAGATAAATGGCCTCCTCTGGAATACCCTCCCTTCGCTTGCAAATAATCCCATCCCATCTGTGCTAAACAATCCTACCGAAACTTTTCTGCAGCAATCACAAGATGCCTGTTTACAAAGAGGAAACACCAACCAACCAACCTGAGGCACTAATAAAAGGCACAACAATTTTGACAGTGTCTTCCACTTCGATGCCTCAGCCTCTCCAACAGCCATCAAAAAAGTCTCTCAAGTTAAAAACAAAAAAAAAAAAAAAAAGAGCCATATTAAATCTATGTTTGAGACAAGAGACCACAGATACACTTTCCTATACAGCAGGAATAAGACTTGGGCAGAGTCACTTAACCATGTCCACAAAATACATATAAAATAAACCCAACATGAACAGGCTATAAATGACTGGTTTCTCCACATCACAGCTTTCCAAATTACAGTCCACGGACTACTTTATACTGTATCAGAGGTCCTTATTTCCAGTAGCTATTTTTAATTAAAGTACATTGAAAAAATTAATTGAAGTAATTAATTATTACTATTCCAGAAAGATACTATGTGGTCACAAATGGCCCAAAACGGGACCTAAGACAATCCATGAGAAAGAAGAAAAATGGTTCTAAGCCTCCCTATTAATATCTCATCACTGCTATGAAAAATCTTGGAAACCTCTGTCAAATTAAGAGTTACCACATTACAGAAGCAGAGGAGAAGTTTAAGAAAGGTGCCACCATATACACCAAGACAAACACAAATACTAGGAAACAAAAGCCTCCGGTAGCATCTGATTCAATGAAGAAACAGAATTTCAGACATAAAAGACAGGTGGCAATGCTGGTCACTCCGACAGTTACAGTCACAGCCCCACTATGCTATAGCCTGTACTAATAGGGGTACCACTTATTTCCAATGTTCCTCCTAAACTAAATCACAGAATGTGGACAAGTGTTTCCTGCTCCTGGATTAACTGACAACTACCGAATATAATTCTTTTTAGCATGGTGCTTTTATGCATCAAACACACTTTAGTCCCTTCTTCCAGGTAAGAATTTGCTTTGTTTGTATCTGATGCAAATAACGAGTTAATATATTTGAGACATACCACGTTTGTTTGACTACAGAAGCAAAACAAAGACCTTACTCAGATACACACACACAAGCACAAAACCATAGCTACACTGATGAGTAAGAAAAAGCCACTTCACAGTCCAATAAAACAATGGGTTTACATGATAAAAAAAATTAAAAGATTGCAAAGAAGAAATTTAACATGCAGTTAATAAATAAACATACAATAAAAGACTTATTTGTCTACTGTTTTGCCATCTTCAGCAGAACTTAATAGAACTTTGCCACCAGAGTGGAATGAAGAAGAATTGACTGCTCAGGTAGCTCTTTACAAAATGTATGGGAAAACACCTCAAGAAGACAAGCGAAAAATCAGTGCCTGATAAAGGGCCTGGGATTTAAACTAACAGGAAATACTAAGAACATCTTCAGAGTTAAGATACCTGACTAAGGACAAGATGTATACACTTCATTCCTCTCAGGGTTGAGAGTCTGAAGTTGTCTCCTGCACATCAATCCTCAAAAGAGCTCACTATTTCCCAGGTACACGTTCTAAAGTACCAGCACTTTTTTTTGTTTGTTTTAAAAAAACCTTCAGCTTTCTGCTCCTCCTTATGCTTAATTAAGGAAACAGCAAGCTGCACTATAATGATATGAAAATTATTAGTAAAAATGAATACAATTATATTCTTTGGCAAAGTAAAAATAAGTAGAATACAAGCCTGAGTATACATGACCAAAAATATCATGTAAATAACTCTCAATATGTTTTTTAAAATAGTATGGTTGAAATGTTGTCACCTTGAAAAAGCAACAACAGCCAATCTGAGTACAAAGAAACTGGAAAATATGTACTTAGGAGTGAAAGGAAAAGAAAATGTTGCAGTATTTGCTCTTACTATGACAACATAGCATCCACATGGCCAGTATGGCAAGTTAAAGCTTGCCAAGTTCGTGACCAATGAAGCAGACTCAAGACTTTGGAAGTAATTTCAGACTCGCAGAAGACTCTCTAAATGACCTCTCGCAATGACACCATCAAACAGCAGCATGGTATCTAACTGTCCTACATAGCTCATTCACAGCACAGACCAGCTCCCCCTGCATTCAGGCACACCAGTTTGACCATGCTCACTCAAGCTGCAAGGTCTAAGTCTATTGTTTCCACTTCCTAGCATAATCAAGTATACATTTATTTAAATAAAACTCCATCAGTTTTTTTCCTGAGGGCTGAATTCTAGTTCTACTAAAAATCAGTAACAAAAAAAGTCCAGCTATTTCACTACTATCAAGTTCTGTCCTTTTTTTTAAAAAAAACAAACAAACAAAAAAACCTCACAGATTAACTATCTCATGTTACCTTATCTTACAAAGCTGTTCGTTTACTGTCACTTGAACATTCATACTAACAGAAAAAGAAATTAAGAGAGGACCTGGACTAGAAATCACTTACAGTGCTGAAATACATTGGTGCATTTGTATCTGGAAATCATCCTATTGGCTAACATTCAACAACTGAGTACTACCAATTTATTTATTCAGAACCCACGCAATCTACTGTTTATTTAAAAATACACCGGTTGTGGTTAAAGTTAAAAGCTTATCTTGACAGGACTTTCATTTGACATTTAAGGATTAAAACAGAACAGTGTAATAAGTTACCTTTCTGTAGATATCCAAAAGAAAGCAATATTATCCTAGCACTCATTGGTGCACATTAGAATCTCTTGCTGGTATTTGGGAGAATAACTGCTAGACTATTGGGATTATAAAGTCTTAAGTACTAACCATTTCAAGTTTACGGCCAATTCTCTCAAGTATTCTGTCCCTCAGGATCATATATGTATGTTTATTCCTGATGCTCCTCCACCTAGCAATTTCTCTGCAACTACTGTTAAAGTCATGAGCACTAATTCTGTAACTTCACCACTGAGGGAATTATGTACCCTTGCATAAAGTTACACAAGTTTGATTCCAAATCCAAACACAAACGTTCAACGTTTTACACTTGACCAAAACTAATTAGTTGTAAATAATTTTATTATGAAGTGACTTTTCATAGTTCACAAACAACTTTAATATTCATCACCATCACAAACCTTTACCAGTAGTTTCTGTACAAGATTTTTACAACAAAATTGTAACTTTTCTTTTTGTTATGTTAAAGAGACAGTATTGTTACAGTTATATTTCATTAATTTTGGCAGAAGTAATTGCTCAGGACTGAAGCCTGTTGCAAAAGATGCAAGTCCACCCTCCTATAAACTTTTCCAAATGTTTACATTGTAAAAACGAATGATGTTATAACACAATTGAGTGCAACTGCCTTACAGAAGAATTTTACCTCCACCTTCCAGATCCAAATCTCATAATTCCCTCATGAGAAGTCTTTTTTGGGTATCAGTGAATATTTTGGTTAGATATGTCACCTGACATTTGGTCTGCCTTTTAAAGTAAACTAAAACCACTCACTGGAGTTTTTGGAAAAAAAAAAAAAAATAATCAGTATCAGAGAAACTGGTAACAAGTCTACAGAAGAAATTCATACCGTAACTTCTCAGTAATTCAAGCACTGGAGACACCACGGTAGTTGAAGCAGTCAGCCTGGTGATGTAAAGGGGTTTGGCATTAACTAGAAAACTGATAAGGTTTGCATCCATTTGTCAATTCTGTTCTTATTTCTTTTAAATAATGCTAAAATGTAGCATTACCAGTTCTTGCGAATAACTTTCTATAGCCTCCATTATCTCCATCAGTGAAGGCAGACTAAGCCAGAGCATCGTTATTGTTTTCTTGTTCTTGAGCAAGTGTTCAACACTAGTGCTCCTACATAAGAGTTAAGCCCAACTCTCCCCCACAAGACTGATAGATGTCTTCTTCAATCAGTCTTGTGACTTCCGGTGAGCAAAAGCCTAGATCCAAAGAAAAAAAAAAAAATCTTCCAAATTCTCATTACATACATTAGTTTCACAATGCTACCCAATTTAATGAGGGGTTAAACTGGACATTAGAACTGTATATACTGCCTGGGAGGACCAAATGCAAGAAGCAAATCTAAAACTGCTTAGATCTTATCTCATTGACATGATTTCCCCACTGTTACTGGAATGATTTATTGATTTGTCTTTGACTGAAGAGAAGCGAAGTCCTCTGCCTCAAGTTGCACTTATAGTGTTGTTCTGAGTCTACTTTAAAGTATCTGTGAAACAGATTTGGAAATTGAGACCCAATGGAACAATGAGTTTCATACCTTACAGTCGTCATCGAGCATGTATCAAACAAATTTTACTAAAGCATCACTTGGAAAAAGCTTGGAAAATTCTCCACTGTGTTCCACTGTTTCTAATAAACTTCTGCTGTTTCTGGTATCAGCAAGTTTGCTATTTTGGCACCACACTAAAGGCCCAGTGCCTCCATTTCTGACCCCTTCAAACAAAAACAAGCTGCTCAACAATGTCTAATCCGTGCGTCACGTTAATCCTGCTTAATACTCTACAAACTCTGGGTAATATTTGGGGAGTTTTTAAATTTAGCAAAGAACATCCTGGCCTACTTCAAAGATACCCTCGCCTCGGGTAGCGTCCCCTAGAAACGTCACCCACGCTCATTTCAAAGAAGAAAAGCAAACACACATAAATGCGTAAGAGAAAGGAACAAAAGATAAAATAAGGGATCCTGGTCTAATGACATAATAAAAACATATAATATTACAAATCAAATTATTGAAATGGGAATGCATTATGCAAGCACCAAACACACCACTCAAACAATTAAAGAGACATTCTGACTTTCTAACACCGCTTTGGCCCCATTTACCAGCACAAGACAGAGCCCTGCGCAAGTACGTCCGACCCCCTGCTTCCAGCGAGGGCAGACTCTGCTGCAGAGGACTGTGGCACGGCCAGCTAAGTCACGCAAGCCTTCCTCCCACCGACACAGAGCTATTAATATAAAGTCGGCTATCGCTCCACCAGAGAAACGGAAAATCCCTTCTTTGAGACATTGTTCGCTTTCTGCAGCATCATTATCTTAAAAGTGGCTCGCACTGCAAACACGTACCAAAGAGGTCTAAATTAAATTCCATTATAATTCTTCCCTATACCGTCCTGGCTGTCCTTCCTAAGAACTCTCAGACCCTCGCTGAAGGACAAATATGTTCCTATTTTGTTTAGGCTGTCAGGCAGACAGTCTCCAATCATTAGCCTCTTGTCAACAGCGATGCTGGGGTAGATTACTAGTGCGTAGTGCTTGTAATGGCAGGTGCATGGCCCTGGGGCTGCCATCTGCCAGGAAGGAAGTGTTCTCCTCTAGGATGCTGAAGAGATTGACAAATAATGTAAACAAAACACTGAATCATTCCTAATCTATGGAATCAAGCTATTGCATTACTCTTCTGCAATATAGATGCTACCAGCAGAGGTGGGGGCTTAGGTCTGGGGCTTGGGTTGGGTTTTTTTCTTGTAACTACTTCTGTGATTGACTTACTAAGCTAAAAAACACACTCTAAAATAACTTTTATTTAACTGAGACAGGCAAATCTGGATTTGAAAAACAAACAAAAAAACCCCACCCTAGTATCAAAGACGCTTATTTTGGAAAGTATTTCCCCTCTGTTAACTTGTAATGTACCTCTTTTCAAAGTGTACTGCCCTTCGCTGTGTGCAAGAACTGGATTTTTTTAATTACTATTTTTGATACACCTATACACAATTTTGGGCCATCATCACTGATAAAAAAATGGAGAACGATTGTTTTGAAAAAAAAAATTTTTGAAAGTAAAAAAACCCTGGATAGTAACAGAAGTCTGAGTATTGTCTTTGGTCTTTTCAAGTCAATTTCCGAAGGGATTTCTCATCACCAGATTGAACACTTTTTCTAAACAATGCTAGTTTAGTGGTCCATTTTTCACCTCAGCTACCAAGCAATAGCACAACTCCATGCAAATGTGCACTCACTCACCAGACTAGTCGCTGCAATCATACCTATTCTTCAGGAAAGTTATTCATTACCGTCTAACTGGCAACACAGAGATTACACCCTACAGCTGTCTTTAAGCGAGCCTCAAATATGTATTAGCACTTTAACACTCCATGAAGTCTATTTTTCAGGTGAGCCTCTGTAATGATGCAATCTTTACATTGACGTCTCTGTTTTGGATCAGGCTTGGAATACCTCAGCCTTAAAAGCTTGCTTTAAATACAAACACAACCTTACAACTAAGGGATTCATCCTACCTAAATTAGCGTGGAAATTGCAAAAACAATCTAAACCAGTAATCCTGGTTTCCTCTATAGCTGACAGAGATGCAGGGGAAAATTGGTGCCATTTTATAACTTGCATTTAAAAGACGTGGGAGCAGTCACCCTTGCTGGCTCTGTTGACTGCTGCTGGTTCTCAAGAGCGCCTGGCGGACTGACTAACCCAAGATGCCCACATGCTGGATAGCTAAAGGCAGTTGAGACAAACAAAAGTGTAAAAAAAAACAAGAAAAAAGTTTTCCTTTGGAAAGGCTGCAGGAGGAAAACCAGCCTTTTCAACAACTGGCAGCAAGGGGACTGCTCAGCTGAACTTGGCTTTTCAAGGCTGCCACTCTTGACCCCCTACATACATACGCACAAAAACACTAAAAATAACTACATGCCAGACAACAGACACACAAACAAAACATATCTGAACTTTGAGGTCACTACAACGTCTTCTAAAAACTCAAGGGATGCTACTGATTTCCATGTATACGTAGATCGCTTCCAAGCAAACACTGTAAGAAACTACAACAAAAAACAGAGTTGTGAAACCCTCATAATTACATGGCCTAATTTATCAGATCAGTCACTGTACTCACTTTAAATTGCTATTACACACACCGCACCAACATAGCGTTAAAACTTACACAAACTCTGCTGAAGTATATCATGACTAATACACAACACACCTAGACACAAAGAGAAAACATATAGATGACCAGTACAAAGGCATACTATATACCTCAACGAATTGGGAAAGAAAAGACCCCAGATTTAGCAATTTATGTGTTTATTACTTTAAAAAGAAACATATTAATGGTGCTTTAGAGAAAACCTGATATAAACAGAAAATACGTGGATGTACCTATGTTGCCATTTAACTGCTGAATAGGGAGGAAAGTTAGATTACATACACCAACTCTAGCTTAATTTTTCTGTGGATGCTTGCTGTGTTTCAACTTTTAAACCACTTCAGCATTCCAGTGTAATTAATGCTATTCAAAAATAATAGTAAATCAAGTGTAAAGAAGCCCATGTTATTCTCTCATTAAAGGAAAAAAAAAAAAAACACCATATAAAACATGTCCTACTACTCTTTCTGTTCAAACATTCCTTTATCCATTTTACTTACAAGCAAACGTTAGTCTCTGTAGCTATCTCGAAAGAAATCAAGTAATCAGAAGCAATCATCAACCTAAGCATTTCCTCTGCCTTGAGCAATGACTGTACTGGTTCATTTTAGAACAAACCCACCATTCAACTTGGTCTATAACAATTTATCTTAAATGACTCAAAGTAATCATGACATTCTTTCTATGAGCAGTATAGCTAAACATAATTTAGAGTATAAAGCAAAATAAAAGTCTAATAGATGTTATGCATTTTAGTATTCTGTTTGTAAAAAGCTGACATCCATCTAATCAACATAATTTAAAATATCAAATGCTTCATTCGATCTTTGATAACTTCAGTTTACACTTCATGTTTCAGGAGTGGCACTGCCAGGTTCAGACCTAACCATTTGGGTTTGGTCAGCTGTATAATACAATCTGAGAGACAAGAAGTGAATTTCTAGAGGTTGTAAAAGCTCAAATTTTTAATTCTAAACATAAGAGGTTAAAAAAAAAAATCAAACCATGTAAGGTATCAGAAGTAGTTTAGTTCTTTCTGCTGTTCATTTTGATGTTCTCACAGAACTTATCAGTAAGAGAAAGTACTACAACTAATTTATTCAAAGAAAGACTTTAAAAGATGTATAGATTTCTAACACAGTTTATAGCTCTTTTAATACTTTAAGAAGTCATTTTAAAATGACTACAAGGTTGTTGAAGAGACAATTAAACATCCTCATGCTGCTCTGAGAACCAAAACTTTATGGCAGTTGGTATATTAGAGGAGAAAATAAACCAAAATCATTCATTGTGCAAAGTGATCCCAAAGAAAAAGGAAACATGGGTTATGTCTTCAATAATCTAAAATGCCATTAGAAAGACACAGGAAGAGATTTCTTAAGATAGGCTTTTTATTGTTTAGGTGCAATCATAAAACCCTCACAAAAGTAAGAGCTAATTGACAAGGCGGGGGGGTCATTATTATCAAAAATCACCTTATTACGCTCTTAAGTAGATGCATTACAGATGATAACTTCTTGAAATAAATCAAGACAAAAACTAACACAGGAGGAAAACAACCCTCAGTTTTTTTCTGCACCATTACACATAGTATCTGTTCAATTTTAGAAAACTAGACCAACTACTAGAATCATTTACAAGTCACAGAGCATTTTGTTAACGGAAAGGAAAACAAAATTAATGATAACCCACCCAAGTCTGGTGTTTTTAATTAAGCAAAATTCCCTATTACACACCCACTAAATTTAATGGGAATTTTACTCAACAATTTCAGGATTACACACAAAGGGCAAAATCTTAACCCCACCAAAACAGAGACAAAACTCCCATTGGACTTCAACAGAACTAAGATCCACCATAAAAAGTCACATCATTATTGGGTGTAATCTGTCATAAATATACTGGAATAAATACACTATATGAGAAAAATGAGTGTAAATGTCTCCATAAATAATGAAAACCATACACAGTTCATACGTTTTGAAGCAAAAAAGCGGTCATAATTTAAGAACAAAGGCTAATTATCAGCAAGTAACAAGTTTTAACCAACCAGTAACAGTATTATTTTATTTACACATCAGATGAAGGCAAGTGTTTCTCCAGTTCTTAAATATTTGCACACTTTCGGAACACAGTAAAGCTAAACGAACCGATAATTTCAAGCAACCTTTTAATTTTTCTGTTTTGACAGCAGTTGTGGATGCACTCGCTTGCTCTTGCCATGACAAGATAATATGGACAGCGATTTCCAAAAGCACAGCACTCCCTACAGCAGAGGCAAGTTACTGATAGCAGAGAGACAAGCTACTTGTGAAAACCAGCCACCTTTAAATGACACAAATAATTTTCCTTAAAACACATCTACTGCTACAGACCTTCAGGGAGAACTCAAAGTGGATTTTTTTACATGTATTTTACACAAATAGGAATATTAACTTACTGAGAAGGTTAATTACAAGGAGCTTGTTTGTATACCCTGTATCTCCGAGATTCTCCTGTTCTAAATATTAAATATATGTGAATTCTCCAGTGTTTTAAAATTGCTAGAAACCTCTCTTCGTTTTTGGAGGAGTTTTGAAGACATAAAGCCTCTCACTTTGCTAACAGTCAAAAACAAAATTTGAAAAAAATTGCAAACGACTAAGTAAACACCACTGATTATATATAAGCTCTCTCTTGTGCAAACCATTAGTTTTTACAAAGTTAGATTCTCTCAAATCTACCTGAATTACTACTGTGTTAAAATAACCTTGCTCATGCTCAAAATACAGTTTTCTTTAAATTGCATATGTGTTTCTCTGTAAAACATGAAATTCTTGGTAGAATTCATCACAATGTTTGAAATTCAAATACACTGAGACAAATACTTGGCGATCTTTTCAAACAGTGGCAGAAGTCCTTCCGCAAACAAACTTCAGTGTGCAATCCCCGTGAAAACCAAAAGAGAAACTAGGAAATTTACAAAAGTTCATGACTTGATTTGAATTACACCGATAAAGTCCTTTGTGATATATTTCTCCTCCCCCATACTACGACTTTTCCAGTTTGCCTGCCAGAAGCGCAATTAACCCGAAACCCTGGTTTTGGTACCTAACCCTGGACACCGCGGGCTGATGATGCTCGTGTGAGTTTCTTTCCTTACCGCCTTGGCCCGATACTGGCCGCAGCCATCCCTGAGCCCCCTAACCCTGAGCTTCTCAGGGGCGCGCGGCGGGTGGTGGAGAACTCAGCCTCGCCTCCGACACGGAGATTAAATCTCAGCGAGCTTCCCCTGAACACTCCTCGACATGGTCTGCGTTTAAAAGCTTACGGGAAAGAGGAAAAATAAATACGCATGCAGATTAAATATTAAAATAAGGCAAGCCTATAACCACCCTGCTGACAAACCCACAGCAGAGCTGAACCCTCTCCTCTGTACGCCGCGTACCAAATTAAAACGGCCACGTTCATTGCATTATATTGCGTTATCCTTTTGTTTACTGGATGGGAAGGACAGCAGTCGGTCCCCCCCCCCCCCCCCCCCCCGCTTATCTACTCCCACCGGCCCTTCGCCGGGATGGTGACCGCGCTCCCATCCACTCCAGGTTTTCCCGGTAACTGGTGCCCGCTCCCCTCCCCCTGCCCCCCCCGCCCCCCCCCCCCCCCAGGGTCAGCAGTTTGGGGAATGTTGTGGAAATAGCTCTTTCCCAACATGGGGCTTGGTTTGCAGTTGGGGCCGTAGGTGGCTTAACAAAAACCCCCTCGTTTTTGTTAAAAAAAAAAAAAAAAAAAAAAAAAGAAAATATGAGTTCGCAAAGCGAGGGGGGCGATGGTTTGTCGGTGCCCGGGAGGGAGGGACACGGAGGGCGGGAACGGCAGCACCCGCGGCCCGGGACGGGCCACCGGGGTCCTGAAAACGACCCCAGCAAAAGCAGAAGCACCAGACAAATAACGCTCTGCCCTGAACCCTTCCCGGCATTCAGAACACGCGTTCATCCTTTCAAACTCTGACATTTCATTCAACAATCCTCTCGTCTTAATTAGGTTCAAAGCTTGCCCTGCAAACGGTGGAGCTCTCATCTTTTCCCATCTTCCTGTACTTCCTTATCAAAAGAGAAAATATTTTCTTCTTCAAAATCAACTAGCTACCAAGAAAACAGAATTAAAATAAAACCAAAACGCAGCGGCTCTCGGAAGCTGTGGCTGTTCGCTCGTCAGCGCTGTGAATGCAGCGGCAGCGCTCACCCACCCCCGAGCAACCTCTTTCAGGCGGTACGTCCTTTCACCTCGCTAGACCCATAACCACGTACTACAGCTACATACGCATACGGGTTTAAAGCAGCGTGTCTTGCATAAATTCAAGAGCGAAGAGAATCCCTACGGTGTCTCATCGTTAACTTTTAATCCTCGACAGACTGGCTGTGCTGCGCCCTCCTCAACCAGCCCTCAGCTGCGTACAAATTCTCACTCGCTAAGAGGAGGCGGTTGCTTTTTTTTTTTTTCTTTTTTTGGGGGGGGGGGCGAGGTTTGTTCGTTTCTTTTTTTATTTTTTAAACAGCATAACTAGCACCTCAACAAAGGAACAGCTACATCATTAAAACGTAAATCCTCTCGCAGCCTAAGTTTCAGATTTCTCCGGTTTGCTTTTGTCTTTGAAGACCCAGTATTTGCAGCCCGTGGAAAAGCAAGCCAACCAACTGGTCATTCACGCCGGGACTGAGCCGCCAGCTGGAACATAGTTACACACCACCACAGGGTGGGCCTCGGAGTGAAATCTGCGATACAACAGGCAACAGCTCGTGCACATAGTGACTTCTGGAAAGAGGGGAGTTTTGGGGGTTTTATTTTTTGGGTTTTTTTGTTTGGTTTTTTTTTGTTTGTTTGTTTTTTTGTTTTTTTTTTTTTTTTTTTAATTCACATTCCATGCTCACCATGATTTACTGTAAAACTTTTGCAAGAGATAAGGTATTTCAAAACCAAGATATTAAATTTATCCTTCTCATTTGGGTATGATTGACCTTCCCAGCTAGAGAGCCAAGGATTTTTTTTGTAATCTGATGTCCTCAGTCCAACAATCCTGTTTTTTAACTCAATCATTTTACATTTTTAAATAGTGTTTAGAAGCTGCATTAACAAAAACTATTTTGGTCACATTTTCAAAACACTTTCCAAAATCTAACATAAGAAAACTCTGAAGTACAGCCCAAACATAGTAACTGTGTAAACATGAGCTTCTATTAGGGTACCCAGAAGTATACGCTCATAATAATAGCACAGTAGAATTCACACGTGAAGAAATATCCCCAAATTAAACTTTTTCTCACACAAAGAGCCAGCGAGTTCCTCCAAGGCAGTTTATTCCAGGACGTGTTGGGGGAAAAAAAGAGCTTTTTAAGAAAGCGAGGAGGGATAGCGCTCTACCCTACAAAACACAACCCCGTGGCGAGAAACGAACACTAAGCACAGACCACGCGTGGCAGGCACTGTCGGACGTAGCTACTCACCTTTGACAGCACTCGCTTCTTTCAGGTTGTGAGACAGAAAGTCTATGCTGGCATAGGCGCTCATCTCCACTCCGTTGATGCCCCCGTTCAGGACGTGCCTGGCTTTCGACCTGGCTTTGTCACAGTTTGCCAGGGTGCCGTCCACCACGTCGATGGCGATATAGTTGAGGCCGTTCTGGAAGCCAGCCGAGGTCTCCCGGCACATGGGGCTGCTACCCTGCTCCTCCTCCAGGCCTTCGCTTTTCCTGAGGGACACGTTCTCCACCGAGGCCGAGTTGTGCCGTTTGGGGTTGTGCGCGAAGGAGGGGGACACGGGGGTCACAGTGGTGGTGGAGGAGAAGGTTTCCGAGCTGTGCCTCCTGCGCCCCTGGGGATCCGCCCGGATGACCTTGGCCCCCCGGTTGGGGTCTGGGGGAGGGCTGGAGAGAATGAAAGCCTCCACCCCTGAGAGGGTGAGCCTCTTCACCCCAGCCGTGGGGCTGGTGAGCCGGGCACTTTCTGACTTCTGAGCGATGGGTTGGGGTGGGGTGGTGGCCATGCCAAAGGTCATCTCGGTGTAATCCCCGCCGTCGGACGGGCTGGACGAACAAGCCACCCCCCCAGCCGCCTTCAGGTAGCGCCCGTCGGGCTGGCTGGTGCTGGAGGAAGAGCCTGGCGAGAGCGCTTCCAGGGAGCCCACCGAGACCGTGCCCGACTGGGAAGGCGACTGCGACCCGAAGTCAATGTTCATGTAGTCAGAGAGAGGGGAGCGCCTCTGCCCCGTGCCCGAGCCCAGGGAGGAGGCCGGGCTGTCGGCGGGCAGCGAGGGGGGAGAATAGACAGCAGCATCCCCGAAGTCGATGTTGATGTATTCGCCGGGGCTTTTGGGCTCGGGCGGCAGAGGGTGCTCGTTCATGCTGGGCAGCATCGTCCGCAAGGTCTCCAAAGAGAGGCGGCTGGGCCGGGCTGCCCGCTGGCACCGCTGGCTCAGGAAGCTCTCGGTCCGGCTGTGCCGCAGGGGTGAAGGCACCGTGTGGCTGGAAGGGGCGAAGGTGCCGGCGGGGGACTGGCCCGCTCCGCACGCTGCCTCCTCCGGGATCATCCTCCCCGGGGAGTTCATGAAGACGTACTGGTCGCTGTCCTTCGCCAGGCCCTGGCTCTTGTAGGAGCGGGGTAAGGAGCTGTACGAATAGCAGCCGAGCTTGGGGGGCTCGCTGGACCCGTGCCCCGAAGGGGCAAAAAAGAAGTCGGGGGGGGTGAGGGAAGGAGCCTGGGGCCCATGCTGGGGGTCCCGAGGGGACATATTGATGTAGTCGCCGTTAGCCAGCCTCCCGGAGTCCGAGCTCTCCATGGAGAGCTTGGAGCCGCACCACATCCGCATGTACCCGCTGTCGTCGGGGGAGCTCTCCCCGGGCGAGCTGGTCTTGTAGCTGCTCCCGTTCCCGGGGGACCCGCCACCCACCCCCGCCCGGGGCTGCAGGATCTGCTTGGGGGCGGACACGCTGGTGGGGCTCATGGGCATGTAGTCGTCGCCGCCCCGGCTGCCCTGCCCCAAGGCTGCGGCCACGCCGGGGGTCATGGGCATGTAGCCGTCATCCTCTCCCCCCGCTCCTCCTCCTCCTCCGCCCGCCCCCCCCGCCGGCGGCCCCAGGTTGGTGCTGCTGCCGCCGGAGCTGCGGTGGGAGCCGATCTCGATGTCCCCGTAGTCCTCGGGGTAGGGGGTGTAGGTGACTTTGGGGGAAGCCCCGGCGTGGCAGGAGGGGAAGAGGCGGCCGGCGCTGCCGGCGAAGGTGGCGCGCATCAGCGTGTACTCGTCGAGGGAGGCGGAGGAGACCTGCGGCGGGGCGGGCCGCTGCCGGCACGGCGTGGTCAGGGAGTAGGTCCGCTTCCGATGGCCCCTGTCGGCCGCCGCGGCCTCGGGGCAGGGCCGGTAGCAGAGGCGGCCGCTCGGGGGCCGCTCCATCGCCATGTAGCCGTAGAGGTCGGTGCCGCCCCCGGGGTCCCGCACCGGGGGCGTCTCGGCCACCGACTCGGGGGTGTTGCTGCGGTTGCTGGCGGTGGAGGAGGAGGAGAAGGGCCGCGGGTCGCCGCCCGGGCTGGAGCCGTACTCGTCGAAGGACATGAAGCCGGCGTCGCTGGGGGAGCCGGAGACGGAGGCGCTGCCGCTGGACGGGCGCTGCGGGTGGTGCGGGTGGGCAGGCTCGGAGCCGAGGCCGCTGCTGGAGGAGAGGCTGATGGGGCTGGTGGCGGAGGGGGGCGAGTGGGAGGCGGGCATGGACATGGAGCGGCTGCTCGGCAGGCCGCCGCCGGCCAGCACCGGCAGCAGCTTCCCCCCCGCCGGCCGGCCCCCGCCGCCGCCGCTAAGCGTGTGCGAGCGGCTGAGGGGCGTCCGCACGGGGCCCGGGCTCATGGGGCTGCCGGCCACCGAGCCCACCCGGCAGCCGTCGCCCTCGCTGGCCGTCCGCACCCGGCACGGCGTGCACTTGGTGCCGGCGCCGGCGGCGAGGCTGTCGGTGCGGGAGCGGCGGAGGAGGCCGGTCTGGCTGGGAGGCAGGTTGACCAGGTGGTGGTGCCGGCGGCCGGGCACGGTGATGGGGTGGGTGGCGGAGGCGCCGCTGCCGCCGGCGGCCCCCCCGGAGGAGGAGGAGGAGGACTGGCTCTTGCTGCGGGGCCGGAACTCGGACAGCTCCTTCAGCGCCTTCATGGCCTCCAGGATGGTCTCGTGGATGTTCTGGGCCACCACCGAGTCGTCCGCCTGCATCCAGAGCTCGCCGGGGCCGGTGGCGGCCGAGCGCCCCACCTCGATGAAGAAGAAGCTGTCGGAGTGGCCGCAGCGGCGGATGTTCATCAGCTGCAGCGTGACCGAGGGCAGCTCGCAGTTGAGGCGGACGAAGCCGATGGTGCGGGCCGAGAGGCAGAGCCGGTGGACGCCGGTGAGGTTTTTGCTCTGCCCCAAGCCCTTGGGCTTCAGCGTCACCTGCCAGACCTCCCGGTAGGCAGCGGCGGCCGGCGTGATCAGCCCGTAGTTGAGGTCCTCGCCGGCGGCGGCCAGGGAGGCGGCGGCGCTGCAGGAGGCGGAGAAGGGGGAGGCGAGGTGGCGGTGGGGGGACCCCTGGCAGGCCGCCTTGCCCTCGTTGAGCAGGTCGGTGAGAGCCCGGTACCAGCCCTCCTGCTCCTGCTCGTTCTCGGCCGCCACGGCGAAGTACTCGTCCTTGGTGTAGAGGGCGATGAGGTACTTGTGCTTGGCGTCCGCCCGCTTGTTGATGTTGAGGCAGGAGTCCAGGGCGATCACCCGCTTGGGCGCCCCGGACTTGTTCCTCCATTTCTTCTCGCTCTCGTAGTACTCCAGCCGGGCGCCCCCCGCGCCCGCCGCCTCCTCCCCGCCGCCGGGGCCCCGCAGCACGAAGAAGCGCTTGTGGCCGTGCTTCTGCTTGCGCAGGTACCCGCACTTCCTCACGCCCTGGTTGTTGTTGTTGTTGTTGTTCAGGTTGGGGCCGGGCGGGGAGCTCAGCGGGGGCAGCAGCCCCAGCACGGCGGGGCTCGCCATCCCCGGCCCCACGGCGGGAGCGCCGCCCGGCTCCTCTCGCTGCCGCCGCCGCCGCCGCCGAGCGGGGCTGGGGGCCGAGCGCCGCGGGGAGAAATGAAAAAAAAAGGTAAAGAAGAGACGGGGGCGAGCGGGTGAAATGAAGTTATTCCTCCGCGGGAAGAGCGCGGCCGCCCGGAGCCGCAGCGGGGTCCTCCGCCGTCGCCTCTAGGCAGCGGGTGCTGCCGGCGGCCGCCCGCCGTCCTCGCCGGTTCGGGTACCGGCGGCGCCGCTGCCGCTGCCCGGCCGCTGCTGCTGCTGCTGCTGGTGGCGGTGGTGGTGGCGGTGCCGCCGCGGCTGCTGCCGGCGCCGGCGGGAGTTTCGCCGTAAGTAACACATCGCGCACCGAGTGCCCCAACTAAAGAGCAAAACAACACGTGACCGCCGCCTTACCGAGAGGCTCACACACCGAGACGGGGCGGGGCGCGGCCGCCGGCGGCACCGCCCCGCATTGGCCGCCGCGGCGCGCGAAGGACGGCTCCCCCCGCCAATGGGGCGGCGGGGCGGGGCCCTCGGGTGCGAGGCGGCGCCACGCCGTTGGACGGCGGTAGCCTCGCCTCCCCGCCCTCCTCCCGCCCCTCCGCGGCGGGCGCGTTCCCGCCCACAGCCTCCGGCCCCCCTCGGGCGCCGCGGAACCGCCTCCCCCCTCCCACCCCCGCCCGCCGCTCCCCTCCGCGCGCGCAGCCCGGAGCGTGCCGGGGGCGCGCGCACGGCGGGGGGAGCCACGGTGCGCCACCCGGCCAGCCCCCCCCCGCCCCCCCCCCGTGCCGGTCGTCGCCATCCACCGCGGCCCCGGCGGGCGGGACACGGGGTGGGGGGGTGGGCAGCGGCCGCTCGCCGCGGCCATCAGGTGCTGCCGACCCGCTTGCCGCGGGCCCCGTGCGTGTGCGCCAGCCTCCCCCCGCACACCCACGCACACGCGTGTGTGCGTCAGCCCTCCGCGCACACGCACGCATGCCGCCCCCCCGCCCCACCCCCCCCGTACGCGCACTCCTCCACCCGGTGTGTCAGCCCGCGCCCACGCGGCACGGCGTGCGCGGCCGCCCCGCGCGCCCCCCCCCCCACCCCCCCCCAAAACACTCGGCGGGTCGCCGCCCCCCGCCGCCCCCCTCGGGACCCGGCTGCTCCCGCCCCCCGCGGCGGCTATTGAGTTGCGGCGGGGAAACGCCACCTCGGGAGGGCTGGGGGTGGGGAGGACGGACCCACGGACACAGGCACGCAGTGTTTCTCGGTTTTAATGAAATAAATCAATTTATCCGGGCGCGCGCGGTGGGTAAGGGCAGCGTCCGCGTTTCCTCTGGAAACGCAGCCGGCTCCGCCGCGGGATCACGGTACGGCCGGGCAATTAGCGAGCGGCGGGGGGAGCGCTCCCCCCGCCCCCCCCCCCCCCGCCGCCCCCCGGCGGGCTGCCCGCTCCCCCCGGGCGCCCCCAGCGCTCCTTTACGCCCCGTGCGGGGGTCCCTGCCGCGGGGCGGGGGGGGGGAGCGGGGCCGAGGTGTCTCGCTTGTTTACCGGGGACCCGCGCGTTAGTCACCGTGCCCGCCGCGCCCGGGGATCAACGTGCGCCCTTCTCCCCCCGCCGCCGGAGGGCGGTGAATGGCGGAGGGGAGGGGGCGCGCCGGACCCCTCGGGGCGGCGAGGGGGGGGCGGGGATGGGGCCCTGCCGGGGTGGGCGGCGGGAGGGGCGGGGGGCTCGCCGGTCGCCGCTTCCCCGTGTGCGGCGGGAGCGGGGGAAGGGAGGGGGAGCGCGGGGGCCCGGGAGAGGGCGGCGGGGCGGGGATGCCCGGCTGTCGCCCCTCCGGTGAGAGCGGCGGCGGCCCCTCGCCAAGCGTGTTGCGGGGGAGGGGGGGGGGGGGGCGGTCGGAATAAAAGCCGGGGGATGAAGGGAAACGGCTGCGCTGAAGCCGTCCAGCCCAGCCTGTTTCTAATCACAGCCACATCTCCGCCCGCCTCGGCCAGCGGCCGGGGGAGCCTCCCTTTGCACATGCCCGGGAGGAAAAGTGAGGCTGGGGTCACGCAAACACCCACCCGCGCTTTCCATCCTCTCCCCTGAATGCCGTCGGGACAGGCTGTCATTTCCCGGCCTGCGACGAGAAGCCGAAGCAGCCGGGTTTGCCTGTAAAGCCGAGGAGGAAAAATAAAAATAAAATAAAAATAAAAAAGGAAAAAAAGACGCAAATGATGCGGCGCCTCCAGCTGCCGCCGTGCGGGGCCGGGGGCGGGCGCTCCCCGCGCTCCCGGCGGAGTAGGAGGAGGAGGAGGAGGAGGAGGCGGCAGGGCCGCCCGCAGCCCGCACGTATGGCTGCTCCTGCTCCTGCTCCTGCTCCTGCTGCCGCCGCCGCACGGCTCCGCTCCCGCCTGCCCGGAATTCTCCGCGGTTTGGGTCATAATAACCCATTTAGAAATCAACAGCTGTAACTGAGAGGAAGAGCGGAGGGGGGGTGATTGGAAAAGACCGCTTCACTGTAAATACCGGTACGCTGCCATAAAGCAGCTTTTGAAGAAAGACCTCTCCCTTCATCTTACGGGGAAACATTAACATTTACATATAAGGTAGTAGTTACCTGGTTTTAATTTTTTTTATTTTAAGGGGGAGGCGGGGGGAGAGAAGTAATCGGACATCTGAGGCACCGACCTCTCCGCCCGAGCAAGCAAAGAGCGCCTGGAACGTGCAACTGATTCAGTGGGTAACCTTGGGCAAGGCACCTGTGACCTCTCTGTACCTGGGCGACCTCACAGAAACCGGTGCTTACAGTCTTCACTGTCCTAGTAACGTTCTTTGATTTCTGTATCTGGAACAATGCGTAGAATTGGGAATTGTAAATTGAGATTATATGTAGTGATTGCATAACAGATCTCAGTGAGGAAAGTTTCATATGAAAACTCAGGACCAGCTGATTTTCTGTCTGACTGTAACGGGCCAGACTGCCCGCTGCACTCACACGACTGAAGATACACAGGGAGTTAGTTATCCGAACAATTTCTTGCCACTCTGAGCGATCTGGGCCCATAAACACCGAGAGGAGCCTTTTGTCCGCAAACCCCTTGCAAATTTGGAAAGATTTCTCCAGACATTGATGAAATATGCTTGGTGGCCTTCAGCAAGCATTCTTAGGTCTGACACGTAAAAAAGATGAACATTAATTAAGCTACTTGATATTTCCATCTATGTTATTCTTGACCATGTGGGCAACACACAGTTGATATACCGGCTATAGCAGCAGAACTAAGTTTGCAAACAATTTCTATGACAAAGGCATTAGGATAGACTAGAATTCAAGGTTGAAGTTCATACTTTTTATTTTTGCATTGGCACTGATAAAAGGACCATCTTTAGCAGTTCATTTTTAGCAGTGGCCTATTCATAACAAGTATTACTTTTTTCCATAATTACGTTTAGGGTTTGGTTTTTAATGTATAACTGGGGTACAGAGCACAAGAAGTGGGACTCAAGTGTGCGTAAAATTCAGGTTAAGAAGTACTATTGTTTCATGACCGACACTCTAGAACGAATGACCTCAGTTTACATAGGTGATCTGTCTTACTCAGAGTTTTCTCTGAACTCCTCTGAATTGCTTTTCAAAACTATGTCCCTTCTGGAAAATTTCCCCATCACTTCAATGTAATTACAGGGACATTTAATTAAAATAAATTCACTAACACCACTCGTCCATCCCACCTCTCAGCTGCAGGTCACTGTTCCTACAGGCCAGCATGTCTTACGCTTCAGCTCTTCCTAGGCATCGTGGAAGCTTTATTTTCTGAAAGAAGTGGGTTTTCAGTGATACAGCGGACTGTGAATTTGGACAGTTGAAGCATAGCACATGCTCTCTTGTTCCACCAAGCAATTTCAGGCAGAAGGTAAGGGGTGGGCAAATAGGGACAAAAGCATCTTCAGTAACCGCAACAGATTTGCCAGAGGATGTTTGCTTAAATCATCTCTGTAGAATAATTCTGTCATAATGAAAGAAATAATGATCTCGTTTTACCTCTCCCCTTCCTTTTCCTCTGCCATACCACCCTGCCCCATCCCTATTCCACCACATTTATCTTCTCGTTTGAGGTCTCTGCTGGGAATGCTTTGCTAATATATGAAGTAGACCAACAAAACAGTGCTAGTATTAGCATCTTTCCTGCCCGCTAAACTATGCTTTTGCCAGCATACCTTGCTTCAGCCATCTCCTTTTTTTCCTGCGAGAAAAATAAACTGTATTGGGTAACGGTCAGATTTATCAGAATATACCATCTATGTGAGGGGTATTTCCTGTCAGTTATGTCAGTCATAAAATGTTACCTCCGTCCACCCTAAGCTGGCAGAGACATGCCTAGCAAATTATAGACCTTGCT
Organism: Morus bassanus; assembly: GCA_031468815.1. Taxonomy (NCBI): domain Eukaryota; kingdom Metazoa; phylum Chordata; class Aves; order Suliformes; family Sulidae; genus Morus; species Morus bassanus. The sequence goes on from CM062568.1 coordinate 66,119,817, forward strand.
TATGAAAATGATAAAGTTTAGTCTACATATAGTAGATACAGTTTTGCCAGCACAGAGCCCTGCTGATTTCACGTTTCCATGCTTCAAGTACTTGGGGTTCCTTAGCTGTATGTCAAAAAAAAAAAAAAAAAAAAAAAAATCATGATTATTTCATTTAAGTATAAATTTATTTAAAATCTGTGTTTTGGTTAATGAACTATATGGATGGATGATGAACAGTGGCCAGCAATGCTGTTTTGCAGGCAATGAACTTGAGCCATCAGTGATTTTTGCTTGGGAAGGCTGTTTGCCTGAATAGTAGTTAAGTGGTCAGATAAAAGTATTATCTCTAGGGGTAATGCAACTGGTTTTAGTTACCTGTGGAAGCTCGATTCTACAAACCCAAAACACACAGGATCCAGTTGGGTTTTTTGGGGGGTTTTCCCCCCACATGAGGGGAATTGGAGCACCAGGCCCTATGAATATATAGCCGTGTTTAAATACTGCCCAAAGTCACAGCCAGGCTACTCACAAAACACTTTCTGAGAGGCTGGATGCGTGAGTAAGTTGAATTTCAAAGTTTGTCGCATCCTTTAAAAATACATTTTTGTTTGTTCTTAGTCTAAACCTCATTTTGAAATATCTTTCAATTTCAGCATAAGGAGTAACAACAGTTGAAAGGGATGTGCTTGATGTTTGGCTTGGCTGTTGCCTTCTACCTGTTGCCAGGATCGCAGAGCTGATGGTAGTGAAGCCATGGGAAAAAAGCGTAGAGAAAGATTATGTGCGTCAGCAACACTTTCTTACACTATCAAGAGTACAGTTATCTGTTCCAACAAAATAGAGTGATTTATATTTTGATGTCCTTGAACTTCTGCATAAACAGGTGAAGTCAGTTTATTCCCTTGTACATTTATTTGCATACTTCTGATACAGTGTCGTTTTGGTTATACATTTCATAACCTTACCTTAAGAGGACATGAACTCCCACCAACTTCTTTCTCTCTAACCTTTCTCAGCTCCTTTGAGTGCTAATGTACCATGACTGTGCTACTACCCGGCCTGTGTTATTTGGAAGGGAGGACAGGCCATCTTTCCAGATAGTTCTATAAAATAGTTTGTTGATACTACTCATCTAGTAACTCCTAACAGCCTGCTTTATCCCTGTAGAGCAAGAGTAACGCTAAGGGATATAGTTGCCCTACCCCCTTAAACTGGGGCTGCCAATTTTCTGCCAATTTTTTTTTCCCTGTCCCTGTGAAAACACCTATGGGTGGCTTTGTACATGAGGGAAAGATACTCAGAAATCATAGACTCCGAAAATCCTTCTTTCTCAAGTCAAGATTACTTGCCTGAGTGAATATTGCAGATTTCCAGAGAATTTCAGGTTAAATAAATTGGGGTTACAGTTAGGCAACTCTGTACATATTCAGTAAGTCTTGGAATTAATGATACTTTTATTAATTACTTTGAATATATACTGAAACAATGTAGATGTTATTAGCTTGTACATTCTTATATGGGATGGCGAAAAAGCTGAGGAAAATCTGGAGCGTGCCTTCTATCCGGTTTATTATTTTTTGACCCGGTTTATTATTTTTTGACAGAGACTTGGATGTTTTTCTGTGTTTAGATCATTTCTTCCTCAAAATTGGTATTTCAAGTGGCAAGTTCAGAACTCCGTAGTCCATAGGCAGGCCGATACATTGGGAGTATTTTGGAGAAAACACGGAGCAAAGTTCCTGTGGTCTGAACATGGAGCCAATTCTTCTTCATGTGACAGGTGTACCCAAAAAAGGACGTTTTGGGAACGCGCCTCGATTCCCCAGCGTGTCCCAAGGCGGGCCGGTGCCCCGGGCTGCTGGGCTGGGGCCAGGCGGGGGGGGGTCTCCGAGCCGGGGGGGGGATGTCCCTAGAGCAGCCCCCCGCCCTCCCGCACCCGGCAGCGCGCAGGCAGAGGGAGGGCGCTCCTCCGCAAGCGCCTGCCGGTGGGCTCCGCACGTTTGCCCTCTCCTGTGGAAATCCTCTCCCGTGGAAATCACTGCCTTTGTCAAACCTCCCAGGGGCAATCCCGGGCCGGTCACCAGCTCCTGCCCCGCTCCCGCCCCTCCGCTGCTGGTGCGAAAATTACGCAGTGGGGGCTGAGATGCGTCAGCGCGTCGCAATCGCCAGGATTTTTTCTTCCTGGAACATCTCTTTTTTTGTTCTTGGTTGCGGGTTTGGTTTTGGTTCGGGTGGTTTTTTCCTCCACTCCCGCCTCCCAAGCGCCTCGGCGGCGATGGAGGAGGCGCGGCGCGGCCGCGAGTGGCAGCCCCGGGGTTCTCCCCCCCTACCCGCGAGTGGCAGCCCCGGGGCTCCCCCCCCACCCGCGAGTGGCAGCCCCGGGTCTCTCCCCGACCCCGCGAGTGGCAGCCCCGGGGCTCCCTCACCCCCCTACCCGCGAGTGGCAGTCCTGGCCCCCCCACTCCAACCGCGACTGGCAGCCTCGGGGCTCCCCCACCCCACCCGCGAGTGGCAGCCCCGGGGTTCTCCCCCCCCACCCGCGAGTGGCAGCCCCGGGGTTCTCCCCCCGCACCTGCAAGTGGCAGCCCCGGGGCTCCCTCCCCCCCACCCGCGAGTGGCAGTCCTGGCCCCCCCACCCCACCCGCGAGTGGCAGCCCCGGGGCTCCCCCACCCCACCCGCGAGTGGGTGGCGGGCGGGCGGGCGCCGCCGTTGGTGCGTGCTGCCACCCGCCGGTAGCGGCGGGCCCGCCGGCGGGTGTGTGCGGGCAGCCCGGCCCCGCAGCCCCCGGGGCTCGGCTGGGCGGGCGGGGACGTGAGACGGAGGTGGGGGAGCGGGGAAAGCAATGGTCCCCGCCCTTGTCAGCGGCAGGTATCAGCGGATCAACAAATGGTTTTAAAATTATGGTTGGTTTTGGGTTTTGTTGTTTGGTTTTTTTTTTGGGGGGGGGCGGGGGGGAATGCTCTCTTTTATTCCTTCTGGAGTGATCGGGAGTCTAACACGTACTGTTGTTTATTTAAAGAAAAAAGCCTGATAGAATATAACCAATCCTGTTTTAAAAGAAAAGGGATCATGAAGCAATAGAGCCAAATATTTTCAAGCAATAATTGAAGTCTATACCCCTCTTGCCTATGAGAAGAACATACAAATACCAAAGAATCATAGAAAACAATGCCCTTTTTTTCATTTATTTCTTTAAAGAGATTCTATAATGTGCCTTTCTGACCTGCATGGATAGCCAAGATCTAGGGTCCTTCAGGGTATTTCTGTTCAAGAAGAGACCTATGATAGAATTCAGTATTTCTTTGATGCAGTATTTACAGAAAATTTGCAAAGGCCTTTTTGCCCAAACACCATAGGACTCCAACAGAAGAGGGTTTTTTTTGTGGTCTGCTTTTTCTGACTCTGTTTCTTCCCAGGTAGCACTCTGTTTGAAAATCTATTTGTTTCCTTTTTTCCCTAGGCAGGTTACTCCAGCCTCTCTTTCTGTTTGTTTCTTACTGCTCTTGGAGGCTGTTACCCAGCAAAACAATCCCAGGCATTCAGCTTCCCCGTCTGCCCTACAATTCATTTGGCTGTTTGTCTTTGTTTCAGATGGCCTTTGCATCTGCTTTAGGTAGTAGCCCTTTTTCCTCTAGCTTTTTTTTTCCCCCAAACTTCAGAAGGGAGCCTAACTTCTTCTGTCGTTTATCTTGACATCAGGATAATTTTCCTAAAAGCAGGGGTAATGCAGCCCTGGAGTAGATTGTCAAGGGATTTTTATAGAGTCCCCATCACCGGAGCATTTTAAGCTGTGCAAATATTTATCGGGAATGACACAAGTACAGTTGTCCTGACTCAGGGCAGTGTGATAGTCTAAATGATCTCATGTTTACTTCCAGTCCTGTTTTATTGGATTTCTATGATACATACACTGTATAAATAGCCTCAGATTTTTACTGCTGAAAGGGAAAAAACAGTCTTCTTTCTTTTTTCTTTTGTTTTTTATATTCTACTTATTTGATTGTGCAAAATACAGAGTATAAAGCTATGATTATGAATCATCACTTACTGTTACTGTTTGGGATAAGCTCTTGGTGCAATTCTTGCTCGTGCAAAACACTTGCTGGTCTAATTTGTGCATGCACAAGACCCCCAAGGAGATAAAGAGACATTTGGGGAAACAGGGTCACTACAGAGGAAACTCTTGCCTGCTTTTTTCAATGTACCCCTTCAGTGGAAGTTTTATGTGAATAAAATGAGGAAGGCTTGCCCTCAGAATGGGCTAACTGCTTTCAAGGAGAATTATCATCTATCTGCATTATTTAGACAGTGTCTGGGAAACTCACTGGAGCCTCAGGCTCCCATTGTGCTAGACATTGTGTAGATGAGTAATTAATGGTGGGCCTCCTTCAGTTTTGTTTAAGGTATATATTGTACATATACAATGAATTGAGGAAGATTGTCAATGTGGGGAGTCAAATGGGAGAAAGGCGATTCTGCAGTCCCACGAACGGTGTGGCTGACAAGCAGCAGCTCCAGCTTGCCAGTTGCCTAACTGGTGGGCACTGCAGGCACGCTCAGCATTTAAAGAAGAACTGAAAAGTGTCAACATTCCATCTTTTGGTGAGCTCATATGCATGGGGAAAGCACAAAAGGCAACACGTGTGCTGAAGGAAGAGCTGGAGTATCTTTTTCAATATATTTTTGCAAGCATATTTTTTTCAGACATACAGCTTAGGTGCAACTATTAATTTCAGAAAGATTAAGCATCACAACAAGATGAGTACAAAACTCTTGGCACTAGAAATTTATGCAGTTTCATGTGCCTACAAGAGAGGTTGAATAAAACCTTGTCCCAGTTGGTGGGCATCATGGCTCAAACACCATGGCCACTGTAACATACTGTTGTGGATGGCTGGATTGTGGGACAGAAGAAGGAGGAGTGGGTGTCTCCAAGATCCTTGTAGCAAGAACTACGGTGGTTGGAGACAATTTATATGTCTAAATAATACTAATAACTTGCTAAAAAAATTACTGTCAAGTCATTTCCACAAAAAAGAAAAAAAAAAAGATTCATGCATGTTATGCTGAGTGCTCATGGACACAAAACAAAATGGTCACTTAACGTTAATAAAATATTCATGTGAACATTATGTTTTCGTTACTGAAGTGGGAAGCCACAAAATCAAATACAAGTGAAGAGTGTGCTTTCAGTTAAACTGCTGATTAAGCAAAGGAACAGCATTTGTAACAGGAGAGTATGAGGTAATCATGGCAAATGAACATGTTTTTAATTTCATCTGTTGCATTTAATCATACAATAAGGGAATGTTTCTGGGTGCCTCACTTCATTCCTACACACTTCTGATTTTTCTGATCTCATCTCTCAGTTCTATTCCTCACTTTGTCATTATTTTCTTCCCAGTGTCTTTACTGATACGCAGCAAAGGAGGTTTAGGATATTTTCCCCAGTCCCCAGAGGGAACGGGAAATGTTCCTTGGATCACTCCTTAGTCTATTCAGATATCTAATAAGGAGAGGTAGGCTGCATTTGTGAAGTTCAGGGTAAATTTCAGTTTAGAAATTCACTTCTTTCTATGACATGGTGGGAAATCTAATTGTTTTTGGCTAGGGAATTGCTGACTTGCAAAATCTTTCGAGGTTACGGAAGTAGATTTTTTAAAGGTGAATAACTCCAAACGCAGATGTTGCAAGAGTTGCTGTCATCTCTCGAAAGCAGCTGTCTTGGAAGTGGGTCGGTGAGCTAAGATTCAGTCCACTACCTTATGGTGACCAAACCAAAGCAAACCATTTCTTCAGCTGGAGCTGTATAAGCACCTGGAAGAAGCCTCAGAAATGAAGCATCCTAGGGGTATCTTTTTCTTACACCCTCCAGTGAGCTGAAAGGGCCTTTCATTTCTGGTACAAAACTCTCCGAGTTTGTTTGCTAACAAAAACTTCTGCTCTCCTAACTAACTTGGACCTGGTGGGAGATCCTTGGATTGCACCATAGCTTGGCCTTTGGTTTACCTTTCCAGCCAATGTATCTACCCAACAGTTTCCTCTGTAATGATTTCCTGAGAAGCTGTCCCTCTTTCTGACAAAATGACCTTCTTTGCTTTGTTTAGAAATGCATAAGCACAACAAATGTGCTAAACATGTAACTGTATCGCAGTGGTATAAATTACACAGATGCGATTTATTGATTGTGGAAAGATCAGATAGTTTTAAAGTCAATGGTTGGCTGTCAAGTTGTTAATTGAACATTCGCTGAAAAATGCCTCTGGGTAAGTGATCTAGATATTCTTGCAGGATAATCAAGTTTAAAAACAACAGTTGTCTGCCACCCTCCTGTGTTGGCTATATTTAAAGAAATACCAAGAAGTTAAAAAATCACACTCCCCAAAGCGTTCACACTCAGACATCCTTACATTATCAATCCTTTAGGCTGATAAAACTGAAATAATTTCACAACCCAATTTAATGACTTGTTGATTTTAGTTGCTTTTACTTCAGTTGGGGAAAAGAAAGTAGGTTGTTCGGTTTCTCACTTTCAAAGGCTGTCTATAACTAATTTTGATTTGCTTTTTCCATGTGCAGGTTCAAATTTGTAACCTCGCTGCACACACACATGAAAATTAACATTTTACTTTAAACAAATATCTTGCCTCTAGTTGGATTTCAAGTATTTTAAAAAAATCTTAAAATCTTACAAACCATTCCCTCAGAATTGTTTCAGTAAGATTCAGGAACACACAACAATTGATGAGGCTCCCTTCTTTTTGAAAACAACCCCATGGAATTGACAACATTTTGTCTCAAGTTCATTAGTTTCAGTAAATTAATTTCTGTCCCTCATTATAAATAAGCTCAGGAGAATACACTGTTTTAGTGCTGTATAGACCAGGGGTATTTTACGTAAATGCAGCAGCTGTACTCTGCCTTTCCAGAAGTGATATTATATGTGTAGAAAACCATCACAATCCACAAGACCTATTTTCTCTCAACAAGCACATTCTATTTTGTTGGATTCTTGGATAAATTTTATACTTTTTCTCAGGCTTAATGAGTCACTTAAGAATAGATACTCACCGTTCAAGTTGTATTTGTTGTAGCAGCATGGATTTTAAAGCAAACTGTAGAGAGTTCAGTGATCTGATGACCTCTACAGCACAAGTAACTTGTGATTGAACTAGATTATAATACTTAAGTCTTCCTTTACAGGCCTCAAGTGGCCATTAAGTTATATCCATAAATGATGGGATAAGTGAAGAGATGCTGTAAACTCAGATGGATTGAATCTCCCTGTGTATTTGATGAGGTGGTGTTCACCTCAGCTAACTATAGCTATCTAAAAGTTGGATGATTAATGCATTTTAGCCTCTAGAGTTCCTCCAAAAGTGATGGAAAGATACTCATCCTTTCTTCAGAGAGATCTGAAATCTAACTGTGAGTATATTCACAATATAGTGAATCTAGGTTTATGTTCCTGTTAGTATTGGAGGAGATAATATGTAGCCATATGATGTAGGTGTTGTACAACTGCAACTACTAATTCAGTTTTTTTACAAAGAGTTAAGACATTAACTTTGTACCTGGAAGTTTATGCCCAGTGAGATACCATCCACTCTCAGCACTCACCTTCATGCGAGTTAAGGCATCTTTAGAGCTTCTGTAGGCAGCATAAAACCCTCATGCCAGCATGGACTCAATATTGTGTGCTCAGCTCGTTTGACAAAACATTCAACTTATGTTAAAAGAAACATTTAAGTTATGTTTAATATTGCTTGTGTTCATTTGTGTGCAGCTCTGGTATTGATGATCACAAAACAATGGCCTCAACCAGGTATGAGATAATTCTGTTAGAAAATAACTGACCCTCTCCATTTGCTGTAAAGGGACTCTAGAGAACTCACTTATGCTTGCCCCCTCTCTTTCAGATGGCCACGATGAATATATACATTTGATTGCTTGCCTGTCTGGATACCATGTGACAGCTTTGGAATTTATCGGAAAACTTCGGGAAACATTTTAGGCATTATGGGGCAAAACCCTGGTGATTTGGCTGAAAATCAGAAAACTGGAAGACATTTGTACTTTAAAGTTGCTCATTGCTCTCTGAGTGTTGTGTGACAGCTGTGAGAAAGACGCTTAGCCAACAAGGGAAGCCAGGGGGGAACAAAATGGAGACATTTCATTTTTTCCCTCTCCCTCCTCACAGACGGTCTGTTGATGATGGTAGGGAAAGGAGGAATACACCAGCTGTTGGGTCATTGTTTTAGAAAGGGCAGAATTACAGGCTATTTAGAAGAGGGATTAAAAACAGAAGCCCACAGTATCCTTAGTGTGGTGGTGAAGATGCCGAGGGGCAGGGTTGTCATTCATCAGTACTTTATAACCTATCCATTTTATCCCTTTTCATCTGTATTGATCTTCACATTCCATATGAATGTCAGTGATTATTAGATGATTTTTTGACTCCTGCTGTCTCCCAGACCTGATATCAGTCCTGCTCCACATTTGCCTCTAAGTTCCCAGTCTGCCAAATCTCGTGCACTAACCGTGATATTTGTACACTTGCTCCTGCCTGACAGTTGTCTCCATTTGGCCCACATCTCACCCATTTTTGCTGCAGGCTCTTCTGCTCTGTGAACTGATGTACTAGATGCAGCTGATTGACAAACCCCTTGTTCTACTGATCAGATATAGGATCATGTGTCAGATCAGAGAGGAAAGGCTGCAGGACCGTGAGGTAGTGAGCCACCAAAGATACTTTGCACCCTTAGGTGTGTGGGGTGTATGCCTGCGTTGCAGGGCAGCATGAGGGCTGCTGCCTCACAACATGACCTGATGCACCAGTCTGATTCCCCATCACATGATCAGCCATTACTATTATCTTATCCACAGGCACTGAGTAATACCAACAGATACACATCTCCCCACTTATTTCTCTTCAGCTTCATCTGTGCTTCCCTACAGCAGCCTACCTAAACCCATCAGGTTAGCAAACCCCAAGCATTTCTTAATCCCAAGCTGGGACTTCAGGTGTGGCTCCATACAGAAATGAAACCTAAACATTGAGTGGCCTCTTTTCCTGCTCCCTGGTTTCCATCTGAAACCCTAGTCCTGGAGACTGGACAAGACTAAGAGATCAGGGTCCTGGGGCTGGCTGCATGCAATCCAGTATAGCTTCTCAAGTCAGCATCAAACTGCTTTTTTATCTGCTTTCTCCTTGCCAATCTACAAGAGTGGGGTGAGACCTACGAGATTCTTTATCATCTTTCCCTTTTAAAGCATTCCAGAAAGGGAAAAAGGAGTGGAAAATTAGTGTCTTTCTCTGATGCTCCTGGAGAAGGGAGACTGGAGGAAGAGGGGGGAATTGGGGTGGTGGTGGTGGTGTGGGGTGGACAGACTGCCCCAGAGGGGACCAGGGGAGCATTCCACCTCTTACACATCAAATCCCTGGGGACCAGGAGACAGGAAAATAAGCAAAACGCTGACAGGATATGTTTCCCATTAAACATCTTGAAAATTTCAGCACTGTCTTGAGCTTCTTGATTCACTCTGAGACTTGCTTTGTGCTTACTAAAAACAAAAAACCCAAAACAAAAACAAAAACACCACAAGGACTAGCAAAGTTGTGCAATCTTATTTACAAATAATGTAGCCAAAGTCTTGTTTCCCCAAACACAGCAAGGAAAAACTCCCTGCTGTTCTTCTGTGTCTTATTTATGCAGATGTACACAAGCCCTGCTAACCATTTCTTGATCCACTGTATTTGCAATATATCCCAGAGAAACTGCTCTGTTCATATAGTCCAAAGCAGAGTAATATGTGTTTGTTGGGTGGTAGCTTTAATTGTTTCTGCCTTTCTCTGTGGAGACCTTAATTTGGGCTGACCACTGTACCCATCAGAAGACCATCTCTGACCCCTTCCAGAGTAAAACTGTGGATCATATTAGCTGACTTCGTGCTATTTTACACTAAAAAATTGACCGTCAGCCATTGCCTTCCCATTTTTTTAGAGCCATTACACTCCCCAGTCCTGCAAGTGTAAGCTATATGTCCTCTTCCCAAAATAGATAGCCTTTAATTGACAATATTAATACCCATATTGTTTCTGCTTAGCTAGAAAGTTGTCTAAATCCCTTCCTGCTTGTAATCTGTCCTCATAATTTCTCTCCTTTTCTCATTTGCATCACTAGAAGTGTTACTAGAATTTAGTTTATGGTTTTTTTTTTCTCATGCCATATGTAAAAGCATTGAATTGCACTGTCTCAGATGTGAAAGGATCTCTGTAGCACCACACTGGCAATACTTGGTAAGTTTTAGTTAACAATTACACATTGAATTTCTGAGTTATACAGTTTAGTCTCATTTAATTCATGTTTTCTTGGTTTTGTTTTGGTGCTAATATTTTAGTCAGGGTGTCATGTGGTATCAATGCTTAACAGAGGTCTGAAAGACATTGTTTTGTCAACATAGTTACCTTTATTAAACAAATCAAATAATCAAAATTCTTATCTCATAAAAGTACCATGCAGTTTGTTTAACTTAACCTGTTTTGCATAAAGTCATGTTGACTGGCACTAATTATGTTACCATTTTTTATTTCCTTGTGGACAGAGTCCCACATCAGCTGTTCCATTCTTTCACACGGAACCAAGGTCAAGTTAACTCATCTACAGTTACCCTGGTCATCCTGTTTACGCTGTTGAAATACCAACACGGCATTAGATTTTTCCAGGCCTCTTGGACTTCTCCAGTATGCCAAAGCTCTTGGCCCGTGAGCAGCAGTACAGGATTCCTTTTAAAAACTTTAAATCAAGTTATCTGGTCCTGCCAATTAAAAACATTTAATAGATGCTTTTTACCATCCACTTAGGAGAATGTGAGAATAAATGATACTTTGGCAGTGAAGACTCTATTTTCCTTTCTAAATGCAAAACAGAAATATTCAGTGCATGCTTTTTCTTTTCCACCGCTAGCAATGGAACTATATCATCACTAGGATTTCTATTGTCCTGAATAGTCCTACAGAAATTCAGAATAAAACAAAGATGCATTCTTATTGTCTTTATCCCTACATTTTCATAGATATATTTAGTTTGCATACCAATGTCCTGCTTTTATTAATGTACGGAATTTATTAGTTTATATGACTGTTGGCTTTCAGTTTCTCTTAACTACAGTTATTATCTATAATTGTCTTTTAAGCATTCTATTAGTATGTATATATATACATATATGTATATATAAGCTAATATACTGATGTACTGCTCTATGCACTAATTATAATACACATACTAATCAGCACTGAATTCTGTGTGCACATCTTTAGTTAGATCACTGCTATGTATTTCTTGCAAGTGTTAGTTTTAAGTTTAGGAGCAATCACTTTCACGGGTCTAAATGAAGGATAATGCAGTATTATAACATGTTTTCCTTTGTGATAGAAATGTCAGTGTATAAGTTTTAGAGGATCTAGGGCATTGTAGGGAATGCGGAACAAGAGCATTAGCACATAGTGTTGTATTAGAAGCCTCTTTATAGAAGCAGTATTTCTTTCCTTATAGACATTTGTTCTTGGTCACAAAAGTTACATGGGGTGGAAATCATCTCACCTTACTTGTTAACATAGATATCCACATCTAAACTAGTGATTCCTTAGGGTGACCATGCCTCTGTCCTTAGAGAAAACCAGACAATTTAGAGCTCAATGAATCTGACCTATTTTAGATGCCTTCGTTAGCATGGTATGAATCCTGCCTTAAAGTGCTTTTTCTCTCTTTTTTTCCCCCTTTTTTTTCCACAGACAATAAAAGGAGCCCAGGGTGATTGGTCCTGATCCAGTTCTTTGCACTGCAGACTTCTACATCTGGCCATCCATACTGCATTTTTCTTTCCTAACTGGAAAAAAAATAATAGTTGGTTATATAATCATGAGGAAAAGAAGCAGCTGAGCCTCTGAATCTTCAAGATACAAAAATTATTTAAACCCCTTCATTTTTTTACAAAAATTGTAAGCTAGACTATGATTCTATGAGAGGTTTTTTTACTATTTTTAGTTAAATTTGTTGAAAGAACTTAAAGTTCTTAAATAAACAGCTTTATATTGAAGTAATGATTATAAGTAGATATTTAAGGTTACTGTAATTTGAATGAATCAGACTAAATAAATCAAGACAGCATTCTCTAATTTAGGTAACCATTAATTAAATTATTTAATCTCTTTTTATTTGCTTTACCGAAATACAATTTTTTTATATTTACTATGCTTGAAAATGTTAATCTTTAAGTTTTTAAGGATTTCAAATGTGGTCAACACTTCAAGTTTAAAATGGATTTGTTTCATTCTACAATAAAACCATAATGGCATGGATAACCCGTAAGAGAGCTATCTGAAGGGATATGTTGAAGCTGATTTCAAATAACTTGTCTTAACCTACCAATCAATTTGGCAAAAGATTTCAACATGCTGACTTGGTGCAAATAGCTAGCTGGGTACACAGATTGCTTCAAAAAGACATTGGCTAGTGGGTGAAGAATTTCTTTTGCATTTGAGAATTCTGCTCTAGTGACAAAGAGAGAGGAAACCCTCAAAAAACCTGGTTTTTGCAACACAGGTTTTTAAATTCACTCTTGGGCTCACTGAAATACTTTTGATAATCATAACAGCAGCTGTTAAGCCTGTAATTTGAACAAAGAGTACTCTTCTTAGATCATCAAGTAGGAGTCCTCCATAAATAACAATACATTGCAAAAAATATTTAAGTGAATTTCCGGTGCTAGAAAATACCTGTCCTATTGATGATATTTGCCTGTCTGCTCTAGGGATTAAAAAACATTTCAAATAAAATAATTTATTTAAGGCATTTGCAATATTGACCGTTTTCCCTCTTTTTATGCAGGCTATGCCAACAAAACCTGTGGACAAGTCCAAACTTTCTCACTACCTATAACCATAGAGGGGAAATCATGGCATGCAGGCTTTTAAATGAATGCCCCAAAGGCTTAACCATGCACACCATCAGAGGTTCTAGTTGTGAATGTATCTCTAACAACCAAGGACTTGAAGCAAGCAACAACTCTTGAGACATGTATCATATGTTACAAATTATGCAGCTCTGCCAAATGCTTGAATACCTCTGACATCTTTTGAAGTATAAAGCATTATGCCAAGGGCTACCCACCTATCAAAGTGCTGTAGATCTCAAAAGTAACTGAATTTGTTGATGCACTTATAAAGTACAGAATTCTTTTGTTTATACATCCAGCTACTGACTCCTGATTCTCTTGGTATTGGCTGCACTGCAGCCTTCATGTGCTAATCTTGTTATGATCATACTGCCTCTTCCAGTGAGTGTGGTAAGAACTAATACATTTAAAAACTAATGCATGGCCATGTCTCATGAAGACACATTCCTTTATATCTAATATACAGCATTTCTACCATAACAGATGCTTTGTCAAAGGTTATGAAATACATATGCATCACCATTTTACACAGAGTCTTCAAGAAGACTTTTGCATGTCTATGTGGCTTCCAGGATTAGCTGGAGTGCTCCTACATTTCACAGTTAGGAGCATTCAAGGGGTATTATGTGCATCATGGTATCTGACCACTTTTGGTTCCTTGACCCAAATGACATATTCCTGAGCTGACTGTGGGTAGACTTCACCACAAATTCACAGCAGTTCTTGAATTTATGTCTCCTGATGGATAGCAAGATGTCCATTCATCTCTGACTCTTTAACACATATGACCCCCATACTAATGTCATCTTTCTTGAATAGCTAGTGTCTTACATCACTGTTGGTTAAGGAAAATTGACACTGAATTTTCTTTTCTGAAGAACCCACAGTAGAAGCAAAGCACTTAACTTTGGAGTTGAATGCTAAAAAGTGCCTCAATGTACAAGACCTCAGTCCCACTTTTTATAAATGTGGGACTTATAACCCTCAGATGAAGTCTGCTGAACAGCCCTTCATCACTGTTGTCTTTCTCTCCCATTATACCATTTACCTCAGTCATACATATCCAAGGTGGCAACTCTGTGTGGTCTAACAAGTAGAAGGCAAGTTTATTTTAACAGCAAGTACAGGATAGAAAAAATACTAGAATAAATTTTTCTGGCTTATTTTCATTATGCCTTCAGCTTTGGACTGAGTTGTTACAAAATAAATCACCCATCTCTGACTACAGAAATATTTTAATAACTACAGAGATTCTAAGCATTTTTTATCTTTGGTGAAGGCAGAATCCTGTTTATTTAACAGACGACTTTATACTGACCTATGGGTATTAGAAAAGAAATCTTCAGGCAAAGATAGTACTCTACTTTGGAATGGATATTGCACAATTAAGGAAAGAGCAATATTTATTATTCTTGGCACAGAGGCTATTTCTTGAGCATGACTACCTGTTCCTTTTTATCTCTCCCACCCATGCCAAATTGCAGCAACCATGGCCGCAGGTGCCTACTCTGGATGAACACCTGTCCAATCTACGCAAGAAGGAAAGGAAATCAAGGGATGGCATGTTTACTGATTTTGTGTACACAACACAACAGAGTGATAAATAGATGGAGAAATGGAAAGGAAGTTAAATTTAGCATGATTAAGAGGAGAGAGAGTAGAGGAAAATGGTCATGACCCTTCAGAAACAGCTTTTGCAGGAGACACAGAGCAGGTAAGTCTAAATATGCTTTTTTCAAAGACAAAAGCCCGATCTCTGTGTCTTTCAGTCTTTGTCTATCAAGGTATATCCTGAGGTAGCACCTTTTAACAGCAGTTTGCAGGTACAAGTTTGTCCTTCCACATTCCATATTGCAAAGCAACAAATAAAATGTGCATAGTGTGAAACCCCATAAACTCATTCATCTGCCCAAAGGGGTAGTCTATTCCTACAGTTCCACAGAATATTTCCCCTGCTCTCATGCCCTAACTAATACCTTCTGATATGATTTTCATAACATTGCCTGATTATATGAAAAGCTTTTCAGAATTCAGTAAAATCCCTGTGTATGATATATTAAAACTCTTCATGTATACAAATTTGCCTACTCCTGCCCTAAGAGGGCATCCACTTTGTTCTCAAATCTGCACTCATTTCACATTCAAATTTTAGGGCATCCCTGACTGTTGTCTTCCTGATCAGATGGAGGAGTGCACCATCACTACTTTTTTTATGACTCAAAATGTCTCAGTGTTTCTCTATTTACTTTGCTGTGAAAGAATCTGCATAATACAGAAGAAATAATTCTCACATGAGGCAGATATTGCCAATCAAGCATCCAGTTTCTGAGTATTGTTAATGCACAATCTGAAATCACCCTGCTTGGTTGGGTATGAATGAGCCTTTCTTCAGCTAAGCATCCAGTGAAAGGTTTCATAAACAGGGGAAACATGGGTATATGGGTATGCTAAGTCTTTTGGACAGAAAAGAATAATCATAGCACTATTGTTTTCTATATTTGCCCTTAAAGAAAAAAAAAATCATAAAATAGCCCAGTGTTTCTAAAAATGTAGGTTTCTTGGACCTACCCATCACGTCATTCTAATATTAGTAAGTCTCCCATGGTGATCATCTGTCTTTGCTGCATCATAGAAAAATGCTGCCTTCTGTTAGCTACGATCTGAAGTGCGAATAGCCTTATTGGTCACATTAATGACATAAACAAAATTAGCTACCTTCAAATACTTAAACTCATCAATAAATGCTTGTGCGTTGCCAACTCATATGCACCAGACAGTTTTTTAGTTGTTGCACATAACTCCTTCACAATAATCCTGATCATTTTTCCTGTGGTTTTCTTCCTGCAGAAATGGTTACCAAATGAGAACGGCGAGCCTTCAGATGAAAATGGATGAGTATATTTCACCATGCCAAGAGAAATTCTTATGACATGTTCTGTTCTTACAGTTCCAGGGCAATTTCTCCATTTAAGGCTCTTGAAAGTTAATATTCCCAAACCCTGTTGAAATTGTTGGCTGTCCCTGTTCTGCATCGCTACTGAGCCTTACCGTCTCATGCATTAGTTTAGTTAGTTGTCTCTGCTCAGCTTCAGCTGTACACATGTCCCTGTCCCTAACGATATGCAAATAGCACCAGGAACCTCCCAGTGGTCTTCAGCGCTTCTTGCCTGATGCCCAACAGTCCTTTGAAAACAGAGCTCACTTCAAGCGTTGTGATGAAATGAGAGAAATCGTGGGAAATACTCCACTACCTTCTGGTGGGATCTTTCACAATGAGCACCATGGAAAAAAACAGAGGGGCAAAGAGATAAACTGTGGAGTCTTCCAAGAATGCAAAACAGCAGTGTTGTAACAGCTGTGTAGACATAGCGATTCCAGAGCACTGTGTAGACATGATTATTCCAAATGCAAATTGCACCACCGAGGATAACAAAACACTCTGGACATACTGCTCCCTGTTTCAGAGGACTTGTAGATACCAACGTCCACAGTGAATTTCAGTCGTATGTAGAATTTAGGTCTCTTTGATAAGCTTTGTGCTGTGTGGAGGGTGGACTACAGAATTGCTTCTGAGGTAACACAAAAGCAGATTATAAAGGCTAGGTCTTTGCTGCTAAAAAAAGAAAATATTTTTTTTGCATAAAAATCACTAATATATGTTAGATATGCCAAACTGGAAGCAAAACCAAGTGTTGGATACTTTAATTTTACCACAAAGTTAGTTCAGCAAGGTCAGCCCTGTCCTCTTGCCTGGGACTGACCTTGGAAAATTCACCTCAGTACCAAATTAAAGCACCTTATCTTGACCATGTTTTTAGCACAGGAGAGCTGACGCATGTTGGTTTCTCTGAGGTTAAAAAAAATAAATTACTTAATCTTTTTAGCAATAAAGAAAAGTCCAAATCAATAGAGTGATCTCTATTAGGGTATCTCTGCAAAACCATGTGTTACCTATGTTCTTCTACATGTTCACTATTGCATTAGAACCTGATTAGTAGCCATGGTATAGACACAACATTGCATTAGTGTAGCTGGTCGTGGCTTTATGCAGGACTACTCTTGAGAATGGCATAGTATAAGGTAGATGTGAATTTAAACAGACATCGTGGTTGGCGTAACAAATAACCTTGGCAGCTGTAGAAATGGCCAGTGAGGTTCTTTGCCTTGCATCCTTTTTATATTGATAAAAGCCCAAGGGGAAGCCCACTTACCATGGCACAAAAGTGGTACAGCTTATTTTGCACTTTTGTACTGGTGTATGTTATAAGGTAAAACACTTTTTTTGCTCATACAGTCTCCCTGTCTTAAAAGGGCTTTCTGGGAAGGCTATTCTGACAAATCTTTCCTGGCATGGATTTGGCCCTAACTTTGTACCAGAGCAAACTTTCATGTGTACACTTCTATGACAGAGTAAGAATGATTTTTCCCATTTATTTTGAATATATTACTGACGTGTTGAAAATGAAAAACGTCCTCCTATACTAAGAAGGTACATAACATGGACAGGCACTGCAGTAACTATACTGGCTTCAAAGCTAATTAAATTTACCTCCATGCAGCTTTCCCCCATAGACAAATCCAGAAGTGCCAACCCCATCAATCATTGCCTCACTCACCTCCCTGACCTACCCTTAAAACTAGAAAAAAAGCTGATCAGCTCCTCTCCATTTCAATTTTGTGCTCCCCAGCCTGAAGATCTTTTTAAGTCCTAGCTTTTGGCATGATGCCTTCCAGTCACTGGTCAGATTCAGCAGTGCCAGCTGCTAGCAGAAAATCCTCCTATTCAAGAGATGACCTTATGTGCTCCAAATGCTGCTTTCTCATTCTGCCTAAATCGTCTCCCCGTGTTCAATGCCTGCACTAATACTATGATGCAGATAGATAGATGCAGATAGTTTTCAAGTCTTCTAGAGCAAAAGGTATTCTTTGAAAGATAAGAGATTTTATATTTTAAATTCAAAATGGTGGTGAGACTGCCTTTTTACTAAAAGAAATTAACAAAATTTTACACACAGCATCAGAATTTTTATTTTTAAATCAATGCCACCGTATCCATCCTGATTCCCTTATGAAAGATCCACTGTAAAATCCTGTAATGCCTTGTGAATAATTTTAGTGATTCACTCCCATGCAAAGCTCTTATTTTCCAATGCAAATATTGCATAAGGATAGCACAGTACTCTTAAACATGAACAAGACATAAACCAATTTCATTCAGATTATGTTTGTGTCATAAATAAGGCTCTGTATCCACTCGGTTCAAATCGGCCTCCTTAAGCAGGCTTGCACTCGTTAAATCCTGTCTATGACCTCAGGCAGCCTGTTCTAAATGCATGACTCTTGCATGTGAAGAGAGGAGCTTGGAAAATAACAACTGAGCTAAGGCTAAATCTATTTGGATTCATTACATCTATGACCAGACTGTCTTTGTAAATAACAGTTATTTACATATATTTTAAGAACGGTGAGTTTTGCATATGGAAAACAGAATCACAAGAATATGAAAAACTCATTCAAGTTTATGTGGCCCACAGTCACCAAAAAAAATGGCTGGTTATCCCTTCATATTTTACAGAAAATACACAGTCAGTGCCTGCCT
Source organism: Morus bassanus (assembly GCA_031468815.1). Lineage (NCBI taxonomy): Eukaryota > Metazoa > Chordata > Aves > Suliformes > Sulidae > Morus > Morus bassanus. Next base: position 66,138,356 of record CM062568.1, read on the forward strand.
ACTAAAATCACTACATTTCTTCCGTCCCTTTTTTTTCACACCATCCTTTTTTGGTTTTCTGCTCATCATACTAGCTTGAGTAGATCTTGCATATGCAATTCTCTGTGTGTGCGTATGTCTGAAATGACTACTATCACTGAGTGACAAGCCAGTATCCAGGCACATTTTGATGCTTTTTTTTTTGAAAAAGAACTTTAGGAATTTTCCAGCAGCACAAAGTATGGGAAAGTGAAAAAGGTTACATACAGGAATTTGACTGTTTTTAAACAAATGTCTTCAGATAGTTTCTCAGTAAAGCACACTTGTAAAGTAACAGGTTTTCTAGTTGTTAACCTGGTCTTATTCCTGTTTGAAAAGATTCAGTTCTGTCAGCTGTTTAATTTTTTAATACAGGGTTTTTTCCTACTTTAGGCTTTGCTTAGGAGCCCCAATAAGGTGCTATAGCTTGAAATCTTCTGTGGCTGTGCTGCCACAATTAAGGGACTTGACTCATGCTACACAGGACTCTGACTCAGGAGCAAGAATGGCTTATGCTGCCGTGGCTGCAATGTTTCCTGCTCACAGTCTAGCTTTCTCTCCTCTTTTGAGTTTACTTACTCCACTGCAAGATGGGCTAGGCTTTTTGGGAAGCAGCCATAACCCCAAAGTTTTTAGGCCTGTCAAAATAAACCTGCACTGATATGTGGTTCTTTAATTCATGGCCATTAGAAACTTCATTCACAATTTAGCCATCCATGCAGAAAAGGCGAGAACAGAGAACTGTGTCTGGGAAATGCTTTTTCTTGCCCGAGGTTGGTCACTCTTGCTCCCCAGTTGTTAGCTTGTGGACATGCATTCTCTTCAAGGTCTGTCTGTGGTGCCTGAAATTACTATCATCCATAGCCATGTATTGGCAGGTTGTGTTAACCAAGCCAGTTTTATCTAAGAAAGATTAAAGGAGGTAATGGGGGAAGACAGAGGGGTGCCACTCCTGAGAGGATACTGAGGACCTAGGAGATTAAAACATTATCAGAGTGTGCTGCTGTTTGCAAAACAAAGCCCATTATAAGCAGTGTCATGACCTGTGCAACAACTGCCCAGCCAGAAAACCACGTCCCGGCCAGGAGTTAGGGGGATCGAATGCAAGTCCACATGTTACCATCAGTCCAAAACCTGACAGCTTATTTTGAGTTCACTTGTATCAGAAATTTATCTCTAAGCTCGCTGACTTTGCTGTAAACTGGCTGAGGATCATTCACATGTTCTGTACTGACATTCTCCTGAGGAGGTTGTGACCTTGGTCAGGGAAAAAAGGAGGGGTGGAGCACTAAATAGCTACAGGTGACAACCTCCTTAAACGCTACAGTTCACTTGTCATCCCTCTAAATTTTCCATGGCAAGAACAGGATCAAATGGACATCACGTGACTGTATAGAGGTCCTAAATCACATTGCACAGTTAGCGTGCAAGCTCCACCCTCTGCTTTTGTTAGAGAGTGGAGCTTGTGTGTAGGACATACCTACACCAGTGCAGATAAACCAGTTTGAATGATCTTGACCTAAGGGCTGACACCCACTGAAATAATGAGAGATTTTTTTTGCCAAATTTGGTAGGTATACAGTTTGGTTCTAAGTGTAACTTTAGACAAGTCAGAATTGATTTGTACAGTCTAGAATTAAGACTAAATTGGCAACTCAAGTAAAACTTCTTGCTGGGAAAGGTAGTATATGAACAGGATGAATTGCCAGGGAAGATGAACTAGAAGAAAGAAAATATCATTTTTAACGTTGTTCTGTGCCTTGCTTTTCAGCCATTTACAAAGAAATAGACCTTTTACCCTACTGGTTGTCTTATGAGAACATACTAACCTTCTCAGGAAGAGGATTCATTAGAGCTATTGTGCTGGTAAGGTCCTGAAACAGAAAGACAGAGGAGGTAAGAAAATACATGTGATCACTGTGTGAAGGCAATTTGATTGTCCAGGTCACCACACATACCACTTGTTTGCCGCATGAAATCCTGGAGACCAAGCCACAGGCTCTTTCATGCTAACTTAATCCTCAGAAGAGAGTTAAGCAAAAGGCCATTTTACTCATGAACAACAGCAAGCGAACTGCATAAAGGTGCCTTAAAGTAGGGTGCCACCAGGAAGCCTTTGGTGATTCATGCTGGAACAATTTAAGCAGGTAATGCCCCCAGCGGTCTGCTGCACCTCTCTGTGGAGGTTACCACGCCTACAGCAAAAACAGCTTGGCTTCCCAGCCACACCAGCCCACAGTCCAGCACATTAGGTTTAAATGGAATTGATGGCCATTTAAGGTAGTATGCCAAGCTTGAGGCTGTGGCAGCTGAAAAGCAGCCACAGTGCCTGCTCTGTCAGGTTTGCAAAGGGGCAACAATCTCTTCCAGAAGAGCAGAGCAGCCAGCAGGAGCAATGTACTATTCTAAGTTGCCCAGCTGTGTTCTTTTTAAAGCATTATTTTATTTGCTGCTATTTTGCATTTTCAGTTGGTATCACCTTTTCCAAGTGATCCTGTGTAAAGACAGCTACTGCTATTATGGTTGGTGTGGCCATACCCAAGCCAGAACGTGGGTCTGGTACTCTGTTCTCAGTGTAACCATAGCAATGTGAAGCTGTGCATCTGAGACATAGCAGAAGATATGTTAATATCTTCTTCCCAAGGAGTCAGTTGATACAATGTGAAGTACAACAAGCCTTGTGTCCATTACACAATATGTTTTGACAGGGAAACACTGGGGAAATGACTACTGCTGTGAAAAAAAAAGCTTTCTGTAGACCATCCCTGGTTACTCTGCTGGCTAGGTAGTGGCCACCTCTGTGCTGATGTATTTAACATGTTTCAGGTGTTTTCTCCCTTCTGCATTATGAAGATAGAGTGTTCCCCCTTAGTTCCCTGGATAGGAACATCATATATTTATTTTCCACATTTAGGAGAGGGGGAAATTTTTAGCTAGGTGTCCTTACCAGGCATTGCTTCAGAGAAATCGGTGGCAGCATTCCTTAAAACACAGGCAGACAAAAAAAAACCCCAAACAACAAACCCAAACCTTCTTAAAACTATCAGGTGGATTTCAATCAATTAATTTATTTCAATTCAGTCCAATGGATTGGCAGTCTATGAAGGTGAATAAGAGACCCCTCTGGCAGAGGTCCTATTACCTTCAGGAAAAGGGCTCACTGATGCATCAAAACTCAATTTGAAACTCCTCATATGATTAGAGAAAGGTGCTGTTACCACATCAAATGCACAGTGTCAGAATCAGTTTAAGCCAGTTTGAAAAGTCATGGCCACTGATGGGGCAAGTTCTTCCCCCTCACCCTTGGCCACAGGTGCCTGCTGCCCCTGCCATGCTGGCACACAAGGTGACATGGATCAGTTTGTTGAATTCACTAAATATTGATCTTACAAACAATAGAAGGTTGTGTTCCAGCTGGAGCAGAGGAGAAGATGTGAATGCATTATCAGGACAAAATCACCGCTTTTGTGAATAGGGAAGTCTTAGGTCACCACCCCAAGAGAATGACTGATTAGTGACTTCATATTCAAAGAAATATGGTCTGCTTGTGGTTAAAAGTCCTTTTGAACACCTTTTTAAAAAAACTCTGTGTATTCAAGTTGCTTTTAATAAGCCTTGTTGTGCTGGGTTTGGCTGGGAGACAATTAATTTTCTTCATAATAACTGGTATGGGGCTGTGTTTCGGATTTGTGCTGGAAAACAGTATTGATAATACAGGGATGTTTTCATTATTGCTGAGCAGTGCTTGCACAGAGTCAAGGCCTTTTCTGCTTCTCAATCCACCCCACCAGTGAGTGGGCTGGGGGTGCACAAGAAGTTGGGAAGGGACACAGCTGGGACAGCTGACCCCAAATGACCAAAGAGATATTCCATACCATATGGCATCATGCTCAGCATATAAAGCTGGGGGAGGAATAAGGAAGAGGGGAACGTTTTGTCTTCCCAAATAGCCATTATGCATGATGGAGCCCTGCTTTCCTGGAGATGGCTGAACACCTGCCTACCCATGGGAAGTGGTGAATGAATTCCTTGTTTTGCTTTGCTTGCATGCACAAATTTTGCTTTACTTATTAAACTGTCTTTATCTCAACCCACAAGTTTTCTCACTTTTACTCTTCTGATTCTCTCCCCCATTCCACCACGGGGGAATGAGTGAACAGCTGTGTGGGGCTTAGTTGCCTGCTGGGGTTGAAAAATGACAGTTCTTTTTGGTGCCTGACATGGGGCTCAAAGGGTTCGAGATAATGACAGATTTGATTGGAATGTGCTAGATCAAATTTATAGCTGTTATTGCCATTTAGCTATTAATTGGCAGCCTCCCGTGCTTGCCATGGGTCTTGCTTGCCTTACTGTATATTAGAGTCTGGTGGTCATTAGTGGCTGCTTTTTGCTTTTGCTGCTTGCTCTACTGCTTATCATCTTACTCTGCTGTGCTTGGGAATATTCTGATAACAGCAATGGCCAGGGCATCACTGCTGTTGTTTCTGTGCTGCTGTACTGGACAGGCTGAAACTCCAGTGTGAACTTGAGTCAAAGGGACTGTGACATCTGGATGAGTCCATGCCAGAGCAGGACACCCCAAACCCTCTGTGGCCATGGATAAGCTCATGCCAGAGCAGGTACGTCTCCAAGCATCGGTGGCCATTGTTATGTCTGTGCCGCAGCAGGTATGCCTCTGAAGAGATTGTGGCCCAAGAATAAGTCCACACTGGAGAAGGTACACCTTGAAGCATCTGTGGCTGTGCATGAGGTCATGCTGGAGCACCTCAAATTGCGTGGCCATGGATAAGCCCATGACAGAGCAGGTACACCTCTGGAGGGATTGCAGCCATGGGTAAGGCCATGTTGAAGCAGGTTTACTTCGGAAGGGACTGTGGCTGTAGGTAAGGTCATGCTGGAGCAGGAAAATCTCTGAAAGCGTTGTGGCCCATGAAGAAGGCCACGCTGGAACAGGTGCTCCTCAAAGTGACTGTGGCTGTGGATAAGTCTATGCCACAGCAGGTATACCTCTGGAGGGACTCTGGCTCATAGATAAAGCTCCATGGGAGCAGGTACAACCCTAAGGGACTGCAGTCTGTGGAAAAGTCCAAGCTGGAGCAGGGGCAAGGGGAGGAGTTCATTGCAATGTTAAACCCTATAACCTGGCCCAAAGGGACCAGGTGTGGAGATTGTAACGGAAATACCTTTAAATTGTTGAAATCCATGATTTGAGTTGTGTGTTATAGGAGTTACTATGGCAGGAACCACCTGAACCAACGGAGGACACGCCTTTCAAGAAGCAGTGCAAGTGCAGCAGTGACCCAACCTGAGCTGGCTTTGATGCCCGGTATTTCCAGGCAACACACCACCTCTCCTGTCCTGAGTGACCACCATAACAGATGGAGCCCAAAGTCATGGACTAAATGAACTCAGTGGGCATTTTGTGGTCATTTATGGACATTTTACAGACATTTCACAGGGGTGGTCCATAGACTAAGGGTATGATATCTGTGTATTATATCAAAGGATGGGAAGGGTGGTGGTGGATAATGAGAATGTACTGGGTAGTGTGAGATGTGAGCATGACGTAAATGGTATGAAATAAGGGATGGAGATTCTCTCCACCATCCCACCGGGGGGAGTGAGCAAGCAGCTGTGTGGTGCTTAGTTGCTGGCTGGGGTTAAACCACAACACCTATGTTTTCTAATATAACAGAGAATTTTTAAAATTTTCAATTACTAAAATTCTAAATATTCTAAGAGTTGGAATATTTATGACGTTGTTCCACAATAATAAATACTATACCTTCTCTTTATTGTGTCACTTAGTGAAAGAGATGTGATTTAAATCAGTTGTGGGCCCATGATCATAACTGTTGAACTACTCAGAAAAAACAAAATGGGATTCAGTCTGGCTTTTATGCATGTGTGCTGGCTTTATGCTAATTGTCAGCAGTTAGCTTATACAATTAACAATTGCTAAACTACTCAGATCAATATTGAGTTCCTAATTATATTGGTAACTCTTCTGTCTTACATATCTGGTGCCAGACGAGTAGCTCCTTAGCATTGATAGATCAGAATTTCATGACAGGAGTACTTGAGTTAGGAGTTAGGCTTGTCCTTTTGGCCCTGAATAAGGCTGGCCAAAAATATATTAAGTCAATAATGTATTGCTCAAAGGTACCGATACTTCACAAGCAAAATGTTTAAATAGGTTTTAATTACTATTTTACTGTTTGAACAATGTTCAGATTCTCATCTATTAGTCATTGTTGTGCTTAATACTGTTTGTTCTGTGGCTTAGAAACTTTCATAACATATAGTCTACTTAAGAACATGTGTTTCAGTTAATTTTCCTCACTGTAAAATCTGGCAGTATAGGCATGGGAATGGAGAACCTGCCTGTGTCTTCTTGTCAGGATCCTCTGCTATCACAAAAACCTCATCTCAGGTAATTCCCAGGTAACACTATCACCCATTTTACATTAGCATTCTTCCTCAAAACAGTTTAGGTTATTAATCTAACTTATCCCTATTAGAATATTGTTCCAGAGCCTTATTTTTCCAATGGTCCTGATAATTGTTTGATTTCATGAAATGGCGAATTGCAGCACGTTGTCTCATTTCACTGGGAAGACATTACAGTATTTATGTTTTCTATGATGAACTCTATGAATTCTAGTTACAAGAGAATTTTAGGTGCAGTTTAATTACAAAAGAACTGTAGGAATAGCAAGACCTAAATTTCTTAACTCAGATTGAAAGATAATGCATTCATCAACAGCTTTTTTTTATTGTTATACTTCTGTAATAAAGCTAAACAACTTGTGAATTGTTCAAAACAATGCACTCTATCCAGCTTGCATCAAGTTATCTCTGTTGAAAACCAATGCAAATGAGGTGTAGCAACTAATGACATAGGTCTTCTCTTTCTTAATGTGAGACTGAATTTTTCATTGGTAAATCATAGTATGCCTGGATTGCTGATGGCATAATGGAGAATTACATCTCAAATTGACTTTAAAATTAGTTATTTCCTTTATACTTTCAATCATTTAATAACTAAGCACTTAAATCCTCAAGTGATCATTTGTATTTCATTGTCCCTCCTTTTCAGCTGTAGGTAAGAAATAATTAGAAAGCTATCTTCTTTGCAGCTCTATTCATTTTAAAATAATACCTATTATTATGTGTGTAATCAGAAGTAGAGTGGGATCATTTTAAATATATAAAATTAAAATGGAATTACATCTGATAGCTCCAATAAATTAATAAAAGGAACACTGGCTATTTTTGCACAAAGATTCCTTAAAATTACTCTAGAATAAAAAAAACTTACATTCATTTTGTCTTGTATTTTATTCTGTAACTTGTATTTGAAATATATATATATTTAGGTTATTTTTGTCTTATTAACAAGAATGGTACTATAAACTACAGAAAACAAGTGATTAATGTGTATCATAAACATATTAAAAATATAACATTAAAAAATCTTTGAGTGACAAAGCTGTGAGTAGTTGCAATTTCACATTTATGAAATGGAAACATTTTGTTGAAAACATGTTCTAGTTTCAAAATGAATACAGAATGATTTTTTTATGTAATTAGCATGCATACTTGCAAAGGTTCAGATAAAATTAGAATTCAGTCAAGATGAAAAACTACTTAACATGCACAAAAAGGGACCCACAATTAGAGATTGGAAGGGGGTTAGGCACAATAGTGGGAATACATAATTCAAAATGTCACTCAGCAATCTACTTTGGAATAATATTATTTGTACGCTGATTCTCCTGTTTGGCAACTCAGAACATACGTCGGCTCAAAACAGGAAAATAAAAGGTACTTCACATAGTTTTGTTTGGGAGGATAGCAAAAACTGGAACATTTTCTGACTGCTTCAGGAGAGATTTCTATCTAATGAAATATGACTGCTGTCTTTCACCTGGTTTTCATTCAAAAACCTATTCATAAACCTATGCACAAAATTCAGTGCAGATTTCCTAAACTCCTCAACGTATCTGCTCCAACATCTTAGCTCATTAAGTAAAAAGTAATGCAGCTTAACATGGACTAGTTTGAAACAGAGGAGAACAAAAAGCAGGAAAAAAAAAGCAGAGGAAGCAAGTTAAATGAACACATTCTAGAAATTCTAAGTCTTTTGAGGAGACAGAAAAAAGAAGTGCAGTTAACTTATCCATAGCTTGGAGTTTTATTCAGATGTTTTCTCAAGGCTTTCAGAGAAGGAGAGTTGGGAAGGAAAAAGAAACTCACTGTGGAATAGCTGGAAAATACAGCAGAAAGGACAGAATATGTGGCATGAACAGTTACAGAAAACTGGCAGATAGTGACAGGAGAGTCAATTGACAAGAGCAAAGGTCAGCATAAAAGAAATCAGTATTAAGGCTCTGAAGCATGGAGAAAAATATCTACACACTAAACAAAATTGTTTACTTAGTTTTGATTTATAGCTGCTACATCAAGAATTTCAGTTACAGTTAGCCGCATAAGACAACATTTCTCTTCAATCCAGACCTTGCCAGTGAATGAAAATATCTGATTTTCAAAACAACCTTTCAGAACGAGAGTATTAGGTAACATAGGACTGATGAGTAACTATAGTGTTATTAAAATTTATCTCATCTAATGTACTAAGTCTAATAGTTAGTCAGTTAGTTTGTTGTTCCACTCTCAAAAGCTGAAATGAAAAATGAACTGACAAAAACCACATTTAAGAAAGGCAAGTTTCAAAAAACTAAAACATTATATAGCTCCAAGCTTTGCCTCGTGTTCGCAAGTAGCAATCAAGTTACTTGCTTATTGATGGCAAGTAAGGTGACTGACCATCAGCCTTCCTGGATGATATCAGACATTGAAAACGCTGTGAATCCTAACCAGTATCATCAGGTACCAACATTTATGAGACTTCTTGAGTTTCTTGCAACCATTCAACGTTAAACTGCTCTGCAGACACAAATAGTTGTTCAAGCAGCTGTTCTGGCCAGGGGCAGTCTTTCATCAGCTCATTTTTTCTACCTTTTACCCACAGTTTATCATAGAAGTAGCTCTGGGGGTTTGCACTCTCCAGACTAACTTTGACAGAAGTTAAAGAGCACTCACACAAGTCTTTCTGCAGTGTTACAACAGTGATAAGTCAAGGCCCTGCCGGCTCTAGCACAGTAAAACCCAGAAAAAGTTGTCTGTTTATAGGCTGAAGTTTGCATTGTGCATACGAGATCAACTTAAAAATTTAATAAATTAGTGAAGTAATGTAAATACAAGTAGATAATGGCTGAGGGAAGGATTGTACAGAAGCCTTTGCCTTCATTTTTGCAAACCTGTGAATAGATGGGAATATAGAGAGTGCTGTTACAGGTTTTGGACATTGAACAGGTGCGACATCACATCACAGATCTTCAGAAAGATATAGAACAAATTCCAGCATTTAGAAAGTGTTTCTTCAGCACACCGTCTGATGTGGTTGGCCTCACTGGGACATGGAGAGATGTTCACTGCAGGACACATGACACAAGATTTTTTCAATTTCTAGCTGCTTAGCATCACCTCTCTATGTGATATCACTTCCATGGCAGAACAAACTGTGTGAGTATTCTTCATCCACCGCAGCGCAATAGCATTTAAACTAATTTAAGCTAGTTTTTCACTGTACCAAATGAGGTGTATTCATGTAGTAATTTCTGAACATCTCTGAACACTAACCTCCAGCAAAGCTTTCTGACAACCAAAAGTGGCAACTTATTAAAATCAGTCCATTGAAATTCAGTACTGGTTATCCAGTCTACAAACAATAACTTTCTGCAGGTCACTGTAGAAGTGTAAAAACCAGCAATGTCTTTGCAATAGCTAAAAGTAGGGAATTTACCTCTTCGGCAGTTGCACCTCTACACTTAGGGATACCAGAGGTAGTTGTTGGACGCCACCTTGCCTTTTATTAAGGTGGCTTCTAAAGCCAGAGTGAACATGGAGTACCAAGGAGTTATCTTTGATAATGTCTCCTTTGGTCAGCTCTTTTATTTATTGATTTGTTTTCAGCACTGATTATAGGATGCAGTAGACCTGCTTAGTGTAAGTGGGTGGAAAAATATTTGCCTGATCAGGGATACAAGAAACCTAAGTGCTTCGTGAATGAAGAAAACAAATGAAAGGACCAGCAAAAATCTGCTATCTTGAGTTGCTGTTAGAAAATAAAATGCAGAACTTCACCTACCATGAAAATTTTATAGAATGAATATTAATGTTATGAAGAGAAGTAGGGTGGATTTGCATTATGTATTTGACTTGTCCCTGGAGCGCAGAAACTGACACAGACTTGTGACTGCATTAACTATAGCTAAATTTTAATTTAAGATGATTGATTGTTGAGCATTCTGTTAATTAACCTCCATATTCTGTATTTTCCTACAGAATCTGAAATGTCCTTTCAAAGTATGTTTTCCAACTTAACCATCAAAAAATATGGACATGAGCTTCATTCACAAAAGATGCCTTGTAATAGCAATCCATGAAAAAGAAAAGAACAAATGGCAAATATAATACAACTGTATTTGAGCTCAGAAATAGTTTCATGAAAACCAAAAAATATTTAAATCCAGGCTAGTTACTTGTCATTTCAAAGCTAGAAGCCCAGTCCTCAGAAGCTCATAGGGGACTGGTCCTCATAATATAGAGTTAAGGTCTGACAGCTCCGTTTTAATAACCAAAAGACAGTAAATTAATTTTTAAAAAATTAATGCTTGGAAGAATGTCCCCTTCCCCCCTCATCTAAATGCAACCAACTTTGTTTCCTTTGAGCTTCTATTTCTCCCCTTCATCTTGGATTTAAAATTAAACACATGTTCAACCACAAAATAAAATTTCTTCACTGATTCTGCATTATTTGCTAACAGGTTTGTGCAATATATCTGATTTCTCATCCTGGCATAATACAAAGGTCAGATTAGTGATACGAATGATTAAAATCATTTGCCCAGGATACAAAAGGGTGCTTGTTTCTTAATGCAAAACAGCCTCTTTCTAAATCATGTACTTTCTCAAACAGTCGCATGTACTATGAAGGAACCTTCTACATACTGTGACATAGAGAAAGGGAGGGATCCTTCTCCGGTCAATACCAGTCACCACAAGCAGCTGTTCTACATGTAATCAAGCATCACTCCATCACTCTTCAGCTGCCCCACAAATGGCATCTTTGAAGCATCTTGTCTGTGACAGTCTAATGCAAATTTCAGCACCTTTACTTTCCAGTGCAAAACAGATCATGATTCACAGAAAACTAGAAGGAAAACAAGGCAGTTAAAATGATTTACTTGTTTTGGGATGGCACACTGTACCATTCAGATTGAGATTTAGGGTGGGATTAATCTAAACACTGAAGTCATCTCAACGCTGGAGGACTAAGCCAAATTATTTCTCTGTACTCCCCCACTGTGTGTCCAGGAAAAGAGATAGACGCCACCAGACGGTGATCACCCCATCCTAATACGGGTGTCAGAGGTAGTGTGATGAATTGCTTCCTAAGGCACCTATCTCTTTTCACTGACTACAGGGGAAGCACAGACTAGACATCTTATTTTATAGGCTAAAATTAGGTGAGATTAAGGCTACCCAGCTGCTCCAAAGTCAGACAGCATTTATTTTGCTTTTGCGTACCTCATGATAGGTGCAGATAGCAGGATCCAGAAAGGATGAACAGAGCTCAGTGAGTGGGTAGTTGTTCAATATGTCTTTTTAGACTCATCTCTCGACACACGCCCCATCCATTATTTACTGCACACCATCTGAATGCTGCACTGGATAGAGAATCACCCATTTTCTTGTGGGCTTTTCAATGGTGCTGTCATTGTAGGACTCTATTTCTCTATAAATGCTAATGAATTTATCTTCCTGACACCCAGGTGGTAGTATTATCTTCCTCTTATGTGTTGTGAGTGGAGACACTGAAAAAAAGTAAAAACAGTCCTCTGATATTGTTTCCCCCACAAACATGTTTTCCAGCTGGATTTTTCAGAGTACTTAGCAATTTCAGGCCTTCATAAAGTCAAAGTACAGTTCCTGTTCACTTCTGCTGCAATTACTGGTGCTTAGCATTCAGCTGAGTAGTCTCTAGGTGTTTTAAGATGGATACCCAGAAAAACGAAGAAAAAACAGGGACCCAAATGCCTCCATTTGAAGTTCTCTGCCATACTTGTGACACATTTTCCAACATTTGCAACCAAGCAGATCCATGCCTTTTTCACTGTTCAGCTTTGACTCATTCCCTGTCTGAATGCACTTCCTGTATTTCCCCTCCTGGCTGGGAGATCCTTGGCTTTTTGGGCTGCTCACTGCTAGATGCTTCATATATCCTCAGACATAAACAGCTACAATCAAAGCCATGTTCCAGGCCCCCTGCCGATGTGAACAAGCTCTGTAAGACTGTGCCTAGATGGAGTGGCGGGTATATACTGTACTGGGGACAGAAAGGGCCCATTGACAAGTTAAATAAAGAGGCCCATAAACCAGACTTGAGCATTGGACCCCTGATCATTGAGATTGCTGGCTCTTCTTTCCCTAAAAGAATTCCCACATGAACAGGGGTAATTATGTCCTCGACCTCCAGGGCATCACAGAGTTCGCAGGATGATGCGCTTCATGGCACAGACACCCGTCCTGCTTGAGGAGCTGTGCCTGAGCAGTGCGGGCATCAGCCCGTCGGTGCCGCTTGGTTTCAGCAGCAGGAGTTGGTCCCTGGTGCTCATATTTTGCCAAAATACTCCCCCAGGGCTATGCATGAGAGCGGGTCCCGCTGTAAGACAGAATGATCTGTCTTTCTGCCAATGTTTGGCTGAAGGGTGTGACTCTCCTCTTTCCGCAGCTCTGCCTGCATAGTGTCAGGCTTGAAATAAATGTATGGAGCAGTATATGCTCTTCTACTACTTTATTATGAAAACAGTGGTAGTAGTGCTGTAGCTGGGATGGGATAGAGACACAAGAGCAGCAGGGTTTGCAGGAAGAAATTCTATTTTTTATTATTAAATAATTAAAAATAACTTTTATCTCACCTTGCTCTGTAAATCATGCTTGTATTTCAAAACCAGGCTTTTTTTCTGTGCTAAACAACCCTAACCCCTAAAAAATAACAAAAGAAAGCCTTTTTTTTCTGAAAGAATAGCTGCCAGAAAGATGTTTTTGCCAATGCTGCTATCTGTCCAGGCTGTGTGGCAGGGGTACACCAACTGGATATGTTAGCTGAATAAGCTTTAATATTTCAGTGAATTTCAATTACTTTATTCAAATAAAAGAGTCTGTTGCACTTAAGAATAAAAGAAAAAAAGTTATAGGAAAGATTTAGAATAAAAGTCATCAATACCATGGTCTGATTTTAATTTAATGAAAGTTAAATCATGATAAGCACAAATGGTAAATTAAGATAAGCATAAACAGTGTTCATAAAATCAGTATAAGTTTTGGCTTGTAAATTGATATAAAAATAAAAAGTGAATAGGATATTCAGTATTGCCAAGCCAGTGGATTTCCAAAGTTAAATATGGGATTAATCAGAGTCCATTAATCTTCATATTCCATCTGACCAAATGTAAAGAATTTTTATCAACCTCATTGATAATTTTTACCATTTACATTTTTTAGCTTGCACAAACCACTCCTTTATTGCTACATTCCTGCTTTTAATGGGGCTATTTTCTGTAGAAAATTGTGCAAAAAATAGATTTGACATTGCAGTGCTTCTGTCTTCACAAGTCTTTCTTTATCTCCACATCCATTAGCTGGCTGTTTGCAATATGGATTTATTTCAGTCTGCTTCTTGCACCATCAAGGTCTTTAAATGAAGTTCTGCCCCTGTACATAAAAAGACTTCTTAATTTGTAGTTTTCACATTATACAGAGATTAACAGTAGAAGGTTATTAACAGTGCAAGGTTATTAAGAGCATGTTTAATATTATTTGAATGATAGCAGAATCCCATGGAATCCCATTTTGGCATAACTTTATTAGTGACACAAGTATTCAGCTAATTCCATGCTTTTTCCTAGAATGACCAATAATAAATTACTGCAAATCAGTATGCATTTTAAGCTCCTTTTCAGCTAGCAGTCGACAATTTTGTGGTCTATTAGAGGCCGTAGTTGCTCAGTGTAAGCACTGAGAAATGAATGCACTTTACCAATGGCAAAGCTAATAATAGTATTACTATTCTTTCACAGAAATTTCTTTCTGGTTTACATACGATCATGGCAGATAGATTTGGAAGTTTTTGAGTTCAAGCCTAGCATTCAGTAGGCTAATTTTCTAAACTCTGGTGAGAGTCAGATCCCGTCACGTTTCACTTCAGTGTAATCTAGGGAGGAGGAGAACAGGGGAGGCATGGAGGCTCTATCAGCTAATTTGGCTTGTAAGGCACTAGAGTTGATAATTTCTGGATCTAACTGTGGCTTACAACTAGCCATTCTGAGCTTTGTTACTAATCCTCAGTGGAAGGTCTTTGCCCCCAGAGCTGAGCAGACGTCAGGGATAGCCCAGGAGTGTGTTTCCCCCTGCCTTGCCACAGGCACCCACATGGACACTAACCTGACCAGACCTGTGACTAGGAAACCCTCTCAAGATCCCTCAAAACACCAGTGCTGGAGGACGAATCCACTATCAAACCACATGTCAGGTGTAAATATCATAAATTGCCATGACTGTTTATAAAGTAATCATAAATCTAAGCTCTTAATCAGCACCTACACTGAAAACACCATAGACTCAGAGGAGTCAGCTAATACATTAAAAGCATACATCTACACATACCAAATAAAACTCTTCTTCTCCTAGCCCAGGTAATACTTTCCCCATAAGTTTCCAAAATCTCACAATCAGTCTCAAGTCTTATTCCTTTGTGATTTTCTCACAAATTTCTTGCAAAACCAACCTAGATGCTCAAATATGCACTTCTTTAAAAACCTTTGTTTTGGTTTTCCACTAGAAAAATAGAAGGATGATTTGCTGTTGAAGGATAGGCTTATTTTAATTTGTAACCAAATGATGCTTAACGCTAGGAGCCTTCTTTTAACATCACTTTTTTTGTTTATTAAAATTCCCTGCTGTTGTACAGCATCTGCAGCATATCCTGTGGGATGCTCATATAGATGAGCCCCTGGCAGCTATCAGTGCTTTTTAATCTTCATATCATCCAGCCCTACTCAGACAAGGGTTGTAGTGTAGTTCCAGATTTCTTTTTCTCTGGTGGCAAAACCAATTTAATAGATTTCCATCCTTTCTCACCCCAGTTACTCATTCCCTCCCTTGTACAACAATTTATCACCTCCTTAGCTGTGCCTGTGTTGGAGGACAATGTGTGTTCAGTGCCATGCTCTAAATTAGATGAGGGAAATAATCTAGGTTGAAAAGACATTTTTTTTCTGGAGGATTTTTTCCTAGCTTAGAACATTTTGCTGATCCTATTGAGTAAAATCTTATCAATGACTCCACTGGCAGAACTGAGAAGATAAATCTCAGTAAGGGAATGGAAGCAGGCAGTTAGAGAGGAAAATGTTGTCAGAGCGAAAACTGTTCACGGACCTCCATCTTTAGATGCCGTATGTTTTAGTTCCTCCTTAGAGAACTCCTGCTTTCTATGATACAGAAGCTCTGCAGTGCAAAGAAGTCTTGAAAACAAATTTAGTCATAACTATGAAATCCACAGATGTCACAGAACTCTAAAAATCCATAGAACACTTTGGAATTTTTATTCAGACAAGAAAATTGTTATTTGGTTCCTAATTTTATTGTCTGTTAAGCTTTCTGCCTGGCTCCTGAATTTGCAGCTCTGTAAGAGCTGATTTTGCACTTTTCATTTGAAAACCTATTTTTCTGATTCAGAAGAGGGATTTGCTCCACCATTGCATATAACATTTTGTTGCCTAGTTACTTTTTAGCCTAAAAGTGTGAGATAACTGACACAGAACAGACAAAGTCTTGAATACATAACCTGTGATATTTGTGAAACGCACAACATTTCTGTACAGAGTGCATAGGAACAGCCAAAAAAGAAATAGTTTGGTCCGTGGCTGAGATCCCAACAAGCAATGAAAATCCTGGAAACACCTCGCCTTTAGTCATGGGCAATAGGTATGGAAAGCATATCTACCCAGTTGGAGTGGTAATTTTTTTAAGCTCGCGTTGAAGTATGGATAGCTTTGGTAGTGGTTTCTTTGCAAAGAAATATCTGGGTAGCTCAAGATAAACTAGTGCGCGATGTGCTCACAGTGTCTGAGGAAGAGCAGAAGTTCAGCAAAATTATTGAACGAAATGGTGAAAAATAGAGACTACTTTAGCCAACGCATCACATGAGCGGAAATAAAGAGGAAGGCGAGGCCAGGGAGCTGCCAGACTGGGATGTCAGCCCACGGGTGGGGCCAGGATCAGGCCCGGTGAGGGGAGCCAGGGCCAGGCACAGGCCGGGGTGGCCGGGCAGGGCTGTGGGGCCGGGGCCGGGCCGAGGCCAGGCCAGGCCGTGGGCCCGCGGGTGGGCCCGGCTCAGTGGGGCCGGTGGCTGGGCAGGGCTGTGGGGAGCTGGGCTGTGGTGTCACTGGGGCAGGGGCTGACGGCCCCGGGGGGCTGCCGTGGGGTCTGGGCTGTGGGCGGGGTGGGGGAGAGCCGGGGTGGGCACGGCAGGGGGGGCCTCAGTGCCCTCGCGGCCCTGGCAGGCAGAGAGTCAGGTCAAGGAGTGATGGGGTGAGGGAGGATAATGTCATCAGATAAATCTTCCAGAACTCATTTGCCATGGGTTAGGTGAGACATTACAATGAAAAAAAAAAACAAACCCTAGCAGGTTTAACAGTTTGCTGAACACAATTTGTTATGATATTGTTATAGAAATAAAACATACTCTATGCCTCTAAGCCACTGAAAAGCAATCATAAAATTACCGCAACCAATAAACATACCACAATGGAAACAGAAATGTGAAGTAAATTTTTAAGGCCTTGTCTTGCCCTGTGTGTGAGAGGAGGGGAGTCTGCTCTATTGTTAAAAAACATCATAGAAAAGATCTTAGAGACAAAAGTTCTTGCAAATATGTTTTCATTCAAGCCTGCCTGATCCTGCCTCCATCCTGCTCCCACTACATTCCTGATTAAAAAAAGAACAGGGTTTGATATAAGGTTGTCCCACTGCTTGCCTTACCCTCTTATCTTGTGGGTCTCTGTGGGCTATTAGCACCCAAGGGGAGGATAAATCTTTTGCCCCCTTCTGCCTTATTTTATGAACAGGTAAAGCTGTTTTTAAAAAAAAAAAATAGAGAGCCAATAAAGGGAGTTTTTTCCTAGCTTGAAAAAATGGTTTCTCATTTTTACTGGAAGATTTTCTAAAGGACTGAAAAGCTCTCTGCATCTTTCACAGTGGAGGGACGGGCAGTGGGTTTCACAAGGGCAGTGACTGGGCATTCAGACAGGCATGCCTGCCCCGATCCCCCTGCTGCCCATTCCCCGCTCGTCCCACCCGTGTCTCAGTGGCTGTGTGGCAAAGGAGACTGAGGAACTGGAGACATTTACTTACACTGCTACATCAGCCTGTCCCTAACAAATGCATCCATCTACAAACCTCCAAACGGGAGGGCTTGGTCCGTAGAAACACTGAGGTGTGGGAAGGATCTGTTGTACCCGTTATACAGCTGCCCACTTTATTGTGCTTTCTGCTGAGTTCCTTTTCTTTAAGAAAAGAAAGCCTAATCTTGCTTTTCTCCATTTTAAACCCAGCTGTACTTTGTTTGGAGATGGTTATGAGCAGAAGCACTTGTTCTAAGCTACAGGGTTTAACGTTTTATTTTGAATTTGAGGTAAGAATGGGTCCTCTGCAATTCTCTTACTGCTACTTTTGGAGAGTTTATATTTTATATGAGGCTGGAACACATCAAATAACTAAAACATGCTTTTTCCCCAGTGATAGTTTCTAATTACTGCTTAACTATAAAACTGAATGAGGAATTAGTTGGGCAGTAGAATGACAGAGAGTTCGACATAAACACTCAAAATGAAAAATAAACTCACCTGGGAGGGGAGGGGAGGAAAACAACAACATATGCAACCCATTTTATAATTCAGGACAGTCTTGAACATTTCAGCTATTTCTTCAGCTTGGCAGAACTAAAGCCAGAAAAAAGCAGATTACCAGAACTCCCCAGCTTTAGGGTTTGTATGAAGACAAGTAGATTTATTTTGTTGACTTTCTCTACTGAGCTTTCTGTTGTGATTTGTTGATGTATAATTATGATAAAGGCTCTATAGGTCTAATGTAAAAAGTCTTTCATTTCCAGGTATCACTTTCAAGCTGTCATTTCACAATATGCTGTCCCTAACCACTCATTCCTGCCTCCCCGTATTGTACCACCTCCACAGTTGTGTCAACACAACTGTTTGTGGAACTGCAATCTAAACTGGATCACTGAACTGATTTGGATTAAAAAAAACATTTGCTTTGGAGGGGACAGGGTGTGGGAATGAGCAACTGGGGGCAGAAAAGGGCCGACTGAGATGGGGGGAGGAGAAAGGATAGGAACTCATTAAACTAGTCTTACCACTGATGTTGAGCTATTGTGAAACTGTGAATTCATACTCACTTTTTAGCTAGCACAGCCATGCTTTTCACCTACTATTAATCAAATTAGACACATTGAACTCTCATTCCCATTACATTTAACGCAAACAAGGGGACAGATTCCATGAAGAGCTTATGAACTGTCAGTCAAGACTGCATCCATTCAATGTGCTGTTCATACTACACCAGATGAGTCAGTAGCAAACAACACTACTGCAAATGTCTAATCCAGACCTCATGGAGGTCAGTGAAGGTACACCTTGCTAAATACGCAAGAGCCAGGGAGTGAGCTCTAGCCCTGGACTTAATCATCACCACAGATGATTTGTTAGCTCACTCCCCAGCTCTGCACTGGCCTGTCACATCTTGCTCGTTCAAAGCAATTCTTATATAAAAAGGACTAACCTGAAGCAGTGTGGGTACAGGTCAGCAGAGACACGTGGGCTTCAAGCTGGTTACTCATTCCTATCCTACTTTTGTTATGCGATGTTGAGAGACCTGAATGCCCTTCCTTTGCTTTCAACAGGTTTTAGGTCAGGATCCAGAAATTGGAATGCCAAAACAAGTTATTCATACTTGAATTTCACACAAAAAGATGTAAGCAACACAAATACACTTGTAGCCCCTCTGTATATTTTGCTTAAAATAGATCTGGAACTAAAGGAATTCAGGGACTGAATTAGAAACTGACTCAATGAAAAGATGATTCCTTCTTGTAAAAAGTCACCATGACTACCCAGTGATCTGGAATAATAATTTAATGACATCAGTATGTCAAGTAAACAATTCCACAACCAAACACTGGAGTGACCCACATGTAATTCCCTTATTTATAGCACAAGTATCAACAGCACATAAAATTGTAATTAAATATACTAGCCTATTTGCCATAGATTAATCAAATAGCTGCTAAAATCATTGCTAATATGTCATCAGCTTGCATAATGCTTTTGTCATGTCTTAAAATATTATTTCATGTATTTATGTCAGCTTTCTCCTAATGAACAATCATTTCCCAGATGCCCTATCAATCCACATAAATAAAAACTGTAAGTGATTTGCTAACTTGGAGCAGTGAGGATATAGTTAGAATTTTGTTATCAAAACACACTTGGGATTAGAAGCAAAGTAACTGTCTTTAATGGAAAAAGATATGATCTTATGTCCTTTTGTGAAGAAAAATCAGCACCAACAAATTAGTGTTTCCTAATTTTCTAGTAATTATTCTTTTGCTAGCTGTAGACCCACAAATTGTTGTGATTTGCAATCTAGCCTGTTCTGTGCTATGATACAACCAAGTACAATATCTAAGTTAACATATGTCCTAGTTTCAGCTGGGAGAGTTAATTTTCTTCACAGTAGCTAGTATGGGGCTACATTTTGGATTTGTGCTAAAAACAGTGTTGATAATATGGAGATGTTTTAGTTGTTGCTAAATAGTGCTTACACTAGTCAAGGACTTTTCAGCTTCCCATGCTCTGCCAGGTGCACAAGAAGTTGGGAGGGGACACAGCTGGGACAGCTGACCTCAACTGACCCAAGGGATATTCCATACCATATGATGTCATGCTCAGCATATAAAGCTGGGGGAATAAGAAGGGGGGGGGGGGGGGGGGAGGATGTTCAGAGTTATGGTGTTTGTCTTCCCAAGTAACGGTTACGTGTGATGGAGCCCTGCTTTCCTGGAGATGGCTGAACACCTGCCTGCCCATGGGAAGTAGTGAATGAATTCCTTGTTTTGCTTTGCTTGTGTGTGCGGCTTTTGCTTTACCTATTAAACTGTCTTTATCTCAACCCACGAGTTTTCTCACTTTTACTCTTCTGATTCTCTCCCCCATTCCACCGTTGGGGAGTGAGTGAGTGGCTGTGTGGGGCTTAGTTGCTGGCTGGGTCTAAACCGTGACAACATATTAAAGTCATGTTTGATGGAGAAAAAGAAGTCAAGATTTATGATTTCTCTGAATGTCATGCCTGTGAACACTGTCAATAGAGTAGTGGGTAGTGGTTGTGGGCAGAGACGTTCAAATGCTCTTGCTTAATTTTGCTTAAGTAAAGGTTATTTTTCGACAAGGTTATGATTGTCACTGTTGTAGACCAATTGGTGCCCTGTGTCTTATCTTTTGCCAAAAGTGCTATGTAATTCTTCATGTACTGTGGCTCCCATAGGGAACATTTGACAGTGAATGACCCTCCAGAAATCATTAATCAGACTTGAATTTACCAGGGAAGCTACAGGGGCAATAGGTTTCCTTCTAGCACAGGATGCCATGGTGTGTAAGCTTTTGCCTCTTGTATCAGAGGCAGAGCAATATGACCATGCAAATCATCCTTCTGATCATGGATGTCTTTATCCTGTTAAGAGAAATCATCACTTTTCTCGTATTATTCCAATTTCACCCACACACACTGGACGGGTAAATAACAAAACCAGAATTCAAAACACAAAACTCACACTGCAATTTGTTTACACAGAAGTAATTGCCAGACTCAAATTGGATGCCACCTCTATAATTTTGGAGGGATGAAACTACACCCTCTGCCTCAAAGAAGAGTTGCAGAAGGCAATTACAGTCTCTGCCTACCTGCAAATACCTCCAGATTTTTATAACAACCTGGAAAAGAAGATCCAGTGAACAATAGCTCTGTAAGTGTGTTGTATGAGGAGACAGAGAGTTCAAAGAGTGTGATTTAACTGACTCTTAGAAATGGAAGAAACAAAGCAGGCTAATTTTCCAAATTCTGCAACAGGAAGACCTGCAGTGTCTAGTGACAAGGAATTTCTGGGCCATGGTTTCACACTACAAAGAGTTTATCTGCAAGATTTTCAGTTCTGTGTTCAATCTCACAGCATGGTGCCACAAACAATTTTTCAGCAGAGCTGAGGTTCTGCTTTCAGCCACATGCCACAGTGCAAGGCAGCAGGAGGAGAAAGGGAAAAGTGTTCTCACTGAGCGCTTTATGCCATGAAGCCACATCTTGAATGTATTAATTTTCAGATACTTACATTACACAAATCGAAAGACTGGAAAACACAAGCTCTTCTAAAAAATGAGGACCTTTTAATAATAGTTCAGGCTAAACTGCCAAGACTGACACACCAAAATTCATTAGTCACTGAAAAAAAACCAGAAGAGTATATTTAGCTCTAGGAACTGTTCATCTAATTCCTAAAGGTAAGGTATGCCAACCAAGGAGTACAAAAATTATTTTTTATGGATTTTGGCCTGTCTCTGGCAAGAAATTTTGTTTTAATTAACTTTTCTGATGTACAGATATCAGTTTCTTCTTGTAGGCATTGAAAAACTCTGTAGGAAAGTGGTGGGTTCCATAAATAAAACAAAGGAATTAAAACCTGCAAAACATTACTGGCAAGCCTGACCAGATAGTTTTTGAAGCTATAGCTTAAGTCATTGCAGACAGCAGCTGAAGTTCCTGTGAAATAAATTAATTGTTTTGTGGAGATAGCTGGCAGAAATTATATTCCCTCATACACGGAAAAATAGAGTGAGAACTATTTCTAAAATACCTAGAAGCTGTGGATTTAAGCCAGTTTTCCAGCAACTTCATAACTAATAAGATTTATAGAAAGCATAGAATGTCCTGTGTTTCTAAATTTATAACTAGAAAAAAAATCAGCAAGACTGTCCACATACATATATTTTGCTTCAAAATTTAGCCGCAAAGTAATACTACTTGTTTAGATTCAGATTAAATGTTATGTTTAAAACCTCCAGCATACTGAATGGGGACCATCATAACCCCTGTTCAGGTATCAGTGGAAAGCTCAACACAGTTTTATTAATGGTTTAGAATAGTGTTCTCAGTTTCCCCATTATCAGTCATTAAGCTGAGTATGCAATTAGGTAAGACTGGTTTCAGTAAGTATGGAATGGCATATAATGGATCTTTTTAGTTACAAAAATTTTGGACCATTTTATGAAATATGATGTTGTTTGCACCCAACAACTTCAGTAAGCATTAAGGGTTGTCTCTATTTCAAAAATTAGGGCTTGTTTTGCTGAAAGTTATGTTGATTAATTTTATAGGTAGATTACTGCCTATTACTAAATTTATTAAAAGTAAATTGCCAGATACTAATAAGAATCCAGGAGAACAAAGAAAATGAGATGCTCAAGGACAAGATTCCTGGCTGATGTAAATCAGAATAATTCCTAGATTTCAAAGAATGTATATTATTCTGTATCTGCTAAAGACTTGATTCTGTAAGTACACAGATGCAGACAACACTTTAGTGAATTTGTTTTTCCCCTGAGGGTGTGTGCATACAGATTCCTGCTCATCCCATCCGTTCTTACTCAAAACAACCTGCACATTCAGAACCTACCCGATGTGATCAAGAGTGGGGAAAAAGTCATAAATTACCTAGAATAAGAAACCTGGAACTTTGGGAAAGGAATTTTTCTTCCCATGTTTTGTTGCACTTGAGGACTTACCTATTGAGAATATTTTTTCCAGGCTTTAAGTAGGAGCTTGGCAGTTTCTTTCTGAAAAGCAGCAATTTGGCTAGGATCCCCTGACAGCTGGAATGTCATTACTGTGGAGCACGTAGAAGCACTCAGAAACCAAACCACCATGCTCACTTCCCCATGCACAATGAATTGTCTTCTGAAAGGTACTGACCGACAAAACTATAAGTCCAGATAAGCAGTGGGGTTACAGAAAAGCAAGGAGTTTTTCAACACTTCTACAAATATATCTGAAAGGAGATGTTGCCCGTGTTTGTCACCAAAGACTAATTCCTCACCAGTAAGTCCTGTAGAAGGATCACAGCTTGTGAAACAAGAAACAAGACCAGCTTTGTGTCTGAAACAGCTTGTGATACAGAGTAATGAGGATAGGCTGAACTGTTGAGAAATTAATATATTTCAAAGTACATATGTTTCATATATGAGGTCACTTCAGGAGGGCCTCAGGAGTAGGTTAACAGAGCCAGCAACTTCGGTCAAGGAGGAGAGAGAAAGCTAAATTGACATGAAATATGGGGGTAAGGGCCTACATTTTGTGCTCTCAAACTAGCATCTGGGGAAACAAAAAAATTAGCAAGAAGAGTCCGAGAACAGTGGTCCCAAGCTTTTAGGATCAGATATGTCTGTTCTTAACCCTTTAATTTTATTCACAGACTGCTCCATGCCCTTTTATTATTAAGGTTCATGGCAAGCAGTTTAAATGGTTCCAGGGACCAGATGTGGACAACTTACCACAGCCTTTCATTACACAGTCTGGGAATGGCTTAATTTTCATCTACTGCTGATTACCATCTAAAAATATTTTATATTACAGAGAGCTTATTGGACTACTTTCAATTGTCCTGAAATAAAATTACAGTGATAGCTTGAGGTCAAAGTCTCGAATAATGGTTTACATAATAAGGACTATCTCTACAAGGAAACCTAGAAATATCTTTCTAACCCCCCTCCTCCTGACCACCACCAAGTTTGTAGCTGACATACTAGGAATTTTATTTGCTGTCTTTGGAGTTGAGCAGCTATTTTAACATTATTGCTAATATTCTTGATAATTTTAAATAGTAGTTCACTCAATTATTCTTTAAAAAATGTATTAGCTATCCACCAGATGAGTCCATCAGAGAAAAGTTTCTCTCTCTTCTTGCTTCTTTGCTAAAAACTCACAAAAATTATGAACAGATAAAGTGAATTCTGATGGACATTTCTATTTTGTGATATCAATACTTCACTTCATATTTGATAGAAAAGCTAATTATATAGCCTTAATTTAGTAATTCTAAGGTAGATTTTAGAAGGAAAAAATAGGGATTTGAGAAAGGACAAAACAAAATATGTCACTGAAATTCAGTTAAAGGGTACCAAGATCACACCATGCAGAGGAGCTGGTAGGGGACACTTTACATTCTGCATCTAGTCACCTGGCATGTGTCAGCATCTTCAAGGTTACCCTTCGTCACATGAGAGGCATCAGTTTCCACTGAGCATGGGGGCTACTATTACAGGAAGCTTAAATCTGGAATGGTTGTCCTCCCCCATTCGTAACAGTGTTTAAAGCATTTGTGCCTATCTTGTAAGCTCTCTGACCTAAGGGCTTCTGCTATTTTACAGTCCAGGGTAGAGTGTGTGCTGTACTCTGGAATATCTACTATCTGTACCCCACATACAGCTGGGACATGAATCATTCCATAGTAAATCAATTACTTATTACATTACAGATTGTCCCTTGCCTATAGATTTCTCTCTACCCATGTTAGAGTAACTAAATCTTTTTGTATACTACTTCTATTAAATCTAAACCCTGCAGATATATTGTCTTAGTTGCCTTATATATTTTGTATTAATCTGTGGCATAATAATAATAGAAAAGAAATTATTTATCTTTTCTACAAATTGACACCCTCTCCCCCCCCGCAAATATCCAGATATTTAAAAGACTTCTGAACACATAATGATCTTGAAAGACTTCTGGCATATAATAAGAGAGTTTGAACTCTGAAACATAATCACCTTACAAAGTCATAAATTATTGAGTATTGCCATTCAAATCACATAACCTGTTTCTTAAGCTCAAACAAACAGGTCCATTTATTTTTTGAACTCAAAAGATCTTTCCACTACTTTGTTATCGTAATATCTTCTGCATGATTTTGGGACAATCACTGAAGCACAATAAATTCCACAAATTGCAAAAAACCCTATTCTATTTTCATGTCATGAACAGAAATAAGTCAATGGACTGCTTTTCAGTGGTACTTACCACCCAGCAGCAACCAGTCCCACTGGACATAGTGGAATGACCTTGAATAGAAGTGAAAATATGACTTTAGAAGCATGATTTCTCAGCACTAATTTTAGAAGATCTAGAAAAGGCAAACACGTTATATGGACCAGGAACACACCTAGGTGAGTATATGTTGGTTTTGTGTCATACCATTTACTTATAAGACATATTATAATATCAACGTTGATATTATTACATTATACATTATACATTGATATTATTAATTACATATACATATTATTATATTGATTTCCCCCTGTATCCGGCACTTTCCCTGTACTTGGCACTGGTAAGGCCGCACCATGAACACTGTGTTCAGATTTGGACCCCTCACTACAAGAGAGACATTGAGGTGCTGGAGCATGTCCAAAGAAGGGCAACGAAGCTGGTGAAGGGTCTGGAGAACAAGTCTTATGAGGAGCAGCTAAGGGAACTCGGGTTGTTTAGCCTGGAGAAGAGGAGGCTCAGGGGAAACCTTATCACTGTCTACAACTACTTGAAAGGAGGTTGTAGTGAGGTGGGTGTCAGTCTCTTTTCCCAAGTAACAAGTGATAGGATGAGAGAAAATGGCCTCAAGTTGCACCAGGGGAGGTTTAGATTGGATACTAGGAAAAATTTCTTCAGTGAAAGGGTTGTCAAACACTGAAACAGGCTGCCCAGGGAAGTGGTTGAGTCACCATCCCTGGAGGTATTCAAAAGATGTGTAGACATGGTGCTTAGGGACATGGTTTAGTGGTGGACTTGGCAGTGCTAGGTTAACGGTTGGACCTGATGATCTTAAAGGTCTTTTCCAACCTAAATGATTCTATGATTTTTTTTTTCTTCTATGATTTTTTCTATATATCTTAGAAAATTTGTGGACCATATCACATGTATAGACACACTTCTAAGGTTGATAATGGAATGATCGAGGAACACAAAAATGCAGTCTGTGCTTCTATGTTAGTCATTTAAGGTACCAGAGGAGGTTTTTATATGTGTTTTTACATGCTTTTTTAATGTGTTTGCCTTCCTTTGGTACTTAGAGATGTGATATACAAGCAAGCACATCACTGGTGTTCAGAGCAGTTTCCATCCAGAAGGAATCAAGGTTGAAGAAACACAGAGGGCCACCACCCACAGCACCTCATCTGCAGCGTGGGCTCAAGGTCCTCCAGCAGTCACCTGTCATGTATACACTGCGTGTGCCATGGACCAAACGTTGGCATGAACCTTACTGTTGTTCTGGACACTGTTGAAAGACATTTAAAGAATAATGCAATCATCAGGCACAGTCAACATGTGTTCACAAAGGGAAAGTCCTGTTTAACTATATTTGATATTAATGATCTAACTATTTGATATCCTTCTATGACAAGGCCACCTGCCTACTGGATGAAGGGAATGCAGTGGATGTACTTTTTCTGGATTTTAGTAACGCTTTTGATACTGTCCCTCACAGCATCCTTCTGGACAAGTTATCGAACTGTAGGATGAGTGGGTTCATGGTGTGCTGGGTAAAGAACAGGTAAAAAAGCAGAGCTCAAAGGGCTGTAGTGAATGAAGCTACATCTGGCTGGTGACCGGTCACCAGCGGTGTTCCTCAGGGTTCAATTCTAGGGCCCGTGCTGTTCAATACATTTATCAATGATCTGGATGCAGGAGTTGAATGCACCATTAGCAAGTTTGCTGATGATACCAAACTGGGAGGTGCTCTTGACTCTCTTGAGAGACAAGAGGCTTTACAGAGGAATCTAGATAGGTTAGAGCACTGGGCAATGATTAACAGGATGAAATTTAACAAGTCCAAATGCCGGATCCTGCACCTAGGACGGATTAATGCCGGGCACAAGTATAAATTGAAAGAGGAGTGGCTGGAGAGCAGCCCTGCAGAAAGGGTCTGGGGGTGCTGGTCGACAGCACGCTCAATATGAGCCAGGAGTGCACCCTGGCAGCCAAGAGGGCAAACCGTATCCTGGGGTGCATCAAACACAGCATAACCAGCTCGTCAAAAGAGGTGATTATCCTGCTGTATTCAGTGTTGGTGTGGCCTCACCTTGAGTACTGTGTGCCATTCTGGGCTCCACAATTTAAGAAGGATGTGAAGGTCCTTGAATGCACCCAGAGGAGGGCAACAAAGCTGGTGAAAAGGCTGGAAGTGATGTCCTATGGGGAGTGGCTGAGGACTTTGGATTTGTTTAGCTTGGAGAAAGCAAGGCTGAGGGGTGACCTCATTGCTCTCTACAGCTTCCTGAGGAGGGGAAGGGGAGAGGGAGGTGCTGATCTCTTCTCCCTGGTATCCAGTGATAGGACACGTGGGAAGGGTTCACAGCTGCACCAGGGGAGCTTTAGACTGGACATTAGGAAGCATTTCTTTACTAAGGGGGTGGTCAAACATGGCAACAGGCTTCCTACAGAGGTGATCAATGCCCCAAGCCTGTCAGTGCTTAAAAGG
Source organism: Morus bassanus (assembly GCA_031468815.1). Classification (NCBI taxonomy): domain Eukaryota; kingdom Metazoa; phylum Chordata; class Aves; order Suliformes; family Sulidae; genus Morus; species Morus bassanus. Next base: position 66,166,155 of record CM062568.1, read on the forward strand.
CCTTTGGACAATGCCCTTAACAATATGCTTTAACTTTTGGTCAGCCCTGAAGTGGCCAGGCAGTTTGGCTAGATGGTCATTGTAGGTCCCTTTCAACTGAAAATATTCTATTCTATTCTATTCTATTCTATTCTATTCTATTCTATTCTATTCTATTCTATTCAAGGATGCAATGTAGACATCCGGTTCTGGAACCATAATAGATCTCAGCAAGACAAAATCCAGTGTTTCCCCTTTGCATTGCACCAGCTGCTGATAGAGATGTACCACAAGTATGAAAAAGAACTCTATAAATATTAAAAAAAAAAAATGTCTTCTAAAACATGTGCCCTTCATTTGTGTAACACATTTCTGACACACTTACTTGGGCATTCTCACACCCTGCAGCCTTGTCATCTGCAAATAGTGTGGTCACTCCAAGTTTATTCCAAGAAAACTTTTATTCTACAACCTCATCTATACATGTATGCAGAAAAGAGGTAGAGGTTGAACATATTACTTGAAAAAATCATGTCAATACATGATCATTAAGTAAAGGTAGTCTCACAGTGATTTCAGTGGAAGCTTAATTTTATGTACATATCTTTGCAAGTAATCAGTGACAACCAAATAGTTCCCACTATACATAGACTGTATATGACTTTACATAGCATTTTCCACCAATCTGGAATACATTTTCTTATATTTCTTGCTATTGTAGCCAAGAATTTTCCATTTTAGTTAAAGATCTACAGTTCACATTTACATATGGAGGTGCTTTGAAAGCCAGCTGGTGAAAAAACTAAACAGAAGTTAGTTTTATTTATTTATTTCCTTTAGACAACACAAGAGAATGCAAAGAAAATTTTCTACAACACATTTTGTGCCAGAGTATACCATTTCTGCTGTGCACTGGCTTACAAATGCCACCGTTTACATTTTTGTTGGTAAGCTAATAAAAGGTCAATGAGCTGTGATAGTTTCCAGCAAACCAAATGCATTTACGTATGAGATGTATCCATGGCTTTCATGTACTGCTTTATCAGTAGGAGTTAACAAGGAGAGACGTGGTTTCCCTGTGCAGGGCCAACATTCCAGTCATACCAGCAGAGAGTAATGCTACTGGGGTTATGGACATCCCTTCTGATGTTTCAAAGCTTCTAATCGAGATATGGTTGGCAGGCAGCAAAAGCCCAAGCAGTATAAAAGGCACAGAACCTTGATACAGGAGCTTAAATTAATAAAGGGATTCATTCCATTATATTAACCCCCCTTTTCACAGTGAATTCATGGAGCTCCTTGTTTCTGCAGTGAGCAGCCTTCAGCAGCAAAACTGAGCAGACCCTAAGTTTGCATACTATGTGCATCTTCAGGTTTAAAATGAGTGACATCATAGCATAAAAGTCAGGAATAGTTGCAAGGTACAGGTATGGATTTATGTTGGAGCAGTAGGAAGATCATTTTGGCAGTAAGATTTATCTATAACTCAACCATGAGGGGATAAAGATAACGTACATTTGTCAAAAGCTGTTGATGCAAGCCAAATATGGTATTACTTGCAGAAAATATACACTTTGGCTGCCGACAACAGAACCCATCTTCAAGGAAAGCTGCATTTAGGGAGCACACCTGTGTACAGCTTTATTCCACAACTTTAAGTTGCTTGGCAATTTTAAGTCCCTTTTCCTCTCCAAGTCTGCACAGATTTGGAATCAAATATTTTCCCTGTAGTGAGCTTTGTGTACATGTTTTGTGTATTGTTTTAATTTTAAGTACTTGGCTGGTAGTAAGTTCACAGCAGTAGTAGCACTATAAACAAACTGAGAAGGCCACCTTCCGTCTCAGAAAAAAAATGAAAAAAATCAAGCAATAACTATGAGCTGAAATAAATTCTGCAGACCCCAAAGATACTATTTGTACAAAATTACAAGTTACCTGGTGATTCAACAACCCGTTTCCCTTAACTTCAAATAGCAGGTATCTTTCATATGGCAAAATACTAAGTAAGTATACTTTCTAAAGCTGCTATCCTCATTCCAGTATGTAGACAGCAAAATTAGGGAAGAAAACAAAAATTAAAAGGCTTCTGTAATTGTCATGATATGAGAATGCCAAGAAGAACAGGAACAACTTGAAGTCAATGAATTTCTGAAATACATACAAGCTTTGTCAAAACATCGTAACTTCAAAATAGAGAGAACGGGAAAGGTACTTTGAGTACAGAGTCTAAGAGATTCTGTTAACAAGGGAAAGAAGGTAGTAATCATGTTGCCTGCAATAATGAGAAATGTCTCATTAAAATGAGGGTTTCTTCCCTGTTTTCTGTAAGAAGTGGAAACAGAGAACCAAATGCCCATCCCTACTCATGGCTGATTTTACAAGCAGCAAAATATTAAACGAAACTTCAGCTTTCATATCACACTTACAGCCCTTAGGCCTCAAAAGAGATTCCAAAGGAGGACAATGTTGCTCTCTGCACTTTTTGGACAAACATTGGCCTATTCCTGCAGTCCTTGACTCAGGCAAGACCCCTGGTAGTTCCAAAATATCAACCGCTCTCATTCTGAGGCCCAGGCAACCCTAGGTCTGAGCACCTCCGCTCTTTGGGGGATCAGGGCCTCTTTTGCTAACAGGACAACATGTGTGTGAGAGGTAAAACATTTGCCTGGGAAAACAAAAATTTTCTTCCTGTCACATAAATGAAGTACCAGCGGCCAGATATCACCTTAAATAAAAATAATAAAATGTGAAACGCTCAGAGCCAAAACAAGATTAATGCTGTATGTTGGGGGAGAAGAGCTAGAAAAGGACTGCAGAAGGCTTTTAAGCCTTAACTTCTAGCAAATAATTGGCAGCAAATGTCTAACAATTTATATGAGGGAATAAAAATATTCATTGTGTGTGTATGTGTGTTGGCTTTGAATACCATGGTCACCCTCCAGCTAAGGAGCCGTTTACATCTGCCAGCCAGCAGCCAGACACCAGTGGGGAGTTGGCAGAGCCCTTATGGGCTCATTGTGTGTGAGTCCAGCCAGGGAGCAGAGCCAAGACTCGCGCTCAGGCTCTCCCCAGCAGCCAGAAGCAGCAGCTCCCCTTGGTGAGCTAAAAAAGACCTCCTTACCTGCTGGCTGAGCCCAGAAAGGTGCCGAGCTCTGGTTAGTTCAGATGGACGCTGCTCCCTGCACATCCCACCAAGTGGCTCCTGTGACTGTCAGCATATGCTCTGCCAGGGGTTCTTTGATAAAGTCTAATAGATTTCACTTGAAACTTTTCACTGCCTCAGTTTCAGCCCACGATTTACAAGCTTTCAGTGTATTACTGGAGTCCTGATATGTAAAGCAAAATAAAGTTATCAGAAGAGTTTCTCCTCCTGCTATTGTTCCAGCAGAAAAAAACAAGCACCAACCAAAAACCTGAAAATCTGGTGGACTTTTTTTAATTATTTATAGACAAGAACAGCTCTTGTCCTAGGGCAAAGTCAAAAACCCTGTCTTGCAAAGCTGTAGCAGAGGTAGACAGGTAATTGTACCTGAAGGAAAAGACACTCAGCTGAGCTCAGCCCACCTGGTGCAGTGACTCCATGGGGCAGCTTGCTTTGATTTATTTTATTCTGGTGAGGAGGAGGGAGCTGCTGGATACGAGCTTTGGTGTACTCACCCACATGTGGGCAGCAGGTTGTGGAAAGGGAGTGCATACTGAGGTACCACAATTGCCACAAGGTCAACAGGGAGTAGGAGAAAATAGATGGAGAATAGACCTTCCACTGAGCATAGGAGTTGAAGCTGGAAAAGACGAGCTGCTTCTCTGCCCTTAGGCCACCTAAGGCAGCTCTATGATGTGTATGAGGTAGTATTGGTGAGGAAACTTCAACAGCAAGCAAAAGCCTGGTGATCAGAGCCCAATTCCAGTGACACAGCTCAGTCACCACACTAATGGGAAAGTGTGAATGAATCTACCTCTTCCTTTCCCAGGGCATTTTAGAAAAACCTTGCTTTTATCTAACTGTAAATCATCTTTAGATATTACCCACAGTCATAGAATGTGATTCATTAGCATATTTGTGAACTGAAGCAATTGTAAACATAGATGCACATTATACCTGGGAATATAAAGCACCCAGGGTCCAGCTCTGTAAACATGAATGCATTTTGTCAATAGATGTACAGTGTATCATAACATCCACAGTGACGGACATCTCACCTTCAGTCACTCAATACATTGATCCTAAGCAAACATGATTATTCAGAAGGCTATGGCACGTGCCACTTTGTAATTCAGACGTGTGATCTTTTAAACAACTCAGTGGGAATTATATTTGCATTTTGCAAGTGGAAGACAAAATGGTGGCAGCAAGTCCATAATTAACATTCTCTTGTTTAATTCAAATCTGATTTTTGCTCTCATTTTCTTCAGTCTCAAGAAAAATTCCTCTCAAGCTCAAATATGCTGCCAGACAGTATTTTTACTGTCCTGTTCATTTTATTCAGGTAAGTCATTTGGAAGTGGGAAGTGAAAAATCATTTTTAAACTAGTTAGGAAATGAGATGGAGAGGGGTGGGTTACAGCTGAGATTTTCACAACCTTGAAAGGATTTTTGTACTTAGAAATGAAAAAAAGAAAATAAAGTTAGGTTTCAAGGCTGTTAGTGGAAAAATGTGAAGTTTTAATGAGTTTTTAATTAGTGTGGCCAATCACATCATTCAAGATTCATGAGTCAAGCAAAAACTGATGAGATTGGCTTAAACATCAAATTTTATATGTGATAAATTTGGATTTCTTTGTATTTCTGTCTGTTTTTAAGCCTTGGTCATTCTTTATAACAATGATGGCTAGAAAACTTCTATTAAAAATGGAAAATCTTCTATATCTAAGGGAAACAGTGCTAAAGAGAATTATAATGTTACGAAGCTCTATAAACTGAATCATTATTTTAAGTTTTGGAATTGTGGAGTAAGTTCAGTACTAGGAAATGCTTTGTAATAAGAAATAATCTGTATTTTTCACCACCAAAAATGCTGATGTTGGGTTTTAAAGTCCAAAAAGCTTCATTTTGAAGGTTTTAGGCTTTGTCTATAAAACAATTTTGAGGGGGGTATACTTCAGAAAATGTTCGCGCTCTAACATTATGATTAATAAAAAGTGTTGTGATTTCTTTTTGTGACTAACCTTAGTCAGTAATTTAGTCTGGAACATTTCAGAGCCCAGCAGATGCTTTGTGAGTGAAAAATGTCATGGGAGAGAGAAGTTCATCCTGCTCCTATGGAGTTTCTGATGTTCGGTGGCAACAGGGAGGGAAATGGAGAGGTTAAAAAGCCTCGTACCCTGAGGCATTCCTGGGGAGCAAGGACTGTGCCGGCAGCAAGCTCCTCCCAAGCTCCATAGGTTTCTGCAGCTCCACCTCTGAGAGGAAACCCTCTGGAGTGTAGGAAAAATAAGTTCAAAACAGAATATAAAACTCCTTGAGCTATCTGAATCCCCATTCAGTAGGTGGAGGGGGAGATAATTTTGAAGTAGGTAGTGAATGACATTAGCAAATGGGTAGATGGGAGCAGACGAGTGATGAGACAATGAATAAGTAAGGAAGGAATGAGTGGTAGGTGTGATTTGTAAGGGCATAGCCCAGAGCTGCTATCTTACAGCCTTAACAGGACTCCCCAGGAAAAGATAAAAAGAAGCAGGAGAAATACCTGAGTCACCTGCAAGATCAGCTGTTGTCAAAGCTTTCACTGCCTTTTTTCTTTCTTTCTTTTTTTTTTTTTAACTTTTGCATCTTTTATGCAAGGATTGTAACAAGTAGGCCTCTGAAATATACTGTCAGCCCTAATTCCAGTCTAATTAGGACTTACTTACTTTCTTGTCTGGGAACTCATGATCTCTTTGAATAGAGCTTCTAGATAGACACATGAATGTCTCCAACTCCGGTAGAATAAGTTTACAGCACAATTCCTAAAAAGGCTCAGGCTTGTGTTCACTGGCTAATTCAGCTGGGAGAGCTGAGGCAGATTTCACCCACAACTATTCCATCACGCTCCTGGCAATGACTGAGCAGGACAGATATCTGAATTACCTCTGTTTACAGTTTGTCCTATAGTCATAAACAGAAACTGGTAGTGGTTTTATGTTAATGCTAATAACACATTAATATATCATGCTGGAAATTATAGCAGTGGAGGATTGGATGTCAATCCCATTTAAACCTCTTTTTTATTGTGGTTGAAACTTTGGGCAGGATGGGCAGCTGGGACAATGGCCACTTCCCAGCTAAATCTTCTTCTAAACATGAGTCAAAGCCCAGATTTAAACTGTCTTCAGCTGAAGTCAATAATACTCAGATCTTAATAAGTTTCAGGCTGCTTTGTGACTAAGACACACTGTTACATATTACTAGCAATGGCAACAACAACTTATGAATGATTTGAAGCCAGTTTTTAAAACATGCTCTGAAACACAACTCCTTGGGACTGGTAGTGTGAAGAATCCACGTTTATTCTGCATCAAACATTCCCATGTGAAATCTGACTTTTATTTCTAGCATGATTTACCTGTAGCATCATTTACTTGGGACTGTAAAGGAGTGCATCAGACCAGTATTTGAAAACAGTGTGGTGTACTGCCACTGTCCAGTTCTTTTACTGATTTCCAAAGTAGTGAAAACTAAGTTTGTTATCTTAGACCTCTGTTTCTTCTATATTGTTGACAACCTGAAGTAGAGTGTAGCCTCCTTTATAGCTCAAGTTTACACAAAAATATCCAGAGTACCTAAATGACCCAGAAAACCCACTGTCAAAGGTAACACCTGCCCATTTTGTGTCTAGGTCTAATTTAATGGGGTTCAAGATTTCAAGACACTTCAGAGAATGAGATTTTTGTATGAATGTAGGCAATTATGCCTCATAAGTTTAAAAACAAAAGGAGACAAACATTTAGTTAAAGGCACTTTTGGATAAGACTACCTGTTTCATAATGCCCAGGACAAGCTCTCTAGTTTGGTTTACCTCCTTCTGTTGCTGCTTGTAAGATTTCCATAGGTAAAGGGGAACCTGGTGAATGACTGTACAGGGCAACAGAGAAAATCACCGCCCACAGAATGTTGCTTCAAGTACTTAAGCAAGAGAGAAATCACAAAGTTTTTCTTTCAGTCCCATCTTTTGGTAGCAGAACAGGGAGCTACATTACAGCAAATATACAGAGAGGGAGAGAGAGAAAGAGCTTTTTTTAGAACAAAGGGAAGAAAGAATACTTACTCAGCTACTCTTGGGAAAAAAGGGTTAACTGTGTATTGAACCGAACACCAGATTAAGCAGCCAGTTATAACACGCATGAGTCTTGTATCCTGCAACATAAAAGAGGAAAAGTGATTTTAAAATGGTGACAAGAAGTGAATGAATGAAAAAGATTTGCTATTTGGAACAAAAGATAAAATGGCTAACATGAGAAGCTGCCTAATGCTAAAAATAAAGATTAAAATAGAATCTGACAGAAAAAACCCACAACACCACAGCAAAGAAAACTGCAAGTGTTACATGTTTTGGAGTCCCACAAAGCTTTATGAGGGATAGGGCAATATTACTGCACAGAGATAAAGTAAGGATGAAATCACAGCTGCTCCAGCTCCATTGCTTGGTCAGTGGTCTTCAGCAGCAGCAACTGCAGACCTCTCTGCAGAAACACAGAGAGAAAAACAGAGGGATTTATTTACCTCACATTGGTCAACAGCGAAATTAAAACCCTTAAATCTTTTTCTTTTGCTGATTTTTATGGCCTCATTACCTCACCAGTGCTTACAGTAGAGAGTACTGTGTAAAGCGTAGTTCCTCTCTAGAAAAAACACTGTTACTCAGGTAAGGTGTTTTTGTAAGAAAGCCAGTCTGGCAGTCATATCATGTTACAATGCATCCCAGTCAAAGCAAATGGAAACCCACAGTTCACCAAAAAAAAAAAAAAAAATCCATTCTGCTACTTGCTCTTCCTCCATAAGTAAGAAAATAGAGTACGAAATAACTCTTCCAGTGACGCACAGTTCAATATGGTTGAAGTGTTATAATGTGTTACTTGAGTCATAACTGACAGGGTGCCAGCCTTACATTTGTTAGAGCAAACAGAGATCAGCTTTAAATTTCCGTGCTGTTATGCAACCATGCTATTACTTAAAGGACTACTTGTACTCAAACAAGAAAGGCCATCTACCTTCCTGTTACAGTGCTGATATAATTGTCTCTACTACAGACACATTTTCGTACACACACATGTATATATTTAAATACAGACATACACTGCAGCATCTGCAGCATTTTAACTGCTCTAAGAAAGTGCTCACTACTTGGCCTTCAAGGATCTTCCCTTGTTTTTACAGAAGTTTGAGACTTAGGGTTAGTGCAGCTAGTGAGGGAAGAGGTGACCACATAGTCCAGCTGACCATGCAATTCAATTCTCTACCAATCTCAGTAGTCAGCAGGACTTACACACAAAAATGTAAGAAAGCAACAACCTTATTTGCTACTGCTAGTTTCTCAAAAGCTGATGCCATTATAACTTGGCTCTCACTTTTATTAACCAGTCATTAGCACAGTCACTGTATTTACCTGATCTCTATTGGCTTTGTGGGAGGTATCCGCTAATAGCACAGTGTACAGAAAAAATTATTCCAGTAATGTTGTTTGGAAGACTCTTACTGAACAAAACTACCACATTACTACTAAGGGTAAGTTGGGCTCCAGGTTTTACTGAGCAATGGGTTACCTTGCAAGCTAGGAATGACAGATCCTAGGGTCTACCTCCAGGATAGCCCAGGAAATGGTTGTGCCTAGGTGTCACCAACACACTCAGAAGGCAGGCCAAACTGACAGAGCCTCCTGAAACCCAGGGCTGGCTGGCTATGGGGCAGCTGCTTGCCTTTAGGTGCTGCAGCAGCCAGTTTACTTCCTTTCAGGGCCTGAATCAAGATAGCAGCGCTATTCTAGCTCAGCTTATCAGAGCGAATCATATGACTAATGATTAATCATTCAAGTATTTATCACTTCAATATAATTTCTGCATGCTATTATTGGGGATGCACCTTCTCTGGTGTGGCTCAGGCATGACTGGAGCTGACACTCGGGGAGCATCTTTCAGCAAAACACTTAAAAAGCTTGAGAGCCTCAATACTGACAACAGGTGAGGCTGCTGTTGGCTTGGAAGCAAGCAGAGGAACAAGCCACGACAGCTGTGAGAGAAAGCAGAAGCAACACAATTTGATATCATCTCCAGGCTGCCCCTTCAGGTCATCTCTGCAGAGCCAGGACTCTTCATCCCCCACAATCTGAGAAAGGAAGAAGGTTGGTGGCAGGGAATGTGGGCAAAGGGCCTGAACTCGATTGCCCTGAGGCATGTGCCACTCTGGCAGTGATGTGATACTGCTTGTACAGCCCCCGGAAATGTACTCCCCAGATGGCTGTGCTCCATCTTTCCACCTCACCATATGTTCCCCCATGCAAGCAGTGCTAACACTTGTGATGCCTTCTTTTCCCAAGGGATCCAAGGAAGTTTGTGCTTCACTTTCTCCAGCAGGATAGCAGTGAAGGCATAAAGCAAACTGAAAGTTAGTCAAATGATGGTATCTCTTTGGGTCACAGAGCCTTAAGCTCATTTCTGTTCTTTAGTTTTTTCAACCCAAATGCTGGTAGGGAGAACTTCTTCTGAGATGATTGTGTCATGGGACTTATCCCCTTCTTTTGTTTTTGATGGAGTGTAACTTTCACCTGATTTCTCCTCTGGCAAACCTGCTCAGGGACAGCTAACTCTGGAAAAATTCTGCTATCATACTGGTATTTCTGGATTTCTCTAGAGCCTATCCATTAGCACAGGATGTCCCTGCCATTTCGTTTCTCTGTGTCTGTCTAGGCAAGTCAACTGCAATAATTTCTCCAGTCCAAGTCATTTTTTATCTTTTCCACTAGTTACTTGTGGTTCAGGCTAGAATACTTTTGTCCTACCAAATGTGTGTGAGGGTTGGGGGGGGAAGAACATGCTCTACCCTTTCTCAGCTCCCTAAGACAAGTTGTGAATCTACCAGATTAATTTGAATTTTTTTTTCAGAGGTCATTGCTATTAATCTCAAGGGACGTTGTCATCTACCTTTCCTTCACCTTGCAGTGAATAGAGAAGAAGGGGCTATCACAGAAATGGCATGGCTAGAGACCAAGTATGTAATACAGACAAAATAATTATTCTTTGGCTTATCATTGAAGGCACAAGAGACTATATCTGGATTCCAGTCCCTTCTCCCAGCTTTGGTTTTTAAATAAAATAGTGATTGGATGACATACAGAAATTGTCCTGGAAACAGGAACAAAGGACTCCATGCTCTCAGCTCAGTGCTATGCCCACGGAGATGCAGCGTTGTAAGTACGTCTCTCCATCTCATTCCCCTGTAAGGCTGAAATCTCTTCTGTATGTGGGTACAGTTTTTACTGGTGGAGGAGAGAAGCTCATAGAGAATGGCATGGTCAGACAGGAGATGTTGGTCTGAGGGCACCAAAATGGGTTTTCTGTTTCCTGAGTAGATGCTCTGACCACTAAATTATGAAAGAAGAGCACTACTTTGCCCAGTTTTTTAAGAAGTGGAGACAATAACATTACTTGAGGAGCCCAGTCCTGTGGGTATGTTGAAGATGTGTTCTGATAATGCTGAATAGATTATGATATCCTGGGTAATAATGCACAGTGAAGCTGAGCAGCTAGATTTCAATCACACTTGTGAGAACTGAAGTGTTCACAGAGGGTGAGCAGGAAATACACGGAGTTCCCATCAGGGAGCTTGCAAGTCAAGGCAGTACCCTAAATGGGAATCTAAAACTGCAGGTTTAGTCCTGTATATTTGACTTTTTTTTGGTTCTGATCCCTAAGTCCCATCTTACACCTTAGTCTTACATCTCTGACTTGTAATAGTGCGGTCTTGTGACTCCTATCATAAGAACAGGAAGTTTCTGCCATGCTTACTGTTGGCCAGAGCTTTGTGAATATGTGACAATGAATGACAACAAATATGAAACAGCAGTAAGACCCACTTCTAACTGTAAGAAAAAAGTCAGATAGCCATCAGATAAACAAGACCAATAAAGTACCCCTGTCATCCAGCCCTAGCATCTGTCCAGGAAATCGTTGGTTCCCAAATACAATATCAGCCTTATTCTCTGTTACCACTTACTGACATCTCATCCTCATAGGAAGAAGGCAACTTGAAATTCTGCCTCTTACTCTCTTTGGAACCGAGTCCTGTCTATTAGCTAATCCAATGCCTTCCTCACTTTGGGTCACATTCAGGCAGCTGTTACAAAGTCCATGCTCTCAAAGTGCCATGTGGCCAGAAGGTTGTCTTTTCCTTTCAAAAACTCCCTACAGAAGCACAGAGAAGGAACACAGTTTTCTGGTATGATTTAAAGGTCAGAAACTGTCAGCCCTGTGTTTGTACATGGATGCTTTCCTGCCTGGACAAGCCAACATGATGCACATACGGAGCGGTGTCATGGTTACTCTCCTACTTCAGGCTACAGCTGGTGTTCAGCATCCATCAGCTGTAAAGGAACCAGTCATTTACTTACCCAGTTATCATTGTGTCTCCACAGGGGATCTCACAGACCAGCAGTACAGCCTTCCCTCCTCTCTCGCCCTCCCAGAACGTGATCTGTGGTGCCCTGAGATGCCCCCATCACATAGCCACACGCACACACACAGGCACGACTCCCACGCCCTGGACCCCTGCCACCCATCATTTGACCCAGTTCATGGTATCTCATACTCAGTCACGGAAGTAACTGCACAGCCTGTGCTTGCATTCTTGTGAAGACTGCTTAAGCTTGTGGACAGAATACGTTTCACAAGATATGGCATGTACGATTTCTGCTGCTCGGGGTATATGTACGTATTAAAATAAGGTGCCTGTAAGTGTTTGTGTGTGCTTGTCTGGGGATAACTGCATGCAGAACCAGGATTTGGTCTTAGGGCAAAAGTAGGAGAAGCACTGCCCTGCAGGCATTTTAAAAAATATGACTCTTAATAAAGTGATGATAGTCCTATTTTTAATTTGGCTTCTGTGTCTGCTCAGTAACGATTTTTCATAACGATTTATTGGCCCCAGCTTTTTACTGTGCTCTTCCTGCTAACACTTTAGGAACGGTAAAAAGCTTTGGTCCTAAAATTTAGTGCTTTATAGATGTCTTCTTGAGAGAAATATCAAAAAGTGGCTTGGGTTAGCCAGATTTTTTTGGCTGTCTCACTTCTGCTTGGCTCAAGGCTTACTTATTAGACATTTTCACATTCGTATCCCTGGCAATGGAAAAGCTATACATTAAAAAATCTGGCACATGCACAAAGATGTGCACCGACATTCACGAAACACTTCCTAAGGTTGTAGTTGCTTGAATTTCAGCTCCTTAATTAGCAGGATGCCTTCAAGAAGACATTTTCAGGGTTCTTTTCACAGTTGACTTCTATCTGAAAAGCTTTTCCCAGGATTAGATTTACTGTGAGGTCTGACCTGATATATCTGTGGATTTCTAGACCAGTTGTCTTTACCACTCAGAATTTTTGTTCTGATTGAAGAGGACTCTATTCATCAGTGGTTATTTTTCATGCAAAAGTCAGGTATGAAGTAATGCCAGCACAGCCAGGACACATTGTCCTTACTCCATGTAGTATGAGTAGTCATTTTGACACTACCAAAACCTAATAGTCTTGGTGCATGTGTGCAGATAATCAGCAGACCTGACATGTCCAGGAGGCATTGTCCTCAGGGTGCTTGTTCTGCATGGTAAGTGTGCAGAATTACTTGGAGAGAAGTACAGAAGCCTTCCCCCATCCTGCCATCCTTAAAAGGTTTTGTCTAGACAAGAGAACATTTTTGGCATAATTATTCTCTTGCATTTTAATTTTGCATGCAAGTAATTAGAACTGTGGTGTTATAATATAATTTCAAGAGGGCCATGTTGCTTGTAGAGACCTGAACCGAACTCTTAGAGGCCACTGGGAAAAGAAAAGAAGCTAAAACACTGACAAGTCAGCGTAGTATAAGAAAAAATGAAAGCTAACAGTTTTAAACACAACGCTAATTAATACAGATACTGAAAGCTGATGAAGGAATATGATCCTCTTTCACAACGCTGTGCCATTAGACTGATTGACAGCAACTGGATACACACACATGCACATGCACACACTCACTTTTGCTTTGAAAATTATTTGTTACCACTTCTAACAGCAGAAAGTTTTCTACATTTAGATAAAGAAATGGAAGATTCCAATGAAATAAAAGGAAAAGGGGCTGTTATTGTCAGCCTGCCATTTCCCTTTGTATGCCACATGCAGTACAACAGTGCGTGGTGCCAAATAAGGGCCCCAAAGTGGAGTGAGGAACTAATACAGATTAAAAAGATATACTTTTTCTGGGTGTTTTTCTGGGTTATCAGTTTCTCAGCCTGGTTCACTGTGCAGCTGTTCAATGGGAGAGCATACGGATGGGGAGATATGACATGTGAACTTGCTCTGCCACAAAAATAAATGTTCATCTAAATGAGGCCTTAGTTGATTTATCATTCAAGCAAGTAAACTAGTTCATTACATTGGATGTGCTGTACTCAAACTATAAAAAAAAATCCTTATCTCCATAGTAAATACGCAAACCTAGGAACTCAAACTCGATTTATTTTTTACTTAGTACAAATACATCTGCCATAATCATCTAGCTTTGTAGATGTGCTTGAAACAACCACATATGCTCTAAATGGCTTTAGGAATGTAGAAATATAGGAATTTTTAGTAAAATTACTGACATCAGGATTATATGAGTAATCAAAATCTTAACACAGTCTACGTATTTTCTTGCTATTCCTATATTCTAGAATGACTCCTCTATACAGAGAGCATAATTTGGAATAGAAATTATTTCATTTTAGGATATTTACCCTGCTTTGTAAGTAGAGTAATTATTCTGGAACATGCTCATTTACATTTTGGATTAGTGCCTGCAGAATGGCTCAGAGGAGTAATTATTTTGGAAGAGCTATTCTGATCGATTTCTGCATCTGAGGCCCTGCAGACCATATGTGTCACCAAAGGCAATCCAGAACTCCACAAAGTACTAATTGAGGTCTTTCACTTAAAAGGCTTCAACACTGTTTGATCTAATATTTAGAATTAACTATTTATAGTGAAAAAATATAGTTATCACACTTCTAGAGCACTATTTATAAGACAGGTAACACGGTATGCAATCATTAAGTGCCTAGCATAGGACCTTCAGCACAATACAGAGGAAATGTATTTGCCTACAATATGCTGTTAGAGGCCTTGATGGTTTCCATGAAAAATGCTTTATGCCATGACACACTGGGTTTTTGATGCTAAACTATAACACTCGGAAGAAAGATTCAGCTGGCCCTGGTGTGTAGGTTTTTACTGAGGTGGTCAACAAGCTAACTGAGAAGTCCATACAATTTCTTTTCTTCAATACAGCACCCACAGGATGCCAGGCCAAAACACCATGGTGGAAATGTCCACCAGAGCAGCACCAGGGATGAGGGACTTTCTGCTCCCTGGCAGCATGTCGCTCACTAGTATAGTCACAGCCTTACATCTCTGTCAAGGAACAAGAACAATAAGATGATTTCTAGCTTATTTGTGCCCCTGGAAAATGACAAGACTTTGTATACAGCATCTCTCTGCATTGCTATCATGGCTCACATAATTTCTTCGCACGGAAAAAAAACAAGGTAGCATATGCCAGGAGCAAAAATCTCCCAAGAGATCTTCTTGTGGAGAACTCCTCATTCCATTGGGATGGAAGAAATGCTTGTGCTACAGGAATGGTTGCAGGGTCTGCCCCAAACAGTGTACTTACCAAAAACACAAGATTTACACCAGTAGGAAGGAGAAATCAGAACCTATTCATTAGTTGTTCCATAATAGATTTAAAAATACAAACTTGCAAGGTCACTTACATAAAGCCTGCAATACCATATGCTCAACACATTCCAGAACACCAAACACATGAATCACTGCAGTTATATTCATAAAAATACTCCTCTACTCCCCCAGCACATCACACAATGATGTAGTTACAGGAACATTTTTTCAGGTGGCAGCTGATTTAAGAGGGTCCTGCATTTGCTGCTTATTCCTGCCCCATAGCTATAATTGATCACTTCCTCAGCTGTGTTAGTTTAATTCTGTAAAGCTGTGCCAGCCACCATACTGGGTTTAAAAAAAAAATGAAACAACAAACAAAAACCCACCAATACTTTTCGCAAGTTGTTTTAAAAACCAAACTTGGGTTATTTCAGTGATGTAACTGTTGCTTCAACACTACTGAGGGGGCAGCGACCTGCTGCTCAGTGATAGGAACAAGCAAGGTGGGGAAGGTAAGAGCTCTTAAACCAGCTTTGCAATCAGAGACAACAGATTGATCAAGCCGGATTCTGAGAGAACAGTGAGAACAGGGACATAACTGATCATGCTACCAGAAAGCATCCTTGTCAGAAACCTGCGCTTGTTTTTTAAACAGTAAAGAAAATCAGTAGCTGTACAATAATGTGTCTGCATAACAATGACAAAGCTATGAATGTCCCAAGTCATAAGTGGGAGGGATATGTGAGCTGGGCTGGGACCAGCATGCAGGGGCTCTATAGCTTCTTTAGTTATTAGACCTTCTGAAAAATCTTTCTAAAAATGTACAACAACAAAAATAGTAAAGCTGAATGTTATCAAAAAACATTTTATTAAGTTAATTTTTTTAACCCGGACTCTACTGAAATGCAATTTTACCCTAGCCCCTTTTAAAAGCTTTCTGTATATATTCGCTGTGTGTGCGCGTATATATACATGTATATATACATATACATGTATATATACGCGCACACACACACTAATAAATGGTATGAATCCTCATCAGTGTTTGCATAAGCATTCAAACTCAATAAACTTGTGGGGTTTTCTCTCACTTTCACTGGAGTAAGACAAGAAAGCCTCAGTGGAACTGACAAAATTAAGCCATTCTTAAATAAGCACCAGTGAAAGATGAAGCAAAGCCTCCAAGTGTTGGTATTTAAAATGAGGTCAGTTGGCAGAAAAATTTCTAATGTAACTAACTTACTAATCAATACAGAAGAAGTCTCATTTGTTCCATAAAATGAATTCAAAATGCTTAAGAAAGTTGTGGTGTTCTGAATATGGAATGCTAGAATAGATGCATGTGTGGGGAAGATGGAATGCAACCGTGACCAGTGTATTTGATGGAAGATTTTTCCAAGATATTGCTTCTTCAAGAAGAGTTAATTTATCTGGGAGAAAAATAGGGGGGGGAAATAGGGTTCTCGGTGTGTTGCTGCATATTTTTTTACAAAAGCAGGAATGCAAAAAATCCTCTGCTCTGAAAACTTAAAAGGTACCAGGAGAAAAAGCTAAAACGTTCACAAATTAAATTTTGCTTTAACTTACTTTTCACTGAAAGAGAGTTTTTCCATTCTATTGCTTTTAGAAATCAATCAGCATGAATTATGGGAAGGAATCTTTTCTTTTTCTACCTTTTGATGGAAAGGCTAGCAGTTTTTCTGTAATAAGCATCTTGAGAACTGTTGTCTCTAGAATAAGAACTTGATCATAGATACAAGGGCCTTTTTCTTCTGTTATAAGAAACTATTAGTTTACAAAGAGGCCTCACAAGAAGCCCTGTTTCAGTGAACAAAGTGGAAGCAACAAGATGCTGTTTCCTCACTGGCAGCATTATGGGCTCTGATTTAGGAGTGGAGATGGCACAGCTGGGGGTGACTGATGTGATTAGATTCAGCCCTCTGCCCTGTTGCTTCCAAGAACTGGGTTTGCTTATCCATATGAGAAGGTGAAGGGGTCACCTTACTGCTGTCTGCAGCCGCTTCATGGAAGGGTATAAAGAAGATGGAGCCAGATTCTTCCCAGAGGGGCAAGGTGGAAGGAGGGGAGGTGATGGGTGCAAGCTGTAACACTGGCAATTCCCAACTCAATACAAGAAAAATATATTCACCATGAGGGTGGTCAGACACTGGAACAGGAAGACAGGAAGGTTGTGGACAATCCACCCATGGAGATATCCAAAGCTTGACTAAGTAAAGCCCTGATCTTGCTTTGAGCAGGTGAGTTGGGAGAGACTACCTCCAGCAGTCTGTCCCATCCTCTATCCTCTGATTCTGTACAGACAGCAGATCCATTTGTGAAACCACCCTGGAAGCACTGCTGAGTGGTGCTAGGGAGCTGTCACTAGCTTTGATTTACCTTGAGAACTTTCGACAATGAACAGAGACAGTTCAGCACCTGACTGAGGGGTGGGCTTGAGTTGAAGGAGTGGACTGGGCATCAGAGTTGAAGTCATCCTCTTAGGCCTCCTCAGTTATGCCTCCTGTATTAGTCAGATACAGCTCAGAAAGGTCCCACTGATGTCTTTTGTCTTTGTCTCCTTCTCTCTCCAGGACTCTTAACGGCTGAACTGTGGACATTATGGGTATTACTGATGTAGAAAGACAAATTTGTTTTCAGTGTTCTTACGTACAGACCCACAATGTGAAAGTATATCCAGATAACCTGTGTCAGGGAAAGAAAGCTCACTTATTTGTAGGTATTCTACCATCATCACTCTCTTTAGCCTCAGAGCTCATTCCTATTTGGTCTTGTGCCTTCTGTTGTTTTCCATTCATACAGTTAAAGCAGTAGTCTGGGCTCTTATTACCCTGACTGCTTCAAAGTCCTCTTCTGTGGCCTCGACAAGAGCCACTAACATCTGTTCACAATGTTGCTGCAGAGATGGCTCTGATTTATCGCTATGACAACGTCATCCTCAGTGCTGAATCCCAACATGGCTTCTGCTTTCTCCATTGCATCAGTCACTAAGCACTTGTCTTCAGATCCCATCTATAGAGAAATCACTTGCTGTACTTTCCTCCGGGATGGGGCTCCAGCAACGCGTAACACTAAACATCAGGTTTATGAGAGGAAATGAAAAGTTATAGTGTATACAGTGTTAAATAAGGATGGATCTACATAGGCTGAGTGCAATAGCCAAATAGGAACTTATGTTCTGAAAAAGATGAACTGTATTGTTACTTCCTGACACGTTAAAACTTCTCACCGGCTTTTGAGATTTACCCAAATGAGAGGATGGCTTAAAATGTTTTTTATCAAAACTTCTCTGATACTTACACTCAAAAGTACTTTACCAAAGGAAGCCACTGACTGAGCTGACTGTGGCTGCTGGAGGGATACAGCACTGTGCAGCGGCAGTAAGTTTATCTGGCCTTAGAAGTAAAACTCTCCACTTACATCCTGCTCTGACTTTAAAAGCTAAATGTTATATTCCTTTTAGCAAAACAGCTTGTAACTGAGACAAAAAGGACAATGGCAGCTTCCAATTCTGTGCAGTGATACATATGTATGTGCAAATTTCTGTGTTTGTTATGTACCGATACGGAAACTTGACAAAGCATTAATTTTGTATATAGCACTTCTGAGCCATGCTTGATATAGTGTTGCATTTGGCTACAATTCAAGGTGTAGCTTGATATTTATATGCTATTTTACATTGAAATATGATTGCATGCTTTTAGATTTACAAAACTCTAGTCTTGCCAGGAAATTCTTGCCTGTAAAGCTATTTTAGGACTTTATCAGTTAAAAGGCTTAAGAGCTAAATTTTGTCCTCACATTGACTTAAATGGATACTGCATATGTGTATTCAGAGGCAAGCTTTGGCCTTAACTTTCAGATAATTGTTTAGCATGGTTAGAATTACATACTTAAAAATCCAGGGTGATTAATGAGACTGGTGACAGTTTGTGAACTCCTAACGTTTCTCTGATGCTTGGAAAAAGCTCTAAATTTCTTTCTCTGACACATTATACAAACAATAACTTAAATCCCCATGTGGTTTCTATTTGTCACAAATATGGATGATTTAAAATTTTTAATGAAAAACTGACTTTGAAAAGAAAATTTTCACACAGCATATTTCCTTCTTTCACTTTTTCTTACCAACCAGCTAAGCAACTGAAACATTTCCAGTGTTCAGAATCAAACCATTTTAGTATTACACAGAATATTTGAAATATACTTGATTATTTTTTCTGCTCAGATAAGTTTTTGCAGCTCTTTTGTAAAATTCTGTCAAAAATATTTATTGTTTTCTAACTGACCCGGAGACTGGAGCCAGAAGAGCACAGGCACTTGGTCAGTAGCTACTCCTGGCAGCCATTACAAAGTTAGCAGCCCGTTGGAATCCCCCAGGAATCCAAGCTTCAACTTAGGAAAATAAATATGTTTCCAACCCTAACCACTCCAGAAAACACTGAAAATATGAACTGGGAGTAAATCAATGCATTGTTCCTTTACTGACTGTGCAGACAGCATGAAATAAAGCCTGGAGAGATGAGATTGACTACAGTAGACTACTGACTCAAAATCCTTAATATGATCATTCAGGTTTTAACATCAACTGAATTATAACTGTTCATCATTTTAGCAGCAGCATTCAACTAATGTGCATGCATTATGATTCTAAACCAGCTGTCAATCTTTGTGCGAAGACTGCCAGAACCTCCCCCAAATGTGAAAGATATAACACATTCATTTTTGTATCGCTCAGAGGTCCAGTCATAGAGGCCTTGTTGCATAAACTGTTAATTAACACAGAACAAAAGGCTAGCCTCTGTCGTAAGGAGCTTGCAGTTCAATTATGACTGGAGTCAGTGTGTAAATACCAACAGAAAATAAATGAGCATAAGTTTTCACTTAGGATTTCTCCAGGGAAGCAGGTTTAAGAGATGTCCATCTTCTTTCATCTCAGTTGCTTCTTTCTAGGATTGAAGAAGTGATCCCATTTAAAAAACCCACCACTATTTTTAGTGCAGGGTTGGCCCGGGGGGGATGTTAGCTTGGATCATTTCACTTTTTGGGGCTGGCGTGTAACTTTGCAGGGAGCTGGATCAGCAGACTTGATGGGATGGCAAGCAGCATCCCACGGGCAGTTGGTGCTTCAGCCTGAGACCTGCCAGTGCAATGGAATCGCTGCCTTTGCAATTGCAACGGGGCACCGCTGCCAAAGAGCACAGCATCACAGCAGGGTCACGGGCTCAATAAGCAGCAGTGTCAGTGTGCCGGCTCCAGGGAAGAGTCTCAGCACCATTAATGGTGTGTTTGCAGGGTAAAATAGCAGCAGTGAAAGCACAGAGTAGTTGCTTGAAGCCTAACAGGTAGTGAAGGTCAGAGTCTTTGACAAAAAAGAGGCGGGAATCAACGCCTTACTACATGAGCAGACAGAGGCCAAATAGGAAGGAAATTGGAACAGTCTGGAAGACAAAGCCTGGTCAGTTAGGTATTGACTGCATATTAGCCACTGTCAGTACAATGTCTTGAGATTGTGAAGTTAAATGGGCAAGAGCTGAAACTCCTTGTTATTTAATCTCAAAGCTATGAACACGCAGTACTCGTTTGCACATTTCAGTAAGAAGTAGCACGTGAAGTCACGCAGCAGCAGAATTCCCCATATTTTGCAGCAGAGCAGGACAAATTTCAGCATCCTGGTATATGGCAAACTGCACCTATATTACAACGTGCTGGCTATGGGACAGGATACCTACCTTGCTCTTTTATTGTCATACAGATAAAGAGGCAGTACTGTCTTTTCATTATAACATGCCTTACTTAAGGGATAGTTGTTATCACAGTGACATTTTTCTGTAGACTTTATACATACAGTATATAAAAGGTAGAAAGAACTCTTTTCTAAGTGTATTATCTGTACACTCCAACTGGGCCTTGCTGTATCCCCCATGTAATTGTTATGCTTTGTTCAGCTCATAAAAAAACCTCTGTAGACCACCACGAATTTATGGTACATGGCAGCTTTAAACTTGTTTGTAAAGGTTTAAAGACAGGAGTTGAATTCCCTGGATTAAAATTAATTTTAAATGCTTTAATGGGGTGAGCTCTCTTATTGAAGACTGATGTGCCTGCAGGCTTTATAAAATGCCAACATTCTAGGATGCAGAGATATTCTCTGAGTCAGGTTGCTAAAGGATATCACACACCAATGGCAATTACCACTCTCTCTTTTGTGGTCACATATGATGCCATAAAATGGGCCCCAGACTTCCTTATTTAATTGCCTGGTTTCTTTTCATCTCAAGCACAAGGCAAAAGAAATGCATTTAGCTCACCCTTGTAAAATAGCACACATTTTCTTGCTGTTATGCCTTTGAAATATTGCATTTGACAGCGAATATTTAGAGAATTTCATGAATGGCAAAGACTTGTAAGCAGCCTTATCCTGGGGTTATTTATTGGCACAAAGCTTCAGTGGCATCATGCTTCAATGGTATTCAAGAAGTAAGACAAGTTTGTGCTGGTGGATGTGAGTGTGAGCAGACTCTTTCCACTTCAGAAGGGTGACTTGTCTCCTAGCCTGGCTACCTAAGGACCATGCAATTGATGTGCAAGTCACACATTTGCATACTTTTCATTAGACTGTTTTGAAAGAAGAGAGATGATAATGCCATTTTGCAACACTATTATCAGATTGCAATGACAGTTTGACAGGTGATACAAATCCTGGACCCCAGCATGGTCTTCGACAAATTGCTTCATGGAATGGACAGATTGCATGTTTATGACTCAGTTTACCCAGCTGTGTATTAGAAAGAGTAGAAATGATAGAAAATCTGCCATCCTCACTGAAAATGGTTGGAGAACCACTGATGAAGGTGCTAAGCTAGTGTGAAGTATTTAATATTGTTACGCAATTCAAGATTAATACAAGACATTAAAACTTTTCACTAAATAATGAAAGATGCGGGGATTCCTAGGCAAGCTCAGTGACAAAGACACTGTCAAGATCGGCTGTGTGATGTCTCAACAGCCACCCAGCATAAGGAGAAACAGGAATGATATAAGAGAGGTGGAGAGCAGAGGAGGAAAGGAGGAATGGCTAGAGAAGGGAATCAGAAAGGAGAACAGGTGAAGTGAGGCTCTGTTCTGCTGCATTTTCCTCTGGTACAACCCAAAGTTGAAGTGCAGGACAATGCAGCTTAAGCTCAAGTGCCTGGCATGAGATTGCTGCAAAGTGGTCAGCACTGCACCTCCCTTTTACCTGGCTATTATCTCTGTTCAGATGCAGAAAACCTGCAGAGAGAATATATTCTGCATCTGATAACCAGTGCCACAGGTAAGCTGCCTTCCCTGACATCCTGTGCTGACCTACCAGTCAATCCCCAATACAGAAGGCCAATGGTAACATCACACGCTACCACCTGCCCACTCACCTCCTTCTCTCTACAGCACTGCAGTGGGCCCTGGGAAATGCTGCTTTGAGGAACCATTTATTTTCCCCCTTTTTTTGCCTACTGATGGAGCACAGAGGTGGTAACAGGCATTCTGCTCTTCCCATTACGCCTGAGCTGCTGACTGCTCCCAAGGAAGAGTCTGCCAGTCTCTATGTAGGTCTGCCCTTACGCTAGTCAAGAGGAAGAAATCTGGGTCCCTCTGGTCTCTAGGCAGCAGGATGTCAGTGATAGTGCCTACAGAAAAAAAGGAAAGACACTATTGTTAAGACGCATATTTTCACACCTCAGAAGATAAAGCTTCATCTGTTAAAAGTTCTGAAATAGTGGTTAATATTTGTCCATAATAAGCTCTGGACTAAAAGATAAATTAAAGAAATCATTCTTTTTACCCACTTGGCTTAGCAACAGAAAAGAAGAGGAAGAGTACACCCACAGTAATAAAGATACAGTCTTTTAAAGTCTGTATTCACTCTGTTTTGCACAGAATGAATGAATCAGAAGCTCAATGAGTTACAGAAAAGAATTTCAGGGGAAGCATGAAAACAGTCCTCCTCCATAGTTGGATAATCTCACTAATGCCTGGAAAAATAAAACCTCCATATTCTAAGACTGAATATTTCCTTTAGTATTCCTTCCTATACAAATTCATATGTCTGTTCCCTAGCACATGTTGCCGCTAGACTACCAGTTGTTGTTCTTGTGCTAAAGAGGATTCAGAGGCAAAAGTGTTAAAAAAAAGGAAAAGACAACCAAAACCTTCAATTATTAGATCACCATTCCCTCTCTGTTAGCTGCAGGGGGAAGAGGTGAAGAGCCCACCTTTAAGGGCTGTCACTGCCAGACTACCAGAGATTACTGTCCTAGAGACTTGCTTGCTGAGCCACTTGGATAGTCAGTCCATGACTCACATCCATCAAATGAGCCTGGTTAAAGCTGAAACAGGGTAAAAAGTGCTAGCACAAGCAAATCTGTGGAGGGGACAGCGGTGGGGATTGCCAAGCATTCCCACTGTGGCATTGCTGCTGTCAGCAGAGGACATGTGGTCAGTCTCTCAGAGCTGAAATCTTTGGGGACCTAACAATCTTTAAAGGGAAGGTTGCTATTACTGAACTCACACTGTGCTCAGCCCGGTGGTACCTAGCAAGCTGGCACCCTGGGGGTGTGAGAGAGGAATGCATACAATTAATTCCTCTTGGTAATATTTTCATAAGAGAGTAATTGCACAGAACATAAATGTATATTTTTGGGAAAGCTCAGCCATGAAAATATGACTGCTAATAGTTAACCTAGTTGATGAAAACAGAAGTGATACTTCTCAGTCTAATTTTAGTGTGGTAAACTAGGGACAGAGCTCTACCTAAAATATAAATGCACTGAGAATGTAATTCTGCATTTCATAGCACTTCCTTAAAACAAGAACTGATATTTAGAACAATCTTTTGAGGAACTCATTTTGCAGTTGAAACAGCTGAGGAGCTTTTTCAGGATTTTTTATTTTTTTATTTACACACCATTTGTCTTGCACTTAATATCGTATTCAGAGCCTAGCTGTGCTTAGGGACATTCAGATGCTAAATCCAAGAGAAGCACTTGTAAGGGGACATAGGTCCTTAATCCTCTGACTCTATAAGCCAAGCACAGCTTTAATTGTATTCCTATAGAAGGAACGGCCAAAAGATATGTTAGGCAAACCTTGTAGGAATATGTAATATGTTTTATCAGACCAGCCAGTCAAAAAGAGCCTTTTGGATAGGCATGCCTTCTTCAGGCCTGAAATCAAAACTTATTAATTGTCTTCAGCAAATGTTACATCAGGATTGGATAGGCGTGGGAAATTGTTTCTGCCATAGGTGAGAATGAAAGATGACTGATCAACCACTCATCAGTTTACAGAAAGAATCCCCACAGAAGAGCGCAGGAGGAGAGGTGAGGTGCCTAGGGGTGTGCCTCACCTCTTCTGTAAATGTTTCTCCCAAGAAGACAAATGTGCATTTAAACTACATTATATACCTGGCATCTTTGAGGGTGGCTTTTCTTTCCAGTTCAGAGCAAAAATGAAATATTACTAACTCTATGGCATAAAACAAGTGTTAACTTATGTAGTATGTCTGGTGACTTATCGAAGCAAAACACAGGGGTCTATCATACAAGCACACGAAGTCTGATTTGATTCCTACCTTCCTCACCACAAAGGCTCTATCCCATGAACTTATGCAGAGTTTATATCTTCTATCCAAAATAACTGGTACACCTCTCCTATGATCAGCTGGACAATTGTACTAGACACAGAAAGGATCTCAAATACGTGCTGAAAAAGTCAAATTCTCCCAGGCTACAACCTCACCTCAAAGCTTCTCCCTTCCCACAACATGTGCTTATAAGGGGTTTTCCAGACCTGCTAGTCCAATGTGCAGGGAAGCTCCTGTCCTATGGACTAA
Source organism: Morus bassanus (assembly GCA_031468815.1). Lineage (NCBI taxonomy): Eukaryota > Metazoa > Chordata > Aves > Suliformes > Sulidae > Morus > Morus bassanus. The sequence goes on from CM062568.1 coordinate 66,190,903, forward strand.
TGTGCAGCACCTTGTGCACTGGGGTGGAACAAACTTAAGTCCAGGTGAAAGACGGTAAAAGCTACAATCAGTTATAGGTCTGCTTAAAGGTAATGCATCCTTCATTCAATGTATACTGAAGCAGCAATTAAACATTCCTTTGGTCAGTGGCAGCTGTAGTACTAAGATAATGCCCAACAAAGCAAGAGCAAAACCAAAGCTATGTGAACTGATAGGTTTTGCAGGGGCTTGCTTGCAGAAACAGGATCTGGTAGTACTGATTTATTTGCAGCTGGGTATGAGACAGCCAGAAAGTGAGTACAATGCCAGGAGAAGAGAGAAATCCAGTAGTGTAAGTTGCCTTCAGGCAGTGCTTTTTTGGGTAAATAGTGTTTTTTGGGAGAAAGTACTAGCTGAAAGGGCATGTCTGAATTCCTGAAAATAGAAGCTGCCTCCTCCTTAGTATTACAGTGCTCAGGAGAACAGAACTTTGAATTTTTAAATATATAAACATATTTTTAAATATATAAAGACTGTACCAAAGAAATTCTTGATCCACAGTTAGCTACAGCTTCTAAGATAAAACTGTCCTGTGAGTTCCAAGTATCAGCACTGGGTGCTTAAACCAACAAGCAAAACAGAGTTTCCATGGCAAATGGAAAAATTTCACAGGCAAATGAGGATGCATTTGTTCAACCTGTTTTGCTTTAGCAAGTTTGCAGGGAGTGTGCAACAGAGCTACCTTGGTTATTCAAGTCCTTGTACAGGACATAGCTGGCATGGCAGCGTTTTCTTTCAACAGGTTAATTTTGAGACAGGACCAGGGAGATGAAACTGTAAAGATTTTGCAATTTTTAATTAAGAAATTGTGTAAGTATATGAACAAACACATGATGAACAAAGTAACCAGACATGAAAGAATTTATGTTTACACAATATGTACAGTAATAAAAAGGAGTCATATAGGGAGAGAGCTACCTCCCTTCAACCTCCTAGAAAATAGTGTATCCTGAATTACCTCTCACTGTGCTTTCATGAACACCATCATGTTTATCACCCTCACCTTTATCAGAATTACCAGCAGAGCTGAGCCACATAAAACTGTCATTGAAAAAAAATGAAGACATTGGGCATTGCAAACTGTACAGCACCCTGAGAACAGACATGTTTTCTATTAAATTAAAAAATAACATGGCATATGCACATGGATGGAAATGTAGACATCGCTGGAGGAAGAACGTCAAAGTTTCCACATGAACTTTACCTCCTTCCTTTCCAAGACCAGAGCTGCCAGGCTGCCCATTGCCTGCAGAGCTGCAGGGCCCGAGGGCAAGGCAGAGCCTCACATCTGGCACTGCATGGTGGGGCTAGGGCCAGCTGCGCTGGTGTAAGGGTGTGATTAAGGATTAATCTGCAGCAAGGCAGCAAGTTGTACTTTACCTGATCAGCCGATTAGCCCTTGTTTCTGAGGAAGGACTGGCTCTCATCAGGAAAGGCACTGAGGTGGACTCGTGGGGACCAAGAGACTCCTTGGCATTTGTTTCTGTAGGAGACAAAGTAAGGTGCCCAGATTTGAAAAGCATATCATATTTTAACCAATGAGAGGATGAAGAAATGTCTTGAAAGCACCATGTTTATGAAGGCAGAGAACTTTATACACAGAAATGCAGTCTTATATAATTCATATTGATAGGGCCAGACCCTTATGAAGAGGCATGAAAAGAACTCAGAAAATTATCATCTATATCTACACCTTTGGTTCAGAAACCATTCAAACACAAACTAATTTTGCCAATGTTAACATGCGGCTGCACTCTGCAGATTTGCTGTTGGCCTCTCCCTTGTCCTCTGGACCTTTTCTTCTCCTTTTAGATACCCCCTTCCATCTTTGGTGGAAGACCATCAGCCTATATTTGGGTAATGAACACTAAAAAGAAGTCATGAGAATGAAGTATATAAACAAAGGAGATGTTAAAAGAAGTTGAAAAAGTACTTTTAAAAGATAAAGTCTAAAATAGCATTTTAAATAGCTAAAAGAAAAAAATAGATTTTAAAAACCAATCAAAACCTTTTGGTAAAAACTCTAATTCCCTTCCTGATGGTGAGCAGTATCTTATTCAGTGAGACCAGTCAGACTTCTCACAGATTATGAGATTTCTCTAAGTTTATTGTAACTTGAGCAATAGGAACAAGCAAATGGCTTGAGTCTTATTAAAAGTGGTGTTGGCAATATAAACTTTATTCCTTTAATTTCAAAAGCATTTTCAAGGAGATCTAAAAGAATTTATTTAACCTCAGAGGAACAACTTGAAAGATTACAGCTGACTGACAGCACAACTCTTGGGCAGTTTTTACTCCAAAGGCTGCAAAGTCGATTTGGAACTTCCTTGAAATATTTGAGGACTAATTCCAGAATTAGTCTGGTTTCACGCAGTGTAATTGAGATCAGAACCAGGTCAGAGGGTTTCGTCATGTTACCTCAACAGACTGTTTAATTAACATGAGCATATACCCTTTTTCTCTCACTGATATTATCATGACCTAACCTGGAATTATTAAGATGTTTTTTCCAACGTTAAAACTGACCAGTAATATTGCTAGCATTTTTTCAAAAAGCACAAAAAGATATATATCTTTTTATATGAAGTAATTGAATACCAATGTGTAAAAAGCTGCTCCTCAAAATGTATTGTGGTTGTAGATATATATATCATTTAATGAGTTCATATACAGATGTATTTGAGCTGCTGTTTTATCAGAAAACACTACCTCTGATGACAGGTGTCTATTTAAATTTGGCCCTACTTCAGTTACTTCTAACTAAAAATGAGGGGATCTGACATTATGCAACCACATCATCTGTAATTTAATCATAAAAAATCTCTGTATCCTGTTGCACAGGGTTGGTATTCAAATCTCCGCCTGTTGCAAAACATGTTGTTGTTTACCAGAAACTTATAAATTGTATAGACACACAATGAAAATTGTTGAAAATATTTAAGCAAGAAAAATAATCTCTGATGTGGTTTTTATATTATGGCATATTGGATTTCAGCTGAAAAAGCACAAATTCCTAAAAATATCCATTAATTTTCATACATGCATGCCCCAAAATTTCAATTGTTCTTTAAGAAAGTAGCAGAAAAACAAGTTCATCAACTAGATGTACCCGGTAAAGAAAAATAGAATTTTTAAAATATTTTATATTATTGTGGAAATGTGCAGAGAAACATCACAGTTACTTTTCAGTTGTCTAAAGATGTAATATTTTTCTTTGCAGATTTTAAGCCTTAATTTATACAAAAATGTCTATGTTATGTGTATGACCAGTTCCATAGGCTATGCAGGTATCAGTCAGATTTCACTATATGACAAACCAATTTAACTAAGTCATTTTATGTTAGTCCAGTTAAACCACGCGTATCCTGTCTGTGTATCCACACATTTTAAGATGTAAAAGTTATTTATAATATTGTATCCAATTATTATGACAACTGAGAATGGTATTACATTGACATTTGGGATCAACATAGTTTATTTGTTTATTATATATAAGCCATGAAAATACACTTTTAAAAGTTATTATAAGAATTTAAGTAATTTTAAGGTCAAGCATATGCTGTCAACAGTATTTTACACTGTAATTTTTAAGGTAAAATATTTTATTTAAAAGTCTTAGTTAACATAAGGACTTTGGAATGGAAAATCTCTTCTGCAGAGCACTGCAGAAGACAGTGGTCTCTGTTACTGCCTCTAGACCTGACCACAGAAGAAATATGAAATATTGAGTGAACAGAGCTTCTCAGAAACTACAGACTGAATTTTTCACATCCTATATAATCTTCTAAGAAAAATCCTAAAATATGAGAGGCCAAACTGCTGTCTCAGTAGAGAACCATATATAACCTTATCCCATCCTCCAATAAGACCCATAGAACGATCCACAAAAGCCATAGTCTTCTTATATATTTATTGTAATCTACCTGACAATGTTGGATGTAAACATGCTTAGCAAGAATAGTAATTTTACTTTTTCAAAAATTTTTCTTGCACTCTCTAAAATAATTTCCCAGCCTTTTTTAAAAGACTTAAATTCTTCTCTCACCCTCAACAGATCAGCATCCCACCATTATTGAGGGTAAGTCAGTTGGTCAGTATGTGATAACAGCAACATTTTTTGGATGGGAAAATTGCTGTAAATGCTGTACAACTGAGGTCAATGAATAAAAAGTGTCTTCTCTACAGGTATGTTTCCCTGAAAAGCTAGAATAATCTTGTGCTACAGTAAAGAAATTTATATCTCACTGTGGATTGGGCTGAGAGCTATAACTTTTTCATCCTTTTTAAATGATTCAGTTAATCTCTGAGACTATGTCTATTATCAGATCAGTGATTTCTTCCCAACCCCCAGTTGCAGGTAAGTGCTGCAGCCAGACCCCAGCTCTGCTGTGAGATGACGTGCAGGACAACATTGTTCTTCCTCTTCCCCGCTTTCGCAGAGAAGACAATGAGGTTTCGGGGCTGGAAGGGAGCCCAGGGAACCAAGACTCTAGGATCCCATGAGACACTCGGTGAACTGCGGGTGTCCTCTGAGCTGTCGTCGCTACTGCTGCCAGAGAGTACATCTATCAGTCCCAGCTGTGGCCTATCCTAGAGCTCATCTGGCTCAGTTTCAGGTCGTTGTTGTTTTTGAAAAACCCTTCTCAGACAAAGCAACCCATGCTGATCCTCCCAGACTTTTCTGGGAAGGCATCAGCCAGTTTTGTCCAAGCTCAGTAGAGAGCAAAAAGCTTCCAAGACCATGAGGGTCTCAACAACAATGCACATTGTCTGAAGAGACATACCTGGGCAGAGCAAAATATTGGTTTTGTACAGGTTTTAATCTTTCCCAGATCCAGTTCCAGGTCTTAGAATCAAACAGATACAACTCTCTAACCTCACTGTCTCTGTGGCACAGGAATTTGACAACACAGCATTGATCCACAGATGGTTTTGTCACCCTGTGTCTGACAGCAAATGTTTAAGAAAAAGATGAAAGATAGTCCAGAATGAACAGGTGCAGAATAATCTAGCCATGGGGGAAATATCTACCTAACCTCTACTAACTGGTAGTTCTCTTATGCCATAGCACACCATGGGTATATTCTGTACATTTCTTATCCTGTCTAATTAACTATGAATGTTCTTATTATCTGTATAAAAGTCTAATCATTTTTCAAGTCCTGCTAAGACCTTTGCCTCAGTTATCTTCTAGCAATCAGTCCTAATAGATAATTACACGTTGCATAAAGATTATTTCCTTTAAACCATGTTTAAACATGTTGTTTTCCAGTTTCACAGGCCATCCCCTTTCTCTCATATTGTGAGACCCATAAAAGGAATCTCCCAATCTACATTCTCTCTATATTTAAATTTCCAGTATTTTAACTCTGTCTTTTAGTCCCTCTTACTCGTCTCCTCCCTAGCATGAACTATCTCACGCTCTCATGGTACAGAGGTTTCTGCATAATCCTCATGATTTTAGGCCATTGCACGAAACTTCAGTTCAGGCTTTGATTTGTTTTGCTTTGTTGTTCTTAGATGTGACTACCATCATTTGGCATGTTCTCAGTTTACATAACCATATTCTTCTCCATCTTCTTGTCTGTTTTAGCATTGTTTGATTTCTATTACTGATGTTACATTATGAGCAGAGATTTTCAACAGTTCAGATGGTGAAAAAGATGTTTTTCCTGCATGCTGACAGTCACTTTTGATTCCAGCAATCCTTAGAACTTCTGTTTAATCCAAAATAGGTAACATTATTTGTCATACATATCTACAATTATAAAAATTTTGTGACAGGCTTTAATAAAAGCACTTTGGAGCTCAAGACTGCATGCTTTTCTGTTTAAAATGCTTTGGAATTTTTCAACAAAACTTTTTTATTTTGGAATTCAATTTTTATTTCAAATGTTCTGCCTTTCTAGAGAAACATTCAGTGGCAACCTTTCTACATGTCACATAGATCACACAAAATTGTGACAAAAATAAGAGAGAAAGAGAGAGAGGGAGGGAGGGAGATTGCCACTGCTGTAGAGTCGGGGCTCTTCCCCTGGATGGAGAGTGCTGATGTTCAAGACTCTACTCTGAGTGCTGAAGCCCACTGATGTGTGCTTGGATCTCCTGTCTACCAGGAGCTCCTGACATTTCAATAAAAAGTTGAAAGGATCCAAACTGCTCAAATACCAATTTTTCATTAAAAATGTAATGTTTGGTTTTTTGTCAGTCCCATCTCTTGGAATCTGCTGTTGTGCTGAGACTTTCACAAATGGACTTTATTTTTTTGCAAAGGCAGTGCTTATTTGCCCCATTACGTTACATTCATCACAGCATTTTATAGTTCTAATTTTGATTGCTGCTCCAATTAATTTACTAGTTACTGGTTTCTCTGGTTTTGATCTCATGAACCTCCCTTATGATAAAGCATTTACTGCCATCGCATTGTTTGGTACAGAAACTGATTTTAGTACATTGCTTTGTGTTTCTACCCTTCTTTTCTCATATACCTCAGAACTGCTAGCCCAAACCTAGTCACAGAATTGTGTTAGACTTTATTTATGAGTGTTAACTGTTATTTGTAAAAAGTACACAAACTTCTGCCAGCTACCTTATTGCTTTTCTATTAGAGACATATTTCAATGGACATTTTAATTTTTACATGCTTCAGGGACCAAAGTGATGAAAGATTTTTTGATTGTTTTTGCTTTGTGGCTGGCTAAGTAAGAACTAAGGGAAAACTGGCAAGGTATGTGAGTTCTTGGCCGTACAGTTAGAGGGGTCTACATGGAGAAACAGGCTGCTGTACAGCTGGAGCAGGGTTGACATGATTCAGTGAGTCTCTGGTGCCAAGACAGGACTCAGCAGCAGAGATGGCAAAAGCCTGCCCCAGATATATGATGCTTTTCAAGTAGGAAGTGCCCTGAGAGGAAAGGGTGGGAGGAGGGCAACCAACTGCTGAGAGTCAAGGAATTACAGATCAACAAGCATGTATGGCTCACGCCACGGGTTGTCTGGAGGTGGTCAGATGTTGATGAAGGTAGGTCTATTATAACTTTAATTTGCTTTTGCTAACAGCCATGTAAACAGTATGTGTAACTGTAGCATAGAGCAACTTGAAGAGGGAATAATACTGCTGTGAAAACCTGAGGTGCCCCATGCCTTTTCAGATATGTAGGCAGTACTTTACAAATAAACCTAGTCTATGCATTGAATAGAATCCCCAAGTCCCTGAACACCCCCAATCTACACACTTAGGAACAGTGAAGAAATTTCCCCAACAGTTTTTGATGTTCTACCTGATAACGCATGAGGACAGAAGCTGGTATTTATGACCCTACAAGGTGTAAGGCACCTCCCTCTTTCCAAGGGTGCTGTCACTTGCTGTGAGGTCTCCATGAGTGCAGACTCAGTATATATATGTATTTTAGAATTTTAAGATTATATATATATAAAATATATATTTATAATAATATAATAATAAATATATATATAAAATCTTAAAATTCTAAAAATTCTTTTGATATAAAACTTCAAAGAATTACTGAAATTCTCTTCATCTGGCTTTTGTTCTTTCTCTAAGTCAGAACCTCAGAGCTTTGTGGATGAGTCCTTAATGTCCACTCTATGCAGCTACTTCTGGAAGCTGTGATGTTACTCTATTTGCTCAGGTATTTTCTGTGCACAGTCAGGGACCACATGCTCTGGCCAGCAATTCACACTGGTTTGCTACAGTTTTAAGCAAGGATAATATAACAGGTGCAACTAAGTTTTTGAGAGCAAAAGCTGGGGAATGCTGTGACATCAACAAATAAAAGCATCCCGTTTGTCTTGTTGAAACGAACAAGTGAAGAAAAAAAAAGACAAGCAAAAAAAAAAGGCAAAAAGAACAAATGATACTTTTTGCTTATTTCCAAGTAAGCTAATTAAAACAACGAGGTAATGGAAAAGAAAGGACAGATGTAACATTGATTATAAAAATGGCATGAAAAAAAAAAACTATCATTACTTTTTCAGACATCCAAGATGTGGGAATCTGAGGTTCATTTTCCTTCTCCGTCTGAAAATATTTGATCCTTTTCCTCTCACTAGAGAGAAAATGCTTAAATACTCATTGGTACACAGAGAATAAAGTCCTGGGTGTTTTTAGGAGTTTATGCATGTTTTCAAATACCAGGTTCAGTGCATGTTTCAGGATCCCCTATAGATAGGAAAGCCTCAGCTAGAGAGACTGAGAACACATAACTTATTTCAGAACATTCAGGCACACTGCTTGTGGGGCTGGAGGTCCAGGTGCAAATCCACTTAAGCAGAGAGAAGAGCAAGACCTGGGCCTTCTGAGTTGTTAGCAAAAGCTTTTACTCCTGGAGAAGGGGTGAAAAGCAAACAAATGTAATTTCTTTTTGCTTTTTGCAAATAAAGAATTCATTACAAAAATAAGAACTCTCTTTTCATCCTCAGCTATAGTGTCTTAATGCTTTTTTTTTTTTTTAAATTTTTAACCGTTTGTCTCTCTCCTACTTGTTTGGGTTAGGGAGGTTTTTTCCATATCAAATTTTTCCATAAGTTATTCAGAAATGAAGACAAAATGAACTCTCATGCCAAGCTGGATGTTGGCTAGTTGTGCAACTGTTTCCTTAAATATAGGTCATTTCTGGGAACACCTACCATTTCAATCCAGCTACATGGCTTCTCCTGGAATAAAACAGTGTCTGCTGTCTTAAGTATTATCATTCACCTGTAAACATGCAAGACACTTTTGTGAAAAAAATCAATACATCTCTTTGTCACATCATAAACTATAAACTGCAACGATAATATATGGGCTGCCCAAAAGTCCCAAGCAAGTGAAATTTCACTGTTTATGGGTTCTGGGTGATGATTACTAGGGTGGATATTCTCAGGTATGTCTACTAGTTGTTGCTTGAAGCCTGGGCACTTTTACTCATTCATTGACTAAACCCAGTGTGAGTCATTAACATTTATATTTACACATATACACACACACATACGTGTACACACACATACATACACACACACATACCCTGAACAGCTGGGCTTCTAAAAACTTTTAAGCTATAAACATTAATAATTAATTCGCTCTGGTAGCTACGTGCACTATTTCCTTCTAAGTCTTTCATAATATCTCCTAAATACCTCCTCCTCGCCTTTCTCATCAATGGGAATTGTTCTGCAGGCACACCCACCCACCAGCACACACGCACGCTCACACATGCATACGCAAACACACGCAGGGTAAACTGGAAATGGCAAATATGCCATTCAAGAAGGCTGTCATGGAAATAAATTTCCAGGGCACCAAGCAAGTCATTGTATACTAAAAAAACAAAGGGTTGTGCTTTTACGTCGGCTGCGATGTCCCAGTTCTCTTTGCTCACTAAGACAAACAAACACACACAGAAAGTGATTAAGTCAGAGAAGAAAGTGAAATAACTTGTGAAATGTCTGTCAATTCAACTCCTTCATTAGAGAAAATAATTAAAATACTTATTTTATAATGCGGAAATACTTTTCTTGGGCAAAAAATAAATGAACAAGCACCTGACCAACTCTGATAAATGTCAGCTGAGGGCTTAGATCAAACATTAAACCTTCAAGTGTCTTGTTTCGCCTAAGGTGATAATGCATATTCAGCACGGATTAGGAACCACTGATTTAAAGGTATTTGAGTGCTTAAGTCTCATGTTGTCAGGGACTCATATACTTTAAAAAATTGTTTTCAATTCAAATTAAAAGTCTAAGAAAAACTTTAAAATACCGTATCTCACTCTGAAGAGCTTCTCCCTGCTAATTTTAGCATAATTTCTTAAATAACTCCAGGGTAGTCAGTCTTCCTGCCAATATGAGCCATATTTGCATGATCAAGAGTCATAAAGTACATACCACATACATAGGAGATCTGAGGAGAAGACAAACATGAGAGTTGGTCCCAGGAGGAAGGAGATTGCTTTCACCAAGGGTCTCATTGCTTCACCATGGGATGTGAAAGGGACACGAAAGGCCAGTGCTGGAGCCTGCATCTTCCTTCCCACTCCAGTGCCTGGATTGCCCTCTGGCCTCAGCTCCTGCGTAACCTCAAGCATTTAACATTCTTCTCACATAGGCGTCTTCTCTGATCTGCTTATGAGCCATGTGCAGCTGGCCACCACTGTTTAGAAGCTGCCAGTGAGAGTGACAGAAGAGAGAGAAAGTAAGTCTCCTTTAGTAGGCAGCTCATCCTAACTGTCTCCATTTAGTGCCTAGAGAGACTGGCCTTATGAGGTTGTTGTTAGCCTACATGAATAATTCCCTATATTTTATTAGCCTGAATTCCTCATTCTTTTTTAACTGGTAAATGTATTAAAAGGAAGATGACAGTTGCACAGAGGAAAGCTGCACTGTGTTTTAGCCTTTGTTATGATGTTGTAGGTTTATACCTGAGCATTAATAATTGCTGTTGCTTATTGTTTCTTTGCAAAATAAAAATGAAAACCCTTTCCTGTCTCACAGGGGTGCAGTGGCATCTAATGAATTCTTGTGTTGTATTTTCAGATGCAGGTTAAAATGCTGTGCATAATGGACAAAGATAGCACTTTCAAACATTCTTCTGGAATCGTGAATGTTGTTATGGACCATTGTTCAAAGGGCATCCTAGAGTTTCGGTGGTGAATGAACAGACACAGAAGGTGTAGATGTGGATGTAAGGAAACTGTCAGCTTTTCTTCTGCCAAAAGCAATGCTTGTTTTCTTCTCCTCTTTTACACAACCAGATGTTATTGCTTACATCTTTCTTTAATGGGTCACAATGGATACACTGTTGTAGATTCCAGTTTCTCCTACCAGGCTGTATTTTCTTTAGTTACCATTCTCACAGTTAGCTGATAGGTGGAAGGAAACATAATTTCTTCTTACCCTGTCTAACATATAGTCTGTGCATCACCATGGATTCATACCATACACCTACTTTTTATGTTAGGTAACTAGTTAAGTCTTCTCTAAGAGTTAGCCCAAGGGATCAGAGAGAACAACGGTTATTTCTAAATAGGATTGAGGAATTTGACAGCCATTAAGAACATCTGTAGCTATGCTTCTGTCCCCTTCCTGACACACAAATTTGTGCTGCCTGTGATTGCCTGGAGGGACAGGAAAGCCTCCATGGCACACACCCAGTTCACATCTGTTCAGATAAGTTTCAGTGCTTTCACTATGTTGGCCACGGCAAGAGACATGAAGACTGATAGGCAATCTCTGTAATTGCATGTTTCTGTGGAACTATTAGCCAGTGAGTAGGATTCCTGCTGTTACAAATATAACAGGGGGAAGAAGTGTGCTGTCAAAATGAATTAAACACAACCCTGGTTTAATTAACAAAGTGGGACTGCAACTATCCAAGTCATTTTACTGAATATGCACTTTAAGTTGTACGAACTAAAATAGGAAAAGGCCCCTTCACTTGTGCAAATGAACATTCAGGTCCCAGCTGGAAAGAGCAGAAGCATGCTATCTCCACCAGACTGCTCAGAGACCATATTTTACTCATCCTCACCTCCAGCCCACAGCAAGGGCAACGAAGATCCCTTGAGCAGAGAGCTTACTGCCATTGGCCATGCTTAGTCCTAAAGTCTTGACTGCAGAGGCACAGAGCCTCTATAGGGAGCCCCTTTGGTAGGGAGCCCCTCAGGGAGGGTACAGGCACAGTGGCTGTTGAGAAAAAATCTAGTCCTGGCACAGAACAAACAGATTAGGTACATACTTGTGCAACTCTACACTTGTCTATACCCTGTCCATCACTGCCTTCTGTTTCTCACTTTATCTTGTGTCTAACTGAAGCTTTGAAATTTGTTCTTCATTAGGAATAAAATGGTATCAAAGACAGAGTGCATACATCAAATGTCTATATAGGATCTTCCCTAAGACTTGAATTGAGCATATGGGAGTTGTGGGGGGATAAGTTTTCCACTAATAATTTACTCTGACATGCTCTGATTTTACAACATGGCCGGTGTTTTGTACTGCCTTCTAGCAGGTAGTATGTAGTTCAAGGAGAGTAAGCATGCATTTTGCTCCCCTTTTGCATCCATTAGCCTGCTTTGCTATCATTACTCAGAAAGTTGAATAGCAAAATGTATAAGGTATAGGAAAAGCAGAAAAAAGGAGAATATTCACTGACAGAATGATAGGGAGCTCAAGCTGACAAGGAAAAGGGTCTGATGAAGTGAAACATTGGTCATGTGAGCAATTCAGATTAAAATAAAATCAGCCCTTCCTTCTTTAGTTCACTACTTCATGGAGAGCAATTAAAGAGGCACAGTGTGCAAACATTCCTGAGTATCATCCATCACCTGGCTAATCTGCCTGCCAACTTGCCCAGCCATAGCTTTTCACTGGCTGTTTCCTCTTTCTCTTCCTACCTGCCCTCTCTACCCTGATTAGATCCCTTGTTTATGGGGGTGGAGAGGGTGGAAGGAAAGAAGGAAGGAAGGAAGAAAATAATTTAATAAGATAAGAAAATGAAGGAATAGTGCCACATTTCCCTAACAGAGTGCAGATGTGTTGATTTACAGGTATGGTTGATAATGACTTTTCACAGCTGTGGTTTTTTTATCATCACCCCCATCACAAAGGTTAATCCTAATGCACTCCATTTGGAGCAATGTCTTCCTGATTTTCTATTTTAGAACATCCTGGTCCATCCCAAGACAGGAAATTTTTTAGATCACTAATGGATCAGGAAAGAATACCATCAGCAGCGTTAGAAACCAACTCTGTGGATATTAGATGAGACTTTTCCTGAGGTATCTGACATTGGCTGCTGCCTGGAAAAGAATGATCCATTTTAGTCTGACAACTTTTAAAATCTTTCTGTTTTCCCTGGGGCATAGTATCTTCACCATTTGTTTTCCTCACCTTATCCCCAACCAGGTTATCTGAGACAATAAATAGGAAATGGTTAATATTCAACTACAAATTCAAAAGTACTCTCGCACTTGAAGCATGTTGGGTATGATAAGGGCTCTGAAAGGAATCAGAGGAGGCTCAGATGCACAAGTGGTTATGTCAATATACTCCCACACCTCAGAGAAGCATCTAGTTATGCAGAATATCCCTTTATAGACACGCTCACTTCCATTCCACAGACATCTGATAACATCCTACATTTTAGCATAGGAAATAACACAAGTGAGTGTTACAAACAATAGGAGAAAGAGAAGGATGACAAGCATAATATTTCTAAGCACATGACAGTGTAGATAAACTATAGGAATACAAATCAAGTGAAACTGAATTTCTTATTAACTAATTAATGGCAGGAATCCCCACTGCCTTTATAAGCTAGTGACTTCCCCCAGGGTCATGATAGAATGTCCTAAGAAAAGGGCTCAGGGAGGAGCAGGTAGCAGGCAGCTTCAAGAACTATACAGGGAATGTGTTCCTTATGCTGTTCAAAATGGGAGAAGAAAAAACAAGGACACCAAAAATTACTCTTACCAGCACAGCAGGGCACTGACAACACAGGGTTTTTAAAATTGGATTTGCTTTGATTTATCTCTCCTATGGCTCTGCCAATCAACCAGGACTGCCTGCATGCCAGAAACGACTTCCTTGTGTTCCAGGTGGAGTCTCTGAGCTTTGTTTGCCACAGTGCATGTGTAGCTGGACTCCACTGGCAGCTTCCTGCAAGGCCCACAGCTATTAAGGGACTCTTCATCCCAGGTCCTGCTATTAATAGGGCAAAGAGGAGGCACTATGCAATACTACTTCTCATCTGCCCTTCTGAACTCTCATTTACTCTTCCTTGTTTTGTAGAAACTAAGGCCTGGTTAATCCCTTCTTACTTTATCCAAATATCTGACTATCTGGTTTTCTGTCACCCTTTTGTTAGCCCAAAGATTCTTTCAGCCTATGTGGAAATGGGACTTGATGATTGATTTAGGATTAAGCAGGTCTGATTGTAAGTACTTTTTGTCAGGTATTTCAGGAGATTTTTGGTGCCTGATAGTCTGCAAAATCTCAGCAATGATTCATCTTGAAATATTGTTTCCAAAGAAATGCATCAAAAGAGCAAAACAAAACAGAAATCTCATATTGATTATTATCACACAATGTAAAAAGATATATAAAACTTGAATATTTGTGCTTAATGGTTGAAGTAGATAAAACTCTTAATTTATGCTCCTGATAATCCCTCAGGTTGTGAGGAACCAAGTTAGAAGTGATCGCACAACTGAACGTCAGGCAAACACCTTGTGATGATTCATTGATGCTTATCAAACTGGAAGATACAAAGTAGTGAAGGGGAAATGCCAGACACTGAACAGGGAAGCTTTAATTTCATTTTTTAATAATTATAATTCTATGCCAAAGATTTGCTTTTAAAATATGTTATTATGTACAAAGGTTTTGCCCATCATCTCCTAAATAGAGGAAACAGAATTGATTTAAACCACAGCCCTTTGTTACACTTTGGTGGAATAAAAAAATCCAGTCCATTTTTTTCCACTTCATTCAGTTCCAAAGGTATCGTTTAAGGAGAGAAATTAAAAAAGCACATAGATCCAATGGGATAAGTTTACTGTCCCAAACTACTTAGGTTACTTTTGTTCAAACTTTTCAATACTATAGGACTTTTGGGAGGCATCTTCTTGGATCATATACTGCCAAATGGAAAAAAGAGGTCTTCTACATGTAACTAAGGAGGTAGGTGTGCCATCAACCTTGGTTGGACACAGTAGGCGGTATCCAGCTGCAGTGCAACATAGCAGGTTCAGAGGAGGCAGCCTACCAGTCATGTCCATATTACTGACCCATAGGTACTTCCAAATTCCCAGGTCCAAATACCAACTTCTATACTGGGGTGGGTCAGATGCAAAAAAGCATCCCCAAACCTGAATTCCTCAAAAGAGAAAGCAGGCATGGAAAATAGACCAGGAATCCTGCAGGTATTGCACCAATCTACAGTGCCACATCTCAGCTACAAGGCCAGGACACCAACATGAAAGTCTTAGTTTCCCCTCACCCTCTGAAGGCTGAGAAGACAGTGTTAGTTAATGCCTACATTGACACTGTGGCTTGAAAAAGTCATGCAGTTTTGAAGACTCCCCTGTTTGCCTCTCTTCTGGCATCTTGGTTCAGGTGACAGAGTGATTTTGGTGTGCACAAGTTAAATTCCACTTAGAGGAAACCAAAATTAAATCGCCACTTCAGAAGTGCTCTGATGCTCCATGGAGGCAGTGGGTTTTGAGCCAGGGTGTGGGCCACATTGCTACTAGCTGTTACGTAAAATATCTATGCTGTGAGGAAGCTCTTGACTCTTCCACAGATCCCACAACACCATAAAGTGTCTGTCCTGCCATGCAAAGGAACAAGTGCCTTTCTATTTATCAACAAGTGTTATGCCTCAGCTGTTTTTGCAAATGACCCTTCATCTTCTACAGAGGTGTCTCTGGGTTTGCTACCCTTCCCCTTGGTTACCAGCCCAACCTTGTCACTGTTTCCTTTTCCAGCTTGCAATCTACCCATGGTCATGCCTGTCTTTCATAGAAATCCATTATAGCAGAATCTCTCTCTGTCAAAATATCAGATGCCTGTCCATTCTCCCAGAAGATTCACAGAGACTTGAGGAAATGACATCTTTCATAAAACTGAGATGAACAGGCTGAAAACTACTCAGGCAGTTGAATAACACAGTGGCAGTATCAGCAGGTTGCTAGCAATGTTGCATGAAATTCAAGAAGAGAAAGGTAGTTTTTCTGAAGAAAATAATCACACTGTGGGGACAGGAGAAGATCTGCATCCATTACAGACAGCTTTAAAAATTCTGCAGTTGGGAGTCCACCACAAAGTTGGCTGCTTGTTTGAACATCTGTAGCCCTGGATCACAGTGCCACCAGGCCAGTACTGACGTAGGGACCCCACCCCTAAATCCTGCAGAAGGCATGTGAGGGCATTCTGAGGGGCTCCTGCTTTGGCCACTCCCACCATGACCTGCAACACTCACCCTCTGTCCAGGTTAATTCAAGCATGGGTAAGGGTACAGTTTCATACTCATGTCTCTAGGCTGGGAAGAGGAGGAGTGAACCTCTAGCAGCTGTATTAGAGCTGTATATTTGGAGCTGTGGTTTAGCATATTGCTGGTCTGACCACTTTTGCAAACTATTCTTCAAGGGTTATAAGCTGCCAGAGAATTCTTCTATGTCTACATCTGAAACCATTCATCCAATCCCACCCAGCAGGAACATCTAGCTCAGTCCAGGAATCCAAGCAAGCTGGAAATGCAGCACACCATGGTGATTCATCAATCTTAGCCTTCTGTGGACTGACACTCTTGCATGGTCCCTTCCCCTTCCTGTATGCACCGGATTGTCATCTGAAGATGTACTGATGGCACCATCCAATAACACTATGGCTCCCATTCCTGCCCTCAGTCATGAGACTGAAAAGTAGATGCTGAAAGGTTTTCCTGTATTTGCAAAACAAGGATGCTACTGGGGTAGCAGCTGGCTACCACTCCTCCACATCTTTCTTCCACATTCTCAAACCAAAAAAGAAGCTGCATGGTTCTGCCTGCTTGTACTTCGAGGAGTTCCCATGGTCATGCCTGTCCTTTCATAGAAAACCATTACAGCATCAAATAGTCAATGAAGTTTTGGAGAAATTGTGCTTCCAGGAACACAGTGTCTAGGGCAAAGAAGCAGCTTTGTTCCCTATTTGAGCAGGCAGCCTGTCTGCCTGTCTGTGGATCTTGTATTCCTGGAAGAAAAGTGGAGAGACAAAAGGGTTCTCCATTATATTTGCAGACACACCATCATTTCTAATAGAAGTCCACAGCATGGTGTCTCATGACCTGGAGAGAGATAAGAAAGTGAGATTATTGCAGATGCTTAAAAGGGCCATAAGCTCAGGAGCGGGAGAAGTGGCAACAACAGGTCCTCCACCTTTCTTCAGAGCTTCAAGCCCAGGTTCCTGGGAAGAGGAAGAGCTGGAGGAGAAAGGGACTTGAAGAGAGACCTCCACACCACCAATGGCAGGCAGACAGCCTGGTGGAGAGCGAGCAAGCTCTGGACAGCATGGTGACTGCTTTCCTCTCTTCAGCAGGCACAGTTACAAGCATTGTTTTGCCCTTTTGATTCGGCCATGTTAGCCAGTTTTCACCACCGTTATCCCCACTGAGTTGTGTTACAACACTGACAGCAGTGGGCACTGTTCCCCAAGGGGACATCTGCACTGCTGACTGAATTTTCTTCCCCACCCCCTGCATCCCTTCCCTATCTCTCTTTCTCTGTCCTTGCTCCTAAGCAATTCTTGGCCGTGTTGATCCCCTTAAAAGCAATGAAGCCTGTCAGCTCAGGAGATGAATTCACCTACGCTAACCCATTTCTGCTTACTACAGGTATTTCACCATGTTTTAAAACTCTGGGCCATCCTAGCACGTGCAGTACTTTTTTTGCATGGGATAAGAGCAAGCTGCTGGAGAAGGGAGTGTGGGTTGTAGGTACTGATGGCCCATCATAGCATGGGAAGGGTATAGTTGTGGTTCCTTGAATAGCTGTGTCATTGCAGAAAGCTTGGCCCCTAAGTACTTCATATGTGGGAGGGCAAGCACAGTTTATGGGACTCCAGCTTTAAGTCCCTCTGGGGCAAGGAACATGGGCAACTTGTGAGGCTGGAAAGGCTCAGTCTCCCTGTGAATCGAGCATTTAAGGCAAAAGCCTAGGCACAGAAAAGATGGGAGATTTTTCTCCTAAAATTTGAAAAGAATGAAGGAGTAAGAGAGAGTTTTGTCTGATACAGGAGGAGAATCTTCCTGCCGAGGGGTCCCTTCCCACCATTCAGGGCCAGCTAGCTTTACTACTCCAACACTTATCGATTGTCCCATCCCCCAAGCAGCTTCAACTACCAGAGCCTTCAACAAGCTTTCCTCCTACCACTGTGTCTGCTGCTAGTTCCCTGCAGTGCCACGTGCAAGCAAACCACCCTCAAGGGCCCCTTCTCTTGTCAGATCTTTGCTGAGCACTGAAAAACACACCTACCCACTGCCCCTTTCACCTGAGCTGCATGTATATTCTGGGTCCTGCATCCCCCGAGCAGCTACTCCAGGGAAGACCTGTGAGGGCAGGAGACTCACCTCAGTGGAGGGTGGGTGTGGTTTTCTGAGAGTTATTGAGTCAAACCATGTACTGATATGCAGAAAAAGTCATGGAAGGCAGAGAGAGCTAGCAAAGACTTAGCTAGAGTAACCATGTTTGCTGAAAAGGGATAATGTATTAAGTGTTACCAGTGAGCAGCTGAAGCCCTCACCTAGGGCTATAGAAATCCCCTGTAGCCTTTCCTGGAGGAAAAGGAAGACTAAGCAGACCTAAAAGGCATTTCAGGATTTTTTTCTTTTTTAAACTTTCTGATTTCCATTATGAAGTTTCATTTCTGGAAAATCTGGGGACATTTAAACATCTTGTCTCAGATGCTCTCCATCAATGAAGGAACAGATAGCATCCCAAGCATGCATGTCATCCTGAGGTTTTTGTGTGCAGAGTGCAACAGGTTGTGCACAGTTTTTTCTGAAGAAACTGTTCCTCACCATTTCAGTCCAAAATGCGTTCTCCCACAACCCTGCAGGACACAGCAGGCACCCATAATTTGGAGAGCACTGGCATCAAGGCTGCTCTGCGTGGCCCTCCACCTTGCAGCGTGTTGGTCAAATGCACGTGGCTTGCATATGCAGTAAGAAGCTCCCTGCAGTATGAGAGCATTCCCATCCTTGGTGGTGTAGTCCTTAGCACAGACTTGTGATCTAGTGATGCATGGATATGCAGCATCTCTACAGGGCCTGAGTGCCCTGAATGATCCTCATTCAGCTTGAAAAGATGGTGCCAGCACCTCAGTGACTTCATGGCCAGAGCTGCAGAAGGCATGAGTATCTTGCATCCTCTTGGTGAACTCTGTCAAGGCAGCTTGGCCTGCCTTGGGCCTGAACAAGAGGTGGTAGCCCTCGCAGTTTAAGTGATCGTAGCTGCCATGCGCTGAGAAAGAAGGGCTCTGCCCCTCTCCCCCATGATTCTCCAACCCCCAAGGTCTCAACGATTTTGCTGATTTGCACTATATGTAGGAAGCAGGTGTAGAGAATGGTCTTGGAGAGCTTGACTACACCCTGCCTGTGGTGGGCTTGCCCATCCCACACTGGTTAGCAACAGACCAGGCTTTGAATTTTGTAAGGCTCCATGGGGCTACAGCTGCTATTCTGAATACAGATACAAGCTCGCAAAATTTCATGTCAGTATGGTAAGATCCTGGCACCAGCTCACAAGAGAGATTTCTTGGTGGTGCTTCACTGCAGTGGGAAATTTCATACCCACTACCGGTCTTCCCAATGGTGATGCAGTCCCAGTAGTCTCAACTCAATACCAATCAAGCCTGCGCAAAGTAGTCAGAGCAGACACAGAAATCCAGGAGCGCAAGTGTCAGTTCACACTGGCTGTCCTGCTGAGGTACCTGCTGAAGCCACAGGATTCACTCCCCGCCTGCAGCACAGTGCAACAGACGCTGTGCAGGCTGCAGGAGGGAGGTGGATGGAGCTGCAGGTGGTGTCATGCAGAGGCAGCATGAGCAGGAACAGAAGTGATACTTTCATATGCTTGACCTTACACAGATAATAGCAGTGAGGAAACTGCTGTGAGCAGTGGCATGAATCTGCATAAGGCAGATGGACAGTGTGGCACTTGCTAGAGGAACCTGAGTTTCAGGAAGAAAACGTCTGCAACACAGATTTCCTTTAGAAAACTTTGAACCACAAGTGCAGTGGGGGCATTCAACCAGAATAAATCATATCCTAAGTAAATTCCAAACTGCCTATAACAGAGGTAATGCAAGAGTCTCAGCACTGACTGCTTCTGTCTACCAATCCAGTCTTATAGCTGAAATTAATTTGCTAATGTAGTTACAACTTGACTGTATTGCACTATCACCATGGAGGGAGAAGGTCTATTTAAGATTTCAGGTATACTTGTACAAGATCAGGTAGGTATAAACTGGGTATTAATAAGTTATATCTGGAGATTAGAAGGTTTCTAATCTTCAGTGCAGCGAGATCCTGGAACAGCTTTCCACTAGGAGCTGTGGCAACAAATAATAACTATTGTTAGCTGGACCTAAACAGGCAAAGAGGGATAGAAGTTGTGACTGACTGTAACAACATGAGACTGAATTCTGCAGCTCAGGCAGACTCCTTCAGGTCCACAGTGCCATTTACAGCTGAGAAAATCCCAGGGTCCACTTTGGACTCCTCCATCCTGGGCCATGGCAATGGAGGTACTTAAGGGAGGCAAGTGTGCCTACCACCCTTCAGCTGCCTAGGAAGATAGGCTCCAGGTCTTAGACAGCAGAACTAGCAGGAGGTTGTGGTAGCCTCTGGAAAATGCTTGTGTGCTCTGAAGTTGAGGTGATGTGTGGGTGCCACGAAGTGCCGCTGCACCTTTGTCCCCTCTGCTGGTTTATGGTGTTGATAAACTATGAAGGGGAGAAAAAAGCAGAAGCAGACAACTCAGTTGTGCCTCTGTCTACAGCCAGAATCTCTTAGTAGTTGACAGAAGCACAGTTTCAAGAGTGGAGTTTGATGAGTTGTTTGTAAAAGCAATTACGTGATATAGTTTATTTCTAGTTCCCCCAAATCAGTGGGGAAATCTTCCATTGATTCTAAGAAGTTTTAGTGCAATCCCAGCATGAGTGTGTGCATTAAAATGGAAAACAAAGAGTAAATATCCTCAGATCTTCGTTTTTTACAGTTACTTTTACTGTTCAAAAATGTAATATATAATTAAATTTATGTAAATGATGCATATCTTTACTGTGCATATTTTTAAGGCAAATAGTTCTCCATTTTCATTTACCTTCATTTTCTGAGGGTCAACAGAAGGAAATATATCCATACTAGGGCAGATTTTCCTAGCTTAGCAAGAGTAACTAGCACAAATATCTGTGACTGCTGCCCTGCTTTGTACATTTTGAGGACAATGTTTAGTCTTCTCTTGGCCATGCTATTTAAGATCATAGGACCTCTACCTGCCTTGTTTCAACACAGCTTCTTACAAGCAGCATCTTAACTATCTTCACTAACAAATGCACTTGACATCTGTCTAGATTCATTAAGTCAGAGACAAAAACCATTATATCATCTGATCCAATCTTTTGTATATATGTGTATATAAATTACAGAGATACTGCTTGACAGGAAAACTTCAAGTTATACTTCATTCTCTTTCATTTTATCTTTCTTGTCAATAGTCCATGCACTGCAGAACTAGCTCTGTTCACATGCACATTATTAACATCTTTCCAGTTTAAGCCTTTGGGTCTAATCTTGCAAAACCTTCCTACATAGTTCTTACTCAGAGCTATCTTATTTAAAAAATTAGAATATTTTCATTGGCAGGATTGGTCCAAAGATTTTAAATTAGTTCTTTAAGATAGTTTTCTGTTAATTAGAGAGGAAAGAGCTCCATCTAGCTGTTTTGGGTCCAAAGGTGGAGGCTGGCATGAATTTACGCCAAAAGAACATAGAAATATTAACAGAAGGACAGAACATACCCAGTTCCGACATCTCACAACTCTATTCTGGAAAAAAACCACCTCTCTCCAGACAATTTATCAGTACTGCATTAATAGTAAAGCAATACCAGGACTAATAAATGAAACCATTTTAAGAAGATATTTGGAGGCAAGGGGAATCTTTCCAAGCACAAATGCATATAATTTGCTTTCATTTTAAGACATAATTATCCCCAGAAGAAAATGTACAATGAATTGGAGCAAAACAGTCCACAGCTCATTTTGTTTGCCATCTTTTGTTGCATCACCTATTCTGCACTAATAAATAAACACCAACTGCACAGTGAATAGTTTTCAAATGATTCAGCAGAAGTTATTAATGATTCATTATTATTTCTACTGCAGCAGTGCCTGAAGGTCCCACTAGGGAATTGAAACCCCACTGTACAAACAAACAAGGGCAGAGCTGGTCTGTTTGTGTGGAGCCATGACTGGAGCTCATACACACAAACCCAGTCTAACTTTAAACTAGCAGGAGTGCTGTTACTATGTAGCTATGGCAGCACAACTCTCAGCTTGGGTTACGCAAACCACCTGAGAACCTGAATAAATAACTGGAAACAGAGCCTGCACTGGACTCTGTGCTGCCTCAGCTATTTGTCAGGCCGTATCCAAGGTACCTACTTCAAAGCATGTTCAGATACATCTGTGCAACTTGCAGCGATACCTCAGACTGCAGTTACTCTGACAAGTGATCACATTCACTGGTCAGCATCTGGAGCAACTGAATGTGTTATGGGTCTCCTCTGTTCTGCAGCTGCTTTTTCTTCTGCTGGTGGTCACCACTACTGTCACAGAAGAAACCAGGCAGGAAGGCACGTGCTTTGCACTTTGGCATCTTAATGTGAATCCACTGCCATCAGCAGCTTAAGCATGAACTGGAACAGCCAAGGTGTGGGCACATCTTCTGCTCTGCTCACCCTCTTCAGGGTAATAACTTCATGCAGGTGGTTAGTGGTGGTGGCATCCAAAGCTAGCCCAGTAGCCTATTCCTGTGCTCCTCTGCCAGAGTCCTTCAACAACAGGGAACTGAAGCAGTAAAGCAGGAAAGAAGAGTGGCTTTTACCAAAACAGCCTTTGGAGGCAAAGCATATATTGTAGGCAATACAGACTGTTGGTCTCAGAACTTGTAAGAAAGTATTTGTGTAAATATTTCAACAATATTATTGACTAAACTGTACTTTGAGTTTATTAATGAATAAACTCTCCTGAATATAGCCCCAACTGGGCTGACAGAAGCAGTCCATCCCTGCACCTTGCCAATAGCTATTGACCAACCTCAAAGAAAATAAATATGCAGTTGTCATTGTGAAATTGTTCCAGAGCATTAAGCATGGCACTCAGTTTTTTCCCCAGGTATTTATACACCACAAATTGCTGTCATCAATGCAGCTGTCGTAGATAGTGAAAAAACAGAACACCTGTGAATGCAAGTGTTGCAGCACCAAGACATAGGAAAACACAGGCAGTACAAGGGGAAGTTCCTAATAGCACAGGAAGGCAGAGATGGCAAGGATTAGTCATCTGCTAACAAGAAACACTTCTAGAGAAAAGAGTTGTCTAAGCTTCAACACAGTAAGATTCATTTCAGATTTGTGAAGGAGCTGAAGGATACAGTTGGAAGGTGGTGAGCGATTGAGAGATAACGTGTCTGTCTTCTACAATGTGAAGCTAACCTACAGAACTGAGCCACAGACACTTCATGGGAGGACTCAGCTCTAGTGATTTTTCTTATTTGCCTCTGAAAAAATACAAGAAAGCTGATCAATTCTTCAGCTGGTCCTCACTGAATTTTAAGAGTCTTATAGACAGTTCAGATTTTACCACGCAGCCTCTCCCTTTCCTGCAAAATTTAGTTTAAACTTTGCTCCTAAAGTTAGATTTCCAACAACACAACAATCTTACTCCTCTTTAGCATATGAATTATCTATTTTCCTTTCTCACAATGAGTGGGAATCCTCAGAGATTGAGAACCATGTTACAAAAAAAGATAATGAAACATTGTTTAAACAATTAAGCAAGATTTTAAGAACTTTTAGGGCCTTCTATTTAGTCACTCTGTAAGGAAATAGTATCTTCATTAGACTTTCTGTCCTGGCCACTTCTCCGTCCAGTGGAAGTACAATGCAATCTGGTTTTGTGTAAGTGTTCATACTAAAGTATCATAGACAGAGCTTTACATAAAATTCTACATTAAAGAGTTTTCTGCTTCTTCTTGAAGCAACTAAAGGATTGAAAATGTACACAGGGATCATACAAATGATCTTACTGTCACTTTGGAAAAGATTTGAAATTGCTAAGAAGCATTTGGTAGTTTATGTGCAAATTCTCCCTTGGTGGTGTTCATATGCTTCACACGGGCCAGAAGAAATGGAACTGAAATCATAGAAGAAACATCCTGGCTTATATGCGGTGGGTTTCCATGGCATCTGGATGACACAGGGATAAATTATATCCACTTTGGTGCTTTCTAATATACATTCAGAACAGCATCAGTGTTATTCTAGTTCCCATATATGTCCTGTTTGAAGTGTGAATGGTGACCTTATGAAGAATGCTGCTACTGCTCCCTGCCCATCCCCCCCAAAAAAAAAAAACAAACTGCAGCTGGGAGGAGGCTGCTCATCATACAAGACATGCCTGTACAGTTCTTACAAGTCTCTTGCTACTTGCAATTTATATGGAAGTGAAGGGTTATGAAATTGTTTCAAGAAAAGGAGCTGGCTTTCCTGAGCTTAACCAGAGTTACTTCTCATTTCCTGAAGTCACTTATTCCTTGGCTGTGTTGCTGAAATATTTTAGGCAATGTTGTATTTCTAGATAGTGGGTTTTGTTCTGGTAAATATCTTTCTATTCTACCAGTATTCATGCAAAATAATGTCCTACTCGATAACAGTGTTACTGATTTCCCCTGCCACACACATTTGTCATTGATTTCTGAGTCTATCTTGTCACACAGTGTTTCCAGAACTACTTCATGGATAGAAGGAACTATTTAAAAGAAACTGTGGACATACTTTTAGCTATCTGGTTAAATTTCATTAGATTAATGTGAGTAAACCTGTAAACTGTAAGTAAACCTGTAAACTGAGGACTTGCAGAATGGAACTAGCTCCCATTTTTATAGCTAACACTCCAAACAAATTGTATTGATCTTCATTAGTGTTATGCTGTATCTGGCCAGGATTTCAACTTCTAGTCTGAATGAAATGCGTCTTTGCATGTATTTGCCTTTGGAAGCGGATAGCCAGCATGGAAAGATAGGCCCTAGTTACACTGTCTCTTGCAAAATTAGCAAAGTATCTTTATAAAATGAGCGATTGCAAATATCATGAAGAAGAAGAGCGACTTCAAATCTTTAACTCAGGGTTGTACTATATTCCATGACAATTCTAAATCTTGAAGAACTCTTGTAAAAAGTTCGGCTTTTTGGAGTCTGTTTTTATCTTCCATTGCATTACTGATTTTTTATAAGGATACAAACATTTACAGCCCTCTGCATCATCCAAACAGTTACATGTAAGTGCAATAAAATCTTCAGATGGGAGTATCCCTTTAAGATGGCATTCTACCCACCCAAAAAGTGTGTTTAGTTTGAAGGCAGCCCTTTGGTTTTGTGGCAGCGATATAAGGTTCTTATGCCCAACATGGATCACAGAGCAGATGGAGGTTGTGTGAGTCATGCTTATACACACCTGGGAATTTTAGAGGGTCCAGAAATGCAAGGTAGGACAAGAGATGTGGCAGATGGATGCAAGGTCTCAAAAAACTGGAAGAAAGTTTGGGGTTTATTTTATCCTTTTAGCTGTCATGGACTCAGATTTATCAGTCTGCAATGTATTGCTAAACATGTCCACGTTCATGAGGTCCCTAACAAAATATCTGTGTAATACAAAGATTATGCCTCTCAAGAGCTTCCCTCCCTCTTTTATATAATCTCAAAAAAGACACATCAGTTAACTAAGATATGTTATCTTCAAAATCCTTCATCAATATTTTCCCTCCAGTCCTGCAAAGTATTGCTGCCTCCAAAGGGGCCAGCACAGGAGGTGCTGCAAACAAGCACATCACAATGACCTACAACAGCTAGCATACTGAGCATGGACACAGCTAAGACAACCAAGGGTTATTTGGGGAAGGTTTTTGTTTTATATTCTGGGATGCATGTACTTTGTTCAGTTGTATCCCTCACGATTCACAGCCCTGAACGTTTTCCTTACCTTTGTTTCAAAACTAGAGCAGGTGACAACTCTTCCCTTGTCAGATGTAGCTAGAGGAAGAGGGTGATGGCAGCAGTCTCCTCTCCCTGTCCAGAGACTCCACAGATAGGGAATAGCTCTGGAGTATGTGAGACCCAAGGCTGAAGGCACTCTCCAGCTCTGACCAAAATCAGTCCACAGGCATATGGTAACTACCAATTCACTCAGAGGCACCAGGTAGGAAGGAGAATAACTCACATTTTCACCTGTGATAGGGGCACTTGGCTGCCTGTTGGTACATATCACAGCTGAAAGGCTCAGATTAGGTCCCAGGTGGCCTCACTCACTGAGGGGAGCATCCTTCCCCAGTCTGCCCTCTCACTTCTATCTCCTTTCTCTGTCATGTCACTCACAGACCCATTTTTAAGAAGAAGAAGATCTGCACAGCATCCCAAACATAGCCCAGTGGCTAGGACAGGCCCCAGGAGAAAACAAGGCTTTTCAGGGCACCTCCACCCATTGTGTTTTTCAGCAACCAGCTGGGGTGGCTTTCTGCCCACTTCATAGGCATTTGCAACCCCTCTGCTCTGAGATGCTTTCCCCATGCACTGAAGAGAGGGGCCAAGCACCTGGCTTGGGGCTGCCAGTCCAGCTTGAATCTGGGCACCAAAAGGCAAAGTGTACAACCTCTGAGCCCTTTTTGGGTCTCAGTGTAAGAATCTGAGAATTACCATTTGATCAGTCTCTTAGTGGTTTCTGTTTTCTTCCCCAGAACCTGAAGTTATATCCTGAGTTTCAGCTAGCAGAGAACTGAAATGTCCGAGTTACCCTCTAAATATTAACAGGCTGTTATGAAGAGGAGGCCTTGCCAGTTACCACTATAACTTCTTGGACTGATTTTGCAGTGTGTAATGCATTATCAGCTTCATGCTGGCAGTTCCTGAAGAATGGACCCCATTTGCCAGAAAGGCAATATATCAAAATGAACATGATATTTAAAACAACAGTAAAACATTATCTACCTTGTCCATTTCTTTCTAAGGACAACGACAGCCTCCAAAGCCAGTCTGTCTTGCACTGACTGTAACTTATCCTAATATATATTAACTTTATGTCTGGTAAAAAATGTCAGAGGTACAACCCATGATGCATGAGCTTTGTCCAACAGAGCAAAAATTATCTAAAAATGAATTGGATGTGAGGAAATGGTAAAGAGATCTGTTCCTTGAAAAAAGGATGGCAGGTGGGAAAGCAGCAAGATTTGCAGTGACAATTATGGTCAGAGCAATGTCTACAAAGTCTCAGGAAGGGAGAAGGAAACATGCTCGACCAAATAGCCCAGCCTCACTTCCTCCTTATCTTTGACCTTGCTGGAGACCTGCTGGCAGAAGCTGCTCAGTCAAATGAGATAGCCAGATTAACATATACATTTCAAATGGCTGTTTACTAATTTAGTTATTTTGACTGAAATGGTTTTGGAGCATCCATGTAAGCCACTCTGGCAGCTGACTGGAAAGACAGAGCAAAGAAATGGTATGCTCCCACTGCATATAACAATGTGGGGTGGTAACGTTTTCCACTGGTGCATCCCAACCCGGAAAATGAGATCTGTCCCCAGGCTATCTTGAACCCCTGAAAGGGTACTGAAGGGAGCGTGATACCCCACTATAACAGCCCAGGATGTGAAATCATGTAATCCAGAAACAAGAAGTTTTCAGAAGATCCTCAAATGATTGCCTAGTTCAATCCTTTCATTCCTTCCCCTGCCCTCCCTCCAAAGTCTACTTTTGGCTGATGTTTTTCTAACCCACTCTTTAAAGTCTCCAGATGATCGAGATTCCAGCACTCTTTCAGTGCTTCTCTGGCCATACCATTACAGTGTGTTTCCTAGTGTCTCATCTGTCCCTCCCTTACCACAGTTTAAGATCATTCCTTCTTGCTTTATCAGCCATCAGCTTGGAAAATAGATAAGTGTAGCTGCTTTTTAGATATTTGAAAACTATTAAAATTTTTCCCCTCCATCTGCTCCTCTCTAGACTAAACAACCTTGGTACCTTCAATCTTTTCTCATGGGTTATGTTTTCTAGACCTCTACTTATTCCTGTTGCTTTCCTCCAGATTCTTTCCAACTGGTTCACATCTTTCCAGAATTACAGTGCCAAAAATTGATCTTCCAATATCTGAGGTTCAGGTTTGGTTTGTATGAATAACCTAAGTTTGAATGATAAGCAGTAGCTGAACCTAAAAAGTCAGTAAAATTTGCAGCATAACACAAAGGTAGGTTCAAAAATAGAAATGGAAAATATGAGTTTGATTTTACTTTTAGCAGTACAGAAGTTTCTGGTGTGTGTCTGGGATACTGGTATGTGTGTTTGTATATATGTACATGTACACTTTTCTACCAATTAGTACAAACATTTATAATTGAGGCCATAGCTGCTGTTGTTCTTCCTGTAACCGATCTGAATCTATAAATAAATGTTTGAGAAGATGAAAGGTTAACTTCACAGCACTGAAAAATTTGGCAGATCGCAGTGATTGTTCACATATGTAATTATATTCAAAAGGACAGTTTCCATTACTGCTGTCTGAAAGAAATTAACTGTAAGCTATCATACCATTTTCCTCCCAATGTGCTTATTTTGTCTTGCTGGAGAAAAAAGCCCAAATTAAATAGCTGGTTTTGTTTTGGTTAAAATTTTTGTTTCTTCCAATTAGGAATGATATTAATTATCAAAATAAAATTTTCCCCTTCCTAACTTTAGGAAGCAATGTCATCTCTATGAATGGTCAAGGAATAATGGAAAGAACCCAAAGCCATCATTTTAACAGCTAACATGCTTGCCACTATCGAAGAAGTAAATACATAATGCGTGTGCAGGACTACGTGTACTTTTCCTTTCACGCATAGTGGGTGGAAATTCTCAATTACAAAAGTACTGAAATTACATCAGACTGTAACAGTTTGTTCCTTTCACGATTTGTTTTATAAAGTTCTCATTCCTACATGTGTGCTGCTTATAGAATGTCAGTCTTGTTTGTCGAAGTGTGCTGTTTATGTAATGAATACAGTTTCTCCTTGTATCATTTTGTTTTTGTGGAATAAATTGCTATGCAATAATGTTTTATAGATCAGTAATAGCCACTCATCCTTTAAAGGCTCTTAAGGCTATGGCTGCACTCTACAATGCAGTGCCAGCTTCAGAGATATGATCTATCATTAACTGATTCTCAAGAGCCAGTTTGCTAGCAAGCTAGCAAATTAGGAAGCAAGTTTGCTTTCTGAACACCAGACCACTCTGCAGCATAGACATTCTCTTGCAGGTCTACCCCGAAAATCAGTGCAGGTGGTCTACAGCAGTCCTTGAGACAGTATGTCTGAAATACTCTCAGGCACCAGACACCTACCTCTACATCCACAGTTGCATCAAAAATCCACACACACCCCAATCTGAAACTGTAGTATACAGCTTCAGGGTGGAACCTACATGAATGAGGTTTGGAGGAAGGGGTATGAAGGAAAGTGCGTTCAGTACCAGATCTCTTGCTATAGATCCCTTTTCTTCAAAGAAAGTCAACAACATTCATAAGATGATTGTTCTTAAGAAGAAATGCAGGTCTTGAATCTTCATTTATTAGAATATTTACAGTCTGCTGGTGAGTAAAGAGAAGGAGGGAAACAAATCTAAACTGGGCTGAAAACTTCAAGTAATAAAGGCACCTAATCAGAACAACAGGTTGTGCTTACAGATAATTTTAAAATTTTGTTATGATTACACAGATTATACAATGTAGAATGGCTGTCAACAAGGTGAATTTAAGAATAAGAGTGGAAATGATATTTATGGTAAGGTAACTTCTCTACACATGTATAACCCACTGATAGCTGACCTTCACTAATGGAGGAAAAAGAAAAGACAATGTCTCGCTTCAATTGCTTCAAATTTTATTCGAAGGAAGCAATCCAAGAAAAAGTAGACACCCTTTTGATTTTTCATGCATTTCATTACTTTTATTTTTTAATGACTTCACCCAAACCCATTATCAGAATTCTTAAGGGCAGAGGGAGGGGAACAGAAACATTTCAAGGCAGAGGCAGCCAAAGATTATATGGAAAAAAGGAAACATCAACCCTTTCAAAATTTAATATGTACTTGGACTGTGTTAATAGTCTTCATTTTCTGAGGAAAAGAATCAAAACCAGAAAACAGACTTGACAAAAGTCTTCCTCCCAGAAGAAAAAGGAGGTGTCATTTATGGGTTAGAGTAAGCTTCTGACATTACTGGCCTTGCAGTTAGATGTTGTAAGGGGACTCCAGTTCCAGATGCCAACCTGAGAATAACAGTGCTCAAGTTGGGGTAAATCAGGTCAGCGTTTTTATTGATTTGATAACATGAATGATCACTAAGGTTTAACTGGGGTTGGCTCATATTAACCATAGTTCCTACGTGACTTCAGCTGCAAGCCATATGAACATGAGTAGAGGCTCACGTGTCACAACTGACGTGCCTGTTAACTATTCATTCTGATAACTATTTGCAAAACATTATACGCAACTCCATTGATATTATATTTTTGTCCTAGCATACATGCGTGCATACTATACTTTAGTAAGCACAAAACTCTTAGCAACAACAAAAACTAGAGCCATGAATGAAGTTATTTTTTCCAAGTGCCAGTGTGGATATGCCAAGATAAACCCTGAAGTCTTGCTTCCAACAGGCATTTCCTGAAGAGATATATCTACCACGGAAAACCACTAGCCAGCTTCTCTTCCATCCCAAATGAAATGTCAAGTAGAGCTCTTTATAAATTAGTATTTTTCAAAAACATATGAAGGCTAGGGAAATAATAGTTTGACCTAGACTTGAAAAGACATAGACCTCAATCAAATCAGAAGTTCCTAAGGAAATCTCAAGAATTAAGGGGGCAAGTAATTTCCATTCAGAGAATTCTGGGAGTCCAAAGTCAGCTGAGGTCAATGTGACTTCAAAAGACTGTTTAAAAGCTTTTGATGAAGGACTAGACCAGCAGAGGAGGTGCTGGTGAGGAGGGATGTGGATTGTTGTAACTTTTGCTTGCCCCCTCTTAGACTGTGCTCATTGTTTTTGCTTTCTCTATGTAAAGAACACCAAAGTAATTATTCCAGAAGAGCTTTATTAATCTTTTTATTGGGCTCCATTAAGAATACAGTAATTATGTGGGATTATAGCACATCATCAACCCTCTAACAAAAAAAAAACAACAAAACCAAAACCACAAACCTCACAATTGCATAGACATTGCCTCCTAATCCACAAAGCTTTCATGCCATGAGATATTTTCCGAAGATGCTGGTAATTGAACTGATCTCTGAACAGTACAGCTGCACCTGCGAGCAAGAATTAGCAGCACCTGGTGTACAGGTAAGCTCCTGAGTGGCATGCAGCAGGACAGGGCTGGGGGTTTGTGAACACAGCATCCTGACAAACATTAGTGAGATGCAGCAGCTCCCAGCTCCTGAGAGAGAAAACGAAGCATCTTGCTTTCTGTGAGAACCCCAGGGAAACCTCAAGAGGTTTACATGATACATCCAAAGCCTGGCATGTTATGGACCTCTGGTGTGAAGGAGAAATGTCTGACTTTTGACTTGTCATCTCAGGGTTCCCAGCCAGGTGCTGGAGC
Organism: Morus bassanus; assembly: GCA_031468815.1. Lineage (NCBI taxonomy): Eukaryota > Metazoa > Chordata > Aves > Suliformes > Sulidae > Morus > Morus bassanus. Next base: position 66,222,382 of record CM062568.1, read on the forward strand.
ATGGTGCTGTTATCAGCCACTTTACAAAGGCAGACAAACAGGATTTCTAAAGGCACCAGGACATTACTGTGATCAGTAGCACTATGGATATCCACCCACGCTGCACACAAGACAATTTCATGCGTGCATTTTGACAGTTTCATGCACAGATGAGAAGCCTAATTGACCACATGTATGCAGGTGCAAACATACAGCCTGTACATAAAGCTTCATGAAAGGAAATACACCTTAGAAAATATGGGCCCAAGATTATGCAGAGTGCCTCTAAATGAGTTCTTGCAATGTACGCTGGAATAATTTAAGAGGTTATTACTCTCAGCTGCCTGCCCACACAGCCAGGAGTTACTGCCCAAAAGCTAAGACTTATTGCAGTTTCAGTGAATACACCAGGCTATGACCTCTGTAGTTGAGAGAAGGGTATATCACCCTTTCTGCTGCCTCTGCTGTTGGGGTAATAATGTCTGGCAGAAAAATGGAGCAGGTATTTTAAATCACTCCTGCACAAATAACCAAAGTTCATCTTGAGGTACTCTCAGTAAGGCCAAACTAGAAGACCAATGTCCTTACAGTTATTTGCTGCACTACACCCATGCCTGTGGAGTCTTTGCAAGGTTCAGAACCTATTAATTCATCCAGTAAAGTCTTTAGCATTGATAGATCTATTAAAATGGGGAATAAAATTCATACCTTCTGTAATTAGCCAGGAGAGGAGAAGCAGGTAACAATAGATGAATCACATATCAAGCGTTAAAGGGAAATCTCATTTTCTGGAGAGTCTTCCAGCTTTCACATTCTTCTGGAACATCCAACACATCTCTCTTTCTGACAGTGAGGTTTTAAATAAAGAAATGCTCTAAACTAGAGCCAGAACCTCAGGAGATCCGGCAGACATAACATAGGTCCCATTTACATGTCCCTGATTGTACTCAATTCTGTAGTTCAAGCTTCTTATCTCTGTTAGTATAACTGCAAATTAGCACAATATGTTCTTTAACCAACCATGTCAGCAGACCCCACATTGCTTGCCAAATAATTATCTTCAAACTTCAAAGTCACCCTTGGAGGCTTTTATGTATAACACTGTATCTTTTAAAAATAAAATTTTTATATATTCTGAATCTAAGCAATGATTAATCACCAGCTGATAGAGTTAAAGAATGCCCTCATGTGAATGTACGCACCAAAATAGCTTGCTTCGCAGAAGCAGGGTGATGTCTAGATGAAACTGAGAGGTGAGAGCATTATTTTTCATTCAATATACTGTCAGAGAAAAGAAAGAGCTTTTTTCTGAGTGAGACACTTGACAGTCAGAAACCACCCCTCAAAACACAGGCAACACACAAGGCTGGTCAGAACTGAGGCAATGATAATGTCTGATGTGACAGTAGTGGGGGCAAAATAAAAAGAACAATTCAATTTGGCACAAACCGAAAATTATTCCTGATATTTCTTGTTGAAGCAAAGGGAAACCTAACAAAATTCTTCACATGTTACATTAAACCTTTAATTTGACTCAATTCTCTCTTAGATGCTGGTAATAAATGCAAAGAAAATGATGAGTTGGAGTCACCACACTGGCAGGAGGCTTCAGGAAAGGAAAATCAACAATTAGGGCATATACACCATGTGGGAGGACAGGTACCTAGACCCCAGCTATACTACTGCCCAAATGCTTCCCAATACAAGCAGGTTAGAAAGTCAAAACTGCACACTTTTTTCAGAGATTATATCAAGAGATTTGCCTTGTGCCAGGTGGCTAAGGCGCAAGTAGTAAGGTTACTACACACATGGGTGATGTACCTCCAGATTACCCTAGTCCAAGAAGGGAAATTAATCTAAATCTGCAGCAAGTCCCCTAGGGCCTCCACTTGCACAAGATTTGTCTCAACTAAAATGACACCACACAAACTAAACCAAGACTTTCCTGGTTATACTTTTTTTTTTCCCCTGCTGAATTTTGACCTGACCTGAGCAGCATTCCCAAGACAACTGCACCCACATGTCATGAGTCAGGTGTCTGTCAAGAAAATAAAATGATCCCCCACTTCTCCCTGGAGCCTGGAGGTAAGTACTGCCAGGATGAGGATGGGGAGGGAGTGGGGCAGGTACCGTCTGATGGAGGAACAAGTGTGTAATTTATTGCATGAGCCCTTATATGAGCAGGAGCACACGGAGATCTGATGGACAGCAGCCAGCAAGCACCAAAGGTGGCAGTTTATGCTGAGGATGTGGCCCTGCCATGAAGCCCAGCAGGGAAAGCTCTTTGCATGCCATGCTGCTGGAGGGTACTACCAACAGCAAGTAAAGAAACCAGTTCCCCCATCCAATTGCTTTCAAATTCATGGCAATAAGGATCTTGTAGCAGTTTGTCCTGTTACCAGAAACATCCTGCACTGCCCTGAATAATGACTAACCCTTAGTGACAAGCAGGACAACAGAGCGAAGCCTGGAGCATGAGTAAGATCTCTGCTCCCCAGGACTGTTACACATAACTGGCTCACCAGTTGCCTTTGCTTAGGTAAATGTCACAAGTGCTAAATAAAGGCTGTGACTAATTGATTTCTACTGGGAAGGAATGAGGAAAAACAATTGTTTTGTTGTTGTTTTTATTTTTAATACATCCAATTACTGTAGACTAGCAACAGTTGCCAGGACAAGCTGTTCCAGTTTCATTGCTGGTGCCAGGGAAACAGGCCATTTTAAGGAGTGGTTCATACAGGCAAAGAAACAGAAATACCCAAAAAACTGAAGTGTCAATAAACAGTAAAGCAGGTTTAAGAAAGCTGGCAAACTACTTGGGATAGAAGCCCCGAGAGAGGCTGCTGAGGTGAATTATTACAGCTTTATTGTAGTTCTGAAGTTGCAAGCAGCATTTGAAAGCCCAGCAGAACATCAGTAGGACTTATCTAAGGGGGTCTCCACAGATATCTAGATTGCTCTGATCACAGCTGAATTGTTGAAGGGTTTTCAGATCTACCCTGATTTTTCTCTGGGCATGGCCTAATAATTACTTTCTAAACCACAAGCAATAGGAAATTGTTTAATGTATGGGATTCAGCTGGAAGGATACAGAGCCCTGCCAGACCATCTTCTTAACTCCATGAAGTAACAAGAAAATTCCTGCTAAAGAAGGAGTCCTGCTGCTGCATCACACCTTCCTCACTGCCTTTAGGGCTTCATTTGGAATTTTATTTTCAACAGAGCCTCTGTTCATGAAACAGGAATCGCTCAGTACTGCCCTTAGGTTCTGGATGGAAAGAAGTGGTTTGTGTCCCAGAGTACTCACAGCAGAAGCATTTTAGCCATAGCTAGATATAAGTTTAGTCATAATAATAATGAATATGTATTAATTATGAATAATAATATTGGTTAATATAACTAGACAGGATTTCATTGCTTCTTGAGCTCAGAATAGCTATTTCAGGCCAAATTTCTCTTTCTCTAAGGTTTGAAAGATTATTTAGGCAAACTTATACTGCTAAAGTAAACAACCGTATATTTATCTCAATAACCTTTTAGACTCAGCAGAAGTTGAATGAGACTGCCAGGTTATAATTCTTTAAAAAACAGCCACAAATTATTAGCAGTATTGTCAGCTCCAAGTATTTCAGAAATCAGTCTCCTCTCTTCATCTTTTCAACTGCAAATCCCCCACCCTTCTGGCTCCTTGATGTCTGTTTGGCATGGAGACAGTGCCCTTCCACAAGGGAAAGATACGCAAAACCAATGAAAAGAAATTGCCTTGTGAAAATTTGTTGTGAATCTCTTTTTGGTGAAATATTTCTATTCCACTGGGAGTTACAGACTATTTGCTGCACATTCTTCTCTGTAAATAAGGTTTATTATGTGGCCTACATCTTCCATGAGACACCACATGGTCTCCTATTAGCAAGAGATGAGATTGCATCTGTGGGACTGCAGTTCAGTTCATGAAGGGGAAATACACACAAAGAAGAAAGAAAACCCCAAACAGCCTAACTATAACTTTTGCAACCCTCTGCAGCAGGATATCTGAACTGCAAGTTGTGGTCAGTTCCTACCTAAAAACAAGTCAGTTCAAAGCAAGAGCTTCTTGTTAATTTTTCTTCTTGAAAACCAGTTTTCTGTCTAAGAGATTTTGAAGATATAGCACTAGCCATCTACCTGCCCCTCTAAGCTTTTTGTCTAAATTAGATAAATTCTTTACAGTCAAGATTATGTGTCCCATTTGTTCTGTGTAGTACTCAGAACATTTATGGTTCCCCATAATAAACATTTTACCTTTTAGATGAACAAGTGTAGATATCTTAAATTCTGAACATAAAAGCTTCGAACAAGACGGAACAATTCCTTCTTTCACATGATGGCATATGCCAGCTAATTAGCCACATGGGACACTGAACACTGCAGGAGACACAGATGGCAATTTGGGGCTGATAGTCCTACAGCAATGGAACAGCACATTGTTTGTTGGCAGAATATATTGCCATTTTTGTGCTGATGTCTGTGGAGTAATCATAGCAGCTCTTGGTCTTGATGGTTACAGCTTCTCTCAGAATAGATTCTTACGAACTTATTAGTACTTTCTTAAAAAGTTCAGCTTCATGACAGCAAAAGATAAATACACTACAAATGTGTAGGATGTGATGGGGAGATCTGAGTACTCTTCAATTTATGGATCTGCACAGGGACTTTGTACATCCTTGCTCTATTGTGCAAAGCAATGAACAATTTGCTCTCCTTGCCCTTTTATCCCAAGACCATTTAAAGGACAGGGCATGTGGGATAGATACACTCTCCAACTATGACACCAGATTAGATCATCAGGAAACCATGCTGCAGGTTACACTATGACACACACCAATGCACATTACCTATTAATTTCCTGATAGTATAGCAAAATAATCATGAATGTTTACTTTAGCATTTTAGGACCAATCTCTCTAATCCCTCTCCATCATCAGTTAACTCACCTCTAAATATTCAGGGTCCCCACAGAAGGAGACTATCCCTATACTGAACCTGCCCTACCTATATCAACCTTTTTTGATGTGTTTCAAACTTATTTTAAAAATTATCACAGTGCTGGCACCATCCCAAGGCTCTGTTGGTGACTTGGCACCCCTGTCAATTGGTCATCATCACTCTGGTAGGGGAAACTGGGAGAGACCAGCTCTATGCTTACCCTTGTGCAGGTTTTAGATGCTGATCTCATTCATGCCAGGCACAGTGGAAAGCAGGAAAACCTACACTGACTGGAAACATCCCTTGAAGACCTCACATTCATTTTCAGAGCTAAAGAATGACTCAAGAATTTCTCTGCATCGAGATATCCTTCTCCCATTTGTTTCTGAACCCCAGTGCACTTTCATGGGTTATGACTTTACTGGGAAACTAAACAGAGCCATGGACCAGCCATGCTTTTGGTAGGCTCCCTTGCATAGTTTAGCTCTTCCCAGCAATATTCAAGTATGATTCAGGGGAGAACATAGGCAAAGGCCTGCTTCCAGTAGAGACAATGGATAAGAACAGCCTATTTTGTTGAGAGAAGAAAGATGTTAGCCCTATCATTTCACTACCACTTGCTTGGTGAGCCAGAGAACACACTCTACTCTCTTTTTTTTAGTGGGATACATGTAACCTTCAGGACCTGCCCACTCCAGATCTAACTGAACAAATTTGATGGGAAGTAACATCTTCACCAGTTTGTTCTAAGTATACCAACAAAAGGCTGCATAATACCTTTAGGAAGATGGACTTATAGTTTGCCTGTTAGCCTGCTCCCAAATATAAAAATCCTTTTGCTTTCTGGCCCAGAGCCCTAGAAGGAGAGTGCTTGCATTGCAAGCCTCAGTCTGCTCCTGCCCCCAAGCCAGAGCATGCATCACTCCCTTTAATACCACTTCATACTTCTCTGCCAGGCTTCTCCCTTCTGGAAACGCTTCTCCTCACAATCTCTTTCCATCACACCCCTGATATTCTTCCAGACCTTCTCTCATTTCCTGGCTATTTTCCCCAAGCCTCCATTCCTCCGTACCTCCTCTCACATCCTTTCATCCTTTTATCTGGCTTCCCTTTTATTATTCTGGTAGACAGATTATTTCTGAGCCCCATGATGCCAACAATTTCCCTTTGAGATTGCATTCCCCAAAATTTCCTGTTATTAAACCCTCAGTCAGAGGGCTCATAACACCAGCTCTTAAGAGCTAGCACACTTGAGTATGATCACAATCTTAGATTGCATTGCCACTGTAAGACTGGAAGATATGCCCTAGGAAAGAAGAAACAGCCCACTTTATGCAGGAGATTGTATGTTTAACAACATATGACAGAGAAAAACAAGAAGGCACCAAAGCCAGACCTAGCACAAATCTACTGCTGTGCTCATAAAAAGAGAAAATGTTGTTAAATCTGTTTCAATGAGGTGTTTTTATGACATGTTTGTTCCTGCAGCACAGAAAGCAAGTTAGTTTTCCTGGAGCTCTAAGCCATAAAAGGTTACCTGCCTCCTCCTACCAGAACCCGAAGAGTCACATAAATGGTTGATGAATGCATTCCAAATGCTGTGAAAGTAGTTTGGTTAAATATATTGAATTTGATGAACAGAACCTATTTTAAATGTGAGATAAACAGGTGCAAACACCGTAGAAGTTTCACCTGCTCACACAGGTTTTGAATTAAGTACTCTTTAAGGAACACTTCATAGGACAGCAGATAAGTCACTCAAGCAATAGATTAGGTGGAAACTCATATTTGAAGACAGGAAAACAAGCAAAAAGGTGCTTGCAAAGCATTTGCTACCACTGGGAATTTCCAAAAGAGGACAATCCTGAAATGTCATTACTAGAGCTTGAAACTTTGTGGACACAAATTTTAGGCTTCATAAGTGTATGGCAGGAAAAAAATAACTCCTCTGGGTTTGAAAAATCCCATGGCTAGAGGGGAAATTTCATGAGTAATGAATTTCATGTTCTTACTTTTACAGGGAAAAGAGATAGAAAGATGTACTCAGGACCTAACAGCCATTTAAAGTTTCCAAGGGAAACATGGGCACTCTCAATAGTACATCTCACTCCCTTTAAACATGCAACTGCTTTTCAAATTCCAGAGGCCAAATATATTAGTGAAATGTCATATGCTTATAGATCCTGTTACCTTTATTCAGCACCCCGCTCTTCCCACCTCCCTTTCCTCCGTCATTACTACTTAGTTTGTACAGTACATCCAGGACACAGACCTCATTTCCCACTGGTGCTGAAAACAACTTGGAACACAATTAGCCCTGTCAAGTCCTTCACTGGTATGCCATATAGGGCTGCCAGCTTTCCAAGCAATTCAGTAATCCCTAGAGCACTGCCGCAGGGTCTGTGATTAACAGAGGTGTTTACATGTCTGAAAATGTACCAGGCTAAAAATAGAAGTCAATTTCTTAGCATCCTGTGATGTTGGATTTGTTCTTTTCTCTTTCTTTCCATTTGCCAGATTGATAAATAAAGTGTGTTTGCTTAATTCTTTCAACTGATATAGAAGATCAACAACAACAAAAGAACAACAACACAGTTCTGTGGTGGTGGAGGAAAAAAAATCCCAAACAAAATACTCTGTTGCAGTCCAAAAACAGAAAAACACCCAAAAGTGTTAGCAAATTGGTCTTCTCTGCAGCACAGAACATAATTCCAAACTGGGGTGTCCAAAGCAAGAGGCCAAAGGTGGTCCTTAGTATCCCCACACAGACATTTTCAATTTGGAGGTAAGGTTCTGCTGCTCCGTAGGGAGAGGTGAGAGGCATGTGCACGTACCAGGAATGCTTCTGAGCTCCTGGTGTGATAAGGCAAGTAGGTAGATTCATATTTATTTCCCTTTGGGTGGATCATGTGGGATAAAGATTTCCCTGGAAAAGAGCAGTGTGAAGAAACACTACTCTGGGAGATCCTAGAAGGCTGGCATCTCTAAAAGCAACACTTATTTTTTTTGTACTCTTTTCTGAAGGTTGGTTTGTAGAAAGCTGGGGACAGAGCTGTTCTTCCTCCCACCCCTTCTAAGGCAACACATCTCTCAGGAGCCACAAACACAGTCCCTGCTGCTCAGCAAGAGGGCAAGAAAACAAGTTCATCTTCTGGAGACCTGAACATTCCCACTGCTCGGCTGTCATTTCAAATGATTCCCATTTGCCCTCACTAGGCCAAATAACACCTAGCAGTGCTACCCCTGGATTGGGTGGACATAATCCAGTTTGTGGCAACCCTAGCCTTGGGTGGAGGATTGGTTACCGAACCTCTCTTCTTTTTCAGCAGAGACACAGCCTGACCCTCTTCCCTGTGGCTACCTGTTTAATGGTCGCTGCTGGGCTAAAAGCCACTCCTGTAACCACCAGGTCAGTTTTTTTTCCTTGAACCCAGAGCTCTGAAACACTTAGAAAACTTGTGCCCACTTCATGCAATAGAATGGGTAGGAACAAGTCTGTGCTCATCATGAACCTTACGTGAGTGAAAAGAATAAATTTCCTTCAATTAAAAGTGGATACAGTACACGTCAGAACCAATGCTCTTACAACATCTACAGATTCCTAACATGAGCAAAAAGCCATGGATAAGGCTAGCATGAGACACCACCAGTCATACCAGGACGAATGAATTCTCCATTCAGCTCCATCCCAGAACAGGGTCTCGTGTGATGCAGTTTGGGTCAGCTCTGAACTAGGGCTTGTTCACAGCCTGGTGCTGGATAACTTGAATTTGTCTATCCTGGGTTACTGTAGCCAGATCTGGTTTGATCATAGGAACTGCTTCTTCCAGGATATGCCCCCATTTGGGCATTTACAGACTCTTGCCAACTTTGCAACTTTGGGTTTATTTATACCAGGTAATTTAACTTCATACATCTTAAATGAGTAATGAGTTGGTTCTTTTACTGCTGTGCTTGTGACATCCACACAAGGCTACTAAAAGGCTATGGTCCCAGATTCTTCCAGAAAATGTTACAGATTCACCTAATGTCTTTATATGCTGCATTTAGCATTTGACACCCAAAGCTGCCTGAGAAGTAAATACATTCATATGTCAGCAGGTTACTACAGGTCATTTCACAATTAGAGATATTGAAGATCACAGGCTGCTCCTGTCAGCATAAAAATAATATCTGTGTGTTTCAAGTGGTAGGTAACCCCTACGCACATTCTGAAAGACATAATTATCTTGGAAAACTGAAACCTTAAAGAGGGACAGAGGTGGCAGGTACTCCTTTAATCACAGAAATAAAGCAAAATTCAGGAAAGCAAAGTGAACAGTTGAATTTTTCCCTATGAACTCATTGCTTCCAAATGTCCAGGAGTGCTTTAAATGGTGGTACATGGGGCAAATTCCTAATGAAGTCAGTGTATATTTTATCCCTGTAAATTATTAATGGAAAGAGGACTTATTTTACCTCCAAATCACAATCCACTCTCTATCTGTTAAAGTCATCACTTCATCTTTCCCTGAATCTCAGCACAATTGCTCACAGTACAATGTGATGTAAAAAAAAATTATCTGAAGACTCTTTCACTCTGGGATGTCATTAATAAAATGCCTGTCTGACTTTTGGTTCCAGATTTCAACATGGACAGTCATTCTTTTTGGCCCCAGGTGTTTATCAAACTTAACATAAACAGCCCAGTATCAGAAGGTTGTTCTGTCCTAGGCTCAGAAAAACAACATGCATCTGTAGTTTCTCTACCAGCATTTGACAGAATGGCCCAGCTGTGAATCAAAGGTACATTTTGACACTTTACAAGCCAGTGTTTCTTCTGCTGTTTTTAGTCTCCCAAAGCCTGCCTCCTGCATGGTAACAGTAAAGCAGCAAACCCCGACAGGTTTGTTCCTGACTGAACTCTCCATCAAAGCATTCATCTTTCTAGCTAGTGCCTTTGGATAGGAGACATGAACTTGACCAGCAAGGCTGGAACAAATTAAGACTATGAAGATTTTAAAATATGCTACAGGGGGATCTCACATTTTAACAGACTAAGTTTGTAAAATGACCCCTTCACTCTGGCATCTTAATCCATGATTTCTGTCACTCAGCAGCTACTCCTTAATTGGGAGAATACTTCAGTCACCAGATGAAGGAGTCACCTCTAGATGAACACACAAGGTCTGGTTTTCACTATGGTGTCTGATGTGACCAGTTTTCCAACTCCAACACGAGCACAGAATCCTCCTCTTCAGATGAGAGTGTTATTTTTATTATGTCCTTCTTTCCTTTCTACAGGACTACATATGGAGCGTGCCTGCTGACAGTCACTTTGGCATGGTTAAAACATCTACACTGTTCATGAGGCTGATCAACAGCTGGGCTTCATACTGTGCACGAAGAGAGCTGAGGACGTTGCAAACGGATTGAAGACAGTCCCATGAAGAATATAATTTTCTGTTCCTTTTCTTTCATTTCCGTAATTTCTTCTTCTTTCAGACAGCTTAATAGATCTTTCTCATGGCTGTAACATTTATCTTTATCTAAATATGTTATCCACATTTTAGATAGTTAAGAGGATCACAGATTCTTTTATTTCTTTGTCTCCAAAATCTGAAACGTATCTTACCTTTACTGAGTGCCAGTCATAGGAATGATATTATGCCACCAAAAAGATAGGATCCCCAAATATAATTGCTATATGAAAAACTCACTAAAGGGGTGACTTTAATGGGTGACCTATAAAATGGTAGACAGACAGCTCCGGAACAAAAATGTGGCTATTTAGCCATTATGGCAAAGATCAGTAGTTCACAACTGTGGAAATACTGAGGTAACTCAGCTTTCCTAGAGGGAAGTGTAGTATAAAGGAATGGGAACTTAATCCTATATTTATAACCCCTGGCTGAAGCTGTAGACATATGTCCTCTTCCAAATCCATCTAGGTCAGCTGAAGATAATATCAGCTCCCCTTCCCTCCCAGCTGTTTCATTACCACAGCGCAGCCAGCATGAGGGGTGTCTTCTCATACCTCCCTATCCAGGGCTACCTTAGGAAGTTGAAGGTTTGCATATAGTACAGGTTTTTTAATGTCTTTGCCCTGACTTTTACAGTCCTACGTAGCTAAAATCACCTGTGCATCTTGTGACTCTATATCATATCTGCAGTTAATGAGGCTGGTCAGATTCAGTGCATATCTGATGTAAAACCACAGAAAGCAGGTACAGAAGCTCTGATGCTTCCCAGGGTTCAGCTGGAAAATTCCATATTAAAGAATATTTACAGGTAAATATGAACAGTAAAAATCACTACTGTGTTTATTTCAGTCTTGATAGAATTGAATTTAAACTGTAAAATTATCTAGATTGTCTGTTCCAGTGTTGCCACTTGGCAGGAGGGAACTGGGCTGAACTGGCCCCCAGAATTATACCTCTCAGGCTGGTTTTGAACTTAACTTGAAAAATACGTAAGTGTGATGTTCCAATTTCTTTCTTTGTTATTTGTTTTTCTCTAAAGCCAATCACACTCAGCGAAGTTGTATATTTAAGGCTATGATAAATGAAGCTGAACGTTTTGACCTATGAACCATATTCACTGGAGAAGGTCCTAGGAGAACATGCTTTAAAGACGATATTGTGTGAGAAGTGGTATAACGACTGTGTGAGTTTCAATCCCCTTTAGATTTTATTTCTGCTAAGGTCAGATACCAGTGTATGATGTGTACTTGTTCGAAGTTCAGTGATTTATAAATAGCAAATGCTTTCAAGGTTTACCTTACTAGTTTTGACCTTATTGAAATCCCTGTTGTACGCACTGAACATAAAGAGCAAGCCACTTGACTCACAATCCATCACAGTGTTCAAAAAGGGTGCTTTACAAACAAATTGACATAGATATAGTTTGTTCTTGTCCAGTTTTCAGTTTTTATCATTGGACAATAACCAAAACTGTAGGGGTGTACATTTTAAAAGCATTTTGTATTATATATAGATCAAACATTTGGTCCTCCACTTATTTTGAAATTTAAGTTATCCATAATGTAGTGTATTACCTCTTCCTATTACTGTATGAATAGAAACTGTTGAATATTTGCAGTATCATGGCTCTTGAGAGATACATGTGAAATTATTAATAGCAGATAGTATAATTCATTTGGTCTTCTTTTTAGGAATATAAGTAGAGCTAATTCTGTGCGAGAGGAGATGCTGGAATACTTTTCTGGAGTGCTAGCAGTATGGCACTCAAGATCATTCTGGTACAAAATTAGCTCTTCAAAACCCATAAAATCTGCTTGAGGAAAATAGATGAAGAATTCTTTTTTTAGTTACACCATTACAAGCTGTTACTACCTTACCTGAAAAGCCAGCTATTAATGTTATATGCAAAGGTAATCTTTGCTCACCTTGCCCTCCAGACTGTGCATCTTGCCTTCTTTTATTAAAAAAAAAAAAAAAAATGTGCACCTTATTTTGTAACCGTTATCACATGCATCTATCATGTGAATAATGGATTGCCTAAGTAGCAGATTTCTGGGAGTCACTAAGCCTCAAATGGCACAGCAGCACATGTGTGCAATTTTTTTCTATAAATATCTTAGTCATCAGGGCCTCAGAATATATGCCATATTAAAATGGTCCTTCTTCTATCTGTGGCCAAATTTTCACAGAAATTTCCTTGTCTCCTCAGAGGTTGCCTGACTTGCTATTCTGCCCCCACCAACACTTTCTGCTGGATTGATCCTTTTTCATGTATACCTAGAATTCTTCCATCTCTTCCGGTTAAGTTTTTCCTCCTGTGTACCTACTTAGCAGTAAACTCCTCCAAAACTTAACTGTAAACATACTGGGGAGATTTGAGCTTTAATTTCTCTTCTGTTTAAACACACCAAATAGTAACAGAAAAATATTGCATGACTTCATCCCTAGAAACGTCTCTGATAAATTCTGGCTAACTGTGCAGGGCTTGGGATTCCTGTAAGGGAATTTCCTAACCTTTCAATGCTTGGAGTATCATGTAAGCCTGAGGCTAAGGCTTTCCATTCATGCATAGCCTGGTCCTTTCTCTCCACTGTCACCTGTTTAGCCTAATGCAAATTCCTTTACTAACAGGGCTGGTACTTAGAAGCATACCACCTTCTCTTGGAGATAAAGCTCTAGGGGAACAAACTCAGAAGAGATGCAGATAGTGGTATAAATTATCCTGAAGAATAGCAAGAAATATTTAGGCTGGGCTCAGCCGTTGTCGGATTCTCCACCATCAGCTGAGTGGCAGTAATCCTCTGTGTGTGTGTAAACTTGTAGCAAATGTGGGGTAATTGGATTTAATTGAGCCTGCAGTAGTAAAGAGTTAAGCTGAATTATCTTACATTTGCTGCAGACTAAGAACATAAAAAGGCAGCTACTACAGCAGCTGATGTGCAGTAGCAAGTTAAGCTCTGGAAGCTAACTTCATTGTATGCCTGAGTCCACTGTGGTAGCTCTCGAAAGCTGCGGATAAGATTACCTGCTGTGGCACTAGCTATACAAATAGAAAAAAAAAAAAAAAGGCATTAAAAAATCAACCCTGAAGCTGTTCTGAGTATGAGACCGGCTACACAACCGCACTGCTCTGCGCGGGCAGGGCAGCAAGAGCCGAGGGCAGCGGCAGGGCAGGCTGGGTCCTCACCCACCCGGTGCAGACCCGCAGTCCCCAGCAGCCCCAGGACAGGCACTGGGGTCAGGCAGGGCCATGAGGATGGGAACAGACCAAGGCCAGGCTGGGATGCCAAGTCAGCCAGGTGGGCCCAGATCAGCAAGACTGGGCACAGGTGCTCCGGCAGGCACCGCGGGCCAGGGCCCAAGCAGAAAAGTGGTCTCCAAGGTGGGGAGGCCCCCAAGGAGGCTTTGCACAGCCCTCTCATCGCTAACGGGCCCTAAATTGCTCCACAAACATTTACTGAAATAACCATGCTTGGAAAGGTAACAAACTCTCAATGTACTCAGTCCATGCAGCTTGAAAAATAAATAGAAACTGTGAAACAAAACCTACGTGGACAGCAGATAAGCAGCATGGGGTGGGATAATGAAGGCATGCGTATGTCCTTTCCCTGGCTAATGGCAGCCTCAGGGATTCAGGGAGAAAAGTTGTAAACAGGTATACAAGCAGTATAGGGACATCTAGAGCACTGCAAACAATTCAGAATAAAATGGAAAAAAGGTCTGGAGACTATTGAATTTTGATTTCTGAGATCCTGAAGAACGTGTCAAAGAGGCAAAGAAATAGACTGATGTCTTCAAAGATTACGCTGCATCCACAAGAAATTACTTTTTCTCCCTGTTAGCATCCTTTCTGGGAAACACAAGGCTTCAGAGCTTTCATGACACTTATTTTCTTAATATCTCCCACACACATTATCTTAAATGCTCTTTCCCCCAGTGGTAAACAACATTTTAATCAGGAACATGTAAATAAACACTTAGGTCCATATTCCTGTCTACATGCAAAATAAGACATAGAGGAGGCATTACCAGTAAGACATGGTTCTGGTCTTTGTACACTGGCTGTACTGGGAGACTGACCCCATCTCCAGCACAAACTGAGACAGCTTGAAGTTCACAGTAATCTGAATCTGGCTCTCCAGGGTTGAGATGTATCCTAAAACCCGGATAAAGTGTGTTAGAGTGCACTGTACTAGGTCTCTGCTTGCACTGGGGAGTCCCTTACACACGCTGTTTTCAAGTTCCTGGTTGACTTTGCTTCTTTTTTCCCTTGGACCAGCACATATATGCAAAGCAACTGCAGTGAGACCAGGTTCCTCCCTCACCCCTTTTCTTGTAAAGGTCTGCAACTCCCAGAAGTGCTGGAAAGTTACTCTTCCACCAGCTAATCTTGGGTTAGCCTTAACAGACAACAGCTTCATGGCTGCAAGTGGACAAGGAAGAAGGGGTACCTCTGAGAGGGTGACATGAAGAGAAACTCTGACTGTGGCATTCTGAGATATCACCACATACTAGCAGATCAGAGCTCACACAAAGGCTCTGGGTAGCTCTTCACTTCTCCAGCCAGCCCTCACCATCTGACCTGGGATGGTAAAAATGGCTCCTCATTCCCTCTTGCAAAACAGCCACACCTTTCCCAGCGGCTGAGCTGAGTTTGGGACTTTTTTTGGCACCTGGCACAGCTGGCGGCCGAGCGCACACACCCTGGTGTGCAGGCTGCCAAACAGCTCACAGCCTAGCCACAGCAGCCAGGCAGGCCCCATAGTCTGTCTAGACCTCTGCACAGCAAAGGTCTCTCTGAGCAAGCCAGATTAACTGTGCAGGGTCCAGGAGAACAACTTGGACTGTGCCACACAGCTCTGCACATTTTACAACCCTTTGGGACGCAGCAAGATAGCTGAAATCCCAAATGGCATCTGCCTTTAAAGCTCTATATTCTATTAGCAAATGGTCTATTAATTATACCCCAGTGACTAGTTGTAGCAGCAGTATCCAGTCTCTCTAGCTAAAGTAATAAAAATAACCTAATCACTTCTCTGCTTTTCCCACTCAGAAAGCTGCTGTGCATTAACTCAATCCATCATACAAAAGATTTCATTTTGTTTCTGCATTTCAGCCCTAAAAGGAGGCTGTCAGGCTTTTATGATAAAAAAATAATTACCTCCTTCAACAGTGGTCCCATTTAAATGGATCTTTTAAAGAGACATCTTGGGTGTATTTTTCCTTTCTTTCACCCTGACAAGAAGAAATGAAACATTTCTCAGCCCATTATTCCCTTCCTCCTCCAAATTCACATTAAAAAAAAGCTGGCCATGTTTATTATCTCTCATCTCCTATAAGCGGTTGTTTGTTCAGTCAGAACTTGATACAAAGCTAATTGAAGTCAGTATGCTTTTTGAGCTGTCTTAATTAAGTCTTGGGTGAGGTGACACCAAAACACAGTGTCAGTGTAACGTATTTTACTAGAATGTTCAGTAGTTGGTGTTTTTAAACCAATAAATGATTTTTTTTGGTTTTTTTCATTTCTATACTAGGTGGGATTGGTAGCAACTCCTGCTAGGAAGCTAGCCTGGCACTTTCCGTGATAATATTCTTAACAAGACTTCCCATTATAGGATTTTTCAACCTCTAACTACATGTACAAAAGAATTCAGTTTGAGGCAGACACTGGATGCTGAATTTTTGTGGAAAATTTGACACAGCAAGGTCCAGCCACCCACAAGAGTGAGTGTGGGGAAAGGATGGTGTTTTGTACATTTTTTAAAACCTTTAAAATCTGATCTTAAATCTGTTCACAGAAGGCACTTGAAATCTAAGGGGAGATGAGTGGCTTACATGTAAAAAACCTTCTGCTTTTTTCCATCTAATACGGTCCAGTCACAAGCCTTTGAAAAAGAGTGATTTCACCTGTTTAGAAGCCTATAGCTAATGGTCTAGAAATTGCACCCTTCCTGCACTTGTTCCAGGTAGAAGCTGCAGAGGGCAGAACAAGACTTCAGTTTTACCTGGGCAAAGCAGGGAAGCAAACTGGAACTGGAGCAGCCAGGTCAGGGAAAGGACTCCAGGGCGAGGGTGGGAAGGGGGCTGCAGGCAGGGGTAAGAGGCAGTAGAAGGAAGGACCTGGCCGAAGACTGGAGCAAGGGGAAGGGAGGTGGAAAGGTGGAAATGGGCAGTTTGGAGGTCAATTCCTAAGAAGAAGAATGGTTAGGAAAATAAATAAAAGATGGACATCCTGGAGGCTAAGAATGGCCAGATGAAGAGGCCGTGGGCTATCCTTTCCCATCAGACTATCAGTGTATTTTCTAGCAAGTAACAAAGCATCAACTTAATTATTACATTTGGCTGCCAAAATGTTATAAGTACCTATTGACATCACTAAATTTAAGAACACCCCTGTACCAGCATGAAAGCAAGCCGTTCTCCAGTACAGCATTCAAAAACATGCTTCAAAACCTGTGCAAGTTTCAGGTGTTATCTTTCTGTTTGCCTTACTTCAAAGATTTTTCTCCCATTAGCTCCCAAAGCTATCTTTACCTAGTAGGTCTGAGGGATGCGAAGGCTCCTTTTCCCCCTTACCCTTACCTAGCACTGTCTTTGCCAGCATTAGAAAGATAGCAGAGGGGAGCAGTGGACCCGCTGCAAGTGTGCGTGCCCGCACAGCTCAAGGCTAATTCAGCCCTAAGCACTCTGTATATTACATTTCTTTATAGACTCCCACCTATACTGTATTAAATAAGTGGCAGATCCAGTTATAAAAGAATCTTACAGCCATCCAGTTGACCAAGGAGCCAATAAATGTGTTACAGGTCTTGGGGGCTGAGAAGGGAGAAATGGGGCTGTTACTGCTGGACTGACAGCAACATACACCATCCATTCTGTACTGCTTGACCCTGGCACTTGCAGTGAGTGTCCGAAGGAGCAGCCACTGATTCTAGGGACAGCATCTGGGACTTGCATTTTGCGTCTGTGCCATGGGAACAGATTGGGGGTGAGCTGCAGAGTATGCAAGATGAGTAAGGGCATTAGCTAGTGGTTTGGAAAGGCACAACTGAGGGACTGTGGCGGAGAATTATGTCCAAAGATTGGGCCATGCCTGGAAAGGGAGCCAAAATATGGGAGCATGAGGGGAGAAGGTTGTTCTGCGGAAGATAGGGAAGGCATGAGAGCACAAAAGGTGAGAGGGGCTTGAAACAGGGGTAGGGAGGTCTGGTCTGGGCATTCAGAGAGCATATACCCACAGAGCATCATGCATTTCTTTCTGGTATTTCCCAAACATGAAAGTATGTGCATATGTCACACAGTCCAGTATTTCTGGGAAGTGACCAACTGGACAGAACTTGCATAGAAAATCTGATTCTTTCCAGAAACATGTACATCTTTGGGTTTTTCAGTTATATGGCAGCGATTGTTGGTTTTGTGCAGTGTCTGTGAGATAACAGTCACTATGAGATAACTATGAGATAACATAGATAAATGTGCATTAAGAAAGAGCAAAGGACAGTGTCTACTTCAGCATTACTGAGAGAGAAAAGTGTTTATGTGGCAACAGCAAACTAGTCTTCACATGAAGTGTCTGATATACTCAAATGGTTTTTGATAATTTTCTTAATAATATATATTCGTGCCACTAAACAGCATGGAATATAGTATTAAGAAAGCCTCATCCCAGTACTTTAATTATTTACCTGGTATGTGAAACCCTATTTCTACTACAAATAACTGCATTTAAAAAACCCTGGTTTAAAGGCAGTGGTATTTAGTATAATAATTACAGTGCATTGCCAAGCAGCCAGGGCAATGTTCATAAGCAGCTACATGAGCAATAAAGCATAACCATAAAAGGAAAACAGAATCATAGAATCATAGAATTGTAGAATTGTTTAAGTTGGAAAAGACCTTTAAGATCATCAAGTCCAACCATTAACTTAGCACTGCCAAGTCCACCACTAAACCATGTCCCTAAGCACCACGTCTACACGTCTTTTGAACACCTCCAGGGATGGTGACTCAACCACTTCCCTGAGCAGCCTGGTCCAGTGCTTGACAACCCTTTCACTGAAGAAATTTTTCTTAGTATCCAATCTAAACCTGCCCTGACACAACCTGAGGCCATTTCCTCTTGGACTATCGCTTGTTACTTGGGAAAAGAGACCAACACCCCCCTTACTACAACCTCCTCTTCAGGCAGTTGTAGAGAGTGATAAGGTCTCCCCTGACTGTCCCTTTCTCCAGGCTAAACAACCCCAGTTCCCTCAGCCACTCCTTATAAGAGTTGTGCTCAAGACCCTTCACCAGCTTCGTTGTCCTTCTTTGGACATGCTCCAGAACCTCAATGTCTTTCTTGTAGTGAGGGGCCCAAAAACGAATGCAGTGTTCGCGGTGCAGCCTCACCAGTGCCGAGTACAGGGGCACAATCACTTCCCTAGTTCTGCTGCCCACACTGTTCCTGATACAAGCCAGGATGCTGTTGGCCTTCTTGGCCACCTGGGCACACTGCTGGCTCATGCTCAGCCAGCTGTCAACCAACACCCCCAGGTCCTTCTCCTCTGGGCAGCTTTCCAGCCACTCTTCCCCAAGCCTGTAGCATTGCATGGGGTTGTTGCAACCCAAGTGCAGGACCCGGCACTTGGCCTTGTTGAACCTCATACAATTGGCCTCGGCCCATCGATTCAGCCTGTCCAGATCCCTCTGCAGAGCCTTCCTACCCTCAAGCAAATCAACACTCCCGCCCAACTTGGTGTCATCTGCAAACTTACTGAGGGTGCACTCGATCCCCTCATCCAGATCATTGGTAAAGTTATTAAACAGAACTGGCCCCAATACTGAGCCCTTGGGAACACCACTTGTGACAGGCCACCAACTGGCTTTAGCTCCATTCACCACAACTCTTTGGGCTTGGCCATCCAGCCAGTTTTTACCCAGTGAAGAGTATGCCTGTCAAAGCCATGAGCAGCCAGTTTCTCCAGGAAAATGCTGTGGGAAATGGTGTCAAAGACTTTACTAAAGTCTAGGTAGACAACATCCACATCTTCATCCACTAAGTGAGTCACCTTGTCATAGAAGAAGATCAGGTTAGTCAAGCAGGACCTGCCTTTCCTAAACCCATGCTGACTGGGCCTGATCCCCTGGTTGTCCTGTACATGCTGTGTGATGGCACTAAAGGTGATCTGCTCCACAACCTTCCCCAGCACCAAGGTCAGACTGACAGGCCTGTAATTCCCTGGATCCTCCTTCCAGCCCTTCTTGTAGATGGGCGTCACATTTGTTAATCTCCAGTCAACTGGGACCTCCCTGGTTACTAGGGAGAATTTTATGGAGAATTCTACTCCATAGCATTGACATAACATGTCACCCTTATGACAGAATTCCCAGCATAGCTACATACTAGGAAGAAAAGCAGAAATCATATATGATAGTTGTATTCCTCTTTGCTTTCAGCCTAGTCTTAGCCCAGTTTTTATAACCTGCCTCCAAAGATATTACTTGAGATCATTTCAAGTAGCTAACCAGATAGCTACAACTTTATTTTATTGGCAAGTGCTATCTGCATTGTATTGGAGAGCTGCAGAACTAGAACAGGAGGAATCCAGGGAGTAGTCACTATGAGGGAGTCAATTCACCCTTTGCAGCCCAGGAAGTTCCTGTAGGTTTTGAGGTAATTAGTAGTAAAAGAGCTTTTGTTTTGAATGATGATTCTTATGTGCAGCTATTCTGATACTGGGTGATTCCACAGAGATATTTTTATATCAGACAGCAAATACAATTAAACATGGCAGCAACTATACTGTGGAATACCACAGAATCACAGAAGGATTGAGGTTGGAAGGGACCTCTTGAGATCATGTATTCCAGCTCACTTCTCAAGCAGGGTCAGATAGAGCTGGTTGCCCAGGACTCTTTCCAATAAGATTTTAAATATTTGCAAAGATGGAGATGCCACAGCCTCTCTGTGTGACCAATTCCTGTGTTTGACCACTCTTACAGTAAAACAGGGGTTTTTTGTGTGTTCAGACTGAATTCTTTTTTTTTTTATTTGTGCCCATTGCCTCTTGTCTTGTCACTAGGCACTGCTGAAGAGATCCTGGCTCCCTCTTATTCATGGATATTTATACATACTGATAAAATCCCCCTCAGCCTTCTCTTCTCCAGGCTGAACAGTCCCAGCTCTCTCAGCCTTTCCTCATAGGAGAGATGCTCCACTCTCTTCATCATCTTTGTGGCTGTTAGCTGGACATTTTCCAGTATGTCCATGTCTCTTGTATTGGGGAACCCAGACCTGGACCCAGCACTTTAGATGTGGCCTCACCAGCACTGAGAGGAAGGATCATTTCCGTCGACCTGCTGGCAGTGATTTTCCTAATATTGTCCTGTTGGCCTTCGCCACAAGGGCACATTTCTGGCTCATACAATTTTCTGCAAAACTGCTTTCCAGCTGGGTGGCCCCCAGAATGTACTGGTGCATGGAGTTATTACTCTGCAGATGCAGGACTTGGCATTTCCTTTGTTGAGCTTCATGAGGTTCCTCTTTGCCCAGTTCTCCAGCCTATCCAGGTCCCTCTGAATGGCAGCACACCTCTTCCCAGTTTTGTGTTGCTTGCAAACTCACTGTGGGTGCACTCTGCCCCATTGTTCAGGTCATTAGTTGACCCCTGGAGTACACTCCAAGTGATTTGCCTCAAACTGGTCATTGTGCCACTGGTTGCAATCCTCTGGGTCTGGTCATTCAGGCAGTTTTCAGTCCACTTCACTGTGTGCTTATCTAATCTGTACTTGTCAGCTTGTCTATGAAGATGTGGTAGGACGGAGTGTCAAAAACTTTCCTAAAGTTGAGTTAAACATCATTCACCACTCTCCCCTCATCCATCAAGCTAGTCCCCTCATTGGAGAAGACTATCAGGTTGGTTAAGCATGACTCCCCATTTGTAAATCCTTGCTCACCAATCTTGATCATCTCATTGATCATGAGCCAACAATGTGCCCTTGTGGCCAAGAAGGCCAACAGTATCCTGGGGTGCATTAAAAGGATTGTGGCCAGCAGGTCGAGGGAGGTTATCCTCCCCCTCTACTCTGCCCTAGTGAGGCCACATCTGGAGTACTGTGTCCAGTTCTGGGCCCCCCAGTTCAGGAAGGACAGGGAACTGCTTGAGCAAGTCCAGTGGAGAGCTACCAAGATGATCAGCAGACTGGAACACCTCTCTTATAAGGAAAGGCTGAGACACCTGGGTTTGTTCAGCCTGGAGAAGAGAAGACTGCAGGGGGATCTTGTCAATACTTACAAATATCTGAAGGATGGGTGTCAAGAGGATGGGGCTGGACTCTTTTCAGTGGTGCCCAATGACAGGACAAGGAGCAATGGGCACAAACTGGAACACAGGAAATTCCACCTGAATGTGAGGGTGACAGAACACTGGAAGCAGCTGCCCAGAGAGGTTGTGGAGTCTCCTTCTCTGGAAACATTCAAAACCTGCCTGGACACAGTCCTGTGCACCCTGCTCTAGGTGTACTGCTCAAGCAGGGGGGTTGGACAAGATGATCTCCAGAGGTCACTTCCAACCCCTACCATTCTGTGATTCTGTGATCTTTTTGTCCTTCACATGTCTGGACATGGTTTTCAGGATTAGTTGCTCCATCACCTTCCCAGGGATTGAGGTGAGGCTGACCAACCTGTAGATCCACAGATCCTCCTTCTTGCTCTTCTTGGACTTAGGAGTGACATTTGCTGTCTTCCAGTTCTTAGAAACACCCCTCAGGCACCATGATCTTGCAAAGATAATCAAGAGTGGCCTTACAGTGACATCAACCAGCTCACTCAGCACTTGTAGATGCAGTCTATGAGGCTTTGTGGACTTTCAAGGTCAGGTTGGATGGGGCTCTGAGTAACCTGATCTAGTTAAAGATGTCCCTGCTCACTGGATAGGGGTTGGACTAGATGCCCTTTAAAGGTGCCTTCCACCCCAAACCATTCCATGATTCTATGATTCTATGACTTCACTATGTCTAGTTTGTTTACGTGCTCTCTAACATGGTTCTCCTTCACCAAGGGTAAGTCTTTCATGTTCCAGACTTTCCCACTGGTCTCAGGGGACTGAGATATTCTAATATTATTTATTATTTTATATATAAACGAATACACAGGTATATAACATTTATTTATAATAAATATTGGCTAGATCCTCAAAGCTACATAGGTGTTTATTTTTTACTAAAATGATCTACTTTAGCCAGTATATAAAATATAATAAATAATATTAGAATATCTCAGGGGGGGAGGGGTTACAAGCAGCCTCCTTGTCTCTGAATTGGTAATTCGGTATTCTGTTGAGTAAGGCATCACCAAGAGATGGGCTGCCACAAACTTTAAAGAAGCATCAGGGAAGAAGTCTGAGAAGATGAGTAAGCTGTGAGAGGTAAGACCTGAGTTTCCCTGCATTGGGAAAACAGTAAGACCTTTTTCAACCATTTGATATGAAAACTAAAAAGGTTTTTTGTTATTGTTGCTGTTGTTACAATCAGCTTTCTTCTCCTTCATTTATTTTCATGGACTAGATTCAGATCTCTTTATCCACTCAGTAGTCTCAATGCCCTGCAAGTCAGGGGAATGCTGGCTGGGAAGTGCTCAGCAATCCAAACCAGTGTTCCAGAAATTCACATTCTCCAGTCATGTATCAACAGGTGCATTTATGAAAATGAAAAATTTGAGTACATTAGTCTGGTGTTTCATAGTAGCCAATCCTAAAAGCAATTTTTAATCTTATGAAATTATTTTCCTAGCCTGCAGCCTGAGCTGCAGGGCAAAAATATACACCCTTGCACAACCCCACTGATTTCCACTGAGGTTTTCCAAGGCACTTGAGTCACCTCACATAAATCAAACAGCAAGATCAAAGCCAGTGTTGGAACGACTCAGGCTATCAATTATGATGGAGTATAATAAATGGAAGACGCAGTGACATTTCATTTTATATCACACATGTAATTGTCAGGGCTCAGTGACATGACACTATCAAAAAGTGATGTGGCTGTTCTGAAAAGCACGGCTGCTTGATTATTTTTCCCCCTTGTGAGCTGTTGCATCTTTCTAAAGCCCTGAGCTTCTTTCTGAGATATCATTTCTTCTCCCAGCATAAAAAGTAATTTGTTTGTGGACTGCCCTTCTAATTAGAAAAGCAAGCTACATATGTTCTTGAAAGAGAACGAAATTCCGTAACTAAACCTTTACTCACTGAAAACATATCTCACTTGGAAAAGCTGCAGGAGAACAGTGCCACAGCTCAGCTGTTTATAAGCACCCCTTCATTCACTCCCATCTCTGGGACCAGATGTGACAACAATACCATAGGCTGCTCACTGGTCTCTGGTCGCGTTTCATGCTCATGCTCCCAAGGTCCTCTTTCGCAACTTTTGAAGGTTAAATCTGTGCACAGCTGGCTCTTCTCCATGTCACTCTAAGTTCTCCTCACAGCACTGGGAAGTGCCTCATCTCACAACTAATCCAATTAATATCCTTTTGTTAATTACAGAGCAAGTTGCTATTAATATGTGTCAAGTTTTTACAAGATGGTTGTCAATTAATCCTGAATTCTGAGATGCCTGGTCAGTTTGAAGTACATTGTAGTCATTTCAAAGAAAAAATGGCAGTGGCAAATTCAGGCCTAAAAAGAACATATGTTTAACACAGATGGTATGTATTCAAACACTTGTACAGTTGAATCCACTTTTAGAGTCTACAAATATAGCCACCTTTTACTTATACTGTAAGAAAGTCAGATTCCCAGATTTCCATTTGCACATCAAAACAGTTATATTATAGCCAGGCGTCATGCATACGATGAAATTGTTCTGTTTAAAAACAAAACCAGATTGCTATAATAGGATCCCATTGTATCTGTGAAATTAATCTGTCTTAATACTAAGGAATAGCATCTGTTTCTAATGGAACAAAAAACCTCAGCCAGTATAGCAAATAACACTGTAAAGTTTCCAGACTTTCCACCGAAGGGATTCCTTGGTAAAGGTGACTTAGGCTTCCCATGTTTCCACAGTGAAGACTGTGATTCAGACATTTCCTAGGAGGGAATAACTGGATTGGCTTTGCATCGATAAAATGAAATGTTAAAAAACCTACACCAAAAACCACTATACAAAGGCAACTTTAAAGTTGCAGAGTTGAAGTGCTCATGAAACAAGGCACAGAAAATTAAATATTGAAAGAATGTCTTCTCTGCTTCCTTTATAATACCTTTTATCACAGCCTTTTATAAAACTGTGCCATTGGCCCTTGATAACACAAAATATTTCTTGTTTTGAGCATCATTATAGATACACACCTTGAAGCATATTTGTAACCCTAGGATGACACCAGTTCTCATCTGACCACAATCTATGCCATCTTCAGAAGAAAGGTTACATCACTGTAAGCAGTAACTGGCTACTAAATTTGACAGACATGGTTCCTACATACACCATGCAAGCAGCTGAAGTTAGGTCCCTCCGTTCGGAAGCAGGAATACTTTACAGTGACCCTGCTTCTGCAAAAACTCAGATGTCCCACTGAAGTCAGTTAGATTACAACAATTGTCATGTCATGCACAAGTGCTTGCAGGATTGGAGACTGCTGATAATGACAGCAAAAAAGAGAAGCTTTGAGGATGGAAGTCATTTTAAGGGACAGCTTAAAATTGCTTTAAACCAACAAACTATTTTTACATACTTTCATTTTAAATTAAATACACAATTGGTTTTCAAATAGACTGCACATTTCACAAACCAGCAACATTTCCTACTCCAGGCACTTACAAAGATTTTAATTTTTATGAGCGTGGAGTTATTTCTAAACATTTTTGAGTGCTTGAGATATTTTATTCTTGAAAATAGAAGTGAATTAAGTCGTGTATTCAAACAGGCAGTTCAAAAACATATTGAAACAATTTGTATCAAACAAAAGACTCACAATGAAAGGAACAGCCAGTAAGTACAAAAACACAAAGCATTTAAAAACAAAGCAAATGGAGCCAATATTTTATCATCACTATTAGAAAATCAGAAGGAACTTAAATGAGTGCTTCCTTTTACTACCATTGTCCATGGTTTGACTAACCTCCCCTGTGACACTGGTTTTACCAGCCCTTCTCTCCTTTCTCTTCTTCTATCCTCAAGCCTTTGTCTCTGGAGTGAAGTGTTATAACTTTCACCACACAGGCACATTTGTCCTGGAACTGGTTTTCCCCAGCCTCCTCATGAGCAATATAAGTGAAATTGGAAAATGATCTCAGAATAAAGGTGTTCATACCAGTATGAAATAATTCAGATAAACTTGCATCACTAATTACATGGAAAATATTTTTTTTCTTGTGTAGACCAGACCTCAATCTTGTCAATTCTTCTTCTGCAACTATTACCCTCGACTGGGTTTCACATCACCTGGTTTTAAATTTTAGAAGTCAGATATCAAAGTGCAAGTTATTCAGTCTTGCCTCCATTCGTAGTTAAAAAAAAAAAAAAAAAAAAAAGTATGTCAGAGAATACCAGCAGGTATCCTCTAGTATCATCTTGAATACCATTTTCAGATTACATGGCTCACCTTCAGTAGGAGCCTGGTTACATGTACACCTGTGAGAGTGGTAATAATGACTAGCTTTGAATTAGTGTCTGCATAGGAATCATAGCAGGTTTAAAACACCTAAATCTAGGAGAGCCTGGAGAGCATCTTAGGGACTCGTTCTGAAATAGGCATCTAGGATTCAATTCAGCTGGTTCAGATGTACCCCTAGACATAACTGTCCAGCATCCATTTCAGAGGCATGGAGGTATCTGAGACATCTGTGTGGGCTGGCAGATATAATACCGACCTGTTTGTCCTACTTGTTTCATGAGAGGCAGCTGTAGGCCAGATGGTACAGCCTTGGGCATCTCAACTGGCATTACATGTCTATGTTTAGACAGCTGAATCGTGCCCCAAGCAACTTGTCTGCTGTACTTCTCTCTGGATCCCATTGACTAAACCTCTGTTGACAGTAGTGGGAGCTTAGACAAGTGGCCCATATGTGAAACCTACATACCGTAGCCACAATTTAGGCATCTTAGACTCAAACAGAATCCCATTTATCACTTTTTAAACACAGTTTAGGGTGAGATACATTCCATCCCCCATTTTGACCTTGAGTGCTAAGCTCATATTGACCATATGCCTGTGGATCTAATTGCTTTCCCTGTAGTCTCTGCATTTTTCCTACTTTGACCATGACATGCTGCTGCTAAAATGAATTTGCCTTATCCTTCCCCTTAGTCATATCTCAGAAAGTCTTTGTCTTCCCACTTCCTGTCCTGTGCTATGCTCAAATTCCAGCTCCAAATAGGTCCTTCAAGAATAAAATGGCACCTGTCTAGGTGTGAAATGGCATCAGGGCACGATCTCAGCCTCTTTAACTAGGCTGGGGTCAATGCCCACAGAGGCAGAAAATGTGGTGAAGTCTAGCCTCTGGACAGACATTCTGCTGTTGATATAAATGTGTGACTTTCACGACAAAATCATGCCATTCAAAAGCATAGTAAAGATAAACACTACATTTTTCTAAGCTAAGCTGCCTGAAGTAAATTACAATGTGGGAAAGGGGAGGATGAATATGTTGCTGACCACTGCCTTGCATGTGTCTTTGCTTAGGATTTTTCATGTAACAACTGTAACCCATCTTCCTTTCAAGAACTGTCCTTTCACCTTCTAACCCTAAAATCAGCAGAGACAGATTTGGCGTTGTCTTGCCTTCTGGCTACTTCTCAACCCCAGACTCCACACCTCTATCACGATGCTCTCTCACCTGATAAAAAGCATTCTTTCTTACTTTTATTCGTTACTTGGTTTTGCAACTCTGACCTCCGTTGCACCATACACAGAAATTAAAAACCACTAACCCACATACATAGTTTAAGTAGAAAGATACATAAAGTCAGTAAAGCCTAAGAAGGCATTATTTCCTCTGTTCTTTCACCAAAAATCATCCTTCCTTTTTCTTTTTTTAAATCATGTATTGTTTCATGCTTCAGACCTAATCTTGCAAATGCATACGCACATGAGAAAATTTAATCACATCACAGCTCTTATGTGAAATCAAAGAGATCGTTCACATGTGTTTGCAAGATTACATTTTTCAACCCCTTGAATAGGTCCACCTTCTTATTAGTCTGCAGAGTGCTATGCGCGTATCGAATGCAGTTCAGCACCTGCAAGATTTATCTTACAAAACTGTCATCGGTGGAAAGAACCTTTAGCTGAGCAATAACAGGTTAAAGAGAACACAAATTGAGATGCAATAGTTGTCATTTCTAATCAGCCCTGATGTGAAGGAGTGAATTTTATTCTCTTTCCTAGCAGTTGGCAGTTTCACCTTGTGACTTCATGTCTTATACAGTTAGCAGAACAGAACGGCAGCTTCACTTGTGAAGTTGTTGTAAATGTTATTCATACCAAGCTAATTTGTTGTTGTTCTGCTAAACTGGAACTCTTGTTTCTCAAGGGCATTTACTCATTGTGATTGTGAACTGTTGCATTCATGTTTTATGTTTGGTTAATCTAGTGAGCACTGTAACCTGACTTGTCCTCTTTGAGAGAGTGGTGTGATCATAACTCAGCCTTGGTGGGTGGGGTTACAGTCTAAAGTCTCTCAGAAAAGAAAAGTAGGTGGTATTTACCCTGAGTAAAATCACTGATGTTATACCACTGAAGTTTGGCTCAGTACCAGACAAGTCATGAAGAAAAGACTCCTGGCATAAAGAAAAAAAAAAAGCAACCAAAAGACCTCTCACTGGTAATTCTATGTGCATGAACATACCAATGCAAACAGAATGGCAACGAGGGCTTGTGAGGATGTTATAAATATCTTCAGAGTTTTTCTGTGATTTGAAACCGGCTGCAAATACTCTCCTGCTAAGCAAAGCCATATCCTTAGCAAAGTCTCAAGCCCCATGAGAAGAGAATCTATGATCTTTATTCAAAAAAGAGGCTGCTGCTTAGCCATTTCATCAGTCATATAACTACATAAAACTAACTTGCATGGTGTTGGTTCTGTGTGCCATGGGACTGTATGTTATAGAAGCAAGAAGTGAAACACAGGCATGAAGCCAGAACAAATGAGCGAGAGAGAAAGACGCGGCTGTGCAGCAGGGAGCTAGACCCAAAGCTTAAGAATCAGATCCTAATGCCAGAGAATATGCTGGATAAGAGTCTCCTCTGGCCTTTCCTTATTTAAATGGGGCTTTTTTGCTTTGCAAAGGGGTTTTTTGGTCCGCTTCAGCAGAAGTCACACAGCAGCCGCACATCTGCCAATGTGGGTGGCCCTGTGCACTTTTTCACACTGAAAAACTGAGACTCTCTGCAGGGTGCTGTGGACCTGCTAGACAGGCGTGATTGTCCTCACACTCACTAAAAACATGAAGTAACTGATTGCTAAATAACTAAGAATTCTGGGTTTGCTTTAAGCTGAAATAGCTAAGAATAATAGCAGGTATTCATTTAACCTTAACTGGTTCTGAGCCCAAGGGTTTGGCATTAAAGAAATCATAAATGTTTATGTCCTGTGACAGACATTTCAGGAGTGTCCAAACTGCACGTAGATGTGAGCTAACTAATGCAGGCTAGCTGCTGAACTTTAGAAATAACCTGCTTGCTCCTCACTCACCTTTCAGAGCCAAGGGTTTCACAAAGTCTTTTGACTGAGCATCTGGGCACCAGCCGACAGCAACATATTACACGAGCCTGCGTGTAACATAACTGGTTTCAGCTGGCTTGCGGAAAAGTCCCTTGAAAATATCATTCCCAATACTTTCTTTTCCCAGCTAAGGATAACAGAAGTGACAATGATTACATGATGTTAATGTGATATTTATAACCAGCCTATTAACTAATCTAAATAGCAGCCTCATGCATGTGGTTCTTGCACACTTCCAGCATGTCTCCCAGGCTGGAGCTAAAGAGCCTGATTCAAGTAGGATGGGTTTGGTGTAAAGAGAAAATTCATGCCTAAACTCAGAGTTAATGCAAGCCCAAGTACCCCCTACTCTCCCAGCTTGTCGTCAACACACATTGTGGATGTGACACAAGTTTGGGCTCAGTGCATGATTAGAGTCATGTTCAAACAGCACTGTAGGAGTATCTACTGAACTTTGGTCTTAAATCAGCTCTTCCTTCACATAGCTCCAGGTTCACTGTGATTTGGAGATCTGTTTTTCATGCTGCAACCATTCCTGTGCCTGTTAAAGTAGCAGGCAGGAACAGTTCAGTCTTCTTTGATATTATTTTGGAGTGGTTTTGTATGGAGCCTGACCATCCTGTCTTTTCTAATCAGTATTTTATTAACTAGGACCATTTTCTACCAAGCTGGATTTATTTGGTTAAATGCATGATCCTCTCCATCTGCCTGAGCTCATGTTCACTAGACTGTGCCCCACTGTCCAGCTGCATAGACTCACTAGCTCTTCAGTACTAGAAAAAAGATTCAAAGTCCAGGACAAAGGTGCTCTTAGAACTTAGTGAAATAATGTTTCAAGCAAAAGCAGATTTCATTTGTGCAATTACCTGTTTTAGCTGTACTGTCTTTTAATAAGATGATATACTTGCAGTAAGAATAAGCTTTTACAGGGACACAGGTTTTTTTCCATCCAACTTACTGAAGATCCAGAGATCTTTTCCGATCCTATGCTCCTTAACAAACAAATATATCTCCTTTGCTCCAGGATGCGGACTTTTTCTGTGACATCAGCATGGGCTCCTTCACTTCACTTGGCTTTTCTTTTTGGCATATATGACAAAACTTAGCAGATTTGTCAGTGCAAAACACAGATGCAGAATGAAGCACTGTTCAAGCCATTTGCCTTCCAAATTTCCAGGAAATTTCAGCTCTATTGGTTTTAGCTACTTCATTCTGCCACTCAGAGTATTCCATGCAGGTAATATTTGTTCCCAGACAGTGTCTGGATTTTTTCAGAAAATGCTCTGAGCCAAGGGCTCTGACAAAGGTCTGCTTTGTCTAGTATCTAGCTAATGATCAGCATTGTTGCTTCTGGATAATACAGGACAACCAGTTTCATATGTATGCTAAGGATTCTTAAAGGTGTAGCTAAATTCACTTGGTAAGACCTCTGATTTAATAGGATTGACCCAATCATTCTGGACCTTGCAATTTTAGAAGTAAAGTTGCTGTGTTACTGCATTTAATAGTCATAAGGTTTCTACAGCTAATAAAAAAGTAACTTTATGTAGTAGCTTTTGAGTTAGCAAGCAATTCTAGGGAATATGTAGGGATAACTTAATATTTTACTTACCAGTGTAAGTGTGTCTCTTGGAGAAACCTCTTTCTTTAGTACATTCCTGGACTGCCCCAAGCGTCTGAATTAACTCAAGTCAGGTGGCTCAGCTTTGTAGGTTATCTCTTTATCAGGGTGAAGATGGACACTAGCAGGGACTTAATGGTCAGATTTTGGTTCACTTATTCTCTGCCTCTTTTCAAATTAGCTGCTGTAAGTCATTTAAAACTTTGCCGATATTAATTTTCCTAAGAAACTCACACATTTAGGATATGAAAACAAATAGGCCCAAAGGGATGGTAGGAGCTTCCCTTCCGATCACATCAGTACTGGGAAAGTCTTCAGGAAAGCTTGTAAATATAGAGGTGCTGTCTTTAAATGACAACAAGGTGCTTTGTTTTATGGTAGCTAGTTGGATTCAGGGGCTAGAGTCACTCCTTAGCTCTGCTGCAATTTACAGCACTGACACAGAGTAAAATGCCACTGCCAGGCATCTCCTCTGTGCTGCTATTTCATCTCTTTTTAATGACAATGAGACAGCAGTACAAGTGTACAGGACTGCACAACAGGGGCATACAGGTCTCAGTGGGAATGACAGCCTGACTGGGGAATTACCTCCTCTCAGAGACTGCAGAAAAAAGGGAGTACACTTTCTGAATGAGGGAGGTACAAATGCACTAAAAATGCTTCCACTCATTACAAATGCATACTCCAGGTAAGATTCAGCCTATGTTACTTAGTGAAATGAAGCAGGTAGTATATGTGTTTTCATTTTATATATTTTGCTTGATGGCTTGTTTGTTTTCAGTTCGTGTGTGTTTCCTTTGCATTGGATACCGCATTCATGCACAAGCATTTCTCTTTTATGCATCTTTGCGTTACAAGGGTAACCTCTTCTTTCCCACAAGATTTGACTTCAAAATCTGATTCAAAGCATGACACTGTGTGGCTGGATGCTTCTTTCTTGGTTAACTGCTTCTCACTGATTCTCTCAAAGGTATGGCCTTACCCCATGCACTTCACCACAAATAACAACACTCTAGTTAACTGTTCCTGAGACCAGAAATTTATTACCTCTTCAGCTTTTTTTCTTCTACCATATCCTTGCTCACCACACTTTGTCCAGTTCCTCAAAATCACAGGCATCCGCACAACCCTGATTGCAAGTTCAGCAAAATTTGAAGTCTCTGATGCACACATTTGGATGGTTCACAGGTGGAGAGCTCATTTTCTGTTAAGCCCAGTCCACTGTCTTTTTCCCTCAACAGGGTAGAGCTCAGCTTCATAAAAGGGAGCTGCGTTATCACTAAGGTGCAGATGCACCCTGCTTCTGAAAGCATGTCCTGGTTTCAGCTGGGAGAGAGTTAATTTTCTTCCTAGTAGCTGGTACAGTGCTGTGTTTTGGATTTAATATGAGAATAATGTTGATAACATACTGATGTTTTAGTTGTTGCGAGGTAGTGCTTACACTAAGTCAAGGACTTTCCAGCTTCCCATGCTCTGCTGGGTGCAGAAGAAGCTGGGAGGGGGCACAGCTGGGACAGATGACCCCAACTGGCCAAAGGGATATTCCATACCATATGACTTCATGCTCAGTATATAAAGCTGGAGGAAGAAGAAGGATGGGGGGACATTCGGAGTGATGGCGTTTGTCTTCCCAAGTAACCATTACGTGTGATGGAGCCCTGCTTTCCTGGAGACGGCTGAACATCTGCCTGCCCATGGGAAGTGGTGAATGAATTCCTTGTTTTCCTTTGCTTGCATGGGCAGCTTTTGCTTTACCTATTAAAGTGTCTTTACCTCAACCCACAAATGTTCTCACTTTTACTCTTTCGATTCCCTCCCCCATCCCACCGGAAGGAAGTGAGCAAGCAGCTGTGTGGGGCTGGGGTTAAACCATGACAGAGTAGCTGAAGCTACATGCACATATCCATGTGCATCCATGTACACCACACGTATATAAGTAAGAAACTGGAAGGGACCAATTCCGTATCTCTCTCACATATCCCCAAATAATTAAGCAGCATTTAGGGAATTTGCATAAGCCTCAGAGGTCTGATTCTACCCAAGAAACGTAGGTCAGGGCCAAAATAGGTGGCTGTTTTCACAAGCCTGGTACAGAAGTTTCCAAGGTAGAGTGGGGAACAACTGTAGAGCTCATAAGTCTGGAGGATCTGAAGCCAGTGGAAAATCCCTGAGAAATGGCCTTAAATTACAGCAGTTCCTATAGCTGCCGTGGGTTACATCCAGCAATGCGTCAGTTGCTGGAACGTGGTCAGTAATGGAGTGAGCACACCTTTCCCTGCCTCCCCTGCTTTTTTATTTCTCAGAAGACTCAGGAGTCTCTTATTCTTAACCTCTAGGGCTGTAAATAAAAATAAAGATCAATGATTAACTACACATACTAGGTGTTACTTACTGGAGCATTTAAAAATGCTGAGAATGCAATTTCTCAACCTGTGGATTGAAGTAGTTCATGAGGAGGGGGCGGAGAAGCAGCGGAACAAGCACGGAGCACCGAAGGCATCCTAGACTGGTGGGAAAGGTACAGTCCAGGTGTGTGGCAGAGACATCACGGGCTATCAAAACGTGGCAAGCCTCCATGTAGCAATGATGGTTACTTGACTTTCAATGGTTTTTCCTAGAAAGCTGACAAAGAAAGGAACCCTGGGTTTTGCAACCTGGTCCCCAGTTCTATAAGGAAAAGAAAATCAGGCTGAGGAAGGAATTACAATGTTGTGCAATATCACTGATCAAACCAAGGATATGCTAGAAGGGTGAGATCAAAGATGGAGGGTCTTCACGAATATTTTTATTTTTCAGAGTGCTATATTCTCCATTCCTTTGTCTGTTCGATTTACTCTCTTGCCATTGTCCCTGCTCTACTTTTAACTAGACACCAGAGCTCTCCCAACTAAGAAGGAAAAGTATCTTGGTAATTAGGGGCTAAGG
Source organism: Morus bassanus (assembly GCA_031468815.1). Lineage (NCBI taxonomy): Eukaryota > Metazoa > Chordata > Aves > Suliformes > Sulidae > Morus > Morus bassanus. The sequence continues at coordinate 66,256,035 of CM062568.1, forward strand.
AAGACTGTGGCACCAGCACTGTGGTTTAAAGCAGTGAGTCTATGGGATCCCACTAAGACATCAGATATTGCTTCTGAACCTGAAACCTGTTTCTATGAACCATGATGCTGTCCAGGTTCAAGGGTCTTTGAAGTACACAGGCTTTTATATTCCATTTATATTCCATTATTCTCAGTTAGAAGCAGCTAAAAAATGACAGGGTAGATGTTGCACAAAATTGGAAGCAGTGAGAACATAAAATACTGAAGTAGACACTGAAGGTACTGCAGGAGAAATCATGGGTACAATTAGCATGTTGAGGTTGGAAGGGACCTCTGGAGGTCACCTTGATCATGTGTTAGCTCTATTGTAGGAACTGCCTTAGGAACATTCAGAGAAAGGGCCTCACTTTTCTAGGTGGTGGCAACGAATGAATGACATTAGACATTTCTCATAGGAGTTTGAAAAAGTGTGAGTAGTTACATCCAGGTGAAGAGTTAGGTAAGGTAACTACAGAGACCTTAAAATATTCATAGGTGGTGATAAGAAAGTTGCCATGTTAGAGCTCATTTTGGTGGATAAGCAAATATTCACTGCTGATTTAGAATATTTGTGCTTGACTGTATATCATGATTGGGTTAAATTTATTTGACCACAGTACTGCTACTAATCAGCATTATATTTTATCAAACTTTAAGTAGCAATTTTTTAATGTTTAGACTACTTGGCAACACTATAGACTGGAATGTATATATAGAGCAAGAAATGCTTTAAAAAAGCACATGAGGAAATGTTTAAGAACTAGTTCTTGGATGCTAAATAAAAAACTGTGATTGAACAACCGTGAAAAATGCAGTGGATTAAAAAGAAAAAGATGCAGAGTGATAAAGAAATCCTCAAAATAAATATTTAGAATCTGGGAAGGAAAGAAAAATGTCAGTGATTATAGGTTTTAACTTTAAAAAGGAAGGAGATAATGGAAGCTGAAGGAATCAGTGAAATGTCACCAGTCACAGTGAATGACCAATAAAATTTAAAATGATAACAGAGCTTTTAAAAAAGAACAAATTAGAAACAAAATGTACCCTTTAAGTCACATGCAGCTCCATTACAGGATACTGCTAATGAACTGTAAATAGTGATGGAAAAAAAGCAGAACCCTTAATTTGGTTCTTTGTTCCATATTTGAGAAGAAGCATGAAATATTCTGTTGACAAATTTGCCATTCACAGTAAAAAATGAGCAACAACATCTGCTATACTTAAACACTTTTAAGTCAATAAAGTGTACGCTAATTTATGCCAGTGGCCAAGATGCATGGGTCTGGGTTACCGTCCCCAGCCAGGATTTATCACCAGTGCGTAATTGGATGGGAATAGCATCACAACAGGAGAAATATTCTTCATGCTCCTACATCTAAAATTGTTGGTTAGAATAATGGAATCATAAAATAATTTGTGTTGGAAAAGACCTCAGGAGGTCCCTTGTGCACCCCTGCTCCAAGCAGGGCCAGCTGTGAGATCAGACCAGGTTGCTCAGGGCTTTGCCCAGGCAGGTCCTGAAACCCCCCAAGGACGGAGCCTGCCCAACCTCCCTGGGCAGCCTGTCCCTCTGTCTGTCCTCACAGGGGAGAGGTTTCAGCACCCAGCCTGAACCCCTCTCGTTTCAGTTCATGCCTGCCGTACCCTGTTGCCTTGCCGTGCGTGGCTGTGACGGGCCCAGCTGCCCCCTCTCCACCCGCTCCCTGAAGGCACCGGGGTGGCTGTGAGGTGCCCCCGAAGGCGTCTCTGCCCCAGGCTGGGCAAGCCCCGCTGCCCCAGCCTCTGCTCACGGGACACCCTCCAGGCCTGAGCGTCGCAGGGGTGAACTCACTCCAGGTTATCGGCATCTTTCCTGCATTGGGGGGCACCAACTGGCCACGTTGTCCAGACGTGGTCTAACAGTGAGTGCTGGGCAGAGGGGACAGCCCCTGCCCCGACCTCTTCATTGTGCTCCTGCTGATGCAGCCCCGGCTGCTGCTGGCTGTCTCTGCTGCCAGGGCTCGCTGCCGGCTCCTGTCCTGCTCGCTGCCCCACAGTCCCTTTCCCAGAGCTGCTCCCCGGGCAGTCTGTCCCCAGCCTGTATCATTGCAAGAGATTCTTCCTTCCCAGGTGCAGCACTTTGCATTTGGTTTCTTGAATTTCATGAAGTTCCTGTTGGCCCATCCCTCCAGCCTGTCTAGGAGCCTCTGAATAATATTGGCCAGCCACCCCCAATTTGGCATTATCTGCAAACCTGATGAGAGTGTGCTCCACAACCTCCTCCAGGTCGCTGATAACAACATTAAACAGCACAGGTCCCAGGATAGACCCTGCAGTACCTACCCTGTTGCATGCAAGGAAAATGATCTGCTGACCATGATCCTCTGAGTCTGACCATCCAAGTGGTTTCTTACCAATCTAGTTGTCCGCCCATCCAGGCTATAACACCCTAACTTGCATTGTGTGAGACAGTGTCAAATTTTCATTTGTTCACACGGATATGTTTTTGATACCATTTCAGACATTCACTCAAGTCATAGTTTCATGTCAGTGTTCAGTCACAACATAGTTTAAATGTACTCTTCTTCCCTCCCAGATAAGTTGGCTTCTGAACAGAAGGCTTCTGGTTCACAGTTTTGGCCTTAAGATATTTCATCTGCACCAGAACCTCAGACTTCCATAGGCTGTGGCCTCAGGTACCTGTGAGTCACTAAGAGCAATTTAGGACTGACTTTTTGGTACTTCATGCTACACTGGCAGTGCTTATATAACGTGCTCAGCAAAGGCATGTTCTGACCAGAGGATTTTTTTCCCATTTTCTCAAGGACATGTCTCCCCTCGCACATCTATTTCTCTATAGGGTCACAGAGCTGGAACCATTTTGCCTAGAATTCAGGTACTTGAGCAGAAGTCCAAGTCTTTTCACTCAATATGCCTAACAGTCATCCAAAGGACATTGGTGATTAAAGACAAGGACTCCATAAGCCATGTGGCACTAAGACTTGGTATTATTAAGATGGAATGGAACAGAAAGTGATTTAAATGGAAAAAATGATGGATGTTTGCCTCCTTAAAGGTATTTTCCTTGAGGAGTTAGTAGTTGAGCTGAGTGCACTGCCATCTACAGGTTGTCAACACAGCACATTCTGGGCAATGTTTTATTATTTTTACTTTTTCCATTACTGACTCTGGCTTCTGTTCTGGTTTTCTGCAGTCCATGAGCATTCCTTTGGGTACTGGACTTCATTGGACTAGATTTATAATGACAGTGACCTACAAGTCATGCTGATGGAAAATTCATTATGGTTTGGGATTAGTTGCTAATCTTTGGGATTATTAAAACTATACCGCTTAGACATTCTTCTTTTTGTTTTAATTGCCTGTGTTATGAACAAAGGGCACGGCCAGTCTAGCATCTGGTGTATGTGTATAATTTCTTATGAGCATTGACAGACAAATAAATACGAGCTATTTTCAAAGTGACCTTCTCCTTCAATCCATATTAGAATGTTCTGACAAAATTCATAATTGACTGAAGTCTTTTTATAGCAGCAATGAAAATAATGACCAGGGACAGAGTTTCCAGGCTGCCCTGTCTCTGTTCAGTTTCCTGTCATAGCCATGGCTCCAGTTGGGTACATACGATCAGGGTAGCACCTGCACTCTGGCAGAGTGTAAAGACTCAGCAGCCTCCACTGTGGGGATTTGACTTCACAGCGGATAGCATTTCTGACTGGAAATAACGATGCTTTGGAAGTATCTAGTAAACCCCAACTGGCCATATGTCCTATTGTTCACAGAATGAAATGGAGATTAAGCCATCAGCAGTTGTCTACAGACAATTTGTTCCTAAATTCTAGAAAAATCCTGTTTGTTCTCTCTATAATACATCACTAAATTACATTGATTTTTAGTACAGTTTACGGTTCTCGCTTCAGCCTATGGTAAAAAAAAACCTCATGGATTCATGACAAAGACTTAAACTATACTGTGAGCTTCCTGGCAACTGCACCAATTGAAACGGCTTCTTGCTACCTGACTATAACACAAACCCCCTTGAGTTCCTGAAGGCAATGAAATAGCTTCTTGCCTTTCAGTTCCTGAAAGATTGAACAGTGTAGCAGGAGCCTCAGCAATCTGCCACAAAGAAAGAAAACATAGGACAGATAACAGTTTGTTATCTTAACCTCTTTTTGTTTGTTACCCAACGTGTCTTCACATTACTCTGAAAGTATCCAAGGACTACGGCCCCATCTAACAGGGTAGTAGTGTAGAAAGAATATTTGGACTATTAAAAAAAAACCAAACCAACCACCCTTCTTTGGCAACATGCCAGCCTGAGACACATAACTGAGTGCAGTCTCTTGTGAAATAATTAGTGCTCATAGTGGCTTGGTCGATGCGATAGTTTGAATGACAAATGTCACTGCATTCCTAATGTACTCTTAGTGACCTACACATAGACACATATCAAATAACATGTGTAAAATCAGGCGTTTCACCAGCATTCAGCTACCTAGGCACAGAGGAAGAATATGGAGCAGAAAAAGTGCCTTTAACATTAGCTATGATTGATTTCGGGTTAGTACTGCAGCGTGAATCATTATATAAAAGTAGTATTATCATATGGTGTCTTAAGATGCTTCAACATTTCAAAAGGAATATCTTTATATGGGTGGTAATTGGCAGTAATTGTGGACCCAACAACAACAGCGGGTGTGGACATGGCCTCAGAGTACGCACCGAGTGTGTGAAGAAGCTGGGCTCTACCTCTACTCCCGGGCATCTTTGCCTCAGCTCCTCCACCTGCAAAACAGGGATGGTCAATCACATTGCAAAAGCCCGGAGCAAATGGCATTATGTAAGGTTGAAAGCTTGGCATTTGATGACATTTTTGTGTTTATAGTGCACTTTGATGGGGCCACTGAGAAAGGATAAGAGCAGCAGGTAAGGAAGCAAGCCAGGTGCTTTCTCAGGACTCCCAGATGGCAGTATGTACTGTGGCAATGATATCAAGAGAACATATATTTCCTACTTCACAGGAAAATCATTCATCCAAGCAATTTTTACTCCATGATGTTTAACTGAAGTCCCTTTTCTTTACAATGTAAGAAAAATACTTTTGTTACTCGTTACAATTAGTTATTTAAAAAACATATCCCAAAAAGTTATCTCGAATGTATGCATTTGTTATACTTCAGAAGACATCTGGTAATTCACGTCCATAAAATAGTCAGTAACAAGCCAGAAGAAGACATACAAAACTGAAAGATTAAAAGTAGTTCTTAGAAAGCCAATCAACTTTCCCACACGCAAAAAAATTTATGGCAAGCTTTTCACAGAGAAACCCTTGGTGATAAGCAAAAGGTAAGAAGCTGTTTAATTGTGCCAGGAAAGTTAATATTAAAACAGACTTTCCAAGCTACGCTGTATTTTTTTAATGTAAAGGCTTTTGTTGTTCGTCCTTGCTGTTTAAACCTTTTCCAAGCAGATTAAGAGGACAGAAAATTAATTCCATCAGAAGTTTATAGTTTGCCCTTAGAAAAGGGACAGACTTTGTGTATATATAGTAGAGGAACATGAGAGTAGAGAGCCTTACTCAGCACCACAATTCCTGCCTTACTGTAAGAAAGCAAGATATCTTTGTGTCTTATTGTGGAGCAATTTACTTGCTCTTGTGCTTCCACCCAGCTGCTCTTGTTACCTTGTCAAAAGGGGACTTCTTTTGTTGCAGGAAATATTCTTGGGCCTGTTGTTCCCAGAATTAACTTCTAAGCAGTACCAGATGAGGATGTGCCCCTAATATTGACACACAGATGATACACCTTGTGTAGCCCCTCAGAGGCTCTCAGAGACAAACACCAGATGCACCCTCTGAAACAAAACAGAGGGGTAGACACTACATGGTGGTGTGGTGTTTGTCTCTGAATAGTCTGTAGAGGTAAAGGACAGGGAGAGACAGATGCTTGGGCTAACACGTGGGACACGCTGAAGAGAAGTAGACTTTGTTGGGATTTTTGACTGTTCTATTGATAACAGAGAACAAAGGTCAGAATAGATGGTGGCTAGAAAGGAACAGGTCTCTTCAGTTTGCTTCCCTTTCATCAGGAAAACACACTTTGTACAATCAGCCACAGCTTTCAACAATGGACTGGCTAGAGATGAGTCACTGAAATGAATAATCCTTTTTAATCTCTATGAAAAACATCCTGTTATTGTTGCCATATTCTAGGAATTGTTATAACAGGAGCAGCAAAAGGATTAAGTGCTTAAACCTGTCCCACCAGTACAAGTTTACTGCAGCAGAATCTCTCTGCTGGTAGTGAGTCTCCACTTCTCCTTACAAAAACAAGAGAATACTCCTATTCTGTATTTCTTTTTCTGTAACAAGCCCTCCAGGACCCATCAGTAATATAGCTATTTTAAAAAATTAAAATCTAGATCAACTCACAGCGCACGCTGAGGATGAAATAAAAGTAAGGATCACAAGTTCACCAAGATCAGACCGGAGCCTGTTCTCAATGCCTTTCACTGAGAGCATTACGCTTCTGCCAAAAAAATCCTCCGGAGATGAAGAATCCTGTAGACTCAACACTGTCCTTTCTGTGCTTTGCAGTGCAGTGCTGTGCCTCTTTCACAAGGTGAGTGATTCTGGGAAAAGATTACAATATGTAGGATATTCTTTGTAGCATAAGGCTGAAGCCTGTGCTTTCAATACCAAATGCAAAAAAGCTGTCAGCTGTAAAGAATGAAAAAGCTATCCAGCTACCTGACAGGAACGATTAGTCTCATGAGCTATGAAAATTGCTAGAGGAGGCAGATGACTGCTTTGTTTTCCCCACAATACTTAAAATGGCAAGAGCTTGCTAAAATATTTAGTGTTAATAAAAACTGATGACAAGCTCTTACTGGTCTCCTTTCCAGAAGTGAGAGTTCAAGAAGACTGCCTCCTTTCACTGGCTCTGTCACATTAAGGTATCCAAAAGATGTTGAAGGTGATACAATACAGAACCCAAAGAGACATCCTCAATTAATCTCAAATAAATGACAAGGCTTTATCATCAACAGGTGGCCTAGCGGTGCTTGTTTTGACCCGTTCTTTTTAAATACATCACAAGGGATTTTTCAAGGTGCTGAAGCCTCACCAGCTCTGCTCCTGTGGACTAACATTGACTTGCGCAGAAGCAGAGTGGGATGACACCAGCTGTATTTGCACGGTGGGGCAGTTGTTGTGTTTGTAGGCTGTGCACTTTGGCCGTGACCCAGCCCCAGAGCGAATTCACCCTGTGATGCACCCATCAGTCCTAACTCACTGATTGTCCAGATCATGAACATGCTGGAGCTCACTACCAGCTTGTCCGCCCTTTCCTGTGCCTCTGGGCTTCTTCCCAAAAGCAAGCGGGATGGAAAGCGAACAGTCTGCCCCTGTATCTCCGTTCAAGGTGGAGCTGAGTCAGAGCTAAAATTTGCACCTAGATCTCTCCAGCTCTTGGCACATCTCCCACCTTCATTGAGCAATTAAAAACTACAGAGCAGGACTTCTTAGCTCTTATACATTAGGTTCACCATTTCATCAGCTGAATTTTAATAATGTTTTCGACAAGTAGTACAGATGATGGGATAATATTTCTTAGATGTAAAATACATATAAAATAACTATTGATAATATATATTTCATTAAAAAATAGATATATTTTGTCCATAATAAAAATCCCACCAGAACATGGAAGGGCAATATCTGATAATAGGAAACTACAGATATGGCCAGCAGCTGTGCATTTCTTTTCAGTTAAGTGCTAATACAGCTTGGCATGGGAAGCATCTTAGTTCTTCAGGCCTGCCAGCTCAGGCAATCCCACCAAATAACTATGCAGATTTGTCAGGCCTTAACACTTAACATTTTTTTTCACCAGAGCTTCTGGTCCATATGTCAGGATACCTGGTCATCCAGAACATCCTCTCCCAGCCATTGTTTCTCCTTCTCTACTGACTCCCTGGAGCCCAAAGAAAAAGAGAGCAAATGATATGCTGTCTTTCCTGAAAAAAAATTCTCACCTCATTTCATCTATCATTAGTTTGCTTCGGAGGCTCTACTTTGAATACCTTACTTTACTGATTTTCTTCTTCTCCAGGAAAGTGACTGAGAAGACAGAAAGCAACTCTCATGAGGTGCCTCCTTTCGTGTTTTTTCATATCTTATAAACAATACCCACATAGTTTATCCAGCTGTCATTTTAAAACTGCTGCAACTCTTTTGATTCTATATAAAGTTGTATAAATAAAAAGTTTAAATGCAATGAAATATTCAAAATCTAAACAAGTATTTATTTTTTTCATCACTGTTCAGGAGTGCCGGACACTTTGGGGCAGACCGTGATCCAGCAGGCACAGACCTAGTCCAGGAGTTAAGGACTGACTTCATTTCTAACTAACTGCATGTAATTTCATTTCAACTTTTGCTGCTTTTAAAATGGGAGTAATGGCATTTATTTGCCATTGTAAACAACGTAGAAATGTAGGAAACAAAAATTTTGTATATCCATTTATTCTAAGTAACGGCTGAAGATAGTTACTAGTAAACTTCTATGGGTTTACTTTATAACTATGTACATAAACATAACCCTTTGTCTGAGTTTGTGGCTGTTCATGTTAGTATTCAATGTACTTTTGTTATAGGAAGCAGAAGAAAATTGTCACAAGCCTAGGCAACTATATAAAATTAGATTCACTCCGTAAGAATGACAAGAATGTCCTTTACCGAACCTCAGTGCCTCACAGAAGAGTTGGCCGCATGTGAAAGGAGGTAGATGATCTTATATGTTCCCTCTCCTAGTACTTGCTGCCACATGATGAATTAATATTTGATTAGACAGTGCTGTATCTATGACACCTGTTCACCAGGGAGACTAGGCCAACAACTGATGTAATCTACCTTATTATATACTTAATGATAGAGGAGAAGTGCTGCTTTTTCAGCTTCCCACGTCTGCTTTTCATTTCCTCTCCTACACATTCCTGAGGGGTCATGTTCAGTGCCTTGCAAGAGCAAACAAATAACTACAAAATTTCTCTCTCTCTCTCTCTCTCTTTCTCTCCCCCCACCCCATGATTCTTTGCAATTTGCCTGAAAAGGAGGAGAAAAAGTTGAAAAATTTCCACTGTACCGTGTGTTCTGGAAAGAAATTTATTTCTTACTAATAGCTATTAGTATACATATGTTGGCTAGATATCTTTGACTACAATAGGTGGTACTAAAGCTACACAGAAGAGCTCACATTCTTCGTAGCGGTGAAGCAAGCGCTTGGCCACAGCTCCCAGATCCTCTTCACAAATGTCCTCTCAGACAATCTCAGGCTTTGACTGGTAGGACCTACTCAATTTTTTAGGTCAGTTCTCCAAGTAGCTGCAAGTGAAACCTTGCAGCGGCTCCAAAGCACCTCATCTGAGCAGAATCCCAATTATTCTCCTGTGATCCCCAGGCCGTAGTGTCTTCCCCTAGGAAATGCTGTGCTTCTTGCTTTGCACCACTAGCAATCGCAGTAACCTTTGGAAACTGAATATGATTTTTATTTCAAATCTATAAGGTTGTGTTCAGGAGAGTCTACTCAGCCAGCGTGATTTCTGTATTTCTGTATTTTTTTTCAATTTGGTCTTCATAACTTCTGTATCTTTCCTGTTAAGAAATCCCAACCTTTACGGAGAATCCATCAAATTCCCTCATAACTGTAGGTGATTGAAGGTGATTAACTGCTAGTATAATGTGAATATCTTATCTAGAGCATATTTTCTCACATTTCCACTTCAAATTTTTTCTTCCCATTTTAGAGAGTTCACCATGTTTCCCTGAAGTAAGATTTGCCTTTGAACAGAAGAGGAGAGCTGCAGTGTATTTTTATTGGAATGCAAGCATTTCTCTTTTTTTCTATGTGTTTTTTGTTGGCAAAGGGAGAGCTGAGAATAAGAGAGGGTGTATCTTTCACCACCCTTGGCTAGGTCCTTTCCTTAGTTCAGGGACAATGCCTAAAGGCCTGGACGGTATTAGCTTTGAACAGAGACGGTTGACTGTTCCCAACTGCTGATCAAGGGTAGTCAAAAAATTTGTGAAAAAGCTGAAGTCAGTCTATCTGGAAATGACAGCAGTCATTTTGTTGGTAGATGGGTCTGTTGAGCTACCAAGAGTCTTCATTCACTTCTGTCTGGTACCTTCTCACCTGTCAGAGTTTCTGCAGACACTGCAGCACGTCTTCCATGCTATGATAATAGGAGGTAGATCTTGATACAACTGTAAAACAATACTTACTGAGACTCCTCTGGGAACCAGTGTCTGAGCATCACAGATAGTGTGGGGATTCCCAGACACATTTTGGAAAGTGGTACACAGAAACAATTCTTGACATGTGATTGCATTTCAAGTCCCTGTGATTTGGTTGCCACTTTGATCACATCTCACAAACAGGTTCATGTCCAAAATTAGGCTGGAAAAAATGCTGCTATAATTATTTAGAGGAAACAGGAAGAGAGGAACATCTTCCACTGCCAGCTACTATGCCCACAAAGATAACAAAAGCTTTGGCAGAAGACAGCACTGGGTATGTGCTAGCACTCTCCACTTTGAACCTCTTCCAGGAACCGATGGTGAGAAATAACCACTTTTGTGCGAGCCCTAGAGGTATGTTCTAGAGAAAGCATACAGTGAGTTACACCGGTCTAAAAGCTGTGCGTTAAGAATAATAAAAAGGTTTGATCAATGCTCTTTAAACTCTTTTACAAGGACTTTCTCCCCTGCCCAGGCCATTTTACATGCTTATTTACTACAGTGTAAATCATACGTCATGGAGCTGAGATGACAAATGAAGCCTGCCACAATTCTGCATGAAAGGTAACATGTTTTCTTAGGCGAGACAGGAGTTGACAGAGCATCAAATGATCATGTTCCATCTATAACTTTCACTCTGTCAAGTCTTCTGTCCTCTGCATGCCAATTATAATAAATATAGCTGACTGCATATAGCCAGAGGAAAATGAAGGCAGCTCTCTAACTTATGCAAAACTAAAAGATTCAGACATTTGTAAATTTTTTGGTTGTTTACATAAAAGCAACACTCTGTTCTCTTTGGTTTGCAGACAATAATAAGTTGGAAAGGAATGTATCTTTAAAAATCAACATTGAAATATAAGTAAGAATATTCAGCTCAGAGTAACATCCTCTTACAGTGGGAGCTGAAGACAGAAGGTGGTGTCAGTAAGCCTGGCTGGGTGACATATCTTTACCATAGGAAGCATTTTAGAGTTCATGAGAAGTAGCAGTGATTTATCCTCCCACAGGTACTGACATCTCAAGCAATACAACAAGCATATCGTTTGCTACAAAGAAATAACCAAAACCACATACCTCCTCCTTGCATTTTTGGAAGGATTTTCTTCTGACACTCTGAAGGAAGAGAATTGTTTAAAAAAATGTATACTTTCAGGAAATTATTTTTTGAGGTTGTTCTGACTGTTAGTACATCTTTCACAAAGAACATGTGGTGCTTCTTGCTCAGCTGTTAGAGATAAAAGTAAGTTTGCATATTATTTTTTTGTTTATAATTATGCTGTAGGGACCCCCCCAATATTGCAGGCTCACAATTAATAGTACAGTCATACTAAATAAACTATACTTTAACTAGTGGATGGGTGGAATGATTTCCTTCTTTCTACACTCTTACCTCAGTCTGAAAACAGAGAGGCTGAATGCTTCCACGTGGCCACTGGATACTTCTTAATAATGATTAATTATATCCCAGACCATCACTGGTCTCAGCATCAGCCTGAGCCTGATGCATGTGTTTAAGGATCCACACTGGTCTCTCATGTTCTCACTGTGCTATCTAATTCAGAATGTGAAGTTCTTAAGAAAGATTATTTCTGTATGAAGAGGTAGAAATGCAGTGGGCAGCACGCAGCTGCCACTACGGGAAGAGCAAAGAGAGAGGAAGCTCCACCACAGCCTGGGGAAGACGCTGCTGGACTCCTGACGGTCTGAGCACAGGCATTGCCAATCACCGTTACTAGAGCAAGAGATGGAGATACAGGCAGACACCAACACACTCGCGATTTCAAATTGTCAGGGGCCTGTCTTTGTGCTGTATTTCCTGTTTCCTGGGTTTAGCAGGCGCTCTGGGACCCATGTGCCCGGCCCTGTGTTTTACATGTTTGTGTTCCGCCTTGTGTAGTTAGTGCAGATCGCTCAAGATTTGTAAAACATGGAAGGTAGGAAAGGAATTTTCAAACAGTCACGCAGCTTTACAATTTCAGTCATAAAAAGGTATGGCTTCAATACAATTGCTTTTCGGGGACTCTCGTATGGGGATATTGTTGTCAGGAGTCCCGTTGCACAGAAAAAAGTGTATTTCACCAAGGAAGTTACCACTACGAAAAAGATAAAAGATAAAATTATAAACTGAATGTACATCTGTCAGAAAGGACACACAGGCTAAGAGGTCATTTGTTTCAAAATATATATTGGATTATGTCATTATATTCTACTCTTATTTTGCCTATGTATAGGATTTTTAAAATTTTTTATTACTGAAGACTGCTCCATTCCTATTTCAGAATGAAAACTGCTGGTGATGAGAACATGTCAGAATAGAGACAGAGACTTGGGAAAACAGAGAACTGTCAGGCTGCTTTACATTTTAGTGGATTAGAGAACAAGGCATTTGTTAGTACCAATCTTACCATAAAGAGAGCAAGGGCACCACCTGCTGTTTTAGAAATTTATTTATTTATTTGGGTCACGAAAGTTGCTCTTCAAGTACTGCATTCAAAAACAGTCAGGCCTACTAAACAAGCTGTACTTCTTCAGGAAAGCTTTCTCCTGAAATGTAAGTTGATGTAAGACAATTTTAACAAAGGATGTGTTTGCAGTTGCCTGTTCACACAATGAACTGTACTGTCACAACAATGCTGGCCATAAACTGCTTTAGTACATGGGCTCTTCCTCACAGAGGGCATCCAAATCTAGCGTTCACAACATTTTCAGTAGATCTGATTGGCGTTCAATAAGCACCGGAAAGTCTACTCACTGACTTAAGTAGAAATAGCATCTTTAGCATGACAGATGTTTAGGTCATTTTATGAGCTGGAGGTTATGGAATAAATAATTACTACTAGATAAGTGAGACACCAAACTATAGTTCAAACAGTTTTTGAAAATTTTCAAAGGACCTTGTTTCCAAAATGGTCCTAGTCAAGAAAACACAGGTTAGTTAGTACACCCCCAGCTGCAGTGAGTAATCCCTTCACTAGCAAAAGGAATTGTATTCTTATGCACAGATTTGATTTAAACATACATGCAGGACTTTAGAAATTCAACTGTCTGGCAGTTCTGAGACAATTTGAACCAAGCAAATTAAATCCCTAGCTGAGCAGGAGATAAGCTGTAGAGTGCAATTAAGAAGTCGGAGTCGCAGCTTGGATCCTCTGAGTTAGAGCAGGCTGAATGTCTGCTAAATTCTTCCTAGATGCCATAAGGAATCACCCTGTAGTCTTCTCTTTTTCTGAATAACAAGGGGCGCTTTGGAAAACCCTGCATCGGCTGATCAGACATAACCAGACTCTTGTATTTTACAGGCTGGTAAGGGAATGCTGTGAGGACTGGTCATTTATAAATAAAATGATCACCTGTCAAAACTTCCATGAGAGTTAAGAATCAGCACTAAAGGAAATGGCCAGTTTCCATCCAGGGGCCCTCAGTCATTTGGCCAGCCGTGTCCTCAAGGATTTTAAGTGAAAGTGAGTTCAGAACAGCAGCAGCAGCACCAGCCTCTTCACAAATTTGGGAAAACAACATGAAGTATTAACAAATTACGTGCTTTTGCCAAGGAAAATGATATCACGGCCCATTTCCTCTTCAGACAGCCAGAGCCAAGATTCGCCTTGCCCACTTAGAAGCAAAATTATATGAGATATTTTAATTTTATCCTGTATAATTCAGTTCTGATTTGTGCATTAAAAATTCAAGTGAAAAATGTGCATAAGTGGATTCGTCCCCATAAGCTAAGATAAAGTTAGCAGATTTTTGTAACATGTTCACATCAAACATATTTCAGCAATAGATGCATAACCCATGTTTCGTCTGTCAGTACCACTTCCTACAAGGTAACAACAGAGGAGTCAATACAGTGTCCTGTTTTCCCCTTTTGAAGATGCTTTGTACATCTGAAAGATGTGCAAAACAAAAATAATCTAGGATTGCATCAAGCTTGTGCATTTATTGGTGGCTTATTAAAAATTAATTAATTGCTGTAAATGAATGCTAATAACAAATTAGTAAAAACTTTTTCTTTTCTTCTGTTTTTTTACACAAATAGTTTTATTACAAACTTGAATTATTAAGAAATACACATATAAGAAATTACACAAAGGCCTTGGCATTTGCAAAAATCTTTTGGTATTTGCATGGTAATAGTCTATAAAACCCTTTTGCACGCAAATGTGCTCAAACAACGGTATCATTGCATAGAAATTCTTTAGAAATATTTCCGAGGCCACTTTGAGGAATCTTTTTGGCACAATATTAAAAAAATTAAGGCCTTATACTTTTCAAAATCAAGTCATTCAGTGTATGAGTAGTGTTTAAAACCCTGAAAAATATTAAATACAGAATAAAGACTATAAGCTCAAAGCAGGATTTACTATAATAAACACAAATAGCTATTAACCTGGGTTCAGTCTCTGCAGCTTCAGCATTGAAATGGCCTATGTAAAATGAACATTTCACATCATATTTTGGCCTTTAACATTTAATTCATGACACTGAAAAGAAGAGAACTTTTGTAAGCTTCTTTTTGAAATGATAAACTCAGAGCTTGATTTGCCTAAGGGTTGATATCTATATAAATTACTAAAATATTTATATATATATTTTTTCTTGACCATTGCTGGATCATTCTTTATTCCACAGGAAAGTTTGTTCTACTGCATAAAGAAGCTGCATAGTACCAACATAGCAGAAACACTTACTTGCCTATCTGGGAAATCAATTTGGCAATCTCTTCCAGATGTAGTCCCATTAAAACCAACAACACTAAAGACTACAAACAGAAGCAAAGGTTTGCAGGATGGCACTCTATGTTGTGAAAAGATGGTTACGTGTTGCCTAACCACAGTCTGTAATCCCAAAACTCTTTTTTACATTAGCATTTCTTTGTACAAGAACAATAAGTACATACCCAAGAGTCTGGGATTGTGAGACACCTAGATAATGGTAACAACAAACTTATCTGGGGAAGAAAAATGAATCTAAATATATAATACAAGAATGAGAAAGGGTGGTCAAACAGTATAAGGCAGAACTGCATACCTCCTAGCACCTTTGCATTTTTTTCTGGATAAATGCTGACTTTTTGTTCTATCAGTGCATTGCATTTATATAAAAAATACATATATTTTGATCAAAAGTGCCATTTGGCATGTCAACATTTGAAGCTTATCTTTGTTGCCTCTTTTCTTCTTCAGCAAGGACAGGGCCAGTAAAGCAGTGTGTGTTAGTTATGCAACTTCCTAAAAGGCACTTTACTGTTTTCATATTGGACAACAATGAGGTACATATGATATATGTCTAGGCTTCATTGCTGTTAAACGAATAGCACCATATTGTGTGAAATTAGTCGAAATTCAAAAGTCATTATGTTTTTCTCATACAGACTTGACAACGGCTAACGTTCGAGCGCAGATCCCCTGCTTTCAAAGTTGAGGGAGTCGGTTTCCTATTAAAAATAAATAAACGAGAAGACCCATTAACAATTGTTGATACAAACAGTCAGTTTTCAGGTTTATAATTGACAACACAAACTTTGCATGCAGCCAAGTGCCTCTTCAAGCTGTGCATCAAGACAGTGTCCCTGAGTTCTCCAACATATATTCACCTTCAAGTTTGGTCACAAACTACCATGAGATTAGTTTTAAACATTGTCCACTTCCAGGTACTTCAGAATTCAGTTCTGTCACAAGGCTGAACATTTTCTCAACCAGAAGACACTACCTGCTTTATCAGCAGTTTGAAAACATGCTGGAATTTGGGTAGTAAAAAAAATTAGGCAAAGAAACTGAAGCCATTTGACGGTTCATGAGTTTCTGCTAGCTCTTGTGACTTTACAGAAAAATGAAAAGCCAGCAAAGGAAATTACGTGATGTCATAGAGAAAGACAAAGCAAAATCTTTAGTCTCTAACCTATCATTAGGAGTTACTCCTAGCAACTGGAAATAAAGCATTTTCAGATAAAAGTGTGCTTACATTTAATGCTTTTCTTTAAAAAGGATTATGAGTTTATAGGAAACGGAAGAGTATTTGTGAATTATGATAGTAGGACAGGTCCCTGGATCTGGGATTATTTTATTAATTTGAGATACAGTTTGTAGCCAGAAAAGGGTATGACGCTGACACCTCTCTGGGTAGGACTCAATGAATACAAACAACTGTAGTGCTGACTCCTCTAAATTTTCCTCTGACCAGCTTTTCTCTCTCCTAGGGAGCCAGTGCTTACCCCAGTGTTGGCAAATAATGAGATTATCACAGCCCCAGTGATCATCAGTCCCGGTGCTCAATTTTTCTACCTACTCAGTTGACAAATATCTCATAGACAAACAGTCAAAAGTGGCTAAACAACTTGCTTCATTTTGACTGAGACAGGCTAAGGAGCATTCACAGATGTAGAAGACATGAAGAGGTGAAGGCTACCAGATGAAGGGCACCAGGAGCGGCAGCCTGGACTGCGGTGGAAGAAGATGCTTGCTGGCACTCCAGACCAATGTCTGCTAATCAGGTAAGCTATGCAGACCTGGGAATTGGTCTATATGCTAACATACTAATAACATTCATATGGAACAAAAATGTGCTGAAAAATACTTATGTGCAGGAGACCAGAACAAAGCCTACTATCATGTAATTCCTGAAATTAGAACCTCAGCGGGACCAAAGAAATGCCTAAGGCCTCTGCCTTCAGCTGCATTTTATTCAGACATACTTCCTCCAACATTAGGGAAAGGTAAATAATTGTTCAGCTCACTTAGTTCAACACCTGCACTAATTTCAAGTGGTTCTATTATGTGTTAACATCCACGAGAGGGAATGTTATATGCTAACTTAATTTCAATCAATACGCCAACCTATCCCAGTTACGACTCAGTGAATACAATCAAACATAGTAGAAACACAAACATTGTTAGATTATTCTGAAAAGCAAAATACCAGGTACAAGTGACACATTGTAAACACCAATGGAAGATACATTCATTCATTCCACCAAAAGCTATTATATTTTTTCTCTTCTTGTTATGAAAATCATTAACTGCGTATACTAATGAGGCTGGGGCACAGCCAATACTTGAACCATTTATTATATTCAAACAATACTTCTCTTATGCAGTGACAAGGCTTGACTGAGTCTCAAACAGCGATAAATAAATCATGAACTTACTTGAACATCTCATTCCTCTCTATAGTGGCAAGCCAGAAGCTGTAAGCATTTGCATAATAATTGCAGGTGCCCCGGCCATGGCATTCAATGAAGGGAGCGCTGCGAAACTCCTCTAGGCAGGAACCAGGAGATGCCAGGGCCTGGCCAGAGCCCTCAGCACCAGCACTGGTGTGCTAGAAAAATGCAAAAGCATCAGTCAGAGAGGGACTTTTTACCTCTTCTGCTACAACACCTATTAACTCTCTTGCGCAAATATGTTTTCACATGCCTCTCCTCATACTCTGTTGTGCCCATCTGCTGTTTTGTCCCTCAGCTCAAGGGAGAGCTAGAAGGTAGAGCTGAAGGGCTCCAGAGGTGGCACTGGGTCCTCTTGCTTAATGGCAGCGCAACACACCAGCAACATCAACTTCAGGGCATCTGTATCCACAGAAACCCTTCAGGACTGACAGTAGGACCCAAGCTATCTCTCTGCTAGCAAGAGGCCAGGGCCAGCTCTCCAGCCCAGAAGGCACACAGACCGGTACGGTTTATAGCTCAATAGCTTAACGCAATTCCTGCCCCACATGACAGTGGCCTCTCTCCTACGGCAGAGTGGTAACAGCTCTGGATCCATACTGTTTCTCAGACCATGCCCAGACCTTGCCTGGGAGAGTGGCTGTTGATATAGGCTGTGAGCATGACAGGAAGCATGCTAACAACTAAACACTATGGAGGACTTACAGAGTGGCTGTTCCAGGCCACTCCTTGACCCCATTTATTTTACTTGTATAGATACAGCTGAAGAAACTGGATAAAAGGTCAAAAATGCCATTTGAAAACTGAAGGCTTATTCATCAGAAAAATGGAAATAAGACAGGCACTGTTATGTTACCACTCCAGGAATCTACTGCAACATAGATATAGATGAACAACTGAAAATTATGCTTATTTCCTCATTTATACAGCACTTGGATCCTGTGCTGGAGCTGCAAACGAGAGTAAGCTGTGTGCATTTCCCTAAAAGTGAACAACTAATTGCTATCGCATTATTCTCATTTAGTAATTAGCCAGAATCTTTTTAAAGCCACCAGAAAGGGTAGACATCTAATGCCCTCCTAAGACCTGAAGTGACATAGTCAGATATTAATTTTCCCAGAACAGGAGTGTAGATCAAACACCTCAAACAAATGCTTTTCTCAGCTCAGAGTATGCCCCAGTGCACTTACCATGACAAAGGAGTAACCAATCCAAAGCGAACTCCAGCCTTCAGGACATGGTGGTATTTGAATTGTTTGACTGTGAACGGCTATTACCATAGCAGGAGCTTCACACACAGAGCATCTAAAAGACCAAGACATTAATGAGCTACATGCACTTGAGGATTAATACTTCTTTTTTCAGAAGTTACTTTCTTTAAGGAATTTTGAATTAGAAAATGTTGTCACCTTCAAAAACAAAGGAAAATCAAAACGTTTCATTTAGAAAAACAACCAACTGGTTCTTCTTTTTCTCATTTACATAGGGCAGCTTAACTATTAAGTCTTATTCCTATTAGCCTTCCTATAAGCAAAGAACAAGAGACCTCTTGTCTGAATATTTAAATGCATTTGTCTTTTTCTAGTCCCATCTGTACTGTAGTTGCTAAAAGTGCTCAACGTTATGAATATGTGAGGCAAATAGCCGGAACACTGTAACTCAGCAAGTATCACTTAAAAGTGGTCTACTGTGATCAGAGACAAGTAACTGCAATTCATCATCCTAAACATAGCCCTGAGTGACTTCCAGAGAGAAAGCCATCTCTCTGGAAAATGTCTTACAAAGGTGATCAATGCTAATCTAACCTAATGCAGACCCTTCCCCATGCGTTTTCCTTGAAAGTGGCTTTTATTTACATTTGTGGTCTTTATCTCCAGTAAGAGATTTCTAGCAAATAACTTGAACAATGAACTTGGAAGAAACCTCTTCAGAAAGCTATGCAGCACCAGTTCTTTTACTTTAGATAAATTCACTGTGTCTCAGAACTGCTAGGTTACTGAACAATCCAGTGCCTTCACAGGAGAATCATAAAATACGTGAGTAGGGCTGGAAATTTTAATATGGGAGCTGGTAATAAGGAATTTGGTACATATAATCCATTTTTTCTTGTACAACTCCTGAATTGGCTACTGCAGTTAGCAATGATGAAAATGATTCAAAACAGATACTTAGAACTAAACAGTCTGATTCCTATTATCAGCACGGTAAAAAGAATCAAGTGCAAAATGGATTAAGTTGGATTCTGGAAAATGCACAGAAGCAAAAGAATTCAGAATGAAAGCCTTCTATTTCTGACTTTTGAAGACTGCTTTCATACCTACTGCCTTCATCTTTAGTGCAGAAGCAAGACAGTTATTTTAAGAAACACATCAATGAAAGAGTAAGTTAAAAGAAGAATGTAAAGCTGCCTCTATTCTTGGAGCTCTGCTTTGCTTCAAGAGATTTCTGGTATTTCAGTGGAAGGCCTTACATGAAAAGAAGTCCCATGACCCAAGGCAGCAAAGGTACCTCTACACCTTTTCACTTTTGGACAGGGAAAACTGTTGGCTTAAAAGCCTCAACTAATAAAATAAATTGAAAGAACAGCCTTCTCAGATTCCTTGCTGGTTTAAAAAAGTGTATTATAATTATCTCATTCTGTGCTATGACTAAAAGGAGAAAAACCCATATACACACATGCACACATATGCACATACATGTATACACACACATATACATTTTTGTGGTGCAAAAGCTACTCTATTTGCATAAGATAAGGCAAAATGTTGGTGGGTACCTCCTTGAGCAAGAGTTTCAAAAGTGATTGTGAAAGGTTCTTTTGGGTGCTTGATCAGGGGTGGCATAAAAGGAACGTGAATTTCAGAGGTTGGTCATCTGAATTTTTCTGAAAGTCAAGCTCCTTCCATTCACATCCAATGAACAACCAAAAAAGTAAGACCAACAAAAATATAGTCTCTCTTGAGAATCTTGCCCTCTATCTGCCCACTCATTTTCAAGGCATACCAATTTCTATGGCACTGAACCAAAAATAGAGTACAGAGTACAACTGCAGACACAAGATGGATTCTATTATGCAAGATAAATATCAAATGTTTTGCAGAAGAGCCAAATAGTTTTTTGAACATACCAAGATGTCAAGACTACAACCCACTGATGATTTGAATTGTCCTTTCTCTTGGATGGTATATACAGACATGAGAAAACAGTAACAGCAACCTCCGCTCCCATTCACTTTATAGGCAGGAAGAGGGATCAGCAAGAGCTGATACAGATTAGAAGCAATGATAGGAGTCATAGTAACGCCTGTATCTAATGATTATCATTTAAGTTATAAGTTGGAGATCCCCTTGTCAGATTCTTATCTAATGGCACTGATACAGTTCACCACACTCTTGCTCACACCTCTGCCTTCAGCACTGGGCATATTATACCAGGATAGTTTTTGCTAATGGCCTTAAAATTTAAAATGGACCAGAAGTTCAACGTGTTGGATTGATGCGGAGCAGTTATGTCTGATATAAGTGCCACACTTAATGCAAGCTGCGACTCTGGAATTATTAAAAAAGAGATGATTCATTTTGCAACTGTTTCCTTTAATTCAGACAGTAATGCCTGTATTCAAGCAGTATGTCCAAAACAATGGAAGAAGCCTGGCAGTCTAGTGTATGATAAATAATGCTACCATTTTCAGACAAAAGGAAACTGAGCCCTAAAAAGCTTCTAGCTATGGCTAGTCAAAAAAAGAATTGTTTTGAACAAGAATTGTGAATAAATTCAAAATTTTTTCTCCTTCAAAGTCCATCATAGCTTTTGCAAAACATCATTTCAAAGTAAATCTTTTCATTTCATTAGACTTAAAATAGACTACTCTGTTTGGGTTTCCCCCAACATGGATTTATTTTTGATCAAAGTCTAAACCGAAAACATGCACTCTTTGAAACATTTCATCAAAGAAACTCAAACTTTAAATTTAAAGGCAGGAAATAAAAATATATAGATTAAAAGCCTTTTCCAAAAATATAAAGTACCATACGCACTTTTCACAGGCTTCTTCATTTTACAAACACAGCAGAACTGAAACCGTACCTGCTGATGAATGGTCTGATATTATCACCAGTGATAGGAGCCATACTCATTGGCATGGGTTCAGGAGTGGACAGCCAGTAGGAATAGTCATTCCTTGATGCAAAGTTACATACGTTGTTGATATTGCAGAACAAGAAAGGCATGGTACTAAATTTACGAAGACAGCTTCCTGCCGTGCCTGAAAGGTTAAGTGAAAAGTTCCTTGTTAACCCTTTTTTGTTACACCACTGCAACTGCCAAATAAATATTTCCAGGAGCAGCTAAAAAGCAGATGACACTTGCTTTGGAGGGCCCAGTTCTCTCAGAAGAAGTGGCTTCTCTTAGCTCCATAAGGAAGGAATAGGGCAAGGCAAGGAGTAGTCCAGCCTTGCCTGTAGAATTATGGAATAACTTAGGTTGGAATAGACCTCTACAGGTCATCTATCCTAATCCCCTGCCAGTTAGATCAGGTTGCCTGGGTCCATAGCCAGCTGAATTTTGAGTGTCTCCAAAGACAGAGATTCAACAACCTCTCCGGGGTCTCGTTCCAGTGTTCGAGCATCAGCATGGTATAAAAGTTCTTCTTTATGTTTCACTGGAATATATTTCATACTTGTGTCCATTGCTTCTTCTGTCACTGAGCCCCTCTGAGAAGACTTTGGCTCTGTCTTCTCTACCCACCCTGTAGCCAGCTGTAGACAGCAATAAATCTCCCCCTAAATTTCTGTTAAGGCTGAGCAAACCCAGTTCCATCACACTGTCCAGACCCTACTAGCCATCTTAGTAGTCAGCTGTTGTATTCACAGCAGTATATCAATGTCTTCCTTGTTCCAGGAGGCCCAAGTCTGGGCACAATATACCGGATGTGGTCTCACAACTGCCAAAGAGAGGGGAGGAATCACTTCCCTCCATCTGCTGGTTGCACTTTTGGCAATAGAGCCCAGTAGGTTGGGCAGTGGGGAATGGGGTACTTGTTGCAAGGGCACACTGCTAACTCCTGTTCAGTATTGCTCACCAGGACTCCCAGGTCCTTTTCTGCAAAGCAGCTTTCTAGGAGTCTGTATTGCTGCTACTGGAAATAGCAGTCAGTCCCCAGCCTGTTCTGTTGCACGAGGTTATTTCATTCTAGGTGTACCCCTTTGCACTTGCCTTTACTGAACTTGAGGTTCTCAGCCCTTTTCTCCAGCTTGGCCAGGTCCCTCTGAATAGCAGCTGTGTCCTCTAGGGAGTCAGCCGTTCCTCCCAATCTGGCATTACCCACAAACTTGCTGAGAGTGCACTCTACCCCATCACCCAAGTTATTAATAAATTCATTAAAGAGTATTGGCCCAGTACTAATTCCTGAGGGACATCACTAATCAACAATCACCACTCAGACCCTGAACATCTGATCACATCCCTCTGAGCCTGATGGACCCACCAATTTTCCACTCACCTTATCATCTACTTAGCCAGCCCATATCTCACTAATTTGACTACAAAGATAATATGGATGACCATGTCAAAAGCTTTGATAAAGAATTTCTTAAATAAACTGACACTGTTTCCACTATACACCAGACTGTTATTTGTACCAACCTAGAAAGCATAATAAAGAACCAGCTAGCCAAGAATAATTACACAGATTTGTTCAATACAGTTCTACGAATGAAAGAAACATTTGGTTTGTAATAATTCTAACTGAATTCTAATTTGGTCTCTACTTACCCAGATCTTGGCCATGTGCTCTTTCATTGCCTTGTACATAAAGCAAGGAGTAGCCATGGTAAATCAGTCTTGTTCCAAATGGACACGATGGTTCTTCAGTGGTTTGACTGTGTCTGGTAACAAGGAAGCCATGAGCAACAGATGGTGCACCTGGTGGGCCCATAGCCCCAGGCAAACCTTCAGGGCCAGGTGGACCAGGGAATCCTCTGGGCCCTACAATACAGAGAGTCTCCTTTTATCTCTACAGACAGCAGTACTCTGCCTACATAACTAAAGAAGTGAAATTAGATACATTCACGCCTAATCTCCTATGTTATGTTTCTATGAAGGAGTCAAGTCTTCAAAGAACTCATGGGCTTACCTGGGGGACCATAAGGACCAACTTCTCCTTTTTGCCCAGGTTTACCATCAAACCCTGGACTACCAGGTGGTCCAGGTACACCTGTAGGTCCTGTCACCCCTGTTGAAAAACAAGGAATAGTTATTACTGGATACTACTTCATATTAGTTCTGACTTTTTGGCTTTTAATGCAGTACAGCACAGACACACCTCAGCATAAACTAAACTCATGCAGATTTAGTGCATATATTTCAATATCTAGAGCACATATGTGGGTTACTGCAGGCGAAGTGATTATAGGAAAGAAGAACAAAGAAATAAGCAGAGGGTGTGCTTCTAAAATAACAAGTATTCGCCTGGAATAAGAAAAGGAAGGGCAGCAATCTCTTGCCTCTCTGCTTATCATATGACTCAGTCAAAAATAGACCATAAAAAAGTAGGCCCATGAACAGTGGGAAAATCAGTATTCTCTTAGCTTTTTCACAAACAGGTTTTCAGACATATATTATGTCTTCCCTTTACTGATTTCTAGGGATGCTTTGGGTCCTACATAAACTCAGTAGCTCTGATTTTGGGAAAAAGAAGTTGGCACCATCAGCAGCACCACACCAACATTTCTGTGGCACATCAGAAGTCTTAGACAGTCACAGCTGTCCATTTCCTGATCACTCAAAAAGCAATATTGTGTTCCTGTATTGAACTGACTACTAGAGAACAGCGACAGATCCCATGCAAGCTGTGTTCCGTCACTGAGGTTACTTCATAGCTATTTCCTAATGGACAGCAGTTGCAGAGTTATAACCCCACCTTCAAAAGCAAACTTCCATATCTATTATATTAAATAGAAAGAAGATATTCATTATATTCCACCATAATTCCCCATCATATTCTCATAAAACATCAGGAACAAAGCTTTCCCTTAGAATCTTAATAGCTTAAGAACACCTCTGAGCTCCCACTCCCCATGCCCTGTCATTCTGAAGGACATGTGTCCTTGTGCCAGCATTTCATTTGTCTTACCCTTTGCTCCATTCTCTTATTCTCTAATGTGTTTAACTTTTGCAGTTCACCTTTTCTTTATAAAAATTGCAGTGTCTGAACTAAGAAATGAACTCTAGGACTATGGGACAAGCTTCCTTAGGAAGCACTTTCCACTCCAAGATCAAGGTGTTTTTCCTGATGCTTGTCTTCTCCCAGAGACACACCGTAAATAATTTGTATTCAACACTAAAGACAGAAGATACCCTAACAAACACATTCTGGGGAAAGGATGAGCAGTGTGTTGCAAGTCATTCTGCTTACTGCTGATCTCAGATACTGATGTGATAACTGCAGAGTGACAGCCTATAAGAAAAGGACTCTCTTACTCATCACTGACACAATTTAAGTGGCTTATAAAAAGCTGGATAATATAATACAAAAAATCTTCTAGTGTCTAGCCTACCATTGGTCTAGTTTTACATTACTTAAAAGGTATTTCTACTGGCAAGTTAGAAACTCTCACCTTGCTGTCCTTTGGGACCTGGAAGTCCTGGGAATCCTTTGAGACCAACTGGTCCTACAGGGCCAGGTAAGCCAGGGTCCCCTTTAACAAGCTGAAAAGCACCTGGTGGGCCTGGTGGGCCTTGTAAACCTGCCAAAGTTAACAGAGGAAATCAGCATGTATTTAATATTGCACAATAAAAAAAGCAAGAAAACAATGTTACCTTGTATTGCCATTTACGTAGTCAGAGAATAGACAGAGCCTGTATCTACAAGATATCAATGTGTCCAAGACTTTATATGTGCATTGAGTAGGGCCATATCTGTTAAGAAGCCAAACCTTGAGCTGACTGAGGGTAGAGGACAATGAGGTTCAAGGCACAACGGGTGAAACAGCCTGGGCTGGACCTCTGCCACTGACAGGCGTCTGGTAACACCTAAGTAGCTGCACATGCTGCTGCTGAAAACCATATTGCTACCTCCTACATTCCCATCTCCCATCAGACAGGACAGAGCAGGGCCACAGATGTAGCTCTGACCAGAAGCACTGTGACCAGGGTGCACAAACAGGGAGCGGCATCAGTTGGGGGTGGCACCGGCAGTTTGCGCAGCAGTTTGCTCAGAAGAGCTGCACACTCTGCCAGTTATCGGGCTGCTGCCTGCTTTGCTCACCAGCAGGCTTAGGCTGCAGGCCCGACGGTCA
Organism: Morus bassanus; assembly: GCA_031468815.1. Classification (NCBI taxonomy): domain Eukaryota; kingdom Metazoa; phylum Chordata; class Aves; order Suliformes; family Sulidae; genus Morus; species Morus bassanus. The sequence continues at coordinate 66,281,811 of CM062568.1, forward strand.
CGCCAACTAACTGACGGCTAGGTGCAAGCCTACACAGAAGCCTGAGGTCTCAGGAGTTAGAATTAGAAGGACAACATCTTTCAAAAGAATTACCATTTTTTAAGTGGACTTTTTTCCTGTGGACAGGTCACAGGAGACTGTGGCCTGCTGAAAGAAAATGGTGTCCACCACCGCAACCGCAAGGCTGTGGCTGAAATGCAAACGGGTGCACTACAGCCTATGTATGACGACATCTCCACCCAAACAGACCTCCCAAGGACTGGAATAGCTGTCCAGACCTTAGGTTGCACGGAGTTCCCTCAGCAAGTTTGCGGATGACACCACACTGAGTGGTGTAGTCAATAGGCTAGAGGGAAGGGATGACATCCAGAGGAACCTTGACAGGCTTGAGGAATGGGCCAATGTGAACCTCAAGAAGTTCAAAAAGGCCAAATGCAAGGTCCTGCACCTGGGTCAGGGCAATCCCCAATATCTTTACAGATTGAGGGATAAATGGACTGAGTGCAGAGAAGGACTTGGGGATACAGGTGGATGAAAAATTGGACATGAGCCAGCAAATGTGCACTCACAGCCCAGAAAGCCAATCGTATTCTGGGCTACGTGAAAAGAAGCGTGGCCAGTAGATCGAGGGAGGAGATTCTCCCCCTCTACTCTGCTCTCATGAAACCCCACCTGGAGTGCTGTATGCAGCTCTGGGGTCCCCAGTACAAAAAAGACATGGACCTGTTGGACTGGGTCCAGAGGAGGGCCATGAAAATTATAAGAGGGATGGAACACCTCTCTTATGAAGAAAGGCTGAGAGAGTTGGAGTTGTTCAGCCTGGAGAAGTGAGACCTTATTGCGGCATTTCAATATATAAAGGGGGATTATAAGAAAGATGGAGAGAGACTTTTTACCAGGGTCTGGAGTCACAGGACAAGGGGCAATGAATTTAAACAGAAAGAGGGTGGATTTAGACTGGACTTAAGGAAGAATTGTTTTTACAGTGAGGGTGGAGAGACACTGGAACAAGTTGCCCAGAGAAGTTTTGGGTGGAAGAAGAAGATGTGGATGCCCCATCACTGGAAATGTTCAAAGTCAGGTTGGACGGGGCTTTGAGCAACCTGATCTAGTGAAAGATGTCCCTGCTCATGACAGAGGGATTGGACTACATGATCTCTAAAGGTCACTTCCAACCCAAACCATTCTATGATTCTATGGTTCTAGGATACCATTTGAAGATTCTAATAATGACAAAACCTCAGTATTGATTTTTCAGAGCAGGAGATAAATAGCTTCATTCTCTACCCAATACTTAAATCTAATCTGACCATTCAGATCCTGACACCATGATATCTGGTTTCATATTCTTCCTTTTTACACTGAATAAAAGGGGAGGGAGATATCCATTCGTTAGTCACAAATAACCATTTTAACAACAGCATCTGGGAAAAACCCCAAGTCTTCATATTATACCTTTAGATCCAGGAAGACCTTGGTCACCTCGCTCACCCTTAAGGCCTGGGAAGCCAGGAGATCCTTTTGGACCTGAAGTCAAAGGAAATATTTACATGAAAATTCAATAATTTCTTGATTTGGAGGGATATGTGCAGAATAATCATGTATGACTCCATGATCATGTAAGGGCCATGACTTTATTCACTCAAGTACTTTTTAACTGTTTGCAAGAACAAGATACAAATAACAGCACTAAGTCACCAAAGAAATGATGACTGAAACAAATTTCTCTTACTTTAATTAATAATATCTTTATCTAAATTATAAGGATTAATTTTTTTCTATTAATAACTGCATATTTTATACATGCTGTGCTTTCATGTAGCAGCAATATGATCAACAATGGAGACATACTGAGCCTGTTTTTTGTCAGATACAGCTGTAACATTTGCCTCTCCAATTCTCAAGAAAATCTTGAAGATTCTTGACTGGTAATGTCTAAACAATTGATTTTACATCCACCTTTTGAAGCAAATGCACACTTAAAATTGGCAAAGCAAGAAAACAGGCAAAAAGCTTTGACAAAAATCTAGATGTTCTTGTATGCTTTGTGATGTAGTTTTCAATAATTTGTAACATAGAGTCAACATTCTTTGAGCATCTTTGAGGATATGAAAGAGATATCTTTGCATACTTCTTCAGAATATGGTAAATTTTCTTCTCACCTGGAACACCTGGAACTCCTGGAGGTCCCAGATCACCTTTTTGACCAATATCTCCTGGTAAACCAGGACTACCCTGTATAAAAGAAAAAGTGAAGTATAGTTATCCTACACTATTAGGATATGACTCTTAAATAGGCTGTATATTTTTGGAAACCTATAAAAAAATTTAGTGAGAAAAAAGCCATTAAGTTTAAGAAATTGTTATTCTCTACCATGATTAGATGAGAAGCTTCTCTTACAGGAACAAGCGTGACACCTTATTCTTACTAAACTATTTTTTGCCATACAAAGATACTAGATCAGAATAAGGTCTCGCCAACAGTATAGCTAATAAAAAGGTTCTTAACCACAGACTGTATTGTTTTGAAGAACATCAGTAAGCACAAATATCAGCAAATACTATTTTCAGTGCAGCCCCAGCAGGTAATTGCTAGTTAGATAATTAAATGGGGTAATTCTAGACCACAGCAGACTTGAAAACTTCTGCATTCATGTGTGTAATGAAATTAAATGTGCTCAACAATTTATAATCCTCTGAAGATTTTTACTTTTCAACAGGGCTAAAATACTCAAGGACTTAAACACTTCAAACACAATGCAAACTATTCCTTCTGTCTTCACTATTATAAACTGCTCCCCTGAAATTAATGGTAACAAGTTCATTGTAGCCTTACTTCAAGGCAAACCAAGCCCATATTTCAAAAGACACTGTAAAGAGTCATTTAAATTACTGCCAATTTCCTTTTCTTCTTTTGTCTGTTGCAGATCATCTGCAAAAGGCTTGTAACTATAGTTTAGAGTTTCTTCCTGGCTGAAGCAATATGGCAGTGATAGTCCCCTATACAATAAAATGTGGAACACAGGTGGAGGAAAGGAACAAAATCCCTTTGCTAAGGAACTTACTGATCAGAGGTTGGAGATGTGAATTGAGTACTCAGTGAAAAATCATACCAATGGTAGGATTCATCTCATATTTGGAGAGCAATAGAATAGACACACAGAGGAGTGATTTTTCATTTGATGTGAGTTGGATGTTTATATTAAGGTGAGAAGAATGGCTCCCTACAAATGTCTGATTCCTTCCACTGACTATAAAGGGAGATGACTAGCTCAAAAACGGATGCCAACAGTGAGAATTCCAAAGTTCAACAGAAGAAATGCTGCCCTCGGAGTGGTAAGGGAAGTATTAATGAAGTAAGGTTCCCTGCTTTCCTTCAGTCACAGTCACAGTATGCAGGACTGTTTAAAGAAATGGCCCTCTCTTTCTGTCATAACACGTAGCACAAAACAGGAGGGCTAACATTCATTCAGAAGACAGTCACAAGTCAGACATTCTCATTAAAAGAGGTCTTTTTAATAACTTTTTATTTAGTTTATAATTATAAAATCAAATTATTTATAAGAGTTTACTGGAAGCTTTCCACCAAAATACTTTTTCCACAACAGTATGCAGTTTCTTAAATTTTTTTTCCCATCAGATATAGCTTGGCAAACAACATTTTGTTTTGGATCTCCTCCAAACAAATCAGAATTATTTCAGTTTGTGAAAATGATGAAAATGTTTCTTTTCTCATTTCAACATAAAATGCACAGAAAAACCCATGGGATTTGTATTTCTGATCTCCACATCCCCTTTTTCTGGATAGGATTTTTGGACCAGCTGTGTCACCCATGTTCTGATATAGGTACAGGTTACCATGTACCTGGAGACCTGTATAAGCAATTGAGCTGTAATTAGGGCAGTAGCCTGTCACATTGGGGAGGATGAAGACATCAGAAACCCATCTTAGTATGTATCACCAGAGGAAGTTTAATATAGAAATAACTCTCAATGGAGCATTTCACACTGAGTTAACAACCCAGTACTATGCATTGTGTCTCAAGGATAGTAAAACATTTCCTTCTGACTGAAGGCATGGAATCAAAATCCTTTGGCATTTTCCATTCTTGATAAACAAACAGTCTTGGACTGGAATATCAACCTGTGAAAAGCTTTAAAATTTCCTGTGGTATAGAAATATAGCTTTCTGAGGAAGTACTGCAAATTCTTAAAATAGGGAAAATATACTGGAATGTTATTTTGAAATTTACTGCCTTCAAAGTTGGTATGGTATGGTATGGTATGGTATGGTATGGTATGGTATGGTATGGTATGGTATGGTATGGTATGGTATGGTATGGTATGGTATGGTATGGTATGGTATGGTATGGTCTTAAAGACAAAAAGGCACAGCCAAGATCTAGTGTCAGAACACTGAAGCAAATCCTTAATGTCTCTGTGAAATGACTCCTGGATGCAGGAAAGGATGCAGTAGATCTTTGCGCTATCAAGAATAATGTGGGCCTTTTAAGTCCACTATCAGTATCCAGCTTTTCACATCAGGACCTTATTCTGGAGTCTTCCTTCCTTTTGGACACTAGGAATTGTTGAGTCATACCTACCTACTTTCTTATTCCTTCTTCCATTAATTTTATTATTATTAGTATTTTCTTAGCAGGAAAAAGGAAATGAAAAGTTAAAATAGAGAACATATTTTTCAGTGTGGAAAAAGGCAGCGGACACTCTGAGACAAAGAGCATAGAAGACTAACTATTCTGGGTGACTGTCCTATTCTACTTCACTCTCCCTAATAAACACCAAAGGGACTGTTTTAGATTAGGGAAAATGAATAATATATGACAACATTGTATTAATAGCATTGCCTGTTTGTATTTCTAAATCAGCAGCTATATTTCATCACTGACAGTACTGAAAGTGCACTTTATTTGAAAGGTTTCATAACAAAACCAAACAGTTCAGGTATTTTCAGAAGGCAATTTACTGTGAAATATGCAACCTTTAAAATTAACTAATAATGCATTTGCAGGATTTATGGATGTGCTGCAGCCATCCTGTATTGTTAATACACTGTAAATTATATTCTGGGTGTTGTATGTTACCACTCACTATCTATAAATTTCTAATAAGTTCATTAGCTCACTGGGGCTTATTGGTAGGCAGCCTTTAAAAGGAGAGAATTGAAATGTTTTCAAACTGACTTTACATCGTCAGCAGTGAGTCCAAAGGTACTTTGAGCATAAAGTGTCATTATTTTGAACAAGAAATGCCATTAATTACAAGAAGCAGCTTTCAGCAAATCTGGTGTGTACAGAAAGTAACTTACTGGCAGTCCCTGGAAACCCGGATCACCTTTGAATCCTGGACCCCCAGGAGTCCCAGGCCAGCCACTGCTACCCTGCTCTCCTTTGGCCCCTTTCAGACCTGGGGGTCCTGGTGGCCCTGTTGGACCTGGTAAACCTACAAACCAGAAGAAGAGAGTATTTAGTGGCAAAATCTGTTCAGAGCAGTACTGGATGGAGGACGAGCTGGCTCAATCTACAGATGAGCAGAACCAAAATAATTATTGTAACTACGTTTCAAGAAAGTAAGTAGGAGAATCTGTTGCAGGGAGGTCCGTATGATTCCCCATCTGACTGGACATCTATCATTTATCAGCCTGTGGCTGATGGTAAATAGTGGAGAGTTTTCTATATGTGCAGAACAAACAGAGGGTATGTTCTCAGCTATGAAGATGCTAGAGACATATTGCAGCTCTGCTCTGCTCTCCTCCTTAACCTCTAGCACAGGGCCACTCTCAAGGTAAGGTCACGCTGGGCCATTTTTAAACACATTAACACTCCAGGACATAGGAACATACAGCCATGGCTGCCTTGAAACAGCAGCTACAGTCCAGAGGGAAACATGGAAATGGGAGGCAAACTTCTCAACATCAGAAAGACCTCTGGACAAAACCAACTGCCTGAGGACATAAAATCAGCCTGTTCTAGGACATAATGCCAAACTGCCTATGAAGGGGAGCTTTTCTCTGATCTGTGAGAAGAGGATAATCAAGGATAGGCAATATTGATTATGTTATTAGTTAATTAGGTGAGCTTTGATTAACAGCAGTACATTAATACTAAAGATAAAGAAATACCTGGGAGGCCAGGTTGGCCTTGGGGACCTCTGTCTCCTTTAGGGCCCTCAGTTGCACTTCCTGGTAGTCCAGGAAGACCTTGGCTGCCCTTAGGGCCTGGTGGACCAGCATATCCTGGTTCTCCTTTCAGGCCTGGGATCCCCGGACTTCCTGGGGATCCTGGAAAACCCACATCACCTTTCGCACCTAAGATTTGAAACAACCCCCAAAACATGATTAGAGAAAGGATCACAATCACTGAAAGTTTCTGCATTATTATCCACTCATAGTAAGCTTTATTCCTTAAGAAAATACTGACCTTGCCTTTATACATTTGTATAAAAATGCAAAACTTTAGGAAAACTGTATTATTTTCCACATTATGACATAAAGTATGAGGAAAAGAGTAGTTTGACTGACGTATCTTTTCTTAGCTAAACTGATCACTGGGCTATTTTAATTCACTCTAAAAATAGATGAACATTCAGCATCTCTCTATCAGTCCTTCCACAAAGAATATAAAGCCCCCAAACCATTACTCCATTACAGTTATTATTGTCATAGCTGAGTAATGGATGTTTTGCTTGACTAAGCACAAAAGGACTTGCTCCTGGAGAAAAAGGGAATTTTTTTTTTACTAAGATCTAAATTTAGATACTTAGTACTTACTTTCAGGCTTGTACAAATAGTTACCATTTGCAATTCAGTCAAATTCGAGATCATGATTGAGCAAAAAGAATATAGAATAGCTGGTTAAGTACAACGATAAGAGAAATAAAATGTATAAAGAACACTATCCCTGGCTCTTTGCCTACACAGAACAGGGTCTTTAAATCATGGACTTGTTTTTTTGGAACTACAATACATTTGGAACACAAACGATGTCAGTTGGATATCTATTTACTCTAAAACCAGGTATTTTTAAATGAGCTGTGCTGACAAAATGAGAGAGATGGGTAAGGTGAGAAAAGTGCTCTCATAATCTAGCATTCTACATGCCTTACTGAGCTATGATTAGAAAATTTGCTTATTAAAATAAGTTCTGTAACGTTAGGGCTTTCTCAGCAATTAATGACTGTTAATTACTCTGAGATGGTAAATAAAAGACATTCTAAACTTCTGGTTTATCACTTTTGATTGTTCACACAAGTTTCCTGTATTTATAGAATGAATAAGTGAGGGAGGGCATTGATATTTCAAGCTATATAAGTTTTTCAAAATCCACCATGTCATGTTAATTTCATAGATGGACTAGTTGAATCTTTTTTGTTTTCTGGATGTTTAAAATTGAAAATCCTTTAATTGTACACAATTTCCTTTATCAGCAGCAGTTTGATATTTCTTCATTACTGTATCTATTGCAGTCTAGTGTCTAGGGCATACTTATTTCATAAAATGGAGCATGGTGCATCACAGACACCTTGAACAAGCACCAACTCAAGCCACTCAAGCTGTTCTCACAGCACAGTGACACACTTGGCAAAGACCACAAGTGGTCTTGAAATTGTGATAGCTATGTGCCTGTACCCAAGCTAATAAGTCCTGAGTCCAGGTAATAACCATTTTCAGTAAGATCTCATCAGGTCTCTGCTATCTTTTGCATCTCTGCACCATGCTCCTGGGCATAGCTTAGACATGCTCTACCGAGCTATACAGAATAACTATTTTAGCAGTGAATAAAATTCCATCTGGGCCGCACAACAGACTCAGGTAAAAAATTTACTGCAGTATCCTGGCCATGAAACTACTGTCTTTAGCTGTCTGGTGCACAGAGCCTCACTAGACTTTGATTCTTGCAAAATTAGTAGGAAAACAGTAATACTTGGAGTCAGAAGCACAGCACACAAATACAGAAGTTATTTGTATTACCTCATCACAGCACAGCTTGCAGTAAATTCCACACTATGAATAATTACCTATTTTAGGGCATATCTAACTCATGTCCAAGATGCTGCCACTGTAACAGAAATTAGTATTTGAGCCTCTCAGAGTTTCTGTCTGCTCTGAAAAGGTATAGCATGTAAAAGAATGAAGTAGAAAGTATGTCTGAATTATGCTTATAGTATGCTGGGAGGGAGGTCTGCTTGTTTAAAGAAGTGTTTTACCTTTCTCTCCCTTTGCACCAGGAAATCCCGGAAGTCCTCTACCCGGACTACCTGTGATATAGAGGCAGCAAAAAATCAGAATATGGGACAGTACTTAAATTTAACCCGTAATGAACAAAACTCTATTAAGCAAATATAAAAACTAAATAAATGATTTATGCAAAAGTTCTTCAGGGCAAAGACAGTCTTTGTTATGTATTGGCATTGTATCTAGCACAATGGGTCCTGTGTGACTGAAAACCCTAAGAAAAGGCAAGCCTGCTCCATTATTTCACAGCTAAGTTGCAGACTGAAATTAATTCCTAAACACACCAATTCTTTAAAGTATTGCCAGATTTGTGAAAGAAATTCTTTCAGGATTACACTGATTAAACACAGTTGCTCATCCAAGTGATTAGCTTTACAATGATGGATGATAGTAGTTTGCAAGACACCATACTAACTTTATTTTTTAAGGTTCCATCCAAAGTACCTCAAACCCAGCACACCCCTCTACCAGCTACTTTTGTGTATCCTGTCTCTGTGCATTTTTGTACCCCATAAGCTTAACATGACAGTCACAGTACCTTGTTCACCCTTTGCACCAGCTGCACCTGGAATCCCATCATAACCTGGTTCACCCTTCTGTCCTATGGAACCAGCAGGACCCGGAACACCAGGTTCACCTGAAAAATCATTGCCATTTTCATTTCACCTGCGAATCATCAGACTTTTTTTTTACAGGTTTCTTTACTCTAAAGAAAAGCTTAACTTATTCTTTTGTTCCCACAGAGACCAAGCAGAAACTGCATAATGACTTCAGTGTGACTTTTCTCTGAGGTTACTTCTGAATTAAATCAGTGTGAGACAGGGCTCAAGTATTATAGATTTTGACATAGCTCATTATCATGAATTTCAGTGAGTTTAGTGTGCAGGAACTCCAGCAAGGACTTGCGAATAGCACAGCCCATTGTCCAATGAGGTGATGTGTCCCGCAGCCAGTAAACTAAGAACACAAGGCTCCAAGTTCAAAAATGTCATACTCATAACAGCAATGGACTTACTCTCCTCCCTACTCTGTTTCCTCTTTAACTTCTGTGTAATAACGCTCATGTGGTGATTCAGGTTTGGGTTCATTCATCAACTTTATTGTTTTTAAATGAACTCAGAAACAAGAGAACTAATGGCTATAGCAACAACCAGTCTTGTGGAAGGTGGTAAAATCTCTTCCACAAACAGTGCAAAAGAAGTATTAGCCCCACACTACACTGACTGAGATTTACCTGGGAAACAGCCCTGTCTTTTTTTGCTTATGAAATGAACAAATGTACCAGAAAATATCTGAGCCAAAACAAATGTAGAATGCCACAGTATTTGTTTTCGCCACTGCCTGGAGGTGAACCATACTTAAAGTAGCATTTGTTGATTTATATTTCTCTTCTACCTGGTTCTCCTTTTAGACCTGGAATGCCACTTAAGCCAGGAAGTCCTTTTTCACCCTTTTCTCCATGGCGGCCGGGGCTCCCTAAAGAAAGGAAGAAGACATGAGTTTACATGGGGGATATTTGGTATAAGTTTTGCATAAATTTTTCACTGCAATTTCTGTTTTATTAAAGCATAAACACTTGCCTGGAAATCCTGCCATGCCAGGGGATCCTTTGGGACCGGGGGCACCCGGCATTCCAGGAATTCCTGCACTACCCTTTTCACCCTTATCTCCAGATAAACCTGGACTACCCGTTCTTCCTGGTTCTCCCTAGAAGAAGCAGCATACATTATAAAATCCACACATTAATTCTGAAACAGCTTTTTCTGTTTGCAGTGGTAGACATCACCCCTCTTAACCATCAGACTTATAAAGCATTTCATTCTTTTTCCATTTAGAAACAAAGTAATTTAGGATTAAACCTGGCATTAAATTCCACTTTCAGAGTTATTGACTATTCTAACAATTGCTTAATCCCTACGTGTGAAAATGAGTAGTTTTCTATGTATTTTTATGACCTTTTTTACAAAGTCGTTTCCAAATTAGCCTCTTAACTTACTTATTAATCATCTTCAAAAAAATCTTTAAGTCTTCAGCAAGTTTGCTACCAGATTAGTAAGTTTAATTTTTACAGTTTTTACTTATAAATTCATGATTACTGTCATTGTATAGGTAGTAAAAGGAATGTCAAACAAATGAGAATCCTATTAGAATACTATTAGAGATTAAATTAACTTTACAGACAGTATTAATACAGTTCTCTTTTCAGTAATATCTGAGCATTTTATAGGTTTTTTCAGCTTCCTAGTACCTCTGTACAAGTACAGAAACACTTCCAGTGTGATTATTTGCTCTGTTTGTAAGAAGCTCTTTTCATTTTATTTACTTAGTATTTTTAGAAGTTCTTCCCCCCGCCCCCGCCATTTCTAGCACTGTAAATTAGCCTATTTTGAAGAGACAGAATAAATAAGAACCCTGACGATAACTGTCCCATCAAACAGAATGCATCTAAACCTGCTCATATGCACAGCTTTCAAGTTTCTCATCAGGTTATTTAAATGAGCATAATAGAAAATATAATAAAATAGCTTAAAGGCCAAAGGCATCTTTTCAAACGAGGTGCTTGGTAGAGACAGACAATTAAATCCTTAGGGGTGTAAATACCTTCTCACCAGGAGACCCTGGAAAGCCAATTCCAGGAAAACCTGGTGCTCCTTTGTCTCCTTTTTCACCTTTTTGCCCAGGAAACCCTGGTGTGCCTGGTGAACCTGGTACTCCCGGCAGACCCTTTTCTCCAGGTGTTCCTAGTAAAAGAAAAGGAAAAATGGGTGTATCAGAACTAGTGGTACCCTAGCAGTGTTGACAATGATTTTTCAGTGTTGCCTTAGCTATTCAGAGCTAGAAAAGCAATGTAATTCGCTAAAATACCTGGTGAATTAACTTCTGAGATTCACTCTCTAAATGGGACTTTTTATGGGAAACTAAGCTCTCCTCATAGAGGAAGGTTGTACTCTTGCTAAAAATATGATCTGAATAAAAGTTTAGGTTGATTGGAATAATTTCTAACAGGACCACAGTGACAAAGGGACTCTACTGTAGCAAATTTTTCAGTGCCCCTTTACCATTTCAGTCTTTCACCTTTGATTTCCTAAATATGCTAGGCACAGGGCCATCTGAATGGAGAAAAAGTTTCCATGTTGAGATACAGGTTCTTCTCCATTCTGTTCCTTACCAATCCCCTCCACAACACCACTCTTCCCAGACCATTACAGTTTGTAATTAACGTGGTACACAGCAACTCACCAAACTTTTTAGAAGGGGGAAAATACACAAGAAGCTTAATGCAGTTCACACACTAGCAGAGACAGAGACAGACAGACAAACAGATATCACTTGAAAAACTGCCTGCCTGCAACAAATACACAAATCCTACATATCCAGCTAAGGCTTCACATGTAGAAACTTAGGAAATCCTATTGTTTGTATATCACAATAGGATTGAGAAAGCAATGTCCCAAAAGCCTAAAGTTCAGATACTGCAAACAGTGCAACCGTTTAGTATATTTACACCAACAAATATTCCATACAGGTCTCTCACCATGTTCTATATTAACTTGAGGAAAACAAGAATAAGAAATACCCAGCAATCAGTACCTGGCAAACCCATTTCACCAACAGATCCTTTTTGTCCTGGAACTCCTGGATCCCCTGGGTACCCTGGGGGGCCCTGATCACCTTTTGGTCCTACGGACAGCAGAGAAATTGACTCCTATTAGTTAATGTGGTTTAAAATACCAGATGAACAGTCTCTCTGTTGCTAGCTTCAGACATACCTGGATGACCTGGAGTACCAGGTTCACCATCCTTCCCTGGAATTCCTGGTTCTCCATAGTCCCCACGTAACCCTTTTTCTCCTGTTGCTCCATGGTCTCCTGGACACCAAGAAAACAAACACAGTGAGAAGAGTTTTATCAAAATTTACTTTAATGCCATATAATAAACCTTCTAGTTATTTTTTGATCACTGTTGCTTCTCTCCACTGAACAAGGAAATGGCTGAATTCAAGCTTCATACCTTGTACAGTAGAGTCACACTTGAGTAAAACACAACTAACTCTCCAGTCACTAAACCAGTGCTGAGGAAAGGCTGCAAACTATTACATTTTACAGGTGTCTGTGCAAATTACAAGGCAAGTTATATTTTTAAAAGAAATTGCAAATGAACATGTGTTTGAGTTAGATTAATGAGTTACTTCAGAATTGCCAGACGATATCAGGTGCTAACAGAAATGACTGATTTGACTGTTCTGCTGTCTAAAATGGTACATGTGAACAACCAGTTCACAGCCAGAAATTTGGTGTTTCCTCGGTTCTATCTAATGTTAAAGCATCTTCATCATTCCAGAAGGCTCCACCTCTTATTCTGTGGTGTGCCTCTTCTCCAGCTTTAAGGTTCAAGCTTTTTGGTCATAACCCTTTCTGTTAGCGTTGCATATAGGTGCAGGACAATAGGTTACTGAAGATAGCTTGCTGAATGCTTTTACGTAACCAGATTTTATTAAAAACATCCCAAGATGTCCAAAACCAAATTTTTTCATTAAACATCACTGACAATCTTCCATAAAAATACTGTGTCTTTTCTGCACAGTTTGTATTTTAGAAGCTTTTTAAAACACTACTATGATATTAATGCCTAGAGAGATGAAGGCAGCTAATAGATCAGCAAAGTTACAGAGTATAACTGGGTTATTTTTCTCTGCTGGTACTAAGTATCTTTGGGTTGAAGAGGATGAGATGGGCAGAATAACAGGAGAAATCTGGAGGCTGGGGTCTGTTTGGAACCTACCCTTCCAGGCTGTGTGAGCCAGGCCAATATGTAGACTGCACGGTCAGGAAAAGGTAGAGCATGCAAGTTTGCAAGTGTGCATTATTAGTGCTGGAGAGATAAAGAAGTTAGAAACCAAAGAAATTAACCATTTGAATTTCTCAGCAAAGGCTTCTTTATATGCATGTAACCAGTGTGCCTAATTTGGATTTCTGGAAAGGAAATAAAACTAATTATCAATCAGTCAACCTACAGGCCAATAGTAGATAAGAAAGTAATGAGAAAAAACCTATGTAGATTTTTTTTAGGGCTTTTCATACATCGTACATATCAAGATCAGAAACAAATGAGAGAAATTAATTTAGATGAAATCTTTCTAGGCTGGGAGCCTCATCAAATACAGAAGTACTCTCAGAAGCTGCATCTCAGTTTAGAGGCAGACGCACTCCACACTTGCTCCTGCCCTCCCTTGCAGACCGTGGCTATCCCAGCTGGGAGGCACTGCCGATCCACATGCCTAGGTTTCTCTGAGACCCAGCCAGGACACACGAGCCCAGGTCTCATTCTGACAAGTAGTCAGGACATGGAGATAAGTGGTACCTAGTCTGGGAAACTCTCTTGTTCCCACAGTTTAAATATAACATAGTATAGTTATTGGTGACTCACTCCCAAACTGGAAAGGAGTCTCAAGTGCTCTGTCCTGGGCCCAACAGAGAATACATTGATGAAATGTACAGATGACACTAAACTGGAAAGGCTTGAAAAGAGGACGGGATTAGACTGCAGAATGATTTTGAAGAGTTGGAGTAAAGGTTGAAAATCAACTTCATGAAATTCAAAAAGTGTAATACACCACATATGTGGTAAGGAGGAGTCAAAAGCATGCATACAAAATGAAAAATGATTGCCTAGCCAGCAGTCCAGAAGTGAAGCACTGAGGATTATAGCTAATCACAAACTGAGTCGGCTGTTGTTTCAAGAAAGGGAAATTTCATTCTAGCAGGGCCTTAGCTGAAGTACTTCACTTGTTTCAGCAAAGTGCATTCTAACAAGGATGCAGCCTAATTGGGGAGAAGTCAGAAAGGGTAACAAGAATGATACTTATTTCAGAAAACATGATACACAATGAAAGGCTACGTGATCTTGGTAGCTCCCTTCTAAGCTCTACGCTTACTTCTATTTTAACTAAACCAGTTATCATTTAAAAACTCTTATGGAATTTTTTAAGAAAAAGTAAATCACGATAAAAAAAGGACAAATAATAAAAATATATAAAATATACACTATCTTTTCTTTAAAAAAAAAAAACAGGAGGGATAATGATCTTAAACAACTAAATTTTCATGTAGCAGTAAAAATAAAAATCCAAGAAGAATGTGTTGTCTAAAAAACCTAATATCTCTGCCACCATTAAGTTTCTAAATAGAAAGCTGATTGCCTTTCTCCTCCATATTTCTGATGTGTCTAAACTGACATAAGTTGATCTTTTGGTATCAGCGGCATACACGTATGTCTCTCCTGAAATTTCTTCAGGTCACAAAGAAACGTGTGCCAAAAAAGGCTGCCCACTTTTTCTTACAGTATCATTTGGTCTTCATGGCTACAACAGTGTTTCCACTATATGTTTGACATGAAAAACAGCTTTTATCTTCTGGCAAGCTCTAGTTTCTACTTTAAAATTTCTTTTCTTTTCAGACAGTCTTCTGATAAAAGACGTAAGATGGATTTTATAAGGGCAAATTGAATCTCCTCAATCCAACCAAAACCCTTTCTGTCTGTGATTAATCTTTGTTTCTATGGAGGTGAAAGATAACAGAAAAATATCTGCATTTGCTGTGTGATATTCTTTAATCTCATTTTAAAAACTGTTGTCTAAAACTAAGATACAACTGAACTCAAAGCATTGCTTCTTAACTGCATATGAGCATTAATTACACTTATCCGCAGTTAGAGACTAAAGTTACCTTTTTCTCCTTGATCTCCTTTTTGGCCTTTGAGACTAACCATGTCCATGTTGTCCATCGTTCCAGGTTTTCCTGGGAGACCAGCTTCACCTTTATCTCCTTTGACACCAGGATCACCCTGTGGTCCAACTATACCTTTGAAACCTTGGCTACCTATAAAGGGATAGCACAGAATATTATAGTGGCATATAAAACTTTGCAAAAATATTTAGTAGATAACAACAAAAAAAATTAGCTATTTATTCAGATTTTGAGCACTGAATACCATGCTCTGGAACATCTCGTTTATCTCATATGAAGTTTTTTTATACCAGGACTTCACAATAGCTCTGTCAAAAAAGTTGACATTTTTTTCCTGTTTCACAGACATTAGACTCTCAAAACAATAGGGATAGGAGTTTGGCAGTAACGCAGAGCATTATTTGAAGGATATAATTAAGACCTTCCTGCTGGCTTTTTATAATTTCAAACACAGTATTTTTCTTGGAGTAATATCTATAGCATCCTCGCACCTAGCAAAGCCTTACATTGTTCAAGAATGGATCAAAAATCCTGGCTTGGTGCCCAAATACATGACTGCTCCTAGGATATGGCTTTCTAAATTATACTATTTCTAATTTACAGGGAGGTTGCTTGACATAAAACATTCCTTAGGCCAAGCATACACGTTATATTTGGTTACTTCCAGATTTGTCTTCCGCTGGGAAAAGGTGGATTTTACAATTTTGATTTTGTGAAAATCTATCTCTTACCTTTTTCACCAGGCAACCCTCGATCTCCAACTGGTCCAGGAGTTCCTGGCAATCCAGGAGTCCCCATAACTCCCATTTCTCCTTTGGCTCCTGAATCCAAAGTGAAGGAGTGAATAACAGAAATAAAGCAAGCAGTGTAAAGAAGTACAAGAAACTGAATTATTTACTCCCTATCATATTAGGAATTGCACTATTTAAGGAAAAATGGGACAAAGAAGATGATTAATCTAAAACAGCCTGACAGAAAAAACAACACTAAAAACAGTGTTATGAAAACCAGAATAAAACATAGTTTGTAATGGGTTTTTGACAGATTTTTAAAACTTCCTATTACAGTAAACAATGCTGTCATTAACAAAGGCATTATTAAAACCACATTCTGTCACTGAAACTGTGCAGAATAATCCCCTTTCGTTATTACAGGTTAAAGGCTAGTTCCCGCAAGTTGCTGGATTTGATGCACCAAAGGACTTGAGGAGCAGTTCAGATACACGTGCACGGGGCTGCTTTACTGATGTCAGCCTGTGTGTTTTCCCAAGCTTGGGCTCTTTGATGGATCAATTCCTAACCGAGTGAAAGGGCATGCTACCACAACTTAATGAAAGAGTTGTCAAAGATGTCGGTTTCCAAGAGAAAAGATGTTTACCTGACGTTCCTTTCAGTCCAACAGCGCCCTGCGGACCTGGCAGACCGGGTAACCCCACAGACCCTGGTACTCCAGGCTGGCCCTGGCTACCTTTATCTCCTTTTGGTCCTGGCATATCTAAACCTGGGATACCAGGGAAGCCCCTTTCTCCTTTTATTCCAGGAAATCCTAGGAAAAACAGAAGGTACAGGATTAGTCCTTAACGGAGCATGGGGAACACTGTTAACAAGAATATCTGACAATGTCCATCTGCGGTTCAGAAATAACATGGCATGAAGAATGAAGACTTAAAGCCAGACAGCAGAAATAGTCCTCATTTTCTAAGTGAGGCTTTGATCCTGTATATATTACCCGCTGATGACCTGAGGAGACCGAACAAAATGGCAGGCGTTTTCTCAGGAAACCTCGCCCTGTGTTTTGGACCAGATGGAGAAGGTCCACTGACACGCCCCGCCGTGCACCTCTACCGGCCTCACACTGCAAAGCAGTTCATGACCAACGCTTTTACCAACACCAGTATCCATTTACACCAAAAGTCCACTTCTAAGCACCATCATGGGAGTATTCTCCTCTCACCTGGCGGTCCCTGGGGTCCCGGCTGCCCGGCGGGTCCTGGTGATCCCGGCGGACCCGGCCCCGGCGTGCCCGGAGGGCCCTGCAAGCCTTGCAGTCCTGGGAGACCGGGGTCGCCTGCAGGAAGACAGAGACATTGACCAAGTGTCCTCCAATGTTATTTGAAATCTTGTTTGCTCAAGATGCTAGACAAGGTGCTTTGGAAGCGCTTGGCCAACAAGATCTCATTTCAGCCTCTAAGACCTCCTGCCTGGGCTTGGAGGAAGGGCTGCTCTTTGCTGCTAGCATTTCCTACCGGTGGTTGGTAGGAGAAAATGAGGGGAAGGAAAAAGGGCAATACCCTGAGATGTCAGTAGGATATCTCAGTGGTGAATAGACTTTTTGCTGCATCTATGGGGGAGTGACTTTAAAAGAGATATAGAAATACAGAGCTGTATTTTTCCGGCGACGTTACCTCTGAATCCTTGCTGTCCAGGTATGCCCGGAAAGCCTGGCTCGCCACGTAAGCCAGGCAGTCCTGGATTTCCCTTTTCTCCAGGGATGCCAGCTGAGCCTGGGGGGCCTGGCAATCCCTTAGGGCCAGGGAGACCTACACCAGGTTCACCCTAGCCAAAGAAACACAACAGACTGGGAATCAACACATCAAAACCACAAATTCATTCACTGATTGTATTTAAATCACTCGGAGGCAGTGCTATATATGACTTCAGGGGAGAGTGCAAGCCCTTTAACGTTAACGTCAAGCATTCATCCATCTACTCTGTTCCTTCGTGTGCATAGTGGGAAACATAAGATGAAGGACAGTTTGGCCATTGTTTATTTTTTTCTAAAGAGCAGGATCTTTGCACACGTTCTTGTTAACACGGGCAGTCACAGTTAACAGTACCAGCAGCTGACACCTACTTTTTGACCTTGTAAACCCGGTACACCTGGCAAACCATCCAAGCCAGGGGTTCCCGGAGTCCCCGGCAGACCAGGCGAGCCAGGCTGACCTTGGAAACCTATAAAACAAAACAAAACTCACATCATTACTGTCTCTACCTGTAAGTGTCTTCTGCTGTTTCTTCAAGCCTCTAACTGAACTATTCACATCCTTACAGGGATGTGTTTAAAAAGGTCTGTGTAGTGTTTTATGTCAAACTTCTAGGGATGCCAGCACCCAAATGCCTCAACAGAGATTCAAGCACTGAGCTTCATGAAGCATTTGGCTTCTGATGAGAAACAACCACCAGAAGAAATAAATGCTGAGTGTCTCCTCTTAAATTAGCAGCCTTATGGGTTCACATCACTGAGAAACATCCTGTCTGCAAAACTGGATTCCCAAAGACTTCTTCAGAAAAGGCAACTTAATGTGTGGGGCATCAGACTGAGGGACGCACAGCAAAATCCACCTGTGAATCAACACCTTTTGTTCAGTATACGTTGTGTGAGAAGTCCTACCCATCCCGATGTGGGTTGCACACAGAAGATTTCTATGCCACAGCTGGCCCATGCACTGCGCCTTGGGCATGCAGGAAGGAATACATACAACGTTCTGCAAATCACTTAAAGATAGCACTCACTCAACACCAACACATGCTTAGTAAATTGAGATGAAGTTCCTCTCCCAGGCAAAGGTCTCAGGGAGCGGGAAATCCAGCTTTTACGCTAAGCCCCAGGAAAATCATTGAGCAGAGCTGAATTCAAAGAAGGGTCCTTGAAAGAAAGTGTTTGATATGTCGTTCCTTTCTGGCTGGCAACGGGCCTCTTCTGGTCCTGAGGTGGCTGCTGAAAGCTCAGTCATCTGGTTCTGGCCGTGCAGGGAAGACTAAACTTATGCCGAGCAATCTGGTATTCTAACCAAACCACTCTCAGCTGCCTGGGAAACAGCAGAGCTGCTAGCTCTGGCCCAAAAATGTTATAGGTATGTCAGCATGGTTTTTTGACCAACCATACACAGTGCTTCATCTCTCAGAAAGGTCATCTCATCTCTCAGTAACCTCAGCTGCTGCAATGTAAGATGTTGTACTATATTGCTTTCTATTCTGGCAGTAGCTTTGACACTGTATCTGCACCACATCACTGCACAAAGCAAGTGTGCATCGAAAGTATGCTTATTGTGGTGCTTGTGGACTTTAGCAAGGGAGGTTCTTCAGCTGCACCTCCCAAATCTCATGCAGCCATGGCTGGATGATAGTTCAGGCCTCCATCCACACTCCAGTTACACCAGCTCTGCTGGATGGATAACTTTATCTTACCTTTGGGTCCTGGCGGTCCAGGGAACCCTATACCTGGCTGCCCAACAGCACCTTTTTCTCCTGGCGGGCCGGGTCTACCTGGAAGCCCAGGATTCCCTTTGTCGCCTTTGCAAGTGAAAACAAGACAAATGTTAATACAAAGGCTAGCTTCTGGGAAACAGAGCCATTGTAGTCATCAGACAAAGATTAACAGGCTACTGTACCTTGGGGTCCAGGGAAACCAGGTGGCCCAGGAAGGCCATCTGCCCCAGGAGGTCCAGGGAGCGTTACAGTTCGTCCTGCTTCGCCCTTCGCTCCTGTGAATGTAAAGATGTATTAAGTACAGGAACCAACGAAATTAAACAAGGGAGTTTCACCTAGCCAGCAATATTAGTCCATCCATACCATTACAACTGACTCATTACGAAATTTTTTTGTAGAAGACTCATAGAAAACTAGGGTGAACTCAGATTAGGATGAACCTAAACCATCCTGTTTGGCCTAACAAACTCTTCAAGAAAACTGCCCTCAAAGATTTGCAATTATACTGCTGAAAGCAAACATTGATTTAAATTAAAAAGTCTTTTTATTTCAATCTTATATTCCGGTAATCCTCTAAGTTGTACCACTTAACAGGCATAATTTTTTTTTTTTTTTAGTTTTGATTTTTTTAAAGCTTACTATAGCATTACCTGGAAGGCCTGGTAAGCCTGGG
This sequence comes from Morus bassanus, assembly GCA_031468815.1. NCBI lineage: Eukaryota > Metazoa > Chordata > Aves > Suliformes > Sulidae > Morus > Morus bassanus. The sequence continues at coordinate 66,301,689 of CM062568.1, forward strand.
GTTCCAGCAAAGCCTCTGTCTCCTTTGTCACCAGGTGACCCTGCAGCACCTAACCCAGGAGGGCCAGGAAAACCTCTTTCACCACGTACTCCAGGGAATCCAGGTTGGCCAGGGGGACCACGTTCTCCTTTCAGGCCAGCTGTACCCTAATGTTTTGAAAGTATAAGTGTACTTCTTGCCTGACTGGCAAGAGAACACATCATCCTCTCTCTTTGAATATTTTGTAAATTGGATTTAGCACAGGTATCTGTAATGCTGAAGGAAAGTGGATTATTTATCACTGAGTTCAATGGAAATAGAGCTGGGTTCCATGTGGAATAGCACATGGAAATCACATCTAGTGCACAATGCAGCTAACTGGACCATGTAGGCTGTGTTCCCACTGGGAGATCCACATTCAGCTCCACATTCAGCTCCACATCCATATCAGCTGAACTCTCTATCAGTGCAAGACTTTGCACTGTTAGTGTGGAAACTGATCAGTTTCCATAAGAAGAGAAGTATGCTAGAACAGAGTTGAATCTTGTCTTAACAATCTCTACTTGGATAACTGCATTCCTTCAATCATCTCCAGTTATCAGCTAAATCATCCACACCAGTTCTCACTATCAAGCTGTGAGAAAGGGAGAAAGGAACAAAACTATTCTCCATGTCCACAACTTTGTGGGGGAAGTAACCTTGCTCTATCGTCCTGAAAGTAACAAGCCATGCTGAGTACATCTGAGTCAGATCACTTATTTGCATGACATGTAAAAAGAAATGGTCAAAATCTAACTCTGAAATAGTCTGTTGTTGAAGGACTGTCTTCCTCACTAGTTCCAGGGAAACTGGAGTCTTCCTCTGAGGAAGAATGAACTACTCAAGGTAAGGACAAGATGTAGAACAATGAATGAGGCCGATAAACATAAAGCATGTTTAAGGCATAAAAGCATGTGAATTCTGATCTGAAAGACAGAATGTACAGGACAGTATGTAAACATAAAGAAACACACATACCGATGCTCCTTTTGGACCCTGGGGACCTGGCAATCCATCTTTTCCTGGTCTTCCTTCTCTTCCAGGAGTACCTGGTTGTCCTGGGAAACCAGGATCTCCCTTTTCACCTTTCAGGATAGAATCATAAGAAAAATCTCCTGGTTCTCCTTTTGCCCCAGGTCTGCCCATAAGTCCTGGAGTGCCGGGGGGCCCCTAAAATTTCATAAATTCAGATGTCATCAGTTGCCTTACCAACCTTCAACTGATACTAAAGAAAACAAATCTTCAGAAATTAAAGTGTAGACCCAAATCAAGTAAACCACTAAGTTTTCGATTGAGGAGGTCAAATGAGAATATTTTCCAGGACACAGCAGTGTGAATAAGGAATTAATGCAAATCTTCTTGTCTTGACATTTGTCATTTATCATATCACAGGTATACCATTTTAGATGGTGCATATAAACTTACACCACCTACACAAGAACTGCAGACCATGATACCAAAAAACTACTCTGCATTTTCAACAGACTATCCGCTAGATTTCAGTTACGTATATTTATACAATATCAGCATCAAGGTAAATGAGGCTTTCTAAAAAGGCATTTTCAGAGTTAAAGTGCCTGCCCCAATTTAAATGCTGAATTCTATAACACTGTGGAACCTATCTCCCTGATGCAAATGCAACAAAAGTATCTCTACATTTCCATGATAATTTACAATACCAGCAGAAGTGGTATTAATACAGGAAAATAACACACTTCCAGTATGCAAAGACAAACTCAGCCAAACTTACAGGTTTAAATTGCTTATACAAGCCCACCCATAACCTTCTTTCTTTCAAAACCTTTTAAATCAACTATAATATTCATCAAATATATAGATTGTCTATGAAATTAAATTAATTGTCTTATACAAAACTCAAACGTTATTTGCACAAGAGCTAAGGCTAACTGAAGGCTGAAAGCTTGTCCCTGGATAGTTTATTTATGACATTTAGCTGATGCAAATACACGTTTCCTGTCATTACTAACGTTCATTGATTTTGTAGAATTAACTATCACAGTCAGTTGGAACTATCAGAATACTATGCACATGCTCAGAAAAAAGTTTTGTAAGGTCTCCTGGAAAGAAATTATCTACCTAATAATATACCTATAGGATTTTCAGAATTCCAATTTTTCCCTACATATTTTATTGGACTTATATGAACTTTTCTTATAGGAACAGACTCTCTAATTTCAAGTGAATCAGAGCTACTCACTAGGGTAGTAAAGCACAAACTTCATGGGGAATGTCCACTGCTTATGGCTGATGTGTGCTCTCCACTTAAACCTGAACCAGAACACAGTCAAAGGTAATCTTTCCATTACCTTTGGTGGGTCTTAGATCAGACTCTGATGCTCTGGCATGGCTCTAAGCAACATGAGCTGGTGAGCGTGGCCTCTATGTAGTTTTTCCAAGCTAAACTATATGCTGGATCACCACCTGGCTGAACTTTGTGGAGCAAAACAAGCATAAAAATGTTCAGAACAGCAGCCAGTCTTTGTCTGATGAAAGACATGAACAGACCTTAAGAGGCAATAAAAGGAAAATACAAAGGTGTGACAAAACATGTGCTGAGAACAAATGCCAGACACCAAATAAGGCTTAAATACATTAGGATGTCTTGCATTTTTCTCCACTGTTTTTTTCATGGATCCCACTGATATTATGGTAAATTCAGTCACTGAGTAATACCACATTATTTATCGTGGTGGAAATAGAGAATGGAATCCACCCTAGCTAACTTTCATTGGCTGAATTAATCTAGGCTTTATTTATACTCAGGGAAGAGAAATAGATTCCTTGAGTAAGGAATTCATACAGGTGGGCTGGTTCAACTTCTGAAGGTGCCTCTCTCTCACCGCTGGTGATAGAGGAAGCTTGCGTAACTCCAGTGTGTGTTAAAGCTAGTCCACGTGAATGTCACTGAGAAGTTATGTTGCCAAAAGTGATCAGCTGGAAGGAGAAAACAGCTTGGGGAAAAAAAAGCCTGGGAAGACTCTGACAAACACAGTCTCCTTACGTTAGGAATGGTGTCAAAATCCACGTTATACTACAAGAACATGTATGCTAAGGTAGGTCTTGACAGCATACCACAATGTATGTAGGGACACTCAAGTGAACTCTGACAAGATCAATTGTAGTTATGCTAGTACAGTGCTCATCTAGGAGTAATGTGTGTTACATTTTAGACAAGTGCCATGCTTATGGCTGTTCTGCTTACAATATCCAGCCTTACTCACTGAGAGTTGTGCTGTGCTGCAACAACATAACTTACAACTGATCATATTATCAGGATACTATCCACCTTCACAGCCTTCCTTTATTTCTTCAAAACTACTTAGCTTTCCTACTAACTAATTATGTTTTATGGAATATACTGCACACATTTCCCAAAATTCAGACAAACCGCCAAAGTATATTGCAAGCTAATATTAGATTGCTTACATTACACTAGATGGCACTGTCTCTCTCAATATATATGTACACAACAGCAAAGAGTTATTGGAACGATTAATGAGAAGGTCAGGGCAGACCTGCATCTGTTTCCTGCGAAATCCTACTCTTTACCCAACTCCACTGCTTAGGTTGCTCAGCCAGAAGGTCATGTGTCCTGCTGAGTTCATATGACGGGCAAACACAGAAATATAACCAATTTCTGACAGCTCTTTTTTCCTCTCATAGCTCAACCACGCTGCTTCCTCATTTATTTTGCTAGGCATACTTCCTTAATTTTGTCATATCACAGTGCTGGTTTGTTTTTACACAGAACTATTATACAACCACACTGATGATCACGTATTTTTTGATCACATGCCTCATAGGACACATAACATTTGGCAAGGCATTACTTACAGGTACCCCTGGAAGGCCAACAAGTCCAGGTAAGCCTCTGTCACCCTTGAAACCTGATTGTCCTGGAAAACCTTATCAGAGAGACAAAAATACAATTCTATTTATTACATGATTTTACAAATAGCTCATATGTGAATTCTTTGTGATCCTTCTCAAAGTGTCTCATCCCATTCCCAACTATATCAACATAATGCTGCTAAAGTCAGTGGACTTCACGTGCTCATGTGCTATATGTGTCTGCCTTCATAAACTCAGAAGTTGATGATTCATTTGACTTAGGAATGAATTCACCTTACTATTTACACTTACCATGTAACCACTGCAGTCCTGAAACTACCTAAACCATATTCATTTTTCGTAACAGCCACTAGAACAAACATTGGGTATAATATCACTGTTAGCATATGGCACTTTTCTCATATGGTAGCAGAAAAATAAATTTTTTTTCTGCCACAGAATTTAATGCTAGGATTGGGAACGTATGTATGGGCCACTGCCAAGCCTGGGCACATAGGGCAAAAGTTTCCCACATTATTTTTCACTTTCACAATCTTCTGTGAAAATATTTGGGCCACAGTTTGCAACTGTGGCCAGTTTCTGCTTCCTTGGTAATTCCTATTGATTGCATTGGAAATTTGGAATCAGACCAAAAATAGGAATATACCATCCTCCTTTCATTAGTTTCACAAACAATTTGATTAGTGGGACAAAAAGTAATTAATTTCATCATATACACTGCATTTTTAGATTTTAGCCTACATAGTTAATTCTCAGGTAGTTAATGAGTTTTTACCTGCTGGACCCGGTGGCCCCTGAGGTCCTGGAAGTCCAGGAGGTCCTACTGTATCACATAAGGCACAGGATTCACCTTTGTCACCTGAAAAAAAACCCAACAAAACAAATGAATAACAATGAAAAGATTTAAGACAACTGCAAGGAGGTGGATTCAGAGCCAAATGTCAATTTAATAAACTTCATGTTGAAAGAATAAAAATAAATGCGTTACTTCTAATTACAGGCTTCAAAGAGAATTTATCAGCAAACTGATATTCAAAATTCTTTAAAATTTTTAAAGGAATGGCATGAATATCAACTTAGGTCTTATCCTAGGGATAATATTTAACAGATCAGTTAAAAGGGACCAGGCTGAAGAGGATCAAAAAGAAGAAGAAATATACACTGAGTATAGAAGAAATAGAAAGATTAAAGCAGAAAAAGGAGAACCTTATAGTCACTGCAGTTTTGCAGTTTTAGAAAAGCAATGAACAGAATGAGATTAGGAAGGATCAACCATGGTGTAAATGAGTGCAGCTCATTTTTTTATATGTCCATTTAGTTAATGCTGCTAAAACACATGGTTGACAATCCTATTTATAGGTATTACAATCTTAGCTTCAATTATACTCATGGCAACGATTCATAAACCGTTTCCAGTCCCAACTCATCTGCCCCTCTCTAATTCTTCATCTCAGAATTCACATCTTAAATTGCCATGAACAGTTTGATTTACACTTAATGGGGCTATATTCAACCCTTTCTTTTTTCCCAGCTCCTCTTTCAGCCTTGTCCCATCCTTTATCACTTTCCAGCAATGTGTAGGCTAAGTGAAACGTAAGTGAAGTTTGTGTCACACAATACACAATATCCTTCTTTTACTCACCAGAGACTCAGGAAACAGCTACCATGTCCATGAACTATTTGTTTAACCACAAGTACACTTTCTCTGGATCCAGCCTAACTTGCTCAGCCTTTTTACGTACCCAAGCTCCAGGGTACAGAGCATTAGAAAGCAATCACTTTAAACAACATTACCTTTCTCTCCCATCTCTCCTGGAAATCCATCTCTTCCTGGAAGTCCAGGAATACCTGGTGCACCAGGTTCTCCCTGCTGGCATTGTTCAATTCCATCTGCAATGGAAACACAATAAAGAATATCATTTGACAAGTGCAAGTTTCCATCATAGGGCTGCATTTATGAATGTCCCAGCTGAATATATCTACGAATAGTGATAAGTCAGGACAGCATTTTATTTTTCTATTTGTTTTACTTTGAAAAATTTAACTGGGATTCTGTATTCTGATTCCATAGGTACTATTTACAAAACCCCAGGCTCTGCCATGGTAAGGTTACAAACAACTTTCACATAAAATCTATTTTAAGGATAAGTTTTGGCTAAGAAAAGTGCCATGAGTGAAACGTGGCTGGTTTGACCCTGAAGAGAATGGACAATATTGTCATTCTGAAGAAATTCATTAAGTAGAGTTTTTTTGTACCCTGACTTTTGTTTTCAATGTTTTAGGAAACTTTCTAGGTCAAGAGCAGCTTGTTAACATCTGTTTAACTTCTCCACACTGATCAAGCTTCCTGAAGACAAGAAACTTCATATTTCAGAAACTAAAACAGATAACAAATGAGAATATTTCATAGAATCATAGAATGGTTTGGGTTGGAAGGGTCCTTTAGAGGTCATCTAGTCCAACCCCCCTGCAGTAAGCAGGGACATCTTTAACTAGATCAGGTTGCTCAGAACCCTGTCCAACCTGACCTTGAACGTCTCTAGGGATGGGCATCTACCACCTCTCTGGGCAACCTGTTCCAGCGCTTCACTACCCTCATTGTAAAAGATTTCTTCCTTATATCCAGTCTAAATCTACCCTCTTTTAGTTTAAAACCATTACCCCTTGTCCTGTCACAACAGACCTTGCTAAAGAGATTGTCCCCATCTTTCCTATAGTCCCCCTTTAAGTACTGAAAGGCTGCAATAACATCTCCCGGAGCCTTCTCTTCTCCATGTTGAACAACCACAACTCTCTCAGCCTGTCCTCGTAGGAGAGGTGCTCCAGCCCTCGGATCATTTTTGTGGCCCTCCTCTGGACCCGCTCCAACAGTTCCATGTCCTTCCTGTGCTGAGGACCCCAGAGCAGGACGCAGCACTCCAGGTGGGGTCTCACCAGAAGGGCAGAATCACCTCCCTCGACCTGCTGCCCACGCTCCTTTTGATGCAGCCCAGGGTATGGTTGGCTTTCTGGGCTGCAAGTGCACATTGTTGGCTCATGTCCAGTTTTTCATCCCCCAGTACCCCCAAGTCCTTCTCCGCAGGGCTGCTCTCAACCCCTTCATACCCCAGCCTGTATTGATATCTGGGATTGCCCCGACCCAGGTGCAGGACCTTGCACTTGGCCTTGACCTCATAAGGTTCTCACAGGCCCACCTCTCCAGCTTGTCCAGGTCTCTCTGGATGACATCCCGTCCTGGCATGTCAGCTGCACCACTCAGCTTGGTGTCATCTGCAGACTTGCTGAGGGTGGACACGATCCTGCTGTCTATGTCATTGATGAAAATGTTAAACAGCACTGGTCCCATTATGGACCCCTGAGGGACACCATTTGTCACCGGTCTCCATTTATTTATTCTGGTCTCTATTTATTATTTAGCAGGCTGCATATGAGAATACAAATTGTGCTTGTTCTGTTTGATTATATGGCACAGGTTCTGACCCAATACAATATGACATCATTTTGGTCAAAGCCAGTAGTCAAAATGTTAATGTGAAGTTTGGCAAGCAACAGTTAAATGAAAACAAATTGTTTCCCATTATGCACTTGAAGAAAGCTAAAGAAGTGTCTGGGGAAGGAGCAGAATCAAGCAGTGACAGAAATATGTTGTATGAAAGACAGGAATTGCTCTTATTTTTAGGGTAAGGTATTTAATTCCATATTCTAGGTGCTGGATTTTATACTGCTTCATTGGCAAACACAGCAACAACTAGGCATCTTCAGTTGTTTTTGAACCAAGTATTTTGGTTTAGGAATTCAACAGAGAATAATGTTCCTTTCAACAGTTTTAGACTACCTAAACTACTGTAATAGGGATATCATTCTTTGTGTTGAAATGACAATTTAACTCACAGTATCACTATCACCTATAGCAAAAGTTTTCCTTCAATAAAAGAGTTAAAACAGCAGTTGTAAGGAGCTATCAAGCATGGAACACTTTCATATGTACTTTTTTCATTGCTTCATTGCAGAGCAAAACCAAACATTTTTCTCTCTAAAAATGCTTTGTCAGAACCTCATTATACATAGCTGCACAATTTTGTTATCATTGCTACTAATATTATTTGTCACATCATTATTAGCTTTTCATTTACCTCTATAAAGCAAGTGTTGACCTCATTCTCCTGTAAGATAACTTCCTTTTACAATAAAAACTTCTAGCAGACTAGTACGTCAGTCAGCAGTTCTTACACCTGTTACATAGATTGGTACTGCAGACTTGTAAATTGTGATACTGAACAGCTATCTTTTATGCCAACAATATTAGTATCTGTTATTTTTTTAATTTAATATCTATAAATATCTCTAAATTGGCACATTAGGACACAGAGGAAACCAATATGTATTAAGGTCAATTATTTCGTTATATTGTAACAGTCCACAATGTACTTTTGAAGAAATTTTAAGAACATTTAGCAAAGAATCCTTGTCCCAGTAGGGAAACAAGTGGCTCCCTGCATCATGGAACAGCTTTTACTTGGTCTGTTAACAACTCAGATATGTCTCTTCCATGATGTAGATGCATTCTGATTATAGCTTTCATAATCTTGTCTCCTTTCTATGTGCATGCAATGTGCATTATTAAGTCTTCATTGTGAAAAGCAACCAAGTGCTTTACCTACCTGTTTTGCCTGGAGGACCTGGTGGGCCAGGCAACCCTGGGGAACCTGGGACACCATCTCTTCCAGGGGGTCCAGGTAAAGAGAATCCTGGAGAACCCTTTTCACCTTTTTCTCCTCTTTCTCCAGGGACACCAGGTGATCCTACCCTGTCTGGAAGCGGTCGACCTTTGGACAGAGTAAAATATACATGAAAAAAGGTTACAAGCAGAAAGACAGTAACATTATCAACACATTAGCTTCCATTAGGTTTCAGAGAGAAACAGAAAAATGTTAGTGCAAAATAAAAAGGGACTGTATTTTTATTATTGGTGATTTATACAAAATGGAGGTTACATACACACTACAGCTTAGAATAACTCACTTTGGTTAGGTCCCTAGACAAACACTCTTATTCTGTACTAACTGCCTTTCTGAGATTTAATCAACTTTTGCTGGGTAGGAAAAAGTGGCAACACAGGAGTTAATTTAGCTGTTACACTTAGAAACTATTACACCCTTCTTCATAGTAAACCAAATCTTAAACACACCTAGAAAGGGACAGCATCTCTAAGAACTTCAGCAAATAAGTATTCAACAAAGCTAGCAGATTTCAGGAATGCTAAAACCTAAAATGTTTGTAGGAATAATAAGCAAACAACAGCCAGTAAAGAGATGCAGTTAAACAGCTAGAAAAAACTACTTAAGATTTCCTTTTAGCTCTTTGTACAGTCACACAGGTCTTCATACTTTCATGAGTTATTTCAGTTCACAACTAATCACTAGCCTTCATCACTAAACCATTTTGAGCCTTCTGCAACACTGCAGGAAGAAATGAAAGTCACACAAATCTCAATTTCTGTAGGGCAATGACAGACTAAGAGCTACTATTTTTCTTGTCTTGTCACACAGAATTCTTTAGGGACTATTACAGCCTGCAGTATATAGTATCTACTCCCTAAACTGTGAAAAATTTCCTGGAAACTATCTGACCCTGGCTCACTTAATTTCATATTTAGCTCACTCTCAAGACAGAAAATGCGAGCAAAGGAAATAATAGTAGTATCACTGCAGGATGTGCTAGAGTCAGGTTTCCACAGATGATTTGCTTAATTTTTAAAAAGCAAATATCGTGGTTTAGTTCAAACACATGTACATGCACATGTATACATAATAGCAGTGTTGTCATGGATGTGAAGATGTTAAGACTATGAAAAAGGCAACATTTGCAGGCAAAAGAAATAACTTTTATTAGATCAAGTGACATAGTCAAAAAAAAAGCAGGAAGCCTTCAGGAATGACTTTGATCTAATAAATGTTATTATTTCTCCCTACAAACCTTGTTTTATTATATTTATGGAAACACATAAGAGCTGAAGCGCGAGCAGACCAAATTATCTACTTACATGTATACATATATAGGTGCATATGCACATACCGACGCACATATTCACATTTTACAACTCTTTTTGCCCAATGGAGCCATACTCCCCAGGCTATCTCTGATGACCTGCGCACACTACTTCAATTTAAGCAGAAAGTTATCAGGGCTCTACACAAAGAGCAAGGCTGGATCACATCAGAGACACAAGAAAAGCAATCTACAGGAAGGGTCTAAGGGGATGATTAGACCCCTGGAGAGGCCACTGCCTAGGTGTTCTGTAAGTCAGGCAGTAGCTGGCAGCAGCTAAGGAGAACATCTCTCGGGACTCTTCGCCCAAGAAGAACACAGGAGAAATGTGAACAAAATCAGTAGCCATAAATTCATACCTGGAGGTCCTGGGATTCCTTGTATACCAGGTAAACCTTTCAAAAGAGAGGTTTTCAATTAGGCAATGAAGTCAGCAATGCCAACAGCAGTGAACTTTTAGCACATATTATTTAAGTATGCCCTGAATCAAAGGTTAAGTTAAACAATATTTATATATATATAAATATATATTAATATACAAAATAATACAGATATCTGCAAACAATACATTTATTAAAAAGGCCCTGCTGCATGCCATCTTCTCCACTGATCTTTCTTCAGTAGGGTAAGGTCTGTAATGGGGAAAATGGGAAAGGGAATGCTTGATTTTCTTGTTTACTGAAGAATTTTTTAAATTATGCAAGCCAATTTTAAGATTAAAATTTAGCTACTGACTTTTTTAAAGGAGTCTCAAGGTTATCCTCTTTATGCTTGTGTTGATTTCCATCTTTCTTAAATAATCTTACTAGATTATTTCACTGCCATAAAAAAAGATCCCAGTTTATCCTTTTTCAGTCCATAACTGAAAAACAGTCTTATTTATGATGAGAAGCATCCTACAAACTACAACAAAATGTAATAACCTGAAAGAAATTAAATAACTAGAACATTTCACTGTCATATAGAGCTCCTGAGCTCACAGAGAATGCAATTTTAATTTCCTTTAATAAGAAAACTAAAAGCATAACTCACTTAAAAAGACAAGACAAAATACATACCTTTTTCACCTTTTTGACCTTTCAGTCCAGGCAAACCTGAAGCTCCAGGCTCTCCTTTTTCACCAAAGGTGTCTACTGGTCCAGGGTCTATAACCTGAATCACAGGACAAAGACTAGGACACTAGAAACATACAACTGTGTCCTCATTTCTTTCCCCCCGATCCTGACCTGATGGTACAGAGGCCATTTTGTTTTGTGAAAACAATTCTGAGCAGTTTTGGTTATCCTTGCAATTTCAGTGATGCGAAACAACTGCTGTGAGAGGGTTGTAGCTGCTGAGGAATTACCAGAGAAAATAAATATTTCCTATTCTACCAAAAGTCCTTCATATCAGTAGTAGGATTAAGTGGAGAGTTTTATAGCACCTTTCTGAACAAGAATGATGTCAAGAAACGTCAGCACGGCTAAGCATTGACCCATTAGGTTTGTATTACCTTTACATTTAAAATATTCTGTTCTGGCAATTTCTGCTAACATTGATCTGAGCTTGACATATAGGATACTAAAATTTGCAATAAAATATTCAGGAAGTATCCACCATTTTTCAAATCAAATTAGCAGATGTTGGGAATTTTCCCCCATGTTGAGGAAGCAGCACCAACAATGATCTATTTGTTGCTGACTAATCCCATTTTTTATTTGAAGTGTTAAAAAATTATAGACTGCAAAGCTGACAGACTTACTCTTTTGAACTCTCTTTTGGATACTTTGTGTTGATTAACAATGCCTATCATTCTCATAGTCTAAAACATCTGAAATTCATATTCTTTGAGAGCTTCTTTTCCAAATTTCAAACATACTTAAAAGAGCTGTATGCAACATTTGCTTCCATTAAGAAAAAATGAGGACATGACTGATTAGAATGAGACCAGAACATGCACAGTATCTCTTTTTTTCCTCATTGTTTGAGCACTTTGACTTTCACAAAATTTATATTTTCATTTAAGTTTAAAACAAAACAAGATTTTATTTTACTTACTCTTCCTGGAGGTCCTGGAAAACCTCGTTCACCTTTGTCACCCTAAATCAAAATAGAATTTACATTTTAAATCCAGCTCAGATTTTCTTCCCCATAGAAAAGGATTTTCTTAGCAAAAGAACACTTTGATACAGTTTCATACAACTTCATACAACTTATTATAATAAGCAGTAAGTAGTAAGTTTGTGGCCTGTACTGCTTTACGCTATGTAAAGAGAAACTGGGATTTTTAGGAAAGTACATTTGTACGTATGTTGGCTGGGCAAAGAGCTTGTGAAAATAAAGCCTGCATTAATCAATTCATATAAGAGAACTAAACCAGGGATATCTAAGCTACCTTAATTTTGACCTCCCCAAGTCTCTGAGCAATGATTTTATTTAGTAACATTCATTTAATATTGCTTTATGTACATTTATGTTTTAATATACATCTATGAACATGCCATACAAGCTCTTAACTCCTCATTCTGTGTGATGGGAAGCAAAGGCCGCTACTACACACCTTTGTACCAGGCTCCCCAGGTCGTCCTGGAATCCCAAACCCACCAGGCAAACCCTGCATGTAGAAGACAGCAAAACCAGAAAAGACAAATATAGTTGCATCTTAGCTCTGGCAGCATCAAAGTTTTAAATTTTCAAACCAGTCACTAATTCACCAAAAGCAACAACTTTAAGTAAACAATTCAGAAGGCTAGAAAATTTCAACCATTTATAATACACAGACAGTTCTTTGTTCTGAATGTAAGAAAGAGTACTGGAAATTCAGTAAAATACATACGGGTTCTCCTTTTGGTCCTGGTTCACCATCTTTTCCAGGCTTTCCCTGTAAAACATCAAATTCCACTCTCCTTAAACAGAAGGCCACATACATGCAATCTCTAAATACTGTGGGTGAAACACTAGAACAAAACAATCACTACTGTAACGCATTAACCGAAGTGTGCTAACACAGCTAACAGTGCAGAGGGTACATAGCATGCAAATTGTGACTTCCTACTGGTTATGTTACTCAACATCCTACAAGCTGCAGAATTAAATAAAATCCTACAAATCTGTTCCCAGTTCCAGGAATAACATACGGTTTTCCCAGTCAAGAAGGCTTCAAGAGAAAATATATCAACAGCACAGGAAACTGAAACCACACCCAGAAACTTTTCCCTTCATAGCAATCCCTTTCTATATATATACTCTCCAGCCCCACAAAACCTTTATTCATAGATATTCCGTGGCTCAGTTTCAGCAGAAGGCTTGGAGAGTGGTCCCATATGGACTATGAAGGGACTGGCACCTAGGCTTGTAGCCCAATCCACTGGAAACTGGCTTTTAGTTGGTGTCACAGTGCTTAGATTGTATGCGTATCAGAAGCAATATCAATATGTCCCACAAAACCAAGAAAATATATATACTTAATACACAAAGTAACAGTGCATGCAATTCAGTCTAAAATATAATCCTATTAGTTTAGGTCAAAAAATTCCACCTAAAACAATGCAATCAAATGATAAAAATGATACAACAAACGTGAACAGGCCACCACCACCAAAGTGTGCAGCTATGGTATCTTATAAAGAAGCGTTACAAGTAAATTTTAATGATTAATTAAAAATATGATCTGTAAAGTCAGGAGTGCCTTCAAATTTATATTGTGATAGGAATTAATCATATGGTTTCTTTCCATGAAACTAGAATATCAGATCTTAACATCTGTTCATCTTTCAAGCCTTATCTTAATTTTAGAAGTAGCTATGATTTCCTTGAACAGCAACAATTATATATAAAATATCTTAGAAACTTTGCTCAAGGAACTCTGCAGAAACTGAAAGGTATATTTTTGAACAATTCGAAGACAGTCCAGTTTCCTCAACAAGTTCTAGGCCAACATTCCTCCATTCTTCCAGCTTTCAAGCCCTCATTTACTGTAAGAGTAAAAAAACATACATGCTAGCAAAGATAATCCCATCACATAAGGATGACAGAACATTTGACCTTGAAGTATAGTAGAGAGGGAGATTTTATCTTTTTCAGATTGAAGTAAAATTCAATGCCTATAGATGTGCTGGGTCTTTTTCTAACAGTTTATGAAGACCCACAATTTGAGAAAGAGTACTTTAGATACCTTTGCAAGTAGAAAACATGTTTTTGCTACCAGCTCAGCTATAAAGATATAGCATGACTTATGCAGAAGTTGTATGGATGAGACCATAATATAGATCAGACTAGGCAAATGTTACAGACCCTATGGTCTCAAGCATCTACAATCAGGCTACAAACCAGCAAGCGAACTTATCTCAGTCATCTAAATTTTTTGCTCCATTCGTCTTCTTTGTAAGAAACGGTACCTTTAAGCTAAGCAGGCTTATTTTGTAGATTGCACGTAAGAGTATTTGAAATAAATTCAACACATTCCATTTAGCTAGTCATTACTATAGAGGGATTTGTTTTGCTTTGCTTTTCCTTCTGTTCTGGAATGACTTAATCTTGCTTCAGTTGGGATCAATGGGAGTCTTGCCTTTGCCTTCAGCACTGCAAGCTACTGCTAGGTGTCTTTAGTTATCTGAAAGCATGTTACATACTAATATTACTGTATGTTATTACTACCTTGACTTGTACAGCTGTCCTACAGCAAAACTTGCTTGTTTGAAATATACCAAATTTGCTGTTACACTAATGGTTACTAAGTTTAAATAGCTTACGGAAACAATAATATGACTGTAATTACAGTATTGATAAAGTTGAGCATACTTACCCGTGGACCAGGCTTCCCAGGTTCACCCTTTTCTCCTTTGAAACCTGAACCTGGAAATCCCTGGAAAATAAACGCACACCAGATTAAAAATACTGCCAAATTCTAAAGTAGATTTGCTTTTATTAAACAGCTATAAAGATATTCAGAGCCATTATCACATTATTCACAACTTCTATAGTAATAAAAAAAAAAGATCTACACAATACTCACTGGGGCTCCCTGTTCACCCTTTTCACCTGGATCACCCTAATGAAATTATAAAGTATGTAGATTAGTAAGCAAAATCTTACCCATTATTAATTTAGGTTGTAAATCATTTCATTCTTCATGTCAGCAAAAGCACATTTAACCCTATTCTCCACTTCAAGAACTATGCCTAATAGTATGACATGCAATAAGAAGTTAAACAAACACAAAATGTGAATCCATTAAGCTAGTTTATTATACTAGTATATATTGCTTAGACTGCCTAATTCAATAATTGAAAAATTCATTAGCACTCAGATTCCATGAATGAGATTCTGTATATGAAAAGTCCAGTATAAGCTACTTAATTCAAATTTTTAGAATATTTGGTGTTTACAGGACTGTGCTTATCAATCCTCCTTCCTCAGGAAGTCCTCTGCTGTATGTGCTACTTATTTATGCAATTAGTTATGCATTTATCATTTATCATGTATTTTTCAGAGAAACTTCCAGAAAGACAAACAAAATTCATTCACAAAGTAAAACAGGGAGAATTTTTTGAAAAATGGGCTGTAGGTGACTTCATATATTCTTTTTGCTGTTTTACTTTTGTTTGCTAATTCCTATTGATCATATTCTAATGAAGAGTACAAGAAGATTAATCATTTAAAGTCTCACCTTTTCTCCTTTTATGACTTCACTCCCTTTTTCTTTCATATGTGGTGCTGGGCCTGGGGGGCCTGGGGGGCCCCTTACCCCTTGTTCTCCCTGTCAACACCAAATCCAGGATAGTCCATGAAAACAGTACTGACACTGAGAACAAACATTACTAACCAATAACATTAAAGAGAACTACCACTTGTTTTTAAAAATATAGTTAAATGTTTTTTAAAATTCTTATTTCAGCAAGATCAGTCAGAGAAAGGGTTACATACACAGTTATAGGAGACACAACTGTATAATAGGTGACAGACAGACAGAGGTTGTCCTGAAGAAAGATGTCTGAATCTCCTGTTAGGGTGAAGTTTGATTAATAACGAATATCAGGAATATATCCAATTAATTACTACAATAGTACAAAAGTTTTTTAGTGCCTCCTTTAGGGGGAAGGAGATTAGGAGGAAAGAGGTCAGGTGCAGAAAGTCGATGCATAAAGGAAAATGTTTGTCAAAGCTTATAGTGTTTCATCAGCTTTACAACTGTCCGTAAAGACCAACTTCAAAAAGATAACTGTGGATCATACTTTTTTTAGTATGTATGTGTCCACAGCAGGATCAGAACCTCATCTTCTTATATAATGCAAAAGTACTATCTTTTACAGTAAAACACCTCCAAAAAGGCCTGATACATTTCTGTCAAGCAGTAATGCGTAGCAATACCACTGATTTTTTGCTAAAGACAAACCTGAGGAGTCCAGGAAATCTCCACATACTTCTATGACCAACATTTTTCATGAAATTTTATGAACACCATTTAATTTCAATAACATGTCACGTCACAAAAAATTCTATCCATTAGGAGTAGTGTGGCTCAAAATACATAACAAGGTGGTGGATATAAAAACCCCACCTAAGTAACGTAATTTACTTATACTCCAAAAGGCCTCTGTCAATGATGCTTATGAGAAGCTTCTGGAGAAGGGCTCAGACACACTATCACTTTACCAAATAACCCATGACTGCATGCACTGCTTGGCTCCTGAAAATGCAACATAAGGGACTTTAGTCTAGACCTCTCAGCGGGAGAGGTAACAGGTTAAACTCAACTTTTTACCTCCCATTTGATGCTGGTTAAGAGAATAAATGGGATCCTGGAGCACTTCTTTTGGCTTAGTTTCATTAAAAAGTAAACCAGTCTGTGTGCTCTGAAAACTGCTCCTGGTTCAGTCAAGACACAGTAAAAGGGGACAACTGAAAGATCTGCTTCAAAAGTATACACTACCAAACCAAACTAAGGCAGACAGGCCCTCAAAAGTCCTACCACAATTAATTCTGATAATTCTGGACAGCACATTAAATCTCATCCCTCAGTACTAAATCGATTTCAAATAAATCTCATAATGAGCCCTAATAAACAGAGTAAATGTTTCCAGACCTGCCTACTGCAAACTAAAGTAGTTGGTACTAGTCACAGCTGGAAAACAGGATAATGACCTAAATTAATGTCAGGTATAACATCATCACGAACAAAGACTGTAACCATTCATGACTTTTGTTCATGTAGGTATAAGTTACAGATTTACTCAATTCTTCCAAAAATTACAATGCTGATTTTCTCCATTGATTGATTCCAATAGTTTATTTATTTAAAACAAAGTATCAAGAATATTTCTGACAGTTGTTCTACAGAAGTTTTCAAGAGACTTACCTTTTCACCTTTGGGACCCTGAAAGCCCAAGCCCATGTAGCCCTGAAAATATAAATTGCACATACTTAGTTAATTTTTATCAGCAGTGCATATGCATACATACACACATGTGAAGGTATTTTGTACACAGCAAAAGTTAAGAGAGGATATAAAAGACAGAATATGTCTTTTAAATATACGTGTGAAACAAATAAATAATTATGTCCTAACCCCCCTGCTGTTCTTTTAAGCCCTGTACCACAGCATTTAGTGAAAAAATAGGCAGAATAAAATTTAACAGATAATTTTATTCAGTATGCTCTTTTTTCAACATTACAGTGAATTTTTTGACATTTTTAGATGAGTTCAAAAAATCATAGAATATTGTAATTACTATTGATTTGATCAAGTGAGATAACAGATCTAAACAAATTTGAAGAAAACCTAAAACGTGTTAAAAATCTCTCTTTATGAATGCCATTAAGACATAAAAATAGATCCCAAAGTGTAAAAAACCCACTCCTTTAGGACCATTAATTTCCAGATTTTTGGAGATCTGGTGTGCCAAATAAATAAATAGACTTAATCTTTATAATAAAAAGTCTTACCTTCTCGCCTGGGAGTCCTGGTGGCCCTGGGGGACCCTACAAGACAGTACATTTTAGCTTATATATGTATATTATACACTAGGTGGAATAATGCCTTATCCTATACAGACAACAAAAATGCAAATCTTTCCATTAAACCAAGGTGTAAAGTCTTTTTCTGCTACTGTGCGCAACTCAGAACTTAGAATAAATAATAAAAACAAACAGAATCTGTTTAAGGTATCTCATCAGACCTTGTTTTGCAGTTAAGAGTGTAGGACCTAATAGGCATCTAGACAAGAGACAATCAAAAAAAAAGTCTGCACTGTAAAATAACATTATTGCTGACTTTTTTTTTTCATAGTTTTGCATGCTAAATATTAGTCCTCACGTTTCTTTCATTAAAACTGTTCTTTTTCACATCAGCAAGTGCAAATGCTGACTAAACTGTACTACCATTTTCCTTTGTGTCATTTTCAGTTTTCTTCAGAAGGGTAAGAAATCTCACACAGCTCAATTTAATAGCCAGAAACACTGGGTGGACTTTTACTGGAAGGATATAACTGATTCCTGCTAGTGTTACCTGCATCCAGCATGGGAAGAGAAGATATTAGGTATCTGTTAGATCTGTCAAAATGTCAAATAGCTGAAATGCCTTCAGCATTTGGCAATTACCATAATAACAGACAGTTGATATCCTGCTTTCCACGGTACTACTTACTGTGGCTGCCCACGAGAACAACCTCAGCAAACATTTTGATTTAGATCTGGCTACTATGTTTGCGGTTTATTTTCTATAAATTAAGTGGGGGAATAGCAGAAGGGAGGAATAACTATTACAACCCCTCCCACACAAAAATACCCTCCAAGCCTGCAAGAAAAGAAGATGACTGTAGGAGCAGATGCTATTGAAAACCTATGTTACCTAGTCATTCCTACCATGGTACAGTCCAGGAGGCTAAACATGAAGCCTGGAACCATAGCTTATCTTTCCCAAATCCCAGCAAACAGCAGCTGAACACACCTTGTAAAACCTTCCTATAATAAAGCTCTGTAAGTAAAGTGCAAATCACCATGAGAGGAAACTTACTGGATCTCCTGGAAGCCCTTGTGGCCCCATTGGTCCCTGAAACCCTGGAGCTCCAGGTGGACCCTATGAAAATTTAAAATGGCATCATTAAAAAGTTATATTTATTTGGTAATTTCATGATACTGATATAATTTTAATTGAAGCTCACTGCTATTCAAACATCATTTAGACTTACAGGTAGTCCGGGTTGGCCAGGAAAGCCTTTATCACCTTTTAGCATTCTAGAAGGTAAAAGACCAGTCATGTCACCTGGATCTCCCTATAATAAGAAAAGAAAAATAATAGTACTTGAACATCCATTCAAATACATTCAAAAACACTAATATTGAAATGAGAGGGAAGCTGGAGATATGCAAAGTTCAGAATCATTTGGAAAGCTGACTTAAAAAAAGTTACCTTACTTCTATTAATTCAGCTGAAACATAGCAAGAGATATTACAAGTTAAGACCTTAATTGCCAAATGTCCTTTAAAGTCACCTGAAGCGATTCCAGTACCAAATCTTCCTTCATACCCTAATTTCCTATGCTGTAACGAGTAATCCAAAAGATTTTCGCACCAAATCTATCACTACTACAGTGTCACCCCATGCAACGCTACAGGCTTGGGGAAGAGTGGCTGGAAAGCTGCCCAGAGGAGAAAGACCTGGGGGTGCTGGTGGACAGTCGCTGAACACGAGTCAGCAGTGTGCCCAGGTGGCCAAGAAGGCCAACAGCATCCTGGCTTGTATCACGAACAGTGTGGCCAGCAGGAGCAGGGAAGTGATCGTGCCCCTGTACTCGGCACTGGTGAGGCCGCACCTCGAACACTGTGTTCAGTTTTGGGCCCCTCAGTACAAGAAGGACACTGAGGTGCTGGAGCATGTCCAGAGAAGGGCAACGAAGCTGGTGAAGGGTCTGGAGAACAAGTCTTATGAGGAGGGGCTGAGGGAACTGGGGTTGTTTAGCCTGGAGAAGAGGAGGCTGAGGGGAGACCTTATCGCTCTCTACAACTACCTGAAAGGAGGCTGTAGTGAGGGGGGCGTTGGTCTCTTTTCCCAAGTTACTAGTGATAGGATGAGAGGAAATGGCCTCAAGCTGAGTCAGGGGAGGTTTAGATTGGATATTAGGAAAATTTCTTCACTGAAAGAGTGGTCAGGCATTGGAACAGGCTGCCCAGAGAGGTGGTGGAGTCACCATCCCTGGAGGTGTTCAAAAAACATGTAGACGTGGCACTTCAGGGCATGGTTCAGGGGACATGGTGGTGTTGGGTTGGCCGTTGGACTTGATGATCCTAGAGGTCTTTTCCAACCTCAATAATTCTATGATTCTATGATTCTATGAACTGGAGCATCTGACCTGACTGCTGACAGAAGTGGTAACCTCACAATCTCTTTTCCAGGCTGAGATCTTCAGTCTTACACCTAATTTTGACATAAAAGCCATTTATGGCATCCTTTTTCTTCAAAAAATGAATCCACTTTGTCTCTACTTTAGAAAACTAGTCCGATCATTATCCGCTTGTTTATGTCTCTTTTTTTGATAGCAAAAGATTCCATTTTTCCTGCGTTTTTGTACAAAGTTGCAATATTGTAAGTCATTTTATTTCAGGAGTTGTGTACCTATGCATACGTGCCTAGGGAAGAAACATTCCAGTACTTCAGTGTTTATAGACTAAGTCAGTTCTTCCAATGTGAGAGAAAGAGAAAAGGGCATTTTACAACTTCAGGTAGTCATGTCATTACAAATCTGAAATTACATTTAGATTTATATTTAACTTACAGTTCCAAATGGTATCTGTTCATTTTAAAGAGCAAAAGCTCTCTGCTGACATTCAACATTTCATTCTCCAGCTCACAAAACGCACTCAGATACCTAGTTAGTTAGTTTAATTTTTTTCTTTATGAAAATTTTTTAGTGTGTCTTGGATGCTTCTCGTACTGTGGGCTGTATGACCTTCTTCCATAAATATTATTTATTTGAAACTATTTAGATAAATGAAATGTCAATATTGAAACAAATGTTTGAACCATAAAATCTATCTAAATCTTTATGCAAATTTGGGTGGCCACTGTAGTATTTATTCATAATTAATTATGTACTATTTTTTTGCTGTTGTAATCCATGTAATGCTTATAATTTTAAGACCTGCATGGAGCAACACATATGTTCAATTGTTATTAACTGGAGGTCACCCAGTTCTGCGGGACTGCAGAACAAAGTGAAACATGCCAGTACAATTTTTCAGTCCTTAAGTAAGGACTGCTAGTCTTAGAGGGTGTAGAGTTCACCCTAATTCTTATTGTTAGAAGCAGGATATGAACACACTTAGAGTAAAATGTACCTTCATTCCAGGAGGTCCTGGGGGTCCCTGTGGAAAAAGACATATTTGATGTTATTTTTCCTCAGTATTGTATATTTTACATCTTATACTTCATATAATTTCATATAGTTATATTTGCATTTCAAGAATCAGGACTGAAACAAGTGAATCAAGCATGAAAGAATCTACTTACTATGCTCCCAGTCAGTCCTGGTAAACCTGGGGGACCTACTGGACCTCTTTCACCCTAAGGGGAACAAAGAAATTGGTTTTGTTTAGGGACCTTATGCCTGAGGGATGTTTTTATTTCAACACAGAGATGCTGTTATAAACATATGTAAATGTCACCTTTGTGCCATTACATCCTGGAATGCCAGGTGGACCAGGAGGGCCATCTTGTCCAGGAATGCCCTACATGAAAAGAAAGTAAAGAAATAAGCAATATTAGCAATAATCCAGGTCAGATGTCACAATTAAAACTTTGATGTTCTTTGTAAAAATACATATACTTCATACATACAGGAAGGCCTGGGTTTCCTGGAAAGCCTGATGCTCCTGGTGGGCCCTGCAATTGACAAAAACATAAACTGAAATGACAAACCCACGAAACAGTAACGATAAGCTGCAGCCTGAGTCACGTCTCCACTGGTGACAGTCAAAAAACAAGTTAACAGCTTCTTTTAAACTTCCTTGACAAAATAGCTCTAATCTTCAAAACCTCTCAAACATGGCACCTTAGTAATCGATAACTGAAAGCAATTTTTTATATTTCTTTAACTTTTTAAGCAGCAATATGGATTTCCTTCAACAGGAACTGGACCAGAGCGTTATGCACAGGAAAAAAGGAACGCAGAGGTGCTGTCTTCTACAGCCATCATTCCCAAAATGAAATTTACTGTAGGCACCTCTTCATAGCAGAAGAGGATGTTAACGCACTGTATAGATGCTTCTCTACCTTTCATACTCCACATCAGTTCATCCTTATTATCAAAAAACCTACCAGGTTGAGACAACTCTTTCTTCTTGAACAGCTTTCCAGTGTAATGAATCAGGAGTTTGACTTGGCGCATCATTTTCATCCTATCAGCTTATTTATTCATGCAGTATTTCCTAATACATGTATTGTGAAACAGAAAAGATGTATGGGAATCCTGTGCTCAGATAGTATATTTGCATCTTCCAAAACTTTATAATTGCTAAAATACAGTCTACTTGCACTGTAGCACACAAACACATTTGCTGGGAGATGCCAATTCACATCAACACTCAGGATACCCCAGGGAATCATGAACATCATAGACTGAAATAAGGATTTCTTGATCTAGCAGAATAGCCCCTCTGTTAACAGCTCAGAAACTGCAGTTGATTCAGTAAGTTCTATGTGCTGCAGCAACTGCAGGCAAATGGAGGACAAAACTGAAATGGCATTTGAAAATCTGTGGACTAGAGGGTATAGCTAAAAATGTATATATCATTACTGGTGGAGTCATTCGAATCCTCTTTCATCATTACATTATGAAATGTGAAAATGCTCAGAATGAGCTTGGCACCTCACAAAACCCCAGAAGACATGGCCCTGGCTAATATAATGTGCTAAAATAAGTGTTATATAAGTGCCACATTAAACAGAAATGTCAACAGGAAGGTTACAGGCATATTCAGAGCCTCTTCTAGCAAACTCAAGAGATCTTTGCCCCTGGCTTTAATTCGGCTCCGCACCCTGTGCACATTTTTAACATGTATGTGCTCATGGGTGGGTCAGCTTCTCTGCTGGAGTGCTTCAAGGAGGTTAGATGGTAACCATAAAGGAGAATTTTACATCAGGTAATAAGGTTGGTTCTTATTCAAGCTGGAAAAAAACCTCTTGGTATGTCAGAAAGGTATCTAAGACATACTAAAACCAGTGCTGTTGATGCAGTGGTAAGTACCAGGTGAAAATGCAAATGGACAAAGGCACTGACTGCCCAATACAGAAAGAACTTCAAAGGCAAAAGCAAGAATTTTGAAATTATTGTGCAGCCATTAATAAACTGAAAGAAGAGACTAACCCCTTCTTGCACTTGAAGGCAGCCATGGAGAGTTAAAGACATATAAACTCACAGACATCAGAATTGCAAAAAAGTAAGTTAGAACTCACTCTTGTTCCCTTTGTTCCTGGCAGTCCTGGTTCTCCAGTATCACCCTGCAAAGGAAAAGAGAGAGCTTTGTCTTTCCTAGGGACAACAATTTAGGGAAATCTGAGTGTTTAAATATTAAAGCTTAAGTTCTTACCTTAAGCCCTGGTGGCCCAGGAGGACCTTCAGGTCCTTGCATTCCAGGAAACCCAATCACACCCTGTAGTCCAGGCAAGCCTCTTTCTCCCTGTGGAAGAAGAAAACTCATTAGCAACTAAATGGCTGAAGCTGCTTCTTCAAGCAACCTATGTATCCCCTGTTTCTGTACTCAAGAAACCTGTTAGGCAGTAAGAAGCTACATATGACAGCAAACATTTCATGCTGGTATTTGAAAGAGGGATTATTATAAACAAAGAAATATTTCTGGTTCAATAATAAGTTGGCAGAGTCCAAGTGTGGCATAATAGAAAAGCACTTTTTGAATGTCAATGAAACCTTTTTTCTGTCTCCCTAGATAGCACTGTTCATAACATGTTTATACCCCTGGGATCAGGCAGGCCACTTTCCCTCTAACAATACTTACCTGCATTCCTACCGAGATACCACTAAACCCTGGTAGAAAATCTAACACCCTAAATCAGCAATTAAATTCCTGGAAACAGCAAATATCACTCTTCAGTCACTACTGTATGAATAGCCACTAGCACTCCTCCTCTTATGTATCATTCACAACAGATTTTGGAGACCAGGCTTGTCACATAGTCTTGAGTTTCACGGTAGTTCAGGGCCTGAGTGCTTCGAGATCCAGGATCTTCCCAAGAGGCTGAACTGATTGTATGTGTTATCCTTTAGGTTCTTCTTTAATGCTGTATGGGACATCTGTATTTTTTGTGCTATCCCTCTCCCTACAACCCCAAATGTATTTAAATCAGATAAATCTACAGGCAGAAAATCCATCCACACTCTAGATCAATATTGCAGCTATTACAGGTTCACTGTACTTGGACTCCCACTGAAACCAAGAAGAACACTGTCTGAATAAACGCTGCAAAACCTATACATAGGGGAGAGGGAAAAAATTATGCATGTCGAAGTTTGAAAACAGCAAATCAAGCGAATCAGAAGGCAAATGTCCCACGTAGGAAGTAACTAGAGTTGTCCTTTCAAGGTGTGGTATGAAACAGGGAGAAACACTTCATATTGTCCAAAAAATGTGGGAATATTGGATGAACAAAACATTAGTGAGCAACTGCAAAATGGAAAAGGTATATAAGTTTGGACAACAGCTAAAAAACATGGCACCTGTTTTAGAAACTCAAAACACAGACCAATTTTCAAAGGATACCAACATGGAAAAAAAATCAACCAGGTTCAAAATACACAAAAGGAAGCTATGCAAAGATTTAAGTGTTTTCAGCAAAACAGTGAGAGATGAGAATGCTATTTGTAATTAACAAACAATATAGTATTTGGATTTTAGGATGGTGTATAGCAAGAAACTTTTCTCTCGTTTGCTTACGACAAAGATTCCCAGTGATATGCTGGTAACTTGCATGGGTCAGCTGAGGACTGAGCACACAGGAGAAGAACATCTGAGTCTTGGAGAGCTCACTCTTCAAGTAGGTATCACAGGCATCTTGCAAAGAAACGGTTATGGTATGCAGGCAGAGGAAACCACGTATGACCCACGGACATGGTGCTAGTTACAGTTTCAGAAGATGAGAGGAACTGAAAGATTTGTGGAGTTACTGTGTTGATGTTGGTTTTTAGCTCCTTGGCTGGGATTTTGTTAAGATGAAGAGACAAAGGGGAAGAGAGGTGACTGATGGGTAAGAAGAGCAGAGCCAAGCAGGAAGGAGGGGAGAAAACTAAAACTGAGATGATAAGAGCATGAGGTAGTGAAATCAAAATAATGCTCATTTATTAAAATTTCCTGCCAGGAAAAATTCTCCTGCTGCCTCTCTTCTCCTTGCTCCCACAAAAATAATTTTTCCAATAAAAAGGTTCTTTCTGAGGCAAACAATCAGTGTTTCCTTGAAGTGCTGAAATGGCATGATCTCCTCTATTTAATCCCCAGTACTCTTTGTCACAGTTTGAAAATAAAGTTTGCTAGTAACCCAAATCCCAGGCAGTGTGTTAGACCGCAAAACACAGCAAAACAAAACAAACAGCAGAACAGCTGAAGAAATATATTTCTAGGTCAGCTGTAAGAGGTACAAAGTCCAAGTTCTGAAGTAATTAAAATTGTTTTGAAAAATATGTTAAGGAAGAATGTATCAGAATACAGGCCTCTGAATAAATGTTGAAGCAACTATCCTAAAATCTGAAGGCTATCTGAAATATTGAACAGATTACTGAGGTTCTTAAACCCATACTTTGGCTGGTTAATTGGCACTGCACTAACAAGTGTATCTTTACAAAACCAGATGTGTCACTTCAGACCAGGATTTTACACTGAACCCTGGGCACTTGCTCTTATGACCTGCTGGGAGACGGACTAAGGAGGCAGAAGACACTCAAGGACATAGAACAGCATTTTCCATTGCTGAAGAAAAGCACAACATCTGCAAATGAGAAGAAAACAAGATTACGTTGACACTTACAGAGAAATATGAGTCATATGCAACGCGACTAACACCTTATGCGCTGTCCATCTGAGGGTTTCAACACACTTTGAACCACTGCACCCTGCAATGCAGGGAAATAGTCCTTCCTCCATTCTTAGGGAAAGATAAAACTGAGGTTTACAGATCAGATTTTCACTTAGTCTAAGGCTCCCTTAAGACTGTTCTGGCACTGTAAAAGGGCCTTAATGTGCCTGTAAATCACTCACTAAGGTAACGAGCACTTCAGCTTGTGAAGGAGGTAAACTCGAGGCTTGAAATAAATAAAAACTTGGGCTTTCAAGGCAACTATAGTCAATTCTCTCAAGGCTGTCTTCAACCTCCCATGCTGCCCCGTCTAAAGGGTAAAACACAGCTGCAGGAACAGAGCCGAGACCATACTGAGTCACTTCGAGCTAAGATACACCCAGGTTTCTGTAGAAACATTTTATTTTACGGACTTGAACTGTTAGACCAACAAGAAAAATAACTGGCTATTTGTTCAGGACTTCTGGACATCCAGTCAAGCTATTGGATGTCCCAAGGCCTAGAAACCATAACTCCTGAGCATGTGGAGGACTATCCCAAACACTGCAGACTTGTGGTTTCTCATACTGGGACTGAGCTCATCTTCTTGGCTCTGATTTACCAGAGGGAAGTAAGGAAACGTAAAGGTGACTGTGGGTGTGAGAGTTGCCAGATCCCTCTCTGCATGAAACCTGCCACCCTGGCCACTTATTCTAACAGGGGAACATGGACTTACACGCTCTTACACCTCTCCCTCTACCCTGCCTTCCCATTTGATTTTACTGCAAAGTAAGTTTGGGGTAAGTAGTCCAAAGTAAGTACTGGGTAAGTAGTCCAAACTTGTGCAGTCTCAGGCTACACAGTTAATGGGACCTTACTCCTCCATGCCATTCACAGAAACTCAGAAGTTAGGACAACCTATTCCACCAAGACCCAGTAACAGATGTTACTAGGGATGTCTCCTGGGTTCCAGTCCCTTTCTTTAGTCCAGGTATTAGAGTGCCTCTTTGTATAATAGTCTTAGAAAACTAGTGTGCCAAAACTTGTAAGGAAAGAGGCAGCACTAATGAACAAAGGTCTAACTTCAATACTCCTGCTCCAGTTAGTACCAGCTTCCACTGTGAGGTGGTTTTTTTGGCATCAGTGAAACTACACTAAATTACAGTAAAATTCTATCAGTCTCAAAGTATCTACACTAAACAAGAAAGGACAGAAATTCTACCATCTAGAAGCTGTAAAGTCATGTGAATGCAGAGCTCCATGTGTCCGCATGTCACTGGGCAGATTAGCCTGCAGAGATCACTGGGGTAGCAACATTTGTACTGCTGCTTTCCTACCCAAAGTGGCTTGTTTGGAACTTCAAGCTCAGATGAAGCTATTGCTTATTACATTGTGCAGCACAGACATAAGCATGTCCTGAAGATGCCTTGCATTGCAAGGAAATACTTTGAGCAGCATCCTTTCCCTGCTTGCCTGCCCAGTTCCTTTCTTCACTCAATGTTCCAGCCAAACAGCCCAACAGCTAGTATTTGTACTACACTTATGCTGCAACTCATTAAGCATCCACACTACATAAATTGGCAAGCACCAGATCACCGCTGCTACCCCACTTATTTTTCGCTCAGCACTGAGATTTCTAGCTGCAATGCGTGAAGAGCATGAGACTGTGACTGCAAGGGCTATGTATTGTTCAAGTTCCAATATTCACAGCTGCCAAATCTTGGCAAGTAATATTGAAAGAGCTTCTGCTTCTTACAAATCAATTCATGAGACTCAAAAATTAAAACAGATGTAACCAAGTCATGTGTACCTCTGCTGATTCAATGCAAACTGTCAGAAAGCACAAAGGAGAATTCATTACTCGGCTCACAAAAATGAATATTCTGCTGCTCAGCTGCTGAAAATGCAGAGGTGCTATGTAAAAAGACAGCAAATGCTCAGTTGCTGTTGCACTCATTTAATAAGCAAGATACCTGTGTTAGTCCAGCTTTTGTGAAACGCATCCAAATGCCTTTGCATTAGATAGTTCAAATTAAAAGCAACTGAATGGACTTCTAAACAGAGGTGAATCTGTTAAGAGTGTAACTACATGGGCTGATATTTTTGCTGGCACCCACCCTTCCAGATTAGCCATGAAATGCTGTTTGACACATGGAACAACTGCAGATTGCTATGCAAGAGAGTCACATGAAGCAAGCAGTTTCAGAAGATTCAGCTGTAATAAATTAAGTGCTGATGGGGAAGAAATAATCACCAACCCATTATAAATTACTTCCCCTATTATTTTGTTTAGGGACTGCTGGACTGGGAGATTTTAGACTTGAGAGACTGGTAACATGGCTATAAATCAACTGTTTCCAGAAGTGTGGGCTCACAGGGCGTCTGGGCCCGTACAAACATGATGTTCTCAGGCTCTCCAGATACTCAGGCACGTGGTGAATAACAACGTGCAGATCTTCCCAAAGCCATTTGAAAGATGCTTCGTTTGCCTCTGCCAGCAATCACCCTGCAGCTGAGATGGCAGGACAGACACATGCCTGCCCTTCAGCCTAAAAGGCATAAAACTCAGTCTTAGGGAGAGATGTCAAAAGGCAGCTGAACAGGACTACCCAGCAAAGATGGTTCTCCTCTTCCTCCTTTTAAAGGGATAGTGCCACCTCACCCTTCTTTACACCAGCTGGTATGATTGCCTCAGCCTCCACCACACCAGTTCAGCTCATTAAATTTACTCACTTTTATTTAGCGAGTGAGCTTGCTCTGGCCTCAGTGAGCTGAGGAGCTCATCAGGTGGCCAGACAGCTACCAAAACCAATGCGAGGAGGACACAGCAATGCAGGACACAGGGCGGAAAGGCAGAGAGAGCAGCTTCTCACACCAGCGCAGTGGGGTTTGCTGGAGGTCATCCACTAGAGCTCCTCAGCTGTGCCTTCACGGCAAGAGGAGCTGAGCTGGAAGCCAAAAAACACTTGACCTTGCCAGAGAGCTGTCTTCAGACCAGTGCTGCTGCTGACTCCAACTTTGTTATAAGCTCAGACTTTCTCTCTCACAAATACATATGCTCTCCTAAAAGCTGATGTTCATTGAACTAAAATGCCACCAAGGGTACATGTGGCAAAGAAATGCAACTGCTTCAAGATGAAAACTGAGGATGCTGTTTCCAAAAAGAGAGAAATAGGCCTGATAATTCAGCATTCTTTTCTGTTTTTCTCCTATCTTCAGTCTCAGTTTAGAAACAGTCTCAAACATTGCCTAGGTGCAACTCTTAACAAGAAAGTCCACGATCCAAAACATTCATCACACCTTGATGCTCCAGCGTGACCTTGTAAAATCTACAGCGATGCACAACAGTCTTGCAATGCACTACATGGTTTCTACCCAGACTATCCCAAGCCACATGAGAGGTGAATGCAGGCTCTGTATTTGTTCCTTCAGCTGATGTAACTGAGAGCGCTCGAGTGAATTGGCTTCGAGATGTCAGACCAGTAATTACACTGCACAGTGGGAAACACTATTGCGTGATCCGAGTAGCACTCTCAAGTCACTCTGTTCCTCTCCACACCCTTTTAAACATGTGTTACAGAATTGTAATTGGCTCAGTGATACATTAGTGAAAACACAGAGGTGGGGAATATCCAAGTCTTTTTTAAAAGAGTATTTTTAACCACCAGAGGGAGCACCGGCCCTGAGTATCTTTCAGGATTAAAATAAACTTGTAAAATAAATATCATCTGTTTGTCCTCAGCTGCACTTACCATTTTCAGTATTTTATTGAAAGTGTGAAGTGGATATCAGTCAAACAGAATTATTGCTATATGCTCACAGAGCAAGCGTCCTCAGATGCACTAAGGATGCTTAACATTATAAAATTCCCACTGCACATCCTTCAGCACTAGAATCTATTTCTGCTATAGCTATACAATTCTGGAGCCACATGAGTAACAAGTAATTAATTACACAAACATAACTGTGAAGACATGCAAAGAATCTGTGTAGGAGCTCTGTAAAGATCTTGGCTCACCCAGAAGTTTTGGGGCTGAGCCCCTGACAGTATGCAGAATGGAAGAGGGGAGCCAGGGGGGGTCGGGTGGGGGGAGAGTCAACAAAGCCTGGATTCTTGCACTGCCAGGAAGCATCTGAGAAAGCTCACTCACATGAAAACATGAGTCCAGCATTTCTGGCATGACTAACAGAAGGAGCAGCCATGACAGTTTTACGTGACCTGCACAGCTCCACAGTCAGGCTGGCTGCGGGCTGGATGAGTACCCTGCACAACTTCAAGCAATACCAGGGTTGCTCTATGTTATACGCAGACACGTATGTTGACAAAGAGCTACCCCAAGAGCTGCTGGGGAATAGCACTCTCTAGTCATGCCCTCTCTGCCACAGTGCTAGTTCTGTCATCTCCTTCTCCCTTTGCTCCCCTCACAGTGACTTTCACCTGTGGGATTCCTTCAGTCCCACAGTTAAACCAGCTCTCAGGCTGCACTTTGAGGTGGGAACACTGAGAAGTGCCTACTTATGGTGCAAAAGACAGTGCCATATAGGTTCATATACATAGGGGCAGAAGCTGCACTCTGATCACCAAATGATGGCATCTCACTCCGCTCCGTTTTTTCACTCCCTGAAAGGATTACTCTTCCTACTGTGAAAGTATCCGTTCCTGATCCTCGTGGATTTACAACACTGGGGAACCTGTGCAGCTTGGTACAAAATGAACCCAAACCTCCAATAGTGAATCTATCTGTATAAACATTTAATTAGAGAGCTGTTCCAAGTTTACGGTTCAGGGACTGAGCCTGTGTCTCTGCCTCCTAAATATGAAAGAATGCTTAGACTGAAAGCATATGTCAATGTCGCCTCATGGCTGCACAGAGCATTCCTCAGGAAGCTGCTAAGTGCTTCCCAGGAGTATAAAAATAGAAATAATGATCTTTGATTACCCTTTTCTCCACATATCAGTATGTATGTGCTTAGTTGGTGTGCAAGTAAGTGGGCGGATATATAGTGTGTCGGAATTTGATTTAGAAGCTGAATAAGAAGTAAAATAAGCTGAGTGAAGTAAAATTAACATTCAAAAGTCAGTCATGGCTATGGGCTCAGCCTCCATTTAATTAGTGTCAAGCAACGGGTTGCCTATCAGCATCGTACAATTTCAGTTAAACCAGCTATAACTAACGGCCCCTCCCTACATAATTTACCAAGCCTTCTTGATGTAATTGCTCTTCTTGCTCACCCCATAGTTATTCCTCATTTTCCAACTGCAGTAGTGGATTTTTTCAATGGAGGTGCCCAAATTTCACTTTTTAGGACTTCTCGAGCCATGGACACTCTTAACTTAAGCTCTCAATGTTTTCTTATCTTTGTGTGTCTTTGGCTGATGTACTTTTTGTGTGATATTTGACTCCAGCATAGATAAATGTTACAGATCCAGAAGTAGCTAGGATGCTGATATTTGTATTTACAGGAAAATATTATTTTGCTGTTTTCCCTCCGTTGAAAAAAAAAAAAGAAAAAAGAAGAAAAAGTCACTGAAGTTTAGTGAGGTACATGCACCTTTCATTCATTCACAAAAGATAGCATGCGTGACCCCTAGTTTGAACATATTATAAGCCAGTAGTCCACCTCAAAGTGTGGTTGAGGGCATGGTATATGAAGGATAGGAATACAAAGACAAGACTAACAGCACAGGCCAATAGACAGCAAATGAACTTTATTTTCCAGCTGTGGAAGTCTGTCTGCACAAAGCTTGGCAGTTTAACACCAAGGTATGTGGTTTGTTGTCTTTATGTTTAAACTTTTCTTGGTTTTTGAAAAAAAAAAACCAAAAACCAAACCACAGAGCTCATGATGTTTCAGGAGGAAGTCACACAAACTTTTTACCAAAGGTATGCATGGGTTTTTCCAATCTTTTTTTTTCTTTTTTTAAATCAGACGTGGGCCAAGGAGCCTCTTCCCATCAGTTAGAGCCACCGGGAATAGAAGAATCTCAAAGAACCACGAAGGAAGAGGACGCTTGAAGGACAAATGAGTTTGCAGTGTAAAAAGAAGGAAATTCTATCACCTGGAGATAGGTTGAATCAAAAGGGTACTATATTTCCCACCCCTTCTAATCATCTGTTGAACTCATTAGGCCTGAGTAACTCTTCCTTTGTTTTATTGCACATTGTGTTAAACCACTTCCACTGTTGAAGGTCCAAGAATATAAGGGGTAAAAATGCTCCACGCCCTTCCTTCTTCATTAGTGAAAATTATTTAGCATTTGTTTGCATTTGGCATTGTTTAAAGGCTCACATTTAAAGATTAAACAGCAGAAAAAAAGGGTCTTGAAATTTTCAGGTTTTTTAAATTTATTTTTGTTCAGATGCTAGACCTGGAATGAAATGTGACATTACATGCAAGTTTTATTCTGTTGCCAAAGGTTTGTCATGGACATATTTACAGAAAATAATCTCTTCCATAAATAGTAAAAGCATGGACAGCTGGTCCTAGACAGTACAGACCGCAATAAAGTTCTCATAATGAAGTAGCTCATATCTTAGAGAGTACATGTCAGTACTATTCTAGACAGTGCTATTCCAGCTGCTTTTTGGGGTTAGGTTTGAAATGGCACTTCTAAAGTTTTAAACATTTTGAAAGTTGCATAGGAGTAAAATACCTTTCCACAAAAGCTAGAGGAAATATTCTAGCTTCTGATTTTTTATCATGAAAGTACCAGAAGGCAGATAACATTGTGCCTCAAAAGTGTATATCGGTGTTTCTTCAATTTAATCCCTAGAGTCTCTTGACTCAACCAGAAGCATTGGAGAACAGACACTAAAATATAATTTTTTTCTAGTACCTTCAAGGTTGTTCAGGCCAAACCAATTAAGCTGTCAAAGATGTGATAATCATTAATATTACTGAAAAACAAATATTTTCCTTATTTTGACATTGTGGAGGATATCAGTATCATTACTTGTTGGTGAATGCCAACCAGAAGTTCTTATACAGCTTAGTAGGTGTCTGTAAGCTTTTCGACAAAAAAAAAAAAAAAAAAAAAAAAAAAAAACAGAAGGCAAGGATGTGTAAACGTGCCTGTCAGAATACACGAAATCCGTGATGTACGACTGCCACCCAGAGGAGCCGGCGGGGAAGCGACACAGCCGCGGGATGTGGGATGTTGACAGTCACAGGGGACAGCTCTTCACCCGCGGCGCCCTCGCACTAGCCCGCCGATCTCCTCCGCCCTTCCCGAGAGCTGGCTGTGCCCCGTGACAGGTAGGGTGCAAAGACAGTTTTGGTATTCAAAAGTTTGTACCTTGCCTACAGCTGGAGAGTGTCACTTTTCCAAGTGCTAGCCTCTTCCTTTTTTTTTCTGAGCTAAAATTCGTCTCTCAGCTCTCATGCCATTAAATTAAGTACATTTAATACCTAGAACTTCCTAAAGAGATCCCTTTGGAGGAGTTCTATGAGGCTGTATGTGTCCTTGCTGGATTTCCAGCTTCCATCTCCCCATTTTCAGATAGAAATGAAGTTTGAGTGGAAGATTTGTAATCGCATCCTTAACTCACCAATCTCGTTAGAGGTGCTGCATACAGCCGGCAGCGGCACTGCCTTCTCTGTTCACGGTTCCACTATACCAGCCTCTGGTGTTCTTCCCTTTTTTTCACCTAACTCCTGACGTTGGAGTCAGAGGGCACTTTAGACTGCCCCTCTGTGCTAGAGTCCCTCCCCTCCATTACTGATACTTAAACCCGTCCATTTTGCAGTTCTGCAGTGTCTTTGCTTGGCAGTTGAGCAAACCGTTCTAACAAAACCAAGGGTCACCAAACACCCCCACCCCCCCCCCAAAGCTTTTAGTATTCTGCTAACTAGCCATGAAATACTTCTGTTGCATCCATTTACAGGCAGTAACAGTGTTGAATGAGAAAAGAGTGAGAGGACATCCCATACGATGCCAGTGTCTGTGTTCACTCACTCACGCAGCTCAGTTATTTACTTTAACTGTACACTGATCTTTGACACAAGTCTTGGTGAGAATTATTTTTGTTGGCATATCAAAACATTTAAAAATGCTGCAGCTGAACTTCAGTGGAAGCTGTCACATGCTTTCTTTAAGAGCTATAAAATTTATGGGGTAGGTTTTGCCATTCTAGTTTCTCTTAAATATTCTAAGGGTTAGAAACATGATTTTCCGGATGGGATTCTAAGTTGCTTTTCCCTGGGCTTTACCTTAATTTTGCTTTTCTTCTGTTGTTAAAGATGATACAGGAGAAGATTTTACCTGTTGCTGAAAGCTAATAATTATTTTCATCCTTTAAGTTAACGTTCTTTGCTATTTTATCTATAACTGAATTTACTTATTGTTCTGCAAAACTTTCTCAGGCATTATACTTACCTGAAAGGAAACGTAAATCCTTTTTAACATCTCTTAAGAATGCTTTCTCAGCTGTTCTTGCTTCTTCTATAATACTAAGCTTCTTTCTTGGCTAAACTAAAGAGGTTCCCCAGATGGTTAGGAACTTGCTAGTGTGATAAAGTACTCCACTATCACTTTTTTAGCAGCTACTTCAGGTTTCCTCTTTGAAAAATCCCACTTTCATGCTGCTGCTTCCTGTTCTGTCTCCTTCCAGTCATATATGGTTACAAGTTTTGCTATTGCCTCTGCTGGAAGTGTTTTTGAGAATTTTCTATGAAATTTGGCTTTTTACCCTTTCTTAATGAAATCCAAACTTTAAGAGAATTCCTATCTGCTTTTCTGAAAGCCATCATCATATGGCCGGATGTTTTCAACGACTAATGTAAGTTATGACCTCTCACTGAAAGCATAGGTCTAAAATCTGAAATAGAAGGTAGCTGAGCAAAGAGAATCAACCAACTACCTACCACTAGTATGAGATACAAAAAAAAAACCAAAACCAAAACCAAAACCAAACCCCCAAACCACTTTTTGCCCTTGGCTAGGAAGACTAGAAAATGACTTAAAGAGATTACCATATTATTGTGGTTCCCTAGTAATAATTATATATGCCAAGGTTGCTTCTTGTGAATACCGCTAGAGAGAAAATGCAGGCAGAGACTGATTATTAAGTGCATCAAGTATTAAATTCTTGTGTGGGAACTGATGTATCACAGAACTGCCAATTATACTGGCTGGCTTGGTCTGAGATTCCCAGCAAACACAATATAAATTGAATGGCAGAATTATTTAAAGAAGTCTGAGGGGTAAACTACAGAATGTAGCTACTGCTGTTCCCCAGACATATGCTGTCCCAGACCCATAATCTACACCCACAAAACCCTGTTGGCATCATTAGCATTACGGGCAGTAAGATGAACATACAGAAAGCAGAAGCAGACTGCAGGTGCTGTCAAGTGTTTGACCAGATACTAAAAAACTGCAAGCTGGGACATAAGTTTTATAATCACTATGTAGTCAGTAGATACTGGAAGTGTGACTCTGTTTGCATGGACCAGATTCCAGACTACACATGGGCATTGCACAGGCACTGGGCAGCTCCGCTTCCCAAGCATGCAGATTTCAGAGAAGTGGAGATCTTATAGGTCTTTTCTCATCTTACTTTGATCTCACATTTGGGAAACTTTAGTGACTTCATTGGAGGCTCACATGCTTCAGATCAAAATAAGGCCCTGTAATCCTTCAAGAAACCATAATGAAGACATACGCTAACAGCAGCTGTACAAATGTAAAATCAAACTCTGTGAGGCTTGAGAGCATGTTTTGTTCCATGAAGAAATGCCTGAGATTATTATATCAACACCTTTACAAGCAAAGATGAGCAGCTGGCAACAGCTGCTTAGAAGGTCATATTATGCCAACTGAAATACTACTGTGTGAAAACCTTTAGAAGTCAGCTCTGAAAACTAACTTTGAGCCTACCCCATCACATAGTATTACTGGGATATCTGCTTTTATAGCACTCTTTCCATAGAGATAAATTCTTCAGTGTAATCCACTAGTTTGTGTTAATAAAAGATATGTACCATACTGAGTACGAAAGTACATCTTAATATAGAAAATGTTGCCAGAGACATTCGGTTTCATTTGGGCAAACAGGACAAATGGTTCCAATGATTATTTCAAATTAAGAAAATCTGATGGCTCCAGATGCCACTTAGCAGTTTAGTCTGCCAACTGGAAAACTGTAGAAAACTTGTAATACTTAGCATACCCCACTCAATATTATTCAAAGTCTCTTGACATCCCATTCTTTTCAAGAATAGCAGCTTTGTTGGTGTGCTCTCTTTATGAAACATAAATGTTCTTTTCCCCTGATTTGAATTAAAAGGATTATTTTACTCCAAGTGACATAAAGGGTAAATCAATAAAAATACACTACTGTCACTGCAGAATTGACACAAACATTGTGACAATGATTTCTGAAACTATTTATCAGCCACAAGTCTTCCTGAAGAACACCAGATCT
The DNA here is from genome assembly GCA_031468815.1 of Morus bassanus. Lineage (NCBI taxonomy): Eukaryota > Metazoa > Chordata > Aves > Suliformes > Sulidae > Morus > Morus bassanus. The sequence continues at coordinate 66,338,091 of CM062568.1, forward strand.
GCAGCTGATCAGCATCTTTGCTTATTTTATTACGCTTTTCTGATTTCCCCCTTTCAGGAATGATTAGATGATTTCATGTTACCTATTGGTCTTTTCCAGACTGCAAACACAATCTTGCCTCCCACATTGCCCATCACCCCTCTTGTCCACTTTACGTCCCTCTCTGGGATGTATAATTTAGCTGTGTTTTCCTTTGCATCCTCAGTTCATCGTCTTTCCAACTCAGGCATGAACAGGTGCTGTACACAAGGTAAGTTTCTACAGCAGCCATTTAAATAGAAACACTGAGCAAAACTATGGAAGAACTGATTAAAACCAAATAGCAAACATTGACATGAAATAGTGCCAATGGAAAGTGTAAAAATGAACATTCTTGATTAAAAAAGTCTCGATGTTGCTAATACAGGTTGAATATGAAAAGCATAGATCTAGTGATTACTGATTTGCTCCACTAGAGGAACTGATTTTTTGCCCTCTGCTATATTGTTAAGGAAACTCCAAAGTACTTAATAGTGATCTTGCCACTGACTGATGGAACTTCTCTCCAACAAGGGGGTTTATATTGTTTTAACTCATCAATATTACAAATATTTTTGCTCTATCTTTTGATTCCTAAAATGACAGGAAAAGCCTTGGAGGCCCTCCCAGTCTCATAAACCTTAAACAAACCAAAACAAATATACAGGGACACAGTCAACTGGAACAGTCAACTCTTCATTTCCCAGAGAAAATGGAGAAGCACAATCACTTGCAGACAGCAAAACCACATGTGACTTTTAGACTGTATGAGTGTGCAGGAGAGAAAAGACTGGTCACTGCTCCTGTTGATGGGAAACCACAGAGATGTCCCAGGAACTTTCAGCCTAAGCCAGTAACAGAGCTACCAGGCTTCCAGACCCAAAATGGCTCAAGCAAAGCCAGTTTGTGTACTTCTGCAGCATGGTCAAGCCACATGGGGAGAATGCACCCATCAAGGGAAATGGAGAAGTAATATTTATATAGTTATAATAAAACAGATACACTCTCAGAATTAGGCAAACAAAAATATGCCAATATAAAACATTTTGCTCAAGTTTTCTTACATCTCAAACAAAAAAACCCTCAAAAGCAGGAGTTACATAAGAGATAATTCTATTCTTATTTTCTATTTTCTTTCAGAATTTCCTAGCAGAGATTTTTTTTTAAAGTGTAATACTTCATGTGCAATGACAAAATCACATTTGATATTCTTGTGACTTTAACTTTTAACGGGTAATGCTGAGGCAGGGCAACTATCATAAGGTATTTATACTAAAGAATGAGAATTTATACTTTAATGCATTCTAACTGGTAAGTGTTAGAAGACTAATCATTCTGTATTAGTTACGGCAAAGTTCCAGTGTTACCTCCATTTATGCATGTTTCTGATATGGAGTAAAATGAGTGTAAATGGTCATGAATGAGAGAATGAACATTCCTGGAAAAAGTCAGTGCATGGAGAATTTTACTCGGCTCTATATAGCCTTTGTTCTAAATGGTAATTAAATGCTTAACATGTTTTTTCTACACACATTAATGGCTAGAACTTCGTATCTCCACAGCTGCTTGAAATTGTTCTCAAAATCTAGGTAGGCATAAAAGAGAAAACATAGCCTCTGACTGCTTCTGAGTAATGCAATAAAATGTAGGCAAGCATTCAAAACTCTAATAAGTTTAAACAGATCGCACACTTTAGTGAGGTTAGAAAGAACAGTCAGTAATTATGCAGAAAGCCAAATAAAAAGTGTAAGAGGAAACAAATGAAGAAGTTTTAGGCTAATCTATCTAATGGAAAACAGTAAGGTATTATCTATTATTGTATTATTTTAGCTATATTACGTTTTTCTAAGATTTATGCACCTTTTGTTTGGCAAATACTTGATACTTGACATTATATAGCTTAAAATAACAGCCTGATGTTCAGTGTAATAATAAAGGCTTTATAGGATAAGAGCCATCTGTTGCAATTACACTCACTTTCTGAAATTTTCTAAAAGTGATGAAAACCCTTAGACTTTGTCTATTATATGCCCTTGATAAAGCATGAGTCATCTTAAAGGAGTTTGGCATAGAGATGCAATTTTCATGGAAACAGCCTAATGAGAGAACATATTGAATGTATTCTAAACATGGCCATCCAAATGGTCATATTGATGAAAAGATTCTCAAATGAGAGAGAAAAATATGGCAATATAATTTAATCTTCCACGTCTGAATTGCTTTTGGGTAATATTTCTTGGGCATTTCACAGCTTTTAAGTCAAATACTATTTTCAGCACTTTTTCTGGTGAGATCATTAATATGATGATTTGGTCAAATGTATTTTAATTAAACCCCACTCTCAAATTGTAGGGTCTGGAACTTCTTCCCACACTACAGTAGGAAATATATCTCCAGATGTTAATAATTAAGGCATTAAAGGGTAAACCCAGCACCCACTTCTGCAGCTGCCAAAGCTCCCACAGCAGTAAACTGGTGCGGTTACGTTGCTGAAGAGTGTAGGTGGATTGGAAAAGGCCCTTCAGCGTTTGTGCACTTCTGCACAACATGGTAGCCAGATCAAAAGGGTTTCCATTGTAGGCAACATGTTGGCTGTGGATGGTGCAGGGCCAAATGATATGTACTTCCCACACAAGTGGCTACGTGAGAAGTGGAGAGCAGATGTTCTCTAACGTGGTGTCCTGGGGTACCACAAGAGCTGGGCATGGTGGCCCTCTTCTGGCCTGGATGCTAGCTAGTATCAGTCTTTCTAATCAGTCCTTCTCTGATTAAGCAACATTCATGTAGATCTCTGAGGTAACAGGTACCACTTCTGATGTCTGCGTTAATGGGAACCATGTTTAGCAGAGACATGTTTCAAATCCAAATGCATTGGCTAGAAAGATCATTTCTAGAAATATTACAGAGGTAAGCAGGAAGGATGCTTCCCTTACTTTCCCTCACCAACTTCTGTCTTCAGGCCGGGGACTGGGTAGCCTGCTTTCCTTATTCTAGACAGGCATTAAATGTACAGAATTGGGATGAAAAGATGCACTAGGCTAAAACAAGGGTGGGGGGCAGATGTTTTTAAATAAAACTCAGCTTTCTGTTCAAAATCCTAAGTACACATTTGAAAGCCTCAGAGTGTTAATGTAATGAGCAAGCACTGATATACATGGATCTGAATCAAGTTACTTCTAAATGCATTCCAAAATACCTTCAAATGCCTTTCTTCAATACTGTTTTCTAGGTGTAACTATTCATTCACCTGTCTAGATGTCTCTAATGTCAATAATTCAATTTCCTACACAGTCCAAAAGTATGTAAATATTTCACTACACACATGTTAAAAGTCAGAGAAGTTTGTGATGGAACCCATTAGGAAGAGTGCAGAGTACACTGACTTGCTGGACAAGTTTGCGTGAGATCTGGAATTTACTATGACTTCTGTTGCTATGGACTGATATTTGTCTCTCTTCCACACTTTTAAATAGCCTACATTAATTTGAGGTAGTTTTGGCTTCTAGCATATCAGACAAGCACCTATTTCTTTCAAAGAGAACTTTTTGAGATTGGACAACGCAAATGAAAAATGCCAGCAAGAGCTCTAGGAAAGAGAGTTAGAATTGCAGCCGGGAATAAATGCAGCGTAAGCTTTAATACAATTTATTTCCCCAAACTATCATTTTTTAAAATGATGTAGTTACAAGATGCTGGCATACTCTACGAACTGAAAACTAATGGCTTTCAACAAGAGTTATAATATCTCTCTCATTCTGCAATGATTCATTTGTACTTGTTACTGAAAAATAAGACCAAGATATCAAGGAATAAATTCAGAGTTCTGAACCTTTCCCAAATCTTTGCTTTATTTGTTTTTAATATATAGCTGTCTTTTATTAAACAAGTATTAATGGGTCATTAAAAAAAGGAGACTCCATCTAAATGATGTTTTGAACCTCAACTCTTTTCATCTGTCTTACAAATTAATCTATGTTCTGTTACAAAGAAAATTATCTTTGCATGGGTCCCCAATTAAGTAATTTACATTCTTTGTTCTGGTAAACACCAAAGAAAAGCCACCATCAAACATCCTTAAAACCCTCGTCCGTAAATATGCAGCGATCACATGTGAGACCATGTAGAACACCAGCTGTGTATTTATTTTAAAAAAACAAAACAAACACCCCAAAACAGAAAAACAAACACCCCACTCCCCCACCCCGCTTCTTCTAAGCACTTGGTTGGATGACCTAAACAACTTACCTCAAAAAATGTTCTCACTGCAATCACAGGATGATAAAACCTTTGGCTCACACTCATTTATAATGGTAGATATACAGTACATGTGCATGCAGAACAGACCACACTGTAGATTAAAATCTCTACAGCAAAATTGGAAGAGATAAGGAGAGTGATTGAATGTCTACAATATTTACAAAAGCAGGTAATTTACAGGGGGAATTCATGGAATGCTTAAGTATGCTATATTTTTTCTTCACTGTTACTGCTTTAAAAGAAACCTTTAAAGTGCCTTTTCTGTTTCATACTCTGAAAGTTGGATAGCTGAATGGGAACTTTAAAACTCATTTGCAAGGTTCTGTCAAAAAGTTTTAATTTTTTTTTTCTTGACCTGAAACACTTTGCTGTATTTAAGTTGATATTAACATCCTTCTTCCTATTGCAGGTCATTGCCTCCTAGGGCTGACCCTAGTCAGGCTATGTTGCTTTTGATGCATCACAGCCTTCCTGGAGAGCAATCTGCACAGCAGGCTGAGGGGAGCACTTCTGAACTGACCTGCTCGCATCACTTCCAGAGGTGGTCAGAATCTCAAGCCAGGACCTCTGCTACCCACTGAAAAGACTGGAGGTGAGGTGTAGGAAAGGTGAGAGTGCCAGGTTAGCATCCCGCTCGATGGGGAAAGAGGGAGGGCATGGCCAAACACCAGGCTAGGGGTTTCACCCCACAGTCAGGGCGTTTTGCTGTTTCCCACACCTGGTCCTCCTGCTCTCTGCTGCTGCGGACACTCAGCTGGTTGCTTTTTGGAAATCCTGCTGAAGAGCTTGTGGCCTGGCCTTGGCAATGCCCCATGGTGGTGCAAGTGTTCACTGAAACCAACGGCTCAGCTGCCTCCCAGCAGATTATAAACCATGCGGTTTAGCAAGATAATGAAGTAAAGACAGCTGGCTCACTCACCTTTTGCCCTTTTACTCCACTGCAGTCACATTTTCCACAACCGGAACAACCCTGAAAATAAAAGAGAAATTGAGAATTAATTGTCTGAACTGGGTGACAGGTAGAACATACTGCAATGAGCCAGGGACGTCAGCACCACCATCCAGGCTGTAAGGCTGGTCAGCATGGGGAATGTTCGCTTAAGCCCAACACAATACTCTGTTATTTTTATACAGATGTTCACTTCTGGTCTCAGTCACAGTCCAATAAAAGATACTTTTGTAAAAGAAGAAAAAATCCTGCTATTGTCTTTAACTCTAGAAATATGTTATATTACTTCTAAATCGTTGTCTTTTGGGCTACCATTTAAAAATAACTCATTGTTATAGAATACACACATACTCTGCATCTAGCAATATGAATGTCTCAACTTAAAACAAGTGGATTCTCCTCTAGGATCCTATATTCATACATTCAAAGCCCAACAGAATATTTAAAATAAAATCAATCCAGTCGTAGAAGCATCTCTTTAATATGGTTGCTAATGAATGGCATGCATTCTGCATAAATGCTTAATTTCTATAAATATGTGTCATTGCTTTGAGGAGAAAGGGATAGTGAAGCTGCAGTTCTTGATTTATCTTTGTGGTGGGTTGTTCCTGGCCAGACGCCAGGTGCCCACCAAAGCCACTCTATCACTCCCCTCCTCAGCTGGACGGAGGAGAGAAATGTAATGAAAGGCTTGTGAGTCAAGATAAGGGCAGGGGGAGATCACTCACCAATTACTGTCATGGGCAAAACAGTCTCGACTTGGGGAAATCAGTTTATTACCAATCCAATCAGAGTAGGGTAATGAGAAATAAAACCAAATCTTAAAAACACCTTCCCCCCACCCCTCCCTTATTCCTGAGCTTAACTTCACTCCCAATTTTCCCTATCTCCCCCCGAGCAGCGCAGGGGGACGGGGAATGGGGGTTGGGGTCAGTTCATCACACGCTGTCTCTGCCACTCCTTCCTCCTCAGGGGAGGGCTCCTCACACTCTTCCCCTGCTCCAGTGTGGGGTCCCTCCCATGGGAGACAGTCCTCCATGAACTTCTCCAATGTGAGTCCTTCCCACGGGCTACAGTCCTTCATGAACTGCTCCAGCGTGGGTCCCTTCCCCGGGGTGCAGCCCTTCAGGAACAGACTGCTCCAGCGTGGGTCCCCCACGGGGTCACAGGTCCTGCCAGCAAACCTGCCCCACCGCGGGCTCCTCTCTCCACGGGTCTGCAGGTCCTGCCAGGAGCCTGCTCCAGCGGGGGCTTCCCACGGGGTCACAGCCTCCTTTGGGTATCCACCTGCTCCGGCGTGGGGTCCTGCACGGGCTGCAGGTGGATATCTGCTGCACCGCTAACCTCCGTGGGCTGCAGGGGGACAGCCTGCCTCACCACGGCCTTCACCACGGGCTGCAGGGGAGTCTCTGCTCCGGCGCCTGGAGCGCCTCCTCCCCCTCCTTCTTCACTGACCCTGGTGTCTGCAGGGCTGTTCCTCTCACATATTCTCACTTCTCTTCCCAGCTGCAATTACACAAGCTTTTTTCCCCCTTCTTAAATGTTATCTCAGAAGCACTACCACCATGGCTGATGGGCTCGGCCTTGGCCAGCGGCGGGTCCGTCTTGGAGCCGGCTGGCACTGGCTCTGTTGGGCATGGGGGAAGCTTCTAGCAGCTTCTCACAGAAGACACCCCTGTAGCCCCCCGCTACCAAAACCTTGCCACGCAAATCCAATACAATCTTCTACACTTAAGGAGAAAAATAACAGACCTGAAGCATACCAGTTTTGTTTCTATTCTGAAAACAAAAACTGCTGCCTACACCCTTTGGGTGTTTACCTTGAGATCTCTTAATACTGATTTATGAAATTTTTTAATCAGTAATTGGCAATCATCAGATAGGAAGATAATAGTTTTTAAAGGAAATTAAATTCTGGTATAATTACCACAGGAAACTATATCAACAAGTATCTCTGGACATACTTTATGAAATCATGTCAAACCACAGCCTCTAAGAGAGCAAACTGCTCCTAATGTTAAATACTAGATATGGAGGCAACTGTTAACATTTACTGGCCAGGCAATGACTAGCTCCAGGGTTCTGGTCCGTTTCTTACATCTACCACATTTCAGGTGATCTTCTTTCTTTCTTGCCCTCTATAATGACTAACTGTAACTGTCATTATGATAGGGAACCTTCCACTCAGTAAAAACAAGTTCATTGCAGCAGGAGAATCTATAGAAAATGTATAAAAACATAACCAGCCTGAATTATTTTCCAGTATATACTACAGAGATCCTTGTTTTCTGAAAGGCTTTCCTTAGGACAGCACCACTTCATGGGGTTTCTACACTAGAAAAACTAAAGTCAAAATACAGCCAACTTGTACCTCCAGAAAATGATGGTGCTTCAGCATAGATGTTGACAGACTCCTAAGTCTATCTGGATTAAATGAAATTCTGGAGGGCAGGTGGACAGGAGGATTTGGGAGAGGGACATTTTCATCTCAAGAGGGAAGGAAGGTGGACTGCGCAGCTGGCCTTGCTAGTCCTGACAGCTGATCTCATCACATGAAGTATTCCTAAGTGCCACTTCCCTCAAAAGTGAGGGAGAGAAGATCTTGCTGTAGGTGCTTGAGGAAGGGAGCTTAATATTAATAAATGCTACTAAAAGCTTTCATGCCTTTGTTCACATAAGCCTTAAGATGGAGACTTGAGAGATTTGGGGGTTAGTTTGTTTGGATCGAGTCGATAGCAACCAAAAGATTGGGATTTCTGTGACATAATCATAAAGAGCCACTCATTTTTTTGCAAAACATGAAAGGTGACAACATATGAGAGAAGTCAGATTAACCGATGCACAGGTAAAAGCTTACAGTCGCTTTGCGTTACCAAACTATTTCAGTGCACTCAAGTGCATCTGGGCTACTCCCCCCTTTTCCTCCTCATAATCCAGAAGCAACCGGTGAGTAACTCAGCAGTCTAGCGCTTTTACTGCTGTCATGCCCCTCAGAAACAAACTTGGAGGAAAACAAGCAAACATTTGTATCACTGAATATTCCACCAACGCACAAGAGATCTTTCAGCAGCCCCACTAAGCCATTATCCAGAAGCAGTCAGGGACGGCACTTCTTCAGAGCCAGCTCTCAGCAGGCATGCTGGACACCTCTCCCTCCACACCTGCGGGCTCCACAGTCTACAGGGACTTCAGTACTTCTGGGAAATATGAGCAAATGTACCTAATCCGTTTTGAATTTGGAAAACCTCCAGTGAGACCAGTAAACATCATCACTCCAGAAAGTTAAATAAAACAGTAACATTTTTACTTGGTAAATACATTTTCTTTTGAAGTAAAGCATCAAAAAGAAATGGGGGTTTAAGACTGAAAATAAAATTATTAAAGGCTGTCCAATAAAACCAAAGTACCAGCTCCTGAAAAATTTGTTGCTTTCATTGAGGTTCTTTTTTTTTAAATGTAGATCCACTGAATTTGTTGTTCGAAGTCAAACTTTCTCCATATTCACATAAAGCAAAAAATATTCACATTTTTCCTCTTACATTATTACAGAATTTTACCATGTTATATTACAAATGCACAGCAAGATGAAAATTAACACTGATCAGAATGAGTATTAATCCTATGCTGCAGAAAGAGAATTAGATCTGAAAACAATGCCAACATGTGCTACATGTATGCCAACTCAATACTGATCAGGAGGGAAAAGTGCCACCCACTGAATAATCCACTGTACTCCTTGTGGTACATGGTTATGCCTGAAGAAACATTGGGCCTCCCATTTCAAGAAGTGACCTAGTGTGACCTCTCTTAGTTTTTCAGACCTGATGAGATCACAGCTGGAGGATGCAGGCTTGCAGCTCATACTTCCTCCTCCAGCATCAGGTAGAATGTTATCAGTTTTATCAACACATCCCTTAAATTCAGAAGAAGTCTGTTTTAATTGCATCTGGGAATGTAATTAAAATATGTCATCGAATCATTATAAACATCTGTTTTCAAGTTAATTCCCGCATATTTCCTTCAGCCTGTTATTTAACATGCACTGTTTTAGGAAAAAAGTACATTGTTATTTATTTTTCAGTCGGGTTTTGTTCTTAAATTTAGCATGGCCAAAAGAATGGACTTGTGCTTTCGGGTCTCTTTTTGTGCTCCCAAAAATGACAGCATTTTATTCAATTTTTCCTGTTTCTTAAGCCTCAGATTAGAATAACCAAAGGCGAGGAAGGTAAGAAGGTACCGAGCATTAGGGAGCACAGCTGCATAAGGTCCTATTTGCAGTCAAGTGCTGTAGCCTGCTATGCCAGAACAGGCCACCTGCACTACGAAACTCTGTGTTTATTTTACAGTAGCATTGTCTCCTACTATCACTGACTGTAACCTTTGCTGGCGGATGGAAGGTAGGCCAACAATGACAGTCACTACTGGATAGCATTATCCTCAGCCACTAAAATGTCTTTCTGAATCTGAGGGATGCAATAACATTCCGCATAGGAGGAAGTATGAGCTTCTTCCTCTTGGTCCTCTGGGAAGACGGGAGGGCCAGACTGGAAACAGCTTATGGATCAAAGGTTAATTTAAGGAGGTCAAAAGAGGCATTTAAGTAATGAGGTGAGAAACTCAGAGAGAGCAAGACAGTCACAGCAGGTACAGGAATCAGGGTCTGGGTTCACCTAACCCCACATAGGTACTAGTCACTGCAGTCTGCCTTTATTTAATGGCAAGAAACAGGTACTTACGGTCTGGGATCTATCTGACCTATTTTTGATGTTTGCTTTTAATGGAGATGAAACATGCCTTGGAGGACTAAGCAGGAAAGACTGAAATGAGCAGAAAGGATTATGTATGAGAACGAGGAGGAAAATGGAGAGAAAAGGGGATACAGAGGATCTAACAGAGGGCTAGAGGTTATAAACAGAATGGGACAGAGTCTAACAATAGCTCTTCATTCCTTAGAAAGTGTTAGAAATTTAGCTGAGTATCTTTCAAACTGTGAACAAGGAGATCTGCATTTCTGGTACTCATTTAGGAATGACTTAAGAACCTAAGTGGAAAACATCACCCTGAAGGAATAAAGATAATCATCACAAGATAAGTAAGCTGAAACTATGCAAATTATTACTTATATTTAAACTTTTATGATTTTAAATCAGTCTCATGATATGAAGAATCCAGTTCAGGTTTTCCTGCCACACATGACTAGAGATAATGAGACAAATGAAGAGAAATTGTTTTGTCCTATCTCCCAGACATCCTCTTTGAAGCAACACCTTCCCCAGGAACTGCATGGAGCTTGGAGCAATCGCTGCTGTCCTCCAAGTGCCAAAACAGAGAAGGAATGGGCAGGAAGCATAATCTGCGGGGGGGGTGTGAAAAGGCAGGCTCTCTATCCCTTGCCTGGAAGCCAATTACAGACTAATCCAAGGATTCTGGCCAGGTGCACCGTGATACCTCACCTATTTTGCATGGTAGGCTAGCAGTTTTAAAATAGCCATAGCTCCCTTGCAACACAGGCCAGCCTCTCATATAATATTTGAAGACATTAATTTTATCTTACTCCTCCCACAAAACATCAGCCAGCCCAGAAGCAGAAGCTCATTTTAGCAATACAAATTGCTTCATTTTTTGACAAGCATTTCCGTTCTGTTTCATTCTCCCAGACTGTCTGCAACTGATAAGCTTAGTGAATCATGCTAGCAAATCAGTATTAAACTATGAAAAGATTATGCCCCTTCAACACCGTGCATACGAACGTGCTACATGCATACTGAGTATTTGCCTATAGGACAACGATTAATTTACTGTCTTATTAATATATAGTTCTAAAAAAGTGCCGCTAGTGAATGGGCACCCCAACCCGCACCTCTAACTTCCATGAATCACGTACCAAGCCTTAGGAGTACTGAAGCCCTGTGAGTGACAGAGCTGAGAAGGCTGCTAAAAGTTCCTGCAGCAGAAACTCGGCTCTGCAATTCAGCCTGTAGGACATCTGTCAGATGGAGGCTACAGACTTTTGTTGCATTTTGCCCTGTTTTTCCACGTCCAGCTACTTTCCTGGAATTTGAGGACTACTGCTCGGAACTCACACAGGAATGATGCAAACAGCCAAATGAGCAGCCTAGGAGGGAGACGACTGCCGTATTTGGACATGCACCATTTCTGAAGGCTACAGAAATATCAAGAAAAATACAAAGGCCGAGTCAGTTCTTGGGACACTCCTCTCTCCTACAGAAGTGCATTTTTCAAGACAAGATGTAGTTCTCTTTCCCACCACATCAGCTCAGACACTGCCTGCTAAGTTTCAGTGGCTGAGCTGCCTACCAGCTTAGGCTAATTGCATAGGTATCAGTCGAGTAATCTTGCCCTACAAAGCACAAATGTAAGATAGAAATTTAATAAAATTCTCACTGTTTACTTAACTCCATTCATGTTGGAAATCTTATTCCAGGGAATACAGTCACTTCCTCCACGCAAAACACAGTGTCTTTCAAATGACTGAAAATCCTGTAAACAGGTGACTGGTGAGACTAGCACAGATATCAAAATTCTCTGACTATTCACAGTGTTTCTAATTCTTAGCTGAAATGCTTCAACAAATAAAAAATAGTCATAATTATTTAATCTCATGATTCATTCATTATAAAATGACATATTCTGTTTAGACATGACACTTAAACTGATCACGTTTTCTGATGAAACAGTGAAGATTTCCCACTCCGTGTTGCTTTAGTTCAAACCCCAGTTGGAACCAAATTCCAATACAAGTTCCAAGTTCAAACACCATCAATGGCTATGCCAATGGGATGGGGATGGCTGTTTGACAGTGACAGCTTAAGTCTGAATCTCCTCCCTCCACACAATCCACTCCTTCTACCCCTACGCTAACCTAATCACAAGGGGGGAAGGCCAAGGGAGATTTACCCCTCTCTAGCAGACACTGCGCTTCCACCTATGCACACATATGTACAACTCATGGAGCTGACAGGAGAGCTGGATCAATACATGTCTTCAGTTTCACATCCCACCAAATACAGGAATAGGGAGGTGATGCCAATTGCAGGACACTTATCTCACATTCCTCTCATATTTTCTTCTCTCTTCAGAATGTCAAAATAGCTTCCTGGCTGAATTACTATTCTTGTCTTCACCCTTTAGACATAACTGTACTGAATTAGCTGAACTGCTCTTTTGTGTGTAAAGTACCATTAGAGGAAATCACTGCTATATTCCAGTTAACCTCAATGTTTTCTTAACCGATTTTGCACTCCATTAACAACTTTTAAAAAACCCATGTTGCTAAAACTTCTGATTGACACTTAGCTAGAACAAAGAGAATAACCCAAAAATCCAAACTGTCTTAGCAAGTTAGCAAAATTCAGTTATTTGCCTTTGTAATATTAGATTTACTTTAGATTATGGAAACAGATGGCTACACTTGAGCAGTATAAGATCCTCTTTTTTTCTTAAATAAACGTACTAGGATGAAAAGCGACATTGTTTCTATATCTGACCATACTGTATCTAAATAAAAGGATAAAAATTGTGATTCGCAAGGAACAAGAAATCTCATCGATTAAAAAACCCACAGCTGCCAAACTTACAAACTTCTAGTTCTGCTTAGACAACAGTAACAAGTTATTGATTAGTATGAACATATGTATTAGCCACAAGTACATTCTGAAGCATTATTTTTGAAAGGTTAAGTCATGTATTGATACACTGGTTGACAGGAACTCCGTGGAGCAAAATTAAATTTGTCCTGCCTAAACTAGGGTTTTAAGTCATATTTGCAAAAACGTTAGCAAAGCAAATTGATTGCTTGGTGTAAGTACATCATTCTTCTTTGCCATAATTTAAACAAAAAACCAACCACAAAACCTCAAAATCACTCTCCTTCAAAACACAGCTTTGCATTACGTGTTTGACCCAAACTTAGAGTTGTTCTACCATATGCTATCTTCTGCCCCAGAGGGTCTGAGCTCACAGCTCTCAGAAGAGGAGGAAACCTGCTGTGCTGCGGAGTACTTCAAAGGCAAGACTGACCCCCTCTCTCCCACTGAAATAATTTCATTTCACATGGCACACTGAAATCTTATTAGATCAGAGGTGGGAACCTGAGCATCTTCCTTCCTTAATGACAGTCCAAAGCACTGGAGTATAAAGGCATTTCCGCTTGCTCTCATCCTGCCTCCATGAGAGCTGGGTAGCTAGGCATGGAATTGCACTACCCAAGAGTCACAGCAGATCTCCCAAGCACCAGCTGGTAAACAGGTACTCATCCGCGAGCTGAAGAGTGGATTCAAAGCCCCTCACTGCACTGAACATGGGCATCTTTAAAATTCACGTGGCCATCAGGAAAAAGTAACTCCTTTCTGAGTCCAGGTTTTTATTTCCTTTGCTTGTAACAAATGAAGAAAAATCAGAAAAGTCAAACAGTATTATTTAAACATTCCTGAAAAATGTCTCTGAAATTCTTTTTTCTTAATAATTTTATGATTCTTAATATTTTATCTTTGACTATCTTGTTCATAGAATAGGGTTTAAATATTTATTTTGGCAATTCTAAAGTCAAATATTCCATCAAATCACTAACTTGCTGACAAACTCACCCATTTCTGACCAACATGTACCAGCTAATAATTTTTAAAGATCATACTCTGTCTCCGTTAGTGTTTGAATTGGTATTTGAACTTGAATTGGAATTTAGTTCAACTTGAACATTGAACTAAAGCAATGTAGAAGGGTCTATCATCACTATTCTCATCCAAAAACACCATCAGTTTAAGTGCCTTCCCTAAACAGAAAACATCACTTCAAAATGAATATACCACTAAGGCTAGCTTGAAGTGAATCATAGAAACTATCACTTTTTATGACAAGGAGTGTTAACTGGTAATCAGAATGGAAACCTGGGTACAAGCACTTGTGCAAGTACTGTGGGAAGCACTGGAAGGCCAGTTGCGCACAGACGGGCTTCAGTGGGGCTGCCAGCTTCCCGAGGGTCAGAAAGGAGAAGAGAGCAACTTGGTGCATTGTCCCTCACCCTCAGGTCACTCCTGTAACCTCTGCTAGGACGAGGGTAATTGCTGCTGCTCGGCCATGTCTGTGCTAAAGGACTGGCCTTAGTCAAAAGCCTGAAGAGTGGGAAGTCCATCCCTTACAGGAGTTCACACAAAGCCAGTTGTCCTGGACTGACAATTTGAACTTCAACCCTCAAAATGGCTCAGGAAAAGGAATATCTGCCCTGCCTTCATTTTCAGGACTTAAAGCAGAGAACAGAAATTGAGCATAGTTCTAATTTCATTTGTAAACCCATCAATTTCAGATGTCTGTGGACAGATAAATAATAGACAAAAGGGAACATTTTATGATCTTATAATGTCAGCAAGCTTCAGTCTTTCCTCCTCTCCCAAGTCCTTTTTCTCCCCCATAAAAAAAAAAAAAAAAAAAAGTTGGCAGCTTATCTTCATGTCCTTTTTTTTTCTTTTTTCCCCTAGCAAATCATGGGTAGACTTCAACTACGACTGTTCAGGGAATTCCCTGAACCAAGCTTATTGGTTTTACAGCTTTCACCTTCTAGGTCATCAAGTTAAGTTCAGCTCTAGTCAGCAATCACTGGAAGTTTCGGTCACGTAGTAGGCTATTTAAAGTCTTTGGTTGTGTCATTTCCATTTTCTGTAGATCAGGTATTCACAGAGCATAGAAGAACAGTGCCGTTCAAGATGTCCTGTAGGATACCGCCTGCCTCCAGCTGCCAGGCCAGGTGGAAACAGCTCTCTCCTAAGTCCCAGGTTGTATCTGCCAGGCCTATGTAAATATCTCAAATGGCACCAAATGCCTACATTTAAGCAACAGAAATATGGGCAACCCAATAATCTCCAAGGCTCATTAAACCTTGCATAGATAAGAAGAATTAAAATACTCATTCTCCTGAAGACCGCCTTTGGCTGTAGATTGGTGTACATGAGTAGGATAGAAGGAAGCAGCAGCAGTCCCCACTCATTTCTCTGTCAATGCAGAGCTGTTCTCCTAATAAATCTTCTAGGGATAACTTTAGACCAGGTGAAAAAACTCCTGGAACAAATCTACACAGTGGAAAACTGGCACTTCATGGTTACTAGTATGTCAGTGCATTAATTAAGTACCCCTGTTAGTCTGAGGAAAACTTTAAGCAAGTCCCAAATTAACATATAGATAATATCTCAAAGGAATGGCAAGTTACTGTCTGAAATATCACTGTGCATGATGAAATTTGAACTAATTACAACAATTCAGCTCTGGTTTTGCTTAATATTAATTATATCAGAAAATATTTATTTTGTAAATTAGCATCGGTCGGAAGTACTTCAGTAAAAAGATGTTAAAAAAAGGAGTCAGTCACATCTTCTTAGTCAAAAGAATACCAGACTGCTGGAGCTGAAATGTTTTGCTGCTGGGACCTCATTTTTTACATTCTTTTCCAAATTCCCCAGGGGTCTGTCCTGGAGGTAGTAGGGTCATGGGAGTCCCTTGAAAGCTGCTCTGTGAACATGACTTTCCTGTTGGTGATGTGAACATCATTTTCACAAAGCAATGCAAATCCAGGGGGCTTCCAGTTAGTTTACAGGAAATATAAAGTTATTCCTGTTGTTCCATATTTGGACAAAAATGACATTTAAAGCAACTGTTTCCTCTAAGTACATTCTTTTACAGGAAGCTCTGGCAACAATCAAGGTATTTGCTTACTTAGTGAAATTTTCAGAATATCACATTAAACCACCCAGATCTGCACAGCTCAAAGCAGATGACCAGTTTATGAATATGAAATAATGGCATTATCATCAAAATATAAAGCCTCCCATCAGCATTATCTACTAGCATATCTATTTCCACAGACTGCCAGATACTGCTTAGCCTCCAGCAAGCAGAGAATACTGTATTTGCCAAGTGAATATTGGTCTAGTCAGTTTTGTACCCTTCTCCTATTTAAGAACTTCACTTTCAGTTATATTTTCAAAGAAGTGAAAAAAATTCCAGGTGCCAGTAGGATCCTCTGGTGTTACAGTCACTGGTGTTACTTCACCGACAGCTGAGGATTAGAGCATACTCCAGGACCTTCTGTCATCCGGTGACAAGCGCTTTCAGGAATACATTTCAAAAGGCACGACCCTTCCTAAATTCAATTATGGTAATTGTTGCCAATAATCCCCACTCTGCTTTTTTACTTTACGAACAGGCAAACTGGGTCCAGGTGATACAGGTGAGAAGCCCCCATTCCTCATCTTGCTATCTGAAAAAACTCTGAGGGGAGGACAGGAAAACCTGTTGCAGAACCACCATGGCTGTTGCAGGGCTTAGTGCCAGCCTCATACGCAACTACTCTAGAGCATACAAAGCAAACTGCTCCTTGTCCTGCGTGGCGCAGATCCACACACCCTGCCTTCTAACTCGCCTTTTTAGTGTAACCAGCATTAGCAGTTACTAGGCATATAAGCTGAAGGGAAACCAAACATCAAACTTCATTCTTGTTCGGGAGACAGAGAGATTGCAGACTGTGAAACAAATCACACGGAGTTTGTTTTTTCTTGCTGCCTTCTGGGATGGATCCGCACAACCACTTCCAGCACCTGCTAGAGGTACAAGGCTGGATCCAGCCATAACCTGGCAAGATGGAAACAATGTCATTATAATGGTGTCCCATAACTGGTGCCTCTGCCAGCAGTGGCCCGCAATGCCAGGGGGACAGGAGGCAGTCTCCTTGCCATCCTCTCAGTAAACCCACACCCGCAGGGCTGCACTGCTTTCTAGAAATTCCTTGGAGCTTCTCCAGGCTCTGTGTCTTTCCTGAACACCCCCATTTTCACAAGCACAAAGGTACCCATAATAAGTCTGAGTATGGGTGTAGCTGATAGCCCGCCCCAAAACTGCCCCAGCAGGCAGGCAAAATCCAGCGCCACCAAAACTAGGCAGAGGCCGAGGGCAAGGCAGCCAGCCCAGCAGCTGATGCAGCCCCTCCTGGCCGCCCTCCACCTCCCAGCGCTCCCCTGACCCAGGCCGGAGGCAGAACCAGGCTGAGGGGAAACTGCCATGGAGGACTCCCTCCTTCCCTCCTCTCACACACGGCGGCCCTCGCCAAGCAGCTCTGGGGAACGCGGGAAGGGGCAGCTGCCGCCACAGGAGCAAGCCCTCATGCCCACAGCCTGGGCCTGGCCTGGCCCACCAGCAGGAGGACAAACCGCAGCGGCGCAGCCACAGCACAAGAAGAAAAATAACCCTCTTAATGGCCATGTAACTGCCCTGCTTCCTTGCTTACAGTTTCATTTACCACGGTGGTTAGCAGGACATGAATGCGCAGCTGCTGTTTTAGGCACCCAGCGTTACACCCCGTATGGCAGCCCAGGCACAGAGCTGGTAACCGCCCTGCGTGCCCAGGTGGGCCACAAAGGCCCCAGCACCATCCCTGCGGCTGCCACGATTCCCTCATCACACGAGGCAGGTGCTGCTCCTCGCCCCGTGACGGCTGCTCCCCCTCTCAGCACCACCTCCATCGTCACCCTGACGAAGAGGCCACCTCTTTGCCACGCTGTCCATAGCCATCACTAAGTCTTCCCTTTTATAACGCGTCCTCGCCCGACCCCTGCAAGCCCCCATTACGCTGGGGAGCGCAGCAAAAGAGCGAGTTTGCAGGGGAGACACAGCCCTCCAGCGCCCCAACCCTCCCCAAGGCGTTTTGGTAAACCTGAAGGCAAAGGAGACGCCTCAAGAGGGATATGCAAGAAGCCAGTGAAGCCATTTTGCAAATGTTTACAGCAGCTCCATGAGGGTGCTTTCCCCTATGTTAGCTGATAAACATGAACATCAACATAAACAAATACAATTAAAAGTAACAGCTTTAAAACAGCACAGCACTGGGAAGCTGAGGGCTTCTTCCTTGGCCATTCTTGCCTAGACTAAATAAACAGAGAGGCGAAATCCTCTTGGCTGGGACGCACACCAAAGAATGTGAGAAAAGCACAGGAAGATTAACTGGACTTCTAGGCTTGGACCCAGAGAAGAAACCCAGGTGACATACAATCCAGCACAGATACAGACTGCTATGTTTTGAACTCACACTGCATGGCCTTCCTCTGGATGGGCTCTGAGCACAGCATTTTTGCTTATGCAACTCCTAATTTTCTGTTAACACCCTCCCACAGCATGACTCATCACCAGCAGAGGAGGTTGTCTGCATGTGCAGGTAGCACCATCACTCTGGGCTGGATCTTGCCCAGGAGACCTCCTGCCTCCATGTCACATATGCTGCATGAATGGTGTCCGTTTGCTCCATCTTAGTCCTCTGCTCCCCATCACCAGTTCCTTACCCTTCAGCCCTCCCCGAGCCTGATCTTGCATGATGTACGAAACAACGTAGCTTTATGTAGGTACGCAATACCTGCAGCAAGTGCACTGCCAGCAGTTCCTCAACACAGACAGACTGCCACTGCAGCGCCACTCCCTGAAACTGTGGCTATACCTCCATGGCATGAACATCCCCAAGGCACAGCCCTGCCCTGAAAGAGGTGCAGCATCCTGTTACTAAGATGATTTGCCTCTACATGTCAAATGCTGCAGCTTCTGCAAGGAAAACCTTAAGGAAAGTCCCCACTGACCTCCATGGCATATTGCAGGTGCATACAACTTGTCATTAAAATCCTTCCAGGAGGACTCTGTCAACCAGACTATTTAGAGGCTGTCAAATTTTACTAGACTGTATGCAGTTTATATTGCATGAATTTCTCAGAACTGTCTAAACAATTTCTTAATTAAAACAACACTCACTTCATGTGAAATCATCTTTTCTTCTAAAAGAAACCTAAATCTCTTCAAAAATTCTAACAATGAAATAAAAAATTAATAATGATTACTATAAACAACTTAAAATACATTGTTCATACTTCACAACGCTAGATAGGAGGATAGCTCACTAATTTAATAACACTGGGAAGAGGAGACAGGTAAAATAGTGATAGCTTCACTCCAGCCAGCAGACTCAACAGAGAGTCATAAGATTGTTAATGAGCAATTAATAAATTTGAAGAACCTTATGGTATTCTGGAAACAGCAGTAGTAACCATAGCAGTTCAACATCCTTGTCAAACACTGGATTTAAAAAAGCATGCAGCATGTTTAGTCTACTTAGCAGCCAGCCAAAATACACACAAAATTTCATTTTATAAACCCACTTTTCTTCCCCACAGATCTCAAAGCTCTTCCAAACAGGTTCATCCTACGGCAATACCACTGCTACAGTAAAAAAGCTGCATTTAATTGCTCTAGTGAAAGATTTCAGCCAGTTGTTGCAGACAGCCAGTTCTAAAAACCACAGCATCACAGAGCAGGCCTAAAATTGGAAGAGCATTTCCTAAACTGAAATCTGTTTTAGAAGCATTTGCTTTATAACCCTACCACAAATTCTGGACTGGAAGCAGTACCAGAATTTTAGCCTATGCATTTTTCTCAAATACTTTAACAGATCGCCAGTCAACAATCTACATGGGCATCTCCTCTTAAGCTCCGAGTTACAACTTCGGTTCAGTTAAACTAATAACTTTTGCAACAAATTGTCAGTGATTTATTGGTTTGGACTCCTAAAATCCCACAAGGGGAAGCATTACTTTCTCTGCTCTTTCACAGGCCAGTGAATTCTGGCTTTTGCTCCTGTCAAGGATTCCATTGACTATGAGCTGCTTTCTCTTCAGGACACATCAGTATCTTTTCTCCTAAAGACTGTGCACACTCCAGAAACACTTCACTCAGTTCTAGTTACATTTCAAAGGACATTACTCCATATTTAAAGACCCCAGATGGATATGGCCATGGCTGTTGAAGAGTCCAACTTGCAAGAGATATATATCTTAAATGCAAAGCTCACGGTTTTACAAAAACCCTTGCTCAGTAAAGAAGTGAAGACTCAACTACTGCTCAGAAGCACAAAGACTAACCAAAGGGCAAAAAAGCATTTTTTCTTTCCTTTGCTGTTGCAAACAAATTACCCCAAAGGCATCTGTACTCCTCTCTGAGAAGCACCCACTAAGTGGTAATACTCAGGGGCTTGTCCTAGAGGTATTGCCCTTTAAGAAAGGGTCTAGAAATAAGAAAACAAGCAGAGGAAAAAAAAAAACCCTAAACCAAACCCCAACCCTCAAACCACCTGTGAAGTTCAGCAACCCGACAGATAATTGAGAAGCAACCCCTAAATCACTGTTTCAGTTCACAAGTCTACTTTGCAAGAACTTTACCATGTCCCATGGCTGAGGCAGCATCTGGAGCAAGGTGCTAGCTCTAGATCCTGCACAGGCAATGCCAGAAGCAGGGAAATCATATAATCACAGAATGGTAGGGGTTGGAAGGGACCTCTGGAGATCATCTCATCCAACCCCCGCTTCTTGAGCAGGTACGCCTAGAGCAAGGTGCACAGGACCACCTCCAGGCGGGTTTTGAATATATCCAGAGAAGGAGACTCCACAACCTCTCTGGGAAGACTGTTCCAGTGCTCTGTCACCCTCAAAGGAAAGAAGCTTTTCCTTATATTCAGGTGGAACTTCCTGTGTTCCAATTTGTGCCCATTGCCCCTTGTCCTGTCGTTGGGCACCACTGAAAAGAGTCCAGCCCCATCCTCTTGACACCCACCCTTCAGATATTTATAAGCACTGATAAGATCCCCCCTCAGTCTTCCCTTCTCCAGGCTAAACAAGGTCTCTCAGCCTTTCCTCATAAGAGAGATGCTCCAGTCCCCTGATCATCTTCGTAGCTCCCTCCCTTGGTGAGCAACAGCCTCTCTCTTTCACAGGCATACTTGGGCACCCATGGTTTATGGTAGTTTATGACTCCCTTGTACCTGACTACAAGAAAAAGAACTAAGAGGAGCTTTACCACAGCCTAACCTACTGATTGTGACACACTTCTGAGAATTAGGAGCTACGGAGGGGAGCGCATGTTTTCTGCTACCTGATGAGCATCATTATCACCATATTGGGATGTAAAAGCTAGCAATGACTTGTGTGACTTGCAAGAACTCAGGGCACTTGCCTGTGTTAGGCTTATCAGGAGTGGATGGATCAGATCTCTTTAGAGATGTTGCTGTCTTCCTCATTCATCTGACGAACAGCAAACTTACATGGGAAGGAAGGGGATCTTAGGTGGAAATTAGATGGTCTAAATCTCACACTTTGTCCCATGAAATTCCACATTTGAGGTGGTTACACCTCCAGTTATTAGTTAAGAGCCCTAGGGCACAGAGGTCTTCAGAGAATGGCAATGCAAATTGTCGGTGTAGCTTTTATTGCCCTGAAGTCCTAGAGCCCTAATCCTCTAACTTGCTCTGAATTCAATCCTTACATAAACACACCAGAATGTTTATACTGGCAGAGACTATAATGCCAGCTCTTCCTATACAAATCAGCTCTTTATTCCAGAAAACATTTTCACTTGCAATTGGGTGGTGAAATTCTAGATGCATGATGCACTGCAAATAAACATATCTATTAAAGAGAAATTTGTCTCAAAATTGGTACCTAAAGACTAACCTAGACTAATTGCCAAGCAGCTTATTTTTTTCTATTTCAGCTGTGGAACTCAATTTTAGTTGTGGCTGGTCAAATGGATTATTTTGGCTTTTTTAAAACCTAGTCACAAGGAAAAATCAGTACTATCCACATGTACTCTAATTTACTTGTCTGGCCCAAATCAAAAACAGACACAATTTTCTAACCTACACTTTTCAAAACTGACATTTGAAAATCCAGTTTTAATAAAAATTTAAATGTTGGAACATGACTGCAGTACAGCAAAATAGCAACAGGAAATATTATTTTAGTGTGCAACATTTGCCAGACGCAAAAGGAAACAAACTTGTCAGTCCTCTCTTTCTTTTATGTTTCTTTGTTGACTAGACAGGAAGCTGACAAAAATTGATTTTTTTCCTCTCGTAAAGCATACAACGTAATTTTTATTGCACCACTTCAGTTGCTGACTGCATTTGGTAAATGAAAACATACTTCATGAGCATCCAGGGAAGTGTTTAATATCTGACAGTTTACAAAAATGCCATACTAATTAAGTACAAAAAGAAAAGTAAAGAGCTTTCATTACAGAAACGGAAATAACGTGATTTAGAAGAGAAGTTGAAAATCCATTCTTTTCTATGGCAACTTCCTCAGTGATGGAAAAGCTATAGCTGAGTAAAATTAAACATTTGCCTAACCTGCATTCCACATGTAGAGGTCAGCAGCAGTGCAAACATTGATGAACATTGAGATATAGCTGTAAATATTTTGTGAGCAGTTTATTTAAAAACAGCAAGAAGCAGCAAGATAATGTTGAGCTAGAAGATTTCTTCCACTTGTTAATAACAAGCAAGCAAACACAAATAGGCTTCCACACCCTTGCTTGCTATTTAGAATTAAAACCCAAATACATCAGAATGAGCTCATCCATCCAGTAAAAGCTTAATACTAAACACTAAAAATCTCATTTGTCAAAAAAAAAAAAAAATTCTGAAATCAATAAACATGGGTTATTATACAAGAGGGCTGAGTATCAATTTCAGAGCTCTTCCAAAAGATATCCCGCCAATAAGAGGCTCAAGGCACCCAAAGGGCAAGACGAAGGACACAGCGAAGGCTATTCCTCCTGCCACTCACTGAAGGGCTGGTTCACAACAGGTAAAAGCCACGGAGCCCAGTCTTGGTGGGACCTGCCACAGGTGGTTCCTCTCCCTTCTGCAGCCCTAGCCCTACTCTTGTGCTGCCACTGGCACACATCAAACCCATCCTGGGATTAAACTACATTAGGACTAAATACAGTGACTTTTTTCCCCCAGTTTTTGTAACAGCCCATTTTAGCTTATTGAACTACCTTCATGCTGGGTTCAATCAAAAAAATGCTGCCACAATGGAGAGGCAAGATGATGCAAGCAGGACCACAGTTTGAACTAGGAACAGTATGATGTGGGGAGTTTAAGACTGACATAGGCTTCACAAATACTTTAATTATCAAAGGCACTTATCATTTTTTATCAGGCACTGAGATAAACTGGTAAGCTGATACATTTATGAGCTACTGCATGCTGTTGTGCCAGAAAAAGATGGAGATCCCTAGAGTTTATCTTTAAAATGAAATATTACTTATCATATTCCCTTCTCCAATAACGTAACTTCCACTTCCAAACAAAGATACTTCCATTTTTATTGGTATTAGTGAAAGGACATTCAAAGTATCTCTAAGGTTATGCTGGTCTAAATTCTGCTTCAGTAAATTTGATGGTTACTTTCCATTTTCTATACCTGTATGACTTCTGTTTAACAACCTCATTCCCTATTGGTTTGTAAGATATTGTGTCCTCTTTTTTTTCAGAATAATTTGACCAACTTCATAGCATTATAGATATTAGCTGAATTCACAATAGCAGTTAATTGTAATGTGACTGCAAGCTTAGCCAGCCTTCTTAGATGTCAAAAATGACCATACATCATGGTGCTACCAACATGGCTTCATGTCCTAAGTTGCAAATTTCAGGGAACTCAGACGGATGTTGAAAAGGAGCTTCCCAGTGCTCTTTCTTAGAGCCTTCCCAGCCTGTGAACACTTCTGGAAGACGTGTCATTCAGAGCACATATAGCAGTACACACAGTTTTTAACTTTGCTAAAGAAATTTAAAATTTCTAATTCTCCTGCATCCTCAAATATATATCCTTGCGATCTGCAGTATGTTCCCAACACTAACATACAAGCATAAATCCAAGAAAATCATCCTCAGGTAATGAAAAATTACCTCACGTCACGTACAAAAGAAATGTGAAGGCTCACACAGTCCTGACTGATAAGGATTTCACTAGAATTAAGGCTGTTTGCAGACTATAAATTAGCCTAGCTGTTTCAGAACATTCTGAGTAGATTCATGAATGAAAAAATGCTCAGCTTAACAATTTTGCTACAACAAAAAATGCAAATATTGACAATTTTGAGTAACAAGTGTCCTCAAAAAAACAGGAATAAAAGTGATAAATATAAGCAAAACCACCCAAAGTCACATCACGAGACCGCCTTTCAATGCCAGCACATCTGCAAAAGTCATATTCAAACTCAAAGTTCAGAACATGTCATTCTCATGGCAACATCCTCAATGCGCCAGATGTATTCCCAAATTGCTCCCTAGAACAGACCACACTTTTAACCACGCATCTAAAGAACACTTTTTTTAAAAAACTCATATATACACTGTGTGAAAAGTTAAAGAAGATTGAACTCATCAAAATCACTACATCTACTTATTGAAAGTTGCTCATTAACCAAAAGGGCATCAGTGCTGCCTACACATAGTCTTAAATTTGTGACTGCCACCTTACAGATGTGTTGCAAGTATTCATGACTACCAGGGGTCCTTTTATTTTTGGCACTCTGCTTTACATGGGAGTTATGTGAGTTTATGAAAAATTTCTAGGGTTTTTTAACTTAAAAAGTCTCATCCCCTTGGCTGTCTCATAGATCGGAAATCTGCAAACTGAAGATCAAAAATAGTAGATAAATTTCAAAGAAACTGAGGGCTAATTATTAAAAACATTCTTTTTAAGCCAAAATCACACTTGCTTTGGGCCCACCTCACATTTCTTGCACAGGGATGATAGTAACTCCATTTGGATTTGCTCATGGATCATTTTTCTAGCTGATGTAATCCAGAGGTTGAAACAGAAAATAAAGTAAAATATTAAATAATTCAAGCTTTTAGGGTATACTCCTCTGTTTGATTTACCATTAGCATATTTCAACCAGACTTAATGTAAGCAAAAGTTTTACAAGGGAATTCCTCCCATAATTTTACTGGTGCTCGCTTTAAAGGGGATATTTATTTATATTACTTTTTTACAATATTTATTGTTCCCTGTTTCTACCAGTTTATTTGATCTTCAAGGAAAATAATTCCAGTTTGAAAAGTGCTCTATTAAGATAAAGATAAAACTTTTCATCAAAGTCATATATAGTGCTAGAAAGAAACAGAAGTTACTTTATTTAAAAGGATTTTAATAATTAAACTAAGCAACTTCCAGTAGTTCTCAGTAATCAGAAATGGAAGAGTTTACAACCCTATCATCACACATGAACAAAACTGGAAGCCCAGGAAATGTGTGGAGCAAAAGTGCTTTCACCTACAAAAAACAGCCAGGTAAGCTCAGCCTATTTCCCCAGCAGTCCACATCCTAAAATCACCCTGACAGACTCTTGTATTTAACCCTTCCTTCATTTCTTCATCTCTTGAGCATCACCCTAGGCTGGCACTACTCAGAGCACTCAGAGTGGAGAAAGGAAAGCAGGAAAAGGCACTGTGGGATGTGGGATTGGGAGTTCTGGTTGACAAATACAGGGGCACAAAGAACAGTGGCAGGTTGTCCCAAGAGGGAGGAGGAGAAGGAGGAGAAGGACATTCGGATTCCAGAACCTGCAGGCATCTCCACAGGAGCACAGTTAAGGTCATACATTGCAATTTTATTCTAGCTGGCTTTCCTTTCAACTCCAATTGAAAAAAAAAAAAAGAACTAATTTCTAATCAGACTTCAACAGAATTCAGAATCCAAGCATCTGTAGTCACAAACATGCTCGTGCCACAGCATCTCCCAGAAGAAATATACCCCACAGCGATTTACAAAGTGTATGCAGCAGCAGAATGGCTATGAGGATGGATACTGTTTGCCGAAACAGAAGATGCACCCAGACTGAAAGAAGAGATGGCCGGTTTCTTTCTTTGATATGCACCCATAGTATCTGACTACTTCCCACAATTCCTTCAAAAATGAGGCAAAAGCGATGCCAAATAGGCCATGTTAGTCAAAAGGCCTTCAAGAGGTTCTGAACATCCAACAAGTTTTGAGCAACTAAATGAGAATATTGCTGGAGAGGGGCAATGCTTAGAGCATCCAAGTTTAAAAAAAAAAAAGTCATGAGAAGCACTACTGCAAAAGAGAAAAGTACCTGCAAAGTTTAGTTGAGCAACAGCATTAACATTAGTATTATTATCTCCTCTGTACAAATCAAAATAAGCTTCAAAATTTTCAAAACTGCAGAGCACTACGCAGATCCAAACCATTGCAGCAGAATCTTTCAACAGAGTGCTGTAGCCATTGCATCACCTAACAACATGATCAGAAACTCTGTAGAACCCAGCGATTTTGAAAAATCTTGTTACTCATTTAGATGTGGCTATAACTTTGGGCACCCACTTATTTAGTAAATATGTTCAGTTTTTGCCTAATTTTCCAAGTCAAAGAGCTTTAAGAATTGAAGAGGCACTCCAACTGGCTAAAATAAAACAAGAACACCATGAGTTCTCTAACCTCCAGTGTAGGAGTCTGTCTTTATCGCTATTTATTCCTAATGTATATGCATGCAACATCGCAGTTTTGTTTCTCACATGTGAAAAATTTTACATTCTCTCTTAAAACCAGAACATTAGGAAGTCATCTCGTGTCTCCACACTTGGCAGATTTTCTGAAAAGATCCAAAATATCACAACAGAAGTTAAGCATTGTTTGGGTAAAGACAGTTATTTTAACTGCAAAAAAAAATCTGGGTTTAGCTCAGAAGCAGGTCATCACAGAATGTATTGAAATAGTCTTCTTGAAGTGGCCACATATCAAAAATATGAATGCTTTTACACTGCTCAAATCAAGGCCTGATGTAACAGTAACTCATATCACTTTTTGGATCATGGAATCACCGTTTCATCCCTTGGAAAAACTCCATACAAAAATAGTATCTGTAGGAAGATGGAAACATTAGGCAATTAGTACCACAGAAGACTCTGCTATACTCATTAGGACATCAGCCTTCTTCCTTTGGTCTTATTTTTCACATCTGTCCTCCCTTTTAGACAGCTATGTGTCATCATCTTGTAAAGAAAAAAGCATCTGAATTTTATCTTTGCAAAACCTCAAATATATTATTTCCAGAATTTTTAAATCATTGTAGAGGAGTAATGTAACATAAAAAATTATAGGTATTGCAACATTTCATTCTCATCCCGAAAAATTTGTATTCCTTTAGCAAAACCCAAAACACTTGAAATAAATTAAAAACACTTTGCTTTCTCTAAACAATGGTCACTAATTTCACATACCATGGGGAAGTGTTCATTCTAATGTACAAGTCAGAAGGAACCTTGACTTACATACTATTTTTCCCTCCTCATAAACTCTTTCGGTCTTTTCCATTTTGAGTGCTACTTCTAATATCTGTACAACTTGTCCTGAAATGACTTACTTGACCCACCAGCAAATTTCAAATAGGCTGTAAAAAACAAGGGTAAAGGCTCAGAAAGCTTTTGATTATTTCTGACCAGAAGACACCGCTGGCAGTAAAAAGCTGACCTAAAGGTACTGTTGGCAGTGAAAAGCTCAAGGAAAAACCAAAAAGGTCTACAAATGCTCAAGTTGCTCTTTTCTGAAGAATTCTTAGGTTAGCTTCTTTCACATGCACACAGTGCTGGACAGGCACACACCTGGGCCGACAGACACACTGCCAGCTCACATCCTAACCCTGTGGTGCGCCCTGACTATGCATGTCCGGGTTGTGCTGGGTCTTGCACTTGGGTCACAACCCCACGCAATGCTACAGGCTTGGGGAAGAGTGGCTGGAAAGCTGCCCAGAGGAGAAGGACCTGGGGGTGCTGGTGGACAGTCGCTGAACATGAGCCAGCAGTGTGCCCAGGTGGCCAAGAAGGCCAACAGCATCCTGGCTTGTATCACGAACAGTGTGGCCAGCAGGAGCAGGGAAGTGGTCGTGCCCCTGTACTCGGCACTGGTGAGGCTGCACCTCGAACACTGTGTTCAGTTTTGGGACCCTCACTACAAGAAGGACATTGAGGTGCTGGAGCGTGTCCAGAGAAGGGCAACGAAGCTGGTGAAGGGTCTGGAGAACAAGTCTTATGAGGAGCGGTTGAGGGAACTGGGGTTGTTTAGCCTGGAGAAGAGGAGGCTGAGGGGAGACCTTATCGCTCTCTACAACTACCTGAAAGGAAGTTGCAGTGAGGGGGGTGTTGGTGTCTCAAGTGACTCCCAAGTTACTAGTGATAGGACGAGGGGAAATGGCCTCAAGTTGCATCAGGGGAAGTTTAGATTGGATATTAGGAAAATTGCTTTACTGAAAGAGTGGTCAGGCACTGGTCCAGTCTGCCCCGAGAGGTGGTGGAGTCACCATCCCTGGAGGAGTTCAAAAAACATGTAGATGTGGCACTTCAGGGCATGGTTCAGGGGACATGGTGGTGTTGGGTTGGCCGTTGGACTTGATGATCCTAGAGGTCTTTTCCAGCCTTAATGATTCTATGATTCTATGTCCCATGTGAGGATTTTCACGCCAGAGACAAGTCCCTGGAGACTTTATTTTATTTTATAGCTTGCTTGTACGGTAATATGACAGATTTGTTACACCTTCTAACAGTATGCAGCATTGTTAGTATTTGCCTGTTGGTCTACTTCGCCAGTTCACACTATTTAACCGTGTGCCACAACCAGATTTGCTTGCGCTTGGATGACCATGAAGTGGCAAGAGTTGGTCTAGCAATGCAAATGCAAGGCCGGTAACCTGGATAATGCACAGGGAACTCCTGAGCCTACTACTTACATTGCAGGACCTTTCTTAAAGGAAAGTAACTTGCAGTATGAACTACAATGTATAAATACATCTCATAGATGTGATTTATAGGTCAGTGGACTAGTTGTACAATCATAAGATCTCAGACAGCAGAGTTGCTGTATCATAAAACCCAGTAACAAAAACTGCTTTTCAAGAAAAGAAGTGGAGGAAAATCCACATGTGGAAACTCTTCCTGAAGAAAAGAGTTTCACCTGTGTCTTTCAGAAAAATTGCTAGAAAAATCTGAGATGACTGACAGAAGTTACAGACTGAAGTGACAATTACGTTGAAGAAAAATACATACAATGTATGCACCATGCTTCTAGAAAGGTAATCCATATTTCCTCCAGCAGGAGCAGCTGTAGGAAAGACCGTTCCTTTTAGTGCATGGATTGGTTTTTTTTCCCTTCCAGTAACAGGAACTTTGTTTAAATCTAGCTCTGGAACAGACAGTATCATCTTTTGCTGTGAAAACTCATCTGAAAGAACAAACTGTGACCATGGGACCTCACTCCTAAACATCTGAAACACATATTATCTGCAGTTGTTTCCTCTTACCAACAACAGTTCATCTTCTCTCTCCAACATGGTCTGTACTTTGCTTTGTCCCTGCCTATGACAACACTAAGTGCATTTGTGACCAGGGACAACAATCCTGACTTCTTCATATGTGGGTGACACTCAAATGGAAGCCACAATCGCATCTGCATTGGGTGATGCAGATCGATGCTATGCAGAGTCTTAGTGAGATTACGACATGGGTTAGATCCAGCCTGAGGATGCTTAATCTTGAAAAGAAAAAAAAGGATTTCCATTTGTCTCAGTACAGCTCCAATTCCCACTGAAGCTTTTCCTGCAGTTAGAAGATTTATAATCTTTCTTATATCTAAGAAGGGAATGACCATAATCACTTTTTCCTCAGTTAAGTCATTAGTAGGGTCTTGCTCATTCTCACAACACAAAAATGTCTCAAAACCTCTACCCTTCTGTCAGCTTAGGTTCACACCAACAAAATTTTAGTAATAGGGAAGAGTTATATAGGGAAATAGGGAGAAATTAATAATTTAGTCTTGTGTCTTTGCGCATTCTGTGCACTGCATATAGGCTCCATTTCATCCCTCTCCAACTGTGTGCCCTATTTTCAATAAACTCCTGAACGGTTTGAGGTTCACCCCAAGAGGGAAGGAAGAGCAGAAGGAGCCACTGGGAGTGCCGCAACAGTTCCTTCCCCAGGAAGGCTTTTGCAGGAGTAACATTTCAAACCGCACCACCTTCTCAGGCAAAAAAATATTTTGGTCTTCAAAATTAGCCACCTTTAAAATGCAAGATGTAATAAATTAATTTCAAACACCTATCAAGTAGAGCAAAGGTACCCTTTGACAGAAATATGATGAGGTATAAAAAGCAGAGTAAGAATAAGTTAGAATAGCAGCTTCACACACACTCATGGAGAGTCATATGTAGCTCTAATGAAGGATTATCAGATTCAATTTTGAATGTTATCTGTTTATTCTAAATTAATGGTGGCAGTATGTTAGCCATTTGGGCATGAAATATCTTATTTAATTTATAATAACTCCTAGAAGTGCATATCCTATAATAAAATGGCTATAAAAATAAATTCAGTTTACAGGCGCTAGCTTAAGAATTCTTGAAAGGTACTTTCAGATTTAGAAAAGAGTTACTTATTGTAATAGAGAAGTGGATTATAGAAACAGATGATTACAGAAGTGGATTTTCTACAGTCTTTGCCTTTACCTAGAAAAAATGACATTTGAGAGGTGTATGTTGAACAACTGCTTTTCACTGACTACACTGAATACTGTAATATTTGTTATCCTAGTTTCACTTCAGAATAGAAGCCTACTCTACTTTGCTTTATATTTCCACTTCCAAGCAAAACCAGCTGACTTTTCGTGTACTTTCAGTTTTCAGAAATTAGTCCCTGGCAACGATTTAATCTCCCCTCCAAACCAAATGAGATTAGATTACAATTACACAGCACTGAAAACAGGAAATGTTGTAAACTCTGACACAGTGTTAACTATGCTGGTTCAAATGACACTGTGAGATTTTCTTAAACATGGTCAGTCACCACTTGTCTACATAGCTTTTTGACCCTTGACTTCTAGGAGAGTTGCATGAGAAACAGCTTCCTTTAACGGTGAAGTCATTGCCAGGCCATATGGATCAAGTAGGGATATTTAGGATACTTCCAAACCATGGCACACTTGTATTTCATTACTGAAGGAATTACAGTAACAAATCTAGAATAAAAAAATGGAAAAATAATTCTTCACTATACTCTTCTTCGTTGACAATGCTGGAACTTAAGTTGGTCAGCTGGATTTTCATGCCAATGGAGGCAAAAATTTTTATTTATTGTGTGGATCTTCATAATACATACTTTTCATTTCAATGAACTCCCCCAAAGACACAAATAGATAAGCTCCCACTACCAGCATTCATTAGACAAATGGACAATCTGCCTGTATTGTCACCAATTTACTGAAATAGTACTCAGAGCACACCACGCTCCATTAAGTTTCTTTTACACGCTTTACTAAGATAAAAGAGAAAATATTTCTGAGAAAAAAACTAGAGTTCTTAAGAACTGCAGCTTCATCAGCAGGTTTGGGATGAGCTACCTCACCAACTGGAAGGAGCTTTGCTCTCAGCTTTGCATCATGCATTCAGGCTTTAAGCAGACAATTAATAAAAAAATTAAATTTATTTTAAATATACGTACATTGCAAGTACCAACATAAGTCAATGACATGCAAATCAGCAGGGGGGAAAAAAAAAAAAAGAAAGAAAAAAGACAGCCCTTTAACCATGATTAACTGGATCAACAGATTAAATGAAGCACCCTCCCAGAAGTAGCATACATTGGGCAGCATGGCAATGGAGGAGCCTCAGAATGAGCAGGATGGGAGATGCACTCGCAGGCAACTTCAGAACCAGGCAGGACTGATGGAGAAGAGCAGCAGCAATGAAAACCCTGGGGAGGTTCTCCATACTAGGAGACTGGGAGGATGGAAATTGTACAGAGTCAGAGGGAAACAGATTTGCTTCTGTGAAAAAAGGGCCAGGTAAGAGGGTAGACTGGACAAGGGCATTAGCCCATGGTGCCTAGGGGAAGGTGAAGATGTTGTCATTAGCTGTAACCCAGGGCAGAAGGAGCAAGGGTGGCCTCAGCAAGGGTACTGGGAGAGTCTCCTGTTGCTGAGGCATCAGAGGTTTGGGACCAGATATGGAGAACTGGAGAATATGAAGGAGTTTGATTTGTTGGGCAAGAGTGGTGAGCAGGAGATGTCAGGATGAAAAAAGAGGTGGGAAAAAAGAAGAGTCCCCCACATGGGCCAGAAATGAGCAGAAAATTGAGACTGGACCAAGAGTGTGGACTAAAAGGAGAGGGGATACCATAGGGAGGTCTCCCTCTCCATCCCTGGCCCTTCTAGTCTGGGCACGTGGACACACACATAGGGCTGCCACCCAACCCTAGCCCTCAGTTGATTTTTTGGTTTTCTATCCAAAATCATTCTCAGCTTAGCTTACTTTCATGAATCAGCATCTCAAATCTCTGTAAATCATAAGTACAGAGGGAATACAGGGTGAGTTTTCATCTTTTTTTTGGCTTCTAAATAATAAGAAAACCACTAAAAAAATAAAATAATTGTTTGCACCCCTCTATTGAACTGGGTTTGCCTGCAGTTCAGAATATCAAAGATCTGGTTTTTTACTATTATAATTACACACAGAAAGTCTAAGCTCTGAAAAGAAATAAGTCATCTCAAATTACAAAGACATGTCACTGTAACAATACGGTTTTCCTTTTCCCACTAGGGGAAGCATTATCTTTATTACAAATACATTGCTTAAAAAAACACCCCAAAATACTAAATCCACGGCTTATGTAATTTAATGTAAGCTGCAGATATGTGCAAGGTCATATGCTAAGTAAATTAAAAGAACAATATATTGGCTCTGTCTTCTTGCTTAGCTGCCCTAATACGTATGTTTTGTGTAAAATGTAGGCAGCGCTGAGAAGCTGCGCTACGTGGGAGGGCAAGCCAGAGGGGTGAGGAAAGAGCCTTTCAAAAGACACTGGAGTTTTCTTTGACATTGACTGGCATGTTGGCGACACACGTCCCCTGCCCTGAGAAACATTAAAACTCCTCTCTGCTCCTAAACAGGTCCTCACACAGTTCAGCCACATTCACTGAAGTTTTTCAAAACTGCCTCATAACTCCCATGTGCATTCAGTTTCAAAGATGACTAAAAATTCAGTTACAGGCGATATAAAGAATCTGGGAGAATGGTACATTTAGCTCCCAAGAAAGAATAGTACTGGATGGAGGTAAGGCCTTTCTGTGAAGTGCTTTTTTTAAAACTTCCTGTTTCTCTGATGAAAGTCTTCGCTAATGTTTCTTCCTTAATTAAAAATCTATTTTTTTGCGCTTTT
Organism: Morus bassanus; assembly: GCA_031468815.1. Taxonomy (NCBI): domain Eukaryota; kingdom Metazoa; phylum Chordata; class Aves; order Suliformes; family Sulidae; genus Morus; species Morus bassanus. Next base: position 66,371,417 of record CM062568.1, read on the forward strand.
CTTTACTGAGATTTGAAAAAAAAAAAATGTAAACCAAGGGTCAGGAGGAACAGGCAGCTGGGCTCTCCATCTGGTGCACAACCCTAAAAGAAGAGCTAAAGATCCTCTAAACCTTTTGTACGTTTATTTTTCACTTGGTTTGAGGTGCACTAAAAGAAAGACATTTTCCCAGTGTTCCCTGGATATCATTACTCCAGAACAAGGCTAAGTGAGATTAAGCAATACCCAGCAGGGTCAGAGGTGACAGAAAACTGTTGCTTGATCATAAAGTCACTGTGGAAGTCTCACCCAAAATTGCTTATAACAATCTCCCATAGCTGCCTTCTTTAAACAAAAAATGACTTTTTGAAAAGGACTTTCCTCATGCATCCTACAAAACAGGAGACAGAGAGCAAAGAAACATATGAATATAACATGTTAATAGGTTTGATTAGTTTTCCAAGTGTTCCCTGATGCACTGAGCTTAATTGCCAATGTTTGAGACAACTATAAGACATCATGTATTGCCTAGCAGTCCTCCAGTTCCTCTGACGCAAAATAAATTCCTCTGAGGGTATCGTGTAGCTCAGTGTCTACACGCTGAATTGTTGCTGGTGTATATCAGCAGTTAAGTACCTTGTTTCCTCTTTAAGTTAAAAAACTAGAATATAGTTCTGAAAAGAGAGCCCAAGAAGCTACTAAGCCTGCTGCCTCGAGGAAGGATCAACTACAACTGTTCCTCATTATGCTTGTCTGGTCTTTCTTAAAACTTACTAATTTAATGACCAACCTGAATCTTCTAGCAATTTAATGATGCTTTTCTTACCTGCAGAACAGAGAGGATTTATTCTTACCCACTTCTCAGCAACTTTTTATATAGCTCAAGACCTGCACTTTTTCTCTTTCCTTTCATTTCAGAGGAGCGATGCCCATCCTTTTTTCCAGACAGGATACGCAAGCCTCCCACGGAGGACTGTATGCTACCGCCTCCCTCCATCATTTGACCAGACATTTGCATGTGACATTTGCACCACAAAGTAGATGGGACACGTTAAAATCATTACTGAACTGTTATCTGCCACTTTGCTATTCACTACTTATTACTGAGTTACAGAGCCACTGACCTGAGTTAATACAGCTGCTGCTAGCATGAGCAGCGTGGGCGTTTATTTACACGGGTGCTTCCACTTTGTTTAGTCGGCCAGGGATCTTTTGGGGGAACTTGAGACAAACTGATTAGTCTGTATTAGTTCACGATATTCCTTTCCCACCTTTTAAAGAAAAGCAAACCAAAGCAGGTGTTACAGCGGGTCTGTCCAGCTTCCTACCTCACATCACTTCTCAAAGGTAACTGCTCATGACTATAAGATTACCACAGCCTACTCGCCAAAGGCCAGTCAATCTCAGTCAAACAGTCACTGCCACCACAAGGAATCATCCTGTTCCTCACAAAAAAAGACTATTTTAAAAAAGAATATTTTTTCTTCACAGGCTGGTGAGCTGAACTGGCTCAGAGTTGGACAAACAATTATGGCAACAAGAGAAGTAATGCGAGTGCACTGCTAGGAGTAAGAAGATAGAGCCAATCAGTTCAGGTGTAACATACAACCACACCTCAGTAGTTCTTACAGGCTGGAAGTTCAGGCTTAAGTCATGGGGCGATGCTGCAGGTCCAGCAACACTTGATGTTAGCACAGCCACCGAAAGTAGACCTGTCATTGAGGAGTGATCCACTCCTCCCAGCAGCACAAGCATGCACTGCACCGGGTTGGTGAGCGTCATTTTCCAAAAATTAACATAGCAAAGGACCTTTAAAACGTCAACATTTTTGAGCCAAATCAACTCCCTGCCCTGCTTTACCACATAACTGGATAAATTCCCGTGGCAGCACAAGAAGGTGCAGGGTTCAGAAGTGGGAGTAAGCTCCTGGGAGTGGGCAAGGGCAGGAGAGAGAGACTGCTTCGTCTGATGACTCTGCAGCTTAAAAAACCTAGACAGTAAGCGCTGCCATGAGTCTGAGTTATGAGGGTCAAATGATTTTAAAATATCCATCTAATTTAAGCAGGTTCTGGCCTGCTCCTTCCCCAAGATAGCTCAGATCCCTCATGACGCCTGCGTTAACCACCTGAACATATAAGCCTCGCTCATCATGAGGTTTTCATTTCCAATCACTGAGGCACAACTTCTTGCCTTTGGTTTTCTCTTACTGTTTGCAAGCACATGGGGTATTCCCTCTTTATGATGTCCCCTCTTCATTTTATCTCAGTCTGATCTTTCCAAGTATGTCCCTACATGCCCATAGTACTTATTTATAATGGTTCCTAGTAATTTGGCCTCACTGTCATTTTCTGTGTAATGTGCTCCAACTCACTCAGTCTCTTCAGTGAAGTTCTCAGTTAGTTTCCTATTATGCTTTCTGATTTTCCCATTGCGGCTGTATAGTTTATGCTGCTTAAAGGTACAACACTAATTGTTTAGTCTTGCTTCTGACAGGATCCTACCAAAGCACCCCTGAGTCCACTGAAGAGAATCTACTTCATTTTTTTACTATTTTCCGCTTCTTCTCCTTTTAGAAATTATGAAAACTGTAATTCACAATCATCACCAGCCATAATTCACAATTCATCACCATTTTAATAATCTCTAAAAGTTCCTCTCAGCAGGTGACAATCAGACCTAAAAGACCAATACCCCTAAAATACTTCCTAGATGTTTATTCCCTTTTTGGATTAAAAAGGTACTCTGAATTTCCCATTTTCCTATGACAAATGCTATATGAGGCAATTGCTGTATCTTTATGTTAGGGCTCATTTTTGTAGGATGTATGTTAATAAACAGGATATTAAGTAATAAAAACTGTAAGACAAGAACACAAACTAGGAAAACATGCACTCACAAAAAAGCAGCATTATGAAACGTCACAAAAATTGTGGCATGAATGAAAGAGCATTTTATTGTCTGTCCATTCTGATTTCTCTGCTGCCCCCACAAATATCCCTGGACAGCAGACACATTATCCCTCTTATTCTAAGGATGTGTATCTAATCCATTACAAGGCATGCTTGGTTCCACAGTGCAAGCTGTAGTAAGCTGTTAGGTTAGCACCAAGCCAAACACTAACTCTCAATGAAAAAGAAACTGAGATGCTGAGGGGAAGGGGACGGATGAGAAATGTTTGCTGCATTGCACAGTGCACTGGGTAATACTCAAAGCACGTGAGGGAGAGAACCTGGGAGATGTACCTTGTCCTAGATGCTCTAGCTGCACTTCAGGCCCAGGTGTGGAGTTTTGATTTTTCCCTTGCCATCTTTCATTCAGTTCAGTACAGCACCAAATGAACAGAGTGTAGCTACAAGCACCACTTGCAATAAATGCATTATCCATATTAACCAATAATTAATAATACAAATAATGCTTTCAATTCAAAACATGGAAGCAGACATGTTTGCTCCAGACTCAGTTTGCCAACCAAAAAAAGCCCCATTCCTTTGATGTAAGATCAGAGAATGCTGGTTAGTCAAGGAAGCTGTATGATCTCAAAGCTTATTTAGCTTGTAAATTCTCAGGCAGGCATCATCATTTGTTCCACAGTAAAGACCCATTTAGTGAAGAAAAAAAAAATAGGACCCAATGGGAACTTACTTGCCTGTTTTTGGTTATTGAGAAGACTTCCATTGATATTCCTGGCTTGGTATATTTTTCCACTGTACACAAAGATGACAAAGGTCATGCAATACAGCATTTAAAATTTCTCACAGAAAATAAATGAACCATGACTCATACATGGGTACAGCACGTTCTTTACTTTTTCCCTAAAGTAAGAGATAGTACCAAGTTTTTGTTTGCAGCTGCACAAATGGAATATGAAAGATATATATTCCTGAACATATGTTTCTAAAATTCACAATGGAACAATTGTGCCGAAGTCTTCAAAACTGAGCATACACAAGGCAGCCTGGAAGAACATCAGTAATCTTCAACAGTAAACATTTTGTGACGCACATCTCGAACATGTTGCAATATAGGAGATTAAGACAAAAGCCACCTTCAATTAACAGATCAAAGATGGCATCTGACCATTTGTCTTCCAAGTATTAGACACATTTGGCCAGCACAACAAGGTTGCAAATATTAGGGCTCCCATATGTTATGTCTTCTCTTTCCCCTTATCCTCCTGTCTAGGTAGATCTCTGATAATCACAGACTATTTTTAAAAGCCTCTAGAAACCAGAAGTGGGCCTTGGGGAGAAGGAGAGGAGGAGGTGTGAGGATTGGCCAGCACAGCAACTGATGGGGGATCAGGGAGCTGGTGAGGAGGAGGAGAGCTAGCTCTCAAGTGTGAGGGTTTGGGGACAGGAAGGTTTGAGGGACATCTCTGTGTTGCAGAGATGTCCAGAAAGTGTGTTTCCAGGTGCACAAAGGCAGGAAAGATAATGGAGGGGTTGAACCTGGAGCAGAAGGGCTAAAAGCAGGGTTATGGGACCACCACCATCGCAGTCACCTTCCCCTCCCTCCTCTGTGTCCCCGCTGTCACCTTCCTCCCCACCACAGTGACAGGGTCCTTTCTCAGGGAACAAGGGGACACAACAGAGGCTTACTTCTGTCCCCTGCTGTGCTTTGTTTGTTGCCAGGAACATGGCTGCCCTCTGAATAGAAACGGGTTTGTCCTGGGCAGACAGGGGCCCCATGCCTCCCACTTGCCTAAAGCTAAAGCAATGTAGGGGAGGCAGAGCACAACACCCAGCACCAAGGGCATCCAGACTCCCAAGTGAGCTCCATCATCATGGCCTTCAGCCACCTGGGCACAGCTGCTTCCTCTCTAATCTCTGTTTCAAGTGTTTTAAGATACAATTTTTCACATGTGAAGTTCTCTGCTGTCAGATCCATCAGCCTTAAACTTTAGGGGCAATCATGGCCCATCTGATTTTGATGTTCCTGCTTCATCAAACATATCCAGATGCACAGAATTTCATTTATTGCACCCTGTATTAAGTTCAGTAACTAATATACTAACTTATTAACTGAAGAAAAAAAAAAACCAGGGCAATGAAATATCCTACATGTACAGTCTTAGGTAGCTTTCATTTGCTGAAGCAATTTTGTGCTTCATAAATCAAGTTGTATATTTAACCAATTTAGGTTAATGTGTATCAGGGAGCACAGCAGCGGCAGGGGGTGGGCATTTTGGCCAACCTTTTAATCAACTCTTGAGCTTCAACTGTTCAATCTGCTGCCTTTCAACCCATGCCGAGGCTCATCTTGCTGTCCTCAGGCTGGCAGAAAGCTACAGGATTATGAAAGAGCCGAGGCAACAAGGCAGAAACACAAGTTCTTTTCTATTATGTCATGTAAAGTTTTGTTTAGGATAGACATGAATTAAATGGGCAGATTAACTAAAGAGAGTAGAACACAAGAGTGAAATGCACGATGGCTTACGTTCCCTTTCTATGCGACACAGCACTGCCCCTATTAACTTCAAATTATCTCCTTTTATGGACTCCAAGCTTTTTGTATTTTTCACAACTGTAACTGGATGACGGGTTAAATACTCGGAAGAGCACAAGAATGTTTTTCTTCTGCAGCCAACACAGAGTGGGGAGTTGCTGAACTCACTGCTTCTATAGAACAGGAAACTGTATTTTGGGTGCATCTGATTCACGCTGCTTCCCATCGTCATCCTTACGCAGCCATGGTTTGGTCCCCTCCGTCCCCCCACCATGGAGGGAACAGGAAGCTTTGCCAATGCTTTTGCTTCCAATTTTCCACCTGGCTATTTTAACACAGGCATACTTCGTTAAAAGTAAAGAACATTCCCCAAATTAACATGCCTATAGTTCAAAACAGGTTGGTGAGAACTTTATTTTACAACTATACTCCCCCTTCCACTTTCCCATAAGCAAAACCCAACTGAAAATCTGCACAGAAGTATTTCCACAGCTTTTCAAAATCAAAATATCACTGACCATGGGACAAAAAGAGGCATGTTAGTTCAAGCCCACAGGACAAACATCTCCTGCATCCTTACCAGGAAAGAGTATAACCAGTGCCTAGTCCAACTTGCTTAGCATAAACAGCAGAGCGGTCACACTGGATGCTTTCTCCATCTATCACTTTCATTGCTGAGAAGGATACTGGAAAGGGAAATGGCTCTCCATCCCTTGTTTCTACCTTTGATAAAATGAAAGACAGGGAGAGAGCTGAGAATCCATTCTCTTCACAACACCAGAGCCCAGCACTTGGAGCAAGCCATACAGAAAATTCATTAAAGCTAAGAGTGCATCTGCAAAACAAATAGTCAGAGGAAAGCCTACACAAAGGCATCTTCTTTTATCTCCTCATCTCCTGGAGCCATCTCTCACCTACAAAAGCAGCTCTGCAGGCACTATTGCAGCCTGTAAGTTTGAACTTTCCCTGCAATTCTTCCACCTAAATACAAAGAGGGGCTCAAACTACAGAGGTGAGGAGGTTCAGTGAAACAAAGAAATCATTTGCACTTAACTCAGACCATTCAGAGCTCAGGCCTCTCAAACAGTTTTAGAAGCAGCTGCTCTTCAAAAGATCTTGCTTCTCTAAAATCCCTTTCAGGCCCAAATGTCCTGTTTCTCAGTGAAATTAGGCCTGTGCAAGATTCAGATTTTGACCTAAATTTGTAAAAATTTTTAACGGAGCAATGATCTATTTAAATACTGAAACTCATTTATAACTTTCCTGAAAAAGCAAATGCACTGCGCTTTCGTACTGAGGTGCCATATTCTGCCCTTGGGCTATACTATACCCTTTGGGATTCGAAGCAACAGTTTACAGGAGCGTGATTAATACTTTCTCTGTATAATATTTTTTCTTGACTTTTTCCCCAAACTATGAGGGTCCAGCAGAGGTGAGGTGATGGAGGGGAAGGGGGTTAGTGAGTGGTGTTGTCCTTGTTGGTAGATCTAAAAGAAGTGCCTGAAAATGGAAGTTGATGTTTCAACGCCACTTTGACCTACTCTGTATGTACAGTATGTAACTGGAAACAACATTTGCATTTCCCCCTTGTGGCACACATTGTTCAAGCAAAACTAAGCAGGCCCAGCCGCAGCCCCAGCCAGGAGAGGGGACCTCTGGTACTGCCCATCTGCCCACAGCCCTTCTGGGGCAGGCACGACTGCGCAGGGCAGCGCTCACAGCTGCCGAGTAAAACCTTGGTCACCCCTCCGTGGCATATCCCATTGCTGGAAAGCTGGGCAAACCGCCTGACAAAAGTCCACAGCCTGCTTGGTCTGATCAGTTCTGCGCTTCAAAAAAGTTGGTTCGCAGCCAGGAATGAATTTCTACAGATTACAGAGCAGCATCACAATAATTCTCTCCCTCTTCTACTTCTGGTGTATGGCATTTTTTTATTTTGCCTACTCTAACATATAACATCCTTTTACAGCACATGTACTTTATTTAAAAAATTAAAGCCACACAAAACCATTGCGCACAAAGTCTCTTGAGGAACAGCTGACAGAATTAACATGTTACAAACACCATAATAATAGGAACACACAGTTTAAGGTATATGTACTGCGGAAGTCGTAATCTAGGCATCTATCTATCTCCTATTAGCTACAATCAAAACTGTTCTACTGTGAAAACTAGACATACCTGCAAACAAATATATGTGAGTTACGTAGCAGGCACCCCAGACTTTGGAAGAAATAAAGCCTGACCCTTAGCACACACATACATGCACAGGCATCTCTATTGCTATGAAATTATGAATGGAAAATTAGAAGCAAAGGAGCTAAAGGCAGAGCTGATAACACAGATGTGCATTAGCAGTTTGAGTCTAAGGATGTAAACTTATTTAGGGTGAGAACAAGATTGGCATTATATTGGCATTACTTCATTTTAGTACTGTTGCTTAATCTGTGTATCTAATTCTCCACATAAAGCTTGACTTTGTGCTAAATAAGAAATGCCTTTACACTCCACCAGCAGGCTCTGTCCATTCTACAAAAAGCGAACATCCATTTATTTCATCTAAAGGTCAAAAGTGAAATGCCTCTGGGAGATCCCATGCAACCTTAAAATAAAAGTCGCATTCCTAAACTCCGAACTATCTAGAATGCAACACAATGTAATTATTATTCCTTTGAAAATGTAAAACAATTACTCACTTATATTAAAAGCAAAACTCTTTAAAAGAAAAGGTCCTAAAAACCAATGAAATACCGACAGTGAGAATTTTAAATCTTGCTCTTCAGAAAGCACAAATTTTTTCCCTTCGGTTTTATGCATTATGGAAGTCATGACACCCATAAACATTTAAAAGACATGTGATGTAATTCTAATATTTGTTCACTTTGAATTAGAAGAAAACAGTTCTTATTCAAACACCAACAGTAGCCAAAGCAGCCACCCTCATCATTCCTCAAACTTTTTCGTCATTCTTACTAAACTGTATGTTTATGCCATGATACCTACCTGCAATTATTCACCAATATTTACTGATCACATCAGCAAAATCAGAACACCAAACCGCAATGGAGCATGAACTTTTGGCTGTTGGATTTCTTCTGATTTCCTTCTTCATTTCCCAGTCTTAGCACAGCCCTAAGTCCAATGTTCAAGATCTAAACTAAAGCTCACTGAAACCATGCGGAGCTTTCTAGCCTTTATAAGCTTTGAAATTGTTGCATGTACAAGCCGTAAAACACCTGCTATAATATTACACAACCCTCCTCATTTTCCCCTTCTACTGTATTTCCACTCAACCTACTAGTAGATTGAAAATTACATATTTCTTTTTTGTCCTAAGGGCTATATAAAAGTATATCACACTGCTTATCCAGCTTCACTGTGTCAAATTACTTTATTCAGCAAAGGCATACAATGATCTTTTTGGACAACTAAGACTTTTTTTTTTTTAAATTAATTACTACTTTAAACAGATAATTAGGAAAATCTTACAATACACTCTGTGTGTTTAATACACCTATAATGCACACCAGCTTTACAGTTAGTTTTGAGGTGCTCATTGCTATCCAGTAGACAGCTGGGGCTACCTGCTACCAACAGTGCACAGAAGGCACCATGCGTAGAAGGACAGGCTGTGTCACAATGCCAAGGCTGATCTTCTGAAAGATACTAAGTAGAAACATGCTTACGAGAACTTCAAGCTTTACATGTTTAATAGCAATATAAAATCTTCTATTATCACAGATAATTCAAAACAGGTTGCAAAAACCTGCATCTGTCTACATAAAGCCTAAAAATAACTGGGTTGCAGTTTTACCATTGCTTCAGCTGAATTCATAGATTTTTACCATCTTCCAGTTGCTTCAACAAAGCTTTTAGCTGGTTTTAAAAGCTTCATATTTGTGAGATTGAAAGCAGCTTCGCTAGGATGTCCTGCAGCATTTGACCTTTCCATTTTCTCATGGCAATTGTAAGCATTGGATGGGACAGTGATAAACACAACACAGAACGCCGCTGAAGCAAAAACCCGCTGAACAATTTCCAGGGAAAAAGAAAGACAATTGTTCCAACAACACTTCCATGTTTTCAGACATAGGAGTTATATCTGGCAATAGTTCAACAGAAAGACAGGAACACCAAAAGAGGAGCACAGACTAAGCACTGATGTTGTAATGGGTACATCAAAGAGATGAAGCAGCTTGTAAACTGGGAACTGCCTGCTCATCAGCAGTTAAAAGGCAAAATACTCATGTACATCCAATGCTAACATCAAAACCTGTGATTTGCTGCATACGCTCTTCTTCCTTATTACAGGCAAAGCTAGTAGCCCTGGCAATATACTTAAGGTCAACTGGTTTCAAGTGAAGAGGAAAGGGTAAGACTAAAACAATAGTCAAATACAGCGGGACTGGACTATCAGGGCAAAGGAGTGAGGAGAAAAGGGATTACAAGTAAGTTAAATAGATAATGTAAAAGGAAAATAACCGATACAGCCAGGGGAAAGACACTGGGCTGAGAAAACGAGAAGAAAAAAGCAGAGTGCAGTCTCTTTATTGGAGCAAAACAATAGCCTGGATGAGACATGGAAAAATGAATTTCCATTTCACCGCTGCTTTCAGTAAGTAACTATGAAGCCTTTGAGAAAGGATTTTAAATACCACACCTTCCCTCCACCCCGAAAAAGTGATGGGATAACTGAGAGCAGCGGGGAACTGGTACCTGTCGTCACAATCTCTGTGGAGGAGCTACACTTCACAACCTTCCTTTCTTGAAAGAGTTAAATGGAAACATGATGACATTTTTCTTTTTTTGTTCAATTCACTGTGTTCTTTCAATTATTTTTGAAGGTTTTAGATTTACAACCGTCTCCTTCCATGCTAAGGCAAGTTAGGAAATGCGAAATTAAGGTGCTCTGCGAGAGCTCGGTATAAGCCCTGCCCTGAGCAGAGGGTTACTTTCTTGTCGAGCAGCTCCCTTGCTTTCCTTGCACAGGCTGAACTTGTTGAATTACTATTGCTCTGAGGCAATGCAAGTCCTCCACGCCAGCCTGGCCTGGCCAAGCTGGCACCACCCTTGCACTTTTGTTGCCTAGCAAGCCACAGCAAGGAACTGTCCAGTGGAAAACGCTTTTCCTTTCTGAAAATAGGCATGAGCAGTAAGAGAGCATGGCCATCCCTGGCCAACGCCAGCCCCACTCAGATCCCTTTAAAGAGAATATGATATCTCCGCATTAGGCCTTGCTATCATAAGACAGGCTGCCTGCGTGATTGCTGCTTGGTTGCTGCAGGTACTGGAAGACGCATGGAGAGCTGAGGCAGACAATTGGTTAAGGCAGTTGAGGGGTGCCCTGGAGAACAGGATACAGTTGCAGCCTCTACCACCAAATCCCTTGAAGGCGCTGCACAGATAATTTCCATGCTTTTCACAGGCAGTCACTATTTATACATTCACGATTTTCTACATGTTTGGTGTTGGATCTTTTCTCAGACCAAAGATCTCAACGACTTGGCTTCAGCTGCAGTTACTGTGTTAAAAGCAAACTATGAAATGCTACCAAACGCTAATTAGGAGGTACTTTTGACATTACCTTCTCTATGCTTCCTCTCCTGAATGGTCAGAAAATAGCTATGAAATCTTTAGGAAAAGTTCAAGCACTACCCTGGCTCGCACAGCAGAATGGGGTGAAATAGTTGAGTGCAGCGATACACTGCCTCCATCCATCTGGGGGGTAAGCTTCTAAAAATCAGTGTGTGCTTTTTTGAGGCATTTGGGTATTATCATGATAAAAGTCACAGGAAGCTCACAAGAAGCTAAAGGCAGTTATTCTGCCTTCAAAGCACAACTTGATTATGAGATCTTAAATAACAAGTCCAAAAAGTGAAGAGTAAGGCAAAACCCCCCTGCATACTCCCTCACTCAGTGAGCACAGTCTGTTCTGTGCATTGAATGAGACAGGATCCTGTGAAATCCATCAAGCAATTAAAGGCTAGTATGATGCAAAAGGGGCCCATATTTAGGTTGCACAGAGCTTGACTATGAAAACAGAATATTCTTTAAGCATTTCCTCTGTACAAAGATATATTAGTATTATGTCAGCATATGGACAGCAGTAAGAGGGAAGTGCATTTGGCTATACAACATGCAAACACATTTAACGGCCACCACCACTCCAAATGCAAACAGACAAGAGAGGGAGCAAGGCTGCAGTTTGGGAAAGCCAGCAAATAGCTGGCTGTGGCCAGGTCAGCCCCACTCATCCTCCACCCCTCCTCTAGGTCAGTCCAGCTCTGATGTGAAACCACACCTTGAAGCTGTGGTTAACACAGTTCCTGCAGCACAGCCCAAATCCCTGCTGCTGTTAACAGCTGCGGTCTGGCCCCGCTCCCACTCCCTCTCCTGTGCTAACGCCGACTGTCCGCATCCAGCCGTACTAGGAGCCAACACTGGGAAACAGCCGGGCTCAAATGGGCTCCAGCTTACAGCAAAACAAACAACCACCACTAACATACATGAAGAAAAAGAGTGGAAATGTCTCTTTTGGCAGCCCTGCAGGATGCAGCCACTTTAGCATCAGCCAGCAAGTCAGTCCAGCCTGCTTCCCTATCCTGTCCAACCCCATAAAATTAATCACAAAGCATTTACAACACAGACCAAGTCTCTTGACTCCCAATATCTTGCCTGTGTGGTCAATCTATTCTCCTAATCCTAGTACGACAGCTGAATGAAGGTTTGCTCAGAAGGCTGCCTTTTCTTATTACTCTTTTAGGAAAAGCAAGAAATCTATTTCCCCACCAATCGGTTCTGCGATACCCGCTTCACTGCTACCTGATATTACTGGGGCAAGGAGCTGAGAGCGGCTGGGAGCTTATTCTGAACTCAACAAAAAAAATTGTCTACAAGCAAAAAATAGTGCCTACAAAAGTAAAATAACATCCATCTCTCACTTTATAGCCACATTTAAATGTCAATGTTTCTTCTGAATATCTCAAACACGTTGCACTTTCAAGGGGAAAAGAGAGCAAAGCAAACTGATAGGATGCTTGCTTTGCATTTCCATCTCCATTTCTGTATTTCAGCACCTGAATACAGAAAAAATTACTTTTGTAACAATGCTAGAGTGATTTAGTCTGCGTAAGTATATTTAAGACAGGTGAAGTATTTAGGTGCCCACCAGAAACTGTGAGTAGTGAAGAGAATGATGAACAGAAGCTGTCTGCCGTACTTCCTAGAACAGACTGACATAACTTCTCTAAACAAAAAAACACATAGCTGTGCCTAAAATTTTTGGGATGAGGTGTAGTTTCGTGCCTTTCATTCTGTAACTCTACATTTATCTCACCCATGCTTCAACTGATGAAGTGTACATCAAGTATCCCTGAGAGACAAAGTACTACAGTATACACATGCGCCTATTTTGGAAGCAGCTGGATCACTTTTCCCTACGAGGTCAGGGTTTTCGGACCAAAAGAATAGCTCTACTGTTTGCTATCCAGCTGAGAACAGCCTGGATTCTCTATCTTGTCCAACTCTGTAAAATTAATCGTAGAGTATTAAATCACTCCCCTCTTACTTTCAGTTAGCTATGGGGAAAGAGGAGAGCAGGTAACATACTCTCATATTATGACACTGAAATTTTAATAGTTATTTATAACAATCCAAAGTTTATCATCCGTTGGCAAGCCTTCCCTTTATTCATCTACTTCATTTCCTCTTCTTTAACTGGAAAGGAATTTCATGTTAAAGAAACTGAAAAAAAAATTAAAGTTGAAATTTCCATTTCCAAAAGACCTTTTTAAATCACTAAAATAAATTTAAAATAGATACCTTGGCTGTTTTTTCCTCAGACAAATTGGCAGGCATCATAAGGCATGTGGGTTTAAAGCTGTCCAATTACTTTTCTTGCTCTTATTTTCTTCTTATTTTCTTCCTCTACACTGGATATCAAAATTCATATCCATTACCTTTACTCATCCAAATAATTCTGTGAATACTTGCCTTTTCTTGTAGAAAAAAAAAAAAAAGACTTTTCTGTTTTGGGGTCCTAAGCAGAAACAATTCGGAAGATATGCATTTAAATATCCTGTAATTAAAGTTAGGAACAATTTTGTTCTCGAAGAGGGTCACGAAGAAGTAGCCAAAATAAAAGCTTCAGATGGAAATCCCCAGCTAATCTGGTTCACTAACCTGAACTGTGTGACAAAATTCCCCTCAATCATCCGTCTTTTTCCCCATCCCGATATTTAGCCTCTTTATTTAAAATTTTTGTCTCTGTGGTTACTGTAGAAACACCTAAAAATGAGAACAGCAAGGGCCAATACAGTGAACAGCTAGATAACCCAGAGTGACATGTTCAGTGATGGGTGTGAGCTGCCAGATTTTGGGACACGCACGCTGATTTTATTCCTGAAGTTGGTGATACTGAAAAATTAATCTTCAGTCTCGATCAAATGAATTTTTATTATACAATTTCAGGCTTTGTATAAACCCTACCACAGAATATCACACAACTGGTTTATATCCTACTTTGAAGATTGGGAAGTTTTGTTATCCTTACTTGACTTTTGGGAAAGGGAGACACAGGGAAGCTAAAAATACTGCCTAGGGCTGCCAAAGCAGCCTGTGGCAAAATAGGGACTGGATTTCTGCTCCCACATGTGCAGCCAGCCACGTTCACCTGCAGCTGGACTGGATACTGCCTGCAACATCTCCCTCAGTCCACCAGATCAGTAAGAAGCTGACCTTATCCTAGGACAGGAACCAGGTAAGCAGTTGATCAGCTTCATGGAGCTAGAGATCCATGCTATTTGCTCAAACAGAGTATCTACGCAGCCAGCCGGAGCTGCTCAGGGAGAAGAGTTGCTGGTATGGTTTCCAAATGAAAAAGGGGAAAGGGAAAGAACACTACCAAGAAAGCTATTCTAAGATAAGCACCTTACACATATGCCGGATCCATCACTTTGGACTGCAGTACCTGAATCTGTTTGCAATTCTGCCTGTAGCTGAGGGAGCAGGTGGATGTGCAATGGGAGGGGAACCACTGGAGACGCAATGACTGCATTGGATCCTTCAGACAAAAAATGACAGCCCTCAAGGGGTTTGTGGCATGGCAGTGTATGTCCAGAGACAACATTACAGATTTACTTCTCAAACAGACACTCTTCCTTTGGACAGGATGCAATGTCCACAGCTTCATATCTAAAAAGGTTTGATGAACATGCCACAGAACAAAGCAAACTGGAAAAGTAAAGCCTTAGACAGCACAGTGAGAAAGTCAACCTGAAAGAAGAGGAAAAAAAACACTTTATTTTTACCACAGAGTCAGAATCTAGGCTGTGCCAACTTCGTTGGCAAGGGAAAAGAAATGCATTGGAACCTGTTATTCTTCCATGATTATCCATCTAGACTTAGATGTGAGAAGTCCCCACAGGTTTTAAAAGCGTTGGAAGAGAGGGCAGGGTGGTATCACACTTTTCCTGAAGAAAAATAAAAGGGAATGAGGGGAGGGGAAAAAAAAAGTATCTGCAACAGATATTTGCTTACCAGAATGAGGTTTTACCTGCATTATGCATAATGCATCTCAGTCTTAAAAGGAGTGAGTAGTTCTAGATACATTTGCATGAAATGAATTATAAAATACTTTTGAATATTACATGTAATATCGAGGGGCTTCTATTAACAGATACTTCTGTGAGTAGGCACCACTGGCATATATCTAGAATAGAGAAAAAGAAAATGCTCAAAGAGATAGAAGTGTCAGTATCATTAACTTGGAAACAAAAATGAAGATTTCAGAAACAAGTATGTGCACAGGTACTTCACTCTATAACAAAAATCAAGGAGATGCTTCTTGCAAAAAATCTTAGTCAAGAAACATAATATGCCAACCTATAGACATGCCAGTGTACTTTGCACAGGACTGAGAACAGTACAGACTGCAGTGCACAGGAATTGTGTTTGGCTGATACTGCAGGTTCCAAAATGAAGTTGTTTATTCAAACTATTTATAATTTTAGAAAGAATTCTGTTAAATAAAAGTACAGTGGTAATATTTTTATTATTATTCTAGTAATTATTCTACTGCCTATTCTGAGACAAAAATACATAATGTACATTTCTTTTGAATTTTTCTCCAAAATCTTCCTTTCCAGTATTTCTTGGTAAGGCCTGGAAGAAAAAACAAAACCAAAAAAAAAACAAAAGTCACCTTGCTTTTGCCTCAAGCCACATGTATTCCTGCATTTCACAGGGGCTCTAGACACTGTGATCTTTACCAACTCTCAGTAGTCCTTAAAAAAGAAACAATACACAGCTGGGCACAGCCACAAAACTTTATGGGTTTCAGTTAACCTCCCATTCTTAGTCCCTCTTGCCTGGAAACACCTCTGGACGAAAAGGCTACCAGAAGATCCCGCCCAGTAGTTTGTCTCCTTTGCACTGTTAGAGTTAAAATGAGGAGAAAAACAGGCACCAAGAAACATCCACAGTCTCTGAAGCTAGTTTGAAGTGTTCACTGAACAGTGGGAAATATTAAACCAAACCCTACAGAAGAAGTTGCTTTGTACTCTACTGATAACATTTTGGAAAATGTCTCTTTGCTAATGTCTTTATTATTTTTAAAAAATCTCTCTTTGATGACTCAGCCTAGAGCCTCAGGAGGTATCTTCCCTCACTTATTTACCTTGATCACTACACCTAGGTAGTTTCTCACCTGTCAACAAATCCAGAAGCTTTTAATGGCTTCCTGACATTAGACAATAGCATATATTTTCACATGTTGTGTTATATTTTAATTGACTGAGTTATTAGGAAGCTATCAGCCCGTCATCACTAAGTCCCAACATCAAAACAAACATATATGAAAAAAACAAAGTGGTTACAGACATGACGTCGGACTTTCAGTCTAGGGAACAGGGTAATGCTGGTTGAAAGGGAGGAAAACAGGCATGGAACATCTGACCAGCCTCTTTTTTTCTCTCCGTAAATCTGTTAATATCAAATAACCCTCAGACAACCAAGCTGACGAAACTTATTTTTTGCTCTGCTGACCAAGACTGCCAGCCTACTTCTCTGCACATAATAATTCTTCATTGACAGAAATAATGGGATCATAAACAAATCGCTGAAACACCCTAAGAGTAAGAAAAGACACACAGATCTTACTGACATTTTCTGGCTTTTTTACAACTTGTTCCCTCCCCTTTCTCATCACCTGTAGGTTTTGTAGGGGATGCAACAAGCACTGCCCTTGCTCCCTACTGCAGTCAGCTGGAGACTTCAGCTTTGAAGGTGACTCCAGGCAGGGACAGAGCAGCACTACCACTTCGGGCTCTACTGGAGATCAAACCTCTTCAGTCCCAGCAGGACCGGCCAAGGATGCGGGATCCCCGCCGGTCATCCTCAGGCTCACGGGAAGCAGAAGCGACCACCAAGTGTCTGACTTAGGATGTGCAGCCTGCCAGCTGATCTGCGCTCCTCTGCCTCTCCCATGGGATGAAGGGCAGTGGGTGCTGCTGCTGGTCCCACAGGAGCACATCCCTGCTGCTGGCCAGCCCAAGCCTCAGCCACGCTCCTGCTTCAAAGGCAGGTGCTGGCAGCCAGCAAAAGGCAAGCGGTGCTGAGTCACCTGCAAGGCTTTATGTGTAGGAGGCAATAGCCAGGGAAGAAAAAGCCGGTATGCCTTTTTCATATGCTGCAGTAAAGCAGGTGTAAGGAGAAGGCTGAAACGCTGCCTATCCCACAAGGAGCACAGCACACATGGGAAGGCATGGGAGGACAACTAAGTGTGGCCGTTGGTCTTACCCAGCCAATATCCTCAGAAATTATTTCTCCATCCAGCTAATACCTCAGTATTTCACCACAATGTGCAAAGTGCCTTGACTCTTTTACTCCCATCCCTTCTCCGTGCCCCCAAACAGAGGCAGGCAGATAACCAGTCTGAAGAAGCGGACTCCTGTGTAAGATCAGGCTACTCCATGACAGACCCAGTTTTACACTTAATGGGTCACTGAATAAGTCCTGCAGCCAATCAGATATTGAAGCATCAGCACCAAAATTCGTCAAATGACTAACTCCTATGAATTATCTCACTTGATATTGGGCTATCAGATTAATAACTGGTACCAAGGGAAACATACGGATCGTTGCCCACCACCAGTGACAACTATGAGATTCGTTAATTATGAAGGTACATCTTAATTCTGCCTTTAGCATGGTGTGATTCAGATTTAAAAAATGCTTTCTTGGCAGCTTCCATCTAAAACTATAAATCTAAGCACAGGAATTCTGCACTTCACACTTTCTGCACAGCAAACAATAGTGACGAGAAACAGATCACTTTACATGCAATATTATAAATCCAATTTTAACTAGCGGCATTGTACCTAAGCTTTACATTTTACCTAATGTTCCAGAAATTCATTAGTTGTCTTCAGGTACAGAAAAACTCATATAAGAGACTCACATTTTAAGTACATCACAGCATTCAATTCTTTTCAGCAATACTTAGAACCATTTAGGTTGGAAAAGACCTTTAAGATCATTGAGTCCAACCGTAAACCAAACCCTGCCAAGTCCCACTAAACCATGTCCCTAAGTGCCACATCTACACGTCTTTTAAATACCTCCAGGGATGGTGACTCAACCATTTCCCTGGGCAGCCTGCTCCAATGCTTGATCCAATAATATGTGCAACTTTGCTGAGAACTCGTTCTCCGTCTTCGTGACTGATTTGCTATGATTTATATATCTTCGGATTTAGAACTGTGAAATAATTTTCTAGACAGCTGAACCACATTTATCAGAAATGTAGGGGCGTTATCAAAAACAATACAAGACATGACATAATCACATATGCACCTTCCCATATCAATCAATTTCATACATTTCTCTTGCACAATATAGATACACACTGCACCATGTGCAAACCCGTTCCATGTAATTGCCCATTACCGTTGCAATGACGGCATGCATGCAAGCGAGCATGGGGAGGGAAATGCAGAACTTTTCACATTTTGTTCACTAAATGTTCAGACTTTAATCTATGATAATGAATGGGGGTTTACAAAAACATACAGTTGCTTATGGACCCTATAGTACAGGGTAACAGTCCAGCTAAAATAAACCTGAGCTCAACAGAAGATAAGATACTTGGTACATGGCCTGTTTTGGCACTGCATTCAGTTCTGCATGCTGTTCTCTTTTAGAAGATAAAATGATTCTATTTAATTTTAACCAACAAGAGACTATTTATTAAAGTAAATTATATTGAAACATTGAAAAATTGACATTAAACAAATATAAAATGTCTTCTGCTGAAACAGGAGTCCATATACCACATGCCTGTCAATACACAGATGTGTCTCATATTGTGTGAGTGACAAAAATCATGCACAGAATTGGTAATTTGCAAGCTCTGAACAAAAATCATAATATGCTGGCTTTCATTTCAAGCTGCACAGGGACCATGTAGATGCCATAGGTTCAGTTAGTCTTGATAATATCCTACATGTGTTTTGTGCAGTTGTACTTTCTGCGGCCCGGCAACGTTCAGAAATAATGTATCTACAGGATCGCACAGACCTTCTCCTCTTGCTCTCACATTGCCAAGTCCATTCCAGCACCAGCAGCTCCTGTGGTATCGGTGAGAAAGCGTTTCTGAATGCAAAGAAGGTGTTTATGTGAACAGGTGTGTACGTGACCTTTGCAAAGACTGCGGTGACACAAACGGGTATAAAGCAATCTCTTGCTAGGCTTGTTCCTTTGAGAATTTTATTTGAAGATGCTAAGAAGAAAACATGATTCTTATAATGACAGCACACAGGAGCATCCTCACAAAACATCTTCCTCATTTTTGACCTATGCAGTTTTCTGGCTTTGCCCCGTCACCATCACCTTCTTTGGTCTCCTTGATGCTCTAGGAAAAATCCTTCGACATCCTTAGCACCTTCAACTACTCTAAAAATGAATTAAATGGAAGCTGAAATCATTACCAACTTTGAGGAAATTACTCTACACCTGCCTGGACAGAGGGCACTGAGTTAGAATCACTACGAGGTTGGCAGTTGCCTGCCTGCACATCTCAGGGGCTACCATTCAAAGATTTTCTATGCTTATGACACATCCAGTCCATTCAGGATCACAAGGTCTGTCCCAACCAAGCACACCATTCCTGGAAAATGCATCAAAAATCAGCATCCACTGTTTGTCTGACCAGAGTGAATCAGAGCACATTTTCAAAGGCATGTCCCCAGCAAGATGGATTTGTTTTTCTGCATGATTTGAACTATTGTTTTGGCATTCTCAAGAGCATGAGCTGAGACATTATTTAACCCAAAGACTTTAGGCACTGGTACAACATTTGCTATATCACCAAGGTCCATAATGGGAAGTAAGTTTTAAAATAGCAGTAGAAAGTCACAGACAGTAAGATTACATTACATAAGAATTAACATCACCAGAACCCCTGTCTGAGTCTTCCCTCAGCTGGGACTTACCAGTAACAATCAGAGAAACGCCTTCCAGGCTGGGACTGCCAGCTGGGGGGTCCTAGCAACTGGTGGCAGGGGCCAGGAGCCAGAGTCAGCTCCCACAGTTGTTCTCTAGCTAAGCAAAACTGTAAGGGCAGGGCTCTAGCACTTAGTCCTTTCCCTCTTCCCTGACTTTTTCTTTTTGTAATCCCAGCTTTGGACAATTTCTTGTAATCCCTGGCTTCCGGGATGTTTCTTGCCCTGGTTTCTACTCCAGACCCTTGGGATCAATCACGCAGCCTTGGCTTCTCAGAATCACTGTACCATTAAAAAAAAAAAAAAGGATAAAAACATAGACTTCCTAGGATAAAGTTAAGCTTTTTACTTTCTTCTCACTTTCATTTATACCTCTTGCTTTCCCCTGTTTTTCTCTAAATCTTTCCATGTTGATTCCAAAAACGCAGCTGTTCTTAACAAAGATATAGCCCCTGTCAATAGACTTCAGCTAAAAAGAAATTACGACACTTTCAGTAAAAACTCATAATTTTCTCAAGCAAAGCCGTAATATTACAAGCATTTATGTAATTGTAGTTTTAGTATTCCTTGCCTGTTCTTGCAAACTGTTAAAAACACACGTGTATTTACAGCTAAAAAAACCTCTGAGTTTTGGCCCTGAATACTGCTTGCACATGCATCTTGGCAGCCAGAATTTATCCTTTTTCATTCTGCTAGCAGATAACTGACTTACCATTGCCATAAAAGGGACAGAGCTTCAAGCACAATACGAAAATTCCTGGAATGTTTCAGTCTACCCTCACTTAGCTGTTTTTCCCTTAATATGTGCACTATGAATACAAACCATTAATGTACTAATTTTTCTTCAAACTTTTGTTCTAATTCTTTACAGCCCCATAAGTCCATACCAGTGTAATTTTTCAGCCTTATTTGGGTTTCATTGCAATCTTAGGATTTGTTTCAATGCTTTTAGATTATCAAATATTTCAACAGAATTCTTCAGTAGACTAGAAAACAAGTTTTCTTTCACTAGATAAACAACTGGACTAATATGACCAAAAGACTTACAATATCTAGTCAGCACATAGCTATCCAGTGAAAATGGGCTAATTTGTTTTATCCCTTAGCTACAACTGAAACATTTGTCATGACAAAAAGAAAAAAAAAAAAAAAAGAAAAAGCCTTTTATCATTCTGGTATCTGTATACTAAACTAAGGACCCCATAAATTATCTATTAAAATAGAACCAGCTAATAAAACAATACATTTTCCCCTAAGTTAGTGATTATTTGCATGAAAGATTACATACTTCACTGTGAATTTCCAACATGAATGAGTATCTATAGACATAATGCTCACATAAGAACAGCATCACCTATATTCATGAATTAGAACACTTTTATTCACTAAACCATTTAGAAATGCTCTACCAAGTTCATGCCCCAGTGTTAAGACACCGTTTTCACATAGAGAAGATGTAGGAGAGGGCACCTTGGCTAGAAGGAAGGTTGACCGTCTTGGTGAAACCACAGACCTCCTATGTAGCCAGAGAGATTATAAATCCCACAGCAGCTGAGACAAACATGGGCACAGAAAAGGCTTGACACTGGTTTAAAGGTGGTGGAGGAGATGCAATGTTAGCTGCCTAAAGTCATTTTCTTCTAGCAAATGCTAGGCAACACCACCAGACTTCGGGCACCTTTTAAAAAGTTCAACATCTAGAGTGATTTGGGGCTTTCATCATATCTCAATTCAGAGATGAAGCACGGAGTCTGCAAACTCGAGCTCTTCAGCACAGCTCTTCTGCTCCCACTTTAACAGCTGGACAGGGTTCTCCACTGGGGTGGCAAAACTTTACCTAAAAACGTATTTCTGCTTCCCAGTTGTAGGGTTTGAAACATTTTTAAGCAGGTATATATATTGTCATCTGTTTTACAGATAAGATAATTGATAGTTTGTCCCATGCTTAATCTATAAAAGGCTCTATGTCTTCTGAATGCAAAACACCTAACTCACTAGGCTTTTAATTAAAATATTCTAGTTCTTCCTACTAATCCTTGCATATTAAACTGATTCTTGTATTTATTTTATAACTTTGATAATTTCTTCTGCCAGTTCCCTCTCAGCCATCTTGAAAACCTTCATCTCAAAATGCTGTCTCCGTCACTGCTGCTAGCGGATGAAAGCCACAAAAAGATGAAAGAAAATGAATTATTACTTTGCAATTTGTTTATTCTGCACTTGACAGCACTTTGTGTTTTGTCTTTAACATTGTTCTGTTGAAGATGCACACCCTTCCTCAGACCCTGCAAGAGGCTGTTTGCCAGCAGCAGTGAAGGTGAAGGCAGCAGGAGCGCACACAGAGAGAAAAGGCAGAGGAAAGGAGGGGAACAGAGGATGTTTAGTAGTTCTTCTCTTGGATCCACCCAGAAAAAAAAACCCAACCTACAAAAAATTCCATAGAAGTAGCTGAAAAACTTTGCTAAAAACACATCTACATTTTCTATTAATTAGGTTGGCACAATGTTGGAAAATCTCACGTCATTTATTTCAGAACATGTGTGAGGACAGCACCCTTTTGATATGCTACATGAAGGTAACATAAGAAAAAATAAATTAAAAAGGAAACCCCATCTTTTTCCATCTCTTCTCTGGCTTCCTTTATTTGATCTTTGGCCATGTCTTTTTTATTATGTTACTGTAAGGCAATCCAGTCCAAAAAAAAAAAAAAAAAAAAAAAAAAGACCGTTGCTTTTGCAGGCTGTGAGGCGAGGCTGAGTCATCTCCATCCGAGTGGATTCGCAGGCTGACGGCTCCCACAGCACCTGCCGCCTGCTCCCACGACTCGGCACCTTGCACCAGAACTGCACCAAGGCTACTGAAACACTCCAGCATGGGTATAAAAGCAGGACTACAATTCTTATTGGAACCCCTAAGTACAAGTTCTCAGACACTTGATGACTTGGCAAACCAGAAAAGAAATGGGGTATTTCCTACCACCCCCACACATTCACCTAAGCTAAGAGTTAATGCAACCTTAAGGCTTACAATGTTTTTTGCCCATGTTGGAAATGCGATGAAAGCAGGCACAATATAAGAGGTTTCCTAAGAAACAGATATTTGAGATATCGGATCAATCAAAGTGGTAATAACTGAACCCAGAGCAGAACAGAGTATAGCAGAAGTACAAGGGATTGGAAGCTAAAGTGCTTTTAAATATACACTACTATGCTTTTTTTTTTTCAATTTAGAAAGTTTATCCAAGCTCCTCCTTCTCTAAGAGAGCATCTGAGAGTTAAAGGAAGGTTCAACAGTCATCTTTTTAGTCTTTGAAACATTCAGTGAAACCTGCTTAGTTATATTCCCCTCAATAGTAAACAGGAACTTAAAGCTAAAATGGACACAAATTTATTTTTATTCAATCTGTGATCATCCTTTTCCTGTTTTTATCTGTCAGAAAGTAACAAAACACAGTGGGGGTTTTTTTGTATTTTCTACTTATATTCCCTATGAAGAACACATCTGCCCTTTTCTTTACTGCAAGCCACTTAAGATTAGAATTGCATAATGATAGCAATTGACATACTGACAATGTTTTAATTTGTTCTGTATTTTACTTCCTCATTGTCCAAGATATGGCTACATAAAGACACTTGGAGGGCTAATGCCACATACTTTTCCGATGTATTAAATCACCAAGAATAATTCCAGCCACTCACAACCCAGAGGATCAAAAATTTATCTTCTCACATACATCGTTAAATTGCAGCAGTACTTCACACCTTCAGCTGCTCAGTAAAGGCACAGGTTGCTATTCCAGTCAGGTCATAGGCCATGCCCAAATTCTTCCCTTTGACCAAATTTTGCAAGGTGTTACGGGCCTTTGCGATGGAAAAGTCAAAGGAAATTCTGGGAAGGGAGCACTATGTAACTTTTAAACACTGATGGAGTAACTCAATTTATTCTCATGTTGAGGTTGTTGAATCTTCCATTGTTTAGTCTAGTTCTATAAAAAGAAAAATATTCATAAACCTGTCCCTAGAGATGATTTCTGACATTTTTAAGCAATTGTCTTAGCTGTCTGCAGCAGCTATCCTACATTTCCCTACGTGATCAAGGCAACTGACAGCACATACATACAGCATAACCTCAGGTATTACATAAATTAATTATATCCTGGGATTATATACACCAAGCAATGAAACAGTGCGGTAGTCCGGCAGGCGTTTGATACGCACAAATGCTCAGAAGCGAAAACTGTGCTACTTGGGATGACGGTCCAGGAATGCACTTGCATGTGCTGATGCTCAACAGCTGGCTCCAGGAACAAAGTTCACCAAGGTGAGTCAGGAGTGACTGCTCAGGGAGGCTCAAGGACCACGTTCTCCAACACAGCTGGCAGCAAACTGGTATGTGTTCCCAAAACAGCCTACCCTTCTCTCCTGACCCCGGCACCCTGTGCCACGATGCTGTAGAAAAGGTGGCTGGAGGGAGAGGGGAAGCGGGCAGGAAGGACAGCAGGGACAAGGACGTTCTCCTGGGAGCTAGGAGTCACCAGGCCTGCCCCCATGCTCCCAGAAGAGCCCATGCATTTTGTTCTGTATATATATGGACTAAATGACTCCCCTCTGCTGGGGGTGGCCTCCTCGCCTTGGGCTGGAAGGCCACCTTCCTACCCGCACTCCTATGGCCCTCTGCGGTGCACCCTCGGCTGCTCCAGGTCTCACACCCCTTCCTGCCAAGCCACCCTGCTCCAACAGGAAGAAAAGGGAGCGCTGCACTTCTCTTCTTCAGACCCTCCCGTACCCCACCATAGCCTGGCAGGGGGAACTGAACGCCATTTCCCGTTTCCCTGTGAAGCCTTCTAGCCCGAGAGGTTCTAAACTTATTGCAACTCAATTGGGTCTCTCCTTCTGGCCACATTTTCTGAATTGAAGTGACCATATCTCCAGCCTGAACTAAAACCTGTCAGGGTTTGTTAGACGTGCCCTTGGTATTGACAAGTCCTTAAGGACATGCAGGGACAAGGATGTCAAATGGCCTTAGGGGATAGGTATCTCAGCATCAAAGACAGTAGCAGCCCTAGACACAAACGGCTGCAAAAGGCAGGTGCCCAACCCAGCCTTATTTCACTAGTAAAAGCACACCCAAGTGAAGTGCTGTCAGTCATTCAGACTCAGTCACAGGACTTCTCTTCAGCCACATGCCAAACGCCCAAGTAATTTCTTTTATCTGCTCTCGGTTTATCTGCCTTGTACTTCTTCACTCAATAAACCATGTTTTTAACAAAAAAGGAACAGAGAAATTGTTCAGATGAGTTCCAAGCAATTTATTTTTTCACTTTTGGACTAGATTTGCATGTGTCAGACTGCAGCCCCAAATACAATTTAAAAATAGGAGGGGTGACACGAGGAAGGTGTGAGGGCGACACAGCAGAGCTGCCTCTGCCCAACCACGGACAGGGCACCTCTCCCCAGACAGGGCTTACCGGGGGACGGAAAACTCCTGGCCTCCCACCAGTGTGTCCCCATCTGCCACCACACGCTCGGCTCCAACAGCGCTGGTGGAATCAGCACTGCCCTTGTGGAAAAAATTGTGCATGCTTTTATCACTGTTTTTGCCTGCCTTCTCCTAGTAAATGGATAGAGCTTGCTCTCAGCTCTGGCCCAGCTCCCGTTTTGCCGATGCTAAAAGTGGAAAGGGAGATGGGTTTGGAATTC
Organism: Morus bassanus; assembly: GCA_031468815.1. NCBI lineage: Eukaryota > Metazoa > Chordata > Aves > Suliformes > Sulidae > Morus > Morus bassanus. The sequence continues at coordinate 66,397,038 of CM062568.1, forward strand.
GGAGAGACCGCTGAGCCCACCGCCGAGCGGCGGCGGAGAGGGCATCGCCTCCATTCTGCCAGCGTTACACAGCAGCCAGCCCACCTGTGTGGAAGGCGACTTGCCCCAGGGCCCAAATGCAGCTGGAAGACCTTGTTCCATCGCAGAAGGCACAGGGATGGGCGCTGCAGCGGCACCAGCAAGATACCGAAACATGAAACCAGGATTTCCATGGCATTGTCGTCTCTCAACCAAGCAGTACTAATGTTAGGAAATGGACTTTCTTCAAAGGAAATGGCAACCTGAAGAGTGTCAGAAATGAGAGCCCCTGCAGAGGTCCATCAAAACAAGCTTCTCCTGTAACCGTCTCGTGGGAGCGGTCTCTCAGCCTGACCTGGAAACATCTTAATCTACTGCCCTGTCTTCCATTCTGCTCTCCTTGTAATTTGAAAATTAATCTCCTGAGAAGAACATAGAACAGTACAAAAGCCCAGATTAGCTATAATTAATATTTTAATAATAATTGGTCGACATAAAAAACACCGAGCTTCCAGTGCCACATCTGGATGCATTTTATAGTGCCACATTACAACCTGCGGGAGCTGCAACGGAGCAGCTCCCTTCTCTGTACTGAGGCACGTGATCCTGCCAGGAGCTGGCTGAAGGCTGGCTTTGCTACGTCAAATGCCTCTGTGAGAGCAGTCCTTCCAAATCTCCTTGTATGTATTTAATCACAGATATGTCAGTGATAAAAACAATTTTTCACTCTGCCAGCCCCGTTACGCTGCAGAATCACCAACAACAACATAGCACGAGCTGCTTCTGCTATGTTTGCATTCACAGGCACGGTCTCAAGTCTCAGTTACCCCGGCACAACCACGATGCACATATGAAGAAACATTTTTTCCCACGAGGGTGACAGAGCACTGGCACGGGTTGCCCAGAGAGGCTGTGGAGCCTCCAACCTTGGAGATACTCAAAACCCAGATGGGCACGGCCGTGGGCAGCCCGCTGTAGCTGGCCCTGCTCTGAGCAGGGGGTTGGAGTAGAGAATTTCCAAGGTGCCCTCCAGCCTCAGCAATTCTGTGATGAAGGCTATAGGACAATTAAGAACATGACAAGACTGTGGCTGTACAAATAACAGATTTTTTTTTTTTTAATCTAGCTAATATAAGCTATTTTGGAGCAGGAAAGAACCAGCATCATTTTTTTTGTTTTGCAGGAGAAAAGCAGTTGCTCCATTCAGCCCATCGCAAACAGTGCTGCATACAACCTTGCCTACCATGCAGTCCTCTGCTAACACACCTACTCTTTAAATGTAAACAGGGGGAACTGGTTCATCTGAGGACAATGCGAGCAGTGGGCCAGCTCGGCCAGCTCCAAAAGCAGAAGTAAGTGGTCCTGCCCAGGTGTACAGTGGATCACACCACCCAGCCACAATCACTCAGAGGCATCAGCTCGGCTCAGGGTCCTCCAGAGAGAAGCCCCTCGACCACCACCCATGCCTGGTACGCTACTGGCCAACAACAGTCTCCATCACCTTCTGGGTAGTTGCTGGTGATGGGCAACAGCGTGAAGCTGGGGACAACGCCAACAGAATTGAATTGATTGAAAGGCCACCCATGTACGGCTGAAAGTTTATCTAAGGCAACAAAACTGCAAGGAGCTCAACTCCCACAGCATACTTGTGTTTCCCTGTGGTGCCGATGGGGAAGTGTAAATCTGCAGTCAGCACGGCATAGAAACAATGGTTAATTATGGGGATAACTTCATAATATGATTAACAGCTCCAGATTACATTTTAAGGAATCTTGATTTTAATAAAACAATTTATCCAGCACATAAAGGACGCTTCTAAAGCAGAGCCTCTTCAGAGTTGCTACAGAAGACCTAAAATTGTATAATTGATATTAAAGTTCGTATCTTCTTTCAACAAGCACATCTTCCCGACAGTCTTCTGTCTTTGACTGACAGTCATGGTTTACCCAATGACTTCACTTAACAGCACAAGACAGGAACATATCTCATAGGCAGATATTTATACCTCTAGGAATACCAACTTCAGAACTCAAACGTGAATCATTTAGTTCAAAAGATTTTAATTAATTAAAATTCATTATATCCTAAAAGGAATACAGTTTAATCAGCTTAATGCCACATGATGGGTGAATAGCCTAAGAGGTGCATCACCGAGTGATTTACTGCAACCACAGTGAGCCTGATACTATCAGCCTAGGAGCAACAGATCAGACATCAGAAGTTCAGTGCATTTCTGGCTTCACCTGATTCAAGGCATACATACAGTCCTCGTGGTCACACAGAGATATCATAATTCATTATAGAACCTAATTTCACCTGAAACTGCAGAAAAAGAGTTTAAAAACGACCCTTTCTGGCGCTTCCTTTATCGATTACTAATACCAGATCCTACATTTATAGCAGACAGCATGACAAAAACCCATCTGCCCATGGCTACAGAAGAGTGTTCTGCACCTCTGAATTTCACTACTACAGCATCAACCTAATCAAATGCAAGAAACCGAGGAGACAGGAAAAGATGACCTATTTCAAATTATTATGTCAATTACCCTTTACTTAGAGTTACAGAAGGAACTGCACAGATACATCAGGAGCGCCAGGGAAGAGGGTCCTCTGACTTAAGGAGAGCAGATAGCTGATATCTCAGTGATAAAATGAACCCCCTGAGCAAAACTTTCAGCCTCCTTGCATACTTTCGATTTTAAATGTCTGTGGCTGAATCTGCCTCCATCGGGAAAGGTGCCAAAACTCAACTATAACCATTAACACCAGGGTCCTTCCTGGTCTCCAGCCTGCTGCCCATCGCGGGGGTCAAGGGCAGCGAGCACGGCACTTTGAGTCCAAGCAACCAACCCGTTCTTTTTTTCTTTTTTTTGTCCTTTTTTTTTTTCCCCTGCAAAAGTTCTTTTTTTTGTTGTTGTTTTTTTGTTTTTTGTTACCGTGGAGAAGACACAACTTGCTACTTTTAAGTCCCGGGTGGGTGCGTGCTTTCTATTCCCTCCCCAGCCAGCGGCGCTCCTTGCTGAGTCGTGGGAGGGCGAGAGCGCGGCGGGGCCCGTCCCCGTCCCCGTCCCCGTCCCCGTCCCCGTCCCGCGGCGCGAGCCCGGACCCCGCCGCCCGCCCGTGGGGAGGCCGGGGCCCCACGCGTGGTGCCGGCCGCGCCACCCCGCCCCGCCCCGCGCCCCCGGAGGGCCGGCGTGGGGGCGCAGCCCCCGCGGCCAGCCGGGCATCCCCGCCGAGCCCACCTGGCCGCTCCACCCCTCCGGGAGCTGAGGCCCCGCGCAATTCAGGCGAGGGGCAGAGAGCGGGGCTCTCCCCGTCCCCGTCCCCGTCGCCGTCCCCGAGGGCGTCCCGCGTGGGCGCCCCGTCGCGCAGCCCGGGGGAGCCGCACGCCCCCGCGTACTCACCGCGGCAGACACGGCGCTGAGCTCGGCGCTCAGCAGCAGCCCGAAGCCCAGCCAGAGCCGCATGCTGCCGCGACGTCCCGCACGGCGCCGTCGGTCCCTGGGCGGCGGGGCGCCGGCGGCTCAGCGTGGGGCTCGGCGGGGCCGTCCCCACATGCGCGCCTCTCCCCTCCGCGGCGGCCGCGGCGCCTGCAATGCCTCGGGGGCGACGGGCTCGCCGCGCCGTAACCGATGGGCGGCGGCAGCCCCCTCTCCTCCCCCCGGGCGGGGACCCTGGGAGGGCGCAACGGCGCCCGCGCCCGCTCCCCGCCGGCCGCCGTTGTTCCTCCTCCTCCTCCTCCTCCTCCTCCTCCTCCTCCTCCTCCTCCTCCCCGCCGCGGGTGGGTGGCGGGACGGCGGCGGGTGGGGAGGGGGGGCGGGCGGAGGGGGGAGGCGCGCCGCTTCCTCGCCCCACACGGCCGCGGCCGCCCGGGAGGGCACGGCAGCGCGGCGGGAGAGGGTGCGCGGCGGCCGCGGGGACGGCGGCGGGGACGGGGCTGGGGACGGGGGCGCCGGGTGTGCCCGGGCCGTCGGGGTGGCGCCCCCGCGGGTGGCCGGGCGGCGGCGGGACACTGCGACACCCACCCCCACCCCCCCCTCCTCCGCCGTGTCCCCCCCGGCCGGCGGGGCCGCTCCGTGCCCCGGCAGCGGCGTGGCCGAGCCCGGAGAGCTCCGCCGCGGGCAGCGGCGTTACGTGCGGGCTCTGCTCTTGCTTTGCAGGGGCCGCCGTCCGGCGGGAGGAAGCCCCGAGCCGAGCCCCCGGGCAGGGGCAGGAGCGAAAATGGACATCGCGCTGCTTCCCGGTGCACGTATTTTTATTTGTCAGTAAGTAATTCCGCTCGGCAGGCTTTTGGAAAGAACTCCTTTAAAGTCGTATTGTCACCTTGAAGTGCAGGGTTTTACCACGTGCTTCTTTTCTGCGAGCTTAAAACAATATCGTGCTTATTCACCTTCCCCTGCAGGGATCTGGGGCTTCTCCTGATCCTGATGGAAGTCGTGCTGTCAGCCGTCAAAGTGGATGCTGTAAGTAAAACGCCTTATGACTTTTACTGAGGAGAGAGGAGGAAAAAGCAGTTTCCTTGGTACCAGAAAGTGAGGAACTGCGTTTTCCTTTTTGCCAGATGGCTTATCTGTCATTCCATTAAAAGAAACAACCAACAAATTATTTCTGCGAGCCTTACAGATTACTGCCTTCAACAAAATGATGTTTAACAGAGAAGCAAAAGGCTTCAGCGTCAGGCTCTTTGAAGTATTCCGCTGTTACTTTTGCTCAGACTGGGTGATTTGTTAAAGCAATAGGAAAGCAAGCCCCAGAACGTCTTCATTTTAGTAAGAAAAGCACTGAGACAGATGGGTGGGACAAAAATGCAGTGCTGTAGATACCGGAGAGTACCTTGGAGAAGTTAACCTGCAGATGAAATATCTCCGGTGAAGTACAGACCTCCTCTGAGGACTGAGAAGTCAAAGCTATGGCTGAATTTTACAAATCAGAGGCATGTTTATACATGAATTTTTATTTAAATTGTTAAATCCAAAAATAAAAATTAGTGAGTTAGGTGCTAGATGGGTGGTTGCGACTATCCGCTTGAGGTGTTGATGTAAGCAAAGCAGAAGATACTGAACTCTTGGGTCTCTGTCACAAGGATGTGAAAGAAGGTAACATATATGGGAGTGCAACATTTGCCTGTTACGAAGCTTGGTGATTTTAAAGGAAAGATTTTCATTAATGCGAGAAGGCTTTGGACCAGGCCTGGGTACTGCAGGCTGAAAGGTTGCTGAGGCTTAGCTTGCGGCTGCATTTGTCAGCCACCAAGTGTGGGCAAGGCTCTGTGGTCACGTGCAAGTGGGACCTCGATTCCATTTTTTCAAAAGCTATCCTACTTGTATTTTAATCCTACCGTCTGCAACTTTCACCCCTTTTTTGTGACTTTGCACTCCTTACAGATATCTGATGTGGTTCCATCTTTGTGGTAAGATGGCGTAATAGATTAAGAAATGGGAAGTACTAGGGCTTTTGCAGCAGGTGTTGTGACAGACGATAATTTTGCACTCAAGCTGCAGTTGGCAGGTAGAGCTTGCCATGGCTGGTTGGTCTCTCCACATCGTGGCTGAGGGAGAGGTGGCAGGCTGGGGACCCACAGCCCCATGGCAAGGGACACGAGCGAGGACCTCGGGTGTCACGTGCTACTTCTCTTTGCCATGTTTTGACAGAAACATCATTCTGCAGCGTAGTGCTAAATGGATGATAGTATTACCACGCGCTATTGAAACCAGAGCAGGCTGGTGATAATGCAAGCGGTTTAGGCCCAGTAATGAAATCACTGGGATCAGTTGACATAAAAAGGTGGTATTTGTGGTATGTCTCTTCTTTTTATGAAGTTGTGCTGTAGCGTGCGTAGCATGATACCTGAGCTTTAGCTATAGCACGGGTTAATTCATTCTCCTTCATGTTCTTGCTTGTAGACCACAGGCTGTGATGTTAATATAGAGGTATACCTCAGAGGTGTTCGAGTTACCTCAGTTAGTGGATGCAGTCTGGTCACGGTTGCTTGAATCTCCACATGCTGGTTTTCCCAGAGTATCTTGGAAGAGTAAAATGGCCTGCTTGGAGGTCTAATTTCCCTGATTTAACAGTTCCTAAGGTGGTGGCAGCGTAGGAGATGCAACGCCCCAGTGAATGTGAATGAGGAAGTTTGGTCATGTTTCCGTGAAAAATTAGAGCTGCATTGCCACTGAAATATTTATTCCATTTTCCACCCGTACGGCACTCCCTTCCCTTGGCCAGCACAGGTCTTTCTGTAGTCGTGTGGTGAACTGAATTGGAAAATTACTTGTTTAAACTAATCAGTCCCCAAAAAGAGAAGAGGGGTGAGAGCTAACTTTAGCCTGGATCAGATCACCACTGGTATTCATAGAAACTTGGGCTGGCCCAGGACTGGGAGCAGGCGGCTGGGGGTGGGAGGAGGGGTGGGCTTGCTCCTTGCGGTGACAGCTCTGGTCAAGTGGGTTTGCAAAGTGACAAAGTAGGTGTGTGAAGCAAGCAACAGCACCTGAGTAATTGCAGGTAGGTTGCTCGCCGTTGTACTCTTTATATTGTAATCCTGTTTGTCACATTGAATCTTCTATTATTTGTTGCACAGATTAACGTGCTAATGTTATGAAGTGTTTTATTACCTTGGATTAAAAAACTGCTATGAATTATTAAAGTCTGGGGGACCAGATCTTAAAAGTCATGGTCCTGCCTGTAATGAGACAAGCAGGACTGCTGAGTTTGACAGCCACATATATATATATATATATATATATATATATGTGAATGAATTACAGCTGCTGGAGATAAGCGTTGTTGAATGAGTGAATTTGCACATAGGAAGAAACTGGAATGAGATTAAGGAGAAAGCCAGGAAGGAGGGAGAGAGAAAGAGGGGAACTCAGAGCATTTGACTGGATGTCTTGCCTGGCAGGCTGCTGCTAGCTGTTAGGGAAACAGATGTTTCTGAACAAAGAAAGAAGTGAGAGGAAGAAAAAGGAGGAGGATGTTTAGGATACCTGAGGACTGGGGAAGAAGTAATGGTGTTTCTGGCAAGAGGAGAGGATGTCGGTTGCAGGCTTGAAGAGAACTAAGGAAGAGGAGTCCCTGGATGGAAATACTAGGAGAGACAGCCAAATGGAGTGGATCAGGCTTCAGTTATCTTTAGCACTCTTCGGCGTCCACTGGCTGGCGATGTTAAAGGCCCCAAATACCTTTGGAACTGTTCTAAATTGTAGATTTAAATATTCATCTGTCTTAAATAAAATTAAGTTGTGTTAACTACCCAAAGTTTAGCCAAGTTTGCAGATTTCTTCTCCCTCTTTCTGTCCCTGCAAATGTATTGCATCCAAAATACAATTCTTGGCTTTTTTTTTTTTTCTTTTCAGAGAGAATATGTCTTCTGCTAGCGCTGATTTTTTTCTTTTGTCTTTCCCAAAGCACACTTCTTCCTGAGTAGTTTTGTAACATTTGATGACTTTATTGATGCCCCCTTAGTACGTTTTTCAAACTGCCCCTAATGAAAATTACTTTTTTTTTTCCCCCCTAAGCTATATTCTAGTGGAAGCAATGGAATCCCAGAAAAGAAGGGAATGATTGTCAGATAAAAGAAAGAAAACTGAGAGTGAATAAGTTAGAATAAGATTTGCAAAAATAACTGCAAGTAACAGATCACAACTGTTAAAAAGGAGGACATATATAGATATCTAGAGAGATTTATATAGAAAAAAATAGTCAAAGTAGTGCATGGGATACAATTTTCTTGACTTCTCTGACATTGTAAAGGGATATATTAGGGAGAATGGCATCAAAGAGAGAGAAGCAACAATCCGTAGAAAGAGGATAAAGCCAACAGTACTACGTACTTCCTTCTATCGACTTCATAATGAAACTAGATTGCTGGCAAGGGTGCCTAAGTCAATGCTCTAAGTTAAAATGTGTCAATGCTCTGTGGCTAACTTATATCCAAGTTTTCCCAGACGTGTCCTGTTTTATTCCATTTGGAAACTTTTGTCTGGTTGAAACAGGACAACTTTTTACGTTAACCCGGGATTTCCAGGCTGAAAGAAGCCAGGGTGGGGTAATCACTCAGCCCATCCTGCTGGGCACTGTGAATGTATGCGCTAGGATCACAGCATGCAAAATGTAATAGAGCATGCGTTACTGCCCAGGTGATCTAGGAATGAATCATCAGTCTGATGTATCGATTTCTTCTGCCACATTACTTATTGCATGCAAAGTGAATCCACCTCTTCCTAGAAATACTGGACTCTCTACCTGCGCACTGCTTCAGAAATACCTCTGCCTGGGAGATGCCCCAAACAGAAACGTGGCAATCCTATTTTAGAAGAACTCAATCTGAGGCATTTCCATGCTTGAAGACATAGCTTATTTATGTCTGTTTAAATAAGTGTACAGTTTGGCTCATCTTTGAGTAAGAGTGGTATTTAATGATACCTTGCAAAAAAACAGCATTTCAGGGAGCCTCCCAGCACATCTGATCACTTCGTTCAAAATTTCTTTGAACCCTAAAAGAATTATTGCCTAGTTCAGAGAGTACTCTCTCTACGTTCAGTCATGGAGCTGTGAAGAAGGGGCAGCTCTGTTAAAGAACTATGGGAGGTCCTAAGTGAAGGAGGTAGCATCTAGGCAGCCACATGAGGCAAAACCCATCACTTTCTCTGACACCAACAGCCCTGGCTTGATCTGGCAGTGGTGTTTCCATGATGAGGGTCACAGTGTACATCATGCTGTAGATGGGCAGCAGCACGGCTGCCCAAATAGGATTTTTGTTGTTTCTTTTATCAGAGCCAGGATTTCACCTGTCAGCAACCATATGATGTCCAGCAGACTAACACACTCACTGCAAGTATTGCATACATGGAAATGTAGTCATGGTCCACAGCTATCAATTCCTTATTTCTGATCCTTTCTTTCTCATATGCTGTATCCTCCACTCATGAGTAAGAGAGTTTCCTTAAATGTCTCTTTCCCTTGTTATTCCTCAAATTCTTCCTTGAAATTCTTTTTTTGCTGCCATGCCTATGAAACCAGTACTCATCCTAATTTCTTAATGAATTAATAATTCTTCCTAGGATGATTTCGTCAAGAGCCATTTCTGTTATGTCTGTGTGGATTAAATGAGAAAGACTCTTCTTTGTATACAGTCATATCCTAACACTGATACAAGTTATTCATTCGAGGATTAAAGGCAGATTACACCAAAAGCAATATACAGTGTGTCACTGGAGTTAGCGATGAGGAGGAGGAGGATCTCGTGCGTGTCCATGTTCTTTAATCTCTCAGTGGAAAGCCACACATGGAGTCTTTACTCGCTTTTTCTTGTGAGCAGATCATGCTCAATGAATGTCTGCAGTAATATATTTGGAGTAATTCTGGGTTTTAGAGTTATTAAATGGCATCTCGTATAGTCATGCTGCATTTGATAGGAGAAGAGAGAGAGTTCTGTCAGCTTCTCATATTTCTCAGAGGTTAAAACGTTGATAGAGACAAGAATCCTGACAAGGTAAAGTAACATGTAAAAAAAGTTATTGTTATTTTTGTCACCTTTCTCTGAAAGTAGCTGAAGCGGTTTCAAAAACTCAGCATCGTTTTTCCTTGAGCTTTTAAAGTAGCCCATCTGGGTTTTATTGTTTAGTAATTGCACCGCAGGAAGTCTTTATGCATTATGGTACTAAACCTACCATGTATTTTTTAAATTTTGTGAAAAAAATGATTTATAAGTCCAAACAGATTTGCCTTACCCAAAATGTAAAGCTGCATTTTGGCTTATTCAGTTATACTGTGAGCAAACACATTTGTTATAAATATTTTAATTCAGTAGTTCAGAGCACAGTTTGTATTAGTGGATCTTTTTTTCTTTTTGCAGTAATGAATTTCTTGTTTGAGAACAGAGTATTCTTTATTAGTTCTTTGCTTTTGTTTTTCCAAGCCAAAAACTGGTCAAGGAGTGGAACATTCTTCGTATTGTATTATACCGATCCAAGATCTTGGGAGAGTTCAAAGTTAATTTAGTAGCTTACAGTTACGATATCTTTGCTTGCCAAAGAAGGCAGCTTATCTTCTCTAACCCCTTCTCCCTTAGGAAGCTAATGCCTTGCGCTATTCGCACTACCTTGTTTGCTCCTGAGGAGCAAAAGGCACAGTGCAATTTGCAGTATTTCTTGATGTTTATCAACAGTTCTTTTCTCTAAAATGGCAGCAGCTGGTTGACAGCAGCAGTTGACTCAGCTCACAGTGGAAGTATGTGATTTTTATCATGCAAACATTTCTGAGTGACTAAGGACCGACATTGTTGATTTTCACATTCCCTTTTTTGTCCGTTTGGAAGCTGAAGGTGCTGGGTCCAAGGGTAGCTCCTTGTTTTCAGACTCCAGAAATTATGTGTAGCAAGGGAAAAACTCTTGCAGGGAAGTTAATGAGCAAACTTGCGTTTCCATGAGTAATTGCACACACTCCACCTGTTCATGTTTTTGCAGCGCAGTTTCCCCTCTTCAACAGTTAGTGGTGTTTCACAAGGCTACTGTATTTTCTGAACACACGTGTTTCAGTTTGTACATCTTGGGAACAGGGGGAGACATGGACATGGTTTCCTCAGCGGCAGTGCAGGGTGCTGCTCCTGGGAGACAGGATACTGGGGAGGCAGGCAGGGCCCTCACCCTCCTGGCATATCCCTACAGCACCCAGCAGGTCCAGGGGTGGTCACCAGGGTCAGACACGGCCTTGGAGGGCTGGGCAGGGCCATGGGGATGGGGACGGGCCAAGGCCAGGCTGGGACATCAGGTGGGGGTCAGGGGGGCCCGGGCACAGGCATGGCTGACCCCAAGACGCTGGCCGGCCGAGGGGGAAGCCCCACTTCTCACGACCTTTTTCCCCACACAGCTCATTTCACACCCCTCTGCGAGGAGAGGCTGCGCAGCTGCACCAGCAGCTGGCCCTGCGCCCGGGTAGCCGGCAGCGGAGGCGGCAGGTCCCGGTGCAGCCTGGCCGGCCGCGGGGCGGGAAACCCACGCGCTGGAAAAGCAGGCGTGCAAGTTTAAAATTCAGTGGAGATTTTAGGGAAATTAGCGTGTTTTAGGAGGGCCAGGACAGAATTTTGAAATTGACCAGAGCCTTCTGTATGAATTGAAAGGGCGGCGTTATTTGGCTTTTTTAATCCTGACAGAGCAGATGTTCCTCAAAAAAGGACTTCTTGTCAAGAAAAAACCCCAATTTTCAACATAAATTAACCAATTAGTTCTATTTTTATTTTAGACATGTGCGGTCAGAAGAACATTTAGATCATATCAGTTACCGAGGATGTATGCTTATTGGGATATTTCAGGCATCCTATTTATTTATAAATGATCCCAACCTTTATTTTGAAGTAGCTTTCTGAAGTCAGCAAGTAAAGATCATTCAGATAAATAGGGCTTGGCTTATTTTTGGCAGGTCTTAGCTGCAGACCTTGCCCACACCTCCTCTCACCATTGGCTGATGGAACCAAGTAATAAATTCTTTATTCCAACTATACTTTTCCTTTGTATTTCAGCAGGCTTTTAAAGGTTCTTTACTGGTCAGAATTAGCTTCCAACTGTATAATCAGGCTGTTCACAAAAATGGATGTCAGGCAAAGTGAAATATTTTGGATGCAGCACAAACCCTTCCACTTGTCCTGTTTTGCAAATGGGTTTTTTAGTTCTGCTTTTTTTTCTTCTTTTTGTTCGTGTCATTAGAAGACAACTAACTGCCTCAGGTTTAAGCCTTGTCCCAAAGCGCAGCTCTGAGCTCGTGAGCGTTTACGTCCGACGCGGCTCCCGGCACTTGCGTACCAGCCGTCGGTGCCGGGTGCGGCAGGCGGAGCGGCATGGCTGCCCTTTTGCCCGTCCTCGGGAGGCCGCAGCTCCCGGCTCGGCAGGAAGCTGACCGCCTCGCTGCACCCCCCGGCCTCCTGCGGAAACGCAGTCTTGGAAACAAACCTGCTCTTCATCGGGGATAAAAAAAAGAAGAAGAAAAAAGAAGGGAAAAAAAAAAAAGAAGTGTTTGTACAAATCGGCGATTCGCTGCCTGTACCACGGGAGTCTCCCATTGTCAGGTCCTGCCCACGCTTGCTGTGCCTTGCAGCCGTGGGGAGCACAATCGTTTCTTAAGGTAGGGGCGGGAAATTGGGAAAGCTTAGCAGGCTTTCCCCATCGCGCTCATGTGTGCCTCGCTCTCAGCACAGTGTTGGCCCTTACTGCTCTCTGCCTGTGCAATCCGCAGGCATGCTGCAAACAGATGAGGAAAGGCATTTGTACATTCGAGCTGCAGCCTCGCTGACCCCGCATAATTGATGTTCAGCCACCTGGTCTGAGTCTCACGGCACCCCGAACACATGTGCGGAGACCCTGGGGAGCTCCTCCAGGAGGAGAGCGGAGTTGCGCACCAGGGCTGCCGGCATGTCCCGGGCTGAGCCGGGGCGAAGGGAGTGGGCAGAAAGGAATGCCGCTCCCGCGCAGGGCTGGGAATAGCCACTGGGGCCGCAGAGCATGGGAAGCCTGCATATCTCTCTAAGCCGGCAGCCAGAGAAACAGTCTGCTGGAAACAGCCCAAACGTCTCTGCATGACACTTGGAAAATCTTAAGTGATGCTGGCTGGAGGAAGGGAATGAACAGGGAAGTTTAAGCGTTTCCCTTGCGGTGTGGGGCTGAAGCTGGGTTTTCCCCAAGTGCTTTGCAGGTCCTTGGTAAGAGTAGGTATAAAGGAGTAGGTATAAAGTTGTCCAAATCTTCTGTCCCCTGTATGTGCCCATGAGGTAGCCAGCACATCTGTATTCTCTTAACTGACTAAAGCCCACCGGCTGCTTCCTTTCTGGCTGTGTCCCTTACAGTAAACCTCAGAGTCCCCGGTGAATTCTCTGCCCTTGTGGTCAATTGGCACAGTCTGTCCATGTCCATAACAGTAATTAACCTTGGTAATTAGCCTCCTTAGTTTCCAAAACAGGGTGGCCCCTTAGAGACTGCCCGTGTTCCTGAGATTATGCTGACTCCTGTATGGTGCCCAAAAATGTCTTGAGGGAGTGCTGAAGCAAAGCAAGCAAAAGCTTCCTAGCCCAAGCAACCGTCCTGCATGGGACCTTTCCGACAGCAAAATGGTGCAGAAGGTCGAGCTGCGGGGCATGGGGCTACTTAATACATTAATGTAGGCATGGAACACGTGTGCCTCAGACTGTGACAGTTTAACTGGCTGGAAATCAAGGCCCACTGCCATTTCTTACATGCATCAGTGTATTGGGTAGTTCTACCTGAGTAGGGATGAAATAGAACTGAGCTGTTTTACGGTCAGTTAGCATTATGAATACTTGTGGCTTGCTTCGCAATGGTATTGCCACATCACCCGCTTGAAAAGGAAATTTATGCCAAGGAAGACCAAAACCCCTCCTGATAGTTTTGTTTTAAGCTTTATGTGATGTTTAATGGCATTATCGTGCCCTATTTGTTGATAGCTACATCATGTAAGTAAAAGAAAGGACAAAAATAGAAATGTAAATAGATGTAAATAGCAACAGGTCACAAACCAAATTGCAAAAGCAGAGGCATCAAAAAACCATTTACTAGTCCTCTTTGTCGTGCCTAAGTGTTAGGAGAAATAGTCATTCCAAAGGAAAGGACAGTGATAGGGTACATAGCGCCTGGCTACATGCTCATTTTCTGGTGGCTTATGCTGCACTCCCCAACTACACTTTGATCAGTTCTTGGAGAGTATGAACAGTGCAGTGCATCTCCTTCAACTGCCTCCCTCTCCCAAGAGATTTTCCATCTACGTGGAGTGGTCAGATGAGGAGAATGGCAAAAATGTGCTCTTTTACCTTCTGGTTTTAGAATAAAGTCTAAAGGACAAGGGTGAGTAGTAGAAGGTAGGGGTTTTAATTGTCCTCGTTTGAGGTAAACTGGGGTTTATCAGTTGTCAGTCACGCAATGCCAGCTTCCAGTCTAGATTTCTTTCTTACTTTTCTATTCCAGTACTTGCCTATCGCAACAGTTTTGATTTGTTTGGCAGATCACAGCCTTGCTGCCTTATCTATGAAGCTATTAATACCACCTTTTAAAAAAATAAAAAAGTCATCTTCTACAAGATAGTCTGCTTAGCTTCTGCCCCAGTCTTAGAGAACAAGGAGAGGACTTGGGACTCCATCCTTTCAGTGACTAAAGGGATCAGTACCCATTTCCTATGAGTAAACAAACTTAATTAGATGCAAAGAGTGTGAAATATGGTACTATATCCACACGTCAAACTATCTATACCTGAATCCCTTCCAAGGAATGATTATTTAAGTAAACTTATACGACCAATGGACTGGGGAACAATCTGGAAAGAAAGTATTTCTCTTTAACATTGATTTCCTTTTATGAATTTATGTCATCAAATTGAGATCCAAACATCTTATACCATCCGTCCAATGCATGCTCTGAACAATACTGATCTGATTATTTTTCTATGTAAGAGGGGAAACTTTAAACTTTCTTTGTTGTTACTCATTCATAATAATCCTGTTTGTGCCTTCAAGGGGATAAGATAGTAGCCATTCTTCATAAGGTATGTTCTATAGTCTTAAGAAGTTGGAGAACTTAAAGAAAATGTTACCTCTGCTTTCACAACTCTAATCTCTTGCTTGAGGTTTTTGTTGTCCCTTAGGGGTGCAGTAGTACATAGGGTCATCATTGAGTAGATGGGTGATTAGTAAGGTAGCTTGAGGCTGGATCATAAATCACTTCGAAGGTTGGGACTGTAGTCTTGAATTTGTCTGAGTAAGGAATCCCCGTGAGCCCTACAGCAACATGCTTGCATGATCCTGTGCTGCTCAATAGGTATGCAGGGCTTCATGCTTTGAACCAACTGGTCTGTTGTTTTTTTCCCAAGGAAAAACATACAGCAGTAACTGTGACCAAATCACAGGCAGTCAGAAACATCGTACTGGCATGTTGGGAGCTCTTTGTGTAAAGAATCCAGTTTCCATGAGGTGGACTCCAGGCTTGTCAGCTGCTTCATTGGAAGTATACCATCTCAAATTAGGGATGATGTAATTTTTGCTACTTCTTCAAGGTATTTAATTTTCATTTAATGTGGTTTCCATGTTAGTCATGTATCATTCACTGTCTTCCATAAAGCCAGTAACATGTGTAAACAAGGAGAGAGGAGCTGAAGTACAGCCATCATTTGTTATGAGCAAGTGGTAGACTGAGATCCACCCCGGCCATGTACTCTTAGCCTTGAGGCTACCAATCTTTCATTAGGCTTTTAAAAAAATGTTCCATTAAGACAAGCACACATAACTTCACAGAAAAGCACAATTAATTTTGGGAGATTAAAGTTCATCCTTCTCAGGAGATAAAGGGATATGAAAATGCAGATGCCAAGTAGTTTCACTACTTAGCCTGCAGACATAGTGTGTAGAGAGATTACAGTGCTGCATGCAGATAATGGGCGACCCCGTGGTAATCCATTCATCTATGCAGAAATGTCATCTCCCCAAACCCATTTCCGTACACGTAGAAGAAACAGGGGTTTTTTATTTAAAGAGGGAGAGGGACCCTCCTAAGACTATTCAACTCTCATCTCAAGATCCCCTATTGTTTGCAGCTTTTCTGTGAACATGAATTTACTCTTTTCTTTGAGGGAAGTCCTATCCCTCAGTAGCTGAGAAGCCAGGCCTGGGGCCGTTCTGCTGTCTTTTTGTGGTCTGATTGTCCTGAAGTTGTTTCAGCTGCAGAAATCTTGCTGTTCAATCTCAGAATTTCTACCGTATCTTCCTACTTCCAAGTTCGCCTACTGTCAAAAGGGAGTACTGTTTTCCCATGGAAGGACATGGGAAAATGGTGAATTAAAATAAAAATGCAGGGTTGTTGCTTAGTTTTTTCTTTCTTTTTTGGATGAAAGACCAACTCAGTTTTGCCATAGCTTGAAGAAACTTCCTTTTCTCTGGCACTTCAGAACCGAATGTAATTTTAGACAGTCTGGTTAGCCTTTACAGAGAGTCTGGTTAGTAATGTCAGCTGTCCCTTGCGTCTTTCAAATGAGCAATGTACACAAAGACTGTGCTCCAGAGCACAAGCAGGAAAGACTTCTGACCTTTTGATCTGATGATCTGTTCCCAAAATCTCTGCATGTCCAAAAGCAGCAAGACAAATACCAGAAAACTTGGAGACCTGAGGAAAAGAGGAGCTCCAGCATTTCACAAGCAGAAGCAGAGAGCAGCTCCCTAAGGGTCCAGCTGCAGGACAGAGCTTGCAACCGAGCCAGTGGGAGACCTGGAAATGCTGGCCACTGTAGACCCATGCAGCTCTCCTCCTTCAATCATGAGTGCCAAACTGTCCATCAGCCTCTGCAATAGCAGAGCCACAGAGACTGTCTTAAAACAACCCTAACATGACTTGCTGCCTGTCTATCCCCATGGTGTTGGTCTTCCTGCAGCCATGGTGCGGGTGAGATGTGCCCCAGTCTACGTGATACAGTAGGCACTCATTGCCTGGCCAGGCATATGGAGGAGAAGGAACTTATTCTCTCATTCTCCCTGTTGGCGTATAAGCAGGCTGTTAATCGTTTTCTCCTCTTTAACATTCAGTACACACATCCATGCCGCAGTTGCATTACATTATCTGTAACACCTCTCAACTTTTAAAATAACGGGGAAAGAAATGTTATATCCTTCCACTCTCACAGTAGCATGCTATTGCCTGCTGATTTCCATCACTACATGTTACTGAGCTGGCTACGTTGCCGTGATAAAAGTTGCTTTCAGTAAGCCCTGTGTTTCTGCAGCTATACCTTTCCTGATGAGTTCCTCTAGCAGGTTTTGCAAATACACTGCAACCCATGCTATGTAGGCCAGATACAGTACCCAAGGTGGGTCGTTTGAAACTAGGTTTTTGAATCTCTGTGCTGTATTGCTACGTGCTGCATTAGACATGCCCCAAAAGGTCACATGTTTCCAAAGAATATATTCAGCATGCTTTGAAAAGACTTAGCAGTGTGAGATCTTGGTATATTATCACATGGATTCTGTCTAATTATTAAGGACATGTGACCAATTGTTTTGAGTCTAAATAACTAAGGCTGAAGAACACAATACTTTCCTGGCTTAACTGTTTTGTAATGATTAACTGCAGTGTTATGAGAGCCATTTCGTGCCACCAGCTTTTGAGCAGAACAGCGTGTTGTCTTCAACAGAAACTTCTAATTTAAGTTGGAGCTATCAAATGGTCTAACGTTTTCAGTCAATTTTTAAAGTGAGATTGCAGCATATTTGTAGAAACCCCCTTTAAATCAATGGATTTGAGCACACTTCAGATCAGGCCATAAGCGTTCGACCTTTTCTGTTGTTTGCTGGGAGATGCAGCAGAACACAATAGGATTGACTGAATTTAATGTTCAGGGTAACAATTAATAGAAATGCTGCCTGTGTGTGCTGACAGTGGGGTTTCATGTTAATCGTTACTGAAGTTCTGCTTTCCGAGCCTCCCTCGGGTAATAATGAGTGACTTAACATTACATATATCTTTTGGCTTTCCTGGTTTTATAGTTGTATGTCACATCTCTCTGTCTGAGTTGAGAAATGTTTTACTATAAGCAGGTTCAATTTTTAATTTCTAGGAACCAGAATTTCAGAATAGGGTCCTGGAAGAGTGAGTCAGAACACATCCGCGAATTTCTCTCCTACATTTGTAATCAACCAGTGAAGTTATGTCTGGGGTTTGACTTAAATAATGATCATGCGAGCAGCCAGCCAGGAGTTCTATTCATTTCAGTCCTATGACACTCCACCATGTTGCACTTTCTCACATAAGACTTACAGCACTAAACTGTTAGGTCTTTTATCTCTCAGCTGCAATCCTTGCCTACCATCAGTTGAAAATACAGACTCAGTTTGATATAGTACACTTGATTCCTGTGGCGAATTGGTGTAAAGAAAAACATGGAATGTATAAAACAAGTCTAATGTTTATAATGTAGGCTGTGAGAATTTCTTTCATTTGTGTTGGAGTTACAGTGCCGGTTTTAGAGAAATGTCCCATCTGTATTTTTTGGTTTTTCAATGTCTGAGAGTCTGTCACAGCCCTTGCTAAGTTGTTCCAGTAATTGATTACTCTTACAATAAACAAACACAGATGTTAGACCCCATTGATCTAGCTTTAAAATCTGTCACTGAGATTCTGTTTTACCTTTGCAAGGTAGATGAAAGAGCTCAGCATTACTAGTTTAATTATGTAGATACTTTTATATACATACATATATATATATATATATGTGGCTTGTAGCATTTAACCCATTTTGGAGTGTTACAAGGCCGGACATGGAGCTGGAAGAATGGCATATCCATGATGTCTGCCACCATGGCTGATGACAGTGGTATCTGGTGAAACAATTGTTTTAACCCCCTATTCTCATACTCCTCTTATGAAGCTACATAGATTAGCATCCTGCAATTTGTCACTAAAGCATTTTTTTCAAGTCTTTGACCATTCCCTATGACTTTTCTCCAAGTCCTCTTCCATTCATACTTGAAATTGTCAGTCACGACTGGACCAAGCATTTCATTAGTCTTAACTAAGAAAATTGCATAACCTCCTTATTTCTGTTCAGTACTACTCAGTTTATACAGCCAAATGTTGTATTATCTCTTTTCACTGAAGTGTGGTACTGGGACTTCATGTTGAACTGACAGATTATCAAGACCCTGTTATGCCTCTGTTGTCAAAGAAACAGATATCCCAAGAAGAGTCCCTCTTACTCTGTGTGCCCCAAGTTTCTTTGTTTATGGATAACAGTTTACAATGGGAAGTGCTAAAATGTATTTTCATTGCTCCTATTTTGGCATTTAATCTAGATTGTACTTTGTTTTATAAAGTAAATCTTCATGACAACAGTTAACTTTGTAAATGACAATGTTACACTTTCTTCCGTATAATTTATACAACTGCTAAATAGCGCTGGGTGAAGAATCAATCATTATGCGGTGTCACCAAAAACCCACGTCTTTAATGGAAATTTCATCTGACACTTAGCAAAATATCTATTTTAAACCCATTTAAGATATATTGTGTTCATTTTGTTGGATGGTAATTTCCTACATGGTTCATAATCAGAATGTCACGCAGCATCAAGTCAAAGAGTGATGCAGTGAAATTGTTATCTTTGTTACTCCATGAGAACAGTTTCAAGAATAGATTTTCTCATAGTTCTTAGGTATTATTTAATTGCATAAAACTGTAAGTGAATATAAGAAATTTGCAAAGTACAGCAAATCAGAGAAATGAACCTAGTTTTTAAATCACAGCCAATTAAGGAACAATAACCCTTCCTTTCTCATTTCTTACATACCTTCCATAAAACCCATGGACCAGGTTATCCTGTCACTGATGCTGTGTAATTCCCCTAGGGATGGTAATTGGATTTTTCAGATATAAATGAAAGGCAAATGTGTCCCTGTATGTATGTTGGTATGCAAAGAACATCGGAAGCATTCTTGCCTTCAGGATAATTACAAAATTGCTTCCTTTTTTGTCATCCACCCATGATGCCATCTAATTTTATGTTCCTTGGCTGCTAGCTGTTAGCCTCATTAACCTTACTTGATAGAGTGTTCCAACATTTATGATTCTCATGTGAAAAATGCTTCCTGACGGCTGGAATTTGTTTTTCTTCAATTTCTACCTTTGCCCTCTTGTCCTATTATGTGTACTAAGCTGAAAATAGTAACTTGAGATTGGTGTGCCTACTCCTTACAGTGTAATGAATTCCAGTTAATTCTCTTGCCTTTTCTTTCTCTTAAGATAGTCATGGTGATTTAAAATCACAGAATGATTTAACCAACAATCCTACTTATTTTCACTTAGGTCCCTTGTGTTTTTACATTTAGTAATAAATTCTTCTGTGGAAGGAAATGAGGAAATTCAGATATATATCATTCATCAGTTGGCCTGTTTCCACAAATGTAACATTACCCTGATGTTATTAACTTCATGGTCTTACTTGGCATGTGGAGTAGGGCCAAGATGCTCTTACTGTCGGCAGTATAACTTGACATTTGCAAGGTTAAAATTTCATCAGTCAATGCAATTTTACTCTACGCAGTTGCAAAATCCTAAATCTTAAATCTAAATCCAGTTCAGCTAGGCATGATGATCATTGTCAAATTTGCAGTGGTGGGAAGTAAGAATTTAATCCCTGTTCACAAATAAAAGGGGGTTTCCCCCTTTTTGGGGTCATACAGAGACTCCTTTATAGATACATTCGACACCGGTAGCAGTAGATCTTTCCATCCAGTGCAGGGCAGCACTAGAAGTACCACCACAAAGGCAGGTGGTAGCTCCACAGGAACAGAGGCAGATATCTCCTTTTATTTTTGGTACATTTTCTTTCTAGTTTTGACATTATATAAAGGTTGCATATTGGTCTGTTAAGAGTTACCAATACAAATTAAGGATTGGTCCATAAGGCAGCATCTTTTCTTTATATGGATGCAGATTCATTTGAAATTTTATGTGCTTTTGGGACAGAGTGTGTTGTACTCTGGGAAGCCTGCAATATTTTCTTAAGACTAATCAGAAAAGCTACCATGCTATTTCAATTAACTTCTTTAAGATTATGTTAAGTTCTTTAAGTTAAGCTGGTCTAGAGCTTGGTGGGTTTTCCTCCTTTTTTTTCTATTGTTTACTTCATTGTTTCCTAATACGGGCTTCGCAGGGTGAAGAAACTCAAACCTAGGAAAAGAGGTCACCCCATTGAAGAAGAGAATTGTTTACAATTGTTTACAAACAGTTCTCTCCAGTAAGGCTTTAATTCAGTTTATAAAGGGTGACAATGGGAATAGGAAGAGGAGATTGTACGTTACCCAGCTGGGATGTTTGTGATAAAATAATGCAAAGAAAAAACATAGTGTACTTAGAAAGTGCAGCCATTCTTGGACTGAAGGGATGAAATTACTGTTCATTGGAAAGTATTATGTTGTGAAGTTCATCTCTCTGGATACAGTTGGCTTGGGGACTGTTTCCTCTTTTGAGTGTACAGTTTTCAAAGTCAAGAGTTTGTTTGATGACCTCCGCCTTGAAAGAATATTATGCAACCAAGTACTTACTTCTTTGGAAATGGTTATTTTAGCATATCTTGGGACATATGCACCTTTGTCTGAACTCCTGAGGAAGCACACAGTAAAGGCAGTTTTGGCTTTACTATTTAAAAGCTATTCATAAGGGTCCACCTTTTGCCTGAGGTCCTACTTTCTCTGTAGAGAAGGTGTTTTCTGAAAGGTTATCTTGCTTGGGACAAAGTTAGTGGGTTAATCAAACTGTAAGTGTTCCCTATCTGCACACACTTGTCTAATATATGTCATTCAACCTGCATGGAAAATGATCCCTTCTTTAATTATACTGTAATAACTCACAAAATTTAGTATCTTTCAAAGTTTCCTTTCAGCAAAAGTAATTTTTTTTCAGCCTATTAAAGAATGCCATGCAGATAGATTGTTCCAAACTTCTTCTTTTGCAAAAATAACCATAGGTTACACATTTGCTGGAAAGGAGGTTATACTACCAAAAATAAGTATTTACTGAGTCAAGCATTCCAGCTCCAGGTTCTCCTGGGAGGTATCCCAAGAAACAGAAGGAAGTTTTTCCTCAAGTACTGTAAATTTAATGGTTATGATATAATAATAGGATCTCCTGGAAATTCCATTATAGAAACTTATGCCACACTTAAGACAGTAAAATGAAACTTCTCAAATAAATTGAAATGTTATCAGGCATCCTTTTCTAATCCTTGCATTTCTTTTCATATTTCTGAATGTGTGCCACAGACATCCATTGCTCCTTTTGCTTGCTCCTAATTCAGGAATTTCTCTGTATCTCCAGGAAAAGTGAACAAAAGATGCTCTGCAGCCGAAAACCTTGTTGCCTACTTGCTTGATGTAAATTGTCAACCTGATAAACTCATTAAAACAAGGTTTTCCCTTTCACAAGGGTCAAGTTACTGCCAAGAATAAGTGTCCAATGTGAGATGCTTCAGAGAAGTCAGGTTTTTAAAAGGCTTGGCTTCCCCTCAGCCGGCGTTAGCCATGGAAAGGTTCCACAGTAGGTCTAGACTTACTGCCGGGGAGGAGGTACGCGCTGGGCAGAGCTGAGCCTGTTGCATGGTGGGCGTCTAAAGGGGCACAACAGCTGGACCCAGTTGCCCTCTGGAGACGTCCGTGTCTCTTCCCTGGTTGCACAGGCAGCAATGAGTGTCAAACAAGCCCTTCTGAGGTGTCTCAGCAGTGCACCTGATCTTCTAGGTATCCATAGCCACTTGTTTAGAAAACACCCCTGGCTTGTGCATGTTAACATGGGCTCAAGTCTTTGCCTCCAAGCATATTAATCCCCAGGCACTTTTATTTATCATTGTGAGGCTTTTGTTCATAATGACCCTGCAGGGCGCAGCTTAGCTGTGTTGCATTGTGATCATACGTCTGTACAAGAAACATCTTCTGCCTTCTCAATGGGGCAAGCTGCCCACCGGGGGAAGCTGCTGCCGGCTGCCAGCAGCTATCAGCATCTGCCACCG
The DNA here is from genome assembly GCA_031468815.1 of Morus bassanus. NCBI lineage: Eukaryota > Metazoa > Chordata > Aves > Suliformes > Sulidae > Morus > Morus bassanus. Next base: position 66,419,601 of record CM062568.1, read on the forward strand.
CCTCTCCTGAGGCAGCTTTGGCTCAGCCATCGCAGGTGCCAGGGGACAGGGAGCTGGGGATTCCCCGAAGGACGTGTGACGCCGCTGCTCCACGCTCCGTGGTGATCCGGGGTGAAGTGGAGGAGGGTGCGTGCCTGCTGAAGTGAAGTGTGCCACGCCGCTTGTTTGCTACCTGGCTCACCAGCCCAGCACGCAGTCAGCAGGGAGGCGGGGAAGTGCCTCTCCACAAAGGGGCACTTGGGAGGATAAGTACAGTGTGGTTCTTCTAATCGTTTTTAAGCCTGAGTGCATCTCGACACAGTATTTTTTTGCTAAAGAAGGATCAGGAGACAGGAAGATGAAAGAAATCTAGTAAAAAAAAAAACCAAACCACGAAGCAAATGAATTATATAAAAAAAGCAGCAACAGAAGGAATAATAGTGCTTTGTTTATTCTTTCCCTTTGAGCTTTGTGGACATATAATAGATTTCTACTTCCTGGTCCTACTTTCTTTTTCCTCCTCCCCTGCACTCTGTATTGCTTCATTTTTTTCTGTGACCATTAGCACTGTGGGAACCTACCACCCACAGTGTCCATTCATTGCCTCTCCAAAGAGGCCCAAGAGTGCAGCCACCCTGCACAGGCTAACCTGGACTCAAAGGGCAGCACAATGGTGTAGCCTGAAGCCAGTTACTATTTGTATAGCAACATGACATTGCAGGAAAAGAGTTCAGTCATGCTCAATTTTGCTTCTGGTATTGCAAAAGCAGCACACCAGCAGTGGAGTTCTGCAGATTGGATGGAACTAATTATATTAAATTGTTCCATAGGAATTTTTTTAAGAGTGTTGCATGTAGAAGAGTACTCTTTTAACAAGTTGGTTCACAAGAGGCTTCATGGAGCATTTATTTTATCTTTAAGAGTTCAGGTCACCTTCTTCTGTGAGAAAACTGAGGGAAGGAAGTATTTTCAAAATTCCCTGTAGAATTTCCTCCCCATTTCTTCCTCCAGGCATTTTCCTTCCTCAGTCAGGAAGAAACAAGCTGCATGGGTAGCATGAAATGTGCAGAGCACCCAATTCCTTCTCCCTCCCTGCCCCTCTGTGTCCCCTGTGACTATCTTCAGTAGTTTAATTAAGAAGAACACCTCTGTAGGAAAAATGCTTTCCATCTTAAAGGTCCAAGGACCCCAGCCTTTCATTCTTAGTTTCCAGTTGGGTGAGATGCAATTTCTTTTTCCAGATATTTTATTTTCCAGATACATAGCAAGAGCTCCTAAAATCTGATACTGAAGACTGCTGAAAAACTGATCAAGGCTTGTTGTAATTTGAAGGTATATGAGGCAATACTTGTGCTTCCCTGGCCACTTGGTCCAACTTGTTTTCTCCATCTTAGATTTTACTGAGACCACCAGTGCACTCCTGCTCAGGGCAGGCAGTTATCTTTCTTCATCACTAACAACGACAACTGGGTTCCTAGTGTCACAACACTCTTATTTATTTTCCCTGCTGGGGCTTCATCATGCTTTTAAACAACTCCAGTTAAAAACATCTGCTAGACAAATTCCTCTGGAAAATTCCATATACAGCAAGCATCGAGATAAGAGATAAGTTTAAGGCTACTTTGCATACCTCTGCTTAAGAAAAAGCAGCAGCATGGAAGTTAGTTTATGTGACTCTTTTTTAGTGCAGTCAGAAAATCCAGAGTAGCAGTGAAATGATATCTCTTTTTTCTGAATGTGTTCCTTGAGATTTTAGGTTTCCTAATTCTCCTTTCTGCAAGGCATCACATTTTTCTCTCCAGCCCGGTCCTGCAGTTACAGCTACCTCTTCTTTACAGCGGTTATGTAACATGAATACTCTAAATTATCTGCTTTATTGTTGTGGCCTTCCCATACACAGGTCTCAGGACTAGCACTGATGAACATCTTCCCTTCATGGGACGACACAAGTGAGGGGACTCCAGATCTCTAACACCGAAGCTCAACCTGCAAACAGGCTGGTTTCACCTCTGCTTCGTGACTTGGGCTGCATTAAGGAGCCAAATGTTTGTGACTTGTTTTTCAGTCCGAATGGGCATAACTTCCATTTGCTTTCTACCGCAGTCTCCTGTGTGATTCCCAAGACTATTTATTTTATGAAATAGCCACATAGGCACACTGTGTGAAAGTGGTACATGTGTGCTGGCCAGAGATGGAGGCTTCCAGCTTTGCTCACTTGAGTCGTCATCTGCATGTAGGCAAAATAAGAAGTACCCTGTACTACTGCTGCTCCCTAGCACAGACATATTGCAAAGAAGCCCATAGGATATCTGCAGCTCCAGCTGAGGGTGCTGGAGGTAGGGTGTTATGGGAGCGAGTGTATGTAACAGCAGGATGAAAGAAGTGGTTGCGCAGGTTTGAATTTGTGAATTCAAATTCATTTGTGAATTCAAAGAATAGGTACACCCACTTGTGAAGGCAAGAGTTGTTGCCATCATTCAAGGAAGTCTGGGAACCCCCCTATGTAACATGACTTTAACACTGAAGTTCAGTTTGTTTCAGTTCAGTAGTAACTCCTCTTTCTTTTTTTTTAACTTGGATGTGACTCAGCTCCCTGTTTCTTAAGTTTCTTAAGTACAACTCTCTTTCCATCTACCTGCTGACAATTAGACATCTAGGAGAACAGGAAGGATGGAGGGAAGCATTCTTCCCATTATTTAATTAGAAAAGTAAGTCCTAGATACCTTTCTGCAGTCTTTGTTTTTCTAATTTTAGAATATGCTGCACTTACAGAGAAGATACTTAGCTTTGCTATTTTTGAGAAATGGAAAAAAAATTATGTTATGACCCTACATACCCCTTGTGTCTGCTTACATTTATCAAGTAAAGAATGACAAATATGCTAACTCATTTTGTCATAACAAGATAAGTGGTAATGGTGCTGTTCTCTAGTCCATGCAACCCATATTTATTTGATATTCAGCCAACCTGGAAAGTTCGTTTTGCTGCCGGCCGTTCACCAAGGATCAGTCACAGAGATAACAGAGGCTTGGGAGCTCTCAGCAGTATTCACTCTTTTGCAAATGAGCAAGCAAGTGAAGAGTGGTCTTTTTCTGCATTGCTAGCTAGGGACCTGCTCCACACGCTGCTTGTGGTACCCCCTGTTTTCCACACGTGGTAGATGTTGCCGTGTCCTAAAGAAAGGGAGCAGTTGAATGCCAGGAGAAAAAAAAAAAATTAGTGCAGGAGAGGATTTTAGTGAAACAAGACCGAAGTCCTCCATGGAAAGGCTGTAGCCTCAATGAGATCAGATAGCAAAGTGATACCAAAACTCCCTTTCATATTCCATTGATGCTCCTCTACTTTCGACTAGCGATCTAATTTAGAAGGCTGTGCTACAGCAGTAATGACTGCAGGCTCCAGCTGTACTGGGGAGACAGCTGGAACAGCCTTGCTGGTCCTTATGGCCTGCAGTCCTGTCAATCCAACCTGCAGCCTTTTCAGATTTCCCCAGCAAAGCGGAGCTGGGCAAGCTTCGCTGAGACAGAGGAGTCTCAGGGTGTGGGTGCCTTGAGTCCGTGTGGAGGCGTGGAAGAGAAAGTTGCCTGACCTTTCTATTACTACTGTTTTCCTGAAGGTGTGTGCTAGTTTTGATACTGAAGTTTTCTATGCTTTGTATTTACATGGAAAGTATGTTGCATTCATGTAACTTTTTCTGACCTGACTCTGTAGAGCCAAAACATGTAGCGAAAGTTGGGAAAAACCTTCTTTGTAATTAAGTTTACATTTTTGTTTGAATACAAAAAAAATCAAAATTAACACCAGTGTAAATAATCTTTCCCAACTTTGCCTTGGCTGTTTAAAGGCTTTTATGTGTTTTGGTACTGTTGTTGCTGTCTCCTACCACGCACAATTAGTTTTTGCTATTTTTGAGCCCAAGGATTACAAAAAAAAGCAGTAGCAGAGAGCATATAAATGCATTTTTAGGCACTATATTGAACTTTCAGCTTAAGAATTACTAGAAAAAGCGTCACGTGCTGTTAAAAAACAGCATAATGAAAATGCGTGGTGGTAGTGATCTTGATCAGTTCCTCAGATGTTACAGTTTGCAGCTAGAGTTATTTCGGTAGGATGGACATCTGCCCTGCAGCAAGCAAATGCTAAATACACGACCTGAGCTCCAGAACTGAACCACACCACAAAATACATGCCACAGGTACTACGTTATGGAAACATTATTATTTTTTACATAAATCATGACATTAAAAGCACTTAAGGTGAAACAAAGTGACTGACATACTAACACAGTTACTTTTTAACACTGCAAATTAGAAATAATTAATGCTTTTGGAGCTACTGTAGAAATATGGGCAAGGAGGATCATAGAATCATTAAGGTTGGAAAAGACCTCTAGGATCAAGTCCAACCGTCAGCCCAACACCACCATGCCTCCTAGGGAAGCCTTTATCAAAGCTGGAACGTGGTGTCCAGGCTGCAGACATGGAGCGAGGTGCACTGGGATGGTGGGTGTCACTAACTTCGGCTCACAGACTCGTTACCTCCCGTGGCATGTCAAGGACTCTTTGCCCAGTTTTTGAAAGCCGTCCATGCAGCACCCTTACTCAGCTCTTGAGAAGTCCCGGAGTCAGAATGCAGATGGTATGAAATACACTGCCAACATCTTTTCTAGATTATAAATATTTTATTAGTGTGTTCTGGACTCAGAGGAACGGATAGTTTTGGTGTTAGAGGGCAAGGAAGTTTTATTATGGGAAAGCAGAAAATTCTGCATGTTTTCACAGCTAGCTCTCCAAAAAGAATAAATTTCTCTGGAATTTCAGTTTTCACTGGAGTTCCTCTCCAAAAAGGAAAATAGAGAAATGATTTTTGAAAAAGCAACATATCTGAATTAATATGGAGAATAAATTAGCATAGTTCATATGATCTCTCTCAAAACCCAAAACTCAATCAAAAACATGTAATAGCTAAGCATGTACTTGAATGGCATTTAATATTTACAAGTAAGATTACTACAAAGTAGTGGACAGTGTTGCATTGTGCCATCTCAGTTGCATCCTTTTAGTCACTTAGCTAAGTGTAAGGGTCTATTTAAGCAATCTTTACCCAGGTCTGCAATCCAGCCATCTGTGGATTACATATATACGTTTTGCTGACAAAAGCTTCTGTTATAGATAAAGCCAGAAAGGCAAAGTCTGTGCTGCTCCCAATTTGTATTTTTTGCATAGAGGTACTCCACTAGCAGAAGTGTAATTTGACAATGTGATTGCAATAGCAGCCTTTCCTGGCTGAGCTATCCAAGTGATAAATTACACTTCACCAGGTCCACCTGCGTACAAGATAGCTATGCTTCTGGGTTTGGTACCAGCTTGTATGCACCAGTTCTTTAGAGGTCCGTTATCTGCCCGCGTCATCCAGGTAGACTGGTGTCTAACCCAACAGGGAATTCAACCTGAGAGAAACCTCTCTGGCAAGAAGCAGTATAGGTCAGAATCAATTTTAGCGCTCCTTACCAAAAAAAAAAACAAAACCCCAAAACAAAAAAACCACCCTGCAGAGCCAAACAAACTGCACCAGTTTGAGCCTCCACCCAGAAATCTGGCAATCTAAATTACTCTGTCTTATTGAGCAGTACTTCCCTCCGCAGGAACAATGAATCAAATGAAAAGGCCTAAATAAATAAATCTTTACACTTCCCTGTTCTTTCTACCTCCCAATTAATCATACGTCATTTTGGAAAACCTAAGTAATCCACAGCAGGAGGCAAAACTGCCGTCACGGAGTATGTTCGCAGCATCAGACCATGCTCCAGGAGCTGGGGGTGACAGCTGCAGTGGCTTGCCTTTTCCCCTCCCCATCCCCTCACCCCACAGAAGCAGGGTGCCCAGGTCTCGCAGGGGGTGGGCGCAGTCTGCAGCCAAACCTGCTCCAGCTCTAATCCCCGCACGTGTTCTGCCGCATTGAGCTCTGCTACTGGTTTTGCCATTAGTCACTGGTGCTGCTGCTAGCTGTGACTGCTGTGCCGGCAGCCAGCTTCCTGACTACTCCCTTCTCTGGTCTCTCCAGCTACCGCACAGCCATCCCTGCGGTGTTTCTGGTCCTTTACAGAAAGTGCAGTGGTGCAGGGATCCATGCAGAGCCCCAGCCACGCGGAACAGGCTTACTGAATTAAGTCTTCTTTCTTTCCTAAAGGAAAAAAAGAAAGGAAGAAATTATCTGCTTGGAATCTTTTTCCTCACGTAGACACATTTTTCCACTTCTTGGGACCAGAGCAGTTTATTAGGAACACTGTTTACCACAGGGAAGTTACCCAAGTTTTTGCAAACATGTTTGTGCATACCATTTTCTACACTTTTTAACTTAGCTGTTTTTAACACAAAGGCCCAAAATGCTAGAAAATAAATGTTCAATTAAGCATGATAAAGCCTGGTCCATTATTCCCTTCCCTTGCTAGTGGATGCCAATAGCTGATGTTCTTTCTCTACACTGCAGAGAAGACTCGTTGTCCACAGGAGTTCTTGGGAAAGGGCTGCTCTTCAGACCATTTGCTTTCACAGGAGAAACTGGCTGAGTCTGTCCAAGCTCCCATTGCTCCATGAGGAGTTCTGAGTCCTGAAATGCCTGGTTAGCACTTCCATGATGGAAGTTTCTTAGGTAACTGGTTTTTGTGTTCTCATGCCACGCTCTCAGTGTTACGCAAGGTCCAGAGGTGAGGAATTGCCACCAAACAGATCAAGCTTCTAGCCTGAAAAGAAGTTCTGAAATAACTGCGGAAGGCCTGGTGGTACAGGATTTCTGGTACCATTTTGCAGAGCATCAAATAGTCCAGATAAGCTTCAGATAAGTACTCTCAGTTTTGGGTGCTTATCTTTAACTCCAGATCTTTTGAAGTTTGCCACTCGCATATTTCAAGACTGTGTCCTTTAAACAGAGCTTCTACTAAATGGGATAATTAAAATTTCTGTATGTCTTCTCAGAGAACCCATGTGTTCATTTATGATCCCCAGCGGGAAGACTAAATTAACTCTGCTGTCATTTGTTGAAGTGTTACCCAGTGACAGTATTTATACTAGATTTAGCCATAAGTCCCTATTTCCAGGGGCAGTGTGTCCTAGAATAGTGCAAAAAGGATGTTTTTCTTTCCTTTCTGTCTTTGAGGCATGAATAATATACCGCATCTTCTCTTTAGGATCTCAGAGAACAATCACTATTGACAAGAAGTTTGCAGGCTGAAATAATGTAAAAGTACTTATTTAAATGTCTTTTTCAAAAGTGTAAAGAGCAGATAACAGATCAAAGATCTCCTTTTCACCAAAAAGTTTTATTTTTCTACCAGTGGAGGTTTCCTAGCTCATCATTACCTACAGCATGCTTGTCCCCACGACCACCAACCACCCCACCCTTCTTCTGCTCTGAAACACAGAGGTCTCTCTGTCTTTTCTCCGATTTCCTTCCTTCAAACTCTCCCCTCACATTTCATTGATGTAAAGCAGCAGAGATAAGAAATAGCTATCTCTTCCCGGGAGGAGACGGGATGGATGTGCAATTCAGAACAATTCCTTTTTTCCTGCTGCCTTCCTGGGATGGGAGGCAGGAGGGAAATGAGAAGTAAGAAGTTAACCTCCCTTTTGCCAGCTGTGCCAGCTACTCCTAGCAAAATGGACACAGCAAAACGTGTCAGCACTGTACTGCTCTCCCCCTGAAAGCACAGAAGAGTTAAAAAAAAATGTAAGATAGGAAAGAGGGGTGGCTAGTAACTTGTATTACTGGTTAAAATACAAGACGCAACAATTTTTTGTGTAATGCATCCTATTGCTCTGCAATAAACGGTTGTCTTCAGTCATGTAAGTCATGTTTCATCTAGGTCCCCTGTTGCTAGAAAAAGATGACAGGAGAGAGACTGTTACCACCGTGGGGTAATAGTCACATTTGTTGTGGTTTTGTACAAAGACTAGCATACTGGGGTTTGGGTCTGTAGGAGTTAAATAAGTAAATTTGTGTGGAGGATGAGGGTTTCTGCTATTGTGAGATGGTAAGAGTAGCTTTTTACATAATTTTTATATTATTGCTGTGACTTAATGAGGAAAACACAAGAACTAATGTTTTCTTAGTTACCTAAAGATAATAAAAAACAGCAGAAGCAGAAAAAACTGTCTCATTTGCCATGGGATCCTAGCTCACATAGTAGCAGGAATTCACAGCCAAGAACATCACACTTTATAATGGTGATGAAGTTCTCCAGTATGCAACAAGAGGCTCAGTTTCCATGATTAAGGGATACAGTTGGATTTAGTGGGACAACTGAGTTCAGACCTACTGGCTATTTGCACTGGGAGATAATTTTTGGGGATGAGTAAGAAGAAGCAGGGCATCGGAAACTCAGAAGAATTTCTGGGAAATTTGTTACTATAGATACCCTTTCTCCTTCTCAGTAGATAGGAGAAGGGAAATCCATAAGGGGGCTTTATTATTACCATGCCAAGGTCTTCAAGGATTGTTTCTGTCATGCCCATATTCTTAGTATCTTGCCTAGCTGCACCAGTGGTGACCTAGACTCCAAAATCTGGCTAATACAGAAGCACAAGAACACCAGCAGGAAGAAGCACTCTCCTAAGCTACTAAAGCCAGTGTTCTGCATAACAGTGGACAGCAGGAATCACTAATGCCACAAAATAAGGGTTCATGTTAGTGTGACTAATCTACTTAAGGGAGTTCTCCAAATGATCTGATGACCTAGGCATTGTACAGAGAGAAGGAAAGAGCACGTGTGTGTGTAAGGAAGGTAATGGGCAGCAGTCAAAAAAGTCTGGGGAAACTGAAATATTATGCTTGCGTTATCAGAAATAAGAATTGCAGATTCTGCATCTATTCTGAATGGACTGTGTGAACAGTTGGCGCCATGAAAACTGGGAGCTGCAGAGAAATGGTCCAACTGTGCTAAAAGATTGTACTTCAGCAGCAAAACTGAAATTGAAGCAAAGGTAGCAGCTGATCTGGGATCTCCTGCTACTGAGAAGCAGTTGCCTGAGTGGAACCCAGTTCATCAGAAGAAACAGAAAAGTGAGGAAAAAGAGCCAGGAGGAGAACTATTATACTTCACAGCTGGAAAACGAATTACACTTGCATGTGTGTAAGTACACACTAAGGAAATAAAGAGGATGGAGTTTGGAGTAAATGCCTCCAAGACTTGCGTTAGCATCTTTCCAATTCAGTTATACAGGTTCCAGGATCTGACAAATAGGGAAACCCTCTTCTTACCTTTCAGGGTACAAAAGGGAAGAGATTACAAACTAAGCAATATAAACAGAGAATGGGAATTTTCTGGGGACCATTGCTCATCTCATTAGACAGAGAAACAAGGTTCTAGTTATGCAGCTTGCAGGCGCTGAGCAACCAGTGCTCAGCCCCTCAAATGCATGCTTAGTGAGATCCATCTGTGAACAACAGCTGTTGCTGACAAAGTGTGATAGGACTCAAAACCTCATTACTGATCCAGCGTGTGTCAATACTGTTACCTTTTCATGAAGAAGACCTGCCTTTCAAAAAATCAACTGGAATAATTTATTAGAGACTGGAAAAAAGAACGCAGAAGGAAAGATCTAGTGAAGAGGCAGCAGCGACGCTATTTTGCCGTGCTTTCAGCAGTTCAAGCATTGAGCCTCTTTTATAAAAGTAAATGGTGAGAGAGGATTCTGCTAGGAGGGGAAACTTGGAGTCCTTCCAGAAACTCACTGCATTTGAGATCTATCTTGTTTACAAAATATGACGTAGATATTGACTTTTCCATGATCAGCGTAAAGAAAGACAAGGCAAATATGTGATTTTTTCTGTTACCTTCTGGTGCCTGACAAAGAAGCTGTGGCTTTGTGTGGGAGAGCAAAGGGCCCCTGGAGAAGTCTTGATAGCGGTTAAGCCATACCTATGGTAATGATTCACTAGAGCCCTGATTCCTCAGTCTACATGTGGAGAGCTGTTTTTCTCTACCAGGCTTTGGAGTTTAGCAGAGTCTTGCATCTTATGTCAGGTAAAAGCCACTGGGTTTTTATATTTCGGAGCTTAGAGAGGCCTGACCACTGCCCTAATAAGGTGGTACCTGCCCATATTACCAGTCTCTAATCTGAAGATCTGTTCCAAGCAGAGGCGTGAGATACGATCTGTGAAGTTTCACAGAAGAAGCAAGGAGATAGAGCTTGGATGATTTTTTCTGGAGCAATATTGTGACCCTTTAATATGAACATTCCAGTCCCAGGTTATTTCCACACCATTGCTGATAAAGTATTTCTAAGATCCATTCTGGGGCTTTGGGCATTCTGTCTCAAAATCAGCATTTGAGCTGACATCACCTATAAGGAGTTTCTTAGAAAGCTGCTTATGGCAAAGCTGAATACATACATCAAGTCTGCTGGTTGCCTCTGCTGGATTTCTAATTCAGAGTTATTCTTCCTGGGTTAGGTGGGGTGTACAGCTTATACAGGAAGCATGTTCTGAACAAAGTTACCAGCTGCTAAGACTTTTGAGCTTGATGAGCACTGCAGGGTCTGTTCTGCCTCTTCTAAGAGCCAAGCCCATCACATTTCTGATGTAGTGAACTATAGGTGTATTCCTTTCTTGCCTATTTTCTACCCCTTCCTGCCAAGGGATGAACATCTCAGATTTTTGTAGATCTGTTTGCAAAAGGACAAGCATATAATGAAAAAAGATGTGAAAGAGAAGCCAAATGACATCACTTAAGTCAGTTTAAAGCAGCTTGGTATTGGTTGTTTATAATCTCAGTATGTTTGTACTGTGACGAGCATTTTTGGTGTGGAGACTGAGCCACAAGACTTATTGCAGCAATGCAGACAGTGTTTGTTGGTTAGGGAAATGGACTGGAAGACAGGAAGGTCTTGGATCCTAGACCAAACTGAACCAGTGACTCATCATGCGACTCTGGGAAAGTGCATTTAACTCAGTTCTGCAACATCACAGAAATCTGCCCAGCTGCCGAACTGAACCAAAGCAGGTTGTAAGTCACAAGTCAATGGTACATGTGGGAAAGATGAGCCCTTTTTTCTTATTCTGGGTAAATGTAAATTCTACATTATCTTCTCCTGAGCCAACATTTCACAGTGTGGTTGTGGTAATATTCTTGTATAGTCAATTGGATATTTTGAAGGAAATCGAACCTCCCTCCCAAAAAAAGCCTTCCCACTCCTCCCATGAAATTTATATGGAAGCAAGTATGAAGGATGAAAAAATCCAAAGAAAAATCTGTTATTTATTTTTTAGTATCCAGGAGAATGTAATTTGGCCACCCCAGGTTTCAGAATTTGACATCTGCAGATACAAATACACAAAATAAGCATTATATTGAGCTATAGATTTTGTCTCCAGAGTAGGTAAGTAACAAACAGTTTTTTGGTAGAAGTGGGAATTGGAATATATCATGTAAGTTTTATGAGCAGGAATTACAATGCTACTCCTGTTTGACTTTTTCAGGTGTTTCAAATGCGCATTGGGACATCTTATTTGCAAAACAAAATAAAAAAGGAGCTTTTGCAGGCCACTTCTTTCCTCTTATGAGAAAATATATTAAGACATTTTGCTAATCAAAAGTATATGGGTGAGAAAGGAGATTATCACTGATAGTTGACCATCCGTTTTTATATCCACAAAGAAGAGATCGATCTTTTTTCTAAACACCTCTTCTGTATTTTAGATTACCTGCCTTGACCCCACTGCAAATAGCAGAAATTTCACAGAGGTCTGTATATAGTCCTGATATGTCAGATCCTCTAATACACCTTCTTTATCTGGTATACTCCATGTAACAATCTGCTTTACCCAAGACTTTTACCATTGGCAACAATGTTCAGCGGGGAGCAGAGAGGAGAAGGCTCAGGGAGGAGGTTAAGTTTTGAAATCTAAACTTTAAAGTGAAATGGGTCAGTAAGAAAGCTAGTTCCCATGGGCTTTTTCTTGACTGAAATAGAAAGGAAATGGTGGGTGTTGCATCTGACCAAGCAGTTAGCAGTAAATACTTCCATTATCAAATGCAGTTCTTTTTCCAGTTTGCAAATCTCTTATCCATTCTTCTTACTTTTAAGGAAATACCAGTCCAGTCCCAAGAAGCAGTTCTGAAAAATTGCATAGCAAATTTCCACATTTAATATTTCCAAGTGACTGTAAAAGTACAGTCATATGTCTAATAGCCAACTCTGAAAACTGAGCCAGGGCTACTGGACTAGACTTACCCATCAGCATGTACGATAAAAGCAGTGTCAGTCAATCTGTGCCAACACCAGTAAACCTGTGCAAATCCATTCCTTTCAAAACGTGCTCTCAGTGATAGCTCCATATTTCCAGTTCTTGGTATATATTTCTAATTGCAATTTAGTAAATAATTCTGCAGAAAAAACTTAAACTCAGCTCTCTTTCTTTCTCTGCTATATTTGATTCTGCAGGCACAACAGGATTAAAAAAGGCCATTAAAAACTGTCACCAACCTCATCCCTCCCAAGGCAGAAAATAACCCCTCCCAGGATCTCTGAATGCATAAGAACCAGGTCAACAGGTTACGGCTGTAAACAGCTGTTCTTCTGAGGAAAACTAACTAACTAGTTCAATTTATAAATGCAGTTCATACATAATCAAGCATTTTTAAGTAATTATAGAAAACATGAAACTGGAATAAAATCTCAGTGGTTATGCTTACATTTCGGGAAACCCTGGCACTGTTGCACTGCACTGAACAAATAAATATACATGATACAGCCTTGCAAATATCTGTATAGCTGGTTTCTGTCAGTCCCTTCCCCATGAGTAAGGCTAATGCAATTGTATTGCTGCTGGTTCAAAAGCAAAAATCTTTCCTACACTGGCAGGTTGGTTTGTTCTTAGTGTAATAGGTGCAGATGCATTTTCAGACATAGTGGATGCATATCTGAAGTATAATTTAGCAACTGTTAAGGTTTACCAGTCACTAAGAATAATATGTTCTTAAGTAAGTTTCCTGAGTCTGCCAATTTACGTAGGTGAGTAAACTAGACAGGTCAAATAACTGGCGTGGTTTATAAATAGACTAAAAAAAAATCTCCATATATAGAATAGTATCCAGACTTTCTATTGTTTGAAGCTAATGATATCACTATTTGGATGTCTTTCCAGAACTGAAACTGACTAGACTTCGGAAACTAAAAGCAGTTAAATATAGAAATTGCTACTTTAATGAGTGGGTGCTGGGTTTCATTATTATGCTACTAGTATGTGAACAAATGCCTTTCTGTTCTTAGGGATGGGAAGGGGGATTTTATTCCAGTAATATAAGATATTGGACAAAAGCCAAATTCGGATTAAGGGCTGACAGTGTCTTTACCCTCATTCCTTTATGGAAAATAGTTTTGATCCACTCTGCAGTGTAACCACACATATGAGGTGATAACATTGTCCACTAACTTGTGCCTTGCATAAGCCTTTTCACTTGTTCAAATCACATACAAAATCCACAGTGGTTTGCATAAAATAATATCATAGAATAAAAATTAAAAGGTTGTTTAACTGTGCCTTTCAGCATAGCTTGTCATCACTCCCTAACAAGTGATTATGTCTACTTTGCCAAGTCAGAATACTTTCTTCATCACTGATAGCTAGAAAACACTTCTTCTGCCTCCTGCAGCACTATTTTTTAAAACCACCAAGTAGCTTCTGTGGAAATACACTTAATTTCTAGGGATGAGGTGTTGGGAATAAGGGCTTATGTTAAGATGTCCCAGTACTCTTACTCTAAAGATCACCACCTTTTTAGATGAGGAATGCTATGTTGGATGCTAGAGGAGAGTCTGTAGTCTCATAGGAAAAGATAATAGACTAAAATAATATGCATCTCTAAAAGCATGCATTTACAAAGATGGAATCAAGTTTAACAAGATATCAGAACAAATTTTAACTTGCCAATCCAGACTTTCCTTCAGCTGCTTCTGCATCTTCTACCTTTCTCTCAGATTTAGCTATAAATTCCCATTTGAACAAAGAGTCAGTTGATATGAAGTCACGTAAATTTAGGCATCTACATATTCACAAGGTGTCCGAGTTCTCATTATAATCAGGGAAGCCAATGGGCTTACCTTAACTAATAGTAATAATTGATGTATGTAGTTTTGCTTACCTTTATTAATACATTTCCAGCTTCAAACTCTTACTAGACTTATATCCGTGGGGGCTTTTTCTGCAAGCAAACATGATTCTTAAGTTGGTAAAACTAAAAATGGAGTGCTGACGAGCAAAACTTTTATTGTCCTTCTGTAATCACTGTGGGCCGTAGGTGTCAGTTGATGACCAGGTAATGTTTGCCCCTTTGAAGATGTAAGAGATATTTTCAACCATGGCTGCACACTCTTCAAAGACCTCAGTTTGCCTGCAGCATCACCTCTGTCTTGCTAGCATATGTTCAAGCCTTAGTTGATGATTAAGACAAAAATTGTCATTCCTTTAGGCAACTAAGTCACCTGTCTCAAATAGGGAAGTGCTAGAGGACATTGTTCTTCCTCCTCTGGATGCAGTTTTGTTCTAGGAAAAGCCCTCTGCATCTTAACCCTCCTTCATTAGCTCTTGAGAGCTCTCTCTTTTAGCCAAAGCTAAAAGCATGGCTGCTTTTTAGGATTTCCGTTTCCGTGGCATTACAGATTTGTCAAAAATCAGCAGGAGTGATAAATTTTTCTATAGTGGCGACTGCTTTTTATTGTTTGACATTTTAAAATGTTTTAACTGGATTTTCCCATCTTACATTCTAGTCCCTTTTTTCAGATAACATATAATCATCTCTGTGAGGGAAAAAAAAAGCAAAATGCAGCTGAATCCAACTTCATTACCTGTAAAATGAGATTGCCATTCACTGACTTCTTGACAAAAAACTGTGTCATGGCATATTCTGCTTGCTCAGAAGTGTACTGTTTGCAAACAACCTCATGCTGGGCGAGTGCACAAGTATGTGTACTGTATATTTAGGCAGCTTTTAAGATTTACTCTCTGACTGAGCCTCTTAAAGACCTTATTTTTTTTTTTTTTTTTAATGCCTACTATATCACAGCAGCTCCATCTGGATTCCATCTGGTTTGCTGGGTAAATATGTGTTTGGATGAAAGCCACAAAATTAGAAATGCTTTTATGAAAATGTGAGGAGTAGGTTCACACTGTATCATGTCTGGCTTCTGCAGTTGTTACAAGGCAGTGTCTTGAGGCTGCAACAAGAGAATTTTTTCATTTGAAGAGGGGATGGTAAATAGTACCTCAAATAAAGGGAACATGTGGAGATGTGAAGTTTCACTTTCAAATGAAACTATGCAGCCGTCAAATCAAGGCCACGTGCCAGAAAGTTCATATAATCAAGAATCATAGAATCATAGAACCGTTTAGATTGGAAAAGATCTTTAAGATCATCAAGTCCAACTGTTAAGAGCCACAAGCCAGCCCACAAAAGTCTTTTATACCTTAACTTCTGAGAGGTATAGAATTCATGTTTCACGTTCCTGGCTTCAACATCCTTGCTGAGACACACTTGAGAGACAAGTTTTCATCTGTTGGGGACTTCTCAGCATCAGAGACTTTGTATTCTCTTGCCCTTCTTTCCATCAACCCAAACATCAAGCACAGGCATCTCAGTCCCTGGGAGCAGTGCTGCTTTTGGATACTCCTCCTCTGTTGACATTCCCATGCCCATCAGGACTCAGAACCGAACAGACTGCTTGCTTGCTTGGCGACCTGCCTCCCAGTTTTTTCTATCCACTCCATCATAAGAGGGAGGTAGCATCTGAAACTCCGCACCAATCGATAATTCATAATTGATTGCCACAAGCATTGCTGTTCTCATTGCATCGGGAAGACTGCATTAGGCAGTTGTTAAGAGACCAGCTTTTTCTTAGTGTGACTGGTGGTAAGTCTCTTCGTGTTCCTCCTTGGACCAGTTTCCTGCTCCAGGTTCTTTCTCACTGAAGGATGTGTAAATACATGGCTCCCCCTACTTTTGGTGGGAAGCGTAAACATTCATATGAGATTGAGGTCACGCACTAAATTATTCCAGTTGCCATGCATCCAGTCTAGAAATGGTTCTGGCTCGCATTCAAATATGAAAGAAAGAATTATTTCTTAGCGAAATAATTCTCAGAGCAGTTGGAGAGAGGATCCACACCCACATCTTTTCCTTCCTCTCTGAATGTGCCAATTTCTCTCTCCCTTTCCCTCGCCAATTAAGGTCTTCACAGTGGTCTTACTGTCCAGTGCACTAGTCGCTACTGGATTGCAGGCAGGCTGTTTCAGATGGCTGGCTCTTTCTTTGGCATTGGAACTCTGGGGACAGAGCGTTTTCCAGACCAAGCCTGGTGCTGGGCAATCCAGGCTTCCCGCACTGACAGTGTTCTCCATACTTGTTTTGAATGGTTGTTTATAGATGTTTCTAGAGAAACAGGTTTGGCATCCAGGCAACTAATGTTTTTTGACTCTTTAAGGAGTAAAATGCTGGTTTTGAGCAAATACAACTGTGCAGTTACATTTAAAACCAATGAAGTTCCTCTCTGTCTGGTTCATCAACAGCAGGAGTACCCCGTCATACTCCTACTTCATTTTTTTATCCTTTCTTTCAGAGGAAGCAGAAAATGAATGTTTCTAAGTCAGGGCATTATAAACCAAATTTGAAATTAACATAAGTTTCAACAGCTGAAGGTCAAACGTGGAAACAGAGGTCCATACTGGAGGTGTGGGCCGGTCTGGTCTCCCTGGCAGTGACACGGAGGGCTGGCTCGCAGGCATGCCAGGAATCCCCTCGGGACCTCCAGGCTGAAGTCTCATGTGAAGCATCCAAATGTGCTCCCGGTTGCCACACTGCAGAAGTATGCAATATGTCAGCACCCCCAGTCATAGTTCAGCTTTTCAGCAAGCTCCCAGACCTTCTAAAACCTCTCTTGCTGAAACTAGCGGGCTAGGAGGGGCCAGTTCGATTGATGGAGAGAACAGAATGGGGCTTGTCAGGACAGAGGTTAATGCACAACTGCAACACAAAACTTTATCAAAGAAAATGTCAGTGTGCAGAGTCTTTTGATTCCAGGTTGCAATATTTTTGTTATAATTTCCGTGATTTTTTTTTTGAGCTGCATGTAAGGAAATGGCTTATATTTCCTGATCTTTCTGTACTCATAGAACTGTACTTTGAGGTCTGTCCTCTGGTTGCCTTTGTTCTTTGTCAGAATACCAACCCTTGAAGTGAAGGTACTTGAATGGGCACACAGAGATAATGATTACACAAGCGTGGCCAAGATTAGTAATAAATAAATCATTAATGTGCAGAAAAGTTTAAAGAGAACTGCATATATGTTTCTGGTTTCTTTAAGAGCTGGGCTGAAAGAAACTGCATTTAAGTCAGAAGCAGAACTCTATGAATTCCTGGGAGACAAGTTGTCTTTTGTTGGCTGAAGGTGTACTAACATAAGTAATATTGTTTTGGGACACAAAAATTATGAGAAAGCAAGAGGGCCAAGATGATTTTGTGTTGGGACATCCACATTTTATGCTTGCCATTTCACATACATAAACATGAGGAGGTGTTTACACTAGGCAAATATACAAGCTTTACAAACATAGATGGCAATTCCTTGCATGTTTTTGCCTGCTTGTGTTTAAGTAGTGTTCCCATTCCTTGAACCATCAATCTTATATTCATTCCAGCACAGTCACCCAACGATATTAAAAGGAGAGTTGGCAAAGTCCCTCTTCTCCCTTTCCATTTATTGCTTTCCTCATTCCCTTTCTCCATCCATTCCAGCCTAGTTCGCAGCCTGCTGGTTAAAGCTTTCCCAGGGGCAGGATTTTCTCCATCAGAGAACTGCAGTTAGGTCTCCCATTTCCTAAGAGACTGTGCTGGACACTGTTCTATTGTGTGCAATGAATGGGGCAGAGTAAAGCTGCTCTGCTCAGTCCTCCTCTACCCCATCATCTTCTCCAGCTCTATTTTAAAAATAAAGGAGCTGTAACCACATTTTTCAGTAGGTCAGGTTCCATGAGCTCAACATACTCATGTGGGCCCCTGTGGAGATATCTAAGCTAGTAAATAAAAGAGTGCAGAGAGTGAATTGCAGATATTAATCTGTTCTGGACTGCTCTGTCCTGGTCTCTGCAAGGTAAGTCTGCTCTAGAGATGTCTAGATCTGAACACTGTGGACTTAGGTGGATCTGTGTCACTTGCCCATAGAGCTGGGGGTCTGTCTCCAACCCTTCATGTGTGGTAGTTTCTGCCTGGTTTTCAGATCCCAGAGCAAGTCTGCTGGAACCCACGTGGCTGGGGCGGCACATACTTGTATGCATGACCAGAAGCAAAACTGCCCTCCTGGCAGCAGGAAGAAGAGATGGACAGTGAGTTTTGGTGCCTCCAGGATGAAGTGGAAGCTTTGTAGAGGGGTCTTACTCTGCAAATCTAACTCCCCCACTTTAGACTGGAGATGTCAGACATAACTTATGATGTTTGCTTGTTAAAGAACACACCACTAAGAATCCAATAATACTTAAATTGGCTAAGTGACACACCACTGTTATTAGTAAGGCATGTAAGAATCAAGAAATACTAAGTTACAATTCTGCTGCTTATTGTTAATATTAGTATTCATACAACATTACCATGAAGAAATCTTATAAATAGCACAAAAGGGCTATTGTTGCAGTTTTATTGCCTTTCCTCCTGCAATTCGTACTCAGATATAAGCCTATCCTTCCTTACGAGTTTATCCCTTCTTACGTCACCCTCCCACAGCAAATCTTTCAGGGACATGCCTGGTGGAGAGACCTGTCGGCTCTCCCGAGGGGGGTCCCAGTGGGCTTGTGCCCGCAGGTCAGCATCACCACTGCCTGCAGATGTCCCTGCTCTTGATCTTAGCATATCCTCACCGTCTTCGTTCTTCACGTAATTGGATACCCTATTTCTCTTTTTTATCTTTCCACCTTTTTACCACCCTTGCACCTTCTTTTCTCTACCTATACTCCTCCCAAATAAACAACCTACTCCTAGTTACTTTTTCCTTATCGGTCCCAATACTGTTATACTCAGGAGCTCATGTTTCTGACACTATTACCTAGGCAATTTTACCTTTACAGTTGTCTAAATGAGACAGCCTTGCCTCCAAAGGCTGCCTTCTGACCCTGTGGTTCATGCTGGTTACATTTCATTCATATTACACATTTTTGGACAGAATTATCATACTTTAGCCTTGACTCCCCGACCTAATTCTAATTAAGCAATATCTTACCTTACACACAGAGAGCTTGTATACCAGTGCAGTGGTATAACCCGTTTTGTGTTTGCGCCATATGTCTGCTCTTAAATAGTTTTCCCATCGGTGTTCCCATCAGAGGCCACAGCTAGCTTTGAGGATGAGATTTGGACGCTTAGCATAAGATTCATCTCACCTGAAACTGGACACCTGTGTTGTAGACACATCTCGACTAGTTACCCTAGGCTACCTTTCTAATCCACTCACCCTTCTAGGATGAGATTTATCTCAGTTGTCTGAAATAGATCTGATGAGGTTCTCTTGATGGTCTATAATAGGAAGCCAGATGTTGTGCCTATATCACAGAAATCTTAAATTAGATTATATAAACCCCATTTCTAGAGTCTGCCAAGACTCTGGACTTTTTAGAGTGGAGTTTGGGATTATCCAAAACATGAGCAAGACCTGGAATTGAAGGTTTTCTCAGCAAACAACTTCAGAATTGGCAGCTATTGCCAATCTTCTAGCTTGGTTGCACAAATCCTAGAATACCATTCTGCTGCAAACACACTTTTCACCATTTAACTGCATATTGAGCAAATCAGAAGATTCATCTCCCTGTCCTTAGAATTCTGCAGGGGGTGGATGTCTGCATGTAACTGGTCACCTCCATTCACCTTATTGGTGAAGAGAAAGCAGTAGGCGCTTTCTGGGAGAGACACAGTTGTCAGTTTAGATGCCAGTATTGGGATGGGGTGAATTGTATCCTAGGACTGACTGTTCTCCCCACTGACCAAAAAGGTATTCCAGGCACCTGTGTCAGATCAAAACAACTGCATTGGGTTGTCACCATCAGTGTTATATTCCCAGAAATCTGTGTTCCTCAGGAAATAAGTATTTGTGGTACTTCAAATCTACATTGCCTATCCCTAAATTTTAAACTGGGCTTTTTGCATTTTAGTTATTGACTAATGCATGTCCATTTGATTTCCCTTCATTTCAGCTGTGTGCCCATATGTATAATTGTTTTTGACAAAGTTTTACAAGGCTCCTTGACAGATCTATTTTTCAACATTAAAGAACTTTTAAACCATTATGTTTTATAATGTAACTTCCCAATAACATCAGATTAAACAACAATGCAATGATCTGCCTTCAAGAAATTATAAACATTCATAGATAATGAAGTAGAAAATGTTACGTGTGACTAAAAGCTCCCAGAGTCATCCCACTAGCAGTCAAAAAGTGAAGAAGTGGATATGAGGCAATAAGGACAGCCCAAGTATAATCCAGAAGAGATATATTAATGCTTGTCTCAGATGTTTTCCCGTTATGTTCCCTACCTTTGGAGAAGTCTTCCTGATTTTTCTCTTCATTATCTGAAGAATCTATGTGCATAAAAGGACATAAAATGAGAAATTAAAAAAAAAAAAAGCTTCCTAAAATTGTGGAAGAAAACAATTGTGTCCCCACATTAGCTGCTGGTATTGTTACAGCATGCAAATTAAAATGTTGGCTGGTGGATAGTACACAAACAATAGACCTTGAACTTCTTCCAGTCGAAATAAGTATTAGCAGCCTCTTTTTTTTTAACAAGTGCACAAATGTCTTGCCATAGCTCTGATTCATACTCTATTTTCTCCTTAGCAACAGTTTACCAAATTTAGAGTCACTCTGCTAATTAAGAAAGAAATAAACTTATTGTTCTCCTTGTTGTTTTCTCAGTAGGCATAATTGAAAACTCACATGATAGAATTACTGTATCTGTCAGTCTGTCACTGTTAGGATGGAATATACTGTTATTTACAGCTCCAATCAAAACAGCTCTCTAAAATTTCAGAGTTGATTCTTATCTTAGTACACTGCTCCTTAATGAAGACCTGCATCCTGCAGAGGAATATGTTCATACAGGCCATATATCTGCATGGCATCCATAAAAATGAATAGAACTATTCTTAATTTCCAGATTGGGATTGAGGGGGAAACTCTGCGAAATGAAGAATACTGAGCCAAAGATGCACATTTCATCTGCAAATAGCTTAATAAGAAAAAAACTTGGAGATAGTGTGTTTGTGACCATCCAAACATTTAACTAAAAGATGGACCAACCTGAGCAAGCTGCTGGAGTTTATAAAACTTAGTTTATTATTTCCTCTAAACAATAGGCTAAACATAAAGCAGAGTTTGTAACATGACGTGGAGCACTGTTACATCCATGAAATAATTTCCTGAATCAAACACCTAATCTTTAAATAGCTCAGGGCATGGTTTCAGTTCTGTGGACCTGTTTTATCAGTATGAAAAGCCTACTTGTTTAATTAAATGTAAGAATTAAATAGAAAGCTGAAAAAAAAGTATTTTAATATATAAAAATAGTTACAATACAGACATGAACCCTCTCATGACAAGCATAAGAACTTGTTTTGGGAACTTTGTATTACTGCTTGCCATAAGATTGAGAGCCTGTTGTACAAGTATGACCAAAGAAGGACTTAGGCAATGCCTGGTACCTGCTCCACACCTTTTATTCGTTTGGCTCCCAGGGAGGAATCCAAAGCCTGGAGCTGTGTTTTCAGGTTCTCAGTAGCATAACGGCAGAAGTGGATACCTTAGAAATGTGACCCAACAACCCCAGGTGTTGAGTAGGGGATTGCTTAGAGCTACATGAAAAATGCTAAGCATGGCAGTGTTGGTCCCTCTCTGTGTTTTAGGTCCTTGAGTCAGGGCTTGAGGCAGGAGCAGCAGCATCACTGCCTTTTTAAGCAACAGCATAGCAGTTCAGGGCACCCATCTTGTTTTGGAGGCTTGTTTATACCCATGTGGTCCCCCTTCCAAGAGATGAAGTGCTCAAGCTATGAAGGAAGCAGGAGGGGTGAAGGGACCCTTTTCCCTGCCACAGTGCAATGAAGGATTCAGGTTTTTTCCAGCCAGGAGGGGAGAAAGCAACATGGAGCCTGACTCTGTACCCTACGGCTGGGGTGCTTTGAGGTTTTATCTAAGGAGCGGTGGATGTGAAAATCAGCAGGCACCCTGAATGAAGGGCTGTGGCTCCAAGACATCCTTCCTGTAGCCACTAGACTTCAGTTCTTCTCTCTTTTTCTTCTGGCTCTATTAATTATTTGCTGTGGGGCAAACCAGGTTCAGAAATAGCCACAAGAAATCCCTTCCTCCTTTCCCAGATTCCTTACTAGGCTGCTGGGGCACTTTCAGGGGTTCAAAACCCTGGGCTTAGGTGAGCCACAGGCTGGTCTTCACAGTATTCCTAATTATTAAGTTACAGTTTAAAAGTCACACCACAGCATGCACAGCATCTCTGCTGTTCAGGTTTCTGAACAAGCGTGACTGTGGCTGCTGCATTTTGTGCAGGCAGTGTGTGCTAGGTGTAATCTGAGCTGGCCTGCCTGTTGAAGTCCATCCAAGGATTTGCATGGAGTCGTGCATATTTTGTGATCCATGTATTTGTGGCCCAGGCCAAGGTGGTTCTGGACAGGCAGGAGAGATGTAACTGCAGCTATCTGCTTAGTCTAGGTCTGACTTCTAGGTCACAGTGGTTGGTTGTTAGCAAGTTTTAGGTGCCTCCAGAATAGGCAGCCATTGAAGAGGAGGGGGCAGGAGTTTGGCTTATGATTTTGAACATGATACCTACATCTTCCTTTATGTCCACCCATAAATATTTTAAAATAGAGTAACAATTTAGAGCATGCATAGAAGGATGTATTGCATTGTGAGCTAGGACTTAGTCCATGTCCCTGAAGAATCCAAGCAGCTGCGCTTCTGTGATACAATATCCGTTGCATGTGTCAAAAAGATGCGTGAGATACTGCTCAGCATGGAGCTGCAATGTTTTGAAAATGCGAAGGGAAGTTAATAGAGTAACATTAAATTTCTTGATGCTGATCTCCAAGAACTGGAAAGCCACTCACGGCTGCTTCTGAGCACAGATTGAAGAGGTTTCAACTGGAAGCCATAGATCTGATCCTGGTCTTTGCTTTGGCAAGTTCCCAGCGAGTCTGCTAATCGAAGCTTATTGTGCTGTGCTAGGTATTGTAGTTGATACCATTTAACAATTCGTTTTATGTGTGTTGATTTGCAGGGTGGAAAGACTTACACGGGACCATGTGGAGGAAGAGACTGCAGTGGAGGATGCCAGTGTTTCCCTGAAAAAGGAAGCCGTGTAAGTAACACTTTTTTCTGCAAAACATTCTTGATGGTAACCAGTTCAATGCTGTTTGCTATAGGTGGACTTGCATCAGACTGCTAAGAGTATTCAAACAATTATTCTTTTTCAGGGAAAAGTTATTGTTGTTTCATCTTACTTCCTCAAGAGCTTCTAGATCTGAAGAAATACTTTGTTATGAAATATAGCAGGTTCTTCTCTGAAAGATCAGGGCCAAGGGACCTGATGGCCATCGGATGGGCTGATCAGATCAGAATTTTAGGGATGCTATGTGCTAGAGCATCACTGGATTGTGTGACAGTGGTAAATGAATATAGACAAAATCACTCAGTAATGTTCTTGAAGTCTTTATAATGAAATGGTATCTGATGAAAAGATACTTCATGCACATGATTTCCATTAAAGCAGAAGGGATCCAGGCCTGCAAAACCTGAAGTCCCTGCTGGAAGGGAACAGCTTGGGACTTCTGGCATTTGGTTGTTGCTGATAGTCTGTTCTTTGTTTTGGGGAGTAGTGAGGAATGAGGCAGAGGAAGGGAGATGGGGTGGAGGGGATTAGCCACCTGCCGCAAAGAGCTCCGCGAAATAGGGCAGTTCCTATCCTGTATGGCTTGGAGCCCTGGCTGGCAGGCTCCTCCTGTACAGCTTGGTCTTCTGCAGCTGAGACAGTGACTCAGCCTCTTCCATCCACCCATCTCTAAGAATAGGTCAGGCAAGAGATGCGGCAGGTCATATGCTCTTTCTGCTATCACAAACCTCATAAGATTTTTTTAGTTCTCTGTCCTTCCTCCACGCAGCAGGCTGACAGTTCCCATTCCCATTACATTCCTCAAGCTTGACTCCACGTCTGAGTGGAGGAAGAGGTGGTAGGAAAGTCACAGTGTAGGTGGGAGGCAAGGAACACTCTTGTTTACAGCAGAAGTCCTGATGTCTCCATGAAAGTCAGATGATCCTGAGGTTACCATGGCATGAGGACTGTAATGGTTATACTACCATCCCCTGACCATGATCTCACAGTCTGCTTTCTATTACAATAACCTAATGTCAAACTGATGAAGCTAAGGACAAACAAGCCCGCCCCCGAGACACAGCTTCTGGTGGGCTCCCTCCAGCTGTTATTTGCCTTACCCTCATCATCCAGCACGTGAAGTTTGGCAAGTGCCTCCTGCTATTTCCCTTGAAGGGCACTGGAAGACAAAAACTGATGCTGTATGAAATGGCTTCAAGTATGATACTACTATGTCTTTTTTCAGTGTCATTTTTTTTTGGTTCTGAAAGCAAAGCATGGATGTACTTGTTCTCTACTAGAGTTGGTGAAAATAGGGATCTGTCGAAAAATTACCAACTTTTGTGACTGAAGTATTTTTCATGTTCCTTATTGACTGAATAACTCTTGATTTCAAGTTGCCAAGTCTGCAAAAGAAAAGAGGTAGCTGAACAAAATTAATTGCATAGGTTAGAAAAGCTGATGTTAAATTATGTAAATGTTAAATTACCAAAGTAGAGAATCAGTCAGGTGCCACTGATGAGAGGCTCCCTGTGAGTTGCTTAGTATCTAGACTGGGAGGTAAGGGCAGATTTTATGTACTCACTTGCCACTCTCACTCTTTGATTTATGTCAGGGAAGTAAGCAACCCCAGTAACTAATCACACTGGCCTCCTTTTACAAAGACACTAAATAAGAGAAAAGGAGGATGTTACAAAACGTGAATAGTATTTTGCTACTGTGGTTAATTGTGCAAGATATGAAGGAGTATTGGGGAAAGTGATATAAAGAATTTTATAACACTTCAAAAATTGTACTTTAATGCTCTGAAATTATATACCTCATTCTGAGTCAGCATACACTGCGTGTGTTTTGTGTCTGCTGGTCTCTTCAGATGTCACAACCTCTGTTAAACATCTGGTTTAAGGAACAAGATTGGCCTTTGGAGACTAGTCAAATTTGGCATAGCTTCTGGTCTCATGCTAATCCTCAGTGGGAATATTTATTTTCACAAAACCTCTGTATAATCTGGCACGACACACATTTTCTGTTTGAGGTGACTCATTACATGCACAATAGACATATTGCGTGTTTGCACTTGTAAGAGTGCCTGAAGCAGTCTGTCAGATGCTGCTTCTGCAGTGATTCTCCATCTTGGGTGCAATAGAGCTGTCACTTGCAGAGCATCTGGAACTCAGGTGGGAACAGTGCTGCGAGGGTCTACAGCCAGCTGTCTGCCCTACCATCCCCTAAAAAGTGACTTTCCGTTCATGACAGGTCTCTCAAAACCAGGCAAACAAAAGCACTTTCTTTGGATTGTTGCTACTGAATGTATGTCAGAAGCTGATGAATGAAGTATACTAGTTGGAGAGGTAAATACAGTTGCAAACTATGAAAGTAGAAAAGGTCTTAATTTTCTGCCATTGCTTCAGTTACAGTCTTAAGGTACGGCATTTAAATGAAGATACTTCTCTCTATTTGTTGTCTTAATCCAATGGCTTTTGTTTAAAAAAAAGTGGTTTTTACAAAATATGCCCTCTGATATCTTCTGGGTGCTCTGTGCTAGCGGCAGAGAGGCACTGTCTGTCTTGACGTATGAGGATTCAGCCACGCTTTGGTGATTTGTGCCAGGTCTCCAGATGCAAGACAGCTGGAAGCCCTGTTCTTCTGTCTACACTGCTTTTGGTTCAGGACTGTTAAGGTTAGGCATGAAGGCACAGGAAAGTTGAAGGGTGTTTCATACAGGCAGTTTCTAGGGACAAAAGGCTACCTAGCACAAATTAGTGCATGCACCTAGCAGGCCTGATGGAAAGATGGATGTGTTTTTAGTTTTCCCTGCACTCTTTTTCGGCTGGGCTCGGCCTTGCCACTTTCCCTGGGCTCAGACACAGCTTGACGATGTCTAGTGGGGACAGGAAAATGAAACAGCAGAAGCTTCATCTGCCCGCTGTGGCGGTGGGGAAGCTGCTGCAGCAAGACAAAGGCAGCAGCTAACCTGCAACCTCCCGCCTATCATCAGAGCTGCTCATGGGAACATGAGGACACCTGCAAAAAGCACTTTCTCCCTCATTCACAGGAGGAAAACAGGTCTAATTCAAACGTTCAGAGAATCACAGGACATTGCTAATAACCACGTTTGCAATTCACAACAAATGCCGAGCAGTTGCTTGGAGAAGTTCCTCTAAAGATAAGTCTTTCTTGGGCCACACACGATCCCCTTGAGGTTCTCAACTCCTGTCTTGCTTTTGAGTTCATGCCTTCGAAGAAAAAAGAGTAAAGGGAAGTTCTTCCATAAGCCAGATTTTTTGTAGTGTCTAATGACACTCTAGTCTTTGTTCTTCTTCATTGCAGCCTAGTTATTTTACTTTAAACTTAGGTGCATATTTCCTGTTAGCTGGATACGAATATGCAGTCTACCTAACCGTACCTCATGACTAATCAGGTGTTTGGAGCTGGGACTGCAGGAGCCAAGTTTGGGCACCAGCCTCACCCTCGTCTCCCCTTCTCACAGCTGGCAAAGAGCTCAGCCAAGTTCCAGTGAGAATCGAAGCTTATGCAGGAGTGTCCAAATTCACACTAAAAGATACCACGATATAAGCCTCAGTGGAGGGCACAGGGTGAAAAGGGAGAGAAAAGACAACAGACTCATCTTCTCCCTAAGATGAGACAGACTCATTTTCTCATTTTCTCCTAAGACAACTTCTCCTAGGTTGTTCTCCTAAGACAACAGACTCATCCTCCCCCTTAGCTACATTTGGAGAAAATATTATAAGGAGTACCCAAGTGCCTGGGTAAGAGGGAAAGGAGAAAAGGGAAGCACTGATATGGTATTGAAATTCTGTTTTGAATGAAATGGAAGCCCTGGACTAAAGTAAAAAGAAAAAAAAAAAACCCAAACCTAAAAATTTGTGGTTTCTTTCTTTTTCTTCTAGATTTTTATTGCAAGTCCTAAAATTTTGAGATTTATAGTCCTTTGCAAACCATATATTGGGCAGAGTACAATATATGCACCTTTAAAATTTGTTAAACATTAATGCACTTAAGTAGGAAACAATAACTCCTTTCAGTACAATGGCCAACTGTTTGACCTATTGAAGTTCATAATCAACCTCACTTTGTAATCAACCTAGAAGGCTTTGTAGAAAGTGGAAGTGAGTAGAAATCTTTTTGATCTTTCTGTAGAGTGAGAAAATGCACTCTATTGAAATCTCTCTTTGTACTTTCTGTCTGAGTCAAGCATCTAACAGTGCTTGAGCAATTTAGCCATTGTTTTTGCAAGAGACTGGAATAATGGAAGCTGTGAAATAAAAAGACAGCTTCATGTCCCCCTGTAAATGCCACTTTTTGGGAATGCCTAAACATAACCAAGGCTGACATGAGAGTTCACTGCAACTCCTTTACAGACACCTGTTATATTGCTTTCACTAATGCAATAGCCAAGGGTAAGCTATTACCAGTTCACCTATAATCATTCCTGTCTGCTCTTGGGTGCTATACAGTTTTGAAATCTAGTGCCTGATCTTTACTTACAAGCATTTTCCGTACACGTTTAAATCTTAACACATGGACTAGATCTAGCAGATGTTTTTCTCCATAATTAAAAAGAAAATACAACACAAATATTCTAAAGTCAATTCCATTCTTATATCTTAGGGAAATGTTTAAATCCAATATAATCATTTTATTAACTGTTAGTGTAATTCTTGAGCATCACAATGAACTGGCTTCTAAGCTGGTATAATGGCAGTAGCTCCTTTGTAACTCTTGGTGAATGTAAGTTGATATATCTCATGAAATCAATTTTACACTATTTTTACAAAATAAGAACATAAGAAGTGCCTTCTCAGATTAGACCAATAATTTATCTAGCCCACTACTCTGTCCCCAACAGTGGCAGTAAGAGATTTTATTTACAGGGAGCACAGAGGTCTGGCAACTTTCTGCAGTCCATTTCCCTTGTATCCAAAATCACCCTATTTATATGTTCCTTCAGTATCTGTGTTTCTCCCAGAATTTATCTAATCCTTTCCTGAAGCTGCTGTTACTGTGTGTCTTCACAACCTCCAGTGGCACCAAGGAGTTCACTACTCAAATGATATAAAATTACTGTCTGACCTGTTCTAAGCGAATCTCCCTCTGGTTTCATCAAGTACACCCTATTTCTAGTACTGTAAGATTTGGGAAGGAGCAGTTCTGCATTTACCTTATTCACTGCTTTCCTAATTTTGTAAACCTCATTTGTATTCCATCTCAGCTTTCTCCTGTCCAAAAGGAAGAGCTGCAGCCTTTTTAGGTTCTCTTTTGAAGGCAGCACTCCAACCCTTAGTCCCTTTATTCTTCTCTCTCTTCTGTGAGAGACCAGAACTGTATACAGCACACAGGATTATGGGTGCATCCAGGTCTTACTTAGCAGCAAATTGGCACCCTATGTTTTCAATACCATTGCTGATGCCCCCCAACACTGAAACCTGTCTGCCCCTCCAATTTGGTGGGGTCCTTCTGGATTGCCCAGCATGGGACATTGTCAGATCTCCCCATCCCCCATCACCAGCATGGCTTTTAACAACCTGAGAGAGGTTAGTGTCATCTATAGACTTGGATGTTTCATGGTTCCGTCCCCTCTCTTGATCACTGTTGAAGTCTTTACTAAAACCAGTTCTAGCATCCATGCCTGAAAGGATCCACTGCTTTTGCATCTCCATTTTGAAATGTGACCATCAAGCACTATTCTTTTCTTCCTATCCTTTAACAGCCTTCAGTCCATAAGAACACCTCTCTTCCAAACCCAAGGGAATTTATTTTAAAAAGCTTCTGTGAAGTATTTTGTCAAAACCATTTTGAAAATCCAAATATATTATGGTCACTAGAGCCTGCTTTACCATGCTTATGCTTGTGCTCAGTTATTGTATTCTTTAAGGTAGACTACTTCCTGGCCAAGCACGAAAGTCAGACAAACTGGCCCACAGTTCACAGGGTCTCCTCCTGAGCCTCTTTTCCACATGGAAGCATGGTTGGCACCAGCCTGCTGGTGCAGTGGCAGTTTGTAATGATGGGTTGCACAGCTTGGCCAGCAGTTCCGCAATTTCATACTTGAGTGCCTTCAGAAGTCCCAGGTGAATGTCACCCACTCCTCGTCACTTAGTAATGCCTACCTTATCTATTTTATCTACTACCTCCTTTATATTTACCTGAAATTAATCTGGCTCAAAGAATAGCTTGGATTTGGGACCCTCTCAAACACCTTCAGCAGTAAAGACCTATGCAAAGAAGTCACTAAGTTTCTCTGCTATGGCCTTATCATCCCCGAGTGCTCCTTATAAGCCTTTGGCATCATGTGATGCTGCTGTTTCCTTTGATAGCTTCTTGCTTTTCTTTAAACAACTTTTTGCTACCGGTGTGATGATCTTCCGCAAAATATTCACATTCTTTTTTAGCCATCCTAGTTGCCATTTATGCTTGATCTGGTTTTTATGGGCTTTCCTGCTCATTTCAGCAATTTTTTAAATGCTAATCTTTTCCCTACAATAGGCTCCTTAGCTTTTCTTATGAGCTATGCAGGCTTTTTATTGAACTGTTTTACTTTCTTTTTGATATGTGACACAGAGTTTACCAGGGCTTTTAATACAGTGTTTTTGAAAAGCCTCCAGGTTGCTTTAGGCTTCTTGCCATTTTGACTGCTTTTTTAGGTTTTTATTATTTTTGTGATTTTTATATATTTCCTCTTCTTGAAATTGGATATGTGTGATGTATTTGTTTAGCTTACTCCATCCCACTACAGCATTAACTTCAGGTATATTGTGAAACTCTTACAGAGCAGTTCTCCCACTAGTACCTCTTGAAGCAGGACCTGTGTAGCACTTGAGACTAGACCCAGAGCAGCATCCTTCCTAATGGGTCCCAGGACTCAACGCAGTAAGAAGCGGTCAGTTGCTGTGTCCAAAAATTTCATCTCGTTATCTCATCTGGATGAGGCATTGTGCCTGACAGTACATTGGTAGTTGGAATTTGTCAATATTGATACCTGACCTAGTTTTGCAGCTTCTCTAATTTCACTGAGTATTTCGTTATCAGTGTCTTTAGCAGGGAAGTCCTAAGTACAAATCAAGTCCTACCTTTCTGTTATTTCTACCCACAAGGATTCCCTAATCTCCCCTCTGCCCTCAGTATATTTTTTTATGTTCCACTTTGTTTTAGCCTGCACATGTCGTGCCACTGCCCTGGCTGTATCTCATTTTCTCTCTTTCCTGTAAAGTAGACAGCCTAGCAACTCTCTATGCCACTGATTATCCTCCTTTCACCAGTGTGAGATGCCTGTTATATCAGGGTTATAATTTGTTGCCAAGTAATATAATTCCATAATCCTATTTTTTAGATATCTAGCATTGCTGTAGAAGCACTTACTAATTTTGCCCATTCTCTGTTGCCAAGTCAAGTGGCATTGTAAATGGTGTTATTTACCTTCTCTATTTATTGCATTTATACTATTTGTTTCCTCCCTTGCCTTTTCAGGAACGTATCAAATGTTAGCCATGTCTCCCTCATAAGTTCATTCAGTCTGAACCAGGTGCTCCACTATAGCTGTCAGTCTTCCCCCAGTTTCTAGTTTAACTATTTCTCTATGAACTTCTTAATTTTCAGTAATAGCAGCCTTGTTCCATTTTCACTGAAGTCCAGCCCATTCCTCCTGTGCAGGTTTCTCTTGTTCCAAGCAGTTTGCAAGGACTTCAGTCTTCCACACAGCAGCCTTGAGTTAACCCCCAAGGACTTTACTTTCCCTCATCAGTGGTGTAACATAGGATTGTGACCACTGGTTCCTCCCTTCTGCCAGACTAAATACACATCTGGACATCTCGTGGGCTCTGCTACCTTTGCACTCAGCAGGTCTTTCAGTCCTCTCAGCTGTTTCAAATCCAGCTATCTCTGTGTTAAATAATCAAACTTCCCACTACTGTCACCTGCCTTGCCTTCTCCTGGAAGATTCACTCTGCTCCAGGAGCATCCTCATGCCAAGCGGACATTATAATCAGCTGGAGATTAGAGTTTATCAGATATTTGATCTCTCATTCCAAGCTGATTATCCACCTTCCCTCAGACTGACGTCCTCTAAATACTTGTTTAGTCAACATCAGTTATGTTTTTTTGATGGTGGCCATGTGAGGGCAGCCACAGCAGAGGTAGGACTGCTGCACCACATCCTGGCAGGTCTTGCCTGTAGACCTCTTTCTCTCCAGCTCAGCCACTCTTGCCTCTAGAGAACAAATCCAGGACTTCTGCTAAGATGAGGGGCTTTGCACATGCAAAACCTGCCTCCTGGGTCAGCAACCTTGCACTCTCTCTGCAACAAACTGCTCTCTGCTCTGTTGCTCAGCTTCTACCTGCATCCTGAGCTTACAACATATTAGTATAACTTCTCCTTTGAGAGGTGAGTGGGATTACTTTTCCCTTTCCCTGCTCTGCCCATGTTAAGCTAAGTAGCAACAAGGTAGATCTGGCCTTACTGAGATGTACCTAGGAGTCATGGGAAGAAGGCACGCTGACCTAAGCCTCTGTATACAAGCTGATGCAAGCTCCTCTGTTGTGCAAGCACCTCCATTGTAAGGGTCAAGGAACCACCGTGCCAGTTCATACACCCTTCAGACATCCCCAGAAAGCCACTCAGCAAACACCCAAACATGAACCCACCACTAGAAGAAACCCCATTCACTGATCACGCAAGCCAAAAATTCACAAAGCTTACATGCCTTGCAGTGGCCTGCCCTTGCTCATCACTCTCTTCTTGTTCTTACCTTCCCTAGGCAGAAATCATTTGAAAAATGTCCTGTTTGCTCTCCAGTGTTTGGCATATACAAAGCTTTGGGAGTGAACTTGATCATGTGTCTTCAAAAGTGTTGGCACATTCTGCACTGGAATAGATATGAAGTTCCAAAAAAAGATGCTTCAAAATTTCATATTGCTTCATAGGCCAAGCTTAAGTCTCTGGAAACTTCCAGGAAGAGGAGCTGCCCTCAGAGGGGAAGTATTTGAGGGAGGTATTTATAATGGCAGCAGATTTAAATGCAAAATACTGATAGTGCTAATAAGCATTTTTATGCATGGACAGGAAGGCACCCTTCATTATTTCAATACTGTAATCAATTCTGGTATGGTACATCCAGAATTAATGTTTGTTTCTTCTCAGGCTAGTCAAAGTAATAGTGGAGAGCAGCTTGCTGATGGCTGCAAAAGGCAGGAAAAGAAGAAAGTTACCATAAAAAAATGTTTAACAGTATGAAGCCAAATTCTGCTTTCAGATACAAGAGTATAGTTCCCTTTTACATACACATTTGAGGGTACAGTTTCAAATGCATGCTTTTGTTTATGTTTATACCTTCAAAACACGGCCTTACAAGGTCTTGCCGGCATAGGTAAATCCCTAAAGTCTTGACATTTCTCCATAGGCATCTAAATCTTGGGCTTAAGGCTTAATTGCATGAACTGTTAGCAGTAAATAGGCCCATAATCTCTAGAGTTACCTACCAAAGGCAGGCAGGGTACAGGTTTGCTTGATAGAACTTGAACTTGAGTCAGTCTGAAACGTAATGCCTAGTTTATGACCTAATGTTTTATTTACTGAAAATTGCTTAACCTAGGCTACGGTGACTATCAAACCACCATGTAGCTGGATATTCATGTTGGTTGCTAATTTCTGTTCTTTAATACATTTGTTCTGACATTTTTTTGAATAAAATATGCATGTTTCCTTTTTGGTTTTAGCTCTGTTTATACATGTTTAATCAACATCAGAGATCTTTTTGAACTGGTGGACTGAGGTTAGATAGCTTTCCCATGAGCAAGAAGCAGTGAATCCTCCTTCCATATGTGCATTCTACACAAAAACTGAGATTTGGGAACAGTCAGTTAAAGGTTTTCCTAAGAACTCATTTCAACAAAAAAATGCAAAATATATAAGAAAAACCAGGGTGTTTTGTTTCAATACATGCATGAACACAATTAAATTTTCACACCAAAATCACATTTTCATTTGTAAAAGTTCAGAATGTTTAAAAGATAAACTCAAATGGAGTCTTTCTTTCAAATCAAACAAAATATGCACATTGACAAAAACTTATTTTCTTCCTCCTTTTTATTCATTTGTTCTTTTGCAGAGCATGTCTGCTTCAGCCAGCTATGAAACTTTATTTTGTTCCATAAGTAAAACTTTAAAAATTGTATACATTTGTAATCTAAAGAACTACAGTATTGTTAAGTCCATCCCAAGCTAACTAATTGCACTCCCTGTCTTTTGCTTCAGCCCTGAAAGCAGAATTCCTCTAAAATCTTTTCAAATCAACTGTATGATACTTGACTGAAAATTAATCAAAAGTACACATTCACCTTTTTACTTCCATTTTCAACTTCATCTCCAAATCCCGTTGACGTAGGGGTCTGTATCTGTGCAGATACTTTTCCTATGAGCTTGTCTCAAAAACCTTTGCAGTCTCAGCTGGCGTGACGAGAGAACAATTCAACAGCGTTGGACAAAGCTCAAGAATTAGTGTAATTAATCAAAATGAATACCAAGGTTGTAGTTTAAACAAAATTATGACTGAAGTAAATGTGCTGGATTAACTCTATTTGTAATGCGGATTCAGCCCCCGTGTTTGAAGTGACACCATTTGATGCCTTTTGCATTAGCTGTGTATTCCACTGATTTATGGGCTTGTTACACTCAAATAAGAAAACAAATCTTGGGCAGCTTGCTAATAGATTGAGAAGGTACTTCACTGGTATTTGAGGTATCTATTTTGAGGGCAGCATTTTTAAGAGTCTATTTGGCCATCTGCATATCACAAATTTGAATGAGAGATGGAGAAGAAAAGGAAGACAAAGTACAGTAAGGAATTGAGAATCACATTATTGCAGAAGATAAAACAAGACTTAAAATTTAACTGTAGAAAATTTAACTGTCGTGAAGAAATAACAGAAAGGAAACTTAGAAAGCTACCTGTCTTGTCGGAGGTGGGTAGCAGAAAGCTAACTTTGGTCACAATAGCTGACCCTGGGATAAGAACCTTTGGATGTAATTCACAGTCATTTAAAAGTATTACCATACCTTTTTACTCAAAGTTAAAAAGCACATTTTTTTCCTTCCTGTCTTCCTCTGAAATACTGAAAGTATATTTTACCTTATTTAGAACATAAGTACCTGCAGTTAAGCAATTTCATGACTCTCTACTCCTCTGTAATCTTTTCACTCATTCTGGTCAATAGTGTCTGCATAGCACAGTACATTCTCATGTATCGTTGATATTTTTGTTTGGTTTTCACATATGAATTGCACTTCATTACGGAAATGAAATGCGCTGTCAGGATTGTTTTAGGACAAATATACTGTCCATTTGGTTGGACCTTCAGGCTTTGACTTCTGACAGTCAGACAGTGCAACTACTGCACAAAAATATTCTTTGTGCTTTTGGCCAAGTTTTGCAGTTTCTGCTTACTGTGAGCAGGATTTTAAAGAACATGCAGCGGGAGGATGATAGCCTTGCTCTATAACTGGGTAGCTCACACAGATGTCCAAGGGGGATAATCTAGGTCATCTTTTAGCGCTTAAATTACACTCTAGAGAGTGTAAATGGTTTCTCATGACATATGTTCAAGGCTTTGCAAGTTTCTCAAATGGTGCTTGTTTCTATTTTCTGTATTTTTGTCACATGGGAGCAAGTAACATTGACCCATTTTCCTTTTGTCTGCTTTGGTAAGTACCAAACTATTAGTGGAATCCTTTGAGTCTGACCTGGAGAGACCAGGAATGTGGGAATGGGCAGGCTGACATCACGAACAGTATCTGCCGAGGCAGTCCGAGCCCGTTCTCAGCATTTTCTTATTGACACTTAACAGAATAAATGTTCCTTATTTACCTCGGTTTGTACATAAGGTTTCCAAATACTTCTCAGTGTCTATGCATAATGAATGGGGCTGTTGAAGTATATGTAAGTGCTTCCATTACATTGAGCCAGAAAAGGATGACCAAGTGTTAAAATATCTTACAATTAGATATTTGCTTTGGGAGGATGTAGAAGATGCAGAAAGAAGATCTTGAAGAAGTCTCTGTTTTAGGCATGGAGAATGGCTTTAGACAATGAATAAGCTGCAAGCCCAAATAAATAAAACATCCATGCAGCACTTTTTCTCCCACAGGCTAAAACTATTTTTCTATGAAAAGATTGTATTAGTTTGTCAGATTCCTTTCTGTGTAGTACCATCAGAGATGCCCAGCGAAGAAAAGCTCTTTGGGGTTTTTTGTGGTTTGTTCTCTTTTTTTTTTTTTGGTGTGGGTCATGGTTGTTTGATGACATTCTGTGTCTACCTATTGCTTATTTTAGTAGTTAGCAAAAATAATTTTTGCAAATATAGTATCACTAGTTAAAGAGATATCATCAAGCCTTATAACTTGTTTAAAAGTGGATTTATTTGGTCCCAAGGTTGTTGGCAAAGCATAACATAAATGTAAGAGCAAAAAAGAAAGTTCTTGTGCTCACTATCCTCCCCAGTACACACAGTGCTTCACTCCATTCAGGGTACAGCAGCCAGTATAGTCTTTCTGTCCAGCCTAATAAGGACTTGGATATGTCTGTACTATTCTCTTCTTATCCAAATACTCCTTTTTTTCCTATAAACCACCTCTTGCTTTTGGCTGGTTTTCAGTTTCTAGATCCTCTACTTCTCTATTATTTTATGACCTTTCTGTTATCTGCTCCCAACCATGCAACATCTTTTCCTTTGCCATTTCACCACCCTTTTTGTGTTAAAGGCTTCTCATAAGGGACTTCCCGTCTTGGTAGCCTGGAAGAGGAATGAGAGAAGCCAGTTCTGTGAGATTAACTATTCCACCCACAACACAGGGTGCCATGGTCTTTATGGCTGACTGTGCTTGGCTATGTTAGGATGTAAGCTCTTTGGGGCAGGAGTTGCTGGCATGTGGCTATTCGTACAGTGCCAAGAGCATTGCTAGGACTTCCACATCAATGGCAGAGGTAGCAGCACACAGAGGAGCACAGTGACAGCTTCTTTCCAGGGGACAGGGACTCCAGCAGCACAGGGACCAAAGGCACCACACCATGCTGTGGGTGTTGCACCCATATATGCTCATTATTCTGGTATTTAATGAGGGCATGCAATGGCATGCAGGTTTATGGATAGAGCGTATTTTCCACAGGAAGCTCTTCAGTACAAATATGACTGCTGCTATTGCAGAGTATCCCATACCACCATGAGACTAACTCACTTTCCATTACAGAGCATGCTCCTCCATGTGCTTGGCACAGATGTGCAGTGTAATACCATCTTGCACCCTTTTCCATGGCTTTTATTTTATTTCCTAGGGACTTTGCACGGTGGCAGAGGTTGTAGGGACCTTACCCGCACCATTGCTGTGCCCTGCAGACGGGACAGGCTAAATTGCATAAGCCCAGCCTTGTCCTTCTTCATCCTCTCCACACAGAGTGGGGCTGCTGGATAGAGGAGGAGTGGGCTCCCCCTGTGTGACAAGGGACAGCTTCTGGTGCTGTCCCCTGCAGCCCCTCCACCTTAGGCCCTGCCATCGGAGCAGAGGCAGACGCAAATGTGCAGTCTGAGGACAGATCCATTTGTTTTTCTTGTTATGAAGCCTCACAAACCAAACAGCAGAGTTTGCACTCCGCTAGCTGATACCTGGTGCTGCCAGCAGGGTCTTGACTGCACTGTACAGCCACAGGCACGTAAAACTACTCAGGATTTCCTGAGCCACAGCTCCCCATGCAGGTCCTCTCTCTCCCTCCCAGCTGGCTTCTTTCTTTCAAACAGTTGCAGAGTTGGTTTTTCTAAATGACATAAGGTTATAATAAATCAAGTGAGAAGATTTGTGCTGTGCTTCCTACTGTATGGGAGAGGTCCATATGGTTTAATTACTTCCTCTGTATGTCAGATATATGTGTATAAAATCTCTGAAGTCGTGTGTAACTGCCAAGATCCTATGGTGTGGTTTGAAACATCCATGCAGTGAACTCTCAAACGCTGCAGATGTGCTATGAAATATAAATGTAAAATGAAAGAAGACAATTTATTCAGTTAAATAACAGTGTTAAAATTAGCAAAGTCGATGGAGAGATCCAGAGCTCAGCAGAATGGAGAAGGGGGGAAGGACCAGAAAGCTTTCTCAAGGGGGGATAGAGATTTATCATCGAAGGAGATGGGAGAAAAACTTTATGCCCCCCCAAGAAAACAACAGGGCAGCCCAAGGAGAAGAAGCATGTCTAAGAAAACCACTTGGTGAATTGTAAAGCCATCTGAAAAGTGTCATCATAAAATATAGTTGCTGCTAACAGCAGACCTTTGGCCACCATAGAAAATTCTGCTTAAAAAAAGAGCTGTTCCTGTGCCTGCAACAAAAATGCAGAGGAGTGTAAGTAGACCGTGTACACCTGTAGACCCAGGGTCATGGATGGGTTCATGTGCAGAGCGAGGAACAGGTTCGAACCACCAGGTTCCGATGCTTCCTCCTGTCCCTGACAGGTAGCAGGGGTGCTGGGGCAGCAGCAGCCCTCACCTCCCTCCCCTGCCCTTTTTAACTCGGTCCCCACACAATGCCCAGCACAGCTCATCCAGGGTGGGAAGTGTCAGGATTTTCTACAGGCAGAAAGGGAAGGGGGAAAACAAGAAGTGATGGTGGTTCCTCAGGTCGGTACCTAATGCTTGCTGCTCCATGGCCAAGGCAGGCATAGCCCTTCTCCTGTCGCCAGCCTTGGCTCTGCCATGGTCAGCGTCTCGGTGGGGAGCTGCTCACCCCTGCACCTGTAGAGCTATTTCCTCGGGACTCGGCAGGCATGTAGTGGCATATTTTCTATCTGGCACAACGGCTCGAGCATCTCTTGAGAAGGGGAACGGTATGTGTTGGAGTGATGTTGTTAAAGACGCAGGGCACCTCCACAAGATCAAGCACCTCCGGGGACTGATCTGCAGTGGTAACCTCAGTCAAGTGTGCTAGAGAACAGGCTTGCTTCTCCTGTCCCCTGAGCTGCTGTCCTCCGGCGTCATGCCTCTGAAGCCACCTGACATATATGGAAATGGAGAACAGGTCTGTTGTGGATAGTCCAGATCCATGGCTACCACCAAGGCCAAGGAAGATGGGGTTGCTTCATCAGGAAGCACCCGTGGGAAGGATCGGGGGTGCCCTCAGACCAACCCCTTGAGCAGTAACAGGTGACCCTGACACTGCCCCAGGGGCCCAACACCGACAGCCTAGTAGGACACTTCAGCCCATGCCCCGTGCATGGTGCATGGCATGCAGAACAAGAAACGTGCAGAGGGATGGGGGTCCTCCCGCTCGGGGGAAGGAGACCCTCCTGTCCCCTGCATCTCCCTCCTCAGCGTGTCCAGTCCTTGCTGGAGAGGCACATGACTCTGCTACACAGGAGTACTCTTCTCTCCAGTAAAGTACGTATATAGCCACTGAAGGTACAAGTTGCTGTCACAGTAATAGTTTTATTAAGTAAGGTAATAGTTGCTGCTAGCCAGTGCTGATTGCATCAGTCAGATGTACATTTAATCAGCAAAAATCCTCTGAATAATTTCAGTGTCCTGCCTGACAGTTTGTCCCCTCATGTTTACCAAAACTAAATAAACGCTAAATACCATTCTCAGTAAATACACTTTAAAAATGATTATTTTTATCTGCCTAAAAAGTCCCAACACTCTGATATAAATATACACATATTGTCTGCCGAGTCTGTGGGCTTGGTGCATTTACACAGCTGCGGTATGGATTGCTGTTTACTCTCCCCCTCACAGACATTGTGTTCTGCCTCTTCCCTGTAAGGATTTTCCTTCTCTGTCTATTCTTAGTCCTAGGCAGAGACCTATCCTGATTTATATACATTGTATAACTTAAATTACTTCAAAGATGTTTTGTATGGTGTTGATCAGAACACCAGCTGGCTGAATAAACCCTCCTGCAATAAGGCATAATTGTAAAGCTAAATGTGTTCCTGCCTCTGTGGATGAAATCAATAGGAATCCTTTTCATTTTTGTGGGATAAACCTACTTCTCTGCCGTGTATTTACTGTTGCAGGAACACTGTTGCAGCCACTTGTGAATCCTTTGCTTCAAGAAGAGATCTTTGATGTAGAGATCTTTCATACTGTAAAATCTCTTTCATATTCCTAATTCTCTAAACCAAATTCTGTTGAAGATCTCGGGAAGTGTATGCAGTTAGAGGCTGCATAGCTGTTATCCATGCCTGGTGGAGTACAATTTCTTTTTTCAATTCAGTTAAAAGCATTCCCATAATGAAATTCAATACCTAGTATTAGTTTATAATTGTTCCTCTATTCCTGCAGTTTGTTTGTTCAAACATCTACCACAGTTTTCAGAAAGAAGATTGGTCAGCCTGTGTTTTCTCAAGTATTTTAAACTTTTCTTGTCATGAATTGAAATATAAGTCAAACTTAAACCTATGCCTTAAAGAGCCATTTAGTTCAAGGAAAAACTTCCTCAAAATTCACTCAGTAGGAAAGCAAGTCAGTCCTAGGGTCCTATAACATCTATGAATTAACCAGCCTCTTTAAGCAAGTACATGATACCCTTTGAGCATGTGTTGCAAATGAATCCCTTCAGCTGCAAGCACATATATAAAAAGTTGTGGGAGGTATCCCACCCCAGCTGTGCATTGCTGAATAGCTCGCAGCAATTTCCACCAGACACAATTAGGTTGAAGCCCTACAAGAACGGCATTTCTAGTTTGATTGTTTATTATCATCGTTGCTGGTCTGATTAGCTTTCAGAACTGCAATTTGGCAAGAAATAAGGTGTGGCTTTTTAAGAGCTAACTAAGCATCTAAGAATTCATGAGAGGCGCAAAGCATGTTTCGTAAGAAAGCAGAAACATCACAGGCGGATTTTATTGTCTTTCACCAGGGGAAGACCCAGGTGTTTTAAATCAAAGCTACAACAGTAACGAAGACATTCCAGCGGGTCCAGGAGGGAAATGCCTATGCTTCCAGCTTACCCTTCTGTGAGAACCTTTCAATTCTTTTGTAATGGAAATAGGAAATAGCCATCTTTGCTTAAATTTGACTTTCACGGGAGAATGGAGATAAAACCATCCGGAGATGATAATCTACTACTCTCCAAAGCAAAATAGCATCAAGAATTCCTTCTTAGAAGTGCCTCCTTCCATGGGCACAAAGCTTTTAGTGTAATTACAGAACAAGCAGAAGTTTCCTTGAGTTGGTTAGGATGGGCTGGAAGGAGGAGGGGATGGTAGTCAGAAGGAAAAATTGTTTAAGTGTACATAGTGATATATAAACCAAGCAAAAGGCAAGTCTTTCAAACAATCCACTAATATTTAGATACTAAAGTGTCATGAGGTAAGCAGAGACAAAGCAAAGAAAACCTCCACTACAAACTGTTATTAAGAACCAGTGATTGAAAAAAACATTTTGTCTTGTAACAAGGATTTTTTTCCCTGGGAGAGGAAATGTTGCACAACCCATAAACACTCCAGGATGCAGGAGCATCAGCCAGCTGATGACTGATGAAATTAATTTACTTCCTATCTGACTTCTGAATATTCAGGCAGACGAATATGCTAAGAATAAATTCTGATGGGGACTGTGAAACAATCCCCTGCTTTGTTTATGACCCTGAAACTTAGGCCAGTTTAGTCTGTGTCCAGTGCATATGCCTTTGTACGATGCCATGGTGTCTGTAATGCTCTGTAATGCTCTCTGGCTCTTACCAGCTTTTAGGCTGACATTTGTGCTCCTCCAGATTCACTTACAGCCAGAGTCAGATATGTCCCTGAAGTGATGTAATCTCCTCTGTTGCTGTTAGTCTGATATGTGTTTTCACTGCTTTGTAGCCGGTGGATATGGAGCCCGAGTAATATGAACTGCACATTTGCTTTCTGTTATGTGCTACTGTGTGTGTTCCTGTAAGAAATCCACTTCAGGATGCTGTTACTTTTATTGCTATATTACAAGATCAGTTTCTGTGTTCTGCCCCTCTCCTCTTGGTTAGGGTATTTTGTATCTCAACTAGATGAGATACCTTGGGATAGCCCCCTTGCGTTTTTTCCTCTGTCTTTAACTTGGATCTTTAGGGTGCAAAATCAGTGTCTGTTGATGTTCCGAGTGGTTGAGCTATGGGTTACCTGAGCTGTTGTTAGGGCTCTTTTAATGC
The DNA here is from genome assembly GCA_031468815.1 of Morus bassanus. Lineage (NCBI taxonomy): Eukaryota > Metazoa > Chordata > Aves > Suliformes > Sulidae > Morus > Morus bassanus. The sequence goes on from CM062568.1 coordinate 66,461,164, forward strand.
AGAACTCTGAACAAAACTTCTTGCTTGGGTGAGGGCTAACCAAACATAGAAATTAGAAATTTGAACAGAGTATTCTTGAAGGCTTCTCAAGGGGAATTTACCTCATCTTACTCCTCCGATTCGACTTACTGAGTATCTTTCAACTAAGGTGGCAGGGTCACCACCTATTCCTCACCTGCTCTCCATGCTTTTCTCAGAAGAGGGGGCAGTCAGCAGCACCTTGGTACTGCTGAATAGCTCTTAGATGGAAGTGCCATTTCAGGTACAAAATCCTGACCTGGTTGTCAGTCATTAATCCTGTGTAATACATCTCTTTTGTAATCCAGAATTGTGTATAAAAAATGTTTAAAATTACAACTATTCCAACTGTTATTCCCTTTATGCATTATTCAGTACTTCTACTACAGCCGTCTGCATCCCCATTTGACCATAAAGTCCCTCTTTCACCAGTTACCCATTGTTTTTTCAAAAAATTCAGCCCCTTCTTCTGCTGGTACTCTGGGTCCCAATCTTCCTGTGCCACCAGGACCCATCTGATTCCCATTACTGATCATTTTCACAGCCTTGCTTCTGGTTTCTCGGACACCTCCAGCTGGCAGCTTGCACCGACCTCATCATCCAGCCTGGCATCTCCCTGGGCATGCTCCATGCTGCCTGAATGCTGACTGAGAAGGGACAGGAAACCTGCTCTCAGTTTTCAGGCTGGTTTGGAAGAGGAGCTATAGGAATGATTCTCACGGAGCTCCTAAGCGTCGTGGTGGGCACCCACCCAGGCCTCTGGAAGGCTGACACTGCTCCACACAAGTGATTGTTGGGGGTACACAACAGACCCAGCCACATGGGGTGCTCCGTCTTCGCAGAGCCTGGCCCTGCCGAGGAGCCATAAGGGTTTGGGAACACTCCAAAGCAATGGGATCATCCTGTGTTTCAACCGCTGAAAGTAAAAAGCTTTGCTGAGTGTATGCAACTTTACAAAGGTTTGTAACTTGCCCAAGTTTCAGACAGAGGTCAAAAGTTGCTTCCCTGACACAAAATCCTTTTCCTTAATGGAGCATGGGGAGGGAAAAGAGTTCTTCAAAGAAAGAGACCCCCAAGGAGATGCGCCCAGAGACCCAGGCAGACCTATACCGTGACCCAGCACCAACAGACGGTGTGGGCAGTGCAGGAGGGTGAAAGAGTGCCTCGGCTCTTCAGGTTTCTACATTTACCCTCATGTTAGAAAACTTAACAGGAACATTTCTCATCTAAAACCAGTAACTGACAGCATGCTCCAGCGCACTCATTTTTTTCTGGAAGGCATGCTATAGAGAAGAGGCAGATCAAGTAGATTAATAGATAATAACAATTTATGGTTTTCAGAGTTCAGGATTATCACATATTTAATTCCATGCGCTGCAACTTCTTTTTCAGATACCACTGCTCCAATACATTCTTTCCACTTTAGATTTGAAAGATTAAAGAGAAGAAGTAGCGGGATCGTGTTCTGGATAGTAAATACCAGTTTTGTGCATTTGTTTCTCTGGAGAAAAAGGATGTGAATTATATGCATTGGGAACAAATGAGCAATCCGAACAGGTGCCCCAGTTGAAAATTATATGTGAAGAAAAAAACCTCACTTCTCTTCAATATTTTGTCCTCTTAAGTTTTTAGCCAGATGTCATGTGAGTACTTTGGTACTGCTTTCATGAACACTCTCTTGAAGTATTACAGAAAGCTGCAAAATGGAAAGTCTATAAATGTATGTGCATTTCCCAGATGAACTGTGTTTGCCAACCAGTGCATAGGAACAAAGTGAGTTAAAAGTCAAAGTAGATAAATTCCTCTGAGCATTTTGATTATGAGAAGATTTGTAGGGCTTTACTGTAATAACTATAAAATACTTCAGACTGGTTTCTTAATGTCATAGCATTATTTATTTTCAGACCAAAGTTCAGAAAATTTTGAATGATTGTATATAAATTTTTTTACATGTCATGGCTCCTTCAAATATACATATGTATACTTTTTTCTTCACAAGTGATAGATTACCAAGTTGTCTGACCTCTCAAGAGAGGAAGTTGGGAGGACAGTTTAGTAACATTTTCTTTCATTCCTAATGTGCAATAAGATCAAAAAATACGTATTTTAAATTCCATTAATATCCTTATCTTTTCTAAACCATAAGGTGCTGGCAAAATAACAGCACAAGTAAACATGGCTCTCGATGCACCACATTAAAAAAATGGCTTTTGTTTATGAAAACTTTTTTGTTGTTGTTGTAGAAACTTGTGGGAATAATGTTGTATTAATGGTAGGATGTTGACCTTTTCCAGCTATGGAAGATAGTCTCAGAACAGGATCCAGGAAAAACAAACATGGAAACTACTTAACTCCTTAGTTGTGTGCCCGAAACTTTGTGAGGAAGCATTATTTAAACTTAGGCTATTGTACTAACAGATTGTGTCATTACATTAAAGTGCCACACACACACAACCATTTTCACTAAGCACAGTTATCAAGAGCTTAAGGGAACAAATAACTTCTGTGAAGAAGAATATTGCTATAACTTCATGTAATATATGTAAAAATATGCAGTCGTCCGCTATTGTCTGTGTTTTGTCTACATTTCTATATAGTCTCCCGGGTCAAAAGTAGGCCAGATTTTCTCCAAGTTTTAGGGTACACAGTGTAGTGCCACTGAACAACAAGTTATACTGAGAAGAAGAGTGAAAACAAAAGTTCCCTGTTACTTGGACATGAGCTCATGATTCTCTTGTAGGCTAAAACTGTCCCCTCTGCTTTCTTAAGTGAAAAAAATAAAAACTCAGACAAAGCTCTGCAGAGCTTGTGTGTGTGACCTTTGCTGTAGAGTCCACCTTCACCTCTGCTAAATTCACTCCTGAACTGGGGGCTAGCCACAAAACTTAAGGGCTACTGACATCCACTCAGGATCTTGAAATGAGGTTTGGGAGGTGCACAGATGACTGTTGGTAGTTTCTCTGGAGAGAAACCAGTGAAAGTCCGTGGTGGGGGAAGAAGAAGAATACTCTCTATTCCGTTTGTGCACTGTGTCATCCTCTTTTTGGACCAGTTGTAGTCAGATGCCCTGTAGGTAGTTTCTCTTCCATTCCCGTTCCTTTTGCCCACACATGTTTATTCTAAAGCCTCTCTGATGTCAGTAGATAATAGGAAAAAGTATCTGTCAGATCTTATTACAGGGCAATTACTGAGTATCAGCATCAGCTTCAAGAAGAAAATGGAGCTACCCCAGTTGATATCAGCTGGGCATCTCACCAATGGTCTCCACTAGGTCTCTTTCTCCATTCTTGTCAATCAGATTGTATTTGTCATTATGAACAAAAAAGGTATACTTTATTAACATCAAGCAGTTCTAACCTTTTCAATAAACTGTGTAAATCAAGAATACACAGGGTGAAACTGGGCATTACTACCGTGTACCAGTTCACCTTTTAGGGTGATATATGCCCAGCAAACAAACACAATTAGAAATATTGTTTTCAAATTATTTTTTTTTCCCAAAGATATTACATTTCTGTATTGTCTTTAGACAACATGTAAGTACTACCTTTTAATTACCAGAAGTGCACTTTTTACCATGCTGGGGCTCCCAGGCCTGTTGGGACTCAAGGTACTTCAATACACATACTGTTTTTCGGTGGAGAACCTCAGTATCAGTTTTGCATTACATAGGACTATGTGAGAAGTTACTACCAAGCTTGCAGTTCTCCCTACTGCAGTGAATCAGCACTGATTTTGGCCCAGCTGTATGTACTTCTTATAGTTCAGTAATTACTACATGAGCATCTGAATTGTGCCTGCAGCCAGTGTATGAGCAGAAATGAGGTGCAGGAGTTGCTGCATCCTCCAGGCAAGCTGTCCTGCCTGTAGCCTTGGACTCTCAGGAAACGTTACTTCCCTTCTTGGATTAGCCACAGACTCCTGGTCTGTTGGAAGGGAAGTAATACAAGGTGAATCTCTCAAGAGCTCAGTTCTCTTTAGTTATGGAAATAAAACATATTTTTGAAAGTGTTTGACAATAAGTCGTGTCCATTGTATGCTTATTTTTGGTCATCATGCTTATTTACTGAGAAGTAGCTAACTGGGAGTTGAGGGCTCCTTAGGCAACTTGGAGCCAGGGCTTGGTACTGAGTATTTTTGGAAACTAGGTTCTTGTCTTTTGGTTAATACCACTGTGGCTGAGGTTCTCAACCTTAGAAAAGAAAATATCAACAATTCCCTCCTTCAGCCCTCTTGTTTATTTACAGTGAAAGCTCTCAAAACTGTTTTTCAATGAGCGTGTAGAGTGCCTCTCACATGGAAGCCTTGATCTTTTTGAGACTCTGTAGATAGTACAACTAATAAGCACTTAATACATTTGACAGCGCTTTTTTTCTTGTTTACGTTCTAGTGAACTGTAAGGTATGCCATCTCTGCTACTGTTGCCAACAGAGATATGTCTAACTTCCTCCTAAAGACCTCCAGTGATGGAGACTCAGTCTTCCCCCAGCAAGCTTGTCAACATATCTGCAGGGCATGTGCTGGTATCTCTGCTATTATGTCCCACTTAGTTACTGCTGCTGCAGTCTAGGAACAGCTGATTCATTCATTTATTACTTGTAGGTAAAGTTTCTTGTATCACTTATCATTCTTTATTATTTTCGCCTTGACTCCTGAAATGCAGCGTCCAGAACTGAACTTAGACTATCTGGCCAAAAGCTTATCAATGCTGAGAAGAGCATAGGGATTACTTCATGTGTCTTATGGGATATATATGCCTGTCTACAGTGTTCAAAAACTCAGAGGCGAGAAAGGTCATTAGATGACACAATTGTAATTTCCCTCTTGGATTATGTCCATGGACTATACGACTATCTCTGCAATAAATACTCTAAGAATTGTCAGTCAGTATGATAATTATCTTGTGTCACTAGAAGGTTTCTTCTGTCCCCAGTCAGAACCTCATGCCATCCAGGAGGCTCTGAAAGGTGCCAGGAACTGCAGTCTCTAGTTAGGAGAAGGTGAGGAGCATGAGAAGGATGTGACGTTCACCAGGAGTTATGGAAATCTGTGTCTACCCCTGTCTGTGTCTTTGGGTTTTAGTATCATTTTCCTTATCAAAGTTTGGTAGGAATGCTTGCACAACAGTACATCTTGTTTAGATAGCCAGGTAGTAAACCAGAGTGAGGGGCTATTAATGTATAAGTGGCAAGCCGTAACTGCACAGCACCACATGGACCCACAGTATTTTCTACGCATGCAGTATGATACCTCCTTGACGCCTTAAGATTCCAGAAAGTGAGAAAACCCTTTTTAGGACTCCCTTTACAAAGCCAGTCAAAACAAAGTAAAAATAACGGGGATCTTAATCAACCCCGGCCAATTGGCCAAAATGACTGGGCACGCTTTGCTTAGGTCAAAATTTTGCTGGAACATGTCAGTGAGTGAGAAGTTCATTTGCAATGTAGCTATGCCAATAAATAGCCAGAACAACACTTGGAAAACTCAGTAGACAGTCAGCTCTCCCATTTGCAAGCCACTACTTTTCCAATGCACTGAGAACTGTGGGTGGTGGGGGTGGGGTTGTGGGAAGGTTTCGGGAGGGGGGGCTTATTGGAATAGTTTTAGTATAATGAGGACTGTCTTTTAGCTAATCAGTTGTCTGAGTGGAATTTTATCTCTACTGGGAGGTGAGCTCATTTGCCTTTATCAAGCTCAAATCCATGTTTAGAAAAAAAAATCAAAGTAGGATGCATTCTTCTTCCTGATGGCTTACTCTTACAAAACAGAACTGCTTCTTACCACCCAGTGTCTCCTGAAAATTAGCTGTGTTTTGATTTCGGTCTGTTTTGTACTTTCTTCTGCTGAAATAAAAAATGCGAGCCCTCAGATTAGCTCTTTGTATTTCTGGCTGGTTTTCAGTGATGGATTTTGGAGTATCTCACAGCCCATAAAAATTTTATCAGAGTACTCCAGCCACCTTCTTCGTGTTGTAGTTTTCTTTCTTCCTCTCTTTTAAGACCAGGTTATAGAGTAGAAGTAAGGCGGGGTGTTTTATTCACCGAAACCCAGCTGGCTATCCATGCTACCAGGCAAGGAATCTCCCAAGTCTGTATAGTGCTTTCCTACCCTATTTCATTGCCTGTTAGTTTTTCTTTTTCTCTCTGACTATCCCTATGCCAACCCCACCCTTCTCTTTTAGCTGGTGCTTTTCTCTCCAGGAATGTGCACCTGATGAACCTGAAGATGCTCTTCTTGCCAAATGGCTATTTCGTGAAGAGATTTCAGGAGGGTGTGGGAGCGGACAGTGAAGGAGACAGAAGGAGGAAGATTGTGGATGTGATTTGTTTAGGAACCCACAGCAGATGGCTGGGACTAAAGCCAGAAGAGATGAGCAGCAGGGAGCAGGAGGGAACAGTGAACTGGGCAGTGGAGGAAAGCGGTCGAAACGCAGCAGGGCTCAGGGTTGCACAAGGGGAAGATAACTTAAGTCTGTTCTGTGTAAATGTTTACATGGCGGACATGATCCTTGATAAGCTGTCATGGCGCAGAAGTTGATGTGTTTGTGTTCTTCTCCCTGTTTGAATAAAGTTGCTGGAAACAGAAGGAATTGGGGTCAGTGTAATGTTTTTGTTTGTCTGAAGGCCAGATTAGGCTATAAGGTATAACAGTGCCCAGCTCATTCACTGTGGGCAGCCACCATGCTGTTTAAATAGACAGCTCAGTGCTGTCTCAGCCTCTCTTGTTGTGGGCACCGAGCACCCAGCCCGCTCTCGATGGTGTTGGGGAGGGAACGGGGAGGGGGCCTTTCCTGCCACATTACTTCAGGGGAGAAGGCAGAGGAGTCGGGGTGAAGGGGCATGAGTGTTACTTAATCACACCTTGAGTTTGGCCGGTCAGCAGCAAATGGCCTTTGCTTCTCACATCCTTGATTAAAAGATGTTTCTGCTAAGCTAAAATGAAACTGGTTCCCAAGTCAACCTTTGGAATATTTTCAAGAAATCCCTTAAAAATGCAGTGAGGACTTAGTGATACAAATCTTATTTTAGTAAATAAACTGAATCACAATTTTCCAAAGCCGTTCTAGGAGTGGATTTTGTAAGGCTTCCTGGGTGACAGAGAGAGGAATGGTGATGTGCACTGGGATCCAGGGCTCTCTTCTTCCATTTTCCCAGGCTGCAGGAAGGCTGCCGGCACTGGATGGGCTGAGGATGGAAGTGCGTGCTTTTGTGAGATGGAAAAAGTGACTCATCCATCATCCTCCTTAAATACTGCCTAGGAAGGACAGCTCAGGCTGGATTTCTGTGCCTGTCCTTTGCTATAGAGACCTCTCTGTAAAGGAAGCGTGGCTGGAGGAAGAGGGAGGGGATTAGAAGAGCTGGGTCCCAGTCTCCACTGGTCAAGAAGTATCTGTATAGCCAGGGGTGAGCCCCACAGCTTGCCCCACAGGTAGGCTGCCTGTCCTACCAACTCCGTAAAAGGGAAATTCCTTACACAAGTATTCGCAAACTTCTCCCTTCTGAGTTGGTCACCTATAGCTCTCCCAGCTGTCACACTGGAGGGTCTGCTCCAGGCTGATCCTGTACTTTGAGATCAGACATAAAAGTGATGAGGAGAAAGATTTCTTAGGAAGGTAACTGAAGAGGAGACATTATATTTTGTTGGTGTTTCACATAAAACTAATTCATACTGAAAGCACCAATAAAATGAGGAAATTCAAAACTAACAGTAGTGTCACTCTGTAAGATACACTGTAGACTTTACTCCAGTGGTTTGAATTTTATTTTCTTTTTTAATTAGGCAATTGTCAGTAAGAGGCTCAAACTTGCAATTAAATTTAAGTTTGTAGAAATATTCATTACAAAGAAATGCTAAGCCTCTTGACCTTACACACATTCACATAATAATCCAGTTTGTTCTAAAAGACCATAATGAAGGAATTCAGTGAATAGGAATTACATAAACTCTTCCATTGGTGTTGAAGGACGTGATCTATAAATTAGGAGATTGAGAGTAAACAGGAAATTCCACAGAACAATTTCAGGATAAAGAAACTATAGCAGCAGATGGAAAGATGTTTCTGTTGGAAGATTTTGGAAGTTGGTTTTGATACAATCTACCTTTTTTTAAAAGAAACAACCAGTCAATCTCTGTGTTTTAGTCATGTATTTCAGCTGTGCGTTAGCAGAGCAATGCTAGTGCCAGCTAGAGCAAAACACTGCACAGGTCATGTCAAAAGTTCTTGTTCCCATATACAGGTCACACTTTTTTCCCCTCTGTTTTTAGTTGCATAGGCAACTTTGTGGGTCTGAAAAGCGCCCTAAATGTGTTAACATATGAACAAGCATGTTTGAATAATGTTTGGGTTTTTCTTAGGGCTAGAGCAAGGTAGCACATAAATGGAAACTAGATCTTGCAATGAAAAATAATTGAAGCCTTTGTGCCGGACGTATCTTATATAATGTAAAGGAGATGGGGGTCTATATTCTACTCATTTTAATGGTATGGATCAAGCTTTAGTAATAACTCCTGGTAGCAATTAGTCACAAAAAGACTTACTCAGTCTTTTTATTTTGCCAGCTCTTCAATCTCACAACAAAATTCAACCTGCTTTCTACAAGGCTATTCCCAGAGATAATTTAACATTCCTTCTCAATAAAAATAGGGCCTTTCAATATTAAAAAAAAAGGGACAGAAATGTTCATGTCCACAAGTTATTTTCATAGCAACTACTTTGTAAAACAACAAAAAGCACAAAAAAACATCAGAAGAGAGACTAATTAGCAAATAGTTTGAATGCTTGAGATAAGGAATCATAATGGCTAGTAGGAAAGAAGAAACCTCACGTTTAAGACAGTTTCTCGGCAAGCTGCATAATAATGTCCAAACATACTTCCTTTTGGGACATGCCGTTATACACAGACAAAGAAACAGGAAAAGATTTTTTTTTTAGTTCCCTGTGTCAGAAGCATACACGGATGGAGAACTCAGCCATAGAAGCACGTTATTCTTACAAAAGAGAAAAAAAATAGCCTCGGTTTTATGTGAAGCGCTGTATTACAGTTGGAGCAACGTAACTCTGACAAGGATGCTTTGGTGGATCAAGTTCTGGTTTTCGTCTGTAGACTGTCTTGGCTCAGTATTACTGATGTGCTCTACAAATGCCAATGGAGTATAAACCAACTCATAGTTGATAAAGAAACATGGCCCTTTGCTATGCAGAGCGTGAATTTTCAAGGCTGCTGTAGACATGGCAATAGACAGAAAAGCTGCTCAGTGCAGCCGACATTGGGCTTCTCAGTTGTTCTCGGATCTATATATAGCAAGCTGCCCATATCACATTTCTCTCCCCGGAGGTGGACCTCCAGAGCATGGAGCTCAGCAGGCACACAATAAGGATGATGAGCAAATGTGAAAGAACTGTGGTTCCTCTCCTCCACAAAAATGGACACCTGCATGCTAGGCATGAAGAGCTTTCTGTTTGCATGTGTGTGTGTTTGTGTGTGTGTGTGTGCAAGACTGCTGATTCATGCTTTTACTGAACAAATCACTCTTGCAATTAGTATGAGTTTACTGTGAAGAAAATTCATGCAAATAATTTGAGGGAAGTTTTTTTCTTTGCAACGTGAAACAAACAAAAAGATAAACATGGACTTCTTTAATGAACAGCTCCAAACTAGTATGACAGACTGAGTTACAGCTATTCTCTGTCATTATTATTCACACAGAAATTTGATCCTAATCTGAAAAGAGGGCTTTACTTACTGAAGTAATGCAGATGATGAGAAAAGGATGCAGTTTTGCCACTGCAGAACATACTGCCTATTGAAGCAACAGAGACAAGAGACTTGAAGAAGGGTGTTATCCACTGATGCAGCTGTAAGAGCTTTGACAATGTTAAGAAGGAAAGCCACGATGGAGCTGAGAATTAAACTACTCAGATCTGCGGAGCGTTAGTGCGGTATCTTAGCTATGAAACCATGGTAGTGTTCTTAATTTCTGCTTGTTGTCTCCATGTAACTGTTTGGTACCAGCTGTTTCACTAGAGTGGTGTCTAAACTGAAGTATAGCACAGGTCCTCTTGCAGCCAGCCCTGCAGTGCCAGTGCCCCTACAAGCTCTGTTCCTCCATCTTTGTGAGCTTCATGCTCTTCCAGTAGAGTATGGGGCAGAGGAAGGGGAAGAAGGAGACAAGGAGCACCTGTGTCTCATCCTGATACACAGTAAGGAAATGGGTGGGATAAGCATCTGGATCCAGGAGCTGGGAAACTGTTCTGGGTCCTTCTCCTTAAATGTAGCCCAAACCGAAAAGGAGGAGCTGAATTCTTCTTCCTTTGAAGACCCGACAGCAATCGAGACCTCCCCACTCCCCTGTGAAAATTCCAGAGCGTTCAATGTGAAAAATATGATTTCTTGTCTTGTTGAGATGTGTTTTAAATAGCCTAGCTGGATCATTCTGCACGGATGCTGACATCACTCTAAATAAAACTACGCAAGCAGTTCAGCTATGATGGAACATTAATCTCAACAAGGATATTCTTCAAGTGCAGCTGAATATTAAATCTATCGCAAGAGCTCATGTAGGAGGAGATGATTATGCAGTAGCAACTTTGTTTAACATTTCTTCACGTCTGTGGCTAACGACGAGTTCTTGAGTGCGCTAGACACTACTAGAAAAGGGAAGGATTTTGCAGCTCCTGGCACTGCATATTATATACCAGCAGAAAAAGCAAAGATTTATTTTTGCTTGCTGAATGAGAGAGAGAAAGAAGTGCTGAGAGCTCTGTAACGTTTCATACTCTATAGACGCAAGGAGCCAGATGAATATTGTTGGAAAGAATGTGTTTATACAAGAATCATATTTATCTCAGAAGCTGGGGTCCTAACATTAGATGAGGCATGGGGTGAAAAAGCTGAGCATGTAATAACTCAGCAAAATTCCTGCTTCTGCCTTGTATTTTAGTAAGCTTCAATTGTTTGTAGGGGGTTCTTTTCGGAACAGCTTGCGTACAATTTGTTTGCAATAAACATTTGCATATAGATTGAGAGAAAATAAAATATTTTCATTAAGAAAGCATTGTTTTCCAACTTTGCTTAACTTTCCTGAGACAAACAGTCACAAACGATACTCCTCAAATGCATGCATTTGAGGCTTTCAAAAAGATAATCACCCAGCTTTTGGACAAAGTGTCGGGCTCGGTCTCAACCTTGCACTACATTGCAGGTTGCTGATAGTGCAATCTGGATGGATTCTTCTGGGATCTCAGAGTACATTCCCATGCTCTTTGACTTCATTGAATTAATGGTAAATGGCACATTCTTGGAATGCTTTCAGCGGAAGGATTCTATATAATATGGATAGGAATAAGCATGTGAAATAGTTCGTATTTTAAGCAGAGCTCTTATTCCCTCTTGTTATATTAGTGTGGTTTCTTTCATTCCCATGTTATTCCAAAAGCTTGTTATTGTGAGAGATTCTGAGCTATGAGAAACCAGAGTTAAACTGGCTTTTGCTCTAAACTGCTTTCTAAGAAAAAAAGGAGAGACATTGGAAATCTTCCCATCGCACATCTGTTAGATATTAGACCCAAATTTGTTCCCAGTTCAGCTGCACTGGTCTAGTACTGGAGTGGTGTAATTGAACTCAGTGGAGTTAATCAGAGATGACAAGGCAAGAGTTTATTGCAACATACTTACTGTTTAAATAGCAGTGATGGCTATGTACTGAAAGCTAAAATAATCCCAAATTAAGAAAATTCTATAGTGAAAGGCAGAGAAATCTATGAATCATAGATTTTAACATAGAGAAACTGTAAATGGCCAGAAGTTGACCTAGAGAGAACCTTATTGTAGCAGACTTCCACCATCAGTCTCTCTTTGCAGTGGGAACCTTTTCTGCATCCACTGCTGCAAGCCAGTGAATGTCCTATTCCAGCACTGTATTCGGTCTGTACCACCTTTTGAATGCCCTTTCCTTTTTCACTAAGTCTTTCAGAAAGAAGTACATCTAAATCTGAGTTCTGATTTACAGCATGTACACTTGCCTTTCAGTTCACATGAAGATGAGGGAAAATAAAAGTTAAATGACAAAGCCCATTTAATTAAGATGAGTGCACAAGCTGTTACCTCCTTCACTTTAGTGATGAAAGCCATATTAGTCAGAAGCTACACTGTTGGGAAGAAGATGAAAAATAAGGAAGACTAACTTTCTGCTCAATCCCCTTTTGGAAAACTGCAGCAGAGGAAAGGGGAATTAAAGCTGCTCTGTAAAAGCAGCTGAAGAGGTTTCATCCAGCATGAGGAAATCTTAGGCTGGAATAAGGCCAGGAGAGCCAGCCTGATGACACTGACTCCATTCACAGCATAGCGGGTGTAAAAGGCAGGAGACAGCAATATCCAAACATGCTGTCCTCCAGCATAAAAGCAAGGAGACTGCTCTTGGGTAGTGTATGGCAGAATAAATGCCTACAGAGCCAATTTTGCTGACCTGAAATATTTTCAAGACTTGCGATATTTTATTCCTAAATAAGGCAAAACTGAGATTTTTTTTTTTTAAAGGACTGAGATGGAAAACCACATTTAGAAAAAGAAATTACAGACATGGCAATGCAGCTGTGCTCTAGGCTTGAACCTGAGCTTCCCATGTCTCCTGTGAGTCCTGTAGCCATTCGCTAGCAGAAGAGTTGGCACCTTTTCTCATTTTGACCAAAACTCCCAGTTTGGTATTCTGTCCCATTTCCCACCCCTCCAATGTCTTCTAAACTGATCCATTCAAAGAATCCTTTCTGACAGATTGGTGTTTTCTGATAAGAAAACATTCAGCAAAATACTCCTGAACAGCTCTGGTTTTAAGGCTGCTTAAGTCCAGTGCTGAACTTTCTTTGGACTGCCCTCAGAATGGGTGGCCTGTGTGGCTTTATGTTCCCAGCTTTGTTTAGCCCTGCAGATCTAGAAAAGCTGCAAGTATGCAATGGTTGAGCTTGTGTTTCACTTTGGTTTTTCACCAAGAAAGTGATAAGCTCTTATATGGTCTTCTTGGGATCTGTAGGACTAGTAGCACTTAATTGTACAGATTTTTTGGCATTCGTGTCCAGCCTTCAAACACAGCACTTCAAGACCAGGACTAACTGCAGCTTATTCATTGCTTTACCATCCATGGGCATAACATCTTGCTCTGAGTAGTGCTGCTGAGAGCACACTGTATTCCTGTTAATATTACAGGACAGCTTGAGATTTTTTGGAAACCTCCTCTCTCAGACTGTTTATCCATCTACATTAATATTTGTCTAGAGATACGTTTTACAGTCTATTTACTTACAAATGTGTCAGAAAGTTGTTTACCAATAAAATGTGAATAAAAATATTTAGTGTGTGCGTATCAGTTGCCAGTAAATTTTTTCTTTTCACAAATTTTTAAATGTTAAAAATTTATAATAATGCAAAAATTAATACATCTCAATCATAAAAGGTATGTCATTTATTGGGGTATATTCAGTTTATTCTGGATACCCCATAATAAAAATAAACTGACCAAAAAAACCCACTTATTTTCTCCATTTATACCAATAGAGTGCACCATTTGGACCTAATTTCCAGAGTTCTTTCTCACAGGAATTTCCCGCTCGTGTTGTGGATAGTCTGCCTGAGCAACAACCGAATGATTAGGCAAAACCGCAATGATTGTTGCAGGCATCTGATTATAATTACTAGCAAAAGTTCTAATCCTTATTTCTCCAGCTATAGTTCCAAATGTTTAACTAATAGCACCACATACAAACATTATGATGATTATTTTGGTGGGTTTAGACATTGGGCAGCCCAGACAAATTTTGGAGCAAGTTCACGAGAGTGACTCAAAAACTCTTTGCCATAACTGCAGCTTGTAAGCAATTTTGCAGGAGGCAGAACAGAGCATGTGAACAGCGATGGAAAATTATCTGAACTAATCAAACCAACTTATCCTGAATGAATAATCTTTCTGTGGAGATAATGAGGAGGGAATAGACTGGAATGGTGTGGGAGAACTTAAACAAGGAGCTCTGTATTTCATGCTTGCAATAGTAAGTGGCCTTGGGATATTCATTTTTCATAGTATTTATGCTCATTTTTAGTGTCATGGTCTTTATGCAGGGGATTAAAATGAATCTCCCATTGTTAGGTGAATTTTATGTAACTTTGTAAAGAAAACTGAGTACTGCACACGAGCTGTTAATTTTTTTTATTTTTGTAGAGCCTATTGTAGATCAATAGCATGGAGATGGAAAGTCTTTATTGAAAGAAGATGGGCAGCACTGACCAGGACTGTTAAGTGTACAAGTATTGGGTGCTACCCCATTCCTCTCAGTCCACATGAAGACCAATGGAGGAAGGAAGACCTGATAGTGTAGAGTGGCACCAAAGACTCCCTTAGGCAAGGCAGATCAACAGCCCCCCCGAAGGAAGATCTGTTGTGTTCACCCCTTCCCTCCACCCTCCCAAAAGGAAATCCACTCAGAAGAAGGTGGTACAGAGATGGCTGTGTTTTATGCCTTGTTTCTGCCTCCCAAAGAAAGCTGAAGAAACTTTTCTGGCAGATGCAGTGAGAAGCAGCTGACAGTTTGGGACAACTTCATTTGAGCAGTCGCATTAAATAGGCACCACCAAAAATCACTGGTCTCTTTTTTAGAGTTCGACCATCCCATTTGGTTCCTATGGTCCTTAGGAAGGACAGGGAGGAGAGCAGCCACTCTGCACAGCACCCATCTCTCCCTAAAAGGAACTGATAAGCTTTGGCCAAGAAATTAGCATGGCTTAATTTAACCATAAGTAACTCATACTTTGCATTTTTTAGGCTGAAGTAGCAGGGCAGTGAGGTGTAACCGGTGGCTCCCTGACTTCTAAGGCAGCAGCCCCACCAGGAATGCCTGTTGGTGGCTCTTCCATGTGCTGCTGCACATCAGGAATATTCATTGGTGTAGCAGTGGTGCAAGAGAAAATTTAATTTTTGGAGAAAGGAATCAGTAAGTGCAATTTTTGGAAGTGTTCATACCACAACTTTATTACAAATCATTATTCAATGTTGTGCCATTTAAGTCTCCTGAAGAATATATAGGAGCATTTAAAAAGAGGAAGTTTTAAGTACTTGAAATTGCTTCACAGATTTTCTCATGCACCTCTGATACCCCTCAACCGTTGCTTGCAAAAAAATAAGAAGTAGGTGTGGCTGCAGACAGCTGACCTTGACCTTTGACAATCGTATAATAAAATCTCTGTAATACAGTATTAAAGTTACCTGAAAAGATAGGCATATTTGGGGCCGTATCATGAAGGTCATGTAATGCATTTTTCAAGTCTCACTTAGTCCATTCAGTGGCTTCTTCTGTACCCATGGACTCTAAGCTGCTGATAGGCAACTTTACTATGAGGACATGCTGGAGTAATTCTCAGATTTCTTTGACTTGTGTCCACTCAAAATGGCCTGCAAGGTGTCCTTTTGATAGTTGTGTCTGCCTAGAGCATCATGCTTTAGTCCCTGCTATCTAACGCGCCTGATGTGGAACAAGGCATATTGATTGCAGCTAGAATCTAGTCTTTTCAATAACGTTTTTTAACTCATTTCCCAAAATTTAAGATCAACTGTGTCATCAGTTTTTTAAATCTGGAACTGATGCATTTTACTGAACACATACATGTTCCATTAGATTTAGGAAAAGAAGTGATTAATAATTTAAAAGCATTTTAAATGGATGTTTGCTTCTATTTAATCTTGGAGATTTAACTGATTTTTTTCACTATACATCTCTGGGACAGCGCAAGAAGTCCTATTGCTGTGTGGCTTCAGTTGATTTAAGTTTCTGAATGTTTTTTTAATTATGTGGGTGAAAGCATGCTTTAGCTAGCACATGACTGAGACTGAACAAGGCTTAAATTAAGTCACAGCCTGGCTTTTCATGTTTACATTTTTGTCACTGTGTATTATTATCACAACACATATCTTTTGCATTTCTTCTATGAAGTTGTTAACAGCTGTGCAAAAACTGATTTCTGAAATGTTTTTCCAAGCCTCTTCCTTGGTTTTCTCCATAAATAAGAGAAGTCCTGTTTGTCTCTGTGTTGAAGGATTGCTTCAGGTGCTGAAGCAGTCTAATAAAAATGATTAGCAAATGTCAAACTGACAGAAATTCACCTCAATTCAGAAGGGCTTGTCTGAGACATGCAGCTCTCTTGAGGTGAGATAAGGATTGTGATACCTGTGCAGGTTTCTGCAAAGGATGGAAGAGGACTCCCTGTGGACTTCAGAGGTCAGCATGAGGACCTGGCTGGGCATTGACTGGGCATTGACTGGAGGGATGTTCTCCTCAACAGGTGCTTCCCATCTTCAGTTCACTGCACAGGAGTGATACTGCTGTTAGCTCAGTGTAGACGAGTCTCAAGTATCTGCACAGACTTACTCACTGAGGAATGGGAAGGCTGTAGTTTTACCTGCTTATCCTACAATCACTTTTTAATATCAGGCAAACATTAAGGTAAAAGTAAGTTTTATAGTAATTTGTTCTTTAATAAATTAGTTGCAGTTTAGCTACTGTTTGGCTACTGTTAGTCTAGAGAGAGTGCAGAAAAAAAAGCAAAACAGTGCAGAAAAAAGCAAAAACAAAGCAAAAAGGCTATCTGTACTTAATTTTGTTTCCAGGAGGTTCCCTATCCTGTGAACAATCCACCAGAAGTCTGTATTTTTCGATAGCTGAAGCACGGTTCAAAGGCAGCATTGTCATTGTGAGAGATGGAGGTGTGCGCTTGAACAGCATCGTGTTCTGGCATCAAGCCTGTCTCTATCAGTTTTCTTCCCAGGGGTTTACAGGTAGCTTCACATCTCTTCCCAACTGCCCTCCACCTCAGACATATAATTTCTAACATCTCTAAATAGGATTAATGGCCAACACGAGGCTGCCAAGGCTTTAGAAATGCTGATGTTCTTTGGCACGTCTTCATGGAGAATCTCTTCCCCTGATTTGTTTTTTTTTTTCCTAGAACTTCTTCTGGTTCCTTAATATTACTAATTTGTTCATCTGTAGTGAATGAAGTGATCCCTGCATACTGTCAGGATAGGATTTAGTGTTCATTTCTCTAAGTTGAAAACTGTATTTCTTAAAAACATACCAATTAATAGCTGTATCTTATATATGAAGGAAAGTATTGCATGTGCTTTATAAATAGCATGGACCAGAAAAGACTAGAAAGACACTGTTAACCAAACAGCCTTGCAGTAACAGCATTTGAAGGAGGGAATCACCGATCCTAGCTTGTGGGCATCCCTGCCCTCCCCACGCCGGTGGAGCCTGCTGTTCCTCCAGGGTCTTGCTCACCCTTTCTATCACTTTCCCTGACATTTCCTACTTTGATCCAACTATTTTCAGCTGTTTATTTTTCACTTTCAGCTATTTATTTCTACTGTTTAGGTTGTCAGCAGCAATCTAGGGCAGCAGCGTTCTCAGTGCGATAGAGAATGTTGTGCCCTGTCGTCAATTAGCTCTTTTCTCAAACCATCACTGATTTCTGCTGTCAAGGATTAGATATTCGATTGAATAATGAGGTCATCAGTTCTCTAGGATAGGACTTGAATGAAGTAGCAAGTTACTTAGTTGAACAGCTGAAAAGCAGTCTACTAAGTCTAATCTTTTGCTAGATCTTGAAATATATTTTCAGCTATTTTCTTTAACATTTCTTCTGCATTTTCAAAGTACAGTTCACTTTTCTTTTATTCAGATTTTCTGCATACCAAGATCTGAATTTGTTGGGGAAAGTTCGGTTTAGGAGGGATTTCTGCAGAAATCTCATAACTACTTTGCTTAAAATAAATAAAATTATTTTAATTTCTGTGATAATTTGAAATCTAAGACATCCATATCTCAGTGTGTAGGCAGGCCTTTATAAATAACCAAAATTAATTGGAAAATTATAATAAACCATGTTTCTCTTCAGAATAAAATAATTTTATTGAATGCTGAAAGAAAATAGTTTTGATTTTTTTTTCTATCCACAATCTATCGCAGTTAACAATGCAAATGCGTTCTCTATGATGCTTCATTACAATTATTCCTGAGTTGTGTAATCCCCTTGGGGTTACTAAACTGTCTTCTTTTAGAATTAGTTCCATCTTCTCAAGGTACCTAATATGTGTAGAAACTAGACAGATAAAATCATCAAGAGTCATCAAGACCCAAAAGAATATGCAAATAGGCAGATTTCTGGTTTTCTTAATTGCAATTGCGTTAATATTTATGGAACTAATGTTGCATTAACCCGACTGGCATAACTAGAAATAAGTTTTCATTGATTCCTAATACAATGCTTGCTACTGCAAACTTATCCTCTGAATATTATTTCAGCCTCATTAAGGCAAATTCATTTATATTCTTCTTTTCATATATCTCTGTTTCAAAGTGTGATGTGGGTTTCTTGTTTGTTTGGAGGTGACGGGGGTAGTAGGAAGAGAAGTATGGCCCTAACTGAAAAGTATGCAGAGGAAGCTGAATCATCCTTCTTTCTCTGACTCTTCAAATCTCTCCTTTTAGATGCACTTTCTTTCAGTTATTTCTCATGCCAAAAAGTAATGAAATATCAGTCGGTGTTGAGAAAAAAATAATTTTTCTTCTCAGGAATGCTTGCTGATGTCTTCCTGTGGAAACATATAACTTAGCAGCAGAAACTTCTGCAGACTAGTTCAGAACTGCAAGGTCTGCGTAAAGCAGTAGAGTTGGTAGAGTGACAGGTTTTGCAGGGTTTTAACCGAGGTTATAAAGTGTTGCAGAACCAGAAGCCTCGCTTTTCTCATGAATATTTCACCCATCTAAACTCTAAAGAAACAGGACACCTCACACGTACACAAATATGTCTGCAACAAGCACGCAGCTATTTTATCCACAGGAAAATAGCCATAAACTTGCATCTTGGCTTTTGTTAATAATGCTAACTTTACCTGAATATAGTAATTATCAGTGTTTAACAGTAAGGAAGTATACGGCCTCATGTCAGTGACTCCCTTCCCTTATCTGTTTTAAAGTGACTAGAGTGCTCTATGGCTTGTGTTAGATACATGGAGATCTGAAGATGGCAAACCAAAGGGAGAATAAATACATACACAGACATAGAAAAATTCTGCAGACATCACAGAGAGGAAAAAATCTAAGCAGCAGACCTGGCAAACAGCTAAATTGCAGGATCTTAAGGAGGATTTTGAACATCAGGTCTATGGCCATATTTCAGTGAATCACAGAATGGTTGAGGTTGGAAGGGACCTCTAAAGACCATCTAGTCCAACCCCCACCCTCCCGGTCAAGCAGGGTCAGCTAGAGCAGGTAATATTTGGTTAGTCCTGATTATTGTCCAGGTAATTTTGGGATTACCAATCTCTAGGCTGTAGTGACTCATTTAGCCTTGTACATTATTAGTCTGTACTGAGCACTCACTCTATCGCTCAATAATGATACTGCTCAGAGCTTGCTTTCATGTGACAAGTGTCCTTTGCCTGCCTCTTCACAAAAAAGCAATAAAAATATAGGTGTTAGCTTCCGTAGGAGAGCTAGCATTGGCTCTTTTCAGTAGCTAGGTAAAAGCCATAAGCTCTCCCAAATGCAGAAGAGGTAAGAAAGTTAAAGTTGAAACATTTTTTCATGGAGGAAGGGAAGAGGGAGGTCGAAAGCTCAGAGGAGCCACATAATCATGAAGTGGATTTGTTACTGTCTCTGTCAAAAACACAAAAGACTGATGCTCCCTGTGGCAGTTGAGGTCGTTTCAGGTACCCAGCGGATCCAGGACCTATAAATCTAGGATACAGATGTTCCAGCATCAGTTTGTTTTTTGGAAAGAAGGAGTAGCTTCAAATTTGTCTCTTGCTTCCTTTCATCCTTGCCTATAGCAGACAAGGTAAAGCAGGACAGGCATCCTAGCAGAGGTTTGGGGTCATGGTTAACCCGTGAACTGCACTGTTCTGACCTTTTATCACCAACAATTTGGATTTCCCTGTCGATAAATGCAGCTTCTCCCATTAGGCTGATGGAGGTATCTCTGCAAGTACATTGTCATAAGTTCATGTAGACAGCACATCACTGCACAGCACTGATTTCTTTGACACAAGTAATACTGCAAGCAGACGATGTTTTAGCTAAGAAGGCACTAATTTAGCAAAGCTTGGAGGCACTCCAGAATCATAATCTAAAATACTGAAGATGCTCTCCTCAAGCTGAAGCTTGAAACGAGTCCCCAGTGACAGGACCCATAACTTCTTCAGCAATCTTTCTGGTATACCCATAGAACACAAAGGCTCCTTCTGCTGTTTCTCCTTGTCTGGAAGGCTTCTCTTCTCCTCCACATAACCGGCATTTATTATCAGTTAGAGAACAAATTTAGTTTTCTCCAGGGCCTGTCAAACTAATGGCACGTCCTTCAAGTAAAAGCAACTTGCCACTACAGTTTAATAGTACCTTTGCTCCCCCAGTATCTGCAGAATGAAAAAGAGTAAAGGATCGAACAGAATGGTTTGCTCAGATTATCATCCCGATCCTCTGCTGAAGCAACTGCATCGCCCACGCTGCCTACAATAATGGATCTGGAGAACTGTACCCTCCTGTTCAAGTTTATACTTCACTCTTTATCCTCCTCAGAACTGTTATCACAAGTTACATTCAACAGAGAGAGTATTTTTTTCAGGTAGATTATACAGAACTACTTCTTTCAGGTTTCAAAGGAAAATATTTTTACTCTCCTTCCTGATTTCAAGGGAAAAAAAGACTTGTGTGGGATCACAGAGACTTCTCCAAGTAATTGGTTGCTGTAATACTTTCCCCAGATCATTTAGCTTCCCTAGATCATTCTGCCTGATCTAGTGCTGTCAACTTATAAAAACCTTCTGTAAATCTGTGTGTACAAAAAACAGAAAACTTAATTGTATTATATAAAAGACAACTGCCAACAGTTTCCAGTATTTACTAGCTGAAGATGGCAAGACTTCTCATAGGTTACTTCGACTATTTGTTGGTTTTGGAGACAAACCCAACATGAAGCCAGAGTCAGTTTAAAGACCGTCAAAGTGATTGTGTTAGAGTATTGATGATGTTAACAAGCCAGATCCACTGCAAGGCCTGAGGGTTCATTTAGCTTCAGCTTAAGCTGTCTCAACAGCAGTCTTCAGGAGAGTCCGAGTTGCTGAAATTTGTAGAGCATCTGCATTGATGCCAACAACAAGATTAACAAATCATGTAGAGGAAACAACTGTGCAAACTCCGTTCAGATGATCTCCCAGCACCCCTCTGCTCTTGAGACCCATCTTTCCAGAAGTGTCAGGAGAAAAAAAGATGTCTCTTATTCTGCAGCAACAGTGATTCTTCATATTGCTGCACATATCTGCCTTAAAGCCCCCCATCCTTCCTGGCAGTTCAGAGCCAGTCATCTGGCCTTGCTGGGAACTCAGAGACCATCCCAAACTGTAAATTCCCATGACCCAAGTGTGAAGGTGTCTAAGGTCTGCACCAAGTCCCTTGTACATGCTGCTAGAGCGTGTATTCTGGGCTCTCATGTGGAGAGGGTATCTCAGCACACAACTTATTTAAAAAGTCAGAGCCTTTGTAAGAGAATTAAATTCCTTCTACAGTTAAAACCGGCAGTAGTAACTTAAATTTGCATGATCAAGTCAGTTTTGATAGCTGTTCCCACCATAAAAACAGTTATGTTTTTGTTTAAACAGAAGAGGAGCACAGAATGCAAAAATTGGCATATAATAGACTGAACTCCTGCAGGGGTTTTAATTTTCACATACTCTTAAACTCATGGAGCCTAATGAGCTTAACATTTTGGCCAGTTGCACAATTTGGAAATTTCAACAGTGAATGGGTTTTGGACAGAAAGAAAATGTTCTCACAAATATGAAAAGTGACCAGATGTTACTATTGGTGTTTCCAACGCCTACTGACAGAAAACATCTGTGTTGAACTTCCTGAATTTTAGGATCTTGAGAACACTCCCACACACCACCAAAAGCCATTTGAAAGCAATTGGGCTGGCAGATCGGCTTTCGGGTCTATGACTGAATGTTCTAACACGAGCAGGTGCTGGTTGTTGTCTTGCCTTGAGGAGCCCAGCTAGCCAAGCAGCAACCTTACAGCTATCCAACCCACTGTGTTATGCAAGTTTTAGCATTTTGTGTGCACTATGATTTTTAAAAGGCATAAAAGCAATTGATCTTAATAGTGTGATGGTAATAAAATAAATGGAATGAATGGGAAGACTGAAACAAAGATTTTGGTGTAGATACTAAAGGATTAGGAGAGTTGCACTGCATTGTACAGTGCCCTGAAAAGTGTCTGGCTTTTTTAATCCTGTCAAAACCCATGTTGAATGAACAGAATTTTCTTCTGTTTTGAAAACATACTGCTTGTGCTAAAAATGTGTGAGACATTCGCTGTCCCTCAAAATGCTCAGTCATTTAATAGGTATCATGACCAAAGTCTGCCCTTTTACATAACCATGATACAGCAACTGTCACGGAGTAACTGGGAGTTCCCTGCTTCCTCCTGCTCCACACCCATCATCTTAATGTCTATCTGGTTGTAAGAGCAGATTTGGCAAGATGGTTTTCCTCTCTGGTGAATTTTTGGTTGGCTATCAAGCTAACCTTCTCTATTTAATTAAATGGTAATGAATGTTTTGCAAGGATAAATCAATGTCATTTTAGTGGTCTGTAAAACATCATTAGCTCATGATCTCAACTTTAAGTTGATTCAAAGTAACATCTCTAAGTTATTTTAGTTAACTCTTAAAGACAGTATTTAGTTGGAACTCAGAGGGACAATATTTACATGTCAATAGAAGTAATTTTTTTCTGGTTTTATAGTTGTCTTAGGTTGGTACTCTCAATTTAACCAACATAAAGTGAGTAGCTCTCGCACTAACCCAAAGCAACTCTGTCCAGGTTGCACAGTGTCAGACCAGCCCCAGCTCTGCTAGCCCTGCAGATTTCTGAGATCTGAAGTTTTCCCCATGATTCCCGTACATCCTGCTGGAGCCCCATACCAGAATTTTAGCAGAGCCCAATGCAGAAAATGTGTTACGTCCTGAATAAAGAGATAGAAACTGAGCTAAGAAGCTATGTAGAAGTGCTGTTATTTGTGTGGCTCCTAGCAGCCTAAAAGAAACATGTATCTGAGTTGCTAAAAAGGAAGCAAGGTAGGGGCCTGATGATATACTTGGAATAAATGGATATGCTTTTGAGCACACAACATTATCATCTGATCACTTTTTTATGCTGAAACATTTCTAACTTCCAAGAAAATCCTACTATTTTGCACCACCAGTAGCAAGAGTTCTGGCATATACTGCCTGCCAAGTTTAGTGAATTCGTTGCATTTATATCCAGCTCCTTTTTCATGCAGCATAATTTTCATGCTCAAGTTTATCTGAGTCTTAATCCTAACTGCTAAATCCAAAATTCCAGGACATGATCTTTTGGGGTATTGCTTTCTTGCATGGTTTAGAAAGCAGCAATGTGGAGATCAACATTTGAGCTAGGGACCTAAGCTCCTTTTAGAAACAGTTAAGAAAAATTGGTATATTCAGGGGGCATTGGTTTGACCTAGTTTGAATATCTGCATTAGGATATATCATGCCATAAGATGTCACCCTCACTTGATGGGAGCTTTGGATGACTACACTGCATGTAGAAAAATGTTTACATCTGTTCAATAAATACAACCCTTAAAAAATGTGGTGCCTTTCAAGTCATTACAAGTCCTATCACATAATTCAGAACACCGTGCTTACCAGAGAGTATATTTGCTATTATATGTCTTAATTCTGATTCCAAATTTCCAAGCCAGTAAATTATCAAGAAATAAACCAGGATGTGAATTTATAGCCTGGCAACCACTGCTCCACCTTTAGCGTGTGCATATATGCTAATCCTTCTACAGCTCACATCTCAGTGGCAGCAGGGTAAGATACTTCATACTTACCGCGCAGTAAGAATGTGATTGCAGGCAGGCTCCACAAACATCTGATGTGTTGCAAACTCAAGTCCTAGCTCACTTACTGCCTCATAATTTGTTTGGCAGCCATACTTTGGCAGATGCTGCTTTGAACTTTCAGAGCTATTCCCTTACTTAGTCTGGAAACAAAACCACCCTTCCCCTCTGCCCACCGCTTCCTTCCCACATCTTCTCCTTCTTCCTCTTCTCCTTTCCTCTATGCAATAACCTTTTGAAGACATAGCATGGAAATCCTCATGAGATTTTGTCTAGACTTGCCCTTTCTGATGTTTATCTTTGAGAGAGCATTGCCGTGATCCCAGTATCATTCTTTTTACAGCAGCTCTGCAAAGCACAGAAAGCACTTCTGACATATACGACTATGTATTTTGTGACATGAAGAAACTTTTAACTGATTCTTTTGAGTGCTTGACCTACATTCCAGTGTATATTTTCTTTTACGCATGTTTTATCTTCTTGGGTGACACAGTAAC
The DNA here is from genome assembly GCA_031468815.1 of Morus bassanus. Taxonomy (NCBI): domain Eukaryota; kingdom Metazoa; phylum Chordata; class Aves; order Suliformes; family Sulidae; genus Morus; species Morus bassanus. The sequence goes on from CM062568.1 coordinate 66,485,647, forward strand.
TTTCTGGAAGATCACAAATTAGATCAAAGAGTGGGAACAGAAAACAGTACAAAATTATTTCATTTACTAACTACAGAAAAGGGCTGTGGCTTCTGGTAAAAAGAACCTTTTTCATAGTTCTTTTTTATGAAGATTCAATGTTTATTCCTTCCTTAATAAAAAAAAAATTTAAAAAACCTTCTGCAAGCTGAATCACTGCTCTGGAATTAATGTTAATGTCATTTGGTCACCGCTGTCCTGAGAGAAAATGTCGCATGTCCAGACAATGTAGTTGAAAGAGCAGCAAATTGTTAGCATGCCACTAGGCTGAACTAGCCTCATTTTTTAGTTATTTTTAACCTAAAGTGAATTTTATAATTTTTTTGTTTACTTTTTGGTATAAATAAAAAAGCTTTATTAACAAATGAGAAGGACAGTTTTTTCTGAGAAAAAGAGCTGGAATGTGAAACTCAGCTAAATAACCTTCTCTGAAGCAGAGAAAGATAAATCAAAAATAGAAATAACCATTAGCTATGTCCTTTTTTTTAAAGCCTGCTGACTCTTTCAGTGCTACTCTGTATTTAAGAATTGCATATCACACAGCCTAAGGCACTTGAGGAATGTTTCCTTTATGCGCTTATCAATATTCAACATAGATCACAGAAGTCCATCCTTTCCTAACACTGGTAACCATGTGGTGGCAGAAGCTAATGCAGCCCTACAGTAAGATACAGATTCAGAACACAAAGATGAGAAGATGCAGGCCTGTGACAATAAATGTAAATTTAGCAATTCACTGGAGAAATAAAATAATAAGTTTTTCTCATTCCCCGTGGAAGACCAAGTCCTTCTACTAAACAAAATAAAGGGTGAACAATGAAACACGGGCGCTTCAGGAAGCCGTGCTGCTTGGTTTCATGATGAATTTCACTCCATTTCATTTGCACTTTCCCAGCTATCTCACTGCCAGACATTTTGCAGGAAACCTTCTGCTTTTGTTGCCTTAGACCTCGCACAAAGACTTTTTGACCCTACCTGAACTCCTTATCAGATTTCCTGAAGGTTATAACATGCTCTGGAAACATGCACCTGTGGTGGTCTGGGGCAGCGTGCAGCAGCAATGGCTGGTGCCATCTAGTGAGGAGCTTCTGAATGCTCACTGCAAACTGAGATTGATCATCTGTCTTTTAGAAAATAGTCATTATTGCAGTCCTGAAGATGCAGAAATAAAAGTGCCATGCTAATATGTTTAACAACCAAGCCCGCACCGACTAAGGGGTTTTTTTTCTCCCAGATAATCTTTCTTTCCAGTGGCTAGCATTAGCTATGTTTTGCCCTATGTATTTATATTTTCTACCATTCCACGGGTTGTTTTGACCTACTTTTCCCAGGTGGAGTTGCAAAAACGTTTAAATCTTGCAAAGCTTTTCAATGTCTTTTAAAATTGGTTTATTCCAGTAACCACTGAGAATTGTGAGTAAACAAAAATTTCATCTTCGTAGAGCTGGCGGGAAAGGAAGACTACACATGTATCCTTGCCATGGAGAGATTGTGCAAAAATAACCAGTTAAGCTCCATGGGGTCTTAAACTTGTTTTGGAATTGGTTCTTTAAATAGTCAGAGGGCATTGTGCGAAGAGCTCTGTGGAGATCTGTCCGTAGTGGGCAGCCTAGGGCCGCCCTAGCAGTCACTGACTCGAAATGAACTAGTTGAGCTATGGCAGCAGGATGCTCCATGTGGTCTGCTTTTCTCTGCCTCTCAGCCCAAAGCTGTGCAAACCCATAGCTGGCACAGCATGCACTGCATGGAGCTGAAACCCCAAACCCTTCCCTTACATATTTCCCTCTAATATGTTCAATCCATAAACTCCTGGATTTACACTCCAGGAGGAATGCCAGGTGATATGCCCATCCCAGTCTGACTCAGTGTGCCGCAACAGGGTTCTTGAGGTTGTTCCTTGCAGTTTATATTTTTGGGGGTAGAGGGCAGCACTAAGGTCATACATTTTTCAGTTGGGCTCAACAATTGCTTTGCTACGCCCACCTCCATAGAAGATGCATCAGAGAATTGCAAATTCCCTACATTTACACCCCGCTCTCCACATTTTGCTAGTATTATGTTTAAAAACCTTTCTGTTTCTTTCCTGTGAGCCTGCGGGGATGCCTTTTCCTGGGTTAGCACTTTTAATCAGCTCAGAAGTTGCTCATGTTCCTTATAACTGATTTTGTTCCCTGATGAGTTGCTCTCTGTTCCACTTGCTGGTCTCCCTGTAGTGGGACTGCATCGAGGTCTTTGCTGTCACGTCCTTTCCCCATCTGTCCTTGCAGGAACCATTCCAGGCTGAGCCTTCTTACAAAAAGTCCCAGCTCCCACTTGTCTGTCACGGTCAGATCACCCTTCCTGCAGGAAGTGAACTTGTCCTTTCACCAATGACCTTTTTAAAATGTCAGGGAATTGACCTCCTTTCTTCTTGTCCACTATTAAATAAATGATGGCCTACAAGGATCGTTTTCCTGTGGGGAATACTGAATCATCACATTCCGTATACCAGAAGCAGTTGCAAAATGGAAGTCTGTAATTAAATGGGGAGAAATGGGCTCAATGACAGTGAAGCTCTGCAGCAATTCTGATTCTGTCTCCTCTTTATTGCAAATCAACTGTTTTCTCCTTTCTTCTTATCTCCATGGTGGTAGGTGGATTTCTCAGCAATTTGTGATGATGTTCTTGTATTTTAAAACCTTTGGAGCAAGTACTGTCATTTCTTGTGTCCTTATTCCTATAGCACCTCAAACAATTGGTTGCTCTCAAAATTAGCGCACACTCCTCTACCAGTTTCATTTCCACACTGTAAATTTAGCAGTAAATTAGAAGGAAGAAAGCATTGCAACATGACATCTCTTTCATTTGACTGATCCTAAAAGAACTGGAAATTAAAGTTCAAGCTGCAAAACATGAACATTCAGTACAGATTTAAAAGGCTGTTCAGGATCTTCTTAAGTCCACTGGGACTTAATTGCAAAATGCAGTTATTAAATTCAGGCATAACCCCGACAGCATTTTCTTTCATGCACGTCACTGGACAAGTGACAATGTATATACAACATTGCAAATATTTTCTGGGAAGATTTCCTCCAGGCTTCCTAAATTTCTGACCTTTGCTCCTCTCTGTAAATAGCTTTTGCACGTGGCTGGGTCCACCACATGAATTGTGCGAGACCTCTCCCAGTCATCTGAAGTCACAGGAAGAGCAAAATAGGGACTGCCTATTTAGGAGTGTGTCCTGACATTGGGAGCTTTGTAATTCATCTGAACAGTCATGGAAGTTTTGTATAAGAACAAAGAAAAAACTTCCTGTTAGTCTTCAAGCTATTCCATCAGCCCACTTTTTCCTTTTCTTTTCACATGCTCCCTCTGAGGTGCTGGCCATAGCATGCCACACACGCTTAGGTAGGCCTCTTAGCACTGGCCTGTAAATCCAGTGATGGGTGACAAAGGGTAATCGTGCCATGCTCTGGATTCAGGAAGAGTTCCGGTTCACCCCAGCAAAATGGAAAGCCTTCTGCCAGAGAGCACCGTGGGCCCGAGCACATTTCTGCATTGCTTTATCATTTAAGGAAAGAGAGCACTAGAGAAAGTACTTTGTGTGTTGTCTAAAATATGACAGATAGGGATAGCATGGTTCCCTAGGTTAGCTTTTTTTTTTTTTTTTTTTTTTTTGACCTAGTAATTTAATACAGACCCAATTTCACAGCTTTGGAGAATTTTCTAGGATTTCTGACCCTCCAGGAGCACAAGCAGAGCAGTACCATGCATGGCATGTTTCACAGAGGGGAATTCAGGACTCTAATAACTCAGTCCTGCTTTATTTGACTAAACCTTTCAAATTGATTGTCTTTGCTTAAGTCTCCTCCATGACCCTTGCAAAAGAGAGAATGTTCTTAGGTCATTTGCTAATGAAAAAGGGACATACTTGTTCAACAAAAGATCTAACATAAAGAAAGCAGAATAAAAGCTGACAAGTCTGAATTAACAAAGGTTAATGAAGTTAATTCAGTTAACAAGCCAAGGTACAAATTGGCTGAAGAATTACACAAACATTGTCATGATATTAAGTACTTCCCCAGCTCTGACTCTAGCCTTGTGCTAAACTGCTCCCAGAAGGATCAATTCCCTTGCCTTTATTGCAAATAATACTAAATAACCCCTATTCCTCAACAAACAAATGATCAGATAATTACCAGGAAAGCATGGGCAAGGGGTGCTGGCATTGCCCAGCCCTCTTTCTCGTTTTCCATTCCTTGTTTACTTCTTCCTCCACACCAGATAGGAAAATGGGACTGGAAGTGGGAGAGTGGTATTTGGTAATAGCAATTAGAGAGGTAACCATGTTCCACGTAATGCCACCTTTGAAGTACTGCAGCTCTGCATGGCCCCGGCAGAAAGCCAGGCACGGATTTGACAGTTCTGAACATAATGAGCATTTTATCAGATGTTACGATTAAATGTTTTACACACGTTCTGCCTGCAGCCTGCTGCCCACAAAAAGGGTATAGATGGGTACTAAAGAGATGGTTTGCATATCTCAAGTGGATGGGTAGCTTTTGGAATTTATTTGACTTCTTTTGGCTTTCAGGTACTTCAAAAATGAAGAGGCATTTTCAGTGTACAGAATCCATGTTTTCCTTTCTTTGTGGAAGTAACGGAAACATTTGTTTTCAGAACCTCTCAAAATTTAATTGAAACTGGAGCCAACTCAAATCTCTACAACTGAATTTGAATAATTTTTCTGTGCTATATTTTTAAAGGTTTCTCTCCATATTTGGGTGTATGGGGAAGAACAAACCAGCTTAAGTATTTAGTTAAATTTTAAGGCGTTATAGTAAGATGGAAATATTTTATATTGATATTTGCATAAGAATTGATCCTGCTCTACAAAAAACAGTAAAGACCACAGATTGTTCATTTTTTTAAATTAATGAAAGATCTATTATTTCCCTAAAAAGGCAGTTTCATGGTGTATGCTCATATGTACTCTCTCTCAATTCCTTTATACTTAAATTTTGGGCCATAGTAGGTAAGAAAAGTCGGGAAAAAGTGACATCGGAAAAGACTTCTTTTTCCTGATCTTGCAGCTCACACTGATGAGTATTGGTTCAGATTTAAATCATTACTCTAGTGCTTCTAATCAGCATCTTTCCATGCTTAGGTAACTAAGAAAAGTATGTCTGCGGTGAATCTGTTTAGACAAGGATCTGCACCTCCATAGGATAACTTTTAGAGAGTCACTAATTTTTTAAAAAGTGAAAACTACTGATGTGGAGAAAGATGCAGCTGTAATAGCCAGCTGTGGCTGGCATAAGGAAATGAACAGCCGCTTGTTCAGATGCGTATGCCTCCTGCCAACACAAATCATATTTTATATGTGTTCATATAACCTTCTCAGTTTGTTAACTTGAAAAGGCGTTGGCCTCTTGGCACCTAATAATCCACATGAGCAGTCTTGGTTTAGAAGTAAGGATGCTGTATAAAGTTGAGCTTGATTGTAAGCAGAGGAAAGATTTCTCTTTCACGCTGACAGCTTGAACACTTAAATCCATGGTGTCCTTTGGCAATGCTCCTAAACCATCAGTTTTGTCAAATTAATCATAACAGTAGGGCAAAGTATCCATACTGTAAGAGATCCATCCTGGTGGCTTGTCCCAAGGAATTCCATGTAATTCATTCTTCATACTGGCTCGTTCCTAGCCTTCTTCCAAGAAAAAAAATGGCACTGAGTTTTGTACTTTGTCTGGCTATGTCAGCTTCTCAGTATGGACTCATTTGGCATAATACAATAAGATTTAAAATATAAAAACCTACTCCAACTGTTGTGAAAGCCATTTTCCATGAAAGCAGTGTGGAAAATGGATTTGTTTTTAAAACTAGAAGTAAGCTGTGTTTCAGTCATAGTGTTTGGTTTTGGGTTTGTGATAACAAGACAACTGCAGCATAGATAAATGTTAATTTTAGGTAGATTATTGACAACGAAGTTTTGAAAGTGTGTCACAAATGGGCCTGTCCTTCAATATGGGAATAAAATAAATTTTGCCTAATATCAATAAAGCATTGTTCAGTTTCTTTACTCCAACTTCATGAATACAAAGAACTTAGGATATCTTCAGGTTCATTTCTTCAAGTCCCCACACTGCCCTCCTTCACTACTCCCACCTCGATGTCATTAAATGAAGTTGAACTATTAACCTTCTTGGACAGGGATTGCATTCATCTTCTAGCTCTTTCTTTCCAGGCACGGGTGAGACTTTAAGTATTTTATACTGAACCGAGGTGTTATTTTTTTATCAGATCATTTGTACAAATATATATCTGTTTGCTCATGTTTTGCTGTAATTCTTTCTTTGTGAGATATTGATGCTGTTGTAGTCTGGTCTGTGAAAAATCTAATTGCATTTTAAAAATACTTTCATTAGAAGCAATTTAATTAGAACGCCGTGGTAAATGGTGCTTTGTGCCATTGAAGCATATTTCTCCAGAAAAGATTGCGGCCATTTACTCTTAGTGTCATTAGTGCGCTGAGTACTGTAGAGCATGCAAAACATATGTGCCTTCAGTGACGCTACGTCTGGAATGGCTTTCAAATACTTTGGTTCACAGATCTCAGACATACTGTCACAATCCATTACTTAAACCACCATTGTGTCATTTCAAAATGATTTTTTCCCCTGTTGAGCCTTGTGATGTTGGCACTCAACAGGGAATTATTTTTAAACAATGTTTGAAGTGGCCTGAAGAGCCGAACCAGCGCTGGAAGGGAGAATGACAAGGGAGGCCTACGTGCAACCTGTGGGATGCGTGTGCATCTAATCATTTTCAGGCTCCACTGCTAAATAGAAATATCATCCCCAAAGAGGCAGAAATTCTTGTCATTAAATATCAGACTCCATTTGTAAGAAATACAGCCACTAAGCAGATTTCACAGTTAAGCGTATTTTACTTGCTTGGAGTATAATTCATTATGTTGTAGGTCAGTGAGAATCACTCTTGAGAAGCCTTATTCCAAAGAAAACATTTTTTTCATAGAGTAGCCATGAATATTCAAGTAATGAATATTGATTTGAGTGTTAATTTCCATGTATTGATTTTGTCACGCACAATGTGGTCACTGTTGCTGGAGTTCCTCTGCGTGGTGTTTCCAGATGACGTTCATCAAAGAGTCTGGCCTACTGGAACGGAAAGAGATTCTGTGTTTATTTTCTCTTCAAGAGATTGACTCCATTGCAGCAGTGATAACTAATCCAGCTTCATGCATCACAACTGTTCCTAAATAAATGCTTTTTTATTATTTTTATCAGGGCCAGCCAGGACTCCTTGGATCACAGGGGTTCACTGGACCACCAGGATTGATGGGGATTCCAGGAGTGCAAGGTCCCAAAGGACACAAAGGTGAAAGAGGATATCCAGGAATAAGTGGACCCAAAGGAGAAGTGGTAACTATTGAATATCAGATGTTTTAGCTAATGAGCAAAATACTGGGCAGAACATCGTTTTAATTGTGCTGTTTCACTCTAGGGGCAAAGAGGAGTCACTGGATTCCCCGGGGCAGATGGCATTCCTGTAAGTAGCCAGTTACCTCATCTTTAAGAAATCACCAACTGCAAATATTGCAGGCTAGTTTAAAGCCTTTCTACTTTAATTAGAATCTCTGGCCTAAATTCTGCATCAGCCACATACACACTTTTAAGGGCATTTGTTGAAGTGAGTGGAACTGCAGAAACACAATGAGAGAGCAGTCTGTGCTCCCTCTCATTCCCTCAGATAATTAAGGTCCATTTGCTTTGTCCTATAGAGAAATCCCCTTGTAAAGGGGACAAGAAAGGATAGAAATTTCCTGTGTCCGTGGAGGTTACTCAGCTAAATACGTTCTTTTGTAGGAAGGAGCTGTGAGATGAGTACTTCACATCTCTTAAGCTTGTGAGTGAAGGACACCAGTGGGTTATTCCTTAATGATTTCAAAGTTGTAAAGCACATAGAAGGACCAATGATTTTAAGAATACTAACCATTGTTATTTGCTTTATAGCTCATATGGCATGCTTGAGATAGTCTTAAAAAACTTACTGAACACTAAACAGTGTCAAACAAATTGACCAGGTCCATGAAACTGAAACACTCAAAGAGGAAAACTGGGTAAAGTTCACAGCACAGTATTTTCCCAGCTAACACTTCTTTGCATCTTGTGTCATAAAATAACAAAGAAATCTGAGTCACTGGAATCCCTGGACAGAGTTCCCAGGCTTGGGTTTCCTTTGTAGTGCTCCCTGACACCAGGGCCCCGCTCTGCAGCCCACGCATCCACATCCATTCTGCTTTCACCCTTTTTTGTTTCCAGAAGGGCTCCCTATCGAGTTTCAGGGCTTCCTCTCTCACAATGTTCCTCCTCTCCCTCTTTCTCATTCTTAAAGGAAAAGCAGAAGACCCTCTTTCCCATTCCTATTAACACTCCTGAAGCCAAGGATCTTGCTCATCTCACTACGTCATACTGAGTTTTTTCTAAGCACTCTAACGTCCTGGGAAGGAGAGTAAATTGCTCCCCTGTGAATCTCCATGTTGCTATAGGTGGACTGCTTCTCTTACCTGAGCAAGTTTTCTTTTCTAGCCCTGCTTTCCTGACCTCTGCACATTGCGCTGTGAAGAATAAATAATTTCGAACAGTACTTGAACCTGCATGCTCATTGTGTCCTGTCCTCAAGCTCCCCTGCCCTTCCCACTCGGTTACACTCTCTGACCCGTTTTCTCAGGCTGAGACATAACACTGACCATCAGAAGGCAGATAGGCGCATGTACAGACTGTAATGGCACAGTGCTAGGATGTGGGGCTGGAGGCCAAGAGAGGATGGTGGCAAGCCTGAATCTCTTCTGGGGTGAAGAGTGCCAGTGCTTGATGGAGCTAGGTCAGGACATGGACAGATTTCTTTTTCTTTTAAGCAAGAAAGAGGAAGCAAAGAGAAAACTCTTGCTCTAGACAGAGGAGAAAGGAGGAATGGTTTATGTTAGTTTCTGGTTTTTCTGGCTGAATTCCCTGGGAGAAAGAGCTGCTCAAGGGCAAATTTGCTTATCAGCCTCAGTGCGAACCAAAAGCAACAGCAATTAAGGTGAATGTAGGTACAGCAATGGAAATCTAATTTGAGACAGGAGTAACTTTTCAGAGGCTCCATGTGGAGGTTCTGCAGTGCCCCTAGCTCCCTTGCTTTGAGCCCTGCTGTTTTCTTCCCATCTCCATACTTACAGCCTCATCACGACACGCAACCTAGCTGCAAAAGCATCTCTGACTTTTTTCCCGGCTTGGAAGCTGTTCAAAGCCAGCAAGGAACCTTTCTTCCCACTCTTCCACTGTGAAGCACTGAAACACTTAACAATCCCAGCTCTTGGTGGCTCCCTGCATAGCAGCCTCATCTGGCTTAGTTCTCTGTCTAACAGAGCCTGCATTGAACATAGCTTTCTTACCCTTTCTGAAAGGTCCTTCGCTACTCATTTTTTCATGCTGTCTGGGGCATCTGGTTCAAGCTGCAGCTATATTAAAAAAAAAGGCACTGTCTGTTTCTGTCTTTGAAAATCATAGTTTCCCATGGATCCAAGCCTTGGACTTAATGTGAGAATGTCTAAATACTGTGTGACTACAGGAAAAGGAAAACTAGAAACAGATGGATAGATAAACACTTTTTTTTCCTCAACAGGGTCATCCAGGGCAGCCAGGATCAAGGGGGAAACCAGGTCATGATGGCTGTAATGGGACAGTAGGCGACCCTGGTGACTCGGGAAGCCCTGGACTCCCTGGTTTCCCTGGTACCATTGTAAGTAGTTGGCAGTAAGTGAGTACCTGAAGCTAAGATTATTACTGAAGTTAGTTTCATTCATGTGTGTGTTGGAAGCAAATGGGACATCTCTTCATGGAGCTCCCTTTTGGCCCAGCAGAGCATCCATGTGGACTTACCGTGGACACACTACACAATACTTAGTTATTAAATTGCAGCCAGGGCTGGGAGGTCTGCGCAGAGCTATACCTGTCATGTAGGTCTTGCAGAGAGATTACTTCAGGAAAACTCGTATAGCTTTATCCAATAGCAATAAAGGAAGATTAAACTCACAATTCCCAATGAAAGTAACTTTATCCTTCCCTGCTCCATGGCCAAAGTATTGGCTTTCCATGGTGCGATACATGCTGAGGTGAGCAGTGGAGCTCCTGCATTTACCACTGGGTAATGTGGGGGTTCTTCCCCCAGAATCAGAAATTCATTCTTCTATGTACTGTGAGGGTTTACACTTTGTTTTTAAACCATGAATTTCCAGAGCTAGGCATAGTCTCTTCCTCTAAACAGTGGTATGTATATACTCATGAAAACCCCAACAAATATTTTTCATTACTCTTAGCTGTTTATGTGTTAACGTATATGATATGAAAGGTTACTTCTGTTATTTTTTGGTCACCTCCAGGGAGTCCAAGGACCAAAGGGCCAGAAGGGGGAGCCCTATATAGTGCCACCGGACATCGCCAGACAATACAGGGTACGTCTGTAACTTCTGTATGTTAGTCATGCTCAGTACTGTTTTGCAAGCAGATGATGGAGAGTTAATTTTTCTTACACTCTGACGGACACATCCCAAGAGGTCCACTTCGATTCTGTGTAGGCTTTGCAAGGCAGCTTCTGCTTTCTCTGGTTACAGCAAAGTCTGTATGATATCCAAGGAAAAAAAATCTCCACTCAGTCATTTGCAAGGAATTCCCGCCTACAGGTGGATTGCGGAGGCACTGGAGACGTAGTTAAAGTCTTACCCTCTTTATTGAATGACTACCTTTTTATCATGCAAGGCAAAGTCATTCCTTTGCCATAGTTTTGTCCATTGAATGATGCTATTTAATATTAGCAACCTTTCTGTAAAATTTTCATGCAGGAGTTTGGTTGACTTGGGATAAAATATGCTTTAATATATTATTTAGTTATTTAGTAAACTCCAAGTATTCCTATGGGTGCTTGTACTGTATCTAATCCTTAAAACTTGTTTTGTAATCACTTGTAGCTTTTTTCTCATATGTATAGTCTTGTATGTGAAGGTATCAGATAAAGAAAAGGGGTTACATATGCTGTTAGAGTATAAATTGTGACAAATTTATGTACAAAGCTACATCTGAGCTGTACTCAGCACAGAAGGGATCTGCTGACACTGTTTATGTGTATTTTTTGCCAGTGATGAGTGCCAAAATAAGTTTTTCTGTTGGCATATTTGTAAGTTGCCTGTATTTTTTAATGGAATCTTCTTTTCCTTTCAGAAAATCTCTAAATCTGCACTTGTTAGTAATTAGGAATTACTAAGTAATGATTAAGAATTGCTCAAGTGTATTGTGGCCAAAGATGGATACTGACACCTGTATTCATTTCAGAAAGTACTTGGTTCCACAAATTATTCTGTTAACTAAACTCAAATTAACTAGATAGTTAGGATGCTATTCAAAATTATTAAAGGTGTCTAGACTGAATACCACATTATTTATGGATATTGGAAGGTCTTTGCACTAGAACATTTTTGGATCCAATTTCCAAAAACATTTCAACATGTACCGCAGTTAAAATATGTGGTCACTGAAAACAGTATGTTCCAAATGCTTTTAGTGACTCAGAAGAGAATCAAAATGATTCGGTAATTCCCATGCAACTCATGAAAAATGAGCTTGTACATTTCAGCTAAGGTTATAGCCCTAATTGAGTCACTGGTTAGATGAGATTTTTCGAAAAAAAATTAAATGTGGTCTATTGTCCATTTCAGATGTGTGGTTTGGTTCCTTAATTTCCGTAGCCAACTTTGTACCCTCTTACCACATTGCATGCAACTGTGTTTTATGTAGAAAGTACAAAACCCATGTGGCCCACGTATGGTTGTCTCAACACCTGTATTGGTTGCCTCTGTACGTAAGGGTTTGTATAGAATGTATGCTATGATTAGTTTTGGGGCTGAGGAAAAAATGAGTGAGAAAAAGATTTTATTCAATATTGTATATAGTATTTATTGCATTTTTTACTTCTTTGTCTTTTTTAGGGGGAACCTGGGGATCCAGGGTTCAATGGTTTTGAAGTAAGTAGTATTACAGCGAACGTGATAAAGTGTCAACAGTAACTTATATCAGAACCACCTTAATTGACGGTTGGTTTTTTTTTTTATTTAAAGGGACCTCCGGGTACGCTGGGTATTCAAGGACCTGTTGGTCCAAGAGGAGAGCGAGGAAGACCAGTAAGTGTGTTTAAAATACGTTCTGTAGGAAATTAACCTAACAGAAGAATCATCTCAGCAAGTTCCATTATGTTGGATTGTAACCTAGCAAATGGATAGAAAAAAAATGTTAGAAATAGTGAGTAGGTGTCCTTGGATGCAAAGCCTTTCAAAAAGCACCGGAAGACGCTGATTCTACAAGGATGAATATTGCAAAAAGAGGTAGACTTTCTTTCACCCTGTGTTGCCGGAGGCTTTTGATTTATATTGTATTTCTTTAACCTCCTTGAAAGAGTCTTGTTTGTAAAGATTATTGAATGCAGTCCAGTCTACATCCCCCTACACTGAGTTATCAAAACTATCAGGTCCTAAGTATGTTATCTTTTCTGCTCATAAAGGATATGTATATTAGCTCTCCACACTTCCCACAGGAGATTGAATAGATAACATTCTTCATTAGTATTTAGAATACAGTTTTATTTTTAAACTATTTTTCAGTCATTTTTTCCAAAATCAACATTTACAGCATTGACGTTGACAACTGTTGCTGAATAGTTCTTTGGGAAGACTGTGTTCTCTCCAGATACCATTTTCTACATTTCTTATTACCGTGGTTAATGGGTTTGTGGGTGAGAAGCAGATGTTCAAATTCAGTGTATTTTATTTCCTTTAGGCTTGCTTTATTTTCCTGTAAGACAACTTTATAGCATTTGCTTTTTTGTTTGTTTTTTGGTTTTTTGTCAAAATTCACTTCAGACCTGGTCCTCATCACTGATTTGGGGAAGAAAAAAAAATAATTCAGTGCTTCTTACACACAGCCTGCACAGCTCTTTGCAGGAACACCCTCCCTCCCCACCCCGCCCCCAAACCCAAATCTAGGACTAAATCCACAGCACACTAAACTTTTCCAAAGTTAATTTTCTGCAGTGCCTGTTTTATCATCTGGAGTAAGCTGCACCTTGCCTTTCTCCTCTGGTCCTCCTGAAGGGAAATCTCCTCAGTCCTTTACTTACTCTTTCTCTGGAGTGAACCCATGAAGTTAATGAGCTTCACACAGGAGCCCAGCTTGCAATGACTCATGTTCCCAGTGCACTGTCCCAGATGTTAAGAGTGCTATGAACCATACATTTTCTGAGGCCCGTGACTACATCCCTCTGGTTGCCATCTTGGCTACATCTCTTTTGAACACTCTTCCAGAGTAGATGGATCCCCACCATCTCCAGCTCTTAACAAAATATAGCCAAGTATAGTTACCATTTCTAAAGCAGTGGCTCATCTGTGAGAGGGACCTGGGAGCATTTCCCAGGTCTGAGTTTGCATCATTCCTTTTCCCTAAGTCATAGATCCCACATGAAGGCAAGCATGGCTCCCCCAAGTCCCTGCAGGGCTTCCAAGCAGCAGGATGCCCTGCACAGTGCATCTGCTCAGGAGATTAGGCAACAGCTCCCAGATCACCTGACTAACCAAAACTGATTCAGAAGTAATTTCTTCAGAAGTCATTTGTTTACACACACAAAGATACATAGCAAATCAGAGATGCATAGGAAGTTCAGGTCCCACCTGAGTGTTGTTATCTTTTCCTTGCAAGTTGAGCTTGATTTTGCATAACCCAGTTACATCCCCTTCAGGGCTCAGTAGGTGGGTGGTTCGATCTGCAGCTTACTCTCTTTTCTATGCTTCTTATTCTCCATCTTCCTCTCTGAACAGGTCATGCTACTTATTCACCCACCTTTCCCACATTTGACAGAGTTTTTAATGTGTAGAGCCCTTTGGAGCCTGTTAACTACCGTAGCTGACTGAAGCAAGGCAGGTTATCTCTCCAGTTGATGGCTTTTCAACTGTTCTTCTTGTAAGACTCTGGCAGCATTTCTTTCCTGTTATAGTTTCATTTCCCACCATCTTCCTTTGATTTCATTCTGTGCAATACCAAATAGGTAATCTGAGATGCATATGACAGTTCAACTCCCTTTACAGACCAATGCAGTACTAAGACATAGTCCAGTGAAGCGCTTAAAGACACTCTTGACTTTAGGTATGAGCTTAAAATGTTACTAAGTCAGGATCCAAAAAGTACAAGCTTGTATTATTTGAAATAAAAACGGGATTTCATTAGGTCTAAGCTGGGAGACTGTTATTCTGTTAGGAAAGGTTGCAATGTGACTTAGGAGAGTATTTTTCAGAACAGTAATCACACCTAATATAGAGAGGATAACACATTGAATGCCGAGGAACACACTGTCTTATAAATATATACTTATATTTCAGACATAAAGTAACTGACCTCCTGCACACATTGATTAGAAAGCAACAAGTAACTTACTCTCCCCTACTGTGTTTCCCCAGGGACCACCAGGGCCCCCAGGACCACAAGGACCACAAGTAAGTTTTTGTGTTAGTTGTTTATGTTGATTTTGTGTCACTGAGGTTTATCCAAGACCCCCTTGAAGGCGGTAAAATAAAGAACCACAGGCTGCACCAAAGGCTGTGTAGCACAAGACCTACTGTGTTGGCTGCATACCACGAGAAGTTAATCCTACACTGGGATCGCCTACCCTGAAAAGATTAAACTAGTTCTAGAGCCAGATTTAATTTGCTACTGTGGTCACAGTAGCTTCCCATGAACAGAGAATCCTTGCCGTCTTTACAATATTCAATTATATCTCAGCGGAAAAAACATATGAGTTCATTGTTCCAACCAACTTAGGTATTTTTATTTAACATTCAGTGCTATTAAAAAACTTGCAAAAGAAATGCTTGATCTTTTCACATTACTCAGTGAATGACTTAAAGTCTGTTGTAAGAAGCACTGGGAGCATGAGATTTTAATTAGCGTTGTCTTTCTGAATGTTTAGGTCTATAAAAATACTTCTAAATCTATAAAAATACTTTGAGGTAAACATAGACTATTATTTGATTGCAGTTCTTCAGTGGTGTCCTACAGACTTGTAAGTCTGAAAAGGCCATTAAGCATGTTTAAATTTGAGTTTTACATTAGAAAACTGAATCATACACTTAGTAAATCTTGACCTATTGTTTTTGCAGGGCAACAGGGGCCTTGGCTTCTACGGAGAAAAAGGTGAACAGGTAAGGGAAAACTAATGAATTAATATCACTACTAAAGGACAGGTTGATGTTATTTGCTATCTGTAAAGGAACCTATTTTAAATACTTTCTTAGTTTGGAATTGTATTACATAATTATAAGAGAAAAACAAACAAGTATAGCTTTAAAAGTAATGATAATCTCCATAAAGAATGCCATAGCTGAACTGACTTCTACATGTCTAGGTCTAACTGTACCCTCCTTTACACCAACACAAAGAGAGATAACACTTCTGAAATTTATAAAGCCAGACCACTTTATATAAAGCGATAATCTTTACCATCATTCTGGAAACATACAGGGCAAGAGCGAGTATTGCTATATGTTAATCCCAGCACAAAATAAATTTGTCTTGCCATCAGTTTATTCAGAGGTTTAGAACCATACTTCTAGCAGGGGCAAATCTGCGTTGCTCCTTTTGTTGCAGTTCCTAACACCCTGTGCTGATCAATAGCTTGACAAGGTATTATAACTTAGTAAATGTACCCTTATGCTTTTCCTGCAGGGCTCCCCAGGTCCTCCAGGTCCACCTGGGCTTCCTACAAGAGAACTGACGGGTGTGTCCCCTGACAAACACAAGGTAACTACAGGGTATTTTGCCAAAATACACAAGGAACTAAGCTCTACAGTAGCAAAACTAAAATATTGTACAAATGTGCTTTTACATATAGTACTTCGAAGACTTTAGAAAAGAAAACCGCTACTTCCCATAGCTTGGATCATGAAGTATTTATTGAAACTATGGTGGCTAAAGTCATTCAGAAAGCACTTCTCACAGACTAGAGGTGCCTTAGGCAAACTTGTTCTTTTTGTGTGAGTATGCAACTACTGGCCAACACTCACATTTTACCATTTTACAAGCAGAAATACCTGCTGAGAAATAATTCAATATCTTATTTTTCATAATAGTGAGTGAAATTTTCTTCCTGTAAGAGAAGCGTATCTTTAGGGAAGCTATCTGAATTATTGTGTTTGTTTATATAATTTATCTATATGATGCAGATATTTGTATACTTACAATTAAGGCTTGCTCATACATATTGGAGAAATCCTCAACAGCAAGATGCAGTTTATTCTCATCTGTTGCTTCTTGCTGGGAGCAGAGGTACTCATACTCTGTATCTGTATATTGTGTCAGACACCAACCTCCAGAACAGTAGTTTTTCATCCCAAATTTGAAGTTGGAAAGTTCATATGGCTCATGCAATTTCTTCAATAAGTAAATTGGTATGATACTGAAAGATCTAAAAATGCCTTTGACAGTCTGCAGTCTGCTTTAAATAACATACATGTGGGGATTTCCATGACTAAGCAGAGATGTCTGCATATGAGCTACTTATCTGCAGAGCCTTATATTCAATGGAGATATCATCAATATAGTAAGTAGACTTTAGGCTATGATTTGTCTCATCCTAACAAGAAATCTTACTTTTGATCAGACAATTCATAGATAATCAGTAGGTAAAAATGGGAGAATGTGTATTTATTTATAGGCATTACTCAGACACTCACCACCCAGACATCTCATGAACAAGCCTGGAAACAACCTGAGCTGTTCACATTCCTAGAAACCTTTTCAGAAAAAAATTATAAAATATTTTTTAAAAAAGTAACTTTAAAAACTTCTTATGAAAACATTCATTTCATATGACAAGTGTATGAATAAAGAAGAGCACGAGTGGTGTTTTTTCTCTTGATAAGCATTTGTCACTTTGTGTTGTAGAAAAGTTATTGAAATGTAAATGAGAATGCCTAACATACCTGAATACTTTTTCTTTATTGTTAGGGTGAAAGAGGAGAACCTGGACAAAAAGGGGAAGTTGGAGTTCCAGTAAGTCAAGTGGAGAAGAACAAAGACAAATAATAATATTGGAGTTAATACTGGTGCATTCTTCATTGAAATGATGCGATATAGATATGGAGCAACATAACCAGAGACACCAGTTCTGATGCTTTAGAAAAATGGAACAACATGACGTGTAATAATTCCACAGTGCAATCAATTGTTCTCTTACTGGTTTATTGAAATAAGATTTTCCCTCACACATTTTTTTATTTTAGCTTTAACTATTAATAAATCTCTTTGCTGCTGATCTGCTGATCTGTTTAAAAATTCCACTAAATATCATTAATAAGTATATATGGAAATTTTCTCAATCCTCTTCAGTCTACTCTCCAGCACATACAGACTTTTGGCCTCATTGGTCATTAAGTCTATTGAGTAAGTGGACAGTAATCCCATGTGTTGCTGTATCGTTTAGAGCTGTCAGCTAGGCTTGACTGAATGTGGTTTAGTTAACTCACAGGCAACCTCTAGACTGTCTAAATAGCTTTGCCATTAAGTGGTTCCTTTTTACTTCCCAGAGTGGTTTAAAATACAGTCTTTACCAATTAGGGATGCCTCACTGAGCATTTTGCAGAGCTTTATTTTCTCAGTTGGTCTGGGCAGCTTCTCCACAAGGTTATGGGAGAAGGTCACAGTGTGAGCCCTGATGCCCTCCATGTGCAGTTGCTAGCCAGTTCTTCAGCTGTTGATCAGATTTTGCACATGTAGAATTTTGTTGACTACATTAGGAAAACCGTAGATTTTATGCTGATGTAGCAAAAGGAGATATGTGTTTCTCCCTTTTTTTTTTTTTGATAGTAGTATGGATAGCAGCATGCTTGTGTTTGCCAAATAGCTCTCTGAAGCAACAGTTTGGGCATAAGCTGAGTTGCTTAACTGGTTTTATAGCTGAACAATTGCTTTGGCTCTTCTTCAGAGTTGCAGCCACAGAAGAAATAAAGAAGGAGGAGATGATAGGAGGGAAACCCTGTCCTCTCCCTGATGGCCTGCTTCTGCTATTGTAATGAAACAAGCATGTTACACTTAATTTTAGGGACAACAGTTCTTTCACATGCAGCTATTATTAGATCTTCCATGTGTTACAGTGATGTTTTCTTCCTGTTTAGCTGCCATAAAACAGTGTTACAATTTTTTTGCACGTAACAAAGAAATGCATTGAACTGACTTGTAATGTTTCCTAGGGTGTACTTCTCCATGCTCCTGAAAAAGGTGAAGAAGGGGTAATAGGCTTCCCAGGACAAAGGGTGAGTCACTCAAGAAAGGTAAAATTCACCCAGCTGAATGTGCAAATCCAAGCTGAGAGTTTGCCTTCAGGAACAAAACACAGATTAACACACTATAGAAATGATAGTTCTTCAGCCCACCAGGTTGTGGCCAGCTCTGAACTGCCTGATATAGGAAAGTGAAAAGGCCATTTTGAAATGGTAGTGGGAGGAGGGCCCCACAGGACTCACAGGTATGCCTATACCATCATTGGGAAGCCTTGTGCATCTCTTACCTAAAGCTGTGCTCATTAACCACAGCTACTGTGCTGGTCCTCAGCACAGACTGTATTTCACTGTTTCCATCTTAGCTCTCTTCAGACCATGGTTAACAAACATGAGTTTGGCTCTGGTTAGTTGTGACCCCAGAAAAAAAAGCTAATTTAAATACTACTACCTTGTAGCATCTATGGATGCTTTTTTTGGGGCAGTGTTTCTGAGGTGCTTAAACAGAGTGAGAACAGTACTCAGCATACATTTAGAAAAAGTCTCAGCCATCTTTAAAATCTTCATGGTCAATTTACAATGAATTGCATAAGAGATAAAAATCAAATACCAGATTAAATTTCAGACCTGTTCTGTTTGCACCATGCATGAATCTCATTTAAAAAGTATCTGAACTCTGAGTCTTAGTGTTAGAGTTTCAAGCTGTCAGATTTATTTTCTCTAAGAAATAATAATGGTTCTTAACCATTAGGATGTTAGGATGTCACTTCAGTTTACTAATTTTATTCTGCCTTCATAGGGACTGCCTGGCATCAATGGTTTTCCAGGACTCAGTGGAGAAAGAGTGAGTATTTCATACAAGACTGTTGTTTCTAACACATATGTAGACAATCTGTCTGAAAAGTAAACTGTAGAGGACAAATTCTGCCTGTAATTACACCAGCATTAGTCTAACAAATATCATCTGGATTCATCCATCATTGCAATTTTGGGTCAGTATTTTTCTCATCAGTGAGAAGAAAAATAGCCCTGTAATTAAAGTCTGTTTTGCTTAAAACATGAGCATGTTTTAAGAGCACTATGGGGAGGTGTCATTTTCATTCTCATTACTGTGACCATGATTTCTGTAATTTTCTTCCTACACGCAGAAACTTACTTTTTTGAATAGCTTTCTGCAGATGTGGTTAAGATGGATGGTTAGCTTGAATTTCACAAAAGAAGAAAAGGAAACTGATAAATATACCAGTTAAATCTCTGTCCCCATGGAAACACACCCAAACATTTAAAATAGCATTCTGTCAGACAGAGAAGAGCTCATACTTTCTGTTTGGTCTCAGAAAAAGGCTTCTTCAGTCAGCAGTAGAAATCCCTTCCATGAGGTATTCAGATAGCTGTGGGATGCATGACTTTTCCATGCTTCTCCATTCTTAGTTGTTTAAGGATTTGTCCTGCCACCAAGGCATAACAATAGTAACATGAAAGACATAGGACATGAAAGTACATGAAATATGAAAAGTAACGTTTGCACAGCTATTCAGTCCGATCACAAAACCTGGTAGTGTAGAAGGGAATATGCTATCAGTAATATGTACATGGAGAGGCTGATGCAAAACCCATTAAAGCCCACTGATTGACCTTAGCATAGGTTCATGCTCCAGTCAGAAATGGTCAGTGGCTTCCCCTTATTGAGGCAGAATGTTGGCAACAGCTTTAGCGGAAGGTACATTGATATGGATGGAGTATCATTGTATAATATGTGTATGAGAGGGGACAGCCTACTCAATGTGCTGTTCACAACAACCTCCTTTTTGTTGATTTTTGAGTAATTTGATTCTTAAGAAAGAAAGAAGGATGGTTAAGTTCTGCTTGCACATAGATGAAGTCGCAGTTAATTAGGAAGCTGCTGCTTCACTTTTAGACCACCAGCTCCACCTAGTGTAAAGAGATTTTACACCTCATACTCAAGAGGCTCCTTTTCTGATGGTGTGGTGTACAGTTGCCATTATGGAAAGGTCTCTGAAGCATGTGGTCCAGTTTGTGGCATCTTGCTGAGAGCTGTCGTATTTGTAGTGCTTTAAAATTGCCTAAGTGACTTACAGAGCTGGTTATTAACATTCAAATTCTGTGTAGGAGTTGTGAGGACACTCGGGAGATGCTGAATTTTTAAAAAGCTGGCTAATAATCTAACAAATTAATGAATTATACAAATCTACTAGTTTCAGTACATATGAACATTTTCTATAGAGAACAAAAGCTGTCAAAGAGCTGAGCAAAGCATACAGAAGAGATCATCTCTTCTGTATCAGCATCACTAAAATCTGCACTTTGTGCACACCCAGCAGCTGAAATACACTCTCATGTGATAGGATCTACTGTGTTTTACCACATGTGTTTTAATCCATGTGCTTTGGATTTCAAAACTTTTAAAAGAATGGAATGGGCAGGATCTTAAATATTATAACATTTGCTGGGGTAGGGATGGCAAATTTTCTCTGGGACATGGCATGCCCGGGGTGGGAGAGGTGGATGAAGGCGCCTTCAGGACTGGTCCTCAGTTCTTCTCATTCATCCGGGGAACGCCTCTTCGGCCGAACAGGCTCCAGTCGCCTGGAAAACAGCAAAAAGGACCTGTGCAGTTCAGTGCTATCTCGCTGCTCACTGTTTGCATTCCAGTGAAAATATGTCCACTCGTAACGATTCAGACACATTTAGTCTTCTTGCAGCAGGTTGGTGTGTTCTGGCTGCCTGGCCCACATGTCTCAGGGTCAGCTGGCATGGAGGGGATGCCCTTTTTCCTCCCCCATCCTGCAGCCTCCTTGGGACAATGTGAGCATAGGTGCTCCTTCCATCTGCACCACTGCCAGGGGCGACAGAGCCTGTGCTGCAGCAGGTCCCTCTGACCTTTGACGGGAGTTAGGCTTGGTCCAAGAGATGGAACATCAAAACATAAGGAGACTTAATGGTATTACCTGAATTACTACACCCCAGGGAGACAAACTGCTCAGCTCTGTTGCAGTTTTCACACTAACATCAGAGGAAGCCAACTGCTACAGACCAAATAATTTTATTCTCTCTCTGATAAAAGAAAAGTCAATCATTTTTATGTGTATTACAGGGTTTTCCAGGCTTTGATGGTTCACCAGGTGGCTATGGGCCTAGGGGAAGCAAGGTACTGCTTTACTTTCATTTGCTAGAAGCAATAAACCAGATGTCATTTTGCTTTCTCTTCTGTCATGTAATAACAATTGTGTTTCTCATTGCTGTAGAACCGGTTATGTGGTTTCTTAACTTGAAATCTCTGAGATTTCTTAAAAGTCACATCAGTGCTTTTGAAAGTTTCTTTCTTTGTGTTTCATGGACATACCTTTCCATTTTAAAAGAAATTATCTAGAATATTGCGCTTAGATGTGATATTTCAACTTCTGTTAACAGGGGGAGCAAGGCGAGATGGGTCCTCAAGGACCAGTTTCCTATTTTCCTTCCCGCATCCCAAGGAAAGGTACATCTCTTTTGCTTAGATTGCTTATTTAGCTGCATTTTGCTACCTTCTACATAGATCAAAAGCATGAAATTCTGAGAATTCCACTCCTTAAAAGACTGTGGTTTGCTAACTGTTCCAGAAGGTATAATTGCCTTCCAAGAGAGTGCCCTAATCACCCTCTTGCAGGCAGGTGGCTTCTTTGTCTCTCCTGCTGAAGCTGGATTGCCCTACAAAAGGCATCCATGCATTCCTGTGACCACAGAGAAGAAAAAAGCAAAAAAAGTGTGTGACTTTGTTGTCCAGTGAAAGGAAGAATGGGATTGTCTGTCTTCTGCATCCTGTTTCAGAGACTCTGGATAAAGTGCAGAAATGCCAGCGCAGCAGAGACCATTCTTACAGTCTAACATTTAGAAAGGGGGGAAAAAAAACATTAAAAAAGCCTTGAGAAATAGAAGAGGATTTTTTTTTCCTTTTTAAATTGACAAACTTCCTTTGTGATCTTTTCACTAGGCTTGTAGCACCCACTGTCAGCTGTCCTGCAGAGCTGTGGTGGCTCTGGCTGGCCAGACTAGAAACACATAGAAGGTGATACCAGTTTGACAAGGCCAAAACTATTCCAGGGAAGGTGCCAGCAAACAGGAAGGATGATCACATGCCATCGCCCCAGCCTGTGCCCTCATACCGTTGAGTTTACTAGTCTTATTGAAAGCCGGAGAGTCTAACAATGAATGGTTCCCTTCCTCCCAGAGAAAGGGGGCAAGGCCCAAAACATTGTTCAAATCACCCCAAATATGCTGCCAGGCTTTTAGGAGCCGGAGAGACTGTGTAGAGAGAGGAGGAAGCAGGCAGAGGGCTGGACACACCACATGTCCTCTAGTGTCCTTGACCTTTGACAAGAGCACAATACTTTCTACAGACAATAGCTGGGCCCAGGCACGTGCTTTTGGTACTGGGGAGCAGAGGAAAGCTCATGTATTATATGTCTGTTAAAATGGCAACTTCTTGCAGGAAAAGGAGGGGCTCTCCTCAGAGAGCTGGTCTTCTGTGCTTCCCAGGAGCAATGTAGCTCTAGTGGCATATTAGTAAGAGCTGAGAGATATTCTCCTTCCTGGGCATGGTAGCTCCACACCATTCCTGTCACAGGCCATGCTCAGCTCCCAGGTATTTGGGCTTTACAGAAATGTCTCAGATATATTTCTTTATTCAGACTGAGGCAGCATGAGGTAGCAGGTTTTTGCATTTCTAAAGCTACCTTTAAGAAACAATTGTAAATTCTAATATTCCGAAGCCCTTGCAGTTCCTAATTTTTACTTTTTAAGAATTGAGCAATCTGCAGTGTATCGCAAGCCGGCATTCATGGATCACAAACAGCATCACACTAACATGTGTTTTGTGGAACCGGGGATGCCTTTCAGGTGCAAGAGGTGACCCAGGCCTTCCAGGTGTTTCTGGACTACAGGGAGACACAGGAGAGGAGGGAGATCGTGGGCTGCCTGGTCTTCCTGGATTCTCTGATGGTAATATCCCAGCAATGCATGTTCTAACAGCTTGATTTTATAGTGAGTTTTAATGGATACGGGGTCAAGGTGAGGGAAATATATGTGCGGACTGTGGAATATGCAGTGCAGAGTGCTAGATAACTAACTGCGGGGGCAAAAACTGAGAGGAGCATTTTCCTTCGGCCTCGATGGGGCTCTCACAAAACAACTGAAGCAGAGATGATGGCAGAGCCTTGCTTCAGTAACTGCTCTTGATTTGCTCAAGTGAAAAATGCAGTTACTGTCTTTGCACTATGCTAAATATCTTCATTTTTCCTTGCATGCTAGATGCAGTTGCGTGAACTTTCCCTTCTGCTACATTACAGCTCTTTAAGCAGCGTTGTTAAGAAATTGTTCTGAACTTCTTCCTTGGTTCTGTTTCAGTGGATGGGGATAAGCCAGGCTTACCTGGAGAAATGGGACCAAAAGGTGAAAAAGGTGAATTAGGATCTCCTGCTTATCAGGCGGGCCCGCCTGGGTTTCCGGGTAAGCACGGCACACCAGGACTCCGTGGTCCACCTGGTCCCACTGGATCCCCCGGTAAGTGCATGAAGAGAGGTGATGAGAACTCACAGGAACATCTTTGCTTATTTTAAAGATAGCTGTTGGCAAGACAAAGTGAGAAAGTAGATTGAAGGAATGAAACTAAATGGGTGGCAGGGAGGACACACCAAGGAGAAGTGTTTTATGCTCATCAATGAAGGAAGGGTTTGCATGGTTTTTAGACATTCCTGGTAACACTTGAAAGAAAAGAAGGTCTCTTTTGGGCTGGAGGAGGCATATGAGTGTCAAGGAGTGTCTGAGAGAGCTGGATTTCTTCCTTAGCCTGGAGAAGAGAAAGCTAAGGAGAATCTTACCACTCTCTTCCCCTACCTCTCCGGAGTTCATAGGGAAAATGAAACCACATGCTTCACTAAGGAGCACAGCAACAGGGCAAGAAGCAATGTTCATGAGCTGCAACAAGGGAAGTTCTGCTTAAATATTAGGAAAACCTTTTTCACCATGAGGGTGGTCAGACACCGGAACAAGTTGCCCAGAGATGTTGTAGACTCTCCATCTTTGGAGATACTCAATACTCAGCTGGACAAGGCACCTTGCTGTAACTTTGAGGTTGGCCCTACTTTGAGCAGAGGGTTGGACCAGGTGGCCTCCAGAGGCCATTTCTGACTGAGATTGTGCTGTGCCTCTGTGAAAGGCACCACACTGCAGTGCAAGAGCAGGAGTGGAGAAAAGGATGTGCAGGAGGTGATCCAGAGCAGGCAGTCTGTGATACTGCAAAGTAGGTTGTGCTGAGAGAGAGGAGCAAAGGAATTCAGGGTGAGGGAGAGCAAAGAACAGCAAGGATCATCTGCCATAGTGGATGGAAGTTACTGAGAACGGGTGCGGGAAGCTATGAGAAGAGGGAGAGAGGAAGAGAGCAGGGGGTAGATAACAACAGGCTGGGTTAGACAGTAAATGACATTAGGGGAAACAGAAAAGGGCAGATGCAGTGCAGCTCAAAGGAATAGGGAGGAAAGAGAAGAAAAGTAAATCTACAGGATATTAATTTATATTTTTATTTAATTAAACTTCTAGGTCCTCTCTTTGGATTAAAAGGACAGGAGGGGACACCAGGTAGACTTGGCATGCAAGGTTTCCCTGGGCCAAGAGGACGAAAAGGACCTAAAGGTAGGTTATAACTCAATAGATGATCTGCTGTTATGCATTGTGTAAAGCTCCCATTGTGTTCAGTCTGAGTTTATTGAACTATGACATACTCGGGGACCAAAGAATTTGATCTGGGGCTAACACAGCAAGGAAACATTGTGTTAGTTTCTTGTAAGAAAAAAAAAAAAAAGTACTTTTCTCAAGTATTTGAGAAACTACTCAAGTATTCTCAAGTCTATATATAAAATGGATACAGCTGAAAGTCTATCTGTTGTGACAGAGCATTCTTTCTTCTTTTTCCAATCCTTTCCTTAGGCGAAGAAGGGGATTGCAGTAAATGCCTTCTGGGCGATGAGATCAGAAGGGGCTCTACTGGCGCCCCTGGCCCTCCTGGCTTTCCAGGAGCCCCTGGCCAGCCTGGGAGGAAAGGAGAACCTGGTGATCAAGGACCACATGGTATTCCTGGCTACCCTGGAGCAAAAGTGAGATACTTGTTTCTTTATTGCATAGTTTTATATACCTACTAGAAAAAAAATCCAAGCTATTCTCCATGGAAAAATGATGAAAAGTACAATTTCTTTCTTTCTGTACCACTTCAATAGCTTTCAGATTGATATCTACAAAATACTGAAAGCCAAAAATTGCTAGGATGGAGGTGAAAATAGGATGTTTTGGGAAGACCGAAAGATTTCCACATAATCTAAAGTCCACTTTCCATTTAAACAAAGCTGTTTCAGCAGAACGCTTTCAAGCAGCTGTAGTACTGAGTATGATCTGACCATCTAGAAGGGTAACAATTCCAGTAATGAAGTTATTGCTAATAAGATGCATATGTCAAACTGATGAAATGTAAGGTCCTTTTTCACAATACATTAAGTCTTCCTGAAAAACACCATTCAATAACCCCGAGAAAAGGGCTTTGCTTATAATTGCTTGCTTGTTAGTTACACTTAAAGGTGCTGTACTCTATGTGGTATGCCAACTGCATCATGGTTCTTCACAGTCAGAACTGACTTCAGGAAGTCATATCTTTAAAATTTTTGTAAAGCTGACCCAAAACTGATTTTGGTTATGCAAAGATGTCAGAGCAAACATAATGTTTTCAGTTGTTCTCTTCTGAACATCGAAAAAACAAACTCACTCACAACTAGCTTAAGTTTGGGATTTTTCAGAATTAAAATAAAATAAACTTAGACTTGATTGTGGCTGTCAAAAAAAGCAGAAAAAATAGATCTTTTTTTGCTGAAAATTCAAAATACTTTTATGAAAAGTTCTACTTTCTAGAAGTCATGAAAAAATTGACAAATATTTTCAAAAAGTTCAGTGTTGAAACTTTGGTTAAAACTTCGCAAGTTCTGCAAGGTTTTTTGCCCTTGAAATGAAGAATTTCAGTATCTTCATGCCAGAATTTGAATTACTGTAGAACAGACAGTAGTATAGATGTATACAGACATAGCACAGCACAGCAAAATATCACTCAGCAGCAAAGCCATGACTTTAGCTCAGATTTTGGTCTGCAACAAATTCAAAGTAAAACAATTTATCTTAAATATTCTTGGTCCATATTCTTAGGCAGAAGTGACTCCATAATTCTTTGAGCACATTCAACAAGTTACATATCCAGACAATAAATATACTTAGTCTAGATCAGATCTACATCAGTTTAATGAAAATAAAATTTTATCCCAAGCAAAGGGTATTTTCTTCTGTGGAGAAGGAGAAATTAAAAACAGCTGTAAAACATGTTGAAAACACCTGTGTGCTAAATTGCATTATACACAACATCTAAACATTGAAAACAAAAAAAAGCAATGTGAACATCATACTATTAATGCAGTATCACTGCTGGAGATTTCTGCAGTTATATAGTCAGTGAAATAATTCAGCATTATATTAAGTTCCTGAGATTTCTTTTGGCCTGCAAAAAGCAATGTCCAAAAGAAACATCTTTACCATGGTGTATAGATGTAGCTTCACAGCCCATTAAAATGCAGTTTGCAAATATGGCCTGGGTAAAGCAGGATCCTTATACTCAAATCTGACCTCCCCCTTTAGACTTACAGAAGTGTGAACCTGTATTGTTGAGATGACCTGCAGCTGAGATACAGTTTTCATACAAGCTTTTCACCCAAGAAAATCTTGGAGAACGTCAGTAAAAGGCAGTGATGCAAAAGACACCCTTTTAAATAATGTATGGCACAGGAGTATTTTAAAAAATAAATACATTAGGTACATCCCTTTCATTCAGTGTCTGCCCTGGAATTCAGTAAGAGGAGGCTAGGGAAAACCTAACATGCGTGGCTTATATTTTAGTGAGCATGAATGTAATTATTCAGAACTAAAGCTAACTGGCATAAAATAGTCAGTGGTAAATAAGTCTGTAAACTCTGGGCCTTGGCACCTGCCATGGGTTTGGTCCTGTGATTTGAAAGGCTTTTGGCCAGAAGCTAGCAATACCCTTTTCAGATGGGTTGTTCAGGAGGAGGATTCAGCATTATGCCAAGGGATCAGGAATGCCAGAGACTGGTCTTCAGCTTCACCATAGTTTGCCTTTGCAAGAGAGGAAATCTCCCTCCTTGGAGATTTTCAAAGCTTGACTAGGCAAGGCCCTGAGGAACCTGCTGTAGCTCCAAGTGCTGGGTTGGACCAGGGACCTCCAGCTCTCCCTTCTAACCAAAACCTTTCCCACAGGTCTATGGTTTGGGGCAGGTCACTTAATCACTCTGTGCCCAAGTTCTTATCTCTGGTAATTGAAGACAGTGCTACTTTTAAGCCCCACAACAGTGTTGTGAATTGCAATCTGCTGCCAGTTATGAGGCTGTCCTCTTTTGTAGCAGTGGGCAGAAGGAATTGCAGGTCAATATAACCCTGAGTTCTGTTTCCGTGGTGCCAAAGAGTTGCCTACAGCATTTTCTTTAGTGTCTAACCCTGAGTAATTTACCATGTTTTCTCCAATGCAGTTTTGCAGCTGTGGTCGTCTGCAGGACTTTAGCTCATGGAAAGCCACAGCTCTCCCAACGCCATCTTCATGCAGAAGCTCCCCTACCATGCCACATAGACCTTGGTCCTAGTTAGAGCATATTAATAAAGAATCAGGCATAAGAATAGGATTACTGAAGAGGAAATCATTCACAGAAAGTAACGGGAAAGCAGTAAAATTTAAGGAGACTTTTTTTTTTAAGCAGGACAGTGGAAGTGCAAATCTTGATACTTATTTCTTAAGTGGTTCTGTTTCTTTTTTTTTTTTTTTTTAATATATGTAACACCAGGGATTTCCAGGTCAAGATGGGTTTCCTGGACCAAAAGGAGAAAAGGGAGATTCTCTCCACATAACGACTAAAGGTAAAGTAAAAATTCCGGCCTCGTGTATTTTGCTATTATTTATACCTTTCATGAGAGGTTGGTCTCACAATGAAAGGTCTTCTTTAGGCACCAAAGGAATCCGAGGAGATCCCGGGCTGCCTGGTATCAGAGGTGAAGATGGTTTCCCAGGCAGAGATGGATTAGATGGTTTACCAGGACAGCCTGGCCTTCCAGTAAGTAGCAAATACAACTAAATCAATTCCACCACACTCAGTTACTAATGCATTTAATTCTGAGGCGTTATGATCACCAGGTTATCCTCTCACAGATAATGATGCACAACTAGACTGGCTTTGCTGGTTACTGATATATTAAACATCAGGCTTACTCCAGGGTTTTTAGAACAATCTTTCACTTTTATTTCCATTTTATTTAAACAACTAAGTAGTAGTGTATAACCCACTTAGACCAGCTGGTTATTACTGGTTAGTTTGTGATAATTAGTGGTTTATTAGTGACTCGTTCTAGCATTGTCTAAGAGAGATTCTGAGTGACTGAACTTCAACAGCTTTGTTACAACTGAGTTAAAGAAAAGCAAAATTTACTACAATTTTATGTCTTCAAAATGTAGGTTGTGTCGTCATATATACACTTGATAGCACCTCACCTAACTAAGTCTAGCCATCTAGAAGTTAGACATGTAGTCTTAGTTTGTTTTCTAAGTGCCTTCCGTAGGAAAAGAAAAAGTTAAATACCTTGCGAGAGAAATTCATCTTGCCCATCATAAATGCTGTTTTGGACCACTGGGATGCTCTTACATCATATTTGAAGATGGGCCAGAGCCATATCATCCAATCTGGACCACAGTGCTTTTTACTACCAGTAAAGATGGTACTTTATATTACTTCTGAAGATGGAAGCGTTTTCTAGTGATGTTTGTAAGATGTTGACTCAATAGTGTAGAAATATTACTAGAGGAATAGATAAAGAAACAAATTTGCCCATTTGGGCGCAATTTTATGTCAGCTTTTCTCAAAGTCTCAGAAGTGAATGCCACACTACAACATCTCTAGCAATGCATGTGGTTTCCCCAAAACCCACTTGCAGCTTTTCAGAAAGGGCAATAAGCCTCTCCACCACAGTGATTCATATTGCCCAAGTGCCATTCATGGGCCAGCATTTTTAGGGGAACACTCCCTCTAAGAGTGCTTCTCTCGTGCCTTTTCTGCCATGGGGTCTAAATTAAAGTCAGATTATTTCTTTTGTTTGCAATGTTGATTTAAAAAGCTAGGATGCAATACCTGAGGAGTTACTGCCTGTAAGATGTTATTCATGAGAGTAGTTCAACTGTTTGAGTTTTGCTTGTTTCTCAGCAAAGTCAGGAGTGACCATTTCTGTTCACTTTCCGTAGGGTGATGGCATCAGGGGTATCCCTGGTGATCCTGGTTATCCAGGTGAATTAGGCCCAAAGGGCTTTCCAGGAGAAGCAGGCCCACCGGGTGAAGGATTTACTGGTCCAAAAGGGTACCGGGGTCTTCCAGGTGACCATGGACCAGATGGAAACCCAGGACCTCCAGGTCTGCCCGGTCTGCCAGGAGAGCCTGGCCAACTAGGTAAGAGACATCACTCTGTCTTACATCAAAGCCATGGGAGATCATTACTGAATTGTGTGCAGCATCTGTGCCACACACTGTTGAAAAGGTAGCATTTGGTGAGGGGGTTATGTGGGGTATGTTATAGCAAATTGTGTTGTATGTATGCATAATACATAAGAGAATATATTATCTGATGTTGTAATAGACATTTTGGTTAGAATTGAGAGCATTTTATAAGTTTTCTCTTTTAAATAATAACTGTTTTTTCCCATTCTTTGCTCATAGACTGTGGGCAGGTCATTGAAGACTTTTCTAGAGGAGATGGAACTGAGCCAATATGGTCCGGTACTGTACATACAAATGGCTTGAATATATTTTAATATTTAGTCTTATGCTGCTCTTATGGTTTGATACTTTTTTTCTGATGACTGCTTTGGATGCTGTTGTAAACTATTTGAACTTCAGGTCACAAATAACCATGCATATATTGTATGTAGCTCTAAAGTAATTTAATCAAATTGAACATATTCTAAAATTATTGCAGTTTTAGCTCTGCAATTCAGAAATTCTTTATTTCATTGCTCCTGTGTGTTTATTGTGACAAAATAATGATTAGCATTCAATCTATAACAACAGTCCCAGAAATTATGTGTCCAAGAAAATTTAAGCAACTTTTTTTAAAGAACTTTGAGTGAAGATTTTCAGTGCAATTCGACATATAAAGAAAAAAACCCTTCATTTGTACCAAATTTTTACCTTTTTTTTGGACCAAAAATTGACTTGATCGCTTCAGGGGTATAAATTGCCCACAGGGAAACAAAGTGTCTCTCTTATTCTGAAAAATACAATATTCCATGAGGTTGGACTACCCTTCCCGTGCTGGTCTAACTGGAGCAGCCACCATAGCCCCTGTAAAATAGGTAGAAGAGCAGGGTGGAGCTCAGCTTGAGTGCTCCCGCGAAAATGCCACCCATGACCAATTTTTTTTCTTTTTATGAAGAATAAGATTTTATTTAAATTAGGGTTTTACTTGTTAATTTAATTCACCTGCTTTAACAATGTTGTCTCAACTGCAGGCACAGAGCTGATGAGAGGCAGCATATGAGCACGTACGGTGTGACTAACCCTCTTTGTTTGCAGGCGCAGGTTGTGTGAGGCCACCAAAGGGATCCCAAGGCAAGCCAGGACTGCCAGGAGCCACAGGTAACATTTTGCCTTCATTTTTGTTTCCCACATATGCTACATTTTGAGGGATCTTGCCAGATCGATTGAAGCTGAGCCTTAGCAGGCAGCGAGTTCTAGAAATTACAATGGAGGACAGCATTAACTTGAAGCTGGCAGAGAGATCTAAGCAGCGTGCAGCCCAGGTGGCTGCACCATTCCAGAGCTAGTTCTGCCTTTGCTATTGAGTGTCAGCCATGAAACAGAAGACAGAAAGGACAGCTCATTTGCTATTCTCCACATGCAAGTAAGTGAGAGTATAAAGAGAGAGTGTACAAATTTATTGGTAGAGAATATACCGAGGTCTCTCAGAACTGAATGGACACCTCACAAGGAACATCCTGTCCTCTGAGAGCAGGGTGATAAAAGGTTGCAACGGAGGACTGTGGCAGGTTCTTCTTACTATTCCTCCTTGTGTGATATACAGAGTGCCTTCAGCAAAAATGAGCCTAAATCCTTTAACGCAGCTTGGTGTAATGGGCCAGGTTGTCTGATGCAATGCAGTTGCGCTGTCTGTAGTCACGCACGCCTTCCTTGCAGAGCTGGTCCACCCTAGCCCGGAGGGGCCATCTGGTGATCCTGGGCCTTCCCAGCACTGAGGGTTCCCCACCCCTTTCCAAAAGGAAGAGGAAGAGGAGGTGGGGACAGGGTCTGAAGGACTGTGTGAGATGGAATTGAGAGAAGCACGAACAAGGTGTGCTGAGTGGTCATAACGATTGACCTTCAAGAGGGAACCTCTGACCAGCACTGGTAGTCCCTATAAGCTTATGCACTCCCAGCCTAAGCAATAAAGCTGTTTTTCAGTAAATCCTTCTCATCGCCAGCTGGTAAAGGTACTGACAAAAACCATAACTGGGTCCTTCGGAGTTTGAGAAATGTGAAATTCTTGATGCAGCTGTTTCTGTGGCCCCTGTGCTTTAGCCAAGGTCAGAGATCTGGACTATAAATTTTAAGGTCAAGCTTTTTTTTTTCCCCAGCACAAGGTTTATTATGCATGGATTGATGGATTGATTTATTACAGACTAATGGATCTTAAAAGGGAACATTTTATCTCTGTTGAAAGATGATGTGTATCTCTGACCTGTGTTTCCTTAGTCCTAATGCCTTAGTTTGTTGTTAGGATCAATGCTTCTGAAGGTTTTCTTTGCCGTCTTTGTAATTTTTTTCTGAGTGTGAAGATTTGTTTATTCTTTCATTCATATGAGCTTGAAGGTTTTTCTTTCAGCGACTACAGTCAGATTTAAGTCCTAGCTGTAAGACTGCTGTACCACAAGTGACGCTGTTTTCATGTGTTTTATATTTTGTACTCTTGGTTAGCTCTTTAACAGACCTTTCTCTGTCTTTGTCAGCTTATATGTTTTAGTAATTTTAAGATTTGTTTTGCATCCCTTCCCTCCAAAAACTGGAAAAGGCCCCTTGCTGAGCCCAGTGCAGAACTCTGTTCGTAGCTGCCTTTCAACCTGAGGCAGTTCTGGAGCTGGAAACCCAGGAGGAACAGGACACGTTTTACAGCTTCCCATAGCTTCTTGTTGCCATAGCTGTGTCAGTCGAGTTTTCTGGAGCATCATTCCTACCCACATTCTCCGCATTGACACAAAAACACCAACACATCCTTTACACTATTTTCATTGTCTGCTTAGACTGATGTGGTTTTGTCCACAAGATTTCCTGCTTTCTTTTCAGCCAGGATGGTGCTCTGCTGTAGACACTCAAGTCTCTCAGTGTCCTAGGTGCTGATGGCACCCAGTATATCAAGCAAGGAGTCATCTTTATAGTCTCACACCCTCATGTCCTTGTGTTCCTTTGAAATCCCTGGCAACATACACTGCCCACTTTAAGTTACATCCTGGTTATTCAGTAGTCTCAAGACCTATGTGATTACTGTTGAATGAAATGTTTAAGTTGTTTTCTGTTTCAAACGTACAGCTGAAGTGCTTGCAAACTAAAGATCTGTCTAAAATGAAAACTTTTTCATACTACTGTTTGGCACAACACGTTAACACCAGCTAACATCACATAATGAGTTACTGAAATATGTGGTAAGCAGTGGTTGCATTCTCCATCTGCTGCCTTCTTTCTCTGACGTAGCTTTTTAATTAGTGCAGTACGGAACAGAATGAATGAAAGTCAGTTATTACAGATGAGATACAAGACCAAGATGCTATTTGGGTAAGAGGCAGACTAGAATTTTTCATTGAGAGCTGAAAGCCTGGGTTTTTTTCCTTTTAATTATTTTCTGAGAAGTTATTGTTCATATAAGGGAGACAACAATAGTCCTGTACTGGAAAATGCTATTCACACTGCATTGGCTGTTTATGTCCACCTTATTTGTGGTCTTTTTAAAGGTTTTTTTCCTCCCCTTCACAAACAACAGCTAAAAATGAAAAAAATCATGGTTAAATAATGGAAATTCAGGAAACTAAAGTGGAAAAAAGTATCAAAATTCAAGTGATATTTTCCTTGGTTTGTTATAGTTAGAGCTAGAGAGAAACTTGCTTTCAACATAATAAATAAATGAGTTGTAATTCATGGTGATGCTAAGCAGCAACACTTAAAATGTTGAAGTATGTTGTTGAGCTTCAAGCCTGAGCTGGGAACTTAAAGAGTTCAAGGAGCTGGGGAGGGTAGGGAAACAAAGCATTCCACAGGAATTATTTTCAAAGAACTTTACCAAAAAATCTTGATCTTGGAATACTATGAATTAATGAGACTCATGTAATAAAACTATTGCATGGAAAAAAAAAAAGTAATATAATTTTGTGAACTTAACAAAAGAATCCTACAAAATGCTTGCAGGTTTTGAGATGTTAAGAAACAGTGATATTTGCCCTTACCCAAATGTCAAATACTACATCACAAGGAAGCGAGGTCATCATTTTACCTGTCAGGTGATACCTCGGTATGAACATGAGTTCAGTGCCAGAGGAACACTTTTTCAGGGCACAGCCCTTCTTTTACTACCAAAGCTATAGACCTGTACTGTTACAAATATAGTAGGTAGGATAGTTAATTTGTATTCATTTTCTAGGATGAGTAGATCTAACCTTTAGCCTTAGATTTCTGTTTCGTCATTATCCAAACCAGTCTGATCTTGTTCTGTGATCAGTTTAGCAGGGAAGGGAAAAATTTGTTCCTCCTACCCCATCTCATCTGTGCCCGTTTCTGTTGAGCGTTCTTCTTTGACATTGCCTTTTGACCTTAAGCTAAAAGCCTTAATTTACAAAATGTTAAGTCTCCAAAAGTGTGTGAGACTAGTAGCCTCCATATCATTAGTCTTTAAGTCAGATTAATCCATGTTTGTAAGAGCACTTAGCCTAGATTTTTGGTCCATATCTTGGGATCTTGAATACTGCTAAAAAGCTACAGTATAGTCTCCTTAAATTTAAAAAAAAAATGTTTCATCTTTGCATCCGGAAACACATCATGATGATATTTACCACTACCTTTTCTTACATTCTATGGAAATTTCTGTTCTGTTTGTTCAGACCACACTTTCTTACTTTCTTTTATATAATTTAGGTGCAAAAGGTGCAAGAGGATTCCCAGGTGATCCAGGTCCGATGGGATACCCAGGGCTAAATGGTACACGAGGTGATCCAGGTCGGGAAGGATTCCCAGGTCCTCCAGGTATGCTGAAGTAATTAGTTGCTCTTTATATACTTTGGGCCTCTTTACTACAGTCACAGAAACACAAAAACTTGGTTCCAGATACATTTTCACTTATCTTCCCTACCACATCCAAATATTAAACCGTTATACAAAACTGCTACTTTTCAAATCCAAAAGCTGTATCTAGGCTTTGAGCTCCAGTATTTGTAGTGAACACTGTGATGCCTAGTCCTTGTTTTATTTATAGGTTTTACTGGGCCCAGGGGAGACAAGGGCCCGAATGGTCTACCTGGACTGCAGGGACACCCAGGCCTTACAGGAAAATCCGGTGCTCCAGGAGCGGCAGGACAGAAGGGCTTTCCTGGTGAAGTTTTAGAAGCAGTAGCAGGTTCCCCAGGGGATGTCGGGCTCCCCGGCTTCCCGGGGTTGAAAGGCTTGCCAGGAGATCAAGGACTACCGGGAAGTAGAGGTAACAGCTGCTTCAAATAAAGAAACGTTTGAATAAGAGTGTGACATAAATGTGGCCAAATTATAGAGATGTGAGAGTAGTAAGAGACCATGTTAGGACACGTTGGAGGTACTGATGACCCCAGCATCAAATCCCAGTGCCTGATGACCTCCCATCACTTCCCCATCTACCTCAATTGTTACCAGTATGCCTGGCTCCTCCAAACACCTTCTGGAGATCCATTGCTTATGACCAGGGCTCCTTCACATTGCACTACATTAAATCAGCTACAATAGGATACCAGAGAACCAGATTTTGCTCATCTTTGTTGTGTTCAGATGTACTGCTAATTTTTCCCACTGTAGTTAAGGGAATGGTGATGTAGTTATTATCCTGACTTTTCACTTACATATTGCATAATACTAAGGTTGTTTCCCATGCCAGATATTTGGATAATACATGGCTTTGTAGAACAGCGCATTGCACTAGTGCAGAATTTGTAAATTTTAACTAAGAGGATATAGTGTTCAGTAAATGTTAATAAGCCATTTTATCTGGTCTGTCTTTGGGCGGTCAGAACAAGAAAAAGACAACATTATATACTTATTCGTAACTTCAGGGTGTTCATTTTATTTCAGTATTTCACAGAGCTTAAAAAACATGCTAAACTCCCCATAGAAAACAGAGAAAAAACAGTTCCTCTACAAAGTCTGACTCTGTCACTCTCCAAGTTCTCTTTCAAAAGCACGTGTGGGAATTAAGCATCCCCTGCTACACAGTTTCAATAGCATGTGGACACATTGCTAAATTTAGGACTGCTGATTACCTCCTTGCCCTGTTGTGGAAGTGAGAAAGGAGTAGTAATTATTTGACTAGCTCGAGGCAAGGAGGTGTATCACAGGAACCTGTTTTGGAGACTCTTCTCATGATTTTCAATACAAATAAAAAAAGAAAAGATGAGCATCATCTTACATGAGTTATATGAAGTGAGGAGAGCTGGTTTCACCTTCAGCAGAGCCCCAGAGTGAAGGAAAGGGATGAAGGCAGCTCTCTGGCACTTGGAAAGTTTGAGAAAAAGCAGAAAACATCACTAACACCTCTGAAAAAGGGAAGATATTCAAGGTAGAATCTGGATTGAAAAGGGGAAAAAAATTGTGTGACTTCATGCCTTCTTTTTAAGCATTTCTGTAGAACTAAGTTTTCAGTAATAACAAAAAATAAGTACAGTGAAAAGAAAAAGCATTACTAGTGTGTCTATTCTTGATTTATTTTACAGTTCTAACAGAATGGCTCCAAATAAAGCATGTGACTTTTTGTATGAGTCATATTTTTTTTAGTTTTATATAAAGTGGCTAGTGATTCCTTTATATCATCTATGCCACTTAAACTACTAGCCCCTCAAAACAGAGAGCTAAAGCCTCTAAAGTTGAGAAAACTCATGCAATGTGACCTCAGTTGTAAAGCATACTTAACTACAATCAAGCCAACGGAACTACACTGATGTAAAACCTGAATAAAGAGAAGCAGATCCACTTGGCCTGGATTTTAAGAGCCATGTACTTTTGAGGTCTTGCACACTGCTGCTTCACCAATCTGAATGCAAAGTGGGTCTTACCTTTTAAATCTTTACACCCCCTTTGCTCTTAAATCGTAGAGATGTAAATTTTCACCCAGTGCACTAGGTCATGTAGAATCAGGGCCTTTTTGCTTAGGAATTTGTATAACTCTTGTAACAATGCCTTGTAATGACCTGAAAATTTCTGAACAGTAACACAAAACCAGAACCCACCATCTGCCTTAAATGTTCCCATTCCTGCCTGTCACATTTTAGAAAATAATTAGAGCATTATTTCAGTGGTTCAGTCAGCTGCTTGATTCCATTCTTACAAAGATGTATGTGATAAAGAGAGAGATCAGGAATTAAAGAACTATTGCATTAGAAGTGGAAAAGACCTGCTCCATCTATATCCACCTGGTACCAGATTGTTTCCATTCATTTGAAAGAGCCACTCAACCTTCCTGATGCAAATATTGAGATCAGTACTGGTAAGATCAATTATTTTAAAACTATTGAGCAGTATTTTAATTTGCTTTTCCTGTTCTCACTGAATTTTCAGAGGAAATAAAATACCCTGAAAGACCAGTGCATACACAGAAGTGGTATGTAATAATAAGCTCTCTAGATATTTGTGCTCTCTAATGGATGATTATGGTATTTTAGGAGTGGATGGTAACCCAGGTTTGCCAGGACCCAAAGGAGATCCAGGGCCACAAGGTCTCCCCGGTTTGATGGGATTGCCGGGAACACCAGGAACGCGTGGATTCCCAGGGCCACCAGGAACACCTGGGCCAGATGGCAGGCCTGGCTCTCAAGGACCTGATGGTGAGGAAGTATTGCTGCCCTGTGTCACTCCTCCTGCCAGTTCTCTGTGGCAGGGCAATTGTATGGCTTCCACAGCAGAAAGTTAAGCTTGGGGTTGTGGCACATGCCAGGCTTTAATTCCCAGCCAGGGAAATGACAGTAATAGTGCAGACACTGTGACTGCAAGTTGTGTTGGTATCACAGGTGGAAAGTGGGGGTGATGATGGTCCTCACTGGCAGAGCTGCTGCTTTTCCTTCTACAGCCACCTACCAAGCCAAGTCAGAACTTGCTGGTGGCAGACTGGGAGATGGGAGCTACCAAATGGGAGTAGTCTTATGAAGGGGCTTAATTCTTAAATCAAAGAGGAGGGGAAGGTCCTGTTGGGAGTGGGTACAGAACCAAGCTGGTAGCGAGACTGGTTTGCATTGATAAGCTGCTTTGTCTCTATAATCATTTCTGCAGTTCCTTGTTGAAAAAAAATTCTAATCTTCCCCCCTCAGCATGAAGCCAGTAGGATAGCAGTTTTCTCCCTCTTGAGCTACCACCTTGTATGAAATCATCGTGTATGTCTGAATGCTTTTTAATCTCCCTGTTCACATGTTCACATGGCAGGTCCACCTGGTGCTAGGGGAGAAGATGGTGAGCAAGGTTTTCCTGGCCCCGTGGGCCTGAAAGGTCTGTCT
The DNA here is from genome assembly GCA_031468815.1 of Morus bassanus. Taxonomy (NCBI): domain Eukaryota; kingdom Metazoa; phylum Chordata; class Aves; order Suliformes; family Sulidae; genus Morus; species Morus bassanus. Next base: position 66,523,926 of record CM062568.1, read on the forward strand.
GGTGACAAGGGTGAAACAGGTTACCCGGGATTACAAGGTATACCTGGTGTGACTGGTCCCCCTGGCATAAGAGGAATGGATGGCTTTCCAGGAGATAAAGGTGAGCTCTGGGCAGCTGCTCTGAAAAAAAGTAATGTTGCTTAAAGCTGTTCTGTGCTGAGATGAACAGGACATGTTCTCTGCTGGGCTGCCTCTGTTGAAAACAGAAGAATTGGGGTCATATGCCTAATATATTCCAAAATCACTGTCTGGTTTCCCCTACATTGTGCTTGGCAAATTGCTAGCTTGTGACGTGCAGCCCTATTTAGAAGGGCAGTGGCTCTTTCATTTCTCCTGGTAAAAAATATAGACTATTTACTCTTTTCTCTCTCCAAAAGTCTTTTCCTTGTCCCAGTGCCACTGGCTCTTAGTGAAATTAAAGAGATGCTTCCCCACACCTTTGCTTTAAAGTTTTTTACAGCTGGCAATTGTGTACTGAGCAATGCCAGACACAAGACCTTGATGTTGACTTTTACCAGGATACTACTCTTATGTATAGAGAAGGTGAGATTCTCACTTACTAGCCACGAAAACACTATGTGTAATGCAAGTTGTCTGCATCACACAGGGAGTTTCAACAGGATTCAACTCCATGTGAAGTTAAGTTGAACACAAAACGGGGGTGCATGCCTAAAAACGCACATTGCAATTTCATCAGTTGGAAGGATAGGACTTTTTTCCTAGGACAACTCTGGAGTACTGATCAGCTCTCATTTAAGAGGAATGAAGATCTATTTATTAGCATAACCCATGTAAAACAGCATCCTCTTGTTTAGAAAAGAGAATTATGGGAAATTTTGGTGAGAAAGGGTCAGCCAGTCCTAGTCCCATGACCGGTATCTCTACATGTAGAAGAACGGGCTGGCTAAAAACCTCGCGTGGAACTAGGTACCTTTCTCTAGCTTATTTGTAGGAGAGGGGTTGAACTGATCTTTCAAAAGAAGACACTAAGTTCTGGTCATGTCCACAACATGTCCTCTTAGCCAGTTGAGGCAGTTCAGTGTACCCCTGCTCTTCTTTACCTCTCTGTCAGGGTTTTAGCTGGGATAATTAGATTCCTTCACTGTAGCTGGTACAGTGCTGTGTTTTGGACTTAGTATGAAAATAATGTTGATAACACACTGATGTTTTAGTTGTTGCTAGGTAGTGCTTACACTAGTCAAGGACTGTTCCAGCTTCCCGTGCTCTGCGAGGTGCACAAGAAGCCGGGAGGGGAGGGGGCACATCCGAGAGAGCTGATCCGAATTGGCCAAAGGGATATTCCATATCATGTGACATCATGCCCAGTATATAAACTGGGGGGAGTTGGCCGGGGCGGGGAAGTGATCGCGGCTCGGGGACGTGTGGTGTCGGTCAGTGGGTGGTGAGCGGTTGCAGCACTTGTGGGTTTTTTTCTTTTCCCTCTTCCCCCAGGTTTCATTTCTCTCTCTCGATATTTTCCTTTTTATTATGTTATTTTTAATATCATAATCATTCTTATTATCATTACCATTATTACTATTACTATTTTATTTTAATTATTAAATTGTCCTTATCTCAACCCACGAGCTTTCTTGCTTTTGCTTTTCCAATTCGCTCCCCCATTCCACCGGCATGGGGGGAGTGAGCGAGCGGCTGTGTGGTGCTTGGTTGCTGACTGGGGCTAAACCACGACAGTCTCAGAGAACTTGGGTGCCTGATCTAGAGCTGCAGATTGCCCTAGGCATCAAGGCACCCAAAAATAAGTACTGCTGCACTAAAGTTTTCATACTGTTTCAGTCATGCGTTGCTGGTTCACATTTACTTAGTTTGCAGAAATCTGAGTGAGGTAACAGTTCTCTTCCCCTTCTTTCTTTAAAGGCTCAAGAGGTTCACCTGGCATTGATGGTTTCAAAGGCATGCCAGGCCTAAAAGGAAGACCAGGCATCAAGGGACTCAAAGGAGAATTTGGCCCGTTTGGGGCTCAGGGCGATAAAGGAGCACAGGGCACCCGCGGCTTTAAAGGTATTGGCTTATGGGTGGTGCCAGTGTGTTTGCTTTTCACATCTGGAGAACTATTTTACAAGGACACAAAGACAAAGAAGACACATTTTTCACATGGTAAATTTAGTCAGACATTCCTCCACCTATTTCACACATGGGCCTCTAGCTGAGAGGCCTGGATTTTAGGCTCAGGGAAAGGTTACTTCTTTGTGAATCTTTACATGTTTAAGGTTGGAGACAGACATCTCGTTATTCAGCTGAGCTCAGATAGTGGCCCCTCTGGGCATGTGCAGAACACAACAGAGCCTTTTCCCAGGAAGCGTAAGATGTTTGGGGGAAAAGATTCAGATTTTGCTCCAGTTGCACTGTAAAGGCAGCGAAACATTCAGAAAACCAGGCAATTAAGCAGTTAAAAGTCAGAAACATATCAGTTGATAACATCATCAGTGAAATGAAAACTGTAACTCAGTCCTCTTTGCTTTGCATACAGTTATCTTTAAATACACACTTCATCACAAGGCCAAAATGTTCTTTCTAGGGACCCTGAGATAGGTACTTATGAAAAACCAGTCTGCAATACGAAGATAGCAAAACAGTGTTCCCAGTAATTCAGGGGAGGTCTGAGCAAAAGGCAGGTGTGAAAACAGCCCCTGCAAAGAAAAGTGCAAATATACATCTTGGTGAAGAAGCGTAAGACAGTGCATGATCATAGGAGGCAAGTCTGGGTGGCTGGCCTGTCTCTGCATACCACAAAGAAAACAAGACAGTCATACAGTCTATTTGGGTCCTTTCTTCAGGATATTATTTACTGATGTCACCAATAACCTTCAAATCAAGAAAAGGAACAAAATAACTGGTAACAAATCCAAACACTTTCTTTCGCCCAAGGGTTTTTGACTGAGAGTTTCCCTTTCACTGGAATTAAGCTACTTTTCTGTGCTTTCTCCAGTGCTTTCTGTTTTTTTATAAACACATGATACTTAACTGATCTGCTGAGAGGTAAATTATCTATCACAGAGGAGTCTAGGTCCAGCTCCCCAGGATTGTATGTACAAAAGTTTAACTCAGTTTTCATGTTTTCTTATGCTTGACCGTTATGCTGACATGTTGTAGTGACACAGGTAACTTTTTATGCAAGTGGATTTTCCATAGCTTGTGCAAGATTTTCTATTAATCCCTTTTTGCTTAATTCACTCTTCTGTTTGCTTTTTCCAGCACAGTGCCGCTGACTAGTTTTTTGTAACACGGTTGGGTTTTTTACCCTTTAGGTGACCGTGGGGATCAAGGTCCCCCAGGAGAACCCCCAAAGATCAAGCCCAGCCTGATGTTGGAAGTTAAAGGTGAAAAAGGAGATGTTGGAGAAAGGGGCACAAAGGGATTCTTTGGCTTAAAAGGTCAGTGGTCACAGCAAAACAAAGCAAGCACATTCAGGACTATTGATCAGTGTCTTTTCTCAGTTACCATATTAAATATTCCCCACTCATTGTACCACTGTCCTGCAGCCCCCCCAGCAAAGTCTCTGACAGCAAAAACTGAGCTCCCAGCTGGGTTTCACAGAGCCACCCCCAAGGAACGCTTTGCAGGGTTATGTCACGTTGCTTGTGTTTTCTGCCTTTTTTGTACCGGCACATCATGGTGCCATGTTTCGAGAAGGCCGCTGGCAAGAAAACTTACACACAAGCAACTGCATGTCAGCTTTCCAAGCTTTAATAGTTTAAGTCTTCTTTATTTTTCTTCTTCCCTGCCTGCAGGTAGCAAGGGAATGCCAGGCATTCCCGGAAGGACAGGAACTCCAGGGTCCCCTGGACATCCCAGCTATGTGGCCGGTGTGAAAGGGGACATCGGCGCGAAAGGGCTGACAGGTCTGAAAGGGTATCCTGGTCCAGCTGGCTCTCCTGGCATCAGAGGCTTCCCTGGCAGCACAGGAGGCAGGGTGAGTTCATGCCCATGAGGGAATAAGGGTGTCCTTGTGCTGGCATTCAGCTTCTCTAGGGAGTGGCGCTCACCCCTTGAAACAGCGCTGAACAGTTACGGTGCAAAGCTAAAAATGCAATAAAAATTGAATAAACAGATCAAATAATTTTGCTTGATCCCTCCAACTTACCTTAAGCAGAGTCCTTCCTTTTCTCATTGGGAGACATCCAAATTTCATGTGCCAACTTTTTACCGATCAGGATCCAAACAGTTCCTTCTAGGTCCTTGGTCCTGTTGCCATAGCTGTTGGTAAAAATTATTCTCAGCACTGGGCTTACTCTTCCCTTTCTCTCAGGACTGATGGTACCACTGCCAAAAATTACTCACTGTCACTCATCTAAGAACCTCAGTTCCTAGAGGGTAATTGACTGTGATTCACTTTGGCTGCAAAATAAGTTACGCTCGAAGAAATAAACTCTTACAAAAGGCCTGGCGGTAGACTCACAGACATCATTTATTTAAGAAAGCCAAAAACTATGTTCCTTTCTCAAGTAGCTTTGCCCTTAGATTTCAGTAGGACTTCTTCCTATCCAGGGACTGCAGGACTCACTACCATGTATGTGTAATAGGATGTTCTCAATTTCAAACTTAAGTCTTTGCAAACATAACTTGGTTTGTACTGTTTTGGTTTAACTGATTTCAGCCAAATGACTCTATAAATTATAAACTGCTACAGAAACTCAAAAATGATTAATTTCATAGCCTTTTTTCAATATTTCCAAACTGCGCTGCTTGGAAGGTTGACTAAATCCTCATCTTCATTAACTGATACCTGTTTTAAATTGCATGATAGGGAGAAAAGGGTATTCCAGGAATTTCAGGCCGTTTTGGTACTCCTGGCTCACATGGTGAAACAGGTGAGTTTGTTCTCTTATCTGAGCACTCTTTGTATTCATCACCCATCCAATACTCAACATTAAGTTCTGAAGAGTCTTAGAGGGTCTTCAGTCTTAAAGAGTCTTCGTACAGTCTCACAGAACAATATTGTAGATGTGGGAGGCTGTGAAAAGGTTAATACTGTTAATTTCATGCAACATGTACTGTTCATGGATAAATCCATTCATGGCAGGGAGGGCGGCTGTTCTAGAGACTTTGTGTTTTTCTTTCTTTAACTTATTCTTCTTTTATTCTAGAAAGATAATAATTACTGAATTTTGCCTAGAAGTTGCAATTCCTTTGAAACAACGGGAAATACTGTTTAAATTAAAGCCTTACCACTCGTGTTCATTTTTGCTTGAAATAGGTGAGCAAGGAGATACTATAAACTTACCAGGAATGCCAGGCCTTAAAGGGGAAGTTGGTGTCCCAGGCTTAACAGGTATTAATTTCACAGTTGTTCTGGATGTATTACTTTTCACATCTAAAGCCCACAGAGGAAGGGAGGGGGAGCTTACCGTGGGCTTTTGATGGCTTTTGAACCTGTGCTCTCATGACAGCTGCTGAAGAGGTTCGTCTTTTCTTTATTGAAATGAGTATGTGCTATGTTTACCTCTTCAACTGAAAGTACAGTCATAGCAGTAAATATCAATCACATGCAACTGCAGTAAAGATTTCTGTATAATTTTTTGCCATTTATGACAAAAGGAGCAATATCAGGCTGTGATTATGGAAGATGGGATAGCAGAGTCAGGTCGGTTTTGGATTGGGTTGGTTAGGTGATGTATTAAAATTTCCCTGTACGTGAAGCACACTTGAATGTCAATGTCATAGTCCATATAATTTGGGGAGTACTTCTAAAAACAAATTTAATGATGGTTTGGCCAGCATGACTATTGATTCTCCCAGATTATGCAAGCACCCTGACTAGAAGAATGTGGCAAGACCAGGACCCATTCAGTAGCCAACTTCACATTATGCTTGTTAGTTTAGGGTCATATAGAGATTATTAAAAGAATATACTGGTTTTGTGGTTTTCCAGGCACAAGAGGAGGCACAGGACAAAAAGGCGAAGGCGGTGATCCTGGTTTCCCTGGCATTGAAGGCCCCAAGGGCACACAGGGTGTCCCTGGCTCTTTGGGACAGAAAGGTAAAATATTCTTTTTAACGCTCCAAAGAATGAAACTGTTTAAGAAGAGAAAGAAAAAAATCTCTTTTCCCTCGAAAGAAAGTCATTAAGTTTTTTAATATGTTGATCATTCTGTAAGTTGGTAAAGAGCAGTGAAAAGGATGTGGAACTTGTCACAGAACTTGTTAAGAGGAAATTTTGAAAGCCTAACTCTGCTTCATACCAGTTTTACCTTTGTTATAGGGATCATGTGTCCAGTCATAGTGTTGTATTGCTGGCATACTCAGGTTTTCTAATGCTGTCTCAGTACTACAAGGAGGTGGGCTTTTCAATGCTCTTTACTGCCCTAAATGAAGTCAATAACCCCCAGGACCCAGTTACTCAGGAGCCTTTGAGCCAGGCTCGCTGGCCGACTGTACAAGAGTACTGGGAAACCAAAGTCAGGTTTGGCTCTGGCTGGATCATAAACTCGGGGCTTAAGAACAGGTCTTATTGCAGGAGGATCACGAAAATGCTCTTTCAGAACAGTTGCTCCACATTTCTCATATAATTATATGGCTTAGAAACTCCAGACAAGACTGGAGCAGTTTCGGTAGGTACCTCACTGAGAAACAGTCCTTGTCCAATCAGCATTCCAGTCAGAAAGGCAAAACAGATGCGGCAGAAGGAGAAACTGAGCTGTGCATAAATGAAATTACTTATTGTAATTGGCAACAGAAATAAAACTATCATTTGAAGAGGAGGAGCCCACTGTATTTCTGGGGTTGTCAGAAACCTGAAGTTTGTGATGAATTGTTCTGTTATACCCTGCCTCTCCTACATTTGCCCTCTTTAGTTTTCTTCCACTTGGATGAGCAGTGCAGTGTCATACAATGACATTAGGAGGGGAAAGCCTTAATTTTGCTACCTGGGAGAATGAAGGTACACAAATCCATGTTTTGGGCTATTGGTTTTAAGGTCACTCACGAGCAATGATTCATCATTGTCACGCAGGTTTGCCAGGACTGGTCGGCCCCCCAGGGCAGCAAGGAAGCCCCGGGACACCTGGATTTCAAGGTGAAAAGGGAACTCCGGGCTGGCCTGGCTTACCAGGACGAGCAGGTATCATACAGCTTCAGCTATTCAGTCATTTCACTGTGAGCACTTGCTATGGTTCCTTTGGGGTGAAGAAGAAGAAAGGGGGCTTTTTGCAGTTCAGAGTGGCAGAGTTCCCTCTAGTAAACATTTATTCCTCATGAAGTCCAGGTGCCTTAATGAAGACCCACACGATTGCTTTCGGATTTATGGCTTCTGAAGGACTGACATCTACTGAGCTCACCTGAACTGCTGATAACCTCCCTCAACCAGGAAAGCAGTTTTCAGGAAACATTTTCATTATTCATGACAGCTGGGAAGAAAAAACAAAAAATTATTTAAATGCAACAAGAGTAGTGATATACAGTATTAGAATATTATTATGTGGCATTAAATAGCAAACAATATACTTGTCCTACATCATCATCAAAAACTGTGAACTGGTCCAATGTCTGGTTTTAAGGATAAATGACTTACAGCTCAGATAGAATTCTGCTATCAAAATACAGGTGATAGTTTAAAATGAAGCTGTTTCTATCACAGGATACAGAATCTCATTGGTTACACCTTATTCCTTAAAATATTAAGTAAGCAGGTTTTTTTTCTACAGTACGGCCAGAAATTGCCCTGCTTTTAGTAAGATTCATCTATCTGAATCTGCATCAAATCTAAGCTAATACAGTTATGAAGGCTGCCTTTATAGACAGTGAAGAGAGAGACAAACAGTTATTTTTGTGGAGGTCGAATTGTCCTCCAGAGCTCTGGCCATTGATTAGAGATACCCGTCTAGCTTTAAAATCATGCTTAACAATTTGACAGGTACAAATAGATGGGATACATTTTACAGGTAACAGCAGCAGCAGCAGCTATTAGACATATTGTTAGGGTTTTGTTGGTTTTTTTAAATGACACAGAGTGAATTTCTCCTGAAGAGAGCTTAATTATAATCACATTTAGAGCCTACAATTATGCCATAATTGTCTTGGTTTGAGGATTTTTGAAAACTAAATGGTTATTAACAAAATCATGGCAGCAAGACTGGAACTAATGGCTTGCTACCAGACGGATCAGAGAGATTTAAAAAAAAAAATCTAGTGAGTTTATTGGATAATAACAAAATTTGCCAATCACAAAACCATGGTGGGTGTATTTCATAATAAGCTTATTGTAATGAATTAATTTGCATATAATACTCAAGATTTTAACACAGAATAGTATTTATTCAAGCATTTGAATTCTTTGCCTAGGAATATATACAGACTCATAGAAACTATTATAATAATCATGAACGTAATTTTAAAACAGGCTTGCCTGGCTTAAGAGGAATCAGTGGACTGCACGGTTTACCAGGCACTAAGGGCTTACAAGGATCACCAGGTAAGTGAGACTCTTATTCTGCCTGTTCATAACCACAACATTGTGTTGGCTGCAAGTTTGGTCGGTGAGATCTCATACATTATGTGCTGCCACACAGATGGATTAGAAAACAACTTCATAATTTCTTTCCTCTTACAAAGTTAAAGCCTCAAGGCCTTTTTTTCCAATTATGAGCCATTTTTTTCAATGAGCCATTACAGAGTCATGATTTAGTAAATCCACATGCTCTATACATGTAGGTTAGCATGTTGCTACAGTTACATGCAGAAACATTTCAGCTGTCATCTTAATTTTGAACAACTCCACAACAGGTCCAGATGGCTACGGCTCTGCAGGTTTCCCAGGCACGGTGGGTGACAAAGGGGAAGCAGGAGAGCCAAGCAGAGTGGAAGGCAGCCGAGGACCTCCGGGTCAGAAGGGAGACAGAGGTGTTCCAGGTTTGTATTCTGGAGAATGGGATCTACTTATTATTTGTTTCAGCTGTGGGTGTTATAGATGTCACAAAATGCAGTATTGTGCAGAGTTGTACAGGAGAGCACCCGATGTGGGGAAGGTCACTGTTTGGAGTTAGTGCTGCAGCTCAGAAATGGCGATGTGTATTGCCCAATGCTAGACCAGCCAGCACCTCCAGGACAGCCTGGGTCCTTCCCCATGGTAGCAGCCTCTTGCAGCACCCACTGACCTCAGCACACTGCAAATGCCAGAGGCTACTCTCAACCATCAGCTCCCAAAATATTTTTAATGAGGCTCCAGTTACACAAACGCTATGGCTTTTCTTTGTTTCTTTTTGTTGCAAATCCATCAATTTTTACCTTTCTTCTGAAAGCCTCACTGTCCATCAATGTGTGATTGTCCCGCTGATCCCTCCCTCCTGATGGCTGTATTCCCATACACAGTGCTTTACTCATACCATCACACCTCGTGCAATGTAAGCATACAGCCTTCCAGCTCAAACCCACCTTCTTGTATCAGGCTGCGCTTATCCCAGTAGGGCTCACCACCAGTTCTTCTCCCATCAGGGAGCCACCAGACAGATGTTAGGGATGAATCAAGTAATTACAGGAGGTTTTTAAAAAGTTTTCCAACATTTTGGCTCTGAAAGGATTAAGGACTGGCATAGATATAAACCTTACTGCCTTTGCCTGCTTGGTTCAATGGCTCATTCCTATTCTTTTGTGTTACGCTTTGTTGTTACTAACATGCTGTGCCATCTCAAACAACATTCAGAGATTTATTATCAAGCCCTGGAAGAAACAGCTATTTCACTTTATCTCATTCATGTTTGTTTGTCAGAATTAAATATTACTATTTTTTTTAAATGAATAAATAAAAGGGGTTTTGTGGCTTCCTGACAACTTGAATCTACTTAAAAGAACAATCTGTCACTGGTGGGCCAGATTTTTCGCCATTTAACACTTTTCATCTGTAGAGAACTTTGTGGATTCAAACTTTTGGTTTTAACTGACCCCAAAAAAGCCTAAGTGTCTGTGACCCCTGACTCCACAGGACACAGAATAACAAAGATGCTTTCTTGTCTGCTTCAATGTACCTAGGATATTTTGAGTACTTCCTATCTTGAAATAATATTTTACCTGGCAGGCACAAGATTATTAGCATTCCACACAGTGAGATGTAATTAGCTATCCAGAGAGCTTTGGCACAGAACTAGTATTTGATTCTTTTAAAAAAAACCTCCACAGCATCATCTGAAAAAATAAAACAAAAATCAGTGGGAACTGCAGGTGTTTTCCATTTTGAAAATCCCATTCTTTATACTTAGTCTAATGTGAGTCCTTATAATTGCAGTTGTGCATTTTGCTTGCAGTACTGATTATTTCTTCCCTTCCTTTCAGGAGTCCAAGGGCCCTTTGGCATTCCTGGGGAGGAAGGCTTTCCAGGGCCTCCTGGGATTTCAAATATATCAGGATATCCTGGTGATAGAGGCTCCCCAGGTCTAGACGGAGTGCCAGGTAATTCATGCCTTGTTCTCCTCAGCCAACAATAAAAGATTAAGTACAAGGTTGTGCCCTCAGACAACAACAGAAGATTAAGTACTAGGTTAGCAACAGCAGTCATTGTTATTTCTGTCTTGATTTGGTAAAATATCCCTCTTAAACATAACACTAAAGTGCATGAATAATTGTTGGACAGAACCAATGGTACATAAGATAATAGGGACAGACCTCTTGAAAGCAAAAGGCCATTCTTCCAGGTTGTCCTGATGGAAGGGTATGATTTTCATGCAAATAACAGATTTAATCATCCAGAATTCTCTTAACAACTTTCAGAAGCATTATGCTAATTTACTACTTCAAAATCTGAGGTCTGTGGCAGACTTGCAAGTCTACAGGATATTTTCTTAATCATTTACAGAATTTTCCTATGTGAAATTACCATGCAAACTAAGTTACAAAGGGAAGCATTAGCTTTTCTCTCTAAAAGTCTGTGCTATGAGCCTGCCTCTCTCACACATATGACAGAGCCACTCTGTGTCTCTCTATATTTAGAGGCTGATACACCTGTTGGTTATTGGACTGCACAATCATTTCAAACTGTAGTGCCACTGTGAAGAGCTTGCAGCAGAAGTTGCAGGTGTCCCACTGACATCTTTATATGATGCATGGAAATTTTTATGTAAGCTCAGCAAAAATTTACAACAGGCAAACCAGTTGAAAACCAATACCTAGGTTTCCAAATGGAGAGAGAACGTTAGTTAGCCTAATTCTGCATACTGATTCCCACTCCCCAGGCAGTCATTGGATTAAAGAATAAAAATAGAAGCAGTCAGAAGAGTGGGAAAAGGAACGCCATCTCCCAGCCAAAATGGTGAGACAGGCGTGGCTCACTCTTACTTTGCCACATGGATCTTGCATTTGTATCCACACGTGATCCAACTTCAACAGGCAGCACAAGCGGTGCCCCACTCAAAACCCTAGTTAGTAAGTCCCTCTTTCCTCAGAAACAAGGTCCAAATGTTTTCTTAGGCAGCAGAGGTAACTGAAGAGGAACCTGCCAGGTTTATTTTTGAAGGTTTAGCTTCAGGCAATATATAATTCTGGAAAAAGAAGCTGTTCCCGTAATTCCCAAGACAGCATGAGGTAGTTATTCGTATCCAGATGTTCAACTGAAGTGCTAAGATACATGGAACGGTAAGTCCTTGGCTTATTTACCACCTGGCACTGAGTCAGGTACTCGCTGTTCTCTGATTTCTCTCTAGTTACTTGGAGAACTTAGGATGAACAGGGAGGCACCTAGTGAAGTGGGGCATTTGCTGGGGAAGGAATAGCTCATGGAAGGCTGTATCTCAGCAGGCATCCCACTTCTGCTGTAATCTTGCTTGAGATGACACCGTGCTTTGTGGGAGCTTCATGCTCTAATTCCTCTGCCACTGCAGCAGAAGGGTATGCCAGCCTGAGAGCAGGAGCAGGAGTGCTGAATAAGTCTTATCGGGGAGCTAAGCATTAGCTCCCCGCTTAAATTAAGGAAATAAAACTTGATGGGATACAATTGCATAGTACTGTGATTTTCCCCTGTGCCCAGGTCTTAAGAATAAACAGATTACAACCCGTATGTGCTCTAAACAGGCTATCCAGGACTACAGGGGCAGCCTGGAATACCAGCTCCACCAGGAAGCAAAGGAGAAAGTGGACAAACAGGCGTGAGTGGACAAATTGGCCCAAAAGGAAGTAGAGGCGATCCTGGACCAGCAGGGAGACCTGGCATTCCTGGGTACCCGGGACCAAAAGGTAAGGATGGGAAATGTTGATCTTGGCCAGGGGCAGGAGACCCTCCTACGCTACAGCAGCTTTAATAACATGACTTTTGCACTCATTTGATCTGTGTTGAAATGCAATAATGCCACCTGTCATTTTGCATTAAAGGTCGTAAGGGTGAACAAGGTGTCATCGGCTTTATGGGCACAGTAGGATTTCCAGGTGATTTGGGACCTGTCGGACCCAAGGGGGACAGAGGAGTAACGGGTGAGTAAGTGCAGGCAGATGCATGACTTCTTTCTAAACTACTCAGTCTGCAGCTCCACAGAGCTGATCTAACTGGCCCTGCTTTGAGCAGGAGGTTGGGCTAGATGACCTCCGGAGTCCTTTTCAGCTCCATGACTTTGTGCGACCCCAGCAAATTCCATTGGACACATACCTGAATTTAACATGGGTAGTCAACTTTTTGCCTTTATTAATTTATTTTGCATGAGGTGCCAACTCCAAAATCAGAGCCACTTTCAGAGTTAGAAAAAAGAAGTATTCCTGATCTAAACTAATCCTCCAGAGCAGACATATTGGATATTTAGAAATAATCTTTAAAATCCTTCACTCCATCTATACCATCATGTATTTATGTCTCCCAAAGCCCACCAAAAGATGGTGCTGCACCTCAGAGAGCTGTTGGCTGTTTGGGGGGAACTTCCCAGTTTATAAATGTTATAAATGAGGAGGAGTAGCATCATTCATTTCCTTCTGCTTATCTGTGTGCTGTCCAAGAGAAGACAATCCCCATACTCACACACGTTCCCCCGGTATAATAAATATAGCTGCTATACCCAAGGTGGTGAGCTGCAGACCACAGTCCCTCTCTCACATTTGCAGCCAAGTAACAGCAACATATCTGTGGATGAAAGCACATTAAGGAAAAATACAGGGGTTTTTTTTTAATCAAACTATCTCATCTTGCTTCTAATCACAGGCTTTCAGGGCCCTCCAGGCTCTCCTGGGCTGCCCCCTATTCCTCCAAAGCTGGTTGCTGAGCAAGGTTCACCAGGTCCCCGTGGAAATATAGGACCTCAAGGAGGCCCAGGAGATATGGGACCTCAGGGTCCACCAGGAGATCCAGGTAGGAATCGCACAGTCAGAGTGAAAGCTCAGTTCGCCTTAGCAGAGTGAGGCCACCAAAGCACTGCTTTGGCTCTGTTCTACTTTAAAGTCTGTAAGTCAGAAAGGAGAGTCAAATTCTGGTCTTTCAAAGCTAGGCTTGGCCTTCCTCCTCCTCCTAGCATTCAGAACATGAGCAAAACAGGAAAAAACTTCAACAACACTCGCATAGCGAAAGCAATATCAGGTATGGATCTCACTTAAATCAAGACTGAACATATTTGGTGGAAATGTGCACATCCTTGTGAGCATGCTATCGACCCAGGGAATGTACTTAGTGACGCGTGGACCCGATGCAGTCCACCTTTTGCTACTAGCCTCATCAGAGATGCGTGGTGATAGCAAGAGTGAAAGATTAGGGTTGTGGGGCTCATGTAGTCTTGATCCCAGCAACCTTTTCCAATGGAGTCAGTGGTCTTTGCCTGAGCAAAAACCATAGGATCTTGCCTTTAATGTAAATTGGTAAATTTACAGATTGGACCAAACACGTGCAAGTAGACTACATGGTAACAAAGTGGGTAGCGTGTTGATATCTCTGCAGTCACTGTGCTTATAACCATTGTTGGTGCAAGGTTTCAGAGGCTCGCCTGGAGAGCCAGGACTCCAGGGCAGAGGTGGCATTCCAGCTCCTCCTGGCTCCAGAGGTGAACAAGGAGGAGCAGGGTTTCAGGGTCCCGTGGGATTTGAAGGTAAGAGATGTCGCACAGCACTTCTTCCCTCTTTCCCGTTTCACTGCCATAAATTGTTCTGTAGTTACTACATCACTGGATGGGGAGGAGAGAGAGTTTCTGTCTTCACAGCTTCTTCACAAGGGACAACTAACTAACTTTTAACAGAGTTATCTTAAAGCAGTATTTTCAGAATAAGTTTTGATGGATGTAGATGTCAGTCCACTCATGTGAGTGAGTTTGTTTTGATCTGAGTGTATTTTTATACTGGCTTTCTCTTAAGCATTTCAGCCTAGTGTTTTACTAACAGTTCTATTCATGGAAATGAATGATTGGGTAGGTGATATTTGGATAGATAAGGTTTAAGGGACTGTATTTGTAAAAGAAATACCTGTGTCCTTATCCAATCAAAGAGCAGAATGATTACTATCTTAATTAGCTAAGTACACAGAGAAGAAGGTATTTGCAGAGCATAGCTTTAACCATATGAAGCAAATGCAAGCAATTAAAAAACCATTGGTTGATCTTGGACTAAGAAAACATTTTAAAGGAAAAATATGCTCATCTGTATTGTACAAAGTATACTCAAATTCATCAGAACTTTATATGTGACTTTCCCTGGCTCTGATAGTGATCATCTCAGAAACCAGGGAGCCTGATCCAGCACCAATCTACTTCAAAAGCAACTGCTATAATCCTAGAACTGCAGTTCCTTTAACAATAGCTTACCATAAGAAGAGGCATCATGCAATTAGCTTTGTTCATCAACAGCTTAGCTGAAATATCAGCAGCATCAGAGCGTTTGTGGGAGCACAGACTAAGTTGCATTATTTCTTTTCTCCTCCTCTCCTAAGGTCAGCCAGGCCGCCCTGGTAGCCCTGGGCTGCCAGGCATGCCGGGTCGCAGCGTTAGCATGGGCTACCTGCTGGTGAAGCACAGCCAGTCTGATCAAGAGCCAATGTGCCCAGTTGGCATGAACAAACTCTGGAGTGGATACAGCCTACTGTACTTTGAAGGACAAGAGAAAGCACACAATCAGGATCTAGGTACGTGCAGGTATTGCTGGCAGCAGCCTCGATGCCATGTCTCTGGCTGAAAAGAACCAAAAAAAAAAGAGAACTTAGAGAAAGCTGGGACTTCAGCAGACAGGCTTAGGAAACACCAGAATGAGAAGACAAAAACTGTATGTCTGTATAGAGTGCCCTTGAGAGAAATCCTGCAAGTCATTAGTGTTGTTCAGGGGGACTGTAAAGCCAGCGAAACATTCCAGACTGCAGGGTTTTACTGACACGTGCTTGGGAAGGACTTAGGAAGGAGCAGGAAACTGAAATGTTCATTGTCTTCTGTAAGAATGATTGCCATCATGTCTTTTTTTTTTTTTTTTTTTCCCCCCTCTTCTCTAACAGGGCTGGCCGGTTCATGTTTGGCTCGTTTTAGTACTATGCCATTCCTCTACTGTAACCCGGGAGATATTTGTTATTATGCAAATCGAAATGATAAATCCTACTGGCTCTCAACTACAGCACCTCTTCCAATGATGCCTGTGGCAGAAGAAGACATTAGGCCATATATCAGTCGCTGCTCGGTTTGTGAGGCCCCAGCTGTGGCAATTGCTGTCCATAGCCAAGAAGCTTCTATTCCTCACTGCCCTGAAGGCTGGCGCAGTTTGTGGATCGGATATTCCTTCCTTATGGTATTTTTTCTCCAGAGTCACATTTTGTGTGGCACTGGGTTTTAAGTCAGAGTCTTAGAAACTAGGAAGGCTGCTCTGGTTTAGATCCAGCAATACCAAAACCATGCATCATACTGGGGAACTGGGGAACTACAAAAGTAGTTTCTAGGAAGCAGAAGAGGAGAAACAAAATTTCTGTGCATTGCAGAGAAAATTGCCTCTTGTCAGACTAGCATCTGGAGTCCTTACTTTATGTACAAAGTAGTGCTTTGGAGCAGAACACAGGGACAGCTGTGGATTCACAAATAAAATCGCACTGAGGTGCGACAATAGCCTACAAAGCATTTTCACGGCTAAAGATTGGGAGTACATCACTATTAAGAAGCTGATCAGGAGAAAAAAAAAACCCGAACTTTTCCACTTCTTTTGGAAACTTAAAATCATTGATGTTTGGTCGAAGATTTAGAAGCCAAAGTCTTTCACCTAGTCTGGAAAGAGAGACAGCCTCCTGTCGTTTTTAAAATTAAACTTCAGTGTTGTATCTCTAATGGCAACAAGAGCTGAGCTGTATACCCCATGGGTTATAGGATCTCTTAGATCTTGCCATCTTAGAGTTAGGAAATGGGATGTTGCAGAAAAGCTTAGTGTTAGCTGTGCAGTGGAAGACCTACTGACCTGCTTTTCTTGCAAGGCTGTACAGAGGGATCATGTAAGCACTGGAGGGCTTAACGTGGTTAAGAACAGCTAGAATGTGTTAGTGAATGATCTCACAGATGCTCATTTTTCCGACTTGCTTGATGTACACGAGAGTCAAAAACCTGCAACAGTATGCCCGTGTTGTTAACTCATTAAAGACTGGACTGAATGCTGAAGTAAACAGGGTTGGGGAAAAAAATAGGATTTCTCTGGCAGAAAACATCATAGCAGAACAATAGTCAATCTTACCTGGAAACCATTTGTTTGTCAAAAGCCAAAAACTTACATTTTTCAGGAAATAAGGTAAAGGAAAATCTGATATTTTTCATTTAGTTACAGAGGAAAAAAAAGTTTTGAAAGGGCAGGTCAAATTTTTTGACCAGCCCTATGTTTGACCTTTCTTTTGCTTCTATAAAAGGTCTTGATACCAATCTCATAGCTACTTCACAAGAATTCCAAGGATTAATTAAATGTTTGCAAAGCCCTTTGTAAACACTGAGCATTGTTAAGAGCAAAGTTGTCACCTTAGCAAGAACCTTTTGCCAGGACAATCTGCCAGCACCAAGGAGCACACAGTGAGAAGAATTCACATCTTCCCAGCTAGCATTCAGAGCAGATGAAGTGTTTGGTGTACATGCTTTGCTTCTCAGGCAACTATGGAAGAAGTACAGCACATTTGTGGTTAGCTCAGAGTACGTATTGTTTTACTTCCTTGGCTTAAATTTGTCACCTCCTTCCCCTGAGTAAGGTGCAATCACGAGGGGAGTCATCATGGACTCCTGCCCAAGCAGCCATGGAAGTCAGTAAGATTTCATGTAGCAAGGGCATTCTGCTATCACACATCCTATAGAGTGGCGTAAGCATTGCAGAAGGATAAAAGGCCGTGGCCAATACAAGAAGAGATATTATAAGCATAGAGCTGGAGCTTGTACACTCGGCGCTGGAATGCCAGTGCTCATCCTGAGGTTGTCAAGCAGATCTGCTCCCAAGCCAGGGCTCAAATAGCATGCGCAGTTTTTACTAACTGCTTTCCGACTCCAACTGCAAAGGCCTCAAAGCTATAATAGTTTATGCTGCTTCTTACCAACTTTGTTCTTGTAGAGGGATGCTAGAACAATTTTGTTCCTGAACTTCATAGCTTAGCAAACCTTGCAAATTTGTAGGACAGCTGGTAGGCTGCAGCTTTGAGGTTTGGGTGGGGGGCTTTGGGGGGAGGGAGTTGTTGTTTTGGTGGTTTGTTTTTTTTAAAAAACAACTATCTAAACCTCAGCAACATGTAACACCAGCCAGAGATCAGAGTCCTTTACTCTGTTAAAAGGTGGCCAATTCTGTTACTCATTTATATGAACACAGTGGGCCTCTCGCAGCATAAACCAAGCCAGTTACAGCTTGCACTTTTAGAGTATGGTGTTTATTAAAACAGAGGCAGGCAAACATATTGGACATTACAAAACTATTTAGCTACCTTATTTTCCAGCTGCTTTCTTTTATATTGCGAATTCCTTCAGTTTTTAATGGAAAATTAAATGGCTTCACTTAAAAATGCAGCCGTACAACTCATAAAAGGACAGAGGAACTGCCCGTTTTGTTGACAGAAGAAAAGTAACGTTCAGTTTGGTACCACAGTAGGTGTCAAAGGTAACAGCTGAGTGGTGTAAAGATGCATGATTTTGGTGTAATTTGCTGTCAAAGAAGATGCCATAGAGGGAACTAGTTACTTGTATAGCAGCTGATTTTGTTTCCACAGTGCTCCTCATGTGCAATGCAGAGTAAGACAGACTTATTAGGGAAATTCAAGTTAGATATATGGTGGAAAGTTCTTCTCAGTGAGGTTAATCAAACAGAGGAAAGGTTGCCCAAAGAGAGGTTGTGCCAACTCCATCCTTGGAGGTATTAACAACTCAACAGTGCCCTGGAGCGACCAAGGGCAACTGTGGAGTCAGCCCTGCTTTGGGCAGGGACTGGCTGAAGTGACCTCCAGTGGGCCCTTCCCACCTAAATGATTCTAAAGACTTCCAACAGTGAGAATCCTAACTATAGAAGAGATGTGTGTCAGAAGATTTTAAAGTGGCATGAACATATGAGCTAGCTCCTTTGTATAGCTAAAGCATAGCCAAACCCTTAAGCCTTACGTAGTTGCAGAATTAGCCGACTTTCTGCTCTGGAGATAAGAATTAGGGGCAATTCTAGTGGTTTTTCTCTTTTCCCAAGTGTAAGTTTTTGACAGCATTGCCTGAGGTTGTACTCTGAACGCTGCCCTCCTTGTCTCGTTTAGCACACTGCTGCTGGTGATGAAGGTGGAGGACAGTCGCTGGTTTCTCCTGGGAGCTGCCTGGAAGATTTCAGAGCAACTCCTTTCATCGAATGCAATGGTGCACGCGGAACCTGTCACTACTTTGCAAATAAATACAGCTTCTGGCTCACTACGATCGACCAGCCCTTCCAAAGCAAGCCTTCGGCAGATACACTCAAGGCAGGACTCATCCGAAGCCATATCAGCAGATGTCAAGTCTGTATGAAAAATTTATAGGAGTTTTTTCACAGTATAAGAAGCCTGCTTATCATGTAGTCCTTATACAGTGAAACCTTCCACAATGGTTAGACATTTGAGTAAGTCATGTTGGTGCTTTTTTAACTTATTACCTCAAAAGCTGAATGGAAAATTGATTTTTAAAAGTGTCTGTAAAAGCAAATTAAGGGTTACACAAATTAAGTCTAACACACGGATCTAGTACTGTGTTCTCCTACTATACAGTATATATACGTTTTTTGCTAGTCTAACATTATGTCATTTGCCAAATGATACAAATACTCACAGCTTTGAAACACCAAAAAAACTTCAATAATAAATGGTTACCTTGGTCAGATACCTACTACATTTACTTTAAGAGAATATATGTATCTTTTCTATTTACTGTATTTGTCACAACAGTAAACACTAACAGCTGCAGTTCCCTAAATTAACACAGGGTAATCAAAGTGCCAAACCCTTGCAAAATACTGAAAATATACTCTGGAAAGTGCTTATGTCCGGCACTGAAACCTAACTTTGATTTTAGTATTTTATGCTTGGGCATTTCAAACACACCCAAAACAATCATCTTTTTATTGGATTTCTTTTTTTCAAGCCTCACCATGCTTTCGCCCTTAACCACTGGCAACAGCAGAGAAGCCCACAGGCCTCCCAAAAATAGTGACGACAAAAGTGCAACTCTTTGGAGTTCAGAAATGCTCAAAAATGCAACTGTTTGGATTAGGAGACTATATGATGAAGATCAGCATTTTATTTTACAAGCTTGATGATTTTTTTCTAGACATACCCGAGGCCAAAGGATCATTACAAAGCTCTCTTGCTCCACTGGGTTGTGGCCATTCATGTGTCACACCACCCACACAGCAGCGGCACCGAGCGGTTTTTACATTGCAGCTTTTCCCCTCTGAAAGCCGCTCATCACAAACAGATTTTAACCACGTACCGTTGGAGCAGCTATTGCACATAGGGTAGGTTTTGCAGGAGAGTGTGTTGCTCAATGCCACTCCACCTTCAAACGCAGAACTTCCAGACCTGCCAGTTGTCTGTCTGAAGGCATGCTGTCCTGGCAGCTGGGGGCACATGGCGATGGGATGACCAGCATCCCAACTTGCACACATCCATCCTTGCAAAAGCAAAGGGGAAGGAAGCAAGGCATTTATCTGGCACCGTCTTTTCCCACAGAGAACCAGGTTATCGATAAACAGACGAAATGGCTACCTCTTTCCTTCTGTAGACAGAAGCAATTTAGCCCAAACTTGTCTGTCACCACTGCGGGGCGGGGGGGAAGAAAGATCAGGTGCAAATTTCGTATTCGCATAGTCTGATTAGCCACCTGAACGCTTAAAACTGAAATCGAAGAAACTTATAACAATGACAGTTGATTTTTCAGCAGTTCACCTCACTCCTGCTTTCAGGTGCTTCTTGGCTTTTGTAATTACATTCCATCCTCACTCTTTCATAAATAAAACCTGTTTTTTTCTACACCTCTATTTGTTGATGATTTCCATTTTGTAAACGGTGTTTTTCTGTACAATGCATATGGACTGCTCTGCTGAATTACTTTGTTTGCACCGAAGGAGTTAGAAAAGCACTACCAGAAAGCTCCTTCCACTGAAATTCAAACTCTTCAGCCAGGGATACACTTGTTTAAGTCATGGCACTTAAAAAGATCCAAGAGGGAAGCTGTGTTTCTAAAATTGCTTGGTTAAGCTGAACTACCGAAATAGTATTTCATCTGTTGTTAGGAGGAACAACTTAAGCCAATAAATTGTGATGTTGCACATTAAAGCAACATATTATTCAAGCTCTACAACATTCAGGAAACCAACATTAACCAAACTTGACAAGTGTTATCTCTGCAAAAAATATAAATTAAGTTAAACTTCTTAGCTAGCGCTCTAACCCAGATTACTTGTACATATAATTAGATAGATCCATAAACAGAGAAATTACCTAAACTGGAAATGAGGTCTCTGACCACGCTGTAGCTCTGAAAGGCAGCCCCCAAACAAACCAATCACACTAGTATTTGTTTCAGCTAAATAAAATAGAATTGAAAACATCGCTGTCAACATGAGCCAAATCTATCCCACGCTTGCCAATTCTTTTCAATTACACATGGCAGTAACAAACACCCAAGAATCAGCAACATACCTCTTCCAGGTGTTGCCAGACACAGACATCAGCGGTCATGGGATGATCACACAGTTATCACTTGTGATTTTTACAACATGCAACTCCGGCAAGGCAGCACATGCAGTGTTTTAAGAGAATTCAAGTGGAGGTTATACAAATCTGTAAAAACCGATTATGTCAACAGCAACAACAGCAGCAAACTATTTGGATTTTCATGGCTAATACATTGCCTAATCTTCCTATGCAGCTAATTTTTTTGCATGTAAAACTTTAGCAGATAGGTGTTCCTCCAACAGTTGCTTTGCCTCTTAATTTTCTCTGACTCACGTAAGCTGTTCTGAAGTTTCTTCAGCATGGTATCAGCACAGCATTGAGTTGAATGCAAGGCACGGTGTAGTAAAAAACAAACAAACCACAAAACCCCACAAGGTGCCCAGCAGACTTGAACTTTTGTACTTTGTGTACATTGTGTGCTTCAGGTCTGTGTACTCATACCCGTGTTTCTCCAAAGCCTGCGTAATCACTGTCTGAGAAGGGGACGGAGCTTGTGCACACAAACACATGGAATACTTGCAGCAGCCACAGGATTTTACCCGGTGAGCTAACCCAGAGAACAGCATGGAGGGGAACTGCCTTATTCAAACTGCCTCTTAGCTGCAAGTTCACCACCTTTCCTATGAGGACAGGCTGAGAGAGTTGGGATTGTTCAGCCTGGAGAAGAGAAGGCTGCGGGGAGACCTTATTGCGGCCTTTTGATATATAAAGGGGGCTTATAAGCAAGATGGAGAGAGACTTTTTACCAAGGCATGTAGTGACTGGACAAGGGGTAATGGTTTTAAACTGAAAGAGGGTAGATTTAGACTGGACAGGAGGAAGTGTTACGATGAGGGTGGTGAGGCTCTGGAACAGGTTTGCTCAGAGAAGCTGTGGATGCCCCAACCCTGGAAGTGTTCAAGGTCAGGCTGGATGGGGCTTTGAGAAGCCTGATCTGGTGAAAGATGTCCCTGCCCATGGCAAGGACATCGGACTATATGATCTTTAAGGTCCCTTCCAATCCAAACCATTCCACGATTCTGTGGTCCCAGAACACCCTTCCAAGAAGTTAAAGCATTTTTATGCAGGAAAAACTCAGCTACATCAAAACAATTTTTTTCCTGAACTACTGCCTAGGATGTAAAAACCACAAGTGTTTTGCCTGGGTTTGACCAAGTCAAATCTTTTGCTTCAAAGCATGCTGTTTGCTTCCTAAACCTTTCTGTTTGAAAACACATGGAAGTATAACACGCTGCTGAGTCTGGAGAAGATAAATCCAATTATATTCCCCTTCTGTAGGTAATAGTGCATCAGTATATCAGCACAGGTATAGCAAAGTCAACATAGCAACATCAGTTGACACCAATTATTTCCTCAGAGTGTATCGACCAGATCAGCCAAGTTCATTCACACCCTATGTGACTGGGCTTATCCACGGCTGCCGGAAATAGAAAATTAGGGAACAGCAAGCAGTAAACGTGACCCCGCAACAGAAGGTATCAGATCGCTGGTGGAAGAGGGGCTGGGGGGTCACTGCTGATGCGCTGATGGCACCCCAGTGCAGTCAGCAGCAGCCCCCGTAGCCGCGTGGGCACCAGCGGCATCCCCAGGGATGGCCACCCGTGCCCACCAAGGGCGAGGCGGGCACCGGCCTCACAGCCATCGGGGACTAGGCACACGTCGGTGCAGACATACTGCACGAGCGGAACATGTGCCATCACTGCACCCCATGACCCACGAGCAGAGAAGTAAAAACAGGCAGTGGTGCTTCCCACCACGACACGGGCAAGGGCATAACTCAGCTGAAGCAGGTGGCTCAGCAGCTCTGCCTGCCCCATGGGCACCCGGGGGGTTCAGGCTCCTTTCGTGGTCCCCACGAGAGTCAAAGCCTTGTTGGGGTTGTCAGGGGCCAACAGCAACCTCGGTCTTGCACCGTCAGCGCCTGTGAAGGCATGGATCCCTCCCTCCCTCCCTCCCCCTCGGCCATCACCTCGGGCACAGGAAGGCCCGTAGCTCACATTCACCCAGCGTGCCCAAAAATAACATCTCTTTTATATCACTGTTTGAACATAATAAATATTTGTAAAATGATGTTCCCCTCCCAGGCAGGGCAGGCAGAGCACCAGGGTCCCTGCTTTCACCCGCCATCGCTAGTCCTGGCGGGGAGGGGATCTGCCTGGCTCCAGCAGCACAGCCACCGCCGACCCAGCTCCAGGCTGCACACCGAGGTTATTAATGGGGAAAGCAACCTCGCAGCAATGGAGGAAAACACTTGCTGCAGCCGGCAGGATGCAGAAGAGCTGGCATCGAACAGGCGCGTGGTGCAGCTGCTGTTACCGCGGGTCCTAGCACTGGCCCAGCTCAACTAGTGGCCCAGCCTACAGGTGCTGCACTAAAAGCACATCGGCTGCTAGGCTGTGAGGCTGTTAAGACAACAAGAGTTAGAACAAGTGTGCATCAGTTCAGCGGCTGAGCTGCCAGTCCCTACCCTGCAGCTTCACTACTCCTCCCCATCAATATTTGAATTGTTCCAGTAAAATTATGTAGGGGGAGCCAAAAAAATGCCATTAGCAGTGCTGGGATAGCAGGATGCACTTGCAGAAGCAACAGGGAAATAAATGAATTCATGTTAGGACACTTAATAAGCACAAGAGCAGGCCATACTGTATTGCTCCTCTATGCTGTTAAAACAAAAACAAAACAAAACCACACAGCACCACTAAACCGGAAAAAAACATCTGTGCGATTTCAGTGTTGAAGGTTGAACTGTGCTCCATAATAATGCTTGCAGATATGAAGGATTGCTTGCAGACATGCATAGGCACTGCTGCAGTAGATAGAGCATCAACACTTGGCTGTAAAAATGGAGCTCAGATACAGCAGAGTTTAAATTACTAGTAAAATTAAAAAAAAATCCTATCTCAAACTCCAGAAACCTTCAAGTTTTGCTTGCAGGCACAACTTAACTTTAGAAAATAGTAAAGAAAAGGGGCTAGCGTGCACATTGAGTAACCCAGATCTCCTCCTGACCTCTTACCAATAGCTCCCATGTATAAGGCAATCTCCCAGGTTCTGCTGTGCAACCCCATGATCTCTCACAGGCTGGCAGTGACAACCCATCATAACCCAGACATTCCTCAAGGAACAATAGACACTAAAAAGCCACAAACATCATGCCAGACAAGTGTAGACCTAAGGGCAAAAGCGTGGCATGCAAGACTGGTTCCCGTGTCATCTTTTTCAGTGAAAACACCCGAGCTGGAGCTTTTGGAAAGACTGTAAGAATTCCTTAAGAGCTCATATGAATCAAACATTGGAGCAACTGAATTGCAAATATTTATACCTTAAGAAGTGTTAGATGTTAAATTTAAAAATATTTCTCCTGTTCTGTACCTTCTACGTGTATGTCTCCCAAAAGCCTGACCTTGCAACCAGTGCATGCTACAGGTTCAGTTGTCAACAGACGCAGCAAAGCCAGCGGTGGACCTCTCATAGATGCGTTGGCAGATCGCTTTGGTCACAAACAAGACTGAGGCTGTAGCCTGTTCATTTCTTCCCAGTGCTGAGGGAACACTAGATACCGGCCTTGGAATTTTGTTAATAGCTAGAAGGTTTTTAATTGTATATAGCTTTAAATATCACAGAGCAGGTGCAGTTAAGTCTCTGACAGATTGGCAGGTGTTAAACTGCAAACCCCTATCAAATCCAAAAGATGACAACCCTTAGTAGGGCCTGTAGCGATAGGACAAGTGGTAATGGTTTTAAACTGAAAGAGGGTAGATGCAGACTACATATAACCAAGATATTTTTTACGATGCAGGTGCTGAAACACTGGCACAGGTTGCCCAGAGAGGTGGTAGATGCCCCATCCCTGGAAACATTCAAGGTCAGGCTGGACAGGGCTCTGAGCAACCTGATCTCGTTGAAGATGTCCCTGCTCATTGCAGGGGGGTTGGACTAGATGACCTTTAAAGGTCCCTTCCAACCCAAACTATTCTATGATTCTATGATTAAATGTACAGAGGTTTTTCTCTCAAGCCATTCTTCCCCACTACATGTGTACTGTGCATGAACTTGAAAGCAGAAAATAAAGCTACTACTCTGCAGCAAGTTGCTCAAGAGGACACACTTTTGAAAAAAATGTTTTAAATATACTTAGTAATAATAATTCATTATTCATTTAAGAATTGTCTCCCTATGTATTAAAGAACTATGATTTGGGTGGGACAAAGCATAGGAACAACGAACCCTTTAGTTTTAGAAAATTATGCAAGAAGCATCCATAGGAAGATGGAGTCCCCACACAACAACTCGCTGAACTGGAAACATGTAAGCTGCATCTTTGGGGTTTGTTTTGTTTTGAGGAGGGGTTTTTTTGTTTTTGTTTTTGTTTTTTGTTTGTTTGGGGGTTTTTTTGGGGGGGAGGGGGTGTCTTTTTTTTAAACCAGCAGTTCTTCACTCTGGTTACAGTGTCTCTGTGGGTTCCTGGGTCACTGCACACATTCTTTGTAGCCGAGAGGGTTGGGAAACTCGGGGAGCAGTATTGAGTATTACCGCCTCCTTTTTACTGTGGTCAGGAGAGAAACCACATACTTCAGTAGTGCTCCTTCATGTGCCTTTCTACCCCACAAAAGGCAGCTTCTCTCCCCTTCCTCCTGCATTAGCCAGTTTCACATCAGAAAATGCCAGTCCTCGCTTCCCTCCAGGTAGATAGCAATGTCATGCATAGCTGCTAAAAATCAAAGCTGCAGCTTTGCCTGGGCACATCTAAGGAGGAGTTGGAAAGGAGGCAGAACACAGGTGTTCAACACCACGGTATCCTATAAGCACCATAAAGAGGTGTCTACAAAATGCAGTCATATAGAAAACTGCTTCCTTCCCAAAAAAATCCTTTGCTATTCACATTAAAAAGAACAAGAGAAAAATGAAAGAAAAATCTTCCCCCTGCAACTTGCAATTAGAGCAGCAAGAGCTGTGATGCTGCCTGTTAATAAATGAAAGCCCACGACGGAAGGAGAATTCATATTAATAAAGTCTCCAAATGAATAGTACGTATCCACAGTGATTTTAATAGTTCAGCTTCTGAATCTTACACTGTCATATCTGACATAAAAAGATTGTAATTGATTTATTAGCTACAAATATAAATTATACCTGGAATTTTTTTTTCTTAAGAATAAAAAAGTACCGTGTGTTCAATCTTCCAAAGTTAGAATCACAAGGAGAAAGATGATAATCATGTGAAAGCTGTCAAGAGTACACAAACAGATCATTTACATGCAACATGAAAGAGCGAGTCATTATAAATCAGACTCCTTCAAAACTGTTCAAATGATTGTCGCTACCAATTGTACTAACACGCCATTTGTCTTCAGAGCCCAGGGAAACTGGCAAGTCTTCCTCCATAATTTCACTCACATTCCTGTTTTCATACACAGAGCTTCCCAGAAACCTGTAATGGTCAGAAGATTTGGACTTGGGTTTTTTGTTTGTTTGTTTTTCCACATACACCATTTTAGTCTATTTATTCTTTGACTTCACCTTTCTGGTGAACTGCTAGCACTTGTTACTCCTCAGTTTGCCAGAGCAAAAAATCCCTCCTCTTTTCTTATGTCATGTAAATGGTTCAGGCACAGCAACCAGATTTTGTCCTTTTTGCTGGCTTGTAGTCAGTAATGTCTACAGTCTGCGGTGGCCCCTCAGCTTTCTGCCGTACAATTATTGGGACTACCATCTCAAACACAGTTTCAAAGAGGTAGTCCACCTTGTATCCTGTTTTCGCACTGGTCTCAAAGCACATTTTCTCAGCTGCTGGAACATCCTTCTCATCTAGCATTTTGTACTTCAGTATCTTTTTATAGAGCGCAATCGCATCCTCTGCACGGACTTGTTTTCGCACCTTCGAGCCACAGCTGGCAACAGACTTCTCAGGTCTATTTTCATCCGGTGGTAAAGCACAGTCATCGGTGAGGTCAACTTTATTTCCAACAATAGCAAAAATGCAGTCAGCACTCGCACTGTCCGTCAGTGCCAAGAATCTTTCTTCCAGCTCTGTCAGGCTTTGGAGGCTGTTCACATCATACGTGAGGATCACAGCAGCTGCTCCTCTGCAGTACATAGACCCGAGGCCATGAAACTGCTCTCGTCCTGGCAAAGGTTTAAACACAACAAAAAGTTAGTCTGCTGGAAGCTACATTATTAACCGCGTAAAAGAACCTAAGGAATTTTAAGCCAATTTCGCAAGTCTGGATGGAGCAGTGAAGGTAAAAATGTGTTATTTGTAGCACTTTCAGGTTTTTCCTTCTGCTTTTCCTTAAGAGTGCAACAGTGCCAGAGAACAGCTCAGCTCAGCGCTTGCTCAATTTCAAAGCAGGGAATCTGTAAAGATGAGCAAGCAAGTGTGACGCAGCATTCACAGTTGCAGAAAGCAAAAAAAAAGTTTGTTTTTTATTAAATTGCATACTAGTTTATTTATGTCACATTAACAACTACCCTGCTTGCATCCACAGGTGGCCCATTCCACCTATTTAACCATTTATAAACCAAAAATAAGTTCTACTGTTTCAAATTCTGCTAGAACATATTACTCCTATAAATTCAGCACACCCTTTCAAGTACATCCAGTTCACAAATCTGGATCAAAGTCAGTAACCCACTTCCTCCTAGGTTTTGAAGGATTTTCTAAGCAATTTAGTCCTATGGTACATGCCTCCAGTTCTCAGGTACGTTGGCTATACAGGAAAAGACTTGTCTTTAATGCTGCCATATATAGCCTGTATTGATACGCATCTGTCCCACCGCAAGTACTCACACTTTTTTTAGAGTATTAAACACGCACAATATAGAGAACCCCAACGACATTTTAAGAGTAATTTATCTTTTAAGTTGCCCTGACCATCACTCAATAACCAACAGTTAATAACAAAACATTTCATCCTCCTTGTCATTCAGTGAGTATCTACCAGCACTTCCAGCTAAGCCTTGGTGGTCTCCTTCAAATTGGTTTCTTGGAAAACAAAATTGACTCTTCTTGGAATTCTGGGAAGCAAACAGTGTTCTTCAGTAGTTGCAAAGGGACTAAGAGAAATGAGGCAGAAGACAAACAGTGTTTTCCTTTCCTATTGAGAACTGCATCTTTCCCCAAATACCTGCTACATGTTGAATTTGCTGTAGCACATTCCCTTTACTCCCCAAAACTCGATCAAGAAAAAGATAAAACACACTAGATTCCAACCAGCCATGAGAGTCAGCCTTCGGTTACTACAGAACAGAAGTGAGAATGAACAAAGAAAAAAAAAAAAAAAAAGATTAAAAAAGAGCCAGGTACACTCTTCTGAACATTTAAGAATCATCACCATCATCATTTATCAACTCTTCATACAGTTTCTTTGCACGGAGCCTCCACTTACAGAAGATCTGGAAGTGATCTGGTTACATTTAATTTTCTGCACAAAGCTACTGACAACCACGAGTTACAGCATTATGAAATCCTTGTAAACGACTGTGGAATAGGAAAGGCAGAAGAAATTAATGCTGAAAAATAGGGGTCAGCGTATATTGAGAAAACACATCTGCACATGAACATGCACACTGTGAAAGTAACTTAGAGCCTATCTCCAGCTGGGAATAGAACTTAAAATAGATCTTTAAATCACTGTATTAAGTCCTTTGACAAACTTCAGGACACTACTCCATGGTGGCCAGAAGAGAGAGACAGTGTTTGTCATTATCAGTAAAACAAAACTGGAAAACATCAAGCTAGAATATGAAATCCAAAGCTCATTACACCTTTAACACCTAGTGAAACTCCAGTAACTGCCAGAGAAATAGATTTGAAAAAGGTGCAGAGTATACTATAAAGAGGTCTAAAGGAAGCTGGTGAGGATGCTCAGAAGTATAAAAAAAAAAACTTTTCCATGAGGAAAAATTGTGGGATCTCTCAGGCTGCTGAACGCTTGAAAAAGGGTATAAACAGTTGTCTATAAATTCAGGCCTAATACTGAGAAAGTAACCCAGAAACAACTATTTACTCTTTCTCATAATGCAGAAAATAAGGATTTCCCATCAAAAAATCATGCACGTAGTTTAAATACTTTCCTACACAGGAAATAATTAGCAGTAAGTGTTGTATGACATTGCAGAGGTCAAAAGGTCAATGAATGGAGTCCAGAAGAAGCAGCAGGCAAAGTTTATGGAGAATTGCTTCTGTGCAGTTTTGTATAACCTCTGATTTGTTTTCCTCCAGCAAAAGAAATTCTTTAACCAATGATCTGGAAGGTAGAAAAAAAAGGGGGGGGAAAAAAGATTAGATATGCCCTTGTTTTGGTACATTGGGCAAGGGCAAGGGAGATTCGGGTGTAAGGGAGGGAGAAGGTCAGTGCTTTTATAGTTTTTCCTTCAATCTCACGTTCAAAGCTGTGCTTTCAGTTGCACTGCAAGGGAGTTTTTGAAAGCCTCCAATTTTTCAGTAATAGCTTGTGCCATGACCTACTTTGTTGTTATCCGAATCCTGACTATACTGCGGTCTGGAAACCACAATGGAACATATATCCTCCCCCGTTCTCCCACTTCAGATGCCTAAGACATAAAATCCAGCCCCCAAAATCATTTGCTACAGCAACCGAGTACTACAACAATACTATTACTTGTTTTATGGAATTTGTATGCTAATCTAATCTTGCACAGCATAATATAAACCATGACATTTTTACACTCTAACTACAAACTGGCTACTTCTACAACTAATATATTGTTGAAATGGGGAAAGAAACAGTCAGGAGAACTTACCTTGCATAAGGGATTAATTATGTCAGAGGAATTATGAATAGTCTCCCTCGCTCACCCACACAGCACAATCTACACGCAGAAAAAAATGCATAATTTATTTTTGCAGCGCAGTTTCCTTGTACAGACCATTTCTGGCACATAAGGGCTGGAACAACCTTAGATGCGGAAATCCCCCAAAAACTACACAAAGTATTTAAACTAATATCTTATCTGTCCCCAAGGTGTCAGGCAAAATAGTATCAAAAATTGCAGTGAAAACCTTATTGCATGAAAACAGCCACCCCCTTCTTATGGCCAGTTATTTCTTTCTCTGGACCCATCTGGTCCCACTACAGCTATGTACCTTTTTACACAGTTAGCTAAATTAAACTGTAAACCCTGAATCCAAGAATTAAACAATTTCACCCTTTCAGAAAAATAAAGGTAACAGGGAAGAGTGGCAGAACTATCAAATAATTTGCAGTCGAAGGAATTGCAAGAACCACCAAATCAGCCACAAAAGGCACATTAGGGAAATTTCTTAAAGCCAAGCAACCAAAAACTTATTTCCATTTTTCTTTTCATCTATATATTTTTGCCTTATTTACAGCAGTTCGACAACCCTATGGCTATATCACCACCTGCAGCACCACTAGCTTTTCAGAGGCTCTTCCAGCAAGTATATGATGTCCTCTTGGAGACTTCACCCACTCAGGAGCAGCACAGACAACAAGCATTTTCAAAGTCCTACGATGGCTGTCATAACCAAATCGAAGAATTTTGAGCCAAATGGACCTCGGTACCATAAAGTTTGTAAGACACCCAAGGGAGAAAGAAGGGAAAAGTACACCTTGCAAGAGGCCAGCCTGATAAATAAGCAAGGCTAGATTTCAAGTGTGTCGAGACTTGAACTTTAGGCCTAGGCTTTGGTCTAGCCAGCCTCCTACAGCACCCCAAGCTCTCAGCTGGAAGGCAGCAGCCCATCTCAACACTTTCTCTGGATGGGACCACAGCGTGACCAAGCACCCCCTTCCCTTCCCAGCTCCCAGCTGTGGGACCCACTGTCAGCAGCAATGCTAGCCACTGCCACGATCTCCTTCTTGGAGCTCTCCTCCTGCCCACCGTCCCTGGGGGTGGTATCCAAAGCAGCCTGTGAAGTTGCTGTTGATGTACAAGAGCAAAAGATTTCTTCCAGCCAGATCTGAACGTTCCTTACCTACTACCTCTTGAAAGGCTTTCACCACAACTTCTTAAGTAGCATAACTTCCCACACAAACACTCCTTCAAGAAATCTTCTACAGGAAGAACAAGTTTTAAATCTCTCAGTGTTGAGCACGTACAAGAATGCAAAACAGACTGTTACTTCAAGTCTTGAGGGAATAACACACCACAAAAACTAAAGAGCTAAAAAGGTCTTCCAGAAAGTAGTGAAAAAAGTACTGTCGTTACTCGGATATCACAGTCTGAGCAGGGTCCTAGATTCAAGTTCTTGAAGTACTTATGTAGTGTGGAAAAGTGCACGAAGGTGAGCAATAGAAGCACACTAACATTGCATTAAAAATGAACAAAATTGTCCAGAAAGTTCTCAGTCCATAAACCAGCTTATCTTCCAAGTATTTTCACTGTAATTTAAACAGTATTGTAATCTGAACAGTAGAGAGGAACTAACACAAACACAAGGTATCAGCTAGGTTTTGCCTTTGAAATTCTCCTTTATAAGAGAGTCTGAAGTTGAGTGTACACGAACAGAGGCAGCAGGAACCGTGCCCTAAGGAAATAGTCAAAACAGGAAAGAAAAGAGAAAGTATGACACCCATGACACAGCACAGAAATCAGTATTAGAAAGAAATGAGAGTTGAGGATTCAGCTGCAGTGGATGAAGGTTCAAAGGGTGACCCTGATGCTCTTGAGTTACCTCAGCAGGAACATCCGCGTGATCACAAGAGCACACAAAGACGTTCCTTTTTAAGGAACAGCATTTCCTTCTGTTTGCAGACAAAGCAGAAAAGTTGTGACCCTTTAAAGGATGTTAGGGGAAACAATTTTGCTAGCAACTGAGATTTCTGTTTGTGCACGTATACCGAGATACATACTGACTATCAAAGAACAAACAATAAAGGCCCCTGAAGGTTTCAGGAAAATTCCCCTGCCCACATGTGAGTCAGGCTGTAAAATATTGATACTGACGAAAGCAGAGTTCTTCATTACCTTGTTCAAGACTGATTTATTTCTTCTAGGTGGCTTTATCACATTTCCCTTAAAGTAAGGAGCTTTATTAAGAACCAGACTATGCCTCTGGTTACTTGGGAATGAAAATAAAACTCTCCATCCCAAAGGATTAACATGGAGGACGTAAGTAGGAATTAGTGGAAACAAATGAGTCAGAAGGCACTGGAGAGCTCAATTTTTACATATCCAGGAGCTGCCTGAATACATGATTTCCCGATCCATTAGAAAAATGCCAGCATTTGGTCTTCCTCCAAGACAAAATTCCCCATAGAATAAAAGTCTCGGGCGGGGAACCAACCCCCAAAAATAACGCCACCACAAACCCCAAAAAAACCCAACCACCAAAACAATTACAGTTGAGCAACTAGAAAATTCATTTAAGCTCCACCTTCACCTAGTATTATACATTCACAGTGCTACATTATAGAATATACTTGTGTATATTGAAGTTTCAGAATGCAACAGATCTCTAGCTCTACTAAAAATCAAGATGACATTTATTTTCTTTATACTCATTATTTAGATATGAATCAACATTCAAGGCATGAACTGTGCCCTATTTCAGGAGCTTCTATTTAAGTTATAAAATTAGATATGGATGTCTTGGCCAAAGCAGAACATAACATAAACATAGGAAAGTACTGATCTTAATACCCAAAGGGCTTCACTTTCATGTTTTAAAGTAGAAAGAGCTACACATGGAAGAAAAAAATAACAGCCACATGGGTTAAGTGAACAGCAAACAAAGGAAAATTCTTTAATACAGCTCGCCAAAGAAAAACCATCAAAAACAGTCAGTCAAAAAAGCAGGCTCAATGTAATATATTAATAGGACAAGCCTACTCCATTCCTAAACGCAACTTACTTGCAATTGCTAAGTCAAGTATCTCTATCTCATAATAAAAGAAGCTTTAAAATGGCAAAAGAGACCATCTCTTCCCCTTAAATCTACGTATTTTTTGACTTAATGAACAAATACTTTGAGTTCTGAAGGAGTCTGAAGTTCCCAAGACCCTGCAAACATCCCCAGTCTATAAACGTGAATTGTTTTAGCCTTGTAAAGCTCCTTCTGCAAAAGACTAGTTCAGCGTGAGCAAGAAAGCCACATTAACAGGAGCAATCATTCACTTCTCATTTAGGCAAGATGAGAAATGACCATCAAACTGAGCCCTGTCCTTCAGTCAGCTTTAATTATCATACTAGAAATATCACATTCCCACTAACAAATGTTTCACTTGGACACAAAAATCAATGACTAGAAAGACTAGAACTTATCCACTGCATAACCGTTACCTATGAATTACTTAAATCCCCTCAGATCTGGTCTTAGAAAATGGGGGTTATTCAGAAACACTTTTACAATAAATAGAAACAACGAACACAACTTCAGTCTGTAAAGCATTTGTCTTTTCACTCCATTTTAAAACATAAAAACACATGAAAGCACCATCATGTTGCACACATGGTTCCTCCTTCTCACCAGCACTCACACACTCTGTATCATAGACGTTATTCACAAGCTCATGTCCAAAGTTACTAAGATCCAAGATTGATAGCATTTAGGTATTTATACTGCTGCTTTTATATAGATAAAGGAAATATACTGCATGAGCTCTTCTCCTCCCCTAGAGGCTGGCATTCAGGAAGGCAAATATACTCAGGGCACTTGTTTCAAGTGATACAAATATCTTCCCATAAAAAAAAAAAAATCACAATATTCAAATGGAGGCAAATACCAGACTCAAAGGAACCAACGATCTATTTGAACTGTCTGCCACAGATGAGAAAACCTTGCAAACCATCAACAGTGAAGCAGAAGATGCTTTCTAATACATTTAACTCCATGACATTTGAATAAAAGGCAGATCTCAAGAGTTCAGTGTGCTGTTATACAGGAGGAACGTAATGTTATTTGCCTGATCTGGAAGTGGCATTACATTATGTCACTATAATCTAGTCCCCACTGAATTCACATACAGAAATCTTATACAATTTCCTAGCAGATGATTGAATAGAATTCTACCAAATATTAAAATATTCAATTTAATAGATCTGATTTTGTCTGAACAGCCTGATAAGTTACTTGAGAAAAATCCAACTAGTTATCTAACTGGAGGCAGAGAAAGGTTTTGATGAAACAGGAAACGCTTTGGCACTATAATTCCAAATTTATGAGCTATGGTACCACAGTATGGCTTTTACCCTGAGAGATTAAGCTGCACCCTTCTGTGTAGATAAAAATATTCAAGAGAGTTTTTTAGAAGTCTACTAAACTACCATCAGTGATCCAGCAGTGTGTCTGGGATGAAACATATCCCAAAATATATGTAAACTGTGTTATTACGGAACCTAAATTTTGATAGGAATCAAAAAAAAAATGAGGAAAAATACACAGCAATGAATAACTGAAGGGCCATTTGAAAGGACTAATTCTTAAACACAATTTAAAAAAAGAGCATAAATCTTATCTTTTATCTTTGGAGGATAACCACTTGTCCCCTGCAAACTTATGCAGGAATATTTAACAGATATTAATATATTCTCCATGGAATAAGAAGATGATTAGCATTTCCAAGCATCAAGGCCCATTACTGGGGATTCTGTCTCCAATGTAATATGCAAGGGAAAAAATAAAACCCATCTTTTTTCCCATTGCTTTACGTAGTAAAACCAACATCCTTCCGGGCATCTAAATTAGCAATTGACATTCCGCCAAAAGACGATGACTACCCCCTGGAAGGCTAGTCCACACCAGCAACTACCAGTGTGCATTAAGAAAAGCAACTCACTCTTACTTCCCCTGCTTTAGTTAAGGGCACTAAAACCACGAATCATGTATTTCTACGCCCTACATTTCACAAAACAAACCAAAAAAAAAAAAGTTCAAAAAAAAAAGGACATGGAAACACATATGGAAAGCAGGACAAAGATGGAAAAATAATAAGTTTTTAAAGAGCATAAAGACTAACTACAGAGAAAAAAAAAAAAAACCAACAAAAAACCACACTACCACACACTGTATCCTGTATGAGGTTTTGCTCTTTTTGCTTGTTCTAATACAAAGCAGCATATGAATTCAATTTTTTGAGTTGTAATCACCACCAGAATGGCTGGGAAAGGAATCAATTCAGAATCTTTACAAACAAAAGGAATCACGAGAAGGCATCTGAAATAAAGAAAAAGGGGGCGTTTGCTTACTGGAAATGGAAATTCCATTACACTCTATACCTAAGAATAGTAATACATTTAATAAGAAAAGGCTAAATTCATATTTCTTTTAGCCTACTTCTTTCCCCTCCCCTTTAAATACAAAAACTAAACTAAAAGTAGCGGACATGTGATAAATAAGGTTTGCAGGACATGTTGCAGCAGGGACCAACAAATATTAAGTACGTAAGAGATTTTGCCCTAGAATTCCAACCACTTCACCTACCTTCTGAAAGATGAGCCTTCCCTTAAAAGGATTAATAACTTTGCTAATAGTAATGCGCTATTTCTTTACACAGTCAAGCTTATTCTTAGTTTACAGCCTTTTCAAAAGGAAAGCCAGCTAAAACAAATGACAGCAGCAACTATTATTAATTTGCTTCTCCTTTTATGGTTTTCATCAGTAAAAAGCACTCTTAATTCTATTTTGGCCATGTTTCCTTTTTTAATATTTTGCTGTACACACACCCAGAGTGATTATAGCACAACCCGTTCAGACAGCCCTGACTGGCTGGGAGAACAACACCCTTCATGCCCCCATCCTTTCCGAAAACAGCTTTCCCTCGTCAAACTTTAACTATACCAACCGACTCTTTTAATCTCTACTAAAACACCAATTCAATTAACATTCCAAAAGTGATACTTTGGGACAATTCACATGAAACAATTCTTCCAAAGAAGTTCACTTAAATGGGCCTTTTATTGTCAGGGCAAATAGCACACTGAGAAGTTATGCAAGAATAATGTCAGCGTGGTGTACTGCCCGTCACATGCCGAACTCCGTAAAACGTGGTTAACAATCTACAGGATCATTTGAGCTTTATCCGAAGATGATGGCTTGTTGCGATATGTTTTTCTTCAGCAAAAATGGCACACACAAAACCCCATTTAATGAAAGTGGCAAAACAGAAAATAATGGGAGTTTTTGCTGCAGGGTTAGTTTTATTTCATATCCTCAAAAAGGTTATCTTTTGAGGCATGTGCTGGTAGAAGCTCCAAAATAAATGTCTAGCCACAACATTTTTCTGATGTGCTGAAGAAATGACTCAAAAGACATATAGCGTTAACTCACAGCACACCTTTAAAGAACCCACAGCTGAAACACAGGTAAAAATTTGCTATGTTTTTTTTGACAGTTAACAGTGTGATAGTTTATGGAGAAATACGCTTTTAAGTAAAAGCTTCACTTTCTAAAGACAGCTAAACTAAAAGCAGATGCCTAGCAGCATACGCCGGTGCCGATCAATCCGTTGTTAGATCCTGCAGAGCATGCCAAGTCAGAGGTATCCAAAAAAGCTGATTACTGCAGATGAAACCCTCTCACCCACACCTCAACTATAATAAACATCCCTCAGTCATCTTGTCAAATCCTGTGTTATTTGGTCATGAACTAGTTTAAATATTCTCAGAAACTTTTTTAATCCAGCCCTGAAGAGTAGGCAGTTTGTCAATTTTCATTCTATAACTGGCAGTGAACACTCCCATTACAGGTTCCCAAAGACAGACCTGTCAACACACTCACGGGAAGGAAGAGATCAAGTTAACAAGGGAGAGAAGAGGGGAGGGGAAAAAAAAAAAAAAAAAAAAAAAAACAACAGAATTCACAGAGCAAGGCCAGAGATCAAGTGTATCAAGTGTAATCCTCATTTGAGTCTGATCTCCATGGAATAAAGATGATAGAATTTCGCTCAGCCCTCATCTTGTGACTGAAGAGGAATTTGTATTTTAAAAAGCAACCAAAGAAAGAGAATTTAATATCCCACAAATTAGTTTGCCACATTTCAGCTTTCAGACTCTGATTGTTGATAGACTTTCACCTTCATTATGTATTGTCTTCAAAAAAAACAGAAAAAAAAGCCCACCATACCCACCCCAAAAAAAAAAAACAACAAACCCATAACAAAAAAACACTCCACTCTCCTCTCTAAAAGGTATAACTGTATGACTTAACCTCCTTCTTGTTAGGCCAGAGAAATCAACATCTTTTTCATACTCAGGCTCTTGCC
Organism: Morus bassanus; assembly: GCA_031468815.1. NCBI lineage: Eukaryota > Metazoa > Chordata > Aves > Suliformes > Sulidae > Morus > Morus bassanus. The sequence continues at coordinate 66,561,183 of CM062568.1, forward strand.
TCTGGCAGATTCCTCTAAACCATTAACCACGCTTGCAGCTCTTTTCTCCAACCTTTCCGTATTACTCTACAACCAGGACTGTAAAAGAGTCTCACTGAAGCTATGAGGTTACTTAAATTCTTCACTACTTTCATCCCTCCCAACATTTGGTATACTTTTCAGAACAGTTCATAGGCTTTGGGATACCACGAGGTACCAAGAGCTCAGTCTGTCATCTACTACCAACTCAACAGGCCTTGCAAAATACATATTGTTGCCCAAACGAATCTAGCTTAACCTGTTACCAGCACTCCACACCATTAATCTCTCTTCATTTGCAGCCTTACATATTTGTTTAGTCTGCATATTTCTAGCTGTAAGCATCTTTTTATAAAGAAACTTATAAATTCAGTGTCTTTGGACTAAATGCATATTCATGGTATCTAAAACCAGCAATGTCTTCACCAGACAGAGGAGCTGCACAACTCCTATATAAAGGAGAAGAAATACTATCAGAGAAGATCTCTATTATCTACAAGATTTAGCCCATGACCTAGTTTCAGCTTTTCTGGGACAAAAGACTACCTGGGATCTATTCTGTTGCATAAATACAAAATTATTTTTTCTTGCCGGCAAGAATAAATCAGAACTTAGCACTATAATAATGAAATTAAGCCCAAGCTTCTGAACTCACAAGAAATTTAATTTCAAAATCAAAGTTCCCATAGAAACACCAATTTTACTCCACCAATATGCTTTCTATCTAAAGTTTTATATTTAATCATATTATGCCTAGTAACACAAAGCCTTACATAGAAAAAAGCTCCTAACCACACTACCTAGCATGCTTTTGCCAGCAAAAACTTTGGCTAGACCTGGAAGAAAAACAAAAAACCCCAAAAGCAAAAACAAAAACCCCACACCTATTTGCAACAAGATCCCACTGACACCTCTACAAACCTGAATAACATTTGCATTAAGCTAGATAAGATTTACTGTTTTCAAACCACCCATTTTGTTTAGTTCTCCTGACCTACCGTGTTTATTTTTAAGTGAAGGAAATAACCCTAGATGCTTCAAGCAACTCACATATTTTTCAGCTGTCTGGAAGCCTAGTGCCTTCTAAAAGAAGAACAGAATTGACCTTAACCCTGCCAGTCTAGCAAGCTTATCTTGAGTGCATCTGCAACACAAACTGAAGAGATGACACTGGTATTTATCTGTTTCCCTCTGAAATCTCACAGCTGTGTAGGAAAACGTTTGACCTAAACACTGAAATCTGGCAAAAAGAAATTACATTTACGCGACATTATCATCCTGTCTATGAGCGAATGCTCCGCCAGAACTCCAGCCGACATCTAGCACCAACACCATCTCTACTGAAAATAAAACGTGGCAGGGTGCTTCAGAGTTAAATTTATGAAGCTCCTGTATGCCTGGACTAAAATGGGAGCACGAGTGCAAGGATGAATTTAGAAATTTGAATCTGAGTAAGTAAAATGTAAGCATCAAGGTGAAATTCTTCTGAAACTTTACGTTTAAAAGACAATTTTAAACTGCTACTTAAAATAAGAACTGGTCATTTGGCAGATGACCTTCTTAAGGAATGATCTGATTGTAAGCAAACCACAAGGGGGGGAAAAAAAAAAACAAACTTCTTTGGATTTACTTTGGAAGAGTACTGCGTGAAGCAATAGCACTGAACACTTAACTGCAGCAGCAGAGCTTGATGGTAAATACTGCTCAGCGGTGGGTAACAAAGAGGCCAGTTACAGGAGGGGGCTGTAAAACAACCTCGCCTGCGTAAGACACTTGCTTCTGGGTTGTGCAAGAAGCCTTCTGGTCGTAACACCCACTGGAATACCAATTCATCTCTTCCAAGTAAAGTCCCTCCTACAGAAAAGCAATTCATTTTCCACAGGATGCGCTCTAAAAGCAGCTTGTTTTTCTTTCCAGTACCTGAAAACTGATACTTTTTCCTTAAATCTACAATTCCTTTTCCACAGGGGAACAGGCATTGCAGATGAGCCCACTTCTCTATGCAATTGCTAAACAGAGATGGTTACCAAGTTCTTATCTTCAGGGTCACTCCAAAAGGATATCTTCAAAGCCCACGCTCCCTCCCGAAGTTTGCTCTTCAAACTGAGAAGAAGATCCTCAGCTCAGGCAGGAATGCACAGCCGGGTGTATTTCAGCACAGTTTGACTGGCATCGCGTGGCCAGGAGGTCACCCCACACACCTTGGATGTTTTATATTGCTCAATAAGATACTGGCAAGCGAACTTGGCTTCCAATTCACCCAAGCAAACGTTGACACAGGTGTGTGATTTTTAAAAAATAAAATAAATAAATAAATCCAGAGATGGGTAGGGTTAATTGAGATTGCCCTCCAAAATGTATCTCACTAAGCACTCTGAAATGCTACCACTCGTCAGGCACTCCTGCCAGCTCTCAGCAAAGAGCTAGCAAGCCAGTGTCTGCCCGCTCCGCCACAGCTGAGAAATGCTTCCTGGTTTTCTTCATTTTTATTCCTGTTTTAAGTGTACTTAGGTTTTTCAACTTCCTCATTAGATACTTTGGTTTTGCCTTGGATATCTTGTCACAACTTTTTTTTAAAAATCAAAATTCCCTGTAGGATTTTTTGCAGAATCCATACCAATTCAATCAATACAATACACCATACCATTTTCTGAGCAAGGAAATACCATGAACTTATTAATAAGCATCTTAATTAAGGACAGCGACATTTTAGAGAAGAAAAATTGTTCACTGACTGCAGATCCTCTTTGGATTAAGTTTTGTATCCAACCATAAATAAAATTAAATGGTCTAATGTATTAGAAGCATTATTCTTTTTCCATATTACCACTTTAACCCCAAACACATCATATATATTTCTGCCTCCTGGCTGTCAAGTCTTCAGATCCCTTCCCAAGTAAAGGAAACCAAACCACCAACGTGCAGCTATAAACTTTTTTGCACACACCCACGCAAGGGGAGTCACATGAAAAAACAGTAAGTTAGCTTTCTCTTTCACAGACCCACAGGAGACTTTCACTTACAAGAACGTTAGCTGTAGCAGTTCCATCAGCCCCACTTCAGTGACTCTTCTTTCCATCCTGCTGCTGTCAATACTTAGGAGGCATTAGCAGCGGCGATGGGCTGACAGAGCCCAGCGCTGCCCCTCGCACAGTGCTCCACTTCAGGGCAATCCCAGGACACCAGCCAGAGGGTTTTAAGACACTGCAAAAAGCTCAGTCCTCAGACATTTTCAGGGATCTCCAGGGTGCTTTTACCACAGCACCAGGCCATCAAAAGCAACAGCTTTTCAGCCTTCGGTAATCAGCCTGGAAGACTTTGAGGACAATCCAGTCACACACCTTCCCACCCTTCCCCACAGCCAGAGACCATCCTCTTCTCCCACAGCAGCAGCATGGCTTTGTCCAGTACAGGCACTGGGGCCCAACAATATAGAGAGAGGGACCCAAGTATATTGGCCACGGTTCCTTTTGGAGATAAAATTAATTACTAAGCCTGTATGTAGGCAGTACCTCAAGCACTACTGGCATACATCTTTTATCCTACTAGTACTTTTCCAGGCTGATTAGGAGTAGATGACAGGAAGAGGACTAGAAACACTTCCAAATGACTGAGCTTTTTACAAATCAGTAGTACAAGACAGCAGCTGAATGCTGGTAATCATCACTGTTCAGCACTAAAAAAAAAAAAGTGTCTACAAATCACAACATTCATATTCTGAAAAACAGAGGCCAGGTTTCACAAAAAAAAAGAAAAAAAAAAGAATTTGAGAGCCGGCAGATTGTCTTGTTAGAAGTGACCTACTGTGTCACATGTTTCAAAAATGGGAAATGATTCTTGCATGCATAAAGAGTAACACAGAGTTGTCTGGGACGCCTTAGGAAGCTATGGTTATCAGATCAATAGCAGGCACCCACAGATGGTCTGCCCCAGCAGATACTTGATAAATGCCTCTTATTTAAGGTTAAACTGTCTTCTGGTGAAATGGAATGCAACTGTAGTAGATAACTATATGCTAGCTCCTGATTTGTAACACTGAGTTTAAACTTTAAACCAGCCTTCACCAGCAATTTGAAAAATATTTAAAACTTGCTAAACAGGTAGAAGTAAAGGCCATGGATCTTGCAAACTGAATGAAAAATCTACCTTTCTGTTTTTTGAAGAGAAACTCACATTAGTAACATGAGACATAAACCTAGGCCCACTCAACAGACAGATATTTTTACAATTTGTTTCAACGTCAGTTCATTTATAGGCAGGTTGTCAACTAAGAACACGTGCAAATCATTCACGCATACTTTATCCTCAAGAAAATTACAACTGCTTCTACTCCGAACTAACCACCACCCGTTTCTATTCAGCTGAAGTCTTCTTCACTGGGTGCTTCTGGATAGTTGCTCTTTGTCAAAAGCAGGAGGAAGTTCTGGTGATCCGGTGGACCGTCTTCAGCAGGTACCAAAAGTGGGAGACTGTGCCAGACACACAGCTGCCACCTGGGTTTTACAGGAATGTACTTAAAACTTGTTCATCTCATTCAGATAATTTTATCACAGGACACGCAGCTTGTGCCTTCAGAACTTGCGCTGGCCAAGATGAACACATGGCTTTTACATTTCCAGCACTACTTTTCCCTTTTAATTCCACTTCTGTCTTCCCTGCCTATAAAGAGCATATTTAGTATTCACTGTTTAGAGGCATTAATTTGAGGACTAAAGAAATGAAAACCACAAAACAGGCATGGTAAAAATCGATCTCATCTCATTAACGTTCTCCAACCTGTATGACTAAAACCCATGAACAACTCAGTTCTGAACTTTCTATACAGAATAAGCTACAAAGAGCAATGTTACCACTGTCCAGTGTCTACCCATTCAACCCTCATGTACTGAGGGGAAGCTACTTACCGAAAGGGAACTGCCTACAGATTTTCTTTCATAATTAAGGCAATGAGGCAGCATCTCTAGGTCAAAGTGCTTTGCCACTCAAAAAGAGGATAGACACCAACTATTCCACTTCCACTGGGCTTCCAAGGCTTGAAGTAAAAAAAGAAGTTAAGCAGGACAACGTGGGAAGGGCATACAATGCTAGAACAGGAAACGAGATAAGGGAAACAGTATGAATGTGATACATCTGGCTATCGGCTGTGGGAGGGAAAGCTCATGTCCTAAAGACAGTCTTACAGGAGTATTTGTTCCTCCTCATAAAAATAAGAGGTAATCATACTAGTGGGAGTTGGAGGAACTGAGTGGTTTGAGACATTTTCAGTTTCACAAAATTAGAGATTTACATTTTAAATAAGCAACAGCCTGTATTGGGGTAAGGAGGAGGGATCACTGTCATTATACCAGTTGGGGTTTTTTGTTTTAAAACACTTAAGTCTCACTTGCAGCAACCCACAAGATTTGATGATCCCTTTTATGAAGCTTGGAAGATGACAACTCAATTACATAGGGCTTTTTCTTTTGTTCGTATTTTAACTATAATCTGCCACAGATTCCAGTCACGTCTCCCTTTTCTGAATGAATCAAAATCTTTGCTTTTTTTGAGAGCAAATGACAGCTGGAGAATGGAAACAAACAAATAATAAACAAAAAACCCTCTAAAATATAACCCAGCACCTTATTTCTAACTTCAACAATTAAGAAGAGAGCAACAACAGATTTGTACGTCCAGATCACAGACCCCACTCTGAAGATCAGAAACTGAACTTCCAAGGACTTTCACAACATAAGGCATTAAACTGCATGAAGCTTCAGTCCCATCGCCAAAGTAACCTGCACAACCAGAAAGGGAAGTCGGTCAGCCCAAACCCCTTGGGGAAAAAGAAGCAGGGAGCAGAAGCTCAACTGAAGGTCACTGCAATCAGGGCACAACATCACACATGTATGTTTTTATACTGCTGTCATTCAGTGGATTGGGAACATGAGCTTAAGCAGAAGTCAAAGGTGGTTGACTCCATGCAGGGAAACTGTTGCCCAGCCAACGACCACCATTTAGAAATTTCTTTTGTTTTAAAGGCTATTTCAATCTACCTAACTTTTGCTTCACATTCTTCATGAAGTGTACTACACGTTAATTTCTCTTGCCCCACCTCCCAAACTGTTTCTTTGGGATTTCTAGTTAATATATTCCTACAGGAAGAACATTTTCCTGAAGGTCTAACTAAGCCATCCTTCATTTTACAGATAATGATATAATTAAGAGAAAAATAAAATCTCAGGTATTTAAATATCTATGGTCGAATATTATACATGACTAAAAATTCCTAAGAAGTCATCAGCTGCAGAATGTAAAACAAAAATATCCGCTATTTCAGCTGTACTGAAGACCATTATTTTTAAACTAAGTATATAAGAGCAGTTGGATGGCTGGACACTATTTTTTATCTGTATTTTGTAGGAATTTCCTTAAGTACAAAAACAGTGGTTAGAAATATTAAATCACATAACAGATTAAAGAAAAAGTGTCAGTGGATCAACAGGAGAGGCTGAGGGAACAGGGACAAGCATCTACATCAGCCGCTCAATCATTATTGAACAATATTACTCCAATTCATTAACCTGTAGACCAGAAAAAAGAAAAAAGGAGGCACTTCCTGTAGCTGAGGATATGAGGAGTTATCTTCATGATAGGAAAAAGCAAAAAGAAAAAAAGAACTCCTGAAAGGGCAGAACAGAAACAACCTGAAAGCACAGAAGCTTTAATTCATAATAAGACATTAGCCTGTTTCTGTACTCAAAGTTTTAGATGTGTCTCCTCCTGGAGTCCTGTACATGAAGTTCCACCATGCTACAAACTAGACTGAAATATATTTTTTGATCCAGTGGAATTGGTGAAAAGGCAAAAGCTCAAATACACATTTTCTTCTTTTTGCTTTACCTACAGAACACTAATAAATTGAAGCTCAAACAGGTTTTCAGGCTGTCAGCAGAGTTCTTCCATGAATGGCTCCTTGGTGGCCCACGCAAAGCCAACTTCAATTCTAGTCTGCTTTGTATGGGATGGAAAGATATACCAGAAGATTCACAAACACATCTGATTATCTATCTCCCTTTAAAAACAATGTAAAGAAGTTCTCTTCTAGATTTGGTTTTTTCCACGCCCAGTTAGGTTAGTAGGATTAGGAAGTCTTGTATGCTTAATGAGTTGGTTGTCCTAAGGGATGTTATCCTGGATCTCCTGTGGTGAAGGACGGCAAACTACTTGTGCTGAGAATTCATTCAAATTAAGAGCAAAAAAAGCCTCATTTCCTTTGACCACCTCTGCTCTCAGCAGTACCACCTGCATAAGCTAAGTTTAATCACCACGTTCAAATCTCTTTTCCTAGGCATATCTTCAGGTACTGCATATGAAGTTATAGTTAATATGACAGGCACAGGAGAAGAAATTTATCACAAGTTTGATGCCTTTTGATCAAATCCCAGGATATTCTACGCAATGTTCACCTGGAAGAAAGCAAATCATTAGGGGAGAAAATTACTTTTTCTGTTCCATATTTTTTAATGGCTCCAAATATATACACCACAGACTCAGCATCTTTCTTGACGGAGACCCAAACAAAGGTTACTTGTTTGGATTTTTTGCAATAGTACAATGTGACTCAGACAAGGAATTACCAAGTTCACCTTCAGTTCAGGCAGTGAAACACTGCCACAGGAAAAATCACTTGGAAGCTCACATATCTAGTGGCTTCAATACGAGACACAATAATTGTAGTTAAGCACACAACTCATCTATGATACAAGATGTGATTGCCGTGTGAAGTAAAGATAGTTAAACTAGCCTAAGTATCAGAAGCAGCTCAGCCAAGGCACTGTGAAGCTGGCTATGAGTCTCCCTGGCTTTGACATTTGTGCACCATAGTGTGTATGTACGTGCGAGATGAAACAAGAGAAGTACTCACCATACATGAGCACTCAAAGAAGTAATTGTAAAACCATACAGCTAACAGCTAGTTACCTGCCCTGTAATCATATTTCAAGTGCCCACTGTCACCCTCCTTCTGCAGGAAAGGGTAAAAGTTCATTGCATAGTCTGTAGAAAAAGGCACCGCAACACAGACTGCCTAAGTTCAGGCACCTAAACGTGCAATACTCATTTTAAGTAGCTATTTGCTTTTCATTACGGAATGTGCCTGGTACCCCAGAAATAACCAGAATTAGGTCAACATGAGTTCCTTTTGTACACATTCATCTCTATGTTACAGCTCATGAAGCTTTTTGCTGTTCTGCACAACACTATTTACCCAGCTGGGGAAAAAAGTAGCCTATCCTGTCCCCATGTTTCCCCCTTCATGCCCAAACTGTTGAAAGAGCGGTCATTTCTTAGGCAGCTCAGGTGTACATTTCACAAATACTGAAGTCAAACTGAAGAGTGCAACAGGGCATTAGTAACATGCTGTCTTGCACAGAACTCCTCTGTAAGCCTTCGCATATACCCTACGAGGAGACCTGTTTTAGTGAAGCGAATAATCCAGTTCTTGGACGCGCTTCTGAAGTTTTCTACAATTTCTCCCACCTGCTCCCAATCCACCATGAAGATGAATTTCCATATGCCTGCAATTTTTGTCAGCAGCTCTGCCATTACATTTACACAGTTTGACTAACCATTTCTCTTGTTCATGCCTCCCTCTCTCATACATTTTCAGTATTGTCAAAAAGCAGACAGTCAACACTTAAACTAACCTTTCAGCTGTCAAGTCAATTTTGACAAAGATATCTAGAAAATACACCTTTTCCTTCAGTAAGCAGGGAAGAAGGGATGCAATACCAAAGGCACAAACTCCTCACTATGAAGATTCTCAGTATTGCTCCAACCTAGGATCTGGGGCTTTAAAACATGGGTTTAAAATAGGCTCATTCAGTCATTTCAGAGACTTGTACAAACTCATTCATATCAGCCACAGCCAAGAACACAGGACATGCACCAAAGACTAAGCAAACATATATTCTTGTTCTCCCTTCCACCGTCCACTCAGATGCACTTGAAAACGGTCAATATTAACCTCTCTCCCTCCTTTTACAGTATCACCTTGCTCCAGGCAAAAATTAGAAAACAAAAGGCAACCTCTTTTGTTATAGATGTTGAGGTGCTACTGAGGACTCCCAAGTTGCTAGTGTTTATCAAGCTACAATGCCATGGCATGACACTGGACAGCTTTGGCCAGGCACAGACCTCAGGTCACTGATACTGTTCAAGAGACTCTCACTGAACTGTCAAGTAGTTTCCCACTTAGGCTAGAACAGTGCAGTCACTTTGCACGCTATTATTAAATACCACATGCAAAGCACGGATTTAACATGGGGGATGGAATACAGAAGTTACTGCAGAGGTTCATACATGACATTTATCTTGGCCTGCATCAAGTACTCACAACAAACAAGAGGCTTACCCTCCCCTCTAGCTTGCCATCCCAAGAGTCGGTACTAAAATTACACATTAGAAACAAAATTCCTCCTTCAGTCAAGTGAATTAGCCATAGCTGAATACACAAACTGTGTTAACTTTGTCTCCTGTTTCTTTCTGATGTTTGTGTATTTTTCACAGTCCCCTCTGACACGGTATTTCCATATTCTTCCTTCATTTGCATACAAAAGCACTTACTTTCAGCAGCAGTGAATTTGCCACTTTTGACTTTACTTGTGTATCGTTGTACTTTTAAGTTGTGGGACACGGAAAATAGAACTTCCTCCAGGACTTTCTCCAGACAACTCATTATTTCTTCATATTTTTAATCACTTCCCGAGTTATTCCGCTCTTTTCAGAAAACATTCATTGCAGAAAAAAGTGATCTAGTGCACCGTTTCACAACAAGAAAACCACACTTCCAGGGATGGTCTAAGGCTAAACCTTCATTCCTGACTCTGAACCTTCTTTAGATACAGAGCTCGCTGACAGTGAACTCTCTTCAGTGGTTTTCCCCATGTACACAAGAGATTTTTCTCGGCAGCTAACCATACTGTCCCTTTGAACCTCCACTCTTGCAATTTCCTTTTCAAGGTGAGGGGGCTATAACCATACACAGTAATCCCAGGGAAGCTGCACTATTTATGCATGAGGCACTGGTCCTCAGCTGTCATTGTTTTACATGCAACAATTATGAACAATTAATAAACAGAGGCCAACATCATATTCTGCAGGATAATTTTCCGAAAGGCAAAAAGCAAAAAAATCAAAGCTCTTGGTGGCAACTGGTGCCTGAGCCATGAGTCACCTGCAACAAACTTAAGGCATTATATTCTCCATAATTTCATCTCGTATCTTGTTAAGTTCCAGCCTCTTGAGCACAGGTACACTCTCAGCAGCCTTTCTCACTAAATGATGCCTGGTGCCCAAGACACTTTTCGAGGCGATATCCTCTAAACCCTTCCACAAATGACCTCCTCAGTTAAACATACCTCATCACACATTCAAGCAACACCCAACCCCAACTGCTACTCTGTCACCATTTCACCTGGTTTGGAAAGGCCTTCCCACATGCCTCGCGAGTCCTCTTTGGCTTTGACTAACCATCAGATTGGGATGATCTCACCTGTAGCTTCTTTTCTCCCACTGTAGCCCTCTACTTCCAAAAGTCAAAACCAGCAGAATATCAAACAGAGTAGCTACAACTGATCTTCAGTTGTGAGGAAAATATGCCGCTTAATCCTACTCTTTCTTTGTTCTGTTTCAGTATGATGGAAGGCCATGCTTCCTCCCTACCTACAGCCAATTTGTATATTGTTCACCGCACAGGGGAACGTTTGCCTCCAGGGCAGCAGGGAGACCAGCCTATCTGGGCTGATCTCATACTGCAACGGACCGAGTCACACCCCATCACAAGCTTCCCCTGAGAACTTTGCTGGGTCGCCCCCTTTCCAGGAGAAAAACACGTGCAGAAGGCAGCGTACATCTACACAGATAAGTACTGAAAAAAAACCCCAAAGTCAAGGGACTCAAAGCCTAAATAAGCAAGGGAGGAACCTAACACTTCTTACCAGCTGAACACTCATTCCTAGCCCGAGAAAGTGCAGCGCAGGCAGTGGCCTGCACCGCTGCTGATGAAACACTGGCGATCAGAAACTGTGAGCAATTCACACGTGCTCACCCGCACCGATCCATCAGACATCCGCAAACCAGTCACAAGTGGTGTAAGCATCCGTTGCGCAGATACACCGCAGTTGACCCAAGCGAGAGAAAAGCCTTTTCCAGGCTATGTTCATCTCTCTTGTCCCTATTAGCTCTGACAAGTCAAAAGTCACAGGGAAAAATAATCTGCAAACGCAAAATAAAGAGGTGGGGGATGTAAAAATATGAACTGAGAGCTGAATATTCACAGAAGAAAAAAGTCAAATCAGCTAGCTTAGACAGCTAGCTTAAGATGAGAGGAAGGAAAAGAAGGGAAGTTTGCTTTCCCAGTTAACCTTTATGTTTTCCCGTTATCATGCTGCACAACTACCTGTTGGTAAGTTCAAAACCCAGCCTCTTTCTTAAAATACAAGATCACGAAGTGAACTTTATGAAATACTTGCCATTAACTTACCTGTCTGCTGCTTTAATACCAAGCCAGCGACACAGAGGACACTGACCACTAATAATTAAGAAACCCCACTGCTGGGGACACCACTTATCTGTCAGATGAACGAACGTCAACTTAAAGAGACTGAAATCCAATATACAAACAACTTTTTCCTTTTGAAATATTAAGGCATCAGAAAATAAGCCTGAATTATGTACTCCCACAAAACTGTTAACTGCAACCACCACACATTTGTATCCCAGGTTTAAAGGTGGAGCAGGACCGAGACCCTCAGAACTTCAGGATGTGTTCGCACTGCCCCAGATAAAAGCCTACATGCTAGCTAAAAGCTGCATGCCATCAACACCCAGCAGGAAGTTTTGGTTTACTCCACAGTTACTGTCAGCATTGCCTAGAAGATATAGATAGATAGACAGACAGATACATACACACATACACATATATATAGCTTTGACAGCTTGAGTCTCCAACCTCCAATCCTTTCACATGAGAAAGTTCTTCTGGCTGATGCTGTTGCTTATCTTCCTCGGTTCTGAAAAATACAACTTCGGACATACTACTATGAAGGTCTCAAAGCATACGCTCAAATGCTTTTGCCACTAGGCCTCTATCCAGCAGATCAGTCCTTTAAAACATGTTAAAAGTTTGCAGTTTCTCTCTTTCTTGTATAGTTTGTGCACTTTTTTTTTAATGCCTTTGAATTAACTGACCCCAACAGAAAAAAAGCAAATATAATTTGTAGCATCAGAATCTAAGGAGTAAATAAGTAATTCTTTGCACCAAGAATACAACAGCAGCCAAGCTGGGTCGAACACAAGACCATCTATCCAAGCCTCCAACAATGGAGAAACAGTCAAAAGCAGATGGCTGGGAAAAAAAGAGCATACGAACATGGCAAGCATATGATACTTCTCCCAAGTATTCTTCCATCTGTGGCTTATTTGTTTCCTTGAGTTGAGTGCAATTTCCAAATAATTTCTCTCATAATCATCAGACTGGAAAACTGGAAATATTTTCCTAATTATTTGCTGGGAGCATTTACATAAAAAATAACCAAGTCTGACAACTTCTGCACACCCATTTTACAAGACTTGTGGATAACAACATGAAAGATTTAGACTAGACTAAGCAGCTGATTTTTCCAGGATAAGGAGGTGTGTGAAAGTACAGCCAAGAGAAGAGTTCTCCCTAGAATAACCGATTTGCACTCCAGATCTAACTTAATAGCACAGGTCGGGTGTGCACTTCTGTGATTTACTGAGTGATAACAACACAGAAACATATATTTTAAGTACTTTGGCAGGCAAATTTAATTCTACCTGGAAAAAACGTGAGATTTTTCTGAATAACAGAGTGAGAAGTAAAGCAAGATCAACAGAACGATGAGTAAAAATGACACATATTTTAAATAATTCAGAAGATCAGCAATTAAGCTGATGTAGTAGTACTAATATCAATGCATACTTAACTGTTGATCTATCAGCGCTACTGCAGATCTACTCATCAATCACTGAAGTCTAATCTTGTAAAACCAAAACCATGTGTTACAGGAACAAAGCTGCAGTGTATCGAGGTTTACATTGTTACAGCCAACTGCCTAAACCATACCAGAACAACAAATAACCTTCCAAACTGACCTGAAAGTAAAATATAGAGGACTTCTATGGAGCTAACAGTCCCCAAAATAATGCTGATAAGCAACAACAAAAATAAACATACATTCACATACTAAATAGAACATGAACTAAGAAAATTTAAAAAGCACATGCATTGCAGTGAACCTTTTGTAATTGTGTATTTTACTAGAGTACTGAACTAGTGTAGTAGTTACTAGCAAGCATCTCCTCATTTTCTAGGCCAACTTCCATATTTCTACATTGTACATTGTGTAAAAATACCGGGTATTAAGACAGACATCTTGAGTTGGCACTCGGTATTTAGGCAGGCAAGATGGGTGCAAACACTGAACCGCACCTTTGTCATGTTGTTGTGCTAAAGAATTTTTCATCTCCTGGATGTTCTTTTCTTTCTGGATTCCCCTATATACCTACACACACAGAGTTAGAGAAAACAATGGATCTGTATTTGATGGTCCTGCAACTGCTTCACTGGAATTCAGTAGTAAGCAATGTCGGGTTAATAAACAGACAAAAGAGCTCAATTTTAAGCTCCTCCTTGCTACAACAATTCAAAGCTTACTTGGTACCACCTAGCAGAGATAAGACAGTGACACCATAGAGAGATAAGAGCCACAGACCGAGGACTGCAGACATATTGCGTCCACACAAAAGAAAAATAAAAAGTAAATACGTAACGCAGGCCTTTGAATCCCCTCGTTGACTTAACATCAACAGAGTTGCAGTGTCCACAGGGTCCCTTCTTTCTTCATCAGGACAGTAGAAAGCATATACGTGCCCTGGGAGCTGCTATTTCTTAGAAGATTAATAAAAGCTGTTAATAAACCAGAGCCCACAGGCCCCAGCACAGTCTAACCCAGTCTCGGCAACTTCCATCGTTCTGCAGGAATGCAAGTCAACAAGGAGACAGTGCGAGAGTCCGTACCTGCCTCTGAAACACAAGAGAGGGGATGCCAGGCTCGACGCTAATTCCAGCAACAGAGAAGAATGATGAAGATGTGCTATGCCACCCTCAGTACAGCACCACTTTTCAAGTGGCACTCTGCAAATGCACCTTCAGCAACCCTGCTACAGAAGTCCCGCTGAGGCTCGGGAAGCAGCGGGAGCTTCTACTGCAGCGCTATGCAGGCAGCAGCATGGGCAGTGGCCCTGCTCCAGGGTGCAGAGGGACTCCGACTGCTAGGAAGGCGATGAGCTCTGAACGCTCGTGTTGCCCTGAGACAGGTATCACCTGGGAGCTTCACCTGGCACATGGAGAACCACCTCTGGAGCTTTCCAGATGCCACACAGAGCTGGAACCCGAATCCTCAACTCACACTGCATAAAATACTGCAATAAGAATAAACAACTGAAAAAAGAGGACAAAGCCTGGGAGGGACTTATTTTATAGTATATGATTAAAAAAAAAAAATAAAGAGGCAAAAGGGTGTAAGGGAAATTAACAAAGAACAATCTCACCAAGATAATTCTTCTGTTGAAATAAAGCCCACTGCTATTCACCCACGTGGGTCTGGCTTACTAGAAAAGCAAGCAGCAACTGCCCACAGGAGACTCCCCACTGTAAAACATGTCAATTCTAAGACTGAAGTAGATTTTTTTTTTTTTTTTAAATACTGCAGAGGACATACAAAGTGTATTTAAAACAGAGCTACTGGTAGAGAGCTTTCATCGTAGCAATAGATTAAGAAATGCAAGAAGTGAAAGCTCTTAAACATCTCCTCCCCGCCTCGAAAAAGTGTTTCTGCATAACTTTTTGGCAGTTTCACTCCCCCCTTCCTCCTTCTCAATTCCTGACACAGGAAGCGCCGTTTTGGACTAGATTGTGACATGAAGTGACACAGCAAGTGAACTTCCCTCCCAAACGTCACCGAGAGGAAACTGGAATATTGCACGATACTGCAGCTCCCCAAGTTTCACAAGAAAATATAATCTGCGTTCTTCATATTGCCACTAACAAATTTTAACAAAATTCAGCTAAAAGTGAGGACAAGAAAAATACTGAACAAGATATTTCTCCCACGAGCAACTTAACAAAAGACAAGACTTGACACAAGGCAAGAATGTTTGTACACCTCATTTTTCAGGGTAGCCTGCCTCTCTGCGTGACAGAGAAGAGCCTCCTGACCTAATAACCAAGAGCAAGATATTCATATGACTAAGACCGCAAACCACTTCTCCAGTCCGTGCCCTCCCACCTCCTCCACCCAGAACTTCAAACCACGCTCCCTCCTGCATCCTGGAGATGCTGCCTGCCGCAACACAGCGGGCCGGACAATCCCGGGCTGCTATCCCAGACAGAAACCGCCTGCAGCCCATGCTCTCTGCACGTTAAGTCCTTATATGCAGGCTCGTGTCGGTGAAAGAGCGAGGCACATCTGAGCAGTTCGTGAGTTGCGTGTGTTTGAAAGTCCGAGTCTGACAACAGCTGGTATCGATCGGACATCTGAAAGCAGACACACAGCGAGAAGTGATGAACAGAGGTCGTAACCTAACTCCTGCCTGGATCTGCAGTCAGAAGCCATCCACTCGGGCAAAGGAAAGCAATCAGGCATCGCGATCTTCTCTGTACGTACACGTTTTGCAAAGCCGCTCCCAAAATACCGGAGGTTAGCAGCTGTAAGGTCCCTTTGGGCCCATCCAAAATACATTTCTTTTCAGACTTTGTTCTGCTGCCGAATCGTTTGTTTTAAGCGACTCGCTTTACAGTAGTGCCGAAGTGACTCGCAGGGCACGGGGCGCCCGGGGCGGATTTCCCGGCCCCCCCACCCCCCCCCCCCGCCCCGCCGGGGCAGAGCGGGCAGCACCCCTCCATCTCCCGCGCTCGGCTTCTCGGAAAGGCGAGGCGAGGTCGCCCCACCGCAAGCTTTCCCATCAACAGCCAAAATTAGGGAAAAGACAAAAAAAAAATTTAAAAAAAAAAAAAAAAAATATCCCACCATACGCCCAGCGACCACACGCGGGGCGGGGCGGGCGGTGCCAGCCCCAGGCGGCGGAGGGGCAGCGGCCGCTCTCCCCGGGCCCGGAGGAGCGGGGCAGCCCGCCGGCGAACGGGAAGCCCGCAAGTTCCCGGGAAGCCCGCAAGTTCCCGGGAAGCCCTTTCCGCCGGGAAACAGCGGGAGCCCGCAGGGCCGGACACCCGCCCCCGCCCTCCCCCCCGCTCCTCCGGGCCGCCCTGCAGGGCGCCCGGGAGAGGGGCCGCTCCGCTCCGCTCCGCGGGTCTCACCTGCCGTGTCCCAGATGGAGATGTTGTACGGCCCCCACTGCTTGAGGTAGAAGGCGCCGCCGACGGTGCTGACCGTCTCCTGGAAGCGCCTCTCCATGTAGCGGTGCAGCAGGGAGGTCTTGCCCACGTTCATGTCCCCCAGCAGCACCACCTTCCCGTCCGGCTTCTTCATCGCGGCCCGTCCTGCCGGCTCCCGGCCGGCCCTTTCCCGCCGGGTCCCGCCGGCCCGGCCCGGCCCGGCCCGGCCCGGCCCGGCCCGCTCCGCCCGCCGCGGCGGAGCCCCGGAAGCGGCGGGACGAGGGCCGAGGGCCGCCTCCGCCGGCAGAGCAAACTTCGGGGGCGCCGCCGCCGCCGCCGCGATCCGGCCGCGGCTCCTCCTACCCCCGGCCCGGCCCGGCCCCGCTCCTGCCCCCGCCCTCCGCCGGCGCCGGGGGGAGGGGACGCGGGCGGGGGGGCGGCCGGAGCCCCGCGCCCCCCACCCCCGCCACCGGCGGCACCCCGGGCCTCCCCCTCAGCCCCGCTCCCGCGGGAGCGGGGTGATGTGCCCCGGCAGCCCCGGTACCCCCCCCCCCCCCGCCACGCCACGCCATGCCACGGCACGGCACGGCACGGCACGGCACGGCAGGGTGGCCGCCTGCCCGCCCCGGGATCGGGCCGGAGCCGGGCCACCCTCAGCCTTAGGCGGGATGCCAAAGTCATCTCCAGGCGGAGGTAACACGGTAAGCAGCTCTGCAGCTCCCGCGGAGCCCCCGCGGAAAGCCCGCTTCTCCCGCTCCCCTTCCCGGGGTGTAAACGGGGAGGGAGAAAGTTGTTCCCAAATAAGCATCTCCCACGGAGCTCTGCCGGTCGCCAGACAAACACGTTGCCTCGGTGAGAGGTAGGTTTTCTGTAGGAATCGGGGATCGTTTTCCAAGTGGCAGGTCTACCCGCCTTCACGGTCAGTTGCCCAGCTGCTGCAATTCGGTTTAATTCCAGTTCAGGTGACAGAATTGCAGTCATTTAAATTACGCAGAGATCTAGCCTATCGTTTTTGCGTCAATCCTCTTCGTGCCAAACGAATCCGGAAAAATATTTGAATAGGGTGTAAACACGTTATGAATTTTGGGGCAAGGGAAGGGATAATGGGCAGGCCAACTGGAGGGGAAACAGCTGTTACAGTATTTTTAAGAGAATTTACTGGTTATCGATTTCCTCGCCCTCTCCACACGAAAGCATTCAGATGGCAGCAATTTTCATAATAAATGAACATGCATCCTCACACATGCAGTTGAAACTGTTTGAATTTCTTTAGCCAGTCTGGGTTTCACATTTATGAGATACTTTGATTTTTGCTTACCTGCTAGAAAGGAATAGCTCTTTAACAGGTTTTTTTTTGAAGCCACGACCAGTTAATTTTGCTTGTTCTGCTTTTTACTGCCCAGATTTGTGGTTTTGCAGCTGTACCTGGTGATACATAATTTCAGTTCAGAATCAGATACCCACCAGATGTTAAAGTACTGGAGATACCCAAAGAGAGAGGATGTTAAATTGTTGGGGGGGGGGGGGGGGGGGAATTCTTACAAGAGACTCCAAAATAATAATATGGGATGTGTTTCAGGGCTGTGTGAAATACTGTGTGATGGGGGGGGTTGCTTCGCTTTCATTATCGTACGGCAGTATTTTGCTGTGGTGTGTGCAGCCTTCATCTCAGATTCCCGTTTCCTGCCTGGATTCCCATCTCAATCCCAGAGTTGGGAAAAAGGAACTCATTGAAGCAAAGTGCTTCTCTGAGATAGTGCAAAGCAAGTAGGTCTCTTCTAGGTGCCTGCTATGAAAGTGTAAGAAGAGCGGATGTTCTCTTTGCATGGATGCTGTTTGCAAATTCTCATCTGCAGTGTAAGTTACACCCTTTTGAAGTGGCAGGCACCATTTCAGAAAGAGAAAAGAAGAATCTTGTATGGAAGTGTTTAGACCATGAAGATCTGAACCAGTAAAGGGATCCTCAGTGCGTGTACTCTCACCTTATGCGTCGATTTACTGTCCACGTAATAAAAAAATACCTAAAAGCTTAAGTTTGATTATTGATTTACAGCAGTGCCTCTGCTACCAAATTACAGCAGTTAATGCACTTAAAACAATTATTTCTGTATTTTCCCAAATTTCTGCTGTACTTGAGTTACTTTCATGTACTACTGAGATGTAGCTCTTTCTGGTGTTCAAAACAGGTATCAGTAGTTTCCAACAGTGATGCAGACAAGTTAGGACAGAAGTTTCAATAAGGGAGTGAAAATGCAACTGGGATTTTAGGTTTTGTTAATAAATCACAGAGTCACAGAACGGCAGGGGTTGGAAGGGACCTCAGGAGATCATCTCGTCCAACCCCCCAGCTTGAGCAGGTACGCCTAGAGCAGGGTGCACAGGACTGCGTCCAGGTGGGTTTTGAATATTTCCATAGAAGGAGACTCCACAACCTCTCTGGGAAGACTGTTCCAGTGCTCTGTCACTCTCAAAGTAAGTTTTTCCTCATATTCAGGTGGAATTTTCTGTGTTCCAACCTGTGCCCATTGCCCCTTGTCCTGTCGTTGGGCACCACTGAAAAGAGTCTGGCCCCATCTTCTCGACACCCACCCTTCAGATATTTATAAGCATTGATAAGATCCCCCCTCAGTCTTCTCTTCTTCAGGAATAACATGGGCTATGAAAGAACATCGCTCCCTTCACAGATGTTTTCCGCAGTTGCTTGAAACAGATACCCACATCCCCAGATTTCTGAGTGCGTGTAATTCCAGCTAGCAGCGGTCAGTCAGACAGGGGACTCTCCTGAAAGTATCACCAGCCAACTTTCACTGATGGCAGTGTATTACTTTTGTATGTTAAGCGTAGCCTAGCTAAATGAGACGACAAATCCCTCTGGCTCAACACTCATCTGGACCTGGTATCACAGCTAACGACTCTGACTCAGCCAGGGATGTGCATTATCCCACTACTCTGCACCTCCCATTCACCACTTACTTAAAGGATCATTTCTGTTTCATACTAATCTACCCTGCACTAAGATGGGAGAGAACTGTGTGTTGTTTCAGATCCTTGGGAGAATTTAGGAAAACGGTGATGCGGATGGGTTCCAGGTATGTAGAAGGGCTCCTGAGGTAAGCCCTTAAAGGCTCAAGGTTGTGAAGTCCTCAGCAGCCTGAGCTTCCCCTGACCTCAGGAGAACACGTTTGCTCAGCACAGCGCAGTATGTTTGGTTATTACTGCCGACGTCTCCCTGTATGAATGCGCTCCGATCTATGGCATGCAATTTAAGTCGCCTGTTGTTAAAGTCAAATGGCTCATGATACTCTGTAATGCAATGCAGATAATAACAGAGCATATGTGAAAATATTTGGGAAAACATTAAGAGCCTGTAATTTGCTCTCTAGCCCTCAGATGCATAGGCCTGTTGCAAGATAATTTCCCCAAATCACTGAGTCGTCTGTATCAGGAGGTCTCCACTGTAGTAAGTATGGGCATGAAGAATGTCAAAAGTTGCTTGATAGGAAGGAATATGGAATACTTTAATGTCTGGGTAGTGCATGTATGCAGGCTGCACACATTGTCTGGGGTTTGTTTGTTTTTCATTTTAGAGCATCTGAGGACACCATTTAATTACAGGGAGGTTGTTCATTAGCCTTCCTGACAGCACGGCGACGTGGTCACTACGGTTGGTCTCCAGATGTTCTGGAGTTCAGATACTTGGGCTGGCTTACAGAGGCGGACAACGCATTGAAGTTTCCTACCGATTCCTGTGCTAGAGTAAAACACCCTCAAGAACAGGAATGTCAGCCTTATACGCCAGCCAAAAACCTGAACCAATGATGACTGTACTAGTGTCAGGGTAACTCAACTTTTCTAGTCTCCCACAGCATGAAAGCTGCCTAATTTTGCAGGAGAAAATTAGAGCCTGTTGATTTGTTTCCTTGCCAGCCTTCTCTAGGTATTTATATACATTGTCCTGCCCATGGGCCCCATTTGGTCTCCAGGCTAACAGTATTTTGTAAGTTCACATGGGGTGAAATGTTTGTCACAGAACAGGGTTGGTTTTTGCTGAGCTGATCTTATTTTGGAGAAAAATTGAGCAAGTGGTTGAAGGTGTATGTCTTGCCAGCTACTAACTGCTGCCCCCAACGTGTCACAGGTTTGCTGTGGCCTCGGTGTTCAGCACCTCGAAGTGTCTCTCTTTTTCCTCCTCTGGCAGTGTCTCTGCTTTCTGGGATGTTGAACCTCCACGCTCAGATGAGTGCTTTCTGGAGATACCACAGGGGACCTCAGTGGGACTGTTCGTAATGATAAAGGAGGTACAAACTGCTGAAGGAAACACACTGCTTTTTAAACATGGGCAAATCCATAAAATACAGGCATGTACCTCAGTTATCCAGTGAATCCTAGGCCTTACAAACAAAAGAGAAGGGCAATAAGGCAGGCTTAGTCTTCATCCTCCAAATGTGCTGGCACTCCAGCGGTTTATTTGTTACACCTCTTCGCGAGGCATGAGGTCACTGCAAAAGCTATGAACAGGTAGTAGTTTGTGAAGCTCAGCAATTTCTGGTTTTGTTTCTGCTTATTGCCTTCCTTTATGACTTCTTTCTTCTAAATGAGCAACTGAGCATGCATGCTCATTAAACAGAAATATTTGCACTCATCGTCTTCCAGACAGCCCTAACTACAGTTCACTCTCAAGGCACTACAAAGCCTGAGCGAGCTATTCATCATGTTGTCACTGCTCTGCCTACATACTTGTCCTTACATGGACTAGGTTCTTCCTCCTCACCCAAGGATTACTCCATAACCTCGATGCCCTAATCAAGGGAAATTGCCCTGCACTTTAGATCAAGAGTTAGTCTGCTTTCTCTAGGGTTGCGGTTCCATCCCTTTCTCCCTCTCCTTTTCCCGCCCCTTTCCTTGTGCTGGCACTGCCTTCTGCTTGACCATTGCCCAAGCCAACTGCTTGATGAGCTGATGAAAAGCTAGCTCAACAGTGGGAGTGAGTAGTTTTCTGCTGGTTTTGTGATCAGCACAGAGGAGGCTGATGAGGCAGCCCATGGATTGGGGCCACTAAGCTTCAGTTCCCTGAAGCCTCAGCTGGGCAGCGTTGGTTGCTCATGCCAGGTGAGGTGCACAGGCCTTTGCTTCCCCTCGGCAGGTGTCCCTGCTCTGCCCTCTCTTCAAACCTCGCAGCTTTTGGAGCACCTCGGTTGTAGGACTGTTTTCTTTCACCAGGATTGAACAAGCATATTACTGTATTACTTCTGCCTGGTAGGTGTTCGAATCACAGCGCACTGAAAATGAGTTGGGTAAATCATCCAGCTTGAGACATCCTTATCAGAGAAAAGCCTGACCTGGATGATTAGATTTTGGCTGTGTTCCGGGCAACTGAAAAGAAGGTCTTAGATAGAAACCATGAGGCAACCCAAGCCTTAGATACAGCCACTGAGCTGTAGTAAACTCTTCCCTGGTGCACAGATGCAGATGAAAATAGGGGCTCAGGAGGAACTCGCCACCCAGGTCTTCTGTAGGAAGTTAGTTTATCCTTTATTGCTCAACTGTGAGGCAAGGTCTCGAATCAGCATTCTTCAGCGAGGAATCTGAGTTTGTGAACGGCCGGCAGCCGGCACCGTGTGGAGGAAGCAGCCCTGCTGTGTCCATGCCACCAACCAGCTCAATTCCCCCCTTAGTAGTACTTCCCATTCAGCGCAATCATCTGAGTCCTCCAGTATTTTGTACATATCTAGATAGATTGATATGTTTCACCATATGAAGGAATCAGTGCTCTTGTTTTTCTAGACTTTCTGCTATATGAAAGAAAAAACTTTTTCCTGAATTTCAGGGGGCTTAGTGTGGATGTACTCACCAAATGACTTGGAAATATAGGACTGGGGGCTTGACCAGAAAGTAAGCAACTGTGATTCAAAGTGATCACAATGCAAGAAGTTCTGGTAATTGCACAAAATTTTAGTTTTTCATAGATTTCTGTTTTCTAACTGCAGCATTTTAAAGTCTAATCAAACTCCATCAACACATGAGAACCCAAGGCTATCCTACTATTCTATCATGTTACTGGAGTTTAATAGGGCACTGGGCGTGAATGTGTACAGAGGTCTATATGCCTGCAAGAAGTTACAGAATTATGGCCTATAAAAAGATGTACTAGGTTTTCACTCTTCCCAGCATCATGAAAGTGATGGAGTAAGTTAGCTGGTAGTAAGACAGAATTTGCTTTGGTTCTGATAAGCTCCTCAGGGTTCATGGCAAACAGATCCATGTATCTGTGAGAAGTCCTACAGACTGCAGCAGCCCACAAACGGGAATCTGAGTGCAGGTTTGGCAGAATCAGATGGCACCATCCTAGTGACTAATAATGACACAGAAGCCAAAACGAATGCAACTTGTGACCTTTAAATGTGAACTTATTTTCACATCACAGATTTGTGAGAGTTGGAAGAACTTTATTTTTATTCACAAGTTCAATACTGTCATGTGAATCATTAAAAAAGCGACATATACAGAAGAATAGACCTGTGTTTTCAGTTGAGCCCACCTCATCACTATTGACATTCATGCATATCAAGTATCTTCTGCATTTTATACCCTAATTTTAAGTCATATCTCTAGGCTGTGAGCCATAGCTATTCCCTATGAAGAAATTCAAGTGGTGCCAAGCTTGTCAGCATTGTTCCTGGTCCAGAAGACAAGGCCATTGAAGAGTCACAGACAACTTTGCCTTAGGGCAAAATCACATCCAGTCAGGAGTTACACTTTGCCCTGCCTCTAGCCGTGTTACTACACTTTTATTTCACCTCTTGGCTGGACGAGCCATTGTGAACCCCTTTTTTCCTTCCTCTTTGAACCCCTCCCACCCATACTGGCAGTATGCAGAGAGAAGTGGGACTTCTCCTCCTGGCGCTTGTTAAAGGTCAAAAGAATTTGATTGAATTTGGCAGTAAAGAACAGCTATCCTCTTTTTATCCCCTTACAGAAAGATAATATTGTGACCTTCAAAACATTAACCGATCACTGTGAAATGAAATTTATCACAATGATTTCTCCTAAAAGCATGGAACCCCTTCATGGATTCTTGCTTCACCTGCCTACGTCCGGCCCTTGGGCGAGGGATGCACCAGCTATTGGTGGATAATAAAACTTATTTAGAAAGTAAATATTAATGTAATTAGGAGTATGAAGACAGTCATGATTTACTTACACGTGTGAAAATGGGACTTGGAGATTAAGCGAAGAAAGGATGATCAAAGTGGAATTTGAAATTTGCAAATATAATTGATACCAGCATGTTTTTGGAGAGTAATAATTCTTGCTTAAGTTTGTTGTCTTCACATTAGAAACTTACTGTATAAAATTTTCAAGTCCTCTTTTATTTCCAGTTTAGAACTAGAAAAAAGGATGCTATGATGATTTTGTTAGTAACAGTTACTTCTGTAACAGAAAATCTTTCCCTTCTAGAATATGAAAGAGGACTTCCTAGCTGCTTTCTAACTTGTAGAAAGAGACAAAAAACACAGAGTAATTCAGATTTGGGTTGATAGCTAGTTAGTTGGACTTTCATTATATTAAACATTACATCAGGGCACTAAAGCCTACTAAAACAACCCTACGGTTTATTAAAATCATTTCAAACGCAGCATAAGGGCAACATCATTATATCTGAAACATTGCCATACTGTAATATCCTGCAGAGAATTTACATAAAGATGCTGCATTCAGAATTTCCTATTTTCCTGTGTCTTTAACCATATATTTATGATTAAAATAAAGTGCACCACTCCCCAGTGCCTCCCTTTATGTCACAGGGTTTCTGGGAATTCATTTCTGTGTCATTCTTTCAAGCAGATTTTCAATTTCACTGTTTAGAAATTTGCTGTTGATGGATCTTATGAAACTGTTCTGTTTTGCTTTTGCCCTTTCTTTTTTAATAACCAAGTTTTTCATCATTACTCACCTTGGGTACTCCTCCAGAAGTCTTATGGAGATCAGTGGAACTATTCATAGCCAAGGTATAAATAAGCAGGATCAGATTTGACCTTCAGCCACCTCAAAAAATATTCTCCCATCTAATTATATAGACATAATCCTGCTCTAAATTCAAGAGCAAAAACAATTTAAAATCATCTCTGACAAACAGTGTCTACTGTTTGCAGCTGAAACTGAAACTTTTTTCTCCTGCTATAATACCATTATCCTCTATGTAGTTCTGTTATGGGAAAAATTTGATGCAAATAATGTTTGCTGAAGCAGTGTATTTTTTGGCACTTTGTTTCTGAATTGCTATGAATTGCATCCTACTGTTTTGACATCTTTCCAGACTGTAGATGCTGCTGTGTTTCTTGGGAGTCTGGGAAGTTACGTAGAAATGGAACGTGTTGCTGGTGATTCCCTTTATAAAAGCAAGTTGCTGAAGTAATTGCTTTAGTACTTTCTGGTCTGGCTTTGGCTCTGAAAATATTGTTTGAAAATTTGCTTGCTTGCTTTTTTCCATTTGAAATACCAAGTGGGAGGTAAACATAATTGCAGATTGCCTTTCTTTGGCTATTTAGTTATCAGTAATAATTAGTAATTGTCATAACATTTTCATCTTCAGGGCATTGCAGAAATGTAGCCCTACGTTCTGTGCTGATTTACACTTATGCCAACTTCATGGAAACATTGCTTAAATTGCTTATGGGAGCAAACCAGTTCTGTGTTTGGCCTGACACATCACTGATCAGTTCCAGCAGCTTTGAGTATAAGGTATCCCAACCTTCCTTCACACCTGCTGCAAGAAACTCTTAAATCAGAGAGAAAACTTAGAACCATAAAGGATGGAAGAAGGAAGATGCTCAAGGAAAAAGTTTCTCTCTATTACGAGATTTTTTTTTTCATAGCATATGAATCATATGTATCCTTTTAACACACTGAGAAAACAGTTTCTGTGAGATAGAGGAAGTTGCAGAAATTATTACTGCTTGTTGATATTCAATCTAAATCCCTAATTTAAACAGAAGTGCTGGGTGAAACTCATTCCAGATTTAATATGATATAATCTAATCAACTTCAAACTCCTGCTTGTGTCAAAGCTGGTCTGTTTAAGGAGTAAAATCTTCTGTGTCTGTGTGACACATCCAGAGTGACTGTAGAAAAAGATTTCCATTCTCAGTGAAATGGCAAGTAGGGACCTGACCACGTAGCCTGTTGCTGGTCAGCTGAGTGCTGAAGTATTTTCTTAGCACTTAGGAATACTATTAACAGTTAAAAGTACACCTATATGAGGCCTATGCTAAAATTCTTCAGTGAAGAAGGATGGACTCGAATTTAAATTCTGTTATGAGTTTTTGATTAGGGTTATAAATTAGCTAACTTCTGGATGTGCGGAAAACAGATAGTAACAAAAGGAAACAAAAAACAATAGAGTACAAATGGAGAAATCACAGCGAACACTTGTTAGCTGTGTTCTTCAGAGCGGATAGAAAAAAAATCCATCTATTTCAGGTCAAAGCCTGTGTTTTGATGGATAAGGCACACAAGTTCACAATGTGCTCATATTCATTGTGAGTACATCTTGTGATCACGAAAGAGAAAAGATTTGTAACTGTCCTAGTTTCGGCCGGGATAGAGTTAATTTTCTTCCTAGTAGCTGGTACAGTGCTGTGTTTTGGATTTAGTATGAGAATAACGTTGATAACACACTGATGTTTTAGTTGTTACAAAGTAGTGCTTACACTAAATCAAGGACTTTTCAGCTTCTCATGCTCTACTGACTGAGAAGGCTGGAGATGCACAAGAAGCTGGGAGGGGGCACAGCCAGGACAGCTGACCCAAACTGGCCAAAGGGATATTCCATACCATACAGCGTCATGCTCAGCATATAAGCTGGGGGGAGTTGGCCGGGGGGGCAGCGATTGCTGCTTGGGGACAGGCTGGGCATCGGTCAGCAGGTGGTGAGAGGTTGCATCACTTTATTATTACAAAATTATTAAACTGTTCTTATCTCAACCCATGAGTTTTCTTACTTTTGCTCTTCAGATCCTCTCCCCCATCCCACCAGGGGTGGGGGGTGAGTGAGTGGCTGTGTGGGGCTTAGTTGCTGACTGGGGCTAAACAATGAGAGTAACAAACCTTTGTATGAAGGCACAAGAACTGTAACAACTTGAAACTCAAAGCCTTTTTAAAATGGAAGAATTTAGGCAATCCAGGGAACAGAAGTGGAGTTTGTTCTCCAGAGAAAACATTTACCTCATTGCCTCTGTCCTCAAATTGCCAATACAAAGGAAGAAAAACTAGCGGGAAGCTAACAATAGTGAGAGTAGCCATGACAATCTTGTGGTAGAAGGTTTAAAACCAAAGGAAGTAATTGTTTTTTCTCAGTGCATGATTACATTGCAGATGTCCTTGCCTTGTGGAGGCCAAAAGTTAAAAAACAAGGTTAGACTAATGGAAATCAGAAAGTCCCAAAGCTGCTAATTCTTATAGAATCATAGAATAGAATCATTAAGGTTGGAAAAGACCTCTAGGATCATCAAGTCCGACCATCAACCGAACACCACCATGCCTCCTAAAACATGCCCTGAAGTGCTACATCTACACATTTTTTGAACTCCTCCAGGGATGGTGACTCCACCACCTCTCCGGGCAGCCTGTTCCAATGCCTGACCACTCTTTCAGTAAAGGAATTTTTCCTAATATCCAATCTAAACCTCCCCTGGCGCAGCTTGAGGCCATTTCCTCTCATCCTATCGCTTGTTACTTGGGAAGAGAGACCGACACCCACCTCACTACAATCTCCTCTCAGGTAGTTGTAGAGAGTGATAAGGTCTCCCTTCAGCCTCCTCTTCTCCAGGCTAAACAACCCCAGCTCCCTCAGCCCCTCCTCACAGGACTTGTTCTCCAGACCCTTCACCAGCTTCGTTGCCCTTCTCTGGACACGCTCCAGCACCTCAATGTCTTTCTATTAGTGAAGGGCCCGAGACTGAACACAGTGTTCGAGGTGCGGCCTCACCAGTGCCGAGTACAGGGGCACGATCACTTCCCTACTCCTGCTGCCCACACTGTTCCTGATACAAGCCAGGATGCTGTTGGCCTTCTTGGCCACCTGGGCACACTGCTGGCTCATGTTCAACCGGCTGTCCACCAGCACCCCCAGGTCCTTCTCCTCTGGGCAGTTTTCCAGCCACTCTTCCCCAGGCCTGTAGCGTTGCGTGGGGTTGTTGTGACCCAAGTGCAGGACCCGGCACTTGGCCTTGTTAAACCTCATACAATTAACCTTGGCCCATTGATCCAGCCTGTCCGGATCCCTTTGCAGAGCCTTCCTACCCTCGAGCAGATCAACACTCCCGCCCAATTTGGTGTCATCTGCAAACTTACTGAGAGTGCATTAAATAAGTTCTCAGACACTTGCAGCAGCATTTACCAGGAAAGAGCTCCTGTACGCTTGCTCTGTTTCTCAGTTGAATCCTCCTCAGGTCTGTGAAAGAAATGGTTTTATGAAGCAGCCCCTGAACCGCTGCAGTTACATATAAACATAAACTGAAATTTGGGTCATCTTATCTTAAAGCATTAATCTAAAAGCTGTGGCATTTCAGATGAAAATGACATCTTATTTGTCCCTTTTGTGGGACACAGATTTTGCGGTGCTGTCAGAGTAGGAGGTGACTGAAGAAAGGGGCTGCAAAAGTCTCCCAGATTCTAGACTAACTCATCCTCTAGTACAAATTAGACCCACATAAAGGCTAGCAACTGTCCAAGGCTTTATTTTTCAAGATTTTGAATAACAAGCCATAGGTGCTCTCTTGCTTCTCAATTATCAGCTGGAAGGATCATAAAACTTACATTGACATGATCCAGCTAGCTGAAAGGAAAGAAGAAATTAAGTAGTCTGGATTTTAGGAAGTAGTGTAATCTACACTGGATTTAAGCAAAGAAATGTAGAGATAGCAGTTAGAGATTATAGAATTGAAAAGGTTTTGCAAAAACTGCATAACTTGATCAAAAGTTAGATGAGGGTAGATGTTTGGCCTTAAACTATCTTAAACTATTTGGCAGCAGTGGTAACTTATTATTCCGGTCGTTGTAGCTCCCTCCCATCTGGTCTTCTATTTCTGAGAGATTTTTCTGTTCAGCTCTTTTATTAGATCTCCCTGGCAAGGCAGGTGGCTGCTTGTGCCCCATTTGTTTCATGCTGGAAATAAAATCGAATCACAAGAGGCTACAGAAATAAGTGGTTCATATTTTCACCCTGCTAAAATAAACATTAACTCTGAGCCCTCAAATGTTTTCAGGAGATCTGACCCAGAATTTATCAGGCACTTGAAACAAACTGTTAAGTATTAACTAGTAAATGGAGGCTGATTTGGTCACATTCTGAGATCAGCCATTGCCGAGGAATGAGATAATTCATGACCTTGACAAACTGGGTTTCTGATTGCAGCAAAAAAAAAAAAAAATTAGCCTCTTCTAAGAGAGGAGTAGATTAGCATCTACTGTTTGTGCATATTAATTGCATTAATATAATATGATAACAAATGTAGCAGTGAAAGTAACTGTTCACCAGGGTGTACTCAGGGGCTAACAGTCCAGCCTCCAGTTTTGACATCGTTTATCTGAATTAGCAGATTTGTATTCTAGCCTTATTTACAGTCCACTTTTTTGCAGAAAACAAACCCAAAAAACTGGCCGTGTGTGGGCTCTTAGGACCTCAGTCCACCATGGGAAACATCCTGTGAGAAGCAACTCATCATGAAACTGGTGGGAGTGAAAACTGTTGTTTCCACAGCACCAAGGACCTTTGCACCTGTACCATAGGTGCAAAGTAGGAACCCTGCTGGTAGCTTCGTGAATCAGTCTGCCTAAGCTCATCACCTCCATCCTCTACAACTGCATCTGAACTGAGCTGTGGATACATGGTGTACCTTGTCCTGAAAGCAGCCTGTTGCTTTCTTTTGGCCTGTGAGCCACATTTCTTCCTCATAGTTCCCACACTGAATGGTCTGGGCATCAGCTACACAGTCAATGAAGAGAGGTGTTTTTGAAGGCCTCCTGTAGGAGACCCTGTCAGCCAATGTAGGTGTCACCGGGCTGAATTATTTCTCATTTATTAACAATGAGGTTCATCTACTATTGTGTCACCCCTTCAGTTAAACCCAGATAAGATTCTCTGAATTTCTGCTTTGTCTTTTCTGGATATGGGTAAATGAAAGAACTTGAAGCAGGAGGGATAACATGCCAGAAGAAAAGGTGAGCAAGTAGAGAGGGTGGATGTCTGGGCTCCCTCTGTGGTCAATGGAGAGAAATGGGAACCTCACCACAGCAATTTATTCCACCTCACAAACGGAGTGAGGTGAAACAACCTGCTTAGACAAGGCATAGTAAGATGGCCAGTGTTAGAGAAATGAATCCTACACATTGTACCATGTGGAGAGTTACCTCGTTCGTCTCCCTTCTTTAACTGACCTTTTGTCTTCTTTTATTTTACATATCAAACCATGTCACATCTAACACGGAAACTTGAGACAAACCTCTATTAGCTTTTTGTCATGAAGAACTGTAGTAGTCATTTCTGGCATGTTTTCCACTCATTAGCTATATCTTTGATCCATAACAATGCTTTGGCTGTCACAGTCTGATACCTAATCAAGCAGCCTCACCTTGGAAAATCTCCCTCTTTGATTACAGTTCTTTACATATGTTCCTAAGCAGGGAAACAAAGCTAGCACAGTTTACCCAGACTTTCAGAAGGCTTCAACAAGTCTGGCTATGGGAGGTTATCAAAAATACTGAATAATCGTGGGCCAAGTGTGGCAAACATAATGGGGGTTTTGTTAATATCTGTTGTGCATTTTTTCCTTTGAGACTCCGTGTTTCCCTTTGTAACTTCCAGAGGTTTTTGTTTAAAAATACACAATAAGATATTAATTATTCAGAATGAATTAAAAATTTGCACGATACCATAGTTTCATGGCTGAATGCTCAAGGTCATCTCCTTGACATCTTTTCCAGTAAGTAACATGAAGAAAAAATCCTTTCCATTTGATCCAAGTTACGTCAGAGAGAGGAGAGCTGAATCAATGTATCTTTACCCCTTACTACCGCTAATGCAGCAGGAGCCTGTGGGTGGGAATTATGATAGTCTGAACCACCTGGAGCTGTAGTCGTGAATTTGTCTGCAATGTAGGCATACCCGTAGAGGCGTTTCTATTTTGGCTAAGAAAGTGAGGATTTTAATGTGTTGCATCAACTTCTTCTCTCTGACTAAGAACATTTTTCATCGGAAGATGAAAACAGGAGCTCTCCGCTCACATGTGCCATCCTTCTTAGATGCTTTACAATTCACAGGATTTTGTCCAAAATCATGGGAGCCCAGTGATTGTGGTCCTCGCTTCCTCTGTGATTATGTGAAATTACATCCTCCCAACCATGGAATAGTTCAGAAGATATTTCAAATTCTGCAGTCCTACGGGATTTGTAGTGGTTATCCTGAGAAGATATCCTTTGGAAGATAGATATCCTTTTGGAAGACATCCTGGAAAAATCTACAACCGAAGCAGTAGGCAAGTGAGTAATCTCATACTACAGTATGTGGGGGTTTTGTGGAGTTGTGTTATTGTGTCTTGAAACACGAACAACTCCAATCACAAAAGGACAGTCAGGATGTGACCATCTTACGGGGCATGAGGGCATCACTGTTGCCCAGTCAGGATGCTTAAACATTTGTGTCCTGATTTCATGCTTGAAACACCATACCTGTCCTTTCGCTGTCCTTTTTTTTTGAACTGAAATGTTCACACAGGAGGGAGTAGGTGCAGTCTTGGGCAGCTGCAAACTTAGGCAGGTGCCTTTATCTGGACAAGTAGGAAAATCAAGACTGCAGACTTATATACAGTGTATGTGCCCCAGGAGTATTTCACACAATGCGAAATACTGGCACAACCTGAACTGACGGAATTCTTTCTGAAACAAGCTCTTGCACAGGAAAAAAAAGTGATTACCATTTACCTTAGACATAATTTTTAAAAAATCACCTCTGTCAAACGTGCAGTATGCGTTATTAATATTTACATTACAAAGTAGGATAAAACATGCTGGATGTTCTATGAATGGTTGGGATATGCATGGTCCCAGACAAGTTTGAAAAACAGAAGATGATATAAAATTCGTGTAGTGCACAAACCGAGGGGAGAAGGAAGATCTGGGGGGGTGCCGGGGTTTCACTCCGGGGCTTTGCAGGGCACCGGCGCCGGCAGGTGGCAGCACCGGTCCCGCCGGGCCCAGGCCCGGCCCTGGGCCCAGGCCCAGGCCCAAGCCTCGGCCCAGGCCCAGGCCCAGGCCCAGGCCCAGGCCCAGGCCCCGGCGGGCCGTGTGCTTGGACTGTTGAACTAATAGGAAAGTGAATGAGGAGAAATGAGACGGACCACCCCAGCTGCAAATGTCCAGGTTCAGATCTTTCTTCTGAAAACGAGGCGGCTGCCAGCTAAAGTCATACAGCCAAGGGAAATGAGCGTGCCCTGAGCCAAGGAGCAAGGCGGGCATCACTACAGGCACAAGGGTCAAAGCATACACTTCCCATGGAACTTAAGTGGCCGTGGAAATCATAACTCATGGTGTTGTAAATAACTAAAGGGTTAAACTTGCAGCTTGAGCCATTATTAACCTAAACCCACATCCTGAGAAAAGAAACATCTCAGTGAGCCAACCTGTGAAAGGAATTCAAGGTTCACGAGCTGAGAAACTTCAAGGACCCATAGCAGAAAGAAACATTCTCCCACAAGGAAGACAGAGGGATGCCACGACCATGAAACAATGAAACCAATGAGAGTCACAGTAACTGGGGGAAAGGGAATTCCGTCAGGGGGAGATTGCGACCATTGACTCAATTGAGGGACGAAAGGACTACCCACCCACCCCCTTTTGAGTATGCGCAGTGAATTAAAATCACACTGTAGCTTTAAATTTAAGCGGAGAAGACACAGACCAATGGCAGAAGGGGATGCTCAGTGAGGTCAATGATTATGTATTAGATAGGTGTGGTGTGTTAACTTTCACGTATAAATGTCCAAAAGGAATTATAGTAGGTGTGTATGCTAGGCAGAAAGATCCCCCATGCACCTGGAGCCAAATAAAGTAATGCCTGCTCTTTAACATGCCCGGTGTTAAGGAGTTTTTTTCCCAGTTTTCAGTGACAATGGAAAACCTGTTTCTAGCATTTTAAGTTGCAACCCTGTTACATTCAAACAGTCTGTTGCAATGCTAAAGGTAGCAGTACCTTTGGCAGAGCTACCATCACTGCGTGGCAGATGCCAGCCCCCATGGACCTGCTGAGCCTTCAGAGCGGGCTCCCTCTGCGTGGCTTTGTAGGGGTGCCAGCCCCACCTCGTGAGGAAGGGTATCGGGGACAAATTCTGGTAAATACTGACATGTGGTTATTGCTGTTCCTCAGCAGCCAATAAATAAATTAGCTTCAAAGAGTCGGTGGAAGCCCCTTGGCTCCGAGGGCCCAGGAAACTGTCTGTTTAAGTATTTCCTCACTACTCTTTGCTCTCTGACTGCTTAACCTGAAAGCCCAAATACATAACAGTCATGCAGCTGCAATAAGAGAGCGTTTCTTCAGTGATGGATTAACAATCTTACCTTCTGAAGAAGCTGGCAAACGAAGGAACTGATGATCAGGCTCAGCAGTTGCCTTTTCAACAGCCTTGCTCCTGGAGAGGGAGACCTAGAGCTGCCCTGAGAGGCTGTATCGGGGACTCCCACTGCTGCAGCTGCTCAGAGGGTCTCACACCGGGGTGGGGGGGTGTGGGGGGAATGGCCCTGGCTGGCGGTGGCCCTGGTGCAGTTCAGTGCTGTTCTCGGTGGTGCTGACCCGGGGAGCAGGGACTGCATGTCTTTCCTTGAACACATACCCTGTGTGCCAGTGGAGGACTATGGCACTCTTAATCCCCCTCCCTCTACTTCAGGGAAAAACAGCATCATGAAACTGCAGTAACAATGTCGCAAGTAAGGACCAGCATTTATCCTGTTTGGATACAGCTCTGCTACCACTGCTCTGAATATGAATGATCCTATCCACAAATTAAACTGAAAGCTTTTCACAGCAAGAAATACTTGACAAAGACTAATGAGTCAAACAGCAGAGATTACCCAGGTTGCTTACTCTCTGGAAAAGCTCCACTGATAAGAGCTGTGAAGGTACTGTGGTGGAGATGGAGCGTCTCTTCCCCTGAATCATCACAGCACGAGTCCAAAAATCATTTGTTTTGCAGTCACGCTGCACTGAGATGCTGACATACTTGGAATATTGCTGTTCCTGTTCCCTGTCACAGGCCATAGTCTGCCACTGCAGTAATCAAGAATGACCCTGAACCTAGGAAAGAAATGGTTTAGGGGCCACTGCTGAATTGAAAGAGACAAAAGAGGGTATACTATTTTTTAGACAATTGATAAAATGGTCATTTGATACATTATTTCCCAGAATAATCTGGTACCATTAGTCAGAAAAGTACCATTAAGTCAGCAATACGAATGAACGGCCAGGTGGAAATGAATTCCCGTGATCTCTGAACTGGAGAAACATTGGTAGGGGGCAACAGTCAGCTGATGGTAAAGTATTAGTCACAAACCCAACCTCCATGCAGTGTGTGCTGAGCACCCAGAGCCCGTGGCCAAAACCCCATGGCTGTCATGACAGTCCAGAGGCTGCCGCAACCTGGGGATTCACCGACTAGCGTGAGACCCCTCTTTGTGCCAGTTGGAAATGGATGCCACAGGAAGAGTGCAAGATGTCTCGGGCTTCAGGCTGGATCCGAACAGCCACCTCCATGCTATGGCACTGAAATGAGGCGGCTTGCCTTCTTCAGTCACCTTTTTTTCTGCTCTGCTTTTACAGTAAATTCTCTGTCATGGAGTACTCTTCCCAAGGATACTTTACACAAAAAAGCAATAAAAATGCCATTGTATTCTGAAAATGTTTGCATGTCAGATGTTGTTAAGATCACGCTCACTTTACTGGAAAATTTGTTTGCTATTTGTTTCTGATGAGCATAGAGACTGACAGCATCCCTTAAAGACATGAAAACAAATAACTTCCTTTAAAGTGCAGTTCATATTCCTTGCTTCTGCCCTCGTAGACGTGCTGGCAGAGCATATCCTTCTGCTCCCTCCTGTGCAGGCATGTACCTTGGTGAAGCCTGTTTTGAACAAAACCCATGTCAAGTGTCCCGTTGTTGCCTGCTGGATAATTTTCAGGTTGTGTTACCACCTCGATCTGCTGGGGCTGCTGCTGAGGGTATTTTTTTCCTCATGTGCTTAAATACATATGAAAAACTCTGCTGTTCCTCATCAACAGCAGCTGATGGTCTTGGTGCAGGGGCTCTGTGTGCAGGCTGCCAGTGCCCCCCATCCTGGGGCTGTCTGGAATTCCCTGGAGGACAGCACAGAGGAAAACGGACATGGACCTCTGTCAGTCCCTCTTCTCCAGTCTGCTCTTTTCCCCTGGCACCGGTAAACCACTGAAGGGCAGCATGGCTGGTGCAGAGCACAGCTCTGCTGGCTTTGCATGCTTAACGCTAATGAAAAGCCCCTTTCTGTGGAGAAAATTCTCTGCTGGCTGTCTCCAGACGTGCTGCAGCCCTCTGCTAGTGCCTGAGCTGTGCAAAGTGGTTGGAGCAGAACAGAAAATCCGTTTGGAGCAGCACGTGTCCTGAAGCTTGCACAACTGTGTCCTGGTAGACCGGTACTGCCTCAGCCGCAGGAATCACAGGGGCCTTCACCTTGCAGGAGTTACCTGAGGGTGTTTCTGTGGCTTTGGGAAGAGGAATTCACCCCTCTGTACTGTGGACAGCCTGCAAGAATGAGCAGGTATACTGGATTAGGCTGCTGGGAGTGAAAGTCATCAAGTCAGCTTCCAAGTTTTTCATCTCCATTTTCCCCACTTTCCAAGTCATGATGCAATGTCAGTATATCTATAGTAAAAAAAAGTCTATATATTTATGTTTCCTCACCTACCTCAGAAATCACCTTCTGACTGGACTAAGTACTCTGGCAGCATGAAAAAATACAGCCATATTTATGTTAAGAGAGAATACAAACAATTCTGAGTTACCTGTGGTCCAAATATCCTAGTGTCTTAACCCAAATCTGGGTACGCACCTTGCATAGCAAAGGTTAAAGAAAGAGCAGTTGTGGGGGGCAAAAACAAGCCGAGGATTTCCTTTGATGCAAACTGTGGTACTGAGAGTTTTAGGTGGTTTGGGGTTTTTTTCCCCCATTTTTAATTACGTTTAATGATAATATGTGGATTCTTGAATGTATTTCAGTGGTTGCTCGCAGTCAGTAAAAAGCTCTGTGGAGCAGCTTCCTTCTGCTAGCCCTTGGCACAGGAGTAGTGCTTCCAGTGTTTGACACCATTTGCAGTATTGTAAATGTTAATACAACCCGAATAGTTTCAATGCAACAACAACTCTTGTACACCAGTGGAAATTATTAGTCAAGTCTTCTGAAAGTTAAATAACTTTTATATGGGGCATTTCGAAGCCTGTAGAGTTACATCTATATGAGAATAAAAAGTTTATTCTGAAGTATGGGTGAAATGAAATTTTGCATGAGCTTTTGGGAAAGTAAAAAAAAAAAAATCTACTTTTATCCATATTGAAGAGGGATAATTGAACTTTTTCAGCCAGGAGGCAGGCTGAGTCTTTTAGCAGTGTTATATATATTAACACAATAATATTCCATTGGTTTAAATTTTGTTTACCAATTAAATGCACACAGTACAATTGCACACAGTGCAATCACAAAAATACAGACCATTAGGAGTAACTGTTTTTACTTGGATACCTAAAACTAGATCCCTAAATCAAATGGTCTTGGTAGGGCCAATGAGATGGTTGGCACCTGCAATTACTAGTTGCTGAGACTCTATTAAAGTGCGTCCCATCAGGGCAAGCCTGTAGCTTCAGGGCAGTAAGAGACTCTGGCTAGTTATTCATTTCTAGGTTTGCTCTCTTCCTAGACCAAAACTATGTTCATTAAAGAGCAGAAATGATGACCTTCAAAGTTATTTTCCTTTCAAACTGTAGAGCAAAAATTCAGAGGGAAAAAAGTGAGTGTGCATGTGTTTTCTCTAACAAGGGAGTTCTGATCCAGAGTAGATACTGTCTTTTTATATAATTATGAGTGGGGGCTATAAAAGAAAAAATTACCCCATATAAAGCATGTACGTTACTCAAACCTTGTGCAATCTGAGCCACGGAAGGAGTAACGGAAAGCAGCAGCAGGGCAAATGCATTGTAATTCATACTGATTAAAGAAACTGTTCCATGTCTCTTCAGCCAAATCATACATGCCAGTTTCTGAAGGCAAAATGAAGTAATGATACTGTAACGAACATATTTAATTTGTTTTTCTTTTCTCCTATAGTTTCTGATCTTTCAAACGGCTTGCTAAATCCCCCAAAGCTATGTATATAACGAATTTTTGATAGTTGAGGTTATGGACTTGTTCATGCATCTGAGCCGGGTTCCAGAACGTCTCTATTAATTTTCACAGGAGCAGTCCTCTGCAGCCTTTCTTGCTCTGCTGAGCACTCCTAATTTGGATTCATTCGGTTGGCATTTTGAGCTGAAGACATTTTAATAAAAGGGTTGTTGCAAAGTCTTCATTAGCTCATTGGGAATATGCCATCCTGGCCAAAACCTTAGAGGCAACTTTCTTCTTTGTTATTATTCATATTCCTTCACTATTCCATCCCTCAGTTCATGCCTCCGATAAAGAGGATAATAAAGCCCTAATCTTCAAGAACTTATTTGACAACCTAAGAGGCACTGGAAACAGGCAAATGACAATCATACTCCATAGATTTCACTTGCACGCATTTCACTGGCTTTAATGGGCGTGTTAGTGATGCTGAATGCGGTTCTGGAGCAGATTACTTGGTTAGCCATCCCCCCCTCGGCTACAGAAACAATTCTCCTCCAGAAAGCCGCTGTGTTTCCAAGGGCTGAAGAACAGGACTGTGCCAAAAAAAAAAAAAACAGATAAGACTAAGACCCTGTCTTTAACAGGACTCAAATGAGGTTAAGAAAGTGTTGAACCGAGTTAGACTCATTGCTCTCATCCGTGTAAGCAAGGAAATATCTCTACTACAAGCTGGCCCCCGCTGAGACCTTCTCCACTCAATATCAGTAGCCAGTTTGGAGGCAGAGAGCAGGTAAATGAAACTGCCTCCACAGGGTGTGGAAAGATTACCGGTGACAGACCCTGTGGCTACCATCGTGTGACACCTTCACGGTGTCACAAGGCACAGAAGGCAGCAAAAAACAACCCTGTGTTTTTTCCACACTGCAGGAGTTCTCCCCCTCACCCCACCCATCCAAAAATGTGATACTGTGTTGTCTGTGTTTCTCTGGTCAAACATGCTTCTTCACCAAACCATTTAAGGAGTGTATTCTGGAAAACCTGAAGAATTTCTTCCATACTACCTCAGCTTTCCAAGGAATGAAGAACAGATTTTTTTCCTGGCTCACTTAATTGCATCCGGACGCTTCCTAGAAAGTGTAAAAAGAAGTGTCTGTGTCCCCAGTCAACCTCACAGGACCAGCTGGTCAGTGCAACTGTTCAGTGAATAAGATTGCCTGCGTGGTTCTGCCGAGCTCCTGTTACCACCAGCCCCTAGAAAATAACTCGGTGGCAAACCTATGCAAAAGTCCAGAGAAAGTTTTAAATCTGGACTGAGATTTTTACCGTGTTCTTACACAGTGTTACCTTATGGGTTGCTTTCTTCTCCCTCTGTGGCAGTATTGCCGTACTTCATGTTTTGCGTGCTGGGGTCGGGCATTAGGGTTTCTATTTTGTATGCCACTGGCCAAATGTTCAAGCCAACATACGATGGCACGCTCACAGCTTTTTTCAAGGCTCTTATATGTCAAGAGGTATAAAGCATGAACAACTGCGACCAGCTGCACTCCCATCCTACTCCATGGACACCAAAAAATGCAGAACCTGAAACTTAGCAAATTGATGTATTCCAGGGATTTGGATGAAGAAACTGAATCCTTCTTCACTCTATGAGATACTTGATACTTGAATAAAATAATACTGTAGGAAGGTTTTGCAGCATAGCTGGGTGAAATGAAGTTTGAGAAAAATAAGTACTAATGTCTAACTTGAAATAATTTTTCCAGATCTGTAACATTTTGCTAATTAATTATACACACATTTTATGATAATTGGCTAATTCTCTTTTTAACTCTGGCTGATGATAGTACCCAAAAAAATTTCCATATACTGGTCACTCAAACAATTCAGATTTAACCTCATTTCAGAGGTTCATATTATTATCCTTTGCTTCCTTTCTCTTGCAGGTTTTGAGTAATGATAGAACAGCTCCTACAGCCCTGTGGTTTTCAAGTTTCTTTTACAGCCTGTTGTGTGAAAGTTCGGCCAGTAAATTATTTGCTGGTTTTCCTTTCCTTTATTAATTTGCTACAAAACAAAGACATAAAATTACTCAGAATCTATCCTCATGAAAGCTGATAATTTGCTCTTAAATTGTAAGCATCTCAGTATTTTGTCATTCTCAATGTGTTTGCTAATTACTGTTCTTAGTAATGAGACTAAGATCACTGGTTGGTATTTCTTTGGAATTTCTTTAGCATGAGTTCAGTGTTGGCAGTATTTCTGTTCTTCAGGATAACGCAAAAATAAAATATCTATAACTTAACTGGTATTCCTAGGGCTAGAGTTAGAGTCAGGGTTAGGGTTTCATCTCAGAATGGCATAATGAGATGATCACTTGTAGATATTTATTAACAAGTCAGCTGTTCCATTCTTTATCACTCCTGGAGAAGAGCCATCCAGTCCTGATGGCCACTGTAAATGTCTATCATCTCAAGTCCTTCTGTCACTTATTCGTATGCTGTCATAGTTCTGTTCTACTTTTGTCACCTGTGAAGAGGAATGTCCAAGTTCAGCGAGCATTGAATTATTGCCACCAACCTGTGGGAGCCTGAAAGTCATCCACAGCAGTCGGAGGTAGTACCCTATGTTCTCTTTAAGTATAGTGGAAGGAAACAGAGGAATTGTTTCTCTTAGTTGCCTAACTTTTCACAGGCATTCATTTTAGGGTGATACACACCATCTTTGACGGCACACGTCCCTGGTCATTTATTATAAAAGGAGCCTACCATGACAATCTGAGGCTAAATACTTTACCTTCAGCACATAAAGCAAATGAGTTCTACCCTTGCCTTTCAACCTTCATAAGGAGTGCACCTGCCAAGAGGTTTTGGACATGTACACAAACAATTACACTATAGCCTTGTCACAGCCAGTGGCATAAGCTAAAATCGGATTCTGTCTACAACCCAAAATGGAGATTGGTGTGTCCACATTTCCTCACAAGGCATTTGTGTACAAGGGACCTGACAAAGGCACTACAGTCACCAAAAAAATTTCCAGTCCATCCACACACCCCCAGAAGAGTACCAGCATAATCAAGCACATACTTTAAGTGTTCCAGTTCAGAGTTTATTGTAGCTAAAAAGCAGATGAAGTGGGTTTGCTTCCCTGACCTATGGACTACTGTAGCCCAGCCAAAAGAAGAAATTCTGTTCTCCCTGGCAAAGGGAGGGAGCAGGCAGCTGTTGAAATGCTTGTAGACTAAATCACCACAGCTATTTGGTCCAGTGCAGGTGAGTCAGAGACCTAAAAAGACCAACACTTCTTGGCACAATTCACAAATTCTGCTTGAAGAGAGAGTAAGTGATCCAGTGAACATAGTTCAGCAAGGGGTAAAAATGCAGAATCCCAACAAAGAAGAGCAAAAATATACCTTGTAGAAATCTTTGAAATCCTAAATAATAATTCCCCCTTTTTCTTAAAAATCAGCAAATCGTCTCATATCTTGACAAAGTAGGCAAAAAGTATTATTT
The DNA here is from genome assembly GCA_031468815.1 of Morus bassanus. Classification (NCBI taxonomy): domain Eukaryota; kingdom Metazoa; phylum Chordata; class Aves; order Suliformes; family Sulidae; genus Morus; species Morus bassanus. Next base: position 66,601,506 of record CM062568.1, read on the forward strand.
CTATAGCAATAGTACTTACAGGCTCTGGGCAAGACCCAAAGCCCTGGCTGTGCTGGACACTGGATAGCACCTAGTACCTATCCCAGTAAGCTCCCCTCACCCTCACTTCAATCCAGAACATGTGTAGATGCATTCATGAAACACTATCTGTAGCTAGTAAGCATGACCGAGAGATTAAAGTGATGTGCCAGCAAACACAGTTACAGGAATTTTGGATGAGGGCATGCTATTGACAACATCTATACCCAGCTGCCCAGGAAGGCATGCTCCTGTCCCTGGAGAACTTACGTTCCCAACTTTAGGTCTGCAAGTTCTTAGCCTTGTGCTTAACTCTGAGCACATCAACACCTTCCCACACCACCCTGGACATCAGTTTGCACACTTGAGGTTATACAGGTGCATATGTCTGTGCAGGTCCTGTCCTGAGAAAGCGCCTAAAGTGAAATGGAAAGAGGCAATGAAATGCATCCGCTCTTACTTTTGTGTTGACGGTAAATAAAGTTCCCATGTCCCCATCTGTCCCTTTAACATAAAGGATGTTTTTAGCAAACTGTAGGAGCACATTCACACCAGCACGGAATGACGTGCCTGTGTTGTGTGTTGGAAAGAAAGCATTTTACAGAATTAGAAAGCCACCATCTGTACGTGCACATATTCGGTACTTGCAAACCATCTTGTGGTATTTTGCTGAAAGGTCTCAGCGACACAGGGAGCATTCTGAGTGCAGGTTACAGCCCTGGAAAGGTTTATCCTCATGGGATGCTCGCCCAGCTACAATCAGAGACCCAGAAGCTCTTTAAATTTCCTTATTGCGAGTGGATTCCAACGCTGCTGTTTTAATTCATCTCTCAGGCACACTCACTAGTCACAAGCTTTACCTGTTTCCTCTTTAAAGAAATGAGACCTGATAGTTCAGCTGCTGCAGGACCAGAGACTCTTCACCCCTACGCAGATTCTCTAGCAGCCCCTTGCCCATAGCTCCAAGCTTGTGAGCATTTGGGTGTTTCATTTTCTCACTTCTGCCACCTGTGGCAAGGGAGACAAAGAGTCACACCCACTTGCAGCCTCTCCAAAAATAATTTCTTTTTGTTTTAACTAAAGGAAATATTGGAAGAACTGTGTAAAAGCTAAAAACCAAGTGCTATCCTTCCAATTCAATCTCTTATTTTCGGATGGTGTGGCACACATTCAAGGCTGGATAAAGAAGGAATGAGGAGATGCTCTATGATGAATAAAGACACTAAATCAGTTCACAAACACAAAAACGGGACCGTTTTCAAAAAAGTCAGGTGCACAGTGAGTGAAAGCTGTTCCAAGCCTCATGCTTATACAGCAGCTAGCAGATGTTGTAAATCCATGTCTGAGCAACCAGCTGTCTTCTCATTGGTATTAAGTATTCAGCTGACATTAAAGGGACAGGCAGAATTAAAACTGAGAGCTCAGAAATCTAAGCAGCTTTTTTGAAGTTTGCTATGTCTATGAATTATTGTGCACGCCTCTTTTTTTCTCAGAGGTATTAATGAACATTTTAAAAATGGGAAGAATTGTGAGAAAAGCAGCCATGGACACATAAACAGCTCAATAATAACGTAACAATAATCTCAAACAATAAATGTGGAAAACACATATGAAAACAACATCATAAAATTTCAAGATACTTGTATAAAAAATACAGGAAAGAGAGAGAAGTGGCTGCCAAAGGCCTTTGAATACAGTCCTATTAACCTCTTCCCTTTCCTGGATTTTGTGACCTGCTTTGTAAAGTAGTTGCAGATTCGCATGCCATGTCTGACAGCTCAAAAAAATCACACACACCACTCTTACATAACAAACATAAAGAGAGATTATTTAGTATAATGTCATAGATCAAAGAGCATCGGGGTCCAGATACCCACGCCAACTCCACCCTGACTGCATACTAGGGAGAAAGCCAGATATTTGTGCTCCTTTTCCTTCCCTGAGGCTCTTTTCCACCTGAGGAAGACCTACATACATGAGAAAGGAGAAGGCAGTGATGCACTTCAGCAGGTCCCCCGATGTGGGCAATCAGTGGCTATTAATACAGGACTTACCTTTGAGTGCACCTGAACCACAGTTTTGATGTCAAGGTCAAGAAAAAATTGAAACCCTACCTTAAAGGACTTACAATATCTTTGCAAATATAACTACATACTTATTTTTAAGGAATGAAATGAACCACGCTCTCAATTTATTCATCCAGAACTGAATCACTAGATTGACTTTTAGATTAGTAGGCTAACTTTTAAATTACAAGAGTTAGGTGAAAAGAATTTCACTGTAAGTGATGTTTGGTTCAAAACTTCTGTTATATTAAGGGGGAAAAAAGGCTGAGACAAGGTGAGCAGCTCTGAAAGCAGAGATGTTCCAGGGATAACGGGTTGTAGTGCAAGAGGTGCCCAGTGATTGGAGGGAAAACTCAACAAATTTAAGAGACACTTTTGTGTCCTGCAAATAATCTAATGTGGACTGTGCGTGATTTGGATTTATTTGGATACCAGTATCTTAGTCAGATGTCATAGTTTTAATCTAGCCAGTTAAATACAGCTAAGAAATTTGTAATTCTAATACAGGTAAGTTTCTGGTGCTGAGTCCCACATGCTATATATGTCCTTCATTCTTCCATCTGTCCTGGTAACAAAACCAGAGCATCTGAACTCATACCCTGCTTTTGGTCAATAGGTGTATTTAGGGAAAATAATGTACCAACCGTTACTTCTCGGTGCAAAGTTTCCAAAACATTTGCCAGTGCAAATGCCTAACCCTACTTGCGAGACTACTCCTTTGTATTTACCTTATCTCGCAATCTTTGAAATCACCTGTGGAGTCCCAGAGATGCTCAGAGCATGGGCAGAAAGCTAGAAATTTAGAGGGTTCCTCTCTTTCTTCCCATAGTCAGCAGCTTAGGGACTTGCTGAGCTAAAGGTTGCATCCTTACCACCATATGTAACAGCTTCTGCCCTCCATTCGTTTCTTTTATTTCCTCTCCATTGGTTTGTCTTTGAACTCCACATTTATTCTCTGCTCTTTTTTCTCTCTCATCAAATATATCCCTGTCTTCATTTTCAAGGGCCTTCCTAGCGTGTTTGCACTGTGGTGTTATCCCTCATTCTCTATCAGGTGCTGATTCCAGCCACCAGCTGGCCATCTGTTGCATTTCTCGATGCATCCCTTTGGTGCTTCCTCCCATGCCACCATCACATGTGGGAGAAGAATGCCATAAAGGTTTATGCAGTGAACGCACTGTGCTTTTCAAAGCTTTCCAACAAAACTCTTGAAACTCTTATGCTGCAGGTGTGCTGGAAGTACTGTCACCCCCATGCTGACCAATAATGACTTCTTGATTCTCTGCATTTTCCTGTCAGCTTGAGTGTATCCACCCGAGTGTTGTCTCCTATACTTGGATTGTAAAGTTTTCTGGGACCCTGTCCTTTTTACAAACTTTACACAATTCCTAGTGCAAAAGGGTCTTGATCAGTGAGCAGTGCCTTTAAGCGTGACAGGAATTACAGACGAGGATTCTGACAAAAAAATAGCAGTTCTCACTCTTCCGATATTTTGCCCGTGTTTGACAAGCTTTTTGGTGTGTGAGTAGTCAGGAAGGATCACTTTCTCAGAAGAGCAGGCAAAAATCTCCTGCAAGATTTAAGCATAGTTTGGGTGCAAGGAACTCAAAGACAAGTTTCAATCTGAAGGTGATCCCCGGGTTATAAATCTGATTGACAAGCAGAAGAATCGTGCTGTCAATAATGATTACAAAGGGTGTAGGAGAGAGGAAATCTTTTGTTGGTTAGACAGCAGAGTTCAGTGATATATATGGGTTACCAGAAAGGAATCACTTCTCTTTCAAGCTCTCTTGCTTAAAAGTGAGAAAAGGAAGAAGATTCATAGCACTGCAACTCGCTGGGCTGCCCCATGCTTGCATGAACAGTAGGCTGTACACTGGTCACTTTGCCCATCTGGGGAATGTAAGAGGCTCAGAAGTCCAGAAAATTAATCTTCTGGAGGGATCTAATAATAACTAATGTAAAGGTGTGCTGTTATGTACTGAAGGTGGTCCCGCAGTCCCTAAAACCCAGCACTGACAGCTACTGTTTTTGTGGAGAAACGTTTCTGTGGCATGCTGCCAAGGGACAGTCAGAGTCTTTCAGAGGCAGATTTTTGCCCACAACAGATGGAAGTAACAGCCTGTAGTTGCAAACAGAAGCCTAACAAAAGCAAGAAAGGACACGACTGTGTAGAAACAGTGGCACAGGCAAAGCTGATGATGCTTTTAAGGCAGATGTGTACCGGGAATACCTTGTGAAGGGGATCTGCAATGAGCAGCAAGGGACCAAGAACTTTCTCATGAAGTGCAAGTCAATTATCTATGCATATATCCTCCTATGTTAGCCGATGGTATCTATTCTTAATATCTGCTCTTAAGTATCCATGTGTTCACACATCTTATGTTGAACTGTATGAACATACTGTATTTCCATAAATGCTCTGTACTCATCTTATGTTCTACTGTGAAAATCCATTTATAAATTCCTGTAAACCTTGTGCAATATACCAAGAAGATTTGTAAATTCCTGTAAACCTTGCGCAATATACCAAGAAGATTCAAACCTTGTTACTGAACTCTGCAAAGAAAGATAAAAATAAGCTCTGATAATGTCATTGTGGGCCTGTTTGGGCTTCTTTTTTTTGTTTTACCTTTTAGGTTGAGTAGAGGGTAAGATAAAGGAGAAATACAAGAGGAAAGTGCCCTTTATCTTGTAAACAAGTGCGCTATAGATTTTAGTGCTGGAGCTATTAAATTTCTTTCTAGCCTCCCCTATATGTTCTGTATATACTCCATATCTATAAAGTGCCGGTTTGTCATGCCACATCTTTTTAATTAATAGTGTTTACTGCAGACATATCTAGCCACTTTTACCAAACAGCCCTGAGTCGTACAGCTCCCATCCATAGCCCCGCAGTTAAGACTATGCCCACGTCAGTAAGCCTGGTGGAGAGACTCTGAACAGAGGAAGCTCTTGGGCTTCCCAGGATCAGCTGATGCCATGTTTACATCCTTCCTGTGTCTACCATGTGAAACAAGCAAGTATATGAGCAGCTTTTGGGACATTCAAGGAGGCTTGCACTGAAGGATGCATTACACTCAGCTGTCCCAACTGTCTGGTGTGTTTCTGTGTGGGCAAACAGGTTCATAGTTTCCCCCTGCCAACAGAGTTACCAGAGGGATGTGTGTGGTTCCTCTGGCTTCAGGGAACCCAGCACATCTTCAGGCACCCTAGGCATCCGGGTATGTGCCAAACAGACTTGCCAAAGTTTAAGAAGCACCTCAGCAGCAGCAGGAGTGGGTCTTTGACTGACTGGCCTGGCAGGTGTCTGATTTAGGATGAGCTCGGTAGCTTTCCAGGCTCAAATAACTCTAAGGACTTGATCTCCATTGCTTGAAATGGAAGTTTAGGTATGTGGCTCACAGGTAGTTACCTACATTTAATAGCTAAATTTAGATGTCTACAATCTGGAGCTGAATTACACTCCATATTTCCCGCTACAGCTCATGACCTGGCAAAAATACTCAGCCAGAAGCATCTTCTGAGACTCTTTGACCTCCTTTATTTCCACTTTTTCCACTACTCTGAAACAGCCCTCACACACCTCCACAATTAGGTCATCTTTGCCCTTTGTCATTTTGGCCTCCAATCCTCAGTCTTTTTACTCACACTGAATAGTCTAAGTGCCTTTTTGTAACAACATGAGACTTTGGAAGCCCAGAAAAAGCAAAAATTATTGTATCTTCAGACTCTGCACACAAGTTGTTCATAGGTACTATCAGTAGGTGTCTGTTGCATCTTTGAGATCCTAGAATCACTGGAGAGTAGTTAAGATTAATCTTACGGCTGGTAAACAAGCCTGAGAAGCCTTGTGCCCCCAAGAAAATTACTAAACTAGTGGATTCTGGATGAACAGGACAAAAACCAGGGAGTGAGAAGGGCACAAAGACAGGGCACCTCTGAACAGGGTCAAAAAAACACATGCAGAAACACACACTTGACAGAAGAACAAATAACCTCAAGCATCTGTTAAACCTGATAAACAGTATTTTTTTCCATCAAATATTTGCTGTCATGATATTACTCAGTAATGTTTTTGTCTCAAAATAACATGATGCTTTTGAAAGGTGACTGAGCCACTTCGTGCAATCACGATGAACTGCAACAGGTCAGCAGCTTTAATAAACTCAGCCTAAGGTGGAGGGAAGCAAGTTCCCCCTCTGAGAAACAAAAGACCTGAGGTCTCAGCCTTGACCCACAGGTATGAGAAGGATAATTAAGCCCAAACCTGCGGCACTTCTTTTTCCTCAGTGAATTTGATAAAAGTGCTTTTGAACCCGATAAACACGGGACAGATTAAGACTGTGTGTGCAGAGCTGCAAATGAAAGGCATCACATTTTATCTCAAAAGAATGGCATTCATTTTGCTGATTTTCCTAACCAGCAAACTCCTGTCTGCTCTGAAACATTATAAAAGACCTTTCCCAGAAAAAAAAACTAAGGGTGATTAATCTTTTCTTCCCAATGCTCTCCCTCCCCATTACACAGTTTCTTTGTAGAGAGACAGTTCTGAATGCCTGAGCAGAAGGGGCAGCCTGTTAAATCCTTTTTAGGTGGCTACAACCTTAAAATGTACAGCTTCGGTTGCCAGAATAGAGGCAGGACCAGTTACCAGAGGCCTCAGGGAGGTGACTTTTTGTCTATGCAAGGAAAATCTTTCTGCTTCTTCTGACAGATGAACTGATAAGTGGCTGGATGGGGACAGCGAGTGAGAGCAACGCAAGGTGGATGCTTGCCGTGCCAATATATCTCAGAGACCAGATGGAGTTTTTACTGAGCAAAATGTGTATTTTATTACTCCCTAGGAGTGGATCAAATAAGTTCAGTGATAATCTGGTTTCTGTATAACGGGAGGAAGCCTTCACAGCCACTCGGAAGGCAGTGCCTTAAAAGACTTTTTTACAGCAGGTAACTTGCCAGCTGACAACCAGACTGAAGGCAGCTTACAGACTATTTCTTTGGTCCTCTGCCGTCACCTGCAGAAACTGCTCATCTGTGGCACATACAGTATATTGTATGGAAATGCACAGTAATCCTGTAAAAGTGTGCAAGGCTTGGCGCCCAGCTACGGTGCCTGCTCCACCATAAGGTGTTTCCTTACATTCACCATAGCACTGGGACCGTCTTTGCAAAAGAAAGAAAATACAGAGCAGGGCCCAAAGCACACTTTGCAGTGGGACAGGGAGGTACTTCAGAAAAGAAGGGGAGAGTGGGGATGCAAAGGTTAGGGGTGGTAGCCTGAGGGAGTGGGATGTATAATTAATGAATGGGGAAGGTAAAAGGAATGTCCTGGGGTCCTTATTTGCAGAGTGGGGGTACCTGAAGAGGGCTTTTAGCACTATTCCTTTTAGCCCTCCTCACCCTGCCTGGTGTTGAAGGGGTGGTTTAGCATGGTAGGAGATCAGCCAACACTGCAGGCTGAAGAAGATACGCGATACTATTGCCCGCTCACTTGAGCTCTGCATCCCTACCTGAGGTTTGGCCTCAGCATCCCAAGACACTCCAGCTCCTTATCACTCTGCCACCCGTTCCTCCCACCACAGTACCAAGGTTGGCATTATTAGTCCTTGCTAAGGTGTCTGGGTTTTGCTGCACACACTTCCTCTTTTTCCTCCATCAGGGTCCTGCCTGGATGGATTTTGGCGAAGTGCAGGCTGTGTCTGCCTTACTGCCTGCAGCAGGAGGCACTTCTTGCGCAGAGAGGGTGGAAGCAGAAGGCCACCATAGATAGCCTCAGTGCATGGTAGGGAGAGGCTGGAGCCAGCTGGCGCCAGGTGCGGAGCAACAGCATGGCCAGCCGGGGAAGGGGCCGAGCGTGGGCAGGCACGCAGGGAGAGGAAAGGCTCTGGAGCTGGGGAGCACCAGCGGGATGGCCACAGGGCAGCAAGACTTTCCTCTAACTGCATGGGCGTGCAGAGACCTCTCCCCTTCACTCACTGAGAGTTTAATCTTATTTTAATCTGTGAATGAGACCCGGGTTTGGTGGAAGACACTGGAAGAGAGTGGGAGAGCAGAGTGCAAGAGGGGTGGGTTGATGCAGAGTGGTGACCCTGGCATGGGCTGCCTGAACTTTTTTAATGCAAACCTAGAGGTGACAGCAAGAGCTCAGAGGCAGAAGGGCTACCTGCCTCCCTTCCTCCCTGGTCACACATCCTCTTTCTTGACACCTGCTGTTTGGCAGCCCTTGTTCTGGGGAACCATCTGCCAACACTCTCCTTCCCATACCCCCACACCAAATTCCTGCCCCTCCTGATCTTTGCTGCTCCTTCCTTAACTGCTCTTCATGAAAATGTGCTATCAGGACAACAGGATTCATTGCTGTGGCACGCCTTTCTGGGAAAGGCGTTGACAATAATGAAGGATAGAAAATGGAAATGTGCTTTTGAAAAGTTTATTTTACTTCACATGAAAGGACAAGCTTCTTTGTGGAAAACCATTGGCCAAATGAAGTAATTTAAAATTGCCATAGGTTATTTGGGGCTTGTCTGTCAAAAATAGGTACCATTTTAATTACCATGATAGAACTAAAGCAATACAATTTCCCTGCTATCTCAACTTCTTAACATGTCTATGGTTATATTTGTATAAAGATGCTTTACAGTGGGATAGCTGTTCCTATACAGCAAGGAAAATCATCATTCTGATGTGTCATCTTTATAACGACATAGTTATATCCACCCTCTTACCCTATTTTGGCTTTTATTTTTAAATGACCTTCTCCTCCCCCAGTGGGATTAATTATACCAGTGAAAATTGCAGAGCTGGCCTTGGCATGATGAAAATGAATTGTTGCTGCCCATACACTTAGACAGCTGTGGCAACAACAGAAAGAAGTAATACACATGCATATATGCTGACTTTCAAGTCGAGGATGCTGTAACCAAACTCGGATTCGCGTGTTAAATTTTAACACCTGTATATTGAAGAGCATATTAAGGACTAGACTATATTTTCCATATACAAGATCTCAGGAATATGTAACATGAAGAGCTCTCACAGAGAGGAAAGAGAACTACAGCGTTCTCCTTTGGGCAACAAGATTATGAAAACTCCCCAAGCAACCAGAGACAAAGACATCACCTGTGGCATTACAGCAATCTGAGGCTGACTACAAATGCAAGGCTTAGGGGGTTGTGGGGGAAGCAACTACAAAGTCTCCAGAAAAACCTGCGGACACAACTAGTTGATATGCTGGATCTGTGAGATGACTAGCAACATGTTACAGGAAAAAAAAAAAGGAAGCAAGGTACCTGAAAAAGGAACCTTTCACCGTTCAAATCCCTTTGTGGATATACCATGTAGTCTTCATCTAGCAGTCATGTTCAATATATATACTATGTGTTTCCAAGACTGAACTGAACTGTGTCACTTATGGTAAAACCAATTTATCCTTTACAAATCTGTCCATCATTCTGAGTATCCATCTCTCTCTTAAATGCACATAAAGCTGAGTTTTGAGCAAGGGGTTGACTTTTGTGTATGTACAATGGATAAGACAATACCCAAGCAAAGCCTCCAGCCTCAGCTACAACACAACTAAAATAAAACATCATGTAGCTATTGAACAGCAAAAAAGCGATATAAATGAGTAATATATTTCACAATAATAGTAGTGTTCTAAATTGTGTAAGGTAATGGATTTGGCAAATGTTACCTTCTGCCACCAAACGACAGAGCCAAGCAGTTTTATGGAAAACTGTATAACTCCACAATATTTACTTTCTTAGAGCCTCATTATCCCTATTGAAAAAGAGACAGTTTTAAAGTTTGGATGTCGCTTAAGAGGTGTGCAAGTTTACATATGTTTGTTTGCACTAGATATCAGGAACTTGTTTGAAGAGGTTGGGTGAGCCCAAAAAAAAACCCCTCTTCACTCCCATTGCAGACAGATCATTCTTATCACCTGCTCTAAGAAGAGAACAAAACAGAAACGTTCTCTTTACTGTTTCTTTGATATCTGTTTCTTTTACCACTAACACTCAGCAAAAAGAAAAAAATCTTACTGTTCACTTTGGATAAAACAAAAATTATCTAGTGAAGCACGGGGCTTGACAAATACGATACTGAATATATCTAGAAGTGATAGTACCTGAGCTGCCCTTGTAAAAATATGAGGAGTTACCGAAGCTGTACGGACTAACAGTATTTAATCAGGTATGGGTATATTTCATCTCATTTATAGTTTCCTTTCCCTTCTTCAGCCCATGTGACATTCCTGTTTAGTAAACTTTATAGGTAAACCAAAGCATGTTGATGTGTTTCTGTAGCAGCTTGCTGTTAATTGCTTACCTCTATCCTTTCTCTTGAATATAAAAATGCACAGAAGTGTAGTGACAGGAATAATTATTACAGCTTCAGGTCTTCTCATTCTGTTTTCAGTTTCTTTGCAGCCTAGAGAGACATCAAAACCAACAAACTAAAATTTACACCATATAAAAACACATTTTGTCCTGTACTAAGAGAAACATAAGATTTGGTGTAAAACACGCTCATTCCACTCACTTTAATGGCAGTAAATAGTACTGCTAATAACATCTGCAGGATTGGCCCCCTTTTTATCCTGATACGTATACCACTACTGCCTTTTCTATTCCCACTATCAATTCTAACTCCTGCGATTTAGCTAGGTAAACATTCAAATGAAATTAAGACTTTCCACTTTTTCATCTTTTTCATGATGAAAAGTGTTTCCAGATTCCCATTTCAACAACAAAGAAATCTTTGGTTATATTTTACAGGCAGTTTCAATTAAAGCTACTTATTACTTATGAGTTCTTCCATTCCCTCTCTCCACATGAACGCTTAAACCTCCTGTTGCAGTAACTAACATGGATGTGTTAACATGGATATGTTTATAGTATTTATGATATTAAATGGTGATTCCAGTACAGGCTGACAATTATTTGAGTGGAGAGAACGCAATCAAAGGATGTTGCAAGCTCTGCTATTGCCACCTGCTGTCCACGTTCACCTTGGAATGGCTTGGGTAGGTGGGGTTGCACAACAGTTACCAGACGGATGGCAAGGACTCCGACTTAAGTGCTCAGTGGGTACAAAGTGATCAGAAGCAAAAACCAAAAATATTGTGAGCAAAGATTCAGCAGGAGCCTGCAGAAGAAACCACAAAATGGTCCAGAGTGGTCACTATTTTGGGGTCTCTACCTAGGGACATCTCGCTTACAGTCCATACCTCACCCTACCTATATACACACACATTCCGTTCCCAGCAAGCATCAGCTGTCAGTGACTGCTGCCATCTACCACTAAGGCAAACCTCCATGCTCTTGCCTTCCTTGACAGCAGTAGGACATTCTCAGGCTGGCCATTGACGGCTAGCCTTTCTCTGTGTAGAAGGGGAGGAAGAGGTTGCAGTAATTATTCCACTAATGAGGAGGATATGTTGTGGTGACAGTGCAGCTAGAAAAGGGTTAAAATGCTGGAACTGAAGGCGGAGATCAAGAGCTAGGGAAGGAGGGGCAAGACTCTGAGAAAGACTTAGGGGCCAGCAATGGAGCAACAATGAAGCAGGAAGGATTTTGCCCAAAGCATGAAAGGCAAGTCCACAGGGTCATTCCTCTCTCCATGTAAGAGAGGGACAAGCAGACAGACAAGGAGACAACATGACAGGACTGTCAGAACAGGAAGCTCAATAAAAAATGCACAGCACAGTATATACCTAAAGAAACAAGTGCCTCTTGCAGTTGCCTTCTCTCTAACTCTATAACAGGTGTGTGAACTTTTGCCTCATACACCTTTTACCCTCTGTAGTTCTGCAAAAGGCTCTTTTCCCCTGCCTCATCCCCTGCTTAAGTAACATCACTGATGCTGGGCTCAGGGATAGCACTAGTAGTCATGGATTTATACTGGACGTGCATGGAGATGGCAGCCAGTACTACACCAAAAGAAAGTAACTTGAGTTAGATGCGGAACGGTAGAATGTTTGAGGAGCGGCAACGTGTTATAGTCCAAAGTTTTTCCACTCAAGTTGGCTAGCGGTAGCTGCAAGACCATTTTAGTTGATGTCAAGGTCGTGCATAACAACCTGAACGACTTTGGCATAGAGGAAGCCCATAGTTACAGGAAATCTACACGCTCTCTATCCTTCCAGTTGGAATCAAAACACGGGTGTAAGAAATGCGGTGTTCAACAACCTGATAACCTTTTTTTCTCGGTTAAAACTCATGTAAAATCCAAACATGATTGGCCGCTGAATCTATCTTTTGGGTTGCCACACAGCCGGATAATCAAAGGGTAAAAAGCATTACTTGTGCTGACTGAACACAGAGCAAATTTTACTGACTGAAAGAGTAACTTTTCAATAAACAATACCTGACAGTGACCTTGTCAGGCATCCAAGTTCCTGCGCCGGTACCTGGGTTACTGTTCAACCTGGGTTCCTAAAAGCTCAGGTTGTCTGTCTTGCAGTTTGCAGACAGCATGCCTGTTTTAAGTGACGCTTCTGAAGCTGAAGGGCACAAGTCTCTCCTGCTTGGGTTTGGTCCAGGTAAAACCAGCAGGTCTGTTTGACTACAGCTTATATATAACACAAAACAGTAAAGGAAAATGTTGTCTGTCTTCACCCCTTCAAAATATTAATTGATTGAAACATTGACATTTCACTGCTGTAGTTAGGCCAGAAGCTTTTATAACGACACTCTTGCTTGAAATACCCAGAGGTGTAGAGCAGAAATTACAGCTGTTTTGAGCTTCAATGTCTCAGATTTCTCGTGCATACAATCATGTTAGTTTTTCCTGGGACACACGTATTTTGATTCATTGTCTAGATTAAGTAGGTGCTGTAGGACCAGAGGTGACCATAGAATCATAAAATAGTCTGGGTTTGAAGTGACCTTTAAAGGTCTAGTCCAAGCCCCCTGCAGTAGGCAGGGACATCTTCAGCTACATCAGGTTGCTCAGAGCCCTGTCCAACCTGACCTTGAATGTTTCCAGGGATGGGGCATCTACCACCTCTCTGGGCAATCTCTTCCAGTGTCTCACCACCCTCATCATAAAAAGTTTCTTCCTTATATCCAGTCCAAATCTACCCTCTTTTAGTTTAAAACCATTGCCCCTTGCAGGCCCTGCTAAAAGGTTTGTCCTCATCTTTCTTATAAGCCCCTTTAAGTACTGAAAGGCCGCAGTAAGGTCTCCCCGCAGCCTTCTCTTCTCCAGGCTGAACAACCCCAACTCTCTCAGCCTGTCCTCGTAGGAGAGGGGCTCCAGCCCTCGGATCATTTTTGTGGCCCTCCTCTGGACCCGCTCCAACAGGTCCATGTCCTTCTTGTGCTGAGGGCTCCAGAGCAGGACGCAGCACTCCAGGTGGGGTCTCACCAGAGCGGAGTAGAGGGACAGAATCACCTCCCTCGACCTGCTGCCCACGCTGCTTTTGATGCAGCCCAGGGCATGGTTGGCTTTCTGGGCTGTGAGCACACATTGCTCTGGTGTGTTTTAGAGTAGAAGAAAATATTACAGGAATATTGCTCTACAGTGATGCATCTGAGCTAGAAATAGCAGCTTAGAAATGAATCACACTCGTAAATCAGGTGTTTGCTCAGAAATGCCTGGCGAGGTGAGGGACATGAAGAGCATTTAAATGCTGGGAGCAATAAACGGTAATTCATACGAGTTTTTAATTGCTGCCAATTAAAAGGGCTGGGAAGGCAGCCCCGAAGCGCCGCGGCAGCCGGGCCGGGTGCTCCCGGCTCTACCTCTCCCCTCCCGGGCCGGGCCCTGCCACACAACCGAGGCCCAGCGGCGCGGGGGGCAGGGGGCCCAGGGGCGGCGGGGGTCCCGGGGGCAGCGCGAGGCCCGGGGGCGCCGGAGGAGGCCGCGGCGGCCGGGAGCCGGCAGCCGCGGCCGTTCCCTCAGCGCGGCCCGCCCGCGCAGGCCCCGCGCCGCCATTGGCTGCCGCCGGGGGGAGGCCGCGGCGCGCCGCGGGGAGGCGCGGAGCCGTGCCGTGCCGTGCCGTGCCGTGCGGGCGGGCCTCGGCCTGCCCGGTCCTGCCCTGCCCTGCCCGGCGCGGCGCGGAGCGGAGCCGGAAGCCGCGCCGATGAGCTGTGCGCGCCGCTGGCCTGCGCGCTTGGCGGGGGGTGTGGGGAGCCCCGCGCTGTGGTTAGGTAAGAGGAGAGCGCGGAGCGGCGAGCCGCGGGGCTCGGCCCGAGCCCCTGCCTTCTCCCCCGGGAGGATGTGGGGACGGGGCGCTGTCACCGCCGGCGCCCTGGCTGCGCTGGCCTCGGCCTTGGCCGCGGCCCTCTGGCTGCGGGGTGATGAAGGTATACACACCGCTGCGCCGGGGCTGTGGCGGGGAGGGGGTGGGGCCCGCCCCTGAGGGGAGGCGGGGGCGGGCCGGTGGGCGCCCAGCGGCGGCAGGCTGTGCCGAGGGGGCCGCGGAAGCCCGTGGGCGGGCGGGTGTTCCCCACGGAAGGAAAGGCCGCCGCGGGGGGGGGGGGCCCGGCCGGGCTGCCCCGCTGAGGGGCTGGGCCGGGGCGTGAGGGAGGCGGCGGCCCCCCGTGACGGGGAGGTGGGCTTGCCGCCGCCGCCGCCCCCTCAGCGGCTGCCGCCGGAGAGCGGTGTCGGAGCAAAAGCGAAGGGAAGGGGCCGGGGCGGCGGTGGGGCGCGGGGGCGGCCCGGCACGATGAAACCCCCGCCCCGGCTGCACCGGGGGCCGGGCGGGCCGCTCACCTGCCCTGCGAAGGGACGGCCGGGGCGGGCACGGGGGCGGGCAGCGCCCACAAACCCGAGCACCACCAGCCCCTTCGCGGGGCTCCGGCCGAGGGCGGGGGCTGCCCGGGGCTGCGGGAGGCGCCGTCTCCGCCAGCCGCAGCGTGGGCTTTTGTGGCGGCCCGCAGGGGCGAGCCGAGCCGCGCCGCTGGCACCGCTCGTGCCTGTGTCCGTGTGCCCGCGGGAGCCCGCCCGGCCGCCCCGGGGCTGAGCGGCACGGCGGCCCCGGGGAGGGGGCAGGCGTGGTGGTGCCCGTCCTGGCGCGGCGGTGTGCGGGGATGAGGTCGGGCGCCGAGCTGCAGCGCCCTGTCTGTGCGTGCGTGTGTGTGCGCAGGGATCGCGCTCCACTGCGGCGGGGAGGGAGGCGGGAGGAGGAGGAGGAGGAGGAGGAAGGGAAGGAGGGAGGCGCACTGTGATGAGCAGGGCCTCCAAGTCCAGCCAGCGCCGTCGTCCTGCCGCTCCCGGAGGAGCCCGGGGCGGGGGAGCGGCCGCCGCGGCCGCGCACGGTGACTGCCTGAGCGGGGCGGCGGCGCGCCCTGCCCCGGGGGAGGGGGCCGCGCCTGCCCGCCGCCAGCCCGCTTCTTCGGTTCTTTATTTATCATCGTTGTTTTCAGCGAGGGGCGAGTCGGGGTGGGAAGGGTTTTGTGGTTTGGTTTTTTTTTTTTGTTGTGTTTTTTTTTTTAACACACACCCACCCACCCACCCCTTTTGCAGGTGCCCGCAGCGCAAAGCGGCGCCTGGAAAGTTTTGTTTGCGTGCGAGCGGCGGCGGCCCGGGCTGGGATGCGGGGTCCGGGGCCCGGCTCCCCGCCGCCTCCCCCCGCACCGCGGCTGCCGCCGCCGCCGGGGCTGGCGTAGGCGCCCCCTGGGAGAGCCGAGTGCGGGCATTAAACCCCCCTCCCTCCTCCCCGCCGCCCTCCTCCGCCCCCCTCCGTCCCTCCCTCCCTCGCTCCCTCCCTCCCTCGCTCCCTCCCTCTCCCCGGTGCGCGGCCATTGCAGTGACCCCGGCCGGCCAAGGATGATCACGAACACGCGGGGCTTCCTGTGGTCGGACCTGGAGACGCGGGCGCTGCTGGAGATCTGGGGCGAGGCGGACGTGCAGTCGGCGCTGGACGGCAACTTTCGGAACAGCCATGTGTACCGGGACGTGGCCTGCCGCCTGGCCGAGCTGGGCTTCGAGCGCACCCCCGAGCAGTGCCGCATCCGCATCAAGGGCCTCAAGCGCCAGTACTACCAGGCCCGGGACGGGCTGAAGAAGAACGGGCACGCCCGTAAGATATGCAAGTATTACGACGAGATGGACCGGATCCTCAGCTGCCGGGGGGGCCCGGACGGCGCCCCCGAGCCGCTGGCCCCGCCGCCCGAGGGCGCGCCGCCGTCGGGGCCGCTGGCCGGGCCGCCCACGCCGGGCACGCCGCACAACAGCCGCGAGGTGGACGCCGAGCTGGACGAGGACGCCGAGCTGGAGTCCCCCCGCGACAACTTCACGGAGGACTCCGGGGAGTGCTCCTCCTACGCCGACCACCCCATCAAGGTGGAGTGCCCCCCCTTCGCCATCCCCGTGCCGCCGGGCGACGGTGAGTAGCCGGCGGGCTCCCGGCGCCGGCTGTCCTGCCTTCACCCCGCGGGCAGCGCGGCTCCCCCCGCCCCCCCCCCCCCCCGGCTCTGGCAGCCCTCTGCCAGCGTGCTTCTAGTCGGTTCTGCCTTACCCTGCTCCCTCCCGCCCCGTCCTCTGCGCTCCCAAATCCGGCCCCCCCCTCCCACCTTGGGGGGACCTTGCTCGTCCCCGAAAGCTCCCCCCCTCCGCCCCCGGCCCCCAACGCCACCGGGAAAGGGAGCGGGCTGCTGCGGGGGGTGGGAAATGCTGCAAACCGGGTAGGGGGAGATGCTGGGCGGACGGAGACCGTAGTGAGTTTTTATCGGTGTTTATCAATGGGAAGCCGGTGGAAAACTAGCGCAGAGATTATCGAGACAAAGTGTCAGGTAGCGCTGTACAAGAAAACGGGCATCCTTCTCGCTGGAGGATTTTCCCGTTCCCTGCAGACCATGTGCGGTTTTGTTAATCGGTATGAAAACGACGATGACGATAATACCTGAAAAATCTACTTATTGTCGCAGATAGGCCAGAAGGCTAGGGGAGAGCTTTTACGTAATTAATTGCTTGAGTTGTTTCAGAAACACTGCTTCTAACTTTAGCAGGCTTGCGGACAGAAGCAGCTCTTAGATAAAGCCTGTCCCTTCCTTGCTTGTTCTTTACCCTCAGCTCCGTATTTGTGTTGTGGAGCTGGGGGGGGGGGGGGGCGGCGGCGGTGTTATTTGTTTGTTTTAAATCTAGATTAATGCCGTGGTTTTAATACAAACATGAACCTGTCTTCAGAAGTTGACATCACTGAGGAATCAGCCAATTGGTTGACGTTTAACCAACCTTCTTTTTACACATAAACCCCATCAGAGAATTGTTTACACTAATGTTCTTTTGAAATGCAAATCCAGAATGCCAACAGACTGAAACTCAATTTAGATTAATGTAATTACCTGCAATACACAAATGAGGCTATACTGTTTAATAGCCTTCACTTAAACCTTTTTAGAACATCAAAAAGACTCCTATTGTCGAAGTTTAGTACTACAACAATTAAAAGATGCCTCTGTAATATTCGCATTGCCTTTATAACTTTGCAGAAGCTCGTGTTTTTGCGTTGGTACTCTGGAATAAAAATATCTGAAATAACTACAGTTCACATCGAAAAAGAATAACAACTTTGTGATGTATTAGGTCCACATCTCTCAGGGAGGGTTTTTTTTGCTGCTTTCTTCTTAGCACTTCAGAAAAATAATTGTCTGTCCTCTTGTTTTAGGCTTTAAAGAAATCAATGCTCCAACTATTACCCCACCTCTCAGTCAGCCCAAAAGATCAAAAAAACGCCATGCGAATTTAACGTTGGATAAAATGATGGAAAAATTCCTGCAGCAGAGTGTGGATACAGAAGAGAAATTTTACAGATACGAAGAGCAGAGGCTCAAAATTGAGGACAAGCGTCGGGAAGCTGAGCATGCTCGAGAGCTCCAGATGTTACAGATGTTGGGACAGATGTTGGCAGGAATTTCTTCTACGGTATCACAAAGGTCACAATCTATACCAGCGAGTCCACCTCAGAGAGCGAACCATCGTTCGTATGGGGATAACTTTAATTATAATGCTATGACAGCAGCACTTTCTCCACCGATAGGTACTTCCTTCTATAGCCTAAACAAAAACTTGTTTGTTTTTTTTTTTAAACTTCTGTGTGAAAGCACTGGTAGTAAGTAGCTTTTGAAAATAAAAGCTAGTTGGAATTATTTAATATTGTGGTGAAGGTGTCTGTCTAATGTAAAATGAAATTAAAACATTATTCCTATCATTGTACTGATTATTTAATATAGGTACATTAGTTTTAACAAATTTTAATGAGCAAAATCACACTTTTCGAACCTTATAAACTTTGGGGACTTCTTTCCACGTTCACGTCTCTGTAAAGTGAAGTTAGGAGAAGTTTTATACATAAAAGGCAAGTAGCGCATTTGCTGAAAGCTGTCTGGGAACACTAGGTACCTTGTAGCGGAAATCCTGCTGCTATTGACGTTAACAAGCCTAACCCAGTATGTGAAGTTAAGGCTGTGCATATGTTTCTTCAGGGCTGGGAAGAGAGTGAAGTTTTGCCTACACTGAAGTAAGCCAAATCTTAAAATCCAGCTTCTTGAAAATAAATTTCTTTAAATGAAAATTCTGAGTCTTTTAATTAGACATCATATTACTGTAGTGGGCATGATGGAAGATGAAAATATTGGTGTATATCTTTATTCTACACCAGTTCATTTATAAATTATTTGGGGGTCTGAATTTTTTTAAAGAAAAATGCAAAGCAATAACTCTAGAATTGGTATTTATGCACAGACTTTTCCTTCCGTATCTTATGCATGGGCCAGAAGCTGATAATCGGATATTAGCATTCATTAACAGACTTCTCAGCATCTGTGGCTCCGTGTCATTTATCTTTATCATAGTTTCTCTGTCTGTGGAGGTAGGTAGCGTGGGCAGGAGGAAAACAGGGATACTGTTGTCAGTGCTGAAACCAGAGTCTGCTTGGGGCTCGGTGGTTGTAGCCTGCCGTGGGGAAACGACACAAGTCTCGTTCTAATTCTGAATTACACACTGCTTGGAAGAAGAAAGTGTGGTTTGAAAATTAAAAAAACCACCCAGCCTCAGTGTTGAATAATAATCGGGCATGCCAGATCCTAAAGGGCATTCTCTGATTCCTGAGAGAATCTCGGAACCTTTTCAGTTCTACGTTACGTACTGCGTTTCTCTGTAAAATGCACGGGGGACTGGATGGTTAGGCCTGTTGAGGGTTTAGGCTGGCTGACCTGGTTGTGTTTCTTCTTGACTGGATAGTTGATCTGTGGCATTCCTTGATGGCAGCAGACTTTCATAGATAAATTACGGCATATGGCTGGATTCTGTGTTTTAAATGTTGTTTTTGCTTTCAAATTAAAAAGAAACCTGAAGTTCTAGACCAGGGTGATGGTACCTACAAGGCCTTACCATTACTTCTGAAAGGTTTTTCGCTGGAAGAGTTTAATTATCTGTAAAGACTTGAAACTAAAGTTCGATTTTTCTTGCTGGATTTCGTCTTGTAGGGGTACAATCATATTATGCTGTGTAGAAATGCATTATATATATTTAACTGTAGCAAGAGCGGCTTGGGATTCTAATCTTAATTGGTGAAGGTGTAGCAAAGCATTTATAATGTGAAAATAACTCTTCAGGCAGCACATCTTTTAAGGAATTAAGATTTCAGTTGTTTATAGCTAAATACACCTTAGTGTTTCTCTAGGTAAGTGGGGCTCTACTAAGAATCGCTTTTTGCATAATTCTCTGTTTTCTCTCCATTTATTATGCAATCACTTTATATATAAACAAAAACGAGCACAAAGAAGCAGAGGACCTTCTTAACAATGTTGCACTTTAAGCGTTACAAGCTATATGATAAGTATATTTCTTGTGTGGTTGAAAACCAGTGAGTGTATGAAGTGTGATTTAACAAAAATAATCTGCCCTGTTTCCAGAGGAGATGAGCATTTTGTTCTCCTCTGGGTCACTGCAATGCAATTTTGGCCAAAATCCAGAACAGGGTGTTTTTTTCCTTTTTATTTTCCTTTTTTTTTGTTGTTGTTGGTTGGTTGGTTTTTTTTTTTTGTTTTATCTCAGTAGAAATGGGATGCTTGTATTATAGAAGGATTTCAAAAGCAAAAGATCAGCCAGGAGTATTTGTCGTTATTGAACACTAAAGCATTTTATTACTGAAGATTAGCACATTTAGGTTTAGATTCTGTGGAAGATGGAGAAAAAGATGCTTTCTGCTGATAGCACACAGATGTGGAGTTTTCTTGTTTATTACATTTTTTTCCCCATTATTATGTCCAAAATAATTTCTGGAACAGGCTGTTTTTTAGTTTGTCATCCGTCCCCCCCCCGCCCCCCCTAGATTTTGGAGTTGGGGGGTGGGACTACTAAGTTTTATACAGCTGAAAATAAGGAGTATTGTGGGAGTTATTTTTTACATAATTATATGTATTACTATATAGCAGTTCCTTGAAAGCTTTTTTTAGAAGATCTGTAAAAAAGAAAGTAAGCATAGCTACGGTCTAGGAGACTAATGTTAACGTTCAAATAAACTGCTCTTCTGAACAGAATTGTACAGTTAATGAGGAGCTTTGTTGAAATGTAAGAACTTACTCTTTTAGTGTATTTACTGCAATTTGTAGTTAACACAGCGTTGATAGAAGTACTGATCTTCAAATTTGTCCCATGTTAGGTAGACGCTTTAATTCTCTTTAGTTCTAATTGTTGAAATACTTTTTCATTCTAATTTTTTGTAGTCTTTTGAAACGGTAATTTGAATATGTAGCCTTCTGAGTGTGCAGTTATTTTCATATGTAGCTTGACATGTAGCTTTGCATCAGAGATCTGTAGTTGTATTACAGCTAAAAACTGTCTTTGTGTGGTATTTGTAATGTTTGCATCTAGTGCTCTGGATTATAGTTTTGCAGAAAGACTTTCATTATGCCTTGTAACCACCTGCTAAGAAAAAAAAAAAAAAGCAGTGAGATAGGCCCTGATTCTGCTAAGAGGTGGAAGTCTTTAAGGGGAAGCGAAAAATAAGGTAGGGTGTACGTTTAAAATGTGGGTTTAGTTGCTCTGTGCTTGCTCTGTGTCTGGTTGTGTTTAGTCCTTACTAAGTGTACCTATTTCAGTTGAGCTTAATTATGGAAGTGATTTCAGGCTGAACTAAGAAGATATTTCTAGTTACAAAATGTTCATATAACTATGCGGGGCTGTTGTTTTTTTCTGTACCTGAGCCCTAGATTAGGACTGTGAGCAGTCAGTGGGAATATTCCCTGCATCAGACCCTAAATTCATTTTCAAAATGATCACCTTCCCTAGTTGCTCACTGTTTTAAAGGCCTTTAAGTGACAAAGCATTTGGTTTTTAGATGTCACTTTGTATATCTTTGAATGATTTTGTCAGTGTTTATGAGTGCTTAAAAGAAATACTGATGGTAGTTTAAGAAAGAACATACTTTAACACTTATTTTCTTCTTTTCAGTTATAGAGAGATCTTTTTCACTGCACAGAACACACTCTCTAAAGGATATGGAGAACATTTTTCAACTGGTGCGCAACGTTATCCCTCCTCTAACAGGGAAAAGGCATAAAGGTCAAGATGGACGTATAGGCATCGTTGGAGGATGTCAAGAGTAAGTTAAACAGAAATTTGATTTTTGTTTCTGAGAGAGTTTGAGGATGTCATAAGTACTTTTAGAAGCCATTCAAACTCACCTTACATTTAAAACATGAGTATTTTCCAGAGAGCTTTACTACTCTGTCATCGTGACCATGCGTACTTAGGAAAGAACGTGTTTCCTTGCAGTTGTGCTGCAAAATTTTGGTAGTGAATGTGATTGAAACTTAGAACGCTGTTTGTGTCTGTGTCTACTTTCTCTGTCTTTTTTGACCACCAGACTCTCTTTGCTTTCAGCGTTGTCTTTTCCCATTGCATGATGAAGTTACAGAATAAGTAGAATAGAGTAAGACAGTGGCGGATCTGATTATTATTTTTTTTTTTTCAATGTTTTGGTATCTTGGGAACTGGGTGTCTTAAATCAGGACTAGAACATTTTCTTACTGTGTGCTTTTTATTTTGATAAATTGTGGTGTTTACTAGATTATGTCCATACCTTGTTTTATGTCTTGGAGTAATAGAAATAGCATGTTTCCGGGAGAAAAGAGATACAGCATAAATCAGTTAAATGCTGTACTGACCTAGAAATAAAACAAGCTCTACTCTTTTCTTGGCCACATTCAGTAATCTGCACAATACTTTGAATAAGCCCCTACACCCTCCTGTTTTTCATTTTCTTCTTTTGAAATAGAGGTGGCATCTTTCTCCTGTAAAAGAGATCTGCTGTTGGACATCTGTCATTAATAAACATTCTATGAAGAGCAAAAAGGTGCTGTCTTATAGCTGGGTTGATGAGCCAGGAGTTAGTTTTCCT
Source organism: Morus bassanus (assembly GCA_031468815.1). NCBI lineage: Eukaryota > Metazoa > Chordata > Aves > Suliformes > Sulidae > Morus > Morus bassanus. Next base: position 66,623,946 of record CM062568.1, read on the forward strand.
GTTGGTCTAATGGGCTTAGGTTTTTACCTCTTGGCAGAAGTAGGCACCTCTGGAGGGTGATTCTGTCCATATCTCTCTCTTCAGTCTTCATAAAGAGAATTTAGGGCAACTGGCATCACAGTCTGGGCACTTTAGTTAAGCATTGAAAACCAGATGGGATTGATCCAGGTCACAGATTCCATATTTGGCTTGCAAACTTTGCTTGACTCTTGTTTTGTTTTGTTTGCCTCTAAACTTTTAAGTTGGTTGTCTGAGAAGAGTTTGCTTTTTTTCTGGCATGATCTTTATAAATATTTCTGTGAAGGGATCAGGTGGGCAAGGTGAAATCCTGTGCCTTTGAAATCAAAGCAAGGTTTGACAGTGGCTTCAGTATAGCAAGATTTTATCTGTCTTTTACAACAAACAAAAGAGAAAGCTTTTTAAAAAATTTGGTCTTGAATTTGGGGCTTCATTATGGCAGGCTGATTTCCAGATTATCTAATCTCATGACTGTGTTTCCTAACCTAAATTGTATTTCATTCTAGATACACTGGAGCACCGTATTTTGCTGCAATTACAGCTCTCAAAGTGGTACGTGTTCTTCTATACCAATCCAAAATGAACTTTTAATCATTTATATTGGCTAAGTGCCATTTTTTAAAAGCATTCGTTCTGTGCTGCACATGAAATTTGAGTTCTAAAAGGTCTTCTATTTAACAAAGAAAATCCTTAGTCCTGGATTTGTAGAAATACTTTGTAAACGTGTGTCACTTGCTGTCTTGTCTGTAAATATTTTCCCTGTATAAGGTAAATTTAGACATATGTCAAAAAATTGAAAATTTCAGTGGAAGAACTGTTTCATCAGAGACTTGGATAGGAAATTTCAAAATTTGATGAAATATTTTCTCCAGAAGTGAACAATAAGGTAACTTTAGATTAATATTTAAAGTTATATTTTCAGTGCTGCAGTCCGTTCTTTAGAAATTTTTTCTGGACCCGATAAGTGTGCTGACGGAGGTAACTTTCTTTCAAAACTTACAGCTTTAGGCTAGTAAAATTCTTGTGTGCTGTAAGTCTAAAGATTGTTGCTTGAATTTAATGTAATTTTTAACAGCACATTTTATTTACATTTTAATCTTTAGCAGAAGTATTTCCTAAGCTGTTTTTTCGTAGAAGTGTGAACTTCCTTATTTTAGTGACATTAACTGGCTAAAAATACATTTACCGCAGACTACGTAAATACAGTGGTGATTATTCAAATGTAAAAAAATCATGCTTACATAATACATATACTTTTCAGTACTCTATATATAGTGTGTAAGTACTTTCAGTTCGTTGCATATGTTTTTCTTTTTAAAGGTTTGTTTCAATGAGTAGGTAGCCAATTCAGGTATTTCCACCATTCCCCCCCCCCCCCCCCCCCCCGCCTCCAGGTTGCAGTCCCTTAAGGATTTAAAACTGAAATGATATTATTTCATGATCTTACATAAGATATTAAGGCCACTCAGCTTTCTGTTCACTATGTGCAGATACAGTAGCATACTAGGAGGTCCCCTGTTGAAGTCACTTGGTCTCAGATCATTACATCTGCACATAAAGAGTCATAGGATCAAATCTCTGCATTGCTTAGTAGCTTGAAATGTTAAATGTATAGTTATAAAGCAGAGGAGACACTTCTTAACCTTGGGAAATTTCAATATTGAAAGCATACAAGGTCAGGCTTTCTGGTCACTGCTTACATAATTTTTATTTGTATGTCTGATTTCTTGAGTTGGTAACAGAAGCTTGAGGTGAAACTCCTCAGCTTTAATGTTTATTTAACTTAAGAGGTGTTGTTGAAATTGTGCCAGCCTTTATCTGGTACGGATTTGGCCCATTGAGTAGAAATGGTAGGACTGGAAATGTACTCATAGATTGCCATAGCTCTGTTTTGCAAGTATATTACAGTATTATTTTTCCTCTCTAATGTAGCTTGTCTCTTGTTCAACACAGTTGAACAGCTTTCTTCTTACTCTATGTGTGACATTTTAGTCTTTGCTCATCTGCAAATGAGAAACACTTCTCAAGTGAGTAAAGGTTCAAGATCTGTGTTTTCAGTCATCCTATCAGTGAGAAACAGAAAAAAATTATATTGGAAGTTAGATACAAAAATAATTTCTCCAAAGCATTGCATGGTAGCCTAAGCCAAAATAGAAAAAATAATAAAGTTTGCTTTAACTACTGAGAAGAATTCAGGTGCATTATTCACCAAGTAAACTTTGGAATGATAAAGTTATTATTAAGTATAAATTTGATAATTCTCTTTGCAAATTTTCTTTTTTAGGGTGCAGATTTATCCCATGTGTTTTGTACCAAAGATGCAGCAACAGTAATCAAATCATATAGTCCAGAGCTGATTGTTCATCCAGTCCTGTAAGTGACTTATCTTTTGTTTAAATGAGCAAGTCAGGATTACTAGTTTGAACGTTTCAGTCTGACGGTTGATTAGGTTGCGTTATTTCTTCTGAGTTACAGGATGGGTGAGCTGGAGATTGCAAAAACTCCTGCGTTTGTCCTTTCATTACAAGCAGTTAGATATTTAATACAGAACAATCAGTCGTGAGTTTTTTTTATTACTATCAAAGTACAATTTTTTAAAAAGCAAAGATCTTGCTTTCTGCTACTTGCTGACATGTGTTTTGTGATTGTAATGCATTTAACTGTGAACAGTAGCAAAATCCAGAACTAAGAGTCACTACAAGTCAGCATTTTAGAATCTGCATTTGAAAGGCAAATAGAGTACGTTCTCTTGCTTCTTCAGTCCTGATAGTATTTAACAGTAGTGTACCTTTTTTCCTCTCACTACTGTGTATATAGTCATTTACACAAAATTACTGGGCAAGAGAGACGCTGATTCTCATTTTTTTTCATCAGTATGTTGCATTAGATACACACCTATTCCTGGGAATAAATAGATGTTCTAAAATGATCTAAAATACAGGGTTTATTAACAAGAAGATGAAAAGTTTAATAAGCCACTGGCCTAATTGGGAAAATCAGTGTGTGCATCCCTGAATTTGTGTTCTGAAATATGTTACTGATTAGTGAAGTTTTACAGGATAAAATGTTTCAATTAGGTGTTATAATGGTTTACAATGAGCACCGTGAATGAGAATTAAGATGTGTGCCTTAGGTATATGTCCCTGAGCTTAGCTTGCACCAGTGCATGTCAAAGTCTGTTGGTGTACATAGCAAAGCTGTGATTAAGCTAGAAAAAGCATAATTTAAAATCGTGTTTGTCAGATATTGCTGTCAGGAAGGATTTATGATGGTAGAAATATTTTGGTGTCTGAGAAGAAGAATATGATCCCCCTCATGTGGATGCCTGTGCTTAGAAGCCGTAAGTTTATTACTTTCTAAAGGTGGGTTTTATTTCTGTCAGTGCAGAGAGAGGTGCTTAGAAAGAATTCAGTTAAACAGACATCAAGGGTTGTGTTTTGTTGGGTTTGTTTGTTTTTTTGTTTTTTGTTTTGTTTTTTTTTTTTCAAAGATAGAAGAAACCCATGACTTTGTGGATTTTGGACAGGGAAGAAATGATGTTTGAAAGCAAGGGGAAAATACAAGGGTAGGGTTTTTACCAGTCCAACTGCATTAGCCTCTAAAATCCAAAAGGCACATCTTCACTTGATGTTCCTTCTGTCTGATACAATACAATAACAAATGAGATGCACAGTCTTAATGGCAGTATTAGCTTGTAACTTAGGTTGTCTTGATGGATGACACTCAGGATACAGCATATGGTTGTCTTGTATGGGAAGGAGTTGACTTTGCTTTGGGAGAAGCATTTTTAGTATACATGGGGTTCTTGATGTCTGTGGTAATGTAATAGAAAAGGTTAATAGGAGAAACAAGCAGCATAGAGAAAAAGGGAGGCGACAATGTGCAAACATTAACATTTCTGCTCATGGAGGACCAGATTGTGTCTACTAAATAAGGGTATTTTGGTTTTTTTACACACAGATTCTCAGTGTCTTCTGTGGAATGCTGATCTCAGTGAAAACTCTGGTCTTTCTGTTCACAAAGAGAACTTTTGATTTTAAACTTAGGTCTGTCTATAAATTCCTCCAGATGTACTAAGTACAGTGAATCTAGGAATTTTCATATCCATATAGCTTTACGTCTGAAACTCAATGTTTAATACTTTTCTTACAACTCTGATTAATTTCACCCAGACAGCTGGCTAATTGCGTGAAGCAATGGATTTGTAAATATTGTTTGTATGACATTCAAAATGAAAAAATGCAAATACCAGAATGTTCAGATTTTGTTTGTTAAATTTTCTCATATTTTTATCTCTTCTCTTCTGCTTCATTTGAGGAAAAGAGAAAACAATCTTTTCTGGTTAGAGAGGAAAAAACCTTGACTGACTCTGTTGAAGCCCAGGTTTTATTCAAATTTACACAAACAGCCTATTTTTCTCGTAAGGTCCTTTGTCTTCAGTGTCACACTTTTCATATGATCTTTTATATGTTGTGGAGCCGTTCGAGTTCTCCAGGCACGGCTGGCCGCTCTTGATTCAGAGCCTGATCTCTTAAACAGTCTTTGTACTTTCTCCCGGGCTGCACTTCACGCATGGAAGAACCTCCGGGTAAAACCCACCGAGCAGCTACGTCATTGTTTCCTTTTGTGTCTCTCCTTAAAACTTTGCTTTGTTATGATTTCGCCATGACCCTTCAGAGTAACTAGGTAGCTGTTGTACCACTCTCTTATTATGCTAATCATAATTATGGCCCCGTGTACTCCTCAATTCACTGTTTGAACAGCTTGGCATTTTGCCAGGGTTCAGCTGCCATTTTGTACTGCCAGGAGTCTGACATTTTATCATCTCCTCTGCGACTTGGCTGCCGCTACCTTTCCCCACTGCCTTCACCTCACAGGGGATCACCTCAAGGGAAAAACATGCTCTTTTTTTGCTGCAGCCCCCAGAATGCAAGGGCTCTTCTGGCTCATTAGAGCTGCTGTTGCGGATCTTTGACAGCATGACTAGCGAAGGTATGCGAGAGCTAGAAGTTGCACTGTTCTGTTTCAGGTCCTTGGCAAACGTCTGTCACTTCAAGGATGCGAGGAATGTTATGTGAGAAAGGTTGAGTAGGATTGCAGAAGGAGGGCTATGAAAATGCGCATCCATCTTGCAGCATTGCCAGGGCAATTCCATGCAGCCCCAGCTGCAGACCGTCCTGAGATTCCTTTTGGTGTAACATCCTGTGCTGGGGACACCCATAACGCAACTGTCTCTGTGCTTTTTGTCTTGGGACTTCATTCCCTGTTCCTGTGAGTAAAGGTGAGAGAGCTGGGACTGTGTGTGGCAGCCTGAGGTCTGGAAAGACGAAACTTCAACACCTGGCTCTGTGCGTCCTCACCACCTGAGCTGAATAATGTCAGCTGGGTGTCTAGGGGCCATGAATAGTCAATATTATCAATAGTAGCTTTTCGTTTTTATTCAGGAATTCTGTCAAATGCATTATGGCCCCTTCCACGACAACTTGTTATTAATGGAAGTATTAATTAAAAACTGAGTGGCTAACCAGTTCAGCATTTTTGCTGACTGACTTTTTGCTTTCCTGAGGAGAAGTGAAAAGTGTATTGCAGAAGTCTGGGTCTTTTGAATAGTGGAGTATATCAAGTCTTGGTCAGAGCTGCCTTGCTCTTGTCACCACTACCCCCGGTTTGTGCTACATGTTTCTGTTTTCTCAGCTAACATGCTCCTGCTGTAAACTCTACACAAATACGAGATAAAACTTAGCTTTTGCATTGTACTAAGTTCTATTGCAGGCGTTTTCTGTGTGGATTTCTGCTGTAGATGGGTACATACTTTCTTACATTAGTGCTGGGAACTTCCTAGAGAACAGCTTTCAGGGCTTTTTTTTTTTATATTCCCTGTGTTAATTCCCTGGCTCATGTCAGGTTGAATAGACTTGGATACCTGTGTTGGGTTAGCGTATCCTGTCTTGATAGGCGAGTGATCACAAAGTTAAATGAGCTGTATGAACACAGCTGGTTATATTTTAAAAGAAGAGAAGATAAATCTATTGTGTTAGATTCCCCTCTTGCAAGGACTTTTTCATAATCTTACAGAGTTTTTCTTTCTCTGTAGGCCAGGAAAGGTCGAGATACTACTCAGTAGTCCACTTGTAACCTGATTATCAGACAATTTATAAAGTCAACAGTTGATATAATCCTTGATCTCCAGAGTTTTATCAGAGAAGTAGAATGAGATGTCAGGTCATTAATTTCTTGTGGTCCTGAAGGAGTCACGTAATTTTTCCATTATCTCCAAAAAAGTCGCCCTTGAACTAGGTATGGATTTAGAACTAAAACCTTCCTCTCAGCTGGTTGCATCTATGGGTCTGTATGGACTAGGAAAGATCGCCAGAACTACTAAGAGTCTTACAGTTAATTGCAGAGTTCAAGTTTTGGTTTGGATTTTGAAAAAGATTATTCTTTTCAGTTTGGAATAAAAATAATTGGGGAGAAAACTCTCATGAGGCTGGCCTGTGTGTTGAGGCCAGTTACCAGTAATGAAGATGCTTAGCTTAGATCAGGGTTGCTGGAACATATTTTACCTAGTTTTATTGGATTTTGTCTATGTTTTGATTATTTGAAAAAATCATTAAAGTGAGTCATGGCTAGCGAGCTCATGATAAGTTATTTGAGCACTTTTAACCAGTGCCAAGTCTCTTAAAGAAAGCCTAGGAACAATCTTAAAATATTTGGCCTTTTCTAATTCATTATGTGGAGAGGAGATTGAAAAACATTCGTCCTTTGTGGGAGGAAGCTCATACCTTTTAGTTGTGGTAGCTAAGGATAGCTATTAAACACTTCTGTGTAACGTGGGACTAACCTCTCTTTTGAATCAGCTGCTGGAAGAAGTGCAAGAATTCTTGTCATCAGGGAAAGTCAAGGAGAAAGCACAGATTGCTCTGATTACCAAAAAGATGCCTCCCAAGTGACTTGGCTGCTGGATCCCTATTATACCTGCAGAGATGATGGAGGCATAAACTTTGTGATCTTTCTCCCAAATCTCATTTAGACAGCAGCCTAGCTAGGAATCGCATGAGGAAGTTCTGGGTTTTTTTTTTTCCTAAGTACTTAAGGAGAGATAAAGGTCAGTTTGTATGTGCTGACTCAGGGAAGTATACTTAAACTGTTTCTAATCCTGTCGTGCAGTGCCATGGACAAAACTTCTTTATGGACCCGTTTCCTGTGTCCAGCTTCCTTGGTAAAAAGCTGCTGCTTCTTTGCTGTATGCTGCAGAGTGAGTAAAAGACAGGGCGTGTATTCATCCCATGCTATAGTCCCTTTCCTCCCTGTTGTTGCAGAGGTCCTTATCCCAGGTGATACTAACAGAGGTTTTGCCACCTCCTCAAAATGCAAGAAGTGGCCGAAGATTTTTTAGCGTCCCTACAGGGAGTGCCACTGTTCCTGCTGCTTTCTGATACATCAGAAAGAGATGTATACATGTGTAGGAGCATTTTACTCCAGTTAGGTCCCAGCCAAATTCACCTTCTGAACACTTGCCATACTGCTGTGATTTGACACGAGGATTAGATTTCTTTGGTATTTAATCTTTCTTGAGTTTCAGTGAAGGAAGGCATGCCTGGGATTTGCTTTTGTTTTTTTTTTAATTACTGTTATTATTATTTGAAGATTTTAGGGTCTCATTCTTCTTTTTCCAGCTGACAATCAGCAAAACAGATATTTAGACTGAGACTTGTTCTGTCTTCTCATGTGTCCACAGCTTATTTCAAGTACTCTAGCCTTCTGGGTATTGATTCAACTATCATCTGTGCCTTAAGAGTTGAATGTAAACTAGAGAAGGATACCAATGTGATAAAAACTTTCCACTTTATTGGTTTTAACATTTTAAAAAAAAGGTGCATTAGTTTTTTAGGGACGTTTTAAGTGTATTTCATTCTGGGGGAAATTATATTGTCATCTCAGCTTCATTCTGTCACTTTTGAAGGTTTTGGTTGATTGCAGTCCATTTGGAAGAGTATTTGACAGATTTCACTTATCAAGTCAGTTAACAGGAAATATTAATAGGACAGGACCACTTCCATGAACTCTGAAAATACTAAGTCAAGACATTTGGTTATCATTATGCTTTTTGGGAGGATTGTCATAACACACATTGTAACGTGATTGAGATCAAAACATACTACAACTGCTTTGAAGATTTGGATATATCTAAATGCAGGTTGTAAAATGATTGTGTTGATACCTGTGGTATCTTTACAAGGTTGGTTAAGGTTGGCCTTGAGCGCTGTTGTCATGTCTGTGTGAGAAATCTCAGAAAATGGAGTCAAGCAATAGCTGTTTTTCCTTTTGGGGCTCTTTCTCACAGGACGTGAGCGGCTCTGCGTAAGACAAGTGATCCCATTTGTATAGTGCACTTGGGTTCATTATTAAAGAGGTTGTTGTTGGCTCTGATCCCTATAGGGTGTTGACAACACTCCTGCCCAATGTCTAGTGAAACAGAAGATTTGATACTGAAATGAGAGTCTTTGGTATCCAAGTAGCAGCTGTGGAATACATTTTGGGTTTTGACATCATTATTATGATATGAAAAATATGATAGGGTAAATATGGCATTTTTTTTCTAAATGCATACCTCAATAGGTCATTCCCACTCTCACTACCTTGAAGGTAGAATATGGAGCAAGTAAAGACTGTGGTATTTGCATATTTAGAGCAGTCCTTTGCTATGAAAGTGTGACACCAGTGCTTCTCCTGGCTGCTGGGTTGCTGTTCTTGCTACTGTACTGTTAATTTTCAGGTGAAGCCTACCAGGTTCTCTTCTGGTGTCTAAATTAACTTATTCAATGGCTGAAAAGGAACACTTGATTTGAATAGTGTTCAGTCCCTCGCTCATTAGGGTCTTTGTTTCTCTTTTTCTTTCATTTTCTTCCCTGTCATTTAATCAGATTGTAGCAGGAAAATAGCTATTGTCTACCCAGCATTTGCAGATTAAACACTATGTAAGGATATTTCAGCAGCCTGGTAGGTGAAAATGACCATTCTGTCTTCTAAAATTTGGGGGGGCATTTTAATATACTAATCTTAATTTACTAAATATATCTCTTTTTGGTCTCTAATTGCATCCAGTTAACTTCATGTCACTGTGGTGTCACTGAGATTTGCTCTACCTGATTGAGGTGCTTTTGAGAGACCCATGAGTTGATAATGGGATCAATGAGCTTTTCTAGAATAAGTTGGTATTTCCAGTTCTGTTCATGGGGCTGAAAAATGCTGAATTCAAGCCTTTGGGCTTCTGGAAATTTGGAGTTAATTTACAAGAATGATGATTTAAACATTGACAAATACAGCTACTCTTGGAATATAGAATTAGTTTAATTTTATGCTCAAACATTTTTGCACTGTTTGGTTTTGCCTTTAATTCCTTTGACCTAACCTTTCCAGAATAATCTCTCTCCCTGTCTTATTTACCCAGTTTCCAATAATGACCTCACCCAAGGTTTACCTTCAATAGTTAATTATTAGCTTTCTGAGATAACTACTTAAATTCTACACATTATGTCCCGTCTTTTGCTCTTTTGATGTACTGTATAACATGACAGGATCTAAATGTCAGCAAGTCTAACATTTGATTCACATTAATATAATTATCTGCAGTGCTTGGACAAACAAAACCTAAACTCTTTCATCCCCAGATCAGAGACTTTTTCCCATCTTTGAAGATAAGACTTTAGGTTGGCTTTTGAAACTGCCCACTTAAAGTGGCTTTGTCTGAGTTTACGTAACAGACTTTTGCAACGGTACATTTTAATGCATTTGGAGTTGCCTCAGTCACACCAGGTGTGCACAGATAATGAGCAGAATTTGAAAAATACACTCTCCAGAAAGGAGCTGTATAGTTGGTGAGGTGACGGCAGCCTTGCTTCTGTCCCGTGTCTTTCTCTAGGAGGAGGTCCCACGGATTGGCGTTTTGTGACGTCCAAGCCACGTCTCTGATTACTAAGGTGGTTCCAGCTCTGACTAAAGCACATGTGAAGAGCTGCGGTCCCGCTCCCTCCTGTCTGCACTGTCATTCATCCTTATCTACTATTTCTGTAGCTCCTGGTTACACCCGTGCTGACTTCACTTCACATTTTCTTGTTTCAGTGTAAAATTTGACAAGGCTGCACCTTATCACCGTTGTTCCTTTCCTTCCTCTAGAAAGCAACGACAGTAACTGTCATTCACCCTGAATGAGGAAAGCTACTGTGTTCAGAGCTTTCTGTGATAATTTAAAGCTATTGCCTTGATGGCTTTTGATCATTCTGTGAAAGCCAGTCTTTGAATAAAATGCAGTGTACAGCAAAATTTTCTTTGTTTTGGGGGCTGGAGAGGGGAGTTGCATTTCAAGTCCTAACTGTCAAGTGTCCTCCCGCTCTGGACAGTGACCAGCCTAGAATAGACTTTTAGGCAGATGGCACCTGTCAAGTGTCTGTTACAAATTGCTCTGGAAGATGTTTAGAATCTGTGGGTGATCTCAGGGCAGTAGCCACCATCTTTTTTTTGGGCTCTTCGTTGTTTTTGGAAAGGTTATTACATCAGGCTTCCACCAAGATGAAGAAACACAGAACTGTGTTTTATGTCAATTTTTTTTGTGTGATGGATGGTGAAATACAGAAGAGTCCTGAAGAGCAAAAAGCTTGACTTAAAGTTTTTATTTTCTTTATTAGCTTTTCAAAACTAAAAGGTAATACAAGAGGCTATGAGGTTGTGCATTAAGATAAGAAGCAACAATGCGACTGTGCAATACTGAATCCAGCAATTGCTGCTATAAGCACCGTAACCAAACCAGTGCTGTTCTTGTATGCAAAAATAATTGAGTTGGCAAGATGAGGAATTTTTTCAGGGTGTATTGATTTTAATTTGCAGAAATTATCTAAAGCTACCAATAATGCACAAAGAAAATTTGTCCTCACCATTTCAGAGACTCAGTGCTGTTTAATTTGAAGAATCTTTGTAGATTTTGCCATGGAAAGTACTTTTCTCAATACATTCTGGAGGCAGAGAAAAGAGCAAAAAGATGAACGTGCAAGATGCTGAACACCATACCTTGGCCCTGTCGACACAGGGCTTCAAGGAGTGCAAATGATAAAGCTGTTGTGTCTGTCTTCCCATGAGATCACAGTCTTCTCAGCCTCCACCGAGCGAAGCTTTGTCTCTCTCTTCTACCTCTCGCTAATAGCCAAGGAAAGTTGATCAGGTAAACACCTGCGGGGTCCTTTTTCATGGTGTGGCTCCCTCTGAGACTCTCTGTATGCTTGCTTGTTTGTTTAGATCTGCGTTGAATAATGGACGATGTGTAAAGTTGATTGAATGATTGTTGACATTAGCTTTGGACTATTCCTTACCTACTAAACTTCACAGGGATGAGACGAGTTACAGAAGCTCCTTCGGTTTTCTTTATTAATGATTCTGTTGTCTTGCAGATGTTATTTATGTGTTTATCCTGTGGTAGTTCTTTTCTGTATGCAATCAGAGCTTTATCAGCTGCTTTTCAGACAAGCTAAGACTTTGAGGAAGCTTTTGGGGTTTGGAGGGGTGTTGTTTGGTTGCTTGATTGAACAACAGTGAGCTGTTGTAATCTAGATTTTCATCAGAATGTCATCTGATAACGTGTAGTGGTTAGCTGGAAGTTAAGTAGCTGTTTGAAGATCCATTTATTCCCCGCAAATCTGCAACTGTGGTCTGTCACCAAAATCAAACTGCTCACATCTGCACAATGGTATTGTAGTTCATTCTCCATGTTTACAGGTGTTACTGCTTGGATTCAGCTTCCCAAATTACTCCTGTTTTGTATGTCCATGGTGCAGTTTGTATTTTCAAATTACAGGAAAGCCAGACTGTTCCCCAGTCTTTTGCCCCATCGCCTTCTAAAAAAGCTTGCTTTATTTTGGGAAATCCCTGACTTTTAGTTAATCAAAGTCTCTCTCAAAGGTTCTTACCCTCTCTTCAGAAGTTCAAATGCTGTTTTCTCATGGCCTTGCAAGAGGTTTTCTGACTCCTCTTTATATTAATCTTAGCTTTGCACTTTAGAGTAGGCGTGTTGCATTTGTAATTCCTGTTCTGGAAAAAAGCAAAGTCACTTACCGTATAGCTCTGCATCTCTAAAGAAAATACTGATTCTTGCTTACTTGATCCCTTTCTGTCAAAGCCTGAAGATTGCATCTCTTTGATCAAAAGGATGTCTTCTTCATACCTTGTACCTTTCTAGATACTTTTTTTTTTTTTTAAATACAGTGCTAATGTCAATTGTGTATGCATGTCTTGGGCAGTGGAGGCAATAATTAAATGGAGATGTTGAGATCAGGTTAGTAATCAGGCGGAGAAATTGGCATGAAGAGACAAAGGAAGTTAACAATGTTATTTATGTGAGTGTAGTACACAGTGAACAGCGGAGGACCTGACTTGCTTTCTGTGCTGGTACCTCCAAAGCATTTTGGGTTTTTTTCTGGTTTTGATCTACAGGCAAACAAGAATACACCTTGACTTTTTTCATAGTAATAAACTAAACAGTGCCAAGGAATATTTATTCCCAGGTACCTGAACTTGATTATTTGTACTGTCAAATTATCCACACGATCCTTGGCAAGGTTTTTGGCCCATGCCAACTAGCCTCTCCCAACAACTTCTTCCACTGCTGAGGACCCGCCACGGTCCAGGGATTGTGCCTGATGGGCAGCTTGAGCGTTACCTGCTCTGAAGCCTGAGGGCGTAGAGACCAGCTGACCTCAGTGTCAGATAACTCCTCTGAGCACGTTTAAATGTTGTGTATAGACTAGCTGCTAAGCGCTAGAAGTGTGTCTGTCTTTGTGCTAAATCCCATGGTCAAGAACATTCAAGGTGACACTCCTTCCTGAAGAAAGTTACATGTTCATCATTTGTACCCTATCAGCTTTAAAATGCTACTACTTTGATGTCTGTATGTGGGAATAAACCGTAAGATGACACAGTAGCCCTTCCACCTTCAGAGAAGCTGTAGACACAGGCTACTTGTAAGGTTTCCTTAGCTGCATAACCACAGCTGTTGTGAACATTAGGTACCTACCCTTAAAGTGAAGTTGGCGTGATGCTTCTCTGAGGCAGTATTTGTTCTGCTTTCTTGATGAAGAATCAAAATCCGTCAGTTATTTTTCAGCATGTTTTTATAGCTGATTTTGCAATGTAATAGTCGTCACCATTTTAAATCTCTTGGCCCTTCTTATGCCTTGGGTTGCTTCTTATGTGAAGTTGGAAAGGAGTTATGTGAACATAATGTTTGTAAAATGCTTTGAAGATTAAAAGCTCTATAGTAGGTTTTTGTTATTACTAGTGGCAAAGTGAGCAGCAGTGGCTTAATGTTGGACTGTTCATTTCCCAAGAGATGGCTTTGTTTTGAAGAGTGCACATTATCAACTGGCTTGGAGACAAAATTATCTTATTTCAATCCTGAATATAAATAAATTGGCAAACTTTCTACCTTGAGGTTATTTGCATGAGATATTTGTAAAAGAGCAGAGCAGTTATGGTACTATCTATGGCTCTGCTCTTAGCTTATGTTTAATGGAACATTTATTTAATGTATTTGGCTTGTACTATCCAAAGTTATTTTGAATCCAATCCATTCAAACATCCTTATATATATAGCAGTATTCTTATATCTGTATGATATATAGATATGAGCTATTTATTTGAGAAATATACATATATTGAGATACATTGCTCTTCTAGAGATAAAATCAGTTTCAGCACGTAAATAAAAAAAGTGGTCTGCATTCAGAAACGGTGCCATTTCATTAGAGTTCGGTTCACAGTTCTTCGTATGTTCAACCTACCACATATAAAAGAACTGGCTTTTTTTAAATAGTGCTTTAAATATTTCTTGAATCATTTTTATTACCAGTCTGTATCTAGATCATAAACTGATAAGTGATTGTACAGAGACAAAAAAAGAGGCAAGCTGTTTGGCAGTTCTCAAGCTACCACTGTTTCCTTGTGAGTTAGAGGAGAAAGGAGGGAGCTGCATCGTTCAAATGGAAATTCAACTTCAGCTTGCTAAGCAGGGGACTGCTTCAGGGACACTGATGTCCTCACGTGGTTTGTTTTCTCCCTTGCCCTTGCAGCAGGTCATTGCTTCCACGCAGCAGCCTTGTTTTGACAGAGCTGTTTTGTGGTGTCAGCACAGGGCGCCTTTGGGGAGCCGGCGCTGCTGCAGCCGGGGATTTCTGAAGCAGCTATTGTCGGTGGAGGGGCCGCTGGGCCGCGGCCAGGCGCGAGGCACTGCATCCCTGTGGCCTTGAACGGGCTGCCTCGCTCCGTGCAGCTGCAAAAGCTTTGGGCTCCTGCCTGGCACTTGCAGAAATCGTTGTGGAATTTGCTGATTCTGCCAGACGCGAGCTAAACACTTGTTCCCAAGTGGTGTGTCCCATCAGTACAGCTGTTGGTTATGAAAAACATGCAAGGGCTTTCATCCGTAATAATAAAGCCTTGTTGAAGTATTGCAAGCTCAAAATATTCTGAGTAATACTATCAAATAGTACCTCCTTGCTTAGCCTATAGGGAGCTTTATTTCCCCATGCTTCAGTTAAAATGTTCATTTATTGTCACTTATGTCAGAGGTGGGGAGGGAGGCAGGCTAAATTTTCCCTCCGTACTGTCACTAAGGATTAACTGGCATTGTTGGGCACTGCTTTCAAAATATTCTGACCTATTTACACAACAAAACTGATCAGAACAAAATAAACAGTTCTGGTCAGTGGCTGAATGCTGTATTGTGGCAGCTATATTTGGCAGTGAGTTTTCTCATCATTTTTCCAATGTAGACAAAACCTGAATGCTACAGAAATCTTAAGCATTAGAAGCAGATAATACCCTTACTGAATAGCTTGATTCTCCTATTGCCTTTTGGGGAAAGGGGACAGTTTGGCCGTAATTCAGTTGGAACAAATGCTTATGAAGCAACTGACAAAAAAGTGTATGAGTAGATTTATCATTTTGCCGTGCAGGGTAATAAATAATTGCATCATTTCTAGCAAGCCACAGTGTATACCTGCGAGATGGTGGATATCTCTCCAAGGTGTAATCTCTGCAAAGAAGTATTAAGTAGGGAATTGTGACAGACTGCAAGAATTGTTGATTTCCTGCTTGAGTTTTATTTCTTTTTTTTGTAACAACCGTAGTGGATACTTGCAATTGCCTCCTCATTTTTATGTGGTATCCTCTAAGGAATGAATCAAGAGAAATGTTTCATTTTAGCTATTGGACAACCATTCCATATTTCCTGGGTCACAGATTTTTTGGTAGTTTGGAGGATAAAATTGCCTGGCACTCAAGATAGGAAATATCTCTTTCTATCTTGCATCTTCAACTCAGATTCTGAGAATACTAAAATGAAGCCTTTTTAAACTTGTCTTTTTTTCCCAATTCCATTTAGTGACAGTCCCAATGCTGTCCATGAGGTGGAAAAGTGGTTACCACGACTGCACTCGGTTGTCATAGGACCTGGCTTAGGTAGAGATGAAGTTCTACTTGAGAACGCTAAGGTAATGTGTATACTGATATTTTATTCTGTGTCTTTATGTTGAATTTTATTAACCAATTTTCTATCTTTTACATGATCACACAAATGTTCTTGATAAGGTTATTAAATGGCAATATTGTTGACTGAAAATTACAGCTGTCAGTCATGGTCTTCATTATTAAACTGTAAGCATCACTCTGAATTTTAGGCACCCATACGGTTGTTTTGATGTGCTTTTGTTTTGATTGTGAAAGTTGCTAATTAAGAAATAGGTGTTGGCATCTCTAGGTAAAGCGCTCTGTGTTTTCTTAGGTGCAAAGCACCTGTACTGTAAGAACATAAATATGAATTTGAGTTCCTAATTTTCAGAACCGTATTCGACAACTTCTATCAGGAGAGGTATCAAAGAACAGGGATTGTGTCCCCTTTCAATAAGAAACAATACTCTTAATTACAAAATGTTGCAGATTTCTACTCTGGATAAAGAGGTAATCCTATTTTCTGTCAAGCCTTAGTGGAGAGCTGCAAACAGGAGCTTAGACAGTTCGTACTCTAAGTAATATGTACTTACATCGTCTTCCAGATGACGTCTCGTATTACTGTCAAAACATCTTTGTATGTTCAAAGTATATCTTTCAGTCTAATGTCAATCTAATTTTGTACAGTTTTAAATTTTTTTTTTTCCTGAGAAGCGTTACTGAATTAATCAGTGGCACTAACAAGTGGAATTAATATAATTTACAGAAATGTTGACAGTTACACAGTGAAATTGCAAAACAAGGGAGGCAAGGGACTGGAGACCACACTATCCAAGTAGTTTAGAATTCCTTGAGAACTATGGAGGGTGGTTTTGCTAGGCTTTTGTTAGGGAAAGTTGCTGTTGGAACTCTTCGCTTCCTTAATTCTCCTTCTGCTTCCAAAAAATGTTTGGTTTATGATACAGAGGTGCAAAACTAATAAAGAGCGTGGATTCAGATCGAAAGAAAAAAGAAATTTATTTCAGCTGATGAAGAAATCAAATTCTATTCTGAATGAAAAATTTCAACAGAAATTTTATTCTTTTTTGAAAACATTTTTTCAGAATTCTTTTTACAGAAAAAAGAATTGGGGCAATGATTTTTCTTTTTGTCTTGGTTTTTAAGAAATTTTAATTTTTTTTCCTAAAGGAAAACAACTTTAAACAAAAGAAAATAAGAATTCATGTAGACTATCTAAAATATCGAACATAACATTTTATATCAGGATTCCATCTGGGTTTTATAAATATCTGTCAATGTTCTTATCTGTACTACAGAAGTGTCTGGAAGATTCCTTGATTGTATTTTTTTTTCATCATTTCTAAAAATAATTTTGCTTTCTTAGTGAATTACAAGCATACTTTTACTTCAGCTTGGCCATCCTGTGTGAGCTAGCTTAAAGTTAAAGAAACAAACCCAGCCAATGAAGACAAAGCATTTGGAAGTTACTTCAGGCTAAAATCTCAGGCCACGTTCATATGAGCTGTGAATCTGACTTTATTAATTTCAAGTCACATTAAAGCTCAAGTTCTTTGTCTTCACTGTAATTATGAACTGTTCATTAGTTATCCAGTGTTGGTTTTTTTAATCCAACTACCATAATCTTCTAAATTCTTTGTTCATCCAAAAGCTTTAATAAGTGCATGTAATTAGGCACAGGTTAACCCTGGTTGCCTGCTTGAGGAAAACTAGTGCTTCTCTGTGTTGAGGAAAGGCTGAGCCTCCCTCTTGCTTCAACAGTGAATTTTAAGCTTTGTATCACTCTTCACCTTCAAGAAAAAAAGCAAGTGATGATAGTGTTGCTATTTTAAACTTTTATAGGAGGCTGGCTTGGTATATAATTTTCTGTTTTCCCTTTGAGCTAACCTCAGCATGCTGTCATATGAATACAGGGCTGAGATGTAGATTAGTGTCTGCTTTCTGGTCAGGGTTTTGTATCAGAGTGGCAGTGAGGATGGGAGAGAGCTTACCCTCGTCCTCCTCCTGCCCCATTAAAGTGCTGAGCCGTAGTGGTCTGTCGCCTCTCTGATGCTGTTCTTATGTCGGTTCTTGTCAGTATTGTGCCAGCACATTGCCAGCGATTGTGCTTGTCCAAACAGTCAGGTGTTTGGGCTGCTCCTCTCTTCTGAGCATTGAGAAATTAAGATACTAATGCAGTAACCTGCAATTTCTGGTACACAGCCCGTGGACACTGTTTTACTGTGGAATAGCCCGAGCACTTGTTGACCAGATGGTGCATCTTGTCTCTCCAGAGTAGAGCATGCTTTGCTTCCTCAGCATCTTTACTGTATCACCTGCCTCCCTCATGCTTAATGTCTGCAGTGTGTGCACTGTGGCATTTCAGGTCCTTTTAACAGTCTGGTGGAAAAACAGCACCTTGTGATCAGTTTTCTTTGATTTCCCCCAGCCTCCCCTTCTTGAGAGCTAGCGATACTCTTTGAATACATATTTACTGGCTTCCTGTGATTGGTTTTGGTTGTAATTCCACTGACAAGTCCTGTTACAAGAAGCCACTCTACAAGTTATACCCCTCTCTCATATGCCACTTGTGTTGAGTCTGTGCCAAAACCTTCACATGCTGTTCCTCAGTTGCCTGGGTGAGGGCTGATGCACTGTCAGAGCTTTCTAGCCATGGGTTTGCAGGACCAGAAAGCATTTGTTGTGTCCTAATAGCTGTGCAGCTGGATCCCATGCAGATGTGGCAATCCTACTCTTGGCCTAGTTAGACCCTTCGACTCCGGAGCAAATGAGCAGTCCAAGCTGTTTCTCTTCAAGAGAAAGGAACAAAACCACATTTCTGCTCCACTTCTCAGCTTTGGAGTGTGCAGAGTGAAGCATCTCTGCTCCCCGTTTTACTTCAAACTTCTAAAATGCTGTACCACATCTGGTGTGGAACTTAGCCACCACAGCCAGCTTTCTTGTAGGCAACATCAGGCCATCTGTTTTTCTCTTTCAGTGTCCGTGATTGATTCTGGCTGGAGATGACAGTACCGTTACCTCCCCGAGTTCATCTCAGTTGGTATGCAGCTGATGGTGGTTTAGACTCTGTTGAGAAAGAGTTTAGCCGCCACGTTTCGGAAGCAAGGCTGAGGACCCTACGACTGTCAGTGCTTAGAAGCAGCATATTTCCAAAGCTATTGGATGTTCTTGTTTTTTCCACACAGCAGGAATATTATGTCCCTATCATACCTACCCACCAGAGCGTTCTTCATTCAGCTGTTCCAGGGATGTTTGCACTTCTGGTCGTACTCTGATCTGATTTTACTTGTAGCCTGAGGCTTGGAAGTGGGGGAGTTCCCACGTGTGCCATCGGGAGCTATTCCTTAGGTTTGTGAGAGAATCAAGTTGCTCTCCTGAAGGGTGATGAGTGCATCTCCTAAGAGGACTTCGGAAAGAACATTGTATTCCTTGTATAGCCCTCTGGGAAAGGAGATGATGCTGCCTCATGCTCCAGGATGTTCTGCATTCTGCTGCTGCCCAGCACTTAGGCAGTTACAGGCTTAGCTGTGCCCTGTATCAGTTTCCAGCCTCTTGTCATCTCCTTTCTCCTCCTACTCCTTCTGGAATGAATGTGATGTTCCTGTCAAATTTTCTGCTTCAGAGTTTGGTGAATTTATTTGGTACATCACTGGCTTTGTGGTCAAATAGACTGATACAGATCTGTTGGTGGAATAGTAGTTACTATTGGGATCAGGTGGAGAAAAGCATTCATCCTTATGAAGAGCCCTTTCCTTAACTGAAGTAAGACTTAGACATTGGAATAATCACTGGGTTCCTTGTCTCTCTCCCTGAAGTGGTAGCACCAAATCCTGAACTCTGCCCCTCCAGTCTTGCCGCGTTTTGTCTTGCAGCAGCAAAGTTAATATTGGTGTTTTCAGCAGAGCATGCTTGCTTCCTTCCTGTAAGAGAGGTAATGATTAATAGCAAGCATGGCTCTGTATAAGTCAGATTACATGGTAAAATCAGCTGGGTTCTCAAACTGCATACTTGTTCTGCTTGCTCAATTCTCAGTCTTTGTTTCAGATCCAAGACAATGTCCTGAATACCAGCCTGGGTGGTTCTTTTTTTTTGGCGGAGGCTCAGCCTAGCTGCCACTTCTGCCCATTGCTGTTGCTGTTTCTTTCCCCACAACCCGCTCACCCTGCAACACTCTACCCTCAGCCAGTCATTTGCCCTTAAAGATCTCTGCTATCTGTTGGGATATAAATTTCAGAAATGTCATTTTCCACACCTAGTGACATCATCTTAAGATTGTGTGGAAGTGTCTTGGCTGTAGTTACCGTCTAGCAAAGGGTGGGAGAGGTTTGGGCCATTGTCATGGATCACCTCCATCGAGTGTGCCCAGAGAGAGCCTGTTTGAAGTTTTCTCTTTTGGATTCTCAGTTCCACCTCAACTGAGGTATCAGCCTTTCTGTGTTTGTTTTTGGTTAGTTGGATTAATTTCCCCCCTTCAAGCGTCATGCCTTCAGGATTTAGGCAACACTTCACAGCCTTAATAAATTGTGAGAATGGGACCAGGTGCTTCAGTACACTATCTGCACTAGTTTTTGCAGGCTCAAAAGGGCTACAGAATACAGAGCCACCTGTTGTTGTCATGGCAGTTTGTTAAAGCTAAATCTGCCGCTATGGGCTTTGAGAACCATTTTCCTCTTGCTACCTGAGCAGCCCCCTGGGTTCCATTTGTACCAAGTATAAGGCACCTGAGAAGCATCCCAGGCTAATGCTGCAGTTGACACGTTAGTAGTATTGTCTGTGGTACCTACCACCATGTATGAATACGAATAACAGGACGTGTTACTCTTTGGAATCACTGCTCACGTCGTCTCAAGTTAGCAGAAAAATTATTTACCAGAATCTTAATTTTTCAATATGCATCACATGTGCATTTGCTTCCTGCCCTGTTCATGTCTTCTGGAAAGTCCTCTGGAGAATTCCTGCTGTGGGGATTTGGCAGTTCATAGGGAACTGAAGTAGCAGCGGGGACATGCCACTTTCTGTTCTCAGCCTTCGGTTCGGAGGAGGTGAGGTGGATGTGATCTTGTGCCTGTGATACTGCAGAGGCAAAACCCAGAGGCCGCGTGCGCACACCTGCTATGAGAATGTGTACGTAAAATGTATTTCTCTCAGCCCTCAGCCAGCCTCCAAGGTTGGTGCATATACCACAAGTAGTATCCAGTGAAAAACTACTCTTACTAGCCTAGCCTTGTTGCTTTCAAACAGCCTGATGAGACTCAGGATTTGTGGACATCCACAGCTAAAATGAGGCAGTTGCTGGGATAGAGCGTAGTTCTTTCTCTGTGATGGTGGTACTGGTGTGGATAAATCTTGGGAACGCCAGGTCTAGGCAGAGGGATCCTCTTGGTTACTGTAAGAACTATTGCTGCTTGTGCTAAGAACTATTAGTATTCTGTGGCTACCTCGCAAATGTCTTGATTAGAAAAACAGTGTTTGAAAATATGCTAACAGGACCTTAAATACAGGCTTATGCAGCTTGCAAGCAGAATTTATTTTCTAATATATGTAATGGATCCTGATGGAAGTCATTCACAGTGAGGTGGGATGTTTATTTGCTTTCTGCATCCAGGCTTATGTTTTGTTTAACCTGATTTTGACACTCAAAAGCATTTGTAAGCAAAACGCTGGAATAGGATACCTTTTCAACTCTTTCTGAGCATCATTCAGCTAGAAACCCTAAAAAGAAATTGTTAATGATGAATTCCAGAGTTCATTTTAAGTGTACATTTATTTGTTTCATTTTAAGACAAAATGCCAACAGCTGACCATTAATATCTTAAGCCAAATCTAACATTAACAGAATCAACCATAATTTGGAAACCTTGTAGAGTTTGCTTTGTGAGTGGAAATGTTCAGTGGATGAGACAACCTGAGAAAATTTAGTGCCTTTATTTATTCTGATTTAGTTTTTTTACTTTGGATTGAAGTAAACAGGGTTATTGCTTAAACTGGATTTGGATGTGTTTGGGGATGGAAGTGTATAAATGTAGCTTCTCAAGTGGTGTCTGCTTGATCATTAATTTGGGGGGGATAGCTAAAAAGGAGTGCTGGTTTTTTGTGTAACTGGGACATTGTTTCAGAGGCTTCTGCTTTGTTTTCTTGTGTTCCTTACGTTCAGGCATTACTTTTGATTATGTCGCTCCGTTTAGAATTTAGCATATGATTGAGGCAGATATGAAAGTGTTAGCTGCAGTTCTGCTCCAAGTTTGATAGCAAGTGATCTACTTTGAAAATTCAAAGAGGGAATCTACAAGTGGATCATTCTCATTTCTTTTTTTTTTTTTTTTTTTTTTTCATGTAGAATAGAGCTGTTTTGGCTACCTGCCACCAACAGCATCTTCAGCTTTGTTAGTTGTAACAACAGCTTTTAACATTTCCCAAAGCACTTAATGAGCTTGCTGAGGTAGTGGGGTACTCTTTAAAGTCCTTATCACCTTCTGCCTGGCCTATAATGAAGTATTTTCCTGTGCACCTGAAAATCTGTTTCGGAAAACAGGGCCTAGCATGTGGTACTACAGTTAAAAGACAAAAGACCCAGTTAAATTGAATGGAGCATAAACCATGAGATAAAGAAGCTATTTGTTTGAAAGAAAGGATATTCGTCTCTGTTATGTTACTCTTCATTCAAGTAGTACCAGTGGTGGTCAGTAGTTAATCATTTCTTCTGTGAGGTTTGAGAGCTTAGTGGAGTGATTAACGAGCTAGTGATAGTTATGCATACAGGAATATATAAAGTAAAACTGAGGCAATTAGGCTAGTTAAAGGTGATTTATATAAATCTTATCCACAAAGTGAGGTTTTGATTGATGTTGCTGCGTTTTGAACAGACAATGAGTTCTTGGATTAGTTTGTGGGAACTAATGAAAGCAAGTTTGAGAGTTAACTGTATGGTTCTACCAGTGGGAAAATTAAAAAAAAACCTGAAACCAGTTACTGAAAATACGGCTCCAATGTGAAGAATCTCAAACAGTGGAACTCCATTTTTAACGTTTTTCAAAACCTCCTGTATCAAATACATTCTATTTAGGGAAGCTTCCCCCTCCCCGCCACCAACCCTGACGGTAGCCTTGAGCATAGTCTGGGTTTGGGATATTTGCCTACCTCTAGCTGTGCAAGATTATGAACTTCTGCTTGCCAAGCCCATTTTCCAAGCATCTCTGCCACAGAGCTGCATCCTGACCTCTATGCAGCTGAGTCCCTGCTAACTCTGCATTTATCCAGGCTTGAAGCAAGGAACACAGAAATGCTTCCTAGGGTTCTCAGTGCCTATTTGTAGGAGTTGGTTTGCAGCATGTTGGGGTCGAATTTGTTCCTCCCGGGCACCTTGGGGATGGGAGGTGTGCAGAAATGCTTCCAGCTGCAGCATTTACAGGGAAATCTCTTATTTATTCCCTTTTATCTCTCCGTTCCAGACAAAACCATGGATTCAGGATTGTTGGATGAGAGCAGCATCCATGCAGAAAATACAAGAAATTATAGGTGGCATTTCAACAGCAGTTTCTGATCTCTCTTTCAGTAGAGGGTTCTCTGTAAAAGGGGCTGCCACTCCTTTCTGATTATTTAAGGTTGATGAGACCTAACCAGTGCCAGGTTATGCACATTCGCATGTCTCTGCCAAACTAGAAGCTAGTCACTCTTGCTGCCTTGAGTCTGGCGACTCCAGCTTAGTCAGCCAGGAGTCCTGGTCAGTCCAGTGTTGTCAAATCAGTAGCACAGACTGGAGCAGTGGAGCTAACCTGCGCTGTCTGTCACCTTAATGTAACCAGCATTCCAGAAGGTAGTGTTTGAGCTTTTAGAGAGAATGGGCCTTTCAGCCTCTCCTGGGCTATGGGCAGGCCTTTGATTACCCTGCCGGTGGAGTACAGTATAGGATAGCATTGACTTGCTCTGCAGGCCTCAGCTGGCTGCAGTTTTGGATGTGTGAATGGAGGCACAGTGTTTCACTGGCAAGGCACGTACTGCCCAGATGCCAAGAAGGTCTGGCAGTTACCTGTTTGGACAAGTGAGGATATTACTGTCTCGTAGAAATCCGGTTATTAACAAGCTGTAGGGGTGCAAACTCTTGTTTAAAGGACCTCACCTCCTTAACAGCTTTCCTAAGATATTTTAACTTTACTTTGGAACATATAGTAGAAGATTTAATTACATACTTGGCCTTTGGAGGTTGCAGTAGAATGCACTTTTGGTGGGCTGAAGGCAAGGCTATACTGCTCCCTAAAATGTTTGGATGTCATCGTGGTCAGTGCTGGCCATTATTATGGCACGCTGAAGCTTGAACTTCTTTTTGAGCACATGGGTAAGGAATTTTGCCAAGAGCAGGCCAAGACATGACTCTTGAAGGGACCTAGGGAATGTGGTGTTGGTTGCAGGTGTCAGTAAAGGAAACACCTGCAGCGTCTTTCCTTTGCAGGGTAGAAAGATGACATTGTGATGCATCCTTAGTGAAAATTAATTACTGTTGTGGGATAGATGTTGCTTTATATATGCTGCTATTGTGGTTTTCTGTTTAGTTCATTAAAATTCAATCTTTTATTAAAACCACTGGCTCTAATTTCCTGATTCTTCCCTTTGAAAACACCGAATGCCAAAGTTATTGTGCAGCTAAACCAGTTCATCAGGAAAGACACAAGTGGTGATACAACTAATAATATATTAAAAGTCATTGCAGGCATTCTGCTGCCAGTCCACATCTAATTAAAAAGGCTGAAAAGTATATCTAAGTCAGGTGTGGGCAAAACTGTACATAATTGTCTTTTCCGAGGAGCCGTGGAGAACCGGCTTCTATGCTGTTGTATGCAGGCAGAGTGAATAGGGTATGTGTGTTATTGCTGGCTCGTGGACTTGGGTGGAGAAGTCCAGACTGCCTGCAGAGTTTTGCAAGAGGCTGTGGCTACTCACTGTGAGTGCACCCCTTGCCGTCTGCTCCTGGTGGTGCCTCAGGGTGGCTGCTCTGTGAAGACTTACATGGCAGTTAGATATCCTTGATTGTACCTAGAAGTTACATAGCAGTTTATTCCTCCCTCACATGTTCCCCCCACTTCCCCTCCTATTTTTTGCAGCCAGTATCTTGCACTGGCTCATCTCAGCCCATTCCCTTTTTCCGTAATAATTGTGGAAGTGTGCAAGAGGCCTGGATGTCTGTGTTAGTGCAGTGCAGGTGAATCTTGTGTTTCATAGCACAGCCGCAGGCTATCAAATGGATGAATAGTATCATGCTTTTCTGCATTACTGTGCCCTCTTTCAGCAGTAGCCTGTCCATTTGTTCCTACAAGCTTCTTCCTCCTGCAGTCCTTTCCAGCCTGAATGATTCTGATTTTGTGTGCGTGTTGTTCTGGTTTCAGTGTGTTGGGTGTTTTGTGTTTGAAGGGGGGTGGGGGGGGTGTTGTTGTTTGTTCGGGGTTTTTTGGTTGGTTGGTTCCCAAAAAAAAAGATTGGAATTTGGTTTTGGTAATCTGTTTTAAAGTTCCTATGTGAAAGTTGGGACAGAGAACACAAATTTCTACTGAAATGAATGCATTGCATTTTAAGGAATAGCTTCCATGATAATAAAAGAAATAATTAAAACACAAAAACTCTTTGCCCTTACTTTGTACGTTTTCCCAATTACAGTAAAGGGTTACCTTTACCCAGATAGAGCACTGCTTTCTGCTGTGACACTTCTTTTTCAGTTCTTATTGAGTAGGTTGCTTGCATAAAAGTCCTGGATACCCAGTCACAGAACAAAGATTTTTCAGGAAATTGTGTATTTCAAGAGTAGAGTGGGAGTAGATTCAGGTTAATTTTACCCCCTCTGGCTCTCCTCCCCTCAACCACCTCCACCAAAAATTGCAATCACTGAAGTATTATTTTGGGCATTCCTAAATGTTGAGTATTTGGTGCCACTAAAATGATAACTGTGTGGGAGGTTGTCCCATACAGCACCTTCATGGGATGTGTGAATCCCAGGTTATTTCCTCCTTCGCTGAATTAGGGTAGAAACTTCAACTTTGGCCTTCAATTTTCAGGAGAGGAAGCTCTTGTTACAGATTTGTTCTAGCATGAGTTCTGCAGTCTTGTAATACAGTTCATTATTGCTGATTTTAATCACAGCGGGCTGGAACCTGTTTCCCTTTTCTCATTCAAATGTTGCGGGCTGTGGAATCACTGTTTCGGAGCGTCGCCAAGTATTTAGCTAACTCATACAAAGCAAAACGTCTCTAGTAAGAGACTGCCCAAACCTCTGTTATTAGGACTCTCTACATGAAGGGTAGGAGACTGAAATTAGTATTTTTAATTAGCAATGTTCTCTTCTAAATCCTTTCCCATATAAGTAATTGTTACATGGGGTAAAACTGAACAGGTTCCTGCTCATACATAGAGTCCTATCAGAAAACGTTAAATAGGTTTTGGTGCGAAAGTAAAGTTAGTCTGAGCTGTATGAAATGTGCAATTAACAGTCAGTGTTCTTCTGTATGCTACAAGTATTAAACCAGGGAAGTCCATGCCAAATATAGAGATACAGATTCAGCTGAAAAATGATTTTTGCTTCCAGGAACAAAATACTCTGCATAGAGGATGTTGCCATTATTGCTGTAAACACCTCTTACCCAAATATTTTTTTTTTACACAGTATCTGCAGTAATGGAGTGTTTAAAAGTGGGCTTCATCTTGCCTAAATTCTTGGTGTCTAAAAATAAAGCAGTGAAGTGTTTTTGCTCCCTCTGTGATAGCTGAAGAGAGGCAGGTATGTCTGTTGGTGTTTCATCCCACCCTAAATGCAGTGTCTAAGCAGCATGGGATGAATTGCTCTCCAGAGGTGAGCCATTTGACCTTTAAATGGCAGCAGGTGAGATGGGTCCTGTCCACAATCAATAGGAAACAGAGTTTCTCCAATGAATGTTGTGTCCTTCAAACAGGTGGCTGTCTTACAGGGGTTCTCTCTTATCTCTGTTACTGCTTTACTATGGTTGCCAGATTGCCCCCTCCCTCTCCAGAACTTCCTCTCTGAGGTTCCTGTTCTGTCTCCATGCAGTTTCTGTGTGTGTTGAAGGAAGGAAAAGGAAAGGAAAATAATTAGGGTAGGTTTTGTTTGGGTGTTTTGGTTGGTGGGGTTTTGTGGGGTTTTTTGTTGTTTATTTGGGTTTTTTTAAATCAAAAATTAGCTTTCCAAATAAGACAAAGGACTTTGTATTCCCTGATTATTTGTTTTATAAGGAGAGAAAGAAAAAGCAAAGATCACTCAGTCTGTTAGAATAGAAACTGATACCTCAGAGACTCGGTACACAATAAAAGTTGCGTGGCCAGTAGGTTTTTCTTAGCAAGATGAAATTTCTCTTCAGAGCAGAGGTCAGATGTCTCAGGATTGTGGAGGACGTGCTGGAGAGGTAGGAACTCAAAATGTTATTAGGAAGAAATGTCTTATTTCTCTGGAGCGTACCAGTGACCCAGCCTTCCAGAAGCTATTTAGCTGTACATATACTTTCATGCTTTGTGACTTCCGTGGGGTTTTTTTTCTTATATTCTTTTGGTGGACAATGGATCTTCGGGATTCTTGATTTAGCCTGTTGTTAGATACATATATAGACAAAAATAGAAATTCTAACCGGTACTCAAAATGACAATTAGGAGGAAACATGAAAAGGGGCCAAACAGTAATAGCAGCAGCCAAACCTTAAGTGGAACAGAACTTTGGCAAAATTAGTCCCGTGGATTGCTCATAATGAATTTAAGAGAATAGTTTGGAAGGATAAGGACTGGCGTCTTCCTTCAGACTTCCTTATGGAATTTGTTCGCAAAATCTTTTTTGGTTTTAAAAAATGAAGTGTCATGAAAGACTTGCTTACTAAAGTTGACGTACTAGAATAAACTGGTGATTCATATTAGTGGGAAGTGGAGCAGTAATCAAGTGTACTGAAGGAGTTTGGTGAAGCTGCTAATGTACAAAAATACTCTAATTAAAACCAGTTAGAAAACGAGGTTGCAGTAAATGGTATTTCTGTATTCAAAAATTGGGGGAGGATGATCTGAATGCGTTCTTACGTAATATCTTGCTAACCTCTGGGGCTCAGTACCATATGATATCTAATCAGAAGAGCTTAGTATGGTTCAAAAATAATTGGACTGTTGGACGTATAACATCCATTTATACAGAAAAAAATCCCCATAAACCTGATCGCTAGATCCACAGCCTGATTTTATTATAACCAAGTGAGTCAAATTAAACATGATTGTTAATGAACTTAACACAGCAGGGGCAAAGCACTACAGCTTCTGTGAAGGAAAACTGGGCTGTGCACATTTGTGCAGATTAACATTAGTCAATAAAGAAATTACTCTGTCTTATAAATTTCTTAAAAGCTTTGAAAGTAAGGCTCTCTGGTCTTCAGTATACCACAACTAATTCTAGGTATGCTTTAAGATTCCATCCTTGCACAGCTGTTAAATATACTTATTCATGAATTTGAATAATTCAGTAGTAGCTGAATGGTATGAGTTGTGTAAAACTTGCAACTGCTTCAAAATTATTTAAGTAGCTGAATATAAGAGAATACTTGCGGTCTTCCCTTGGGATCCCGACCAGGGTGGGCACCTGGCAGTCTGTGACTCGGCCCAAGCCGAGACCTGTGCAAGCGTGTGTATGTCATGGAAAGGTTTTTATTCTGTAGCGGCTTCTAACGTAGCTGCAGCTGTGTGTTGAGACAAGTCCTCAGGCTTGGAGCAGTGGGTGGTGTTTCAGTCTCACACTTACAACATGCAAACAGTGCCCAAACAAACAAAAGTAGTGTTGGGTTGAAGCATGCTGCTAAATTCTGGTCATCCATTTAAAAATAGAAGGGAAAGGTTTCTACTGGTTTTGGAAAAAATCAGAATCAGATAGGAATGAGTTAGTGAGGATATGTGCATGCCATAATTAATAATTTACAGGAAGCAAGGTGGGTGGTGTTTATTTTGACCACAATACAAGAACAGAGGTACGCTCAGTACCCTAAAAATTAATTAAAAACTGCTTCCTTATTCCTTACGTAATGTCTTGCTAACCTGTGGAGCTCAGTGCCATGTGATAGCTAATCTGAAAAGCTTAGTAACGTTCAAAAATAATTAGACTTTTGGATGGATACCATCCTCTGCTATCTTATACAGGAAAAAGATAAACTGTCCAGCTTCAAAGACAAGTTGGTAATGACCAACATTCAGAAAACTTGACTGGCATTAAAAAGGCTTGAGTATCAGTCGTTGCCACTACTCAGTTCGGAGAGGGAACAAGGGTAGAGGGTCTGCTGGCAGATACCGCTTGCTGAAAAACACTTCTGGAAATGGTTTGGGCCATTTGGGCCGACTTGGTTTTGCTTTGAAAGTATAAGACCTCCAGGACCGCGAGTGAAATGACATGTTTTACATACTGCTTGTCTCGGGATGTTTGTACATAAACTCAAATACTGCAATGGGGCAATCCTCAGAAAAGCAACTAAAATTAGTGTTATAGTTAGTGGTAGGTTTCTACCGTGGCAATATTCATTTGGATTTATTTTTTTTTTTTAAAGTGGCGAGGCATGTTTACTATATGCAACTTGTGTTGGCACTGCACGCCTCCTGCAGCAGGGGAAAGTGAGTGAGATGGCTTGGTTGTTTGCATATCAACACCAAGGCATCAGTTATGAAAACCCTGTTGACACTGCTTGTACTTGAACCAGGGAGAGAACAATGTAACTGTAAAATTACCATTTGATACAAAAATGTCTTATATTACTTTGCAGAATATAACAGATTTTTTTGTACCTCATTTTGTAAAAACAACTTAAACGATCCAATTTATTGTAATTTGTTTCCGATCTTACGAGTTTTAAATTAGCAAGCATCTTAAAGTTATCTGCATTTTTTTGCAGGGTATTATAGAAAAATCAAAAGTCAAAGGAATTCCTATCATTATTGATGCTGTAAGTATTTTCTAGATTCACTCAATAGTTTGACATTTAAGAATCTATTCAGTAAATGTTCTTCTTACTGGTTTTTGCAGGATGGACTGTGGCTCATTTCCCAGCAGCCTTCTCTTATTCAAGGCTACCAGCGAGCTATTCTTACTCCAAACTATATGGAGTTTAGTAGACTGTATGAAGCCATGGTGAGCTGTTTTCCTTTTTGATGTTTAAGTATGTGTAAGTTTAGTCTTTCAGTCTTTGAAAATAAACAGCTTATTACTGGGTTAACCATTATGTGCTGTTTCTTATATGTGAGAGAAGCGTTCTTCTGGGTTTTTATTCCAAGGGATAATCGCTGCAACAATGCATATTCTTAAACAGAGCTCTTTTTTAAAGAAGACTCTTTCTTATGCATTTTTTTGGCACTGCAGGCGGTATAGAATAAAAATACTTGGAAAGACTGATGATGATGATGCTTCCCCCCACCCCCCCATATGCTGAAGTAGCGTGTGTTAGAGATGTTGTTCTAGTAGCAAAATATGTACTGTGTATGGAATTCTTGTGTTGTAGCTTAGAGACCCCGTAGACAGTAGTGATCATCATGGATGTGTATTAAGACTCAGCCAAGCCATGGGGAATTTGACAGTTGTTCAAAAGGGAGAAAGAGATCTTATTTCAGATGGAGAGAAAGGTAAGTGAAGCCTTTTGCTTTGAGCAATGTGATTTTTTTTTCGTTTGTTTGCTTGCTTGCTTGCTTGCTTTCAGTCATAGTCCAGTGGCTGGACTATATATAGTAACTGGTTGACTGTATTCCCTTGAAGACTGAAGGGGAGGGATGGCTGTCTTTGCAGATCACCTTTAGATGATTTGTATAAATTCATATTTTAAGAGTGCAGCTCTTTTTATTTGCTGAAAGAACTTGCTGATTTTATTTCTCCTTTAAATGGCTATAACATGTTTTACATTACACAGTGTTGAGAAATTAATTTTTTATTCTTTGTGAACTGTTTTAAAATCCTTAGCTGAGATGGTCTATATATAGGTGCAGATGTCATTGCTAAATTAATGCAGAATAATATTGTTGTTCCACCGTATATTGGTGTGTCTGAAAAATGAAGACCTCTTGAGGTGCGTGAGCAGCTCAGTTCCTTGATACTGTCCACCATGCAGTAGATGAGCATGTACATATGAGTTGTACATTAACCCTGACAGTTAATTTTTTTTTAACTCTAGATTACCATTACAATTTTTTAAAACAGTTGCTTAGTAATATGGTTAAAGTATACTTAACAAAATTAGCTGCCTGTCTGCTGCTTTTTATACTGATCACTTGCTGTGATCAGTATAAAATTAATTCATGAGTAGCTTCATCGCATTTTGACTACGTGGTCTTATTTCCCATACATAACAAGTAGCAGCTCTGCCTCTAATTACTTGAAATGCTAATCTCTGATAAATGTTTATGCTGCTTCAGAACCGTTTTGTGTATACAGTCAATTTTTCATTATTGGGAGCCACGGGAGCCTTTCATAACAGAAAAACAGATGTAATATGACAACTGGTTTGTGCAGAGCCACCTTGCACATATCCCCATTAGTACAGATACTATAGCAGACTGTGAAGCAAGCTGGGATCTGGAAGCAATACGGTTACGCCTGTGTGGTGAATGACTTTGGTCGGTCGTGTAGTACCCAGGTTGCCCTGCATGAAGTCTGCTGTCCTGTTTGCACCCGTAGCAGACTTGATTTGTAACCTTGGACAGTCAGGCCAGGCCTAAGGGAGAATGAACACTGCCAGAGGATAAAATATCCTGGCTCCAGTTTCTGGCAGCTAGAGAGCTTTAGAGCACTGTAGTGTATCCTCTTTCTCTGAGTTTATGTCATCCATGTTCTTTTTATGCAGGATTGTTGCTTTCTTAATGAATTTTGGGAAAACCGGATGAGCGCTTTAGATTAAGCACATTACCTAGTATATCTCTCCCTTCCTTTTGAGCTGTTATTCTTGAGATAAGTGTACTCCCACCATTGCTGGAGAGAGGGGACACTCAGTCTCCATTGTCTCTTGTCATGCAGCATTCAAAAAACCAGGAAACAACTGAAACTAAATTTAAATTTTGAGTGTTCAGGTGTGGCACAAGTTTGGTGCATGTCTTGTGTGCTTTTGGGGCTTTTAGTTTGGGTTTTTTTTTTTCCCCACCTTGTTCTTTGTTTCTGCATTCTGATTTTTATTCTTTGTTAAGTGGCTTTTTGATTTGAAATAAAAACAGTTCTGTGCTTTGTAGCAGTTGTTTGATGTCAAGCTATAGGCTGCTTTCTTGTTCTTACCTTGGTTCTGTCACTGATGCTTTCTCTCTCCTAGATTACAGACATTACAGGCAGCATTGCCGAGCTGTAAGAAAGCAGTTGTCAGGTTTAATACAGGTTATAACGTTTGTTACGAACACTGTTTTTAGGGTTTGTGTTGTCTGCAAGAAGGTTTCCGAGAATTTTGCAGAAACTATAGACTTCAGCTTCCTTTAAACAAGAATGTTCTTTGGGTCTGGGAGTTACTGTCAGTCAATTTCTTAAAAGCTTCTCAAATGTAAAATTACATTAAGAAAGGAGATGTACTCTGCTGTGTGCCACAACACGGAACATATGTTGTCATTTCACTGACCTTGAATTCTCTCCCAAGTTTTTTGCTCTTAACTTCTGCTTTTTTCATCTGTCTGTTCTTTTGATCTGATGTCATTTTTTTTCAGCTGAGACAACATACATGATGATTCCAGTGTGAGGGAAATCCAGATCATTGGTTCAGGCCAATGTCCTCTGAGCACAATCAAATATTATGAAAAGACCTGTGTACTCCTCTTGCCTTTTATTTTTCATGTCATCATCTGTTTGTAGTGCTTAAGCCATACCTATTTCCAGGCATTTCCTGCTTGAAATCTGCTTAGCACACTGATACTGTATCTTCCATATATCACTTTTAAACTTTCTCCTTTGGGAATATATTGCATGCATGCTTTCTGAAAAAAAAGTAAGTCTCAATGCCCTCCAGGAAAAGCAGAAATTGCAAACCTAACAATGTAGCTTTCATTCTATGCTTGGCTGTTGTGGAAGGAAGGCTTTTTGAGGATGCCGAATTTGCAGCAGGGAAGACTGGCTTGGCGAATACTTTATAGCCTAGAGTGATTGTAGTGGTTATTTCCACGATACTTTTATTCATGCGTCTGTAGGAAATTCAGTAGGGAATTTACTTTTTGCAGTTGAGGATGAAAAAGGTTATCAGGTGATTTGATAGTGAGCCTGAGGTACAGGTGTTGGTGAAGGGTTACTGTTGGCAGATAGCTCTGCAATCTAAGCAGACAGACACAATAAATTCTGATTGGAAGCTGAAGCTTAACCAATTCAGATTAAAAGTAAGGCAGATTTTATTAACAGACAAAGCAATTAGCTATGACAATAACATACCTAGAACTTTGATAGATTCCCAAACTGTGAAGTGTCTGGACACCTCTGAGGTTTGTTTTTACGGATCAGATTAGATGATGCAGGTGGTTCCTTATGGCCCTGACATCAGTACTGAATCATGTAGATGGCCTCTGTGAAATCAGTAGCAGTCTTCCACTGTAAAGGAGATTTTTCTAAAATTTGTCTCCATTTCAGTTATGAGCTGCCAACTGCCCTGTAAACGTAATCACCAAGATTTTAAATTAAGTTTTATATACTCTTTTTCTCTTTCCTTTTGCAATTTCACATTATAGCTTGGTCTACAGTTGTTGATTCCCTGCTCTACAAAGATGAGCTTCACCATGCTCTTGGTAGGTGATATCAGTGCCATCACTGACCAGGGTAGGAATGAGTACTCAGCCTGTGGGTAAAAGGTAAGTCAGCTTTTATTCACTATGGCGCAGCTCTCTAAGGTTTTCTTTTTATTATTCTTTGGAGAACTGGTCAATAATAAAGTGTGGTTATACCAGTCTTAGTTCCTAACATGTTTAAAATTTGGTTAGGTCCTTGAAGTAGAGGATTTGGATTTTTTTTTTTTTTTTTTTTATGTTATAAGGAGTTTTTCTGTATTTTCTTCAGTACCTGTGTTTGTCCTCTCCTCCCTTCCAGAAGGCAGACTTTATGGGTAACCAGCCCGCTGCTGCCTGTGACTACTTTTACCTGGAGCCACTAGCCAAACATAATTTCTCTCCAGTTGCCCAGCTGCAGCTATGGTCAAGAGAAGCAAAGAAGCACGCGAGAGGGATTATTGAGTACTGAATATAGGGTAAAAAGCCAGCTCTTGCCATAAATACCCAAGCAGTACTTCTGATTTCTGCCACTCATTCTATATTCAGCCAGAAAGGAACTTATTCAGTGCTTGTTAATCCCTAGCGCACTTAGCTAAAAGCTCTTATGGTGTCCAGCTGCGCAACAAATTTTGCCAAGATTTTAACTGAGAGGCAGCACCTTTGTCTCCACTCCTGCTTCTGCAGAGTGAGCAGAACAGGGAGGTCATGGTTCCTGTCCACTGTGCTCTCCATCGCACGTGCAGCCCAGCCTGCTGTCTCCCTGGCACTGCTCATCTGTTATCACATCTGACCCCTGGCTCCTGCACCTATGCAAGAACTGTAATCTAAAATTTGGATTATTTTCTTTTAACTTAGATTGCCTGGTGTCTCACACTCAAGGACCTATCTAAGTTTTAAAAGTGTGATTAGGGAATATAAAAGTATAAGCACCCTTTATATAAAAGCCAACTTACATTTTCCACATCAGTTGAGTGATTTCTCCAGCCCAAGTCATCAACACTGGTTTCCCTGTCTGTACGCACTCTGGGACATGTTCCTGGGAGTCCACAGTCTCCAGCTATGTGCTTTTGTGAACTAACTTGCAAAAGGAAAAAGATAAATTTCTTACTAGTATGAATATCTGTCAGGTCAGAGATATGTATATTGGTAAAAGATTTTACTCAAGATCTGATAATGGTCTAACCCTGAATCTTGCATTTGGTGGAGCAAAGCAGTCCTTGACAGCTACATTATTTTGCATAGAAAAATGGACATCTTAAGCCTTTTAATTAAAAGGGAGTATTTGTTGTTCTGTGGGGTAGCTGATGTTAGCTGATCTAGTCCCGTTGGATCATACCAGAAGTCAGAATGGTCTTACTTTTCATTAGCGGATCCATGAGCACATTAGGATGAGTGTAATACGCCTGCTTTGTAAGAGGAAAACAGTGCAGAGAACTTGTTCAAGACATCCGAGATTCAAGAATTAAATTTTAGTCTCCAAGCTGTCATTCGGTCTGCAGCCTCAGTAAGTGTGATGTTTCACATAGGCTGGTTGGCCTTCTTTATCATCAGTATTATGTGTTTAACCTTTAGCTATCCCATATTTCGCATTCTGTGTTCTAAACAAAAACATAGAAATGAATCCCGGTTTTGTTTTGTTTTTTTTTCACTACTATGAATGTTGCAAATCAAGAATACGCAAACATATGTTACTTTTTATACTACAGGGGCCTTTGGTTTTCTGACTGTAATGTGTCTAGGAGCTGGTGTTGTAAGTAGGGCTGTCTGTGTCCAGCCATATCAAAATTTGTGCTTCCCAGTTGACTCATAGTGCTTGATCTCAGCAAAACTACCAAAATCTAATTTTTTTCCTTCAAAGAGAGGGCAGCTATTTTCAGTTACATAACAGGCCGTTATTTTTAATTAAGCGTACAATACCCGTAAACGGGTCATTCTTCTGGGCTTTGATCTGCCAGCGCAATTTGGGCTGGGAGTTCCTTCAGCTTAAAACTTGCTGGCATTGGTATAGCTAAGCGTGACACCACGGTCTGAATGCTTCCGCAAATGCTAATGTTTATCTTATCTTCAAGAGGTGCTGAAAAGGGAGTGATGGTAGCTTATTTTCTGATCTGAAATATATTAAGCAGAGAGTTACTAAATGACTTGGCCGTAGTTACCCAGGAAGTCTGGGGCAGAATTTTGGATTGTGTGGAACCTAAAACTCTTGAATTTCTACTTTCCAATATTGCACTCATATTTCAGTACAGTCTGTTTCGATGGGCTTAGGTAAGCAAGAAGTCTGGGTGACTGTATGTGAGGGACGTGTTATATTTGCTGCGTACAGCTCTGGCAATATTTATCCACTGCTTAATCGCTGAGATTATGTCGAAACTGTGGAATAGGGCTGTGGTGGTTCTGACTCTAGCAGATCTCCTTGCCATACTTCATTCAGTGATTTCTTCAATGATAACATTTTTATTTCACCTAACCTTTTCTTATGATAGTATATATGTGCTCCGTGGGAGAGTGCTAGGGAGTAGGGTTTTGTTTTTTTTCAGAAAGCTGCTTGGCATAAATCAGTTTTCATTGAAAGACTGTCTGTTAATTATACTGAGTTATTTTTTCGATTCATCACCCTGTGAAAAAATGACA
Source organism: Morus bassanus (assembly GCA_031468815.1). Lineage (NCBI taxonomy): Eukaryota > Metazoa > Chordata > Aves > Suliformes > Sulidae > Morus > Morus bassanus. The sequence continues at coordinate 66,659,814 of CM062568.1, forward strand.
TCAGATTTGGTAGCCAAACCTATTAAAAACCAAAACAAGACACGCTGCCCCAGCAGCCAATTTGACCAGCATTGGTTGTGTGTTTCTATCTCTTAAGGTCTGTCGGTTGAACTATAGATAAACCTCTCTCTTATTTTGATTGGGATTAGTGTCAGACTAATTGACCTTAAGCAGTCCCGGTTGCTGCCTTTCGGCATTGACACACTGTGGTGATTTCAGTCTTTGCAGTTTCTCTGTTGTCCAGCATCCAGTTGTCTTGGTCTCCTCAGCTATTCCAGACTGGAAGAACTACATTTTCTAGGCTTTCTGATGTACATGTTCATCCCTAGCTGAATTTGGTATAGCCTTACTGAGCAATGGACCGAAAAGTACTTCATCCTCATGTAAACAGATCATTCTGCATCTCTCCAGGGAGTAGAACTACCTGTCTTCTCGGCATCATCGCTGACTATTCAGTCATGTCCATCTAATCAAGGTCTTGTAACGTTGCCACTGGTTGTCACTGCTCAGTGCAGCGTATAAGGGCGTCATCTGCCGTGGTCCTTAAAGAACTGCTGGAGCTGGCCGGTGGATCACAGCCATTTAGTGGGGGGTGTTAGATTGGGGGAGTGGGAAGACAGCAGTTTTATTTTTGTTGTTCTAGGAGAAGGCTGGGAAAAGCATCAGGAAGACTTTGTCCTTTGTGGATTTGGCAGTATGCCAGTTTGTCTTGACGGTAGTGTGGGATTCCTCTTTTTATTTTAAAAGTTCTGAACAGTGACAATACCTCAGAGGAGGTTTTTCATTCCTTCTCCCATGGCCTGTTGTAATGTTCATCATCCTTTTATTCTGAGATGTTCTTTGAGGAACTGAGCCTCTGCGCAAGAACTGCTGGAGCATTATACCTTTCCCCCCTCGTTCAAGTGAATTTCCTGTAGTTCTGCTTCTTTGAAGCTATTGCGTGGATTTGTTTTCCAGCATCTCTCTGCAGAGCACAAAGGTCTGCTTTTGTTGTTGCCTGTGAGGTAGTCTGCACATATTTGAGACTTACTTTTTAAAAAACCACAAACAAAAGACCACTTTTTCTTTTGGTAGCGGGGTATTATAATTGGCCTAGTTTGAGGAGATCTTGCTTTCCTGTACAGCTCAAAACTGACTAGAAGGTTGTGGGGCTACAGAATAGTGGCAGATGGTGACATACAGCTAATAAGCAGGGGCTTGTGCTCAGCTGTCAGTCAGAAGGCCCCAAAGCTTTTGAACAGAGGATTTCCATCCTGCCTCCTGCCAGGAGTTCAAGCCCTCAGAGTGAAAATCCTGTGAGATACCATCTTCAAAGTAGCAGAATTAGAGGTAATTTCTCCAGAGCACTGTATTTAAAAAAAGAAAAAAAAAAAAAAAACAAACCTAAAACCTAAACAACGCCACCTAAAAGGGCGTACCTTCTTCAAATAGCTAACTCAGAAGAGCATTACGCTTGTGAAAACTGACATTAACTACTGCTCGCTGAGAAACACATCCAGAATCTTAATTTGGGGGAGAAGGGGGAGGGGAGAAGAGTGATGGGGAGAATTAAGTGCTGGCGACGCTGCAGCGGTGTCTGCTGTGTTCGTGGTGACTAAGGAGTCTTTGCCCTCTCAGTGGCAGCAAAAATGCACAACTGCCTGGCCTCACGAGCCCAGCAATTACTGCTGGAAGAATCAGTAGGAAATGGGAGTGAAGTACAATTCTTTGCTGCACCGAGTAACAAAAAGCAGAAACGGACTATGCTAATGAACTGGAAAGGGTTTACTTGCGTTAAGTAGTTTTTTACCTCTTGCTGTTTAAGAAGATTTGCCTGCAAGTCCTTAAATTTTGTGCAGATTTTTCCCATTATTTTGTAAGGGGAAAAATGCCTTTTAAAAATACGGGTAGTACTCCCTCTAAAACACCTGGGCTGCTCTGTTCGCACACCATGGAGAAACCCAGCCCAGGTGGCTTGAGAAAATCGAGGTAAGAGCTGTTGTCCAAGCAGTGCCCAGCTTTATACTTCGCTTGTGTACTTGTTCGTGGGCTCCTGAGCACGCCGACTGTGTGCATAGTCCTGAACCGGAGCAGCTCTGCGGTAGCTGACTGGAGATGCTAAGGATCTCACTACTTGGCCACCGACGATTCTGCCAGCTCTTCTGTTCTCCTCAGAGAGGAAAATAAATTTCTTCTGGGTTTTTTTCATAGCCTAGCAAGAAGGAAAGCTAAGGATAGATACATACTCACGAGAGGCTTTGGAGAAGGGCAGCAGAATTGATGCTGTTTTATTTTTGTGTATCCTTCAGGCTTCCTGCTTGGGCTTCTTGAGAGTGGGGAACAAAGCAGTTAAATTTAGTGAAACCATTTGCATGTTCTTCATAGTTAAAGCTCCACAAAGAGATCAGTTTGACCAAGGTCCTTTGTATATGTAAAATAGAAATGTAATATCTGATATTCTGACAGAGCCTACCCACAGCGACACTGCTGACAGAAACGTACAGGGGCGCTGAGGACACTGTTGATGGGCAGAAGAAGAGATCTCTCTTTGCATGTGGTTTTTACAAAGCCAAAGGAAAAGGCTGTTTTCAGTAAAATACCTTTCTGATGGGCATGGCAGAAGATTTGAGGTTTCACTTCTATTTTGCATTTGCTCTGTGTAAAACACCTCAGTTTACGTTCATCAACTCCAAAGGTCAGAGGCTCTGGAGAGCTGCGTTTGTGCAATGGCTTTGTGAAGGGACCTGGTCCATTTTGGGGTAATTGCTCATCATGGCAGCATCAGTTCACCTGAGTCACTCAACTCGTTAGTGACTGAACCTTCTGTGCAGGCTGAGTGAAGTGGAGAAAGTGTATACATTGTGCGATGTTATTTGTAAAGGATTGAAAAGTAATTAGAAAAGTATTTTTTAAATGTTAATGCAATAACTTTTTATTTTTTTTTTTAAGAATAGTGTATTTCAGCATCTGCTGCTGCCTGTGATTAATCTCTCACCTGTTAATCGCTCTGTGCCTCAGAGGTTAACCCTCACAGCTACAGTGATATCGTTGTAAATGAAAGAAAAAATGCACATGACACTGGTTTTGGTTTGTCTGTTCATAGTACTTGTATGCAGTCACGAAGGAAGCAGCCGGAGATGTGGTGGACAGGGGGACCTCCTTTCTGGGTCTCTTGGAGTCTTAGCGCACTGGGCATTTCTTGCTGGAGCAGAAAAAACAAACGGGTATGAATATTAATTAATAACTTCTTAATTCTTGTGAGTCTGTGTTTTCCCGTGGCAACTGTTGTAGACCTGTTATAGAAATTTCCAAGTGAAATTGGAGTTGTCAGGACTCAGGTATCCCAAGTACTTCTAAAAAATATAAGGTGTTCTTGAGCCATCTGTGTAATAGTTACCATTTTAATAGGACAAGCTCTTCAGTAATCTAACATCTCCCAAGTTTGAGGCAGAATGTGAACCTGGATCGATTCCCAAGGACATATATGTATGGGGTATGTGCTTTCAAAACAACTGAATGCAGGCAAAAAGTGTGAAGAATAAATAAGTGGTAGTCACTGGCAGCAACATCTCTACAGTTCAAAAAACGTGTCATTTAGCTTTGTTTTTGGAATTTGGTGAATCCTCTTGCATTGTACCTAAGTAATTCAGTGGGGCAGGTAAGTTCAAAGTTGCAAATAAAATACAATGTCAAAGAGGGTAACCATTTTAAGGCCAAACAGCAGTCCCGTTTGGCTGTACGTAAAGCAGCCATGCAGCTGGCTCTTCTGTTAGATGATGTCAATTCCTGTCCGACTAGTTGGTCCATATAGTCATGTAGTCTCTCCGTGGAAGTAGCTGCTTTAAATACAGTTGAAAGGAGCCCTGACACGAGCAGTCCCTCTTCGCAGTGTAATGAGCTACTGAAGCTTGAGGAGTGGAGATCTTTTGTAGTCTTCCGGACGCTACACGCAGATGCACGCAGTTAGATGTCCGTGGGAGTCAACTAGTCTGTGCTTGCATTACTGTGAGAGCACCGCACTAGGTCCCCCAGGAGGAAGGAGGGACCAGTTGAACCAGGCTTTAAAATTCTGAAATCTAACATACCCAGAATGAAAAATGAAACCAAGATTGTTTGTGTATCTCCAGTTGCAGCTGCCCCTAAAGGAGGAAATTTGTTTTACTTTGTTAAAAGGGGTGACTTCATTTTTGCGTGGTGTACAACAGATCGGTATGAAATTGTCGGAGAGAATAGCAAGCGCAGCACGGTGTTCTCCAGGCTCTCCTGACTTGGGCTCCTGGGGCTTCTCCAAACAGCTTGCTCAGAAACTCCTTTATTTTACAGATGAAGGGAAAGTGGGAGAGTATAACTGGCATCAGCAATACATTGTGTCTCCTGTGGTGGTGTTAAGGTGACCCTTCTCAAACACCTGCTGTGCACCAATCCTGTTTATCTCATCTGTTTCAGGAAAGGCGGAGCTTTTTGGGTTCAGTGAATCAGGGCATCGGCAGGGCAGCCAGTCCTTCTGCGCTTGTGCCTGGCTCTGCTGTTTCAGAACGGGTCTGTGCAGAGCAGGATTTTGACACATTAAGATTGCACTGGCTTTCAGGGGTGCTGATGGCATAGTAGGTAGGATTCTCCTGTTAAGTAGACAGGATGCTAAGGTGATGCCTTTGGAGCATGGTCTGTATCAAACTAGTTATGTGGTAACCTTGGAAATCGGTGCTTTAGCTGTCTTGAGGCCAGAAGCCGGTGCACAGCTCTTGTTTCAGAGTGGTGTTTGGGCAGCCAGGATTCTCTCAAGATGGCTTAAATACTCACTCCTGCACTTTGTTGAGTGTATGAAGTTGCTGTTTTCAAGGAAAAGATACTCAAAGCTGCCCTGGTAACACCTAGTTGTAAACTCACCTTCTGCTTTGCCTGTGCTTGATATCGTGATCCTTCATGGAACTCTTACTTGGCACGGGAGTCGGTAGGTCCTTGGTGACTTACAGGCAGCTGTATCCCAGCCGTGGCTGAGCTTGGCAAGGTTTTTCACCACCCAGCGACTGGAGCCCAGGGCTGGCTGCTGAATTATTCTGCAGTTGTTTTCCTCTGCTCCGGTGCTGTAAGGCAGCAGAAGCGGCTCCCGCGGCCCAGCCTGTGAGAAGGTGCTCTGGAGGTGGCAGGGCTGTGCTGCCTGCTCGGGGGGAGGTTCAGCACTTGAGGACCGGGGCTGGGCACTCTCTCTCGGGCAGTTCGTAAGCACGTAGGAGGCACTAAGAGCGTGCCTTAATTTCTGCAGTGGTCTACAGCGGTCGCTGTAGCCCTTTCAAGCCGATCTAACGGAGGCCCCGGGGCGGTGACTATGGCCCTGTTAAAACCATCTCTTGTCCGCATCCCCACGTCCTTCCCCCACCCCCTGCAATACAAAACTAAACTGAGTTTTACCCAGTGAGTGGGGAGGAAGAGGAATTAAAAGGCTGCTAGGCGAGGCCTCAGTCTTCCTCTGAAGGAAAAGATGAAGTTTCACATTGGTAAAAATGAGCCACACAACACCTTCTTACCCACTTCTTAAGCACGTTTTCCTTTTGCATCCTTTGGCCCTGTGGTGTTTCTCAGTCACACGCTGTGCCGTGGGAAGGGAAGTATTTGTTAAAAAAAATTCAGCCAAAGGTGCTCTGCGATGCAGGAGTTTGAGAAACGTGGCTGTTTGCTTAAGCGGCCTTCCTGACAATGCTGACAGACATTTACGGGTCCAAAGATTATGTCCACCACCTTACGAGTTACACAAGTGTTCAGATTTTGTTTATAATGTTGGGTTTTTATTTTTCCTTTTAGTCAAAATCCCTTTCTGGTGGCTGCATTTGGAGCTTGCTCTCTTACGAGGCAGTCTAACCACCAAGCCTTTCAAAAATTCGGACGTTCAATGACTGCCTCTGACATGGTTTCAGAAATTGGAACAGCTTTTAACAAACTCTTTGAAACCTGAAGCCAAAGCAGCAGAGAAGAAGAGAAGGAAGAACAATGCCTGCAAGAGTAATTACATTTACCGTAGAATTTACATAAGTAATGCACCCTTTCAAGTGCTGTAGCAGCATTGGTATGCTAGGTAGAATTTTTTTTTTATTTTTAAGAATAGAAAAATATGATTAATGTAGATATTTTTTAAGAGTTTGGAATACGAAAATGTTTTGGCTGAAATAAGCTGTAGTTGCAGATCTGTTATAATATAATAAAACTAAACTGAAAGTATTCCTCTGTTCTTTTTGATAGTTATTGAGCAATAACTAAAGTGTGAACAGCGCAAAAAAAAAAAAAAAATGCACTTAGATAAAATTCTTCCACCAGCTCAGCTGAATTTCTTGGATTGCACCAAGGTTGTCATGTTTTCATTCTTAGACCCTCTGTCTGGAATTAGCTATTGCACTTCATTTTTTGCCATGCTAGTATATTAAGAAGCAAAAAGTAAGCCTCTTTGGAAAGGGAATGCATGAGAGTTGCTGTAGGTTTTGAATGTAATTAGTTGCCTTTTCCCATTCCCGGTCCCAGAGGCAGCGTTCATTTTTGACAAGACACCTCTTCCTGCAATGTCTTGTGTTTTGGTCTGTTTGGTTTTTTTTAAAAGGTTCCCCCATCGCAGAATACGGCTACACTGTAGGTATCTTAGCATTAAACAGGAATCATGCTTACCTGAAAAAAAAATATTTTTTATTCCTTTAGCTGGCCTTGACTCTTGTAGAACTCGATACAATGAACTTCGTGAAATTACCGTTCGGAGAGGTACTAGAAACTAAAAACCATTTGGAGAGGGGTAAGAAACTTAGTGATAGCTAACTGAACTGGTCAGACTCTCAGCGATCGTGGAAGAGTGAAGTGCTTTTAAAACTCAAATTGCCTGCTGAGTTAGTTAAGAGCTCTGAGAAGATCAGTGTACAGCTCCGTAGGCAGCTAGCTATTAACCAGCAGGAATGTGACCTGAAGGAACAAAAGGCAGCCGACGGCACGTACCTGTACCCTTAGCACTGCGCAGGCAGCCGTATGCTGCCAGTCCAAGGCGGGAACAGAAAAATGGTGGTGGGCTTTTGAGCTCCGCGTGGGGCACATGGGTTTCGGGGCTTTTTGCTCGATCCTTAGCAAGACAGACAGGACTTGCGCTTAGGGCCATACCCCTGGGGCTCGATGGCAGGGCAGATGACTGTGTTGGGTATAAAGGGGAAGTTGCGTGGGATTTTGCACAAGTATCACTTCTGAAAGTTTTGGAAATTCAGTCACAGCTTGTAGGGATTGAACCAATATGGAGAGAGGGGCAAGTTCACACCAAGTACATGTAAGTGGGTACTGCCCTTAGACCTACAGTTGAGCTCCAGGTGTATATACTCATTCAAGCGCAGGAACAAGCACGTAATGTGTCTAGTTATTGCAGCAGATGTTACGTATTCATTGCAGGCACTCTTTTCCAGTGATCTAGCCCTAGACTGGAATATGGGGTCCCACATACTGGTCAGGTTGTATTCTTGTACCTTGCAATAGCTGCCCGCAGAAAGCACCTGGAATTAATTGGAAAGGCTGCTCTGACTATTTCCCTTCAGCCCTTAGAGTTGATATTTCTGGATGCACTGTGACTACTACCTCACCCCGATGCATTTTTTGTTTTTCTTTTTCAACCAGTTACCTATTTTTAAAATAGGTTTTTAAATGTTTGCTCATTTTTGGTCTATGAGGGTTCACAGACTTTTTAGATTCGAGCAACGTCTGCTCATAAGAGATGGGTTTTTCATGTTTAATTTAAACAGTTTTGTAAACTGTCTACATCTTTGGGGGAACTAAGCTACTCTTGTTTTTTCCCCCCCTAAAACTATTTGAGAAGCCCCACTCCTTTTAAATAAAATCAGAAAGTTAGAACTGATTTTAAAATAGCTACTGGCTTTCCTTTAAAATGAGCATTTGTTTTGTATTTAGAACATCAGCGGTATTATAATCTAAATGGCATTTGTCAGCGAAGTCAATCACTTAACAGAGCTCAGTCCAGATTTCAACCTGCCATGTTGGTTTTAAATCTATACAGAAGTTGTAACTCTGTTATTCACTAATGTATACAAATTGTTACAATTTTTAAACATTCTGGAAATGTAGCAGTTTCTTTTGGTAGGAAATAAAAATAATAGCAAATGGATTGTGTGTACGTTGTTTGGTGTGTTCTGATCACGTTTCCCCCCAGAAGCTGAGCTTGACTGTTCACCATTCGTTCCGGCTTACAGGAGCAGTACGGCCACTAGCACATTTAAAATACCAACACTGTCAAATAAGCCTCTGCCAAAGGGCTAAGGAAGACCCACCCCCATCTTCCCTAGGAGCACCGATAACCAGAAAGGCAGCAGGAAAGCAGCGCCGTGTTTTATTCTCAACCAGACAAAAGAAAACCGTGATCCTTTTGAACAGATTCCTTGTGTGAATTGTATTTCCAAATGAAATTCCTTGTAGCTGAACCCATGTTCTTATTTTTGTTACTTTTTCCATAAATCGATTTGAAGAAAGAATGCCAGTAGGTAAGCACAGGCCCCATAAAAACTCGGCCGCTACAACAGAGGTCGCCTCGTGCGTAAGGCAGGCCTCTCTGCATCTACCGCCAGCCCCACCAGCCAGGGGCTGGTTTTTTTTTTAAGCCCAAACATGGCAAAAGAAAAAAGGTAACTGAACAGGTAATAACTAAACATACTAATTTTATCTTTGCAAGTCTGATGGAGAGATCCTGAGCACGCTGCGCTCCCAGTGCTAGGGAAATCCCAATGTATTCTGTGCAAAAGCAAACTGGGAAGATTCCAGCCCTTACAGGTAACTGCGTATCACGGTTAAAGATTTCACAGGACCAAACCAGCAACGCTGCAATAAGGAAATACCTCAAGGCTAAAAGTGGCCCCTCGTCCCGTGTCTGAGAGGAATACAGCTGTTTTAGCCAGTGGGCGTAAAAGTAAGTATTTTCACCCTCAGATGCAGGCCTAAGTTCTTGCCTCTGCCTTCACTATGTTTTAATTCTCAGTCCCAGCTCAGCAAAACAGGGTGCGAGTGCGGATCACGCAGCAGTCGGGGCATTAGAACCTACTGAGGCCTGTGTCAGACAACACAGCTGCTTCCGTGCTGCCCTCTAGTTCGGGTGCGTCCAGTGCCTGCGCTGCGTACACGCCCCCGCCGGTCCTGTATTTATTTACCTAGTAGTAGCGTCAACGGTTTTGCTCAGACTATGTCATGTCATTGTTAGCCATTCTGTTCCAAAGATTTTATTTGGAAAGCATTAGTATTTACAACTGTTGCCAAAGCAGCTGAAATAGAAAAAGAAGTCCAAGGATGAAGGATCAGCCTTTTTTCTCAATCTGCTGCTCTGCTGGCCCTCCTTCCGCAATTTCCCAGGTTGAAACAGCAGCTCTGTCCTGTAAGAAGAAGCAAGCAGGTCAGTCCCAGCCGCCTGCATCACACGGATATCACACACGTGTCAGTAGTTGGAGGCCCAGGATTTTAACCAAGCCTTTGTACAGCAAAGCTATTAATCCGGTTAGGTGAAAGAGGTGGCGATACCGTCTCACAGGAACGCCATTGTTCCTGATAACGCTCGAAGTTGTAAAACAAACCCAGACAATTCTTCTCAGTTAAGAAGGAAGAAAACCCACACTAGAAGCGTCACCTCTTTGGTGTGGGACACGGCAGCGGTGTGTAGTCTCTCTCATACGAGTAACTTCTGTTAGAATCGGGCAATCACATTTTCCTGTTTAAATGGCTCGTGTAATGGAAAACGGCTCTTCTTACGGCCAATACACGAGAACGCATTGTCTAACGTATCTAATCTCCTTCTGAATTTGAGGATAGTAGCCTGTTGCTGTAAATACCTGTAACGCAATACTGCCATAATTTTCAAAGAGAACATTAGAGTCAAACTGAGCATTTCCGACTGTTAAGACCTAGCTGTTCACTGCAATTGTTAAAACAAAAGTAAACCTGAATATTGAAACATGACAATGTTACATGAGCTCTGACTCACGAGAGAGGCTGGAATACAATGCCGAATTTTCTTTACCTTAAAGTGAAATCTGGTTTTGATGCGTAAATACCTAATTACTACCTTTCACTTAGCAGAGGTTAGCTTGCATTTCAAGCACACTATAATGACATGAAAAGACCAGTGGATATTTTAATCAGTCTGTTGCACGTTCTGTAACTGCAGACAAACAGAACATCATCCGCACTAAGCGGCATGAGAGAAGAAACCAGTGTACGGAAATCACAAATTTACAAGCTGAAGGAGAAATTACCCTTTCTACCAAGCTGATTTTTAAGAGAATTAAGTGACTAACGTTCTTTAAGTTGCTACTCGCACCCTAGAGCGGCCAACCCCCCCTGCCCAGCCCCAAACCAGGGGTGGCTAGTCTGCACTGGCTGGAGATGAGGCTCGTCCGCTTCATCCGTTCTGCTGCTTTTCCTCCTGCACATGGGCTTGAGAAGTTGCTGGCTGACTTCAGCCACACATGACAGAGGGAGAGCATGTTAACGGATGCAATACCACCTGCATATCATGGGGCTCCTAAAAGTTTCATGGAAATCAGAGGCTGAGTAGGAAAGAGAAATTCAAATTACTTCCTCAAGTGCTTATTAGGCACGCAGGACCCAGCCGCTGGGCGCTGCGTCACCGTGGCATTTTTGGCAATAGCCAACCAAGGGCAGCCAACCCACCCAGCCATGCAGGCTCCTGCGGCGCACGAGGGTGGCGAGAGCCCTGCTTTGGGCTGGGCAATGTCTTGTCGCATGTTTGCTCTGGGAGCGCGGGCGAGGAACTGCAGAGCTGCATCGCTCGATTTGCAGGACTCTTCTGGGATCTGCAAAGGCAAGAGCTAGGCAACCTTCGCAGCACACCTTCAGACACTTCCGCTCGTTAAGCAGCAAAAAAAGCAGGAGTTCAGCTTCGGACGTGTGCTGCGTGCGGTCATAGGCGCACGCGTGCTTCGTCTTCAGGAGCAAGCTATTCCGGGACAAGCAGGAGACAGATTATGCCGAGCTTCAGCTTATTAAAAGAAAAAATGGAAATACATGGAATGGGCTGAATCCTGGCTAAGGCCAGTTTCTAGGACCTTATTAAATGTCCGTAAATCCCTTTAAAACAACCCAAAACAAATCTTCAAAAGGGTGGGGGTGGGGCTGCGGCCATTTTGCCAAATAGATCAAAAGGGAGTCATCTTCTCCAAGACTTTGTCTCAGTGCAGTTGTTTGGATTTGCAAGCTTTCTTGACAGATAAGTGGAGCAAGGGTTTAGCTATGTACAAACAAGTTAAGGAAGCAGGTGTTCCAACTTCCCACAGTCTTCCTTTGCTTTCCCAGCTGCAGCTCGCCACCACTGCGCTTTGGCCCTCACCCCAGTTTGTATCAGCACGCTCCCTTTCATCTGTGATCATGAGACAGCTGACCACACTTCACATTTGGTTTTAATAGGTGTGTTGACAAACGACAGCTCTGCCGTTCAGCAATTAGAAGAGGATGTATGCTGTCACTCCCTAATGTCATTGTGCTTTATATCCTCCTATTGGTAAAATGATGCAAGGAGACTGTGCAAGGCTCAGTTCCTGAGCGAGGGAAAAAATGAGCAGCGTGAACTGGAGGGAGGGAGAAAGACGCTGCAGAGAGCGGGGGAATATTCCGCATGTGAGGAGCAACACTGACCCAACAAGGGCTGGAGCTGAGGTGGGAAGGGCACTGAAGCAAGAGGAACTGGAAGAGGCGGCACCCCCTAAAGAAGTAATGTAGCACCTTGAAACCAGGAGGAGGAGACAGTAAGCCGGTGAAGGGATTTCTCTTGAGCAGAAGACATCATTGGGGTAATGGAAAAGGGAGAGAACACTGGCATTTGGTGGAGGCTAAAAGTAGAAAGCAGGGTGGAGAGAGGAGTGGTACAGGAATCGGGCAAAGTACTTATGGCTCAGGAACAGTTGGGAACGGAGCTGCTGAAGACGGAAGAGGCTTTCTCGTGAGGACTTAACCATTGTTGGTGGGGGAATGTGGGGAGGGTAGAGGGAAGGCATTATTTTCATAAGTCATCTCAGTTTTCTTTCCAGGTCCTCTGCAATCTAAATTTTTAAAGACTGCACACATTACTCATACCTTTCCTCCTGGATTGAACTTGGGCAGCTTGGGGACTTCTGAATATTACGGGATTTTCAGTGGCTAAATAACACACCGTTAGTAACTGCAGAAGTAGCTACAGCTTGCATGGAGACACAAGGTTGAGGGGGAGCGGAAGAGAAAGGTAGCAGTACAACCAGGCAAGGCATTAACTTCCACCTCCTGCTACTGCAGTCCTACAGGCAGCAGGGCACAACACTGAAAGCTGCCGACGGGGCACAAAGGGCACAAGTAAACGCCATCTTAGAAAATGACTAATGGTCTCACAAAGAGGGTCACTGTCTTCTACCTTTATGTGGATTCCAAAGGCAGCAAGGTCTCCACGCAGACTGTCGCAAGCCTCCAGGAGGGGTTTTCTCTCCTGCATTAACTGCTGCCTCTTTTCCTTCTGTTCTTGTTTCGGTCCTTCGGCTCCTGCGGCACCCTCCGCTGGCACAGCTTCTGCTGCTTCTTCCGGCAGAGCAAGCGCGTAATGACGGACCTTTGCACGGAACCTTACAAGCTCGTCGATGACGTTAGAGAGCACAGCCGAGTCGCTTCCTCCCAGAGCCACCTAGAAATCAAGGAGGTTGCTTTACAAACATCTGAGAACAATTTAAAAATGAGCCCCAGCTCAGTAGCATGCACTGAGGCCTCGTCATCTCTCCTGGTCATGCACCTTCCGTTGTATCGGTACGATTAAAACATCACAATCTCACTAATGCTGGACAAAAGTTACAGCACTGGCATCCTTGGAAGTAGTTCAGTGTATTCCTATACAGGACAGTGTATCGTGGAGCAGAGGGCTCTTACGTGAGCATAACATGCTGCAAAACCCAGCTGTGGAACTCATCGCCACACGAAACCTCCTAGATGCCAGAAGCGTACACAAATTAAAAAGGGATTAGACAAATTAAGGGAGGAAAGGCCTGGCAACAGCCATCCAACACAGCAAGGGAAGCCCAGCCACCAGCTCAGACAGTCCCTCGGCTGGAGAGCACACCAGCCCCTTACTCTGCCTTTGAGCTCCAGACCCTCTTCAAGAATCACAAACCAGGAAAATTAGGTATTTTGGCTTTAAGTCTCTAGACTACCCTTTCTCCTTGCACCTCCCCGAATCCACAGAACTTTTTTCTGATCCACCTCATACAGTTTCAGCCACCCAACAAGACCTGATGGAGCAGCAGCCACCGTGCACAGTGTATGTTTTTTGGCTGCTGCCCGGCCCCCTCCTCCCCTCGGCCAGCTCCAAGCCTCCTTGGCCTCCTCTGGCTTGGCAGAAGTCTCACTGGTCAGCACCACGGGAAGGGAATGGCCTCGCTCCTCCTAGAGGGCTCCGCTCCGACGGCTGCCAGGACAGGAGCTCAGGTGCTAGCAGAAGAGGAAGGCCACTCCTCGGCGCTGGCACAGCCAGGCTCCCGGCCTTGCTCTCGACAGAGAAACCATCCCTGTTTCTCATTAGAGGCAAACTCCTAAGGGGGAGGAAAAGGACAAACCTCCAACAAGAAAGAAAATGCCATTGCAGTATTTTATCACTAAGACACAAGAGGAGGAGCAGACAACGGAGCAGTGAGATACAAAGCACAGCGGGGCCGGGGGGCAAAGTCACTGGCAGCAATGCTCAACTGGGAGCAGAAGAGCAGCTGAGTAATTAAAGCCAGAGGGGACTGTATTTAGTCACCAAACAGCAGGATGGAAATGAAAGGGAGCAGTTTCAGAGGTCACCGACAGAAGCAAACAAACAAAGAGGAGGAGGTCGTGCTGAGGGGGAAGCTATCGAAGGGCTACAGTGTGAGATGCTCAGTGCTCTCCGCAATCATAAAAGGCAGCAAATTCCTCAAACTTTCAAAACATGTAAACATACTAAAGAAGTTTGAGACTGAAGAAGGTAATAAATCCAAGTGCCAGTAATGCTCCATCGTAACCTGGGGCAGGGAAAAGAGCAGGATGAATGCTCAAATACAGAAGGGTGAGGAAAGACAAACAATACGGGGAGCAAGAGAGATGTCTACAGACACCACTGCCAAAGCTCAAACCAGGCAGGCACTCATGACACAAAGGCAAGATCCTCTAAAAGGAGAGACAGCCTTAGGAGATGAACCGATCCGATTACCACATAAAACAGTGCATAGCCTCTCAGGACTGATCTCTAAATTCTTCTTCTGCAGTACCAACCCATCCAAAAGGCTCATAAGAAGTTCTATGCCGCGGTTTGGCCCTTGCCTAGCCCCACAGATGATCAGCTGGTTGCCCCTGGCTGCACCCGCAATACAGCGCTCCTTGGCAGAGCAAAAGCCCTCACCTTTGCTCCTCAGCTCTAAATGGGCACGATGGTTTCCACCCACCGGCTAGACTAAGGCTGCCTAAGAGAGAAACATTTCCCTAGACTTCTGGCTGGTTAGCCATGTCTTCTAGAAATTTCAGATGGATTCATATGACCTGCCTGTGGCTGTCCAGACTCTCTTGCCAACGCAGAGAGAGAGAGAGAGAGAGAGAGAGTCTTATTTTATACAACCACCAGACTAATACGAACCATCCTTTAGCAGTGCCTTTCTCTCTCCACCAACTAGTGCAGAAGCACAGGCAGCTAGATTAGGCTGTAAGGCTGAGATGAATCCCATCCTACGAGCAAGACAGACCCACAGGCTATATGCAAACATCCAAATGAAGAGGGCCCAAGCACTGCTCCCCATAGCCTCTACATTAAATGCTTAGCACAGCGGCAGCCAAACCAGCTAGCCCTCTTCCAGACAACCCATGTGCTGGGTCCTGTGGTGATCAGGGACTCCTCCCGGCAAGCCGCACACCTGGGGCCACCTGGCTAAGGGGCGAGAAAGGTTGGACACTGAGCTACTGTGGCTGGTCTCGAGGTCAGAGAACAATCCCTGCACCATTTCATTCACTAGCTTGCGGCAGCCCGCTGACCTTTCTGATGAAGAGTTTCATTGATTCATTTACTGGAAGCTGAAAGGAAAGAGCAGAGGGACAGAGAAGGGTCTGATGTGCTGCTCCTTCCTTCCTGCCTACCTTGCGCCAACGTCTTCTGCTGACCCTGCTGCCCCAGAGAAACTAGCACAGCATGCAAAAAAGAAAAGCATTCAGACACTTGTTTCAGCAAAAATAAAGATGCAGCAGGCACCTGCATAGAGACAGCCCAGAATCTGGAGGAATGACTTTGACATCCAACTTACAGACAAATATAAGTGTTTAGTATGCCACTAAAAATTAACGTGACAAACCATGGGTTATCAGGAGTAACACACAGCCAAATCACATCCAACTGCTGTTTTGAAAGAAATTTTGTGGAAAAATCCACAAAGAGGCAAAGTAAATACACAAATTTATTGCTATACTGCCTGACTTCCAAAGGAGTAATAAGGTTATTTACATTCTTACCCTTTTCTCCCCCTCCCTCAAAAGAAATTTTTGCAGAACAGTTTCTCCAAATAAAGTTTTCAACTTCTTGGTATTCAGCTCCAGATTTGAGCACGAAAGGAGCACAGAACAGCCTGCTGGTCTCCAACACCTTATGTCATCTTAAATTCTTTCCTTCCATACATCAGGGTATCGCCTTCGTATTTACCACTCTCTTCCCTGTGCAGTACTTTGCTTTGGGCTTTTCTCTCCTTTTTTTCCCACCTCCCCATTCCCACCTTTCCAAGCACTAGAGGATATGTAGGGTATTTCCAACGACGGGACCCCCCTGCTGCCCTTCCCACCCTGCACCCTGCCACGTCTCAAGGCAGAGCAGCCCCTTTCCCCACACCCTGGCTTTCTGCAGAGGAGTGGAAGTTAGCCTGGGTGCAACCACCAGAAAGAAGAGGAAGAGACGGGAAAAAGCCAGACACTTAACAGGACCAACTTAAAAGGGCTCCAATGCTAACTTTTTCTTATTTCATTCCTCAAACTTTCAACTCTGTGGCACAATTGCTGCAGAAGTGACACGAGAGCATCTCGGAGAAGAAAAAAGCCCACACTTTGCTTTCTCCTGTACCACCTGCTCACATGCTCTCCTAAGACATCACGGTAGAAATTACAAGCAGTGCAGAAAGGTTTACTAAAACCACAAATACCTTTGTTACGTCTGACACTTCTGAAAAGTGTTCCATAAAACATAACGCTGGCACTGCTACCATAGATCAGTACACATAGAAGAGATGTTTTGTACCTGTCTTTCTCCGAAGGACATCCCAAGGGCATTAAAAAAGCCTTCTATATAGGAAATAATGCTTCCATACACAACAGAGCTTCTTGGAGATCCAGCATCCTGTTTAAAAAACACTCAAAAGAGATTGTCCAGTCAATACATATTACAGAACTCAGCATCTCTCTGCAGCCTAGGTCCACAAGGGAAAACTATTACTAATTATATAGATCTACCTCCACCAGTAACACCTGCCCCGGTGGGAACTTTCACAGAGATATAAAAGCACCTCGCAACCCAAAGGGAAATGATTTAAGTAAATGGGGGAGGGGAAGAGCTTATTACCAGCATGCGCAGCGAGGAGAAGAGATGTGTGAAGCTGCCATGCGTTACACGTGCGCAGTAAATTAGACCTAAAAATAGCACTTCTGGGCACAAAAGGGCTGTGTGTATGAAAACAAAATAAAAGAACAAAATCCCAGCTTCAAGGGCACCTATATAATAAATGATTAAAAAAAAAACCCAAACCCTTTTTGGAGTGTCTTATTGATTTAAACAACATGAAGACTGCTTGGAGATAGCTTATGGCATTTTGTCATGCCCCAGCAGAACAAGCAAACACCAGCAGCAGTGATAGAACAGCATTTTTAAGAACACATGTATTTCTTTCTTTCCTCCGTATTTATTTCACACACACAAAAAAAATTAAAATAAAGACTAAATGGTAGACTGAGAAGCGATTTAAGGGACTAACCCTTGCCTAAAAAAAAAAAAATAAAAAAAAAGTGATGACCTACACAACCAAATTAGCAGCTGGTACTGGATTTTATCCGACACCTCCATTAGGGTCTGAGACAAACCATAACCTAAAATTTGCAAAGGATCTGAACTGGAAGGAGCTGAAGCGGACCGCTGAGGGAAAGAAACAGGAACGTGCCTACTAAGGTAAGAATGGCAAGAAGATTAAAGAGAGGAATGAGTAGTTATGTTTATGTGAATTTACTCACAACTCTTGTGGAGAAAAAGTAGGCACAGAGTCAGTAGGAGGTAATGCTCAGACAGCTGGGCTGCACCCAGAAAAGCTCCACCACCGCAACCAGAAATCCGAGTCAGCCGCCCCGCAAATATCCCACCCAGTTCTTAGCAGAGTGAGTGACAGAAGGAATTCAGGGAAAACAATCAGCAACTGGCAAAACGAGGCTACTTGTATTTAAGGAGTGGTAATGCTGTTACAGATCCCCACTGCAAACTGGCTCAAGTTGGGGATTCGCTCAGAGAGTCATTTTGTAAAGAAAAGGGAAAGATAAGGCTAAGGACAGAATTTAAAACCAGCACCGAAACAAGACCAGGAGGAGGGAGGCTTTCTAAACCAATGAGCCAATTCAGTTATTACTGTATACTGAACATCTCTTTCACAGCACAAAAACAGTGGACATGATGACACCAGCAATCAAGGAGCACAGCAACAAGGCTGAGCTGCTCACTTTGAGCAAGAAAGGGAGCTGTTGGTACAAGGAGGGCCAGAAGTGCTTCAGACTGTACTTATTGCTCAGGTCTGGTCCTTACCAGACACTACCTTCTCTCTCATTTTGCCAAAAGCCATCTGAAGATGGACCCATGCAGACATGCCGAGGCCCACAGTTATAATCTGCCGACAACAGAAGCCGCTCAGTCCCCAAAGCTGAACTTACCATCGTGACGGCCCCGTGCACCTGGGACTGCTGCCAAAGCCCAGGCAGCAACCACCACCGCCCCCCATTTCCCAATTCAGCTTGATTTCTGTGCACGGCTATTAAGCAAAGAAGCAGCGTAAGAACACAAAACCAGCACTAAAATTAGCAGCATGCCACAACGGCTTCACGCCTTTCAAAACCCTTAGGTATAAATAATATAGGGCAGCAGGAAACAAACATCCTTTGGACACAACGAAGCACAAAACAATAGCCGTACACAATTCCTGCGATACGGTCAGGACAAATGGGCACCATGAAGGTGAACAATTTATGGAGCTTTGTTTCTTCTGGTTTCTTATGTGAACAATAAACTAATCTGTCTGCATTAAACAGTAGGACAGTGGACAGCTGTCATTTTCTGATCTCTGTATCCTAACGGGTTACCTTAGTAACAGCCTTAAGCTGTCTGTTGCCATGGTGAATGAGGTCCATAATTGCTGCAACAGCCCTGGAGGTGTCAAAGTCATCTGCAAACGCAGCCTTCACGGTTACTTTTGTGTTGGCTAGCCTGCAAGAAGAAAAGGTAACGTTTAAGATAAGACAAACAACATGCCAGCAGTACACTGAATTCATCAGCTATTCAGCGAGAGGGAGTCATCGAAAGGACACTGTCGTTTCCTTCCTAGCTGTCCTATGATGGGTGATGCTACGCTGATCAGGGAGACTATATCTTTCAGCTGCGAAGGGAAAAACTTGACGTCTGTCAAAATCCAGAGTGCTACATCCGTTCAATAAACACATCGTTAATCACAGAAACCAACAACGGTAGAGCAAGACTTGCCTTAATCATTTAAAAACAGATCGAAAATGAGGTTGATATTAAGCACATTAAAGATCTCGCCAAGTTCTTTTTTTTTCCCCAGCAGCCCGTTTTTCGTGCTAACGGCGTGTTTCTCTTCCAAAGCCACCTCATGTGCATCACTCCAGTGCCTGGCAAGAGCGCTGACTCAGGGTCGGCCAGGCGTCCTGTTGGCAGGATCCGGCTCGGAAGCAGGTGCTGCTTCCTCATTTCCCAGGTGAGCCCAATTCCAGCCCTGGGACTCCACTTGGCTTGGCCGAGACGGGAAGGTCCGGCAGGACCGTTCGTGTAACAGCGCCAAAAGCCAGCGAGCAGCCAACACTCATCGCTGCAGGACCAGTGCCACCTGCTGCAGCCGCTTTGAGCGGGAGGATGAGGACAGCAGGGGCCTAAATGGCGAGCTGCAAACAGCTGCTGGTGGTGTGCTCCTACACACAGCCAGGCAAACCGGACCCCGATAGCGCTGACCCGAGGATGCCATTTCATGATAAAGCTCAGGGAGCAGGGTTACCTGGGGAAACTCAAGCTATCCTAGCGCCTCCGGTGCACTCAACCCAGTTGTGCCTGTTTGAGTGGTTTTGCCTCGAATGCCTGCCTCCCCTCAGATACCAGATGGCTGCTGCCCTAACCCATTCCTCCCAACACTCTTCCCTGCAAGCCTCCTCCCTCTCTGCTGAATATCTACTGCTTTCCTAATGAAGCGCTCTGTTTCATTTAGGTTGTTTTTACATCTAGTGATACACAAGTTGTACCCTCCCACGTCCCCTACTGACAATCCATTTCAACTTGCCCACATGACTCACGCCTCTCAGCCTTATCTCTCACCAACAGCTTTTCTGCAGCCTCCTCCCAAAGGACTCCCTTTTGCTAAATATCACAACTAGTTAATTCACCTCCCCTTCCCCGTAACAGGTTCCAGTGCCCCTTGCAAGCCTTAGTCAGTGCAGCAGCGAGCTCCCGGACAGCGAGGTGCCCACATCACAAGGAGGCCGCCTCTCACTTCTACAGCACAGGCCACTTCTCCTCTGATCTTACATCCCAGAGCCGCCTGCATGTACATACTTCAGGGTGCTCAATGCCTCTCCTACCCTGACTCCACAGCACTGCACTCGTCTTCTCAGCTTTGCACCCAACACACAGCACGTCTCTCTCCCGGTAGATGATCTCGTTTTCCAAAGGGACTCCAAAAAAGATTCTCCTCGTCAGTGTCAGGATCACAACAGCCATAATTTCTTCTTTCCCTGTGTCATCTCTGTCCCTGGCCAGTTTCTTAGTAACCCCTTCTCTCCTCTGCTGCACGCCACAGTGCCAGCCAGCTTGATTACAAGCTCACATGCCCAAGGCATATTACTTTCCAGTCATCCTCCTTCTTCTTCAGTCGCTAATGCTCAGTTCTACTTATGAACTGGGTAGCCTCACAACTTCAGTCATAGCTTCTACATCACTCAAGAGGGGCAAAGATGCAAGTGCTGGGACAGGCACACTGGATAAATAAGACAGATTTTAAAAATACAATGAACTAATTGTAGCAGACTATAAGGAAAAGCAGCTGGCTAGAAAAAGAAGAAAAAGTTGATCTTGGTGAGGGGTGGCAGGGAAGACTGCTTCTCAGTCCTTCTTCTTGTCCTGCTTCTTAAAGAGGACTCAGCACACTGCAGTGTTTAGTCCTCTGAGCCTGTCAACAAACTATTGCTCGCACAATCACAGTCTTTAAGGTACAGGAGGTACACTTACCTTTCCCACAGTACGTCTTCTCTAACAGGGTCACATATCAGCTGTCCTTTTATATAAGCATTCGCATCTCTAATAAATGAGGAGATTGCCTGAAGAAGGTGCTTTGCATCATCCATGCTCTCGTCACTAAATTCTATTGCTAAGAAAAAAAAAATAAATTAGCTGGGTGTTATGATACAGAGGATGCTGTCTGCATAGGAACAATATTCTGAGACAAAGCCATTCCAGGAAAACTTTGTTATTTATTTGTCACAGCAAACTTTTCTTGCAATTAATTGCATATTTAATTAAAAACTCCATTCTTCATGCACACTAGGTGAATTAAATCAATATAAAAGATAATCATCACATATGGCAAAGTATAACCTACTGGAAAGGTATCAGACTGATTCAAAAAGTGTCTGGAAGCTGACTGAAGCAATAGCTACTTGATTTTCAATTTTTTTTTCATTACTGAATCCCTCTGTGAAGTTATTACTCCAAAGCATTTGGATTGGATATATTTCTAAGTGTCTCCCCAGATTTAATTTGGCAAGACATACCTTTGATCTCACCCCTAATTCTGTTCCTATTCTAATTTAGGTAGACACGATCTGTCTTTGTAGACCTCCAAAGAGACCTAATCCTCACCACTGACTCTGTAAGTGCCTGTATTTCTCACAGTTAAAGAGCTGCTTCACCAGCATCTAAAATCTAGATGGACCTAAAATTTTGCAGTCCAGATTCTACACTAGAGATACAATTCCCTCACAATATCAAAGTGAACCTGGCCATATCAATTTTCAAAGCCAACTATTAGAGAAAATAAAAACTGCTTAAACTCGTAAGGGCATGTCTGGGATGGGATTCATCACACCCAACTTACACAATTACACCTAAGCCTCTTTACAGTCACTGGAAAGAAAGATGAAACCTTAAGATAAATCACTCATCGCATCCTAAGCGGAGGTCTACTTTATGATGAGATCTGCTATACACCAACCCTACAATGCTTCTCTTCCACCAACTGGAAAGATGACAGTAGCCCCCCCACTAACACAGCATCCGTGCACAGACACCCTCACTGCATTCAGCAGGACTCCAGCTTCCACAGGCAACTGTGCTTCGCGAACTACCAGCATTCGCCTCTGCTGGCTTTGGGTTAAGCAGGCTCCTCTCACCCTGCCTACGCTCTCAGAACCGCAGGTGCTGGACTGGCCCCCTGGCACTTTTACTGCGAGCTCCCATCAGCAGGAGGCAATTTTTCTATTTGTACAGTAATCCACAATTTTCTGTAGAAGAGCACTTGGACCCCACACAAGACAGCTCACCCAGCTTTGGTGGAAGTTGTGTCCACCAAGGACAGGTCTATGTTTAAATGCATTCCTTCCCACAGTATCACACCAGAGTTGATCACTTGTATCAAAGGGCCATTCATAGCCAGTGCAATATTGCTTCACCATTTTATGCCTGACCTCTGCACTAAGGTACACCCAAACTACAGCTTGCTGCATATTCCTAATCTCATAAGCACTGAGCATCACCTATAGTTTCCACAGCAATCTCACCTCTGGTCCTGCACGCGTTGCAGCCGACTGCTTTGTGCAACTACCCAATGCTGCCCAGACACAGACTCTTTAGAGCAGACAGTCTGAGCAAGGGGACAGACCTAAGAGGGCAGAAGCAGCCAGATGTGAGACCTGATCTCGCTTCCATTAGCCTAAATCCCAAAGAAGCCTAACTGTTTAAACAGACTTTCCATAGGATTTACCCCAGTATAACTAAGGCATAAGTCTGGACCTGTATTTGTCAGATTTTCCAATTGTGTGTAATTAAAAATCTGCATTACTGCCTCATTAACACTGGTTTTAAAATTAAGCTTTACTCAGCTTTTAAAAAGACTGATGTACGGACTTACAGGAAACAGTAAGATATTGAAAGAGATTATTTATATCCACTAAGATTATTCAACTGATTACCGTGGTTACAGGAACTCTACAAGGAATACTTCATGAAAGTTCACTCTGATGAAGCCCGCTTTGATTAAACCCATTCTTCTTCCTCAATTCACAGCACTCTCCTAAACCACCGCCTGCAGGCACTGCAAACCCACAGTGCGGCACAGGCAAGCCCGGCTCTCTAAATCTTCACTGTACTCCCTACTCTTTCCCTCCTTTGCCACTGAGGGCATCGTTGCTACATCGTCAAATTACAAAAGGTATGTTTATTAGCATCAACAAGTAATTAAGGACCAGAGGGACCAAAATGTTACAGTTCACTCAGTTCACAAAACAACTGGAGTGGTTCTGGTGACAACGAGTGTGTTTTGGGGACAGAACCCCGCTGCCTGCAGCAAGCTCGCAGCCCCTCCACCTACGTGCAAACGCAAAGCCACTGCTGATGAGGTGCAAGAGGAGAAGCGGAGCCTCACAACAGGGTCCCACAGGGCTTTGGAGGTGGCACCTCTCCTTTTAAGCTGCACCCAGAAGCAGCCTGGCAGGCACGTAGGTGGTGGGGCACCATGCTGCTGCCTGTGGCACCTAGGAAAGACCTTTTCCCAACAGCCCAAGGTGGGACAAAGGGTGGTGATTCAGGCCAAGAAGGGGACAGCCAGAGGCATCAGCCAAAGCAGAAGGCCCGGATCCCCACCACTGCTCCCAGAGCTCAGCTTAACCCCGAGCAGCTCTGCCCCACCAGCCTGAGGAGGCAGAGAGGGTGATGGAGCAGAGGGACTCCCTGCACAGACACGCTGTGGAATGGTGATGTCCTGCATCAAAGCCTCTTCCCTCTGACTTTTCTCCTCTTCCCCATGGGAAAGGCATCCAGCTTTATCCTCCCTGTGACAGTGACTGCCACAGGAAGGGGCCCGCACTCCTACGAAACACATGCACCTCCCTGCACTTGCCCCTCCAGCCCTTGCCCCTCCATGGTCGGGGCAGTTTGGAGTCACGGTTGTCCCCAGGTGCCCATCAGCACACATGCAGGCAGGGTGTAGCCCAGACCACAAAACAGGCCCACTGGGAGCCCAGGATCCACATAAACCACAGCACCAAGCACGAGCCACTCCCAGCTGCCAGGCACTGCCCTCATCTGCGCGCCTGCAGAGACCTTTTACGGGCTCAATTCAATGAGCATGGGAACATCACGCAACTCCCCAAATGTGGATCTTAGCAAGTACAAAAGGCGCTCTTTCACAGGCAGGGATGGCAGGAATCATCACCAACAGGCTATGAATACCTTTTTAGGAACAAACAGAAGGTGCTTGGGATCTCACTTCTAATAAAAATACTTAGGAAGGAGACACCAAGACGAGAAGGAGTGCAGTAAACTCATCTTTAGACCAAAGTGAATCGATAGCAGGGACACAAGCTGACAGGCTGATTAGTAAATACCTGGCTCAGCAGGGACTGGCTGTGTCTCTTTATCAGACAGTGAATAACTGCACCCTACCTCATACGGCGGAGGTGGCAAGCGCAGCAGACCTTCAAGCAATCCTTATCTGCCGAGTGTCTTGCTGGCACTATACTCTGACATACCACCACCGTATCCTTTCATCAAAACCACCTATATTTGCACAGGTAGCCCTCTGTTTTTATCACAGGAAGGTATTTAACCTAGAACTAAGGCAAAAAAAAGGGTCATGTCCTTCTTGCAGAGGTACGAATGCAGCCAGCTGATATGCAGTGGAGAAGGCGTGCAGACAGCCCACCGCTGCAGGGCTCCAGTGCCATTCCTTGCCCCGAGGCAAGCTTAGAAATTGCCAACCATTTGGCTTTTATTTGCAAGACGAATGTATATATGATAGTGTTGTAGGTGTTAGCCTTTTTTCTTCTTTTCTTTTAAATACACATTTGTTCAAGACTCCCAAATACCCCCCGGTTGTAGCCAGGGAGCCACTTACTTGTGCACAATGTATTTCATCTCCTGACAGAGACTCAGAGGAAACAGCCAGGTGTGCCACTGTCCTGCGGCATCACCCCAAAACAGCCAGGCATGCCACCATCTCACCGCCTCCCTGCATGGTGGCAGTGCTCCCCACTGCCTGCCCCCTCTCCTGCTCCAAAAGGGGGTTTGTTCTGCAGCAAACCTCCCACCCGGATCCACTCCTTCCTTCCTACCACAGTGGAGGTCGGCAGTTAATAGCCAGCAGTCTCTTTGCTATCCCATGCTTTGAAATATTTCAGGGATACATGACATTCCTGATGCTTTCAGCTGCCTTGGAAGAGGGAGGCTCCACCAGGAAGATTAGATGGGTGGCTCCTGCAAGCAGCTAGAGGTATTAGCAAGCAAAAAGTCTTCCCAGTCCAATGACTGCATGTCTGTAAAGGCTTGCAGCACACTGCATACTGACAAACACTAGCAAAGCCACAGAGCCTTAACCACAGTGGCTCTCCCAGTCACTGCTAGAGGTGCTTTATCTGAGGCAGCTAGAGGCCCATCGAAATAACGCAGCACCTGGGCTCCACCATCCCCTTACCATGCCAGGATGGCCAACAAGCCAGATGACCCAGCACTGGTTAGGGAACTACCATCTGCTTTTGGCAGGCACCAATAAACTGGTAAGAAACACAATCCATGTGAAAACCTCTTCCAGTTCAAATTAGCATCTGCCTGCTGGAAACACCACAGTGTAGACAGGGAAGCTGACAAAATCTCCCACGCCTCTCCCCACCGGCAGTGTTTGCCAGGCTAAGATGATCATTAGGTTATCAAGTGCTGGTGTAAGCGAGCTGCACTGCACCACAGAACTGCTCGAACACTCAGTAACTCCATGGGAGAAAAAAATGATAACACAGCAGGGAGATAAAAAGTTATTAGCAAGCTCTTGTCATACCCTACAGGAATATGAGGCAAAGCTAGATACGTCTCCAAAACCAGCTGGTCGTGACTGAAATACAAGTGACTGCAACAGATGCAAATCCAAGATGGAGGTAATTCATTAACTGAAAGTGCAATTAATTGAGAGTTGCAATTAACTTCAGCTCAGGAAGGTATTTAGACAAATGGTTAAGTACTGTCCTTGGTAAAGATGCTTTTCTGAGAGCCAAAGAGCAGCCCCACAGAGCACCACCAACCTTCCCACCTACCTGCGCTCCACCACTGCACCTCTGCATCGCCAGCTTGGGAAGCATGCGTGGAAAGCCATGCATATCTCAATAAATAAGGGGTTTTTTTCTTACCTGAGCTGTATCTGCTGCGCAAACAAAACATCCTGAATTGATCCGATGAAAATTTCTTCAGGAAATCCTAAACTCCACCCACAAAAAGACAGCTTTAGTATTATATCAAACCATTTCTTCAGGAGTTGTTCCACACCCTTACACTAGTTTCACAGCATATTTTAGACAAACTAACATGACAAATAACCCATCTTTGTAGTTTAATATAGGCATAAAGTTTTAAATTGTAACACTGGTTTAACATCTAAACTAAATAAAATCTAATTCCATATAAGATAGATGTGCATACATATATAAATATACACAGCGTGTCAAATATAAGACAGTGAAAAGCACTTGTAATTATGATCAAACATACACTGTATAAAGACCTTTGCAAAAAAACAAACTGAAATTACCAGACTAAGATTAGGATACAATCTTGCAGGAAAGGACAGCTCCTGAGTTTTGCAAACTTTATGAAAAAAGAAAGATTTCTTGAAAAAGAAAATAAGTGTACTTTTTCTGCAGGACTAGAATATGAAGGAAAACAGGAAATGAACAAAAATAACCTTTTTTTTAAATATTGCTAGAATTTTTCTGTTAGTTATGAAACTTCATTAATTTCACCCTAATATTTACCTAGCTTTACAAATAATTTACTATAGTAAACAGTAAGTTATTGCTATTACTACTACTACTATTAATTTATATTAATAGTATAAAAAACTATCTAAATGCTTGGAAGGTACACTGATAAAACATTCAATGAATTCCAACTCTGCTCTCAGCAAGGCTGGACACTGTGGCAGATCGACTGTGAACACTGCATTTCTGCCTTTTTTTTTTTTTTTTTTCAATTTATGAATTGGTGATGGTAAGTTTGCAACACTGAAGTGCCACTGAAATAGAAAATCATAAGGAGAAGTCAATACAAGTGAGAAAATATGGAAAGTGTCATTTGCTTAAAGATGCACGTTTCAGAATTTAGCTTCTGCTACCAGATTAAGCCAGCCTGAACACTGAAGGTAGCAAAGCGTCAGCTATGTGCCGCCTCTTGTGAAAATAGAAAATAATTGAGGCAATCAGGGCAAAACTAAATCGAGAAATACACAGTGATACTAACTGTTTGTTTTGGTGGGTGGTTTTGGTTGTTGGTTTTTTTGTTTTGGTTTGGGTTTTGTTTGTTTTTTTTTTTTTTTTTAAATAAACTCTATATTACTGAGTGTACCCAATGTGCCCAGAAGCTTTACGCCAATATACAGAGGTAGAACAATATGAGTAAAGCACGGATATAAATTAGAATTTGGGAAAGGACCATCCAAACTGGAAAAAACAATTCTACCTTTCATTAAAAATGGAGCACAGCAAAAGTATCACTGCTCTTTCAAAGCAGGTTGCTCAGATGTACATTATTGCAACATGCTGGATTTTGGGGTGATAATTAATAGCTATTTGAAAAAAAAAAAAAAAATTGGAGAAGGGGACAAGGGGGAGGGAAAACCGGGCAGCTGGACAGGGAGGATGCAGGGTGGCCATGCCCGAGTGACAGCCTGGAATGCAGATGGCTGCCAGCAGGACCAAGGGAACACCGCAGGACCTCTCCTGGACAGGCCTCCCCTCCTTTGGAGCGGGTATAAAAACTTCCACGTAGGGCTTAACTTTCAAGATGCAGTAAAGCTGTACAGGAAGAATTTTGTTTCACTGGACTGAAAAATCACTTACAGGGAAGGATTAATACTTGTTAGCCGTGTCTAAGGGCAGACATTAAATGCAGAGACCCACAAGGGAAGAGAGACAGGGCTGAAGTTTTTGTTTTCTCAACACAAAGAAGTCCCACCGCGGACGTGGAGGGGAACATTTCTGTACATTATTTTTAACTGCATGCATTGCATTCGTGGTCATTTCTCCACCCTGTCCACAATGCCTGCTGAGACTTGGGAAATTTCTGTGAAAATTGTGAGCGACGGGTAATTTTCCTGGGGGAGACAGGTCTTAACCGTAGCCAGACAGCATCAGGAGAATTAAGAATAAAGCAGCTCATATTGAACTCCTTTCTAAAGGGATTTTAATTAAGTCTTTCAAGAGGGCAAAGGGGAACATATGTGCCGAAACAGCCTCTCAAGCTTTGTCTAAAGGAAGGAAATTACCCACTTCTAGCCACAGAGCCACCCTAGCGCCAAGCACAGCTGTATCGCACGTGCCTGACAGAGAAACCCTGCTCAGGGCTACACCAAAAACTTTGGGACACAGTAAAACAGGACATATTCACGTGGCTTCTGGGTACCAAAAGACAAAGCTCTCTGTGTAATCAGCAAGGTGACCATATAAAAATAAGGGAGAATGCAAGAGACCGCTGGCATAGTGCGGCTGCAGGACACCTAATAGCTTCCTGACAAAATGCTGACACTAAGACCCATTTCACCTAAAGCAGAACAAAGAAAAATGTCTGCTCTTTTCTAAGTCCCAAAAGCATATGCACTATTAAGAGCAGACAGATGAGAATCCATCACTACAGAACAGAATCATTTAGGTTGGAAAAGACCCTTGAGATCATTGAGTCCAACCATAAACCTATAATGCCAAAGGCTGGTATTGGGCACAAACGCTGCCCCTGCAAATGCCCTCAGCTCAGCAAGATCCACATTGTAAGCAAACCCTGAGTTCGAGCAGGTTTCCTACATCCAGATCCGCAATAACAGGTACACCAGCACTAGCGAAACACTCTGCTTCAGGTCTTTCGCTGCAGCGTAAGCACACACTCCAGTGTTTTCTCAAAAGAGGGTTGTGATTAATATTTACATATTACAAACGTACATTACTTCAATTCACAGAAATAGATTACCTTAATTGTTATGTAGTTTTTTAGTGACTTGGACATTTTTTCTTGACTTCCTTTAACATGCAAGTGCCCTAGAATGAAAAAAAAATAATCAGAATAAATGAGCATGCTTTTGAACAGGGAGTGAATGAGAGAGACTGCACTGAGACACCGGAAAGGCTGGAGGCAGCATATGCTGTGATGGATATGCACCAACCATTTCAATGCAACATGTAATATATTTTTCAGTAGCTTTGCCTACAGTCCTGCACAACTCTCCATCCTCAACTTTGGCTGGATGAATTTCCAGCATAGGAAAAGAAAATGTTTTTAAAACAAAACAACAAAAACAACAAAACGAGAACACCACCATCATAAGCAGAGACATTAATAAGGAAAAAACAAAAAGTCTCCCTGCTCAGAATTGACAATAGACTGATAAAAACAAGCAAGCAAGGAAATACTTTTCAGTCTTCACAGAAAAGTACCTTACCTGTTACTCTTGGCTTTCCAGAAATATCTGAAGACCTTTAAAGATCTTCCAGTGATCTCACACATTACAATACCTCAAACAATTTTCTGTACTTATTACTTGCTGGTAGCCTTTATCCTATTTTTTTAATCCAAAATTTATTGTGCTGGTTCAAAATATCTTACATGTAAAATGAATTTTCTACACATTCCCTCTTTCTCCAGAGTTTGTGAGACTGAGAAAAAGAACGGGGAGGGAGGGCCGTAGCTATGATGCCCAATTTGAATTAGCTTGTTTTAAAATGCAACCTCTGAGCATTACTAGAGCTTTCAATAGCCGCATGGGCCATCGGTTTGCAGGGCTGTGGTACATGAAGAAGACAGTAACCATCCCCATCACATTTAGGAGAGTACATGGAGAGCTCAGCTTCAGGACTGAAAGTTCTGTCGAAGCAAGACAGGAGATGGGCAACCTCTGGCTGTACGCTCCCAGGCCTCATCCGTGCTAGCCACAGCACCACTGCTGATGGAAAAGATCAATTATTCACAGCATCGGAGAGATGCCGAACACATAGCCAATAAAAGAGTACTCAGCGTCATTTCACAAATGTTGTTAAAAGCCTTAACTGGCTTCTCCTAATAAAAGAGTAATCCTGTAAGTTACCAAGCACCCACAACTAACACACAATTTTCAGGCCCTTCATGACCTACAGAATCCAGCACTTAATCCTACTTAGAGGCAGATTTTTAAGCACAAACTTTCCTTACTCTTTAATACCACATCAGCGCTCTGCCTTCTTTCAGATTTGGCAGTCCGATGTTGCCAATGCCTCGGAGTGCTCTACAAGAACAACACATGACCATGCTTCTGCTTTTACAGGTGGTGGCAGAGGTGGCATTTCTTGCTCAGCAGCCCAAGCAGCTGTCTGACTTTTGTGCTACTCTCCACACAGCACTGCTTTTGCTGCCTTGCCTGGAACCCCTCTCTTCCACAAGCAGATAATATCGCCATTACGTTCATTTGGATACAAAAGCAACACGCTCAGGCCTGGTAAATGGACGCGAAAAGCATCTGGTTTCACTTCTTAGCTATTTCTGACGATTCAATGCAGTGGGGATTCTCCATAAGAAGGCTACCTCTGGTCCTACCCCAACCACCTGGAAATTAAAGTTTGCACAACACACTCTATGGAGAGTGGGAAAGAATCAAGAGATCTGTGGATACAGCACCAGCTACAGCAGAAATCTATGATCAAACCAAAGTCTCATTTTCATCACATCTGTCCAGAGTGCTAGCAGGTGAGGCCATTTTCACCACTGCACAGTTAAGCTGGGGGCCCTCAATAAGAACATTCAGACTGCCAGAGGCACTGAAGACCTGCAGCTCTTGCGACTCAAGTAAAACCCACAAATTTCTCCTGGGAAAAGGGGAAGACCCTGGGTACGATTATTATTTTTTTCTTTTGCAAAGGTGCCTAAATATTGACTTACTTAACTTTAGGCAGCCAAGCTTAAAATAGTTTGATTGTGTTTTCCTAATAAGGTACAGGTAACATCTGAATTTGAAATAATATATTCCTCTTCGAGAGTTTCAGCACTTAGAATGATTTCATTAAAGAATCACAAAATACAAGGATTTTCATAACTTTGGCTTGGCGCTCTTCCCAGAGTACAAGTAGTCTAAAAATAAAGTCCTTATAAGAAGATTTATCCCCAGTGCAGGGATTTTCTTCCTCTAATGGGGATTGCTCCTCCAATTCTGAGCCTGCTAAAATTCTGAAGCCCGCTACCAGAATAAATTGTTTCTGAAGCTGATTCATTTGCCCTAAATAATTTACACTGTCATCCTCCAGCAAAATTTTTTGACTTAATGAATGTAATCTGTCAGCTCCTAGAGAACCTCAGTGTACAAACTGCCCTTGGAATTAAGCTATTTTTCCTTTTTTTTTTTTTTTTTAAAAAAAATCAGTTCCAAGCTTGAAAAGTCAGTTCACTGGTTTTCAACAGAAGGCTCCACCTGACAGTAACCAGTGCATCGCAATGGAAGCACAGAGAATTCCCCAGCACTTCAGGAGCAAAGCACACCCTGGAAGATCTACCAGCCTCTGGACAATTGCTATTGATTTATAACAGGCTCTACACTGGGAACTGAAACTAGAATTCAATATTCATCCCATACAGTACAAATATATATAAAAAAGAAAGCCCAAGTAATTCCCAGGGTGTACCACAGGCTTAACTCTGCATCTGTAACTCAGAGAAGCAGCCCAAAGAGTTCACCAAGACATCCTGCACAAATTACTGTTCAGCAAGAAGACAGACTGCAGATTTGAACCTGACTTTTTATTGACTTCAGTTCTTTGGAGACCATCCAGAACCACCATGACTGCAAGAGGAAGAACAAATTTCAAGATTTCCATCAACGGGAACACCGCTAGTACCATCAGACAACGATGTAGTTCAAAGCACTGTATAGCACAAACTTCACTGAAGCATTATTGTGCAAAGGCAGCAAGGAGCAGTTCTACATAATGCCAGAGAGTATAGATGCTGAAGAACAAGCGAGTAAAAGACACTTTGGTACAGTTTAGTCAGGCATAGCCAGCGAGTTCACCTCTGGGGGAAAAGACAAGGTCTGTGACATCTTGGGCTACACCAATACCAAGTCACTCACGCTCCATAGGAGAGCAGAGAGATGCTGACGTTGGTCAGAGCGCTGATAAGAGTTAAGGGACCATAGTGATGAGACCCCATGTCTCCACTTTTCTACAGAGCCGATGGGTGAGCGACTTGGTCTTTACGTAGTCCATAGATGTCACAGACCTCCTTGTCTCTACCCATCAGCAACTTCACTGACCATGCCTGTCCAGAGTAGACCAAAGCATCTGAGTCACTTCGTCTTCAGCATGAATCTTGTTTCTCATACCCGTCACTAGGCATAATGCTACTGGTGGATAAAAAAGGCTTACCAGGAGAAATTAAATAGTTACACGTACGTGAATTGCACACACGGAACATCCAGTGGTTGGTTGCTGCAGCAGAGCATCTGCCTGCAAGGCTTCCCTCACATTTCAAACCATACAAAACATCCGAGATCAGAAACGTCTCTGCAGGATCACAGCTTTGTGAGCTTTGTTGGTTCATCAGTTCATGTATCTTAGCATTCTCTCCATTCTTATTTTCCAGTAGTGCAGATGTTCTTTCTTAACATGATTAAAAGCCTTTCACCGTATTTACAAACACAGGCTATTTGATTTTGCATGCTACTGAAAACATTTTTTAAGCCCATAGGCAACTGGTGCTGAGAGACGTTGGAGAGCAAGACTGGTTTATTCTGTTCTCAATGCTTTTAAAGTGTTACAATCAGCTAGCTGCCCACCTCCCACCTCCACTCCCTGCCTTCAGATACTGCGGGTTCTGGTTCTAAGACAGCAGGAA
Organism: Morus bassanus; assembly: GCA_031468815.1. Classification (NCBI taxonomy): domain Eukaryota; kingdom Metazoa; phylum Chordata; class Aves; order Suliformes; family Sulidae; genus Morus; species Morus bassanus. The sequence goes on from CM062568.1 coordinate 66,692,170, forward strand.
TTTCTGGTTTTAGGAAGACTACATAAACACACATAGAAAAGATCAAGTATTTTCACCTTCTTCCTGCAGGATTGTTACAGCCAAAATACAATTGAAAAGAAAGCCTATCACAAAGAGCACCCTCAAATTTTGAGGAAACTCAAATGAAGGGGAATGAGATTCTACAGGAAAAACCCCTCTTTCCACATTTTTAATTAGGAGTAAACACTGTACATGGGCAATGTATATACTGTTATTATTTGGAGATTTCTCCAGATGAAACTCAGGAATATTGCACTGTAACTGCTTTATTAATAAAGGCATTCATTCTACAGTTTCAAGATTCACTCTCATTTATGTTTCTTCACTTAGTGAGGACAGGAACTTGGTCACTCTAGCAAAGCTTCTCTTTTCATACCATACAAATGCCATACCTAAAAAACCAAACCCTTATATTTGTAAAGGCCTCTCAGTTGATTAATATTTTTACTTACCAGAATGCAAAAAGTAATTCCCCCATTGCTCACACTGATGATACACCTCACACTGTGCAATTTCATTTTCATGATGAGGAAATGCAAGATCTATGCCACCAGTATGGATGTCCAGCTGCTTTCCAAACACTGCACTGTAACAATATTTTCCTGATCGGTAAGTAGAACACTACAAAAGCTTTTTGTAAAAGAAATGCAGAAAAGAATAAGAAGAAACATCATCAATTTAAGTGTACAGTTTAATGATTGCAGTTTTAAGACAAGACTTTACACAGATCTTGGATACCAAAACTGCAGCAGAACTTGTATGGACAGGACCCATATCTGCCCACAATTATTTCTTACTAGGAGCAACTATTTTTCTAACTTAAAGAACGGCAAGCAGGACATCTCCTTTTTCCTTGTTGTGCTACAGTTTCAGTGTCAGACAGCTGCCCTCATCTGCAAGCCTAACAACTTTGAAGTGATGAACACTTCTGCAAATTTGGTACTACTGTTCTTTATCTTGTACCTTTTCTGTAAGAATTCAGGCAATACTGTACACAGTCATGGTAGAAAATCCTTAGTCCTATATTGTTATAATGTCAAAAGAAAATGTCAGTGCCTCTGATCTCCCAAGGCCATTCCTCTCATCCCAGCAGCAGGGCTGCATCTGTGTGGGTCACCCACAGGCTTGCATGGCACAGGTGTCTCTGCAAATAGTGGTGGCTGGAAGTAAGACATTCATGTGGCAACAGGACAGACGTAGACGCCTTCTGGTTAAACACCAGGAGTCAAGGCTGCTACACTCTGCCCACCGCTCCAGCAAGTCCCTGCTAGGTCACACTGGGCAAGTTAATAATGTCATTTTGCCCATCTGTTAAACAAAGACAACGCTTACCTGCTCACAAGGAGGTAAATCAGTGCTAACTGCCCAGAAACCAGGGACACTCAAGCTGAGGAAGATGCAAGGAGGTCTACACAAGCAGAAAATAAAAGGCAAGCCACGTACACGTGTGCATGTGTGTGTACATACAGACACACACAGTCTTTCTGTATGTCCTGTTAACAAGTTGCTCCTGGTACCTGGCTAGATATTAAAACTTTTGTCCCTTTTGTGTACAACACATCCTGTTAACACCCTGGTTCACACTGGCTCTGCAGAAGCAGGTGGGGCACAGGAAAAAAAGAAAATGAGGAGATGAGAGGAGGGAAGAAAGACAAGTTGTTGCCATTTTCCAAGCTTGTGCTCCTCTGCTTCCTCCTGTCTGCTCCAAAACCAGCTTAAGCACAGATCTTCATGGGAGTGGCCCTGGCTCGTGCCTTCCCTTGTGCCATCTTCAGAGGAGCACTGGCCACTTGCCATTTCCTCCAACAAAACCAGTAAGAGCTGGGGAGAGGGGCGGAGGTGGATCTGCAAAACGCTCAGGGGCAGGAGGAGCAGCCCATCTCACAGCAAGGGAAACCCCAGAGAGGAGATCAGACCTAAGTCACAGCAGGTGATTCCCCCCTCCAGGTCTGCATTAGAGACAAACGCCATTCTCATTTACCTTCCCCTGGCACACTTCAAAGACTTTTCAAAATTAGTTCCTCTAGCTTGCTTACTTCAAGTACTCTGAAATCTTTGGCGAAACAGTCAGGTAAGTAAGGTACTGCTTAAAACGGACAGCTGTCTGGGACAGCAAAACGGTTTAGGTACTTACCAAAATAAGCTCTCCATTTTCCACAGTCCAAGATTACTACACTTACACTCTGCATGGGTCAAGTCTTATTTACATGGCAGGGGCCTCATCAAGCCGCAGTAAAATAAGTTTTTACAGAAAGAAATGCAGACTATGAACAGCACTGCATTAGCAGATAGGCCATTTTGTAATTGGCATTTCTTACCTGTGCGCTTCTGTCACAGGTTACACTTCAAATACATGTTTTTGTGCACTTCAGTTGCTTTAAGAACTCTTTCACAGTGCTGAAACTATTTACAGACAGAAAAATCACCCTTATAATGCTTTTCACAATCAGGTAGTAATGACTAACAACCCCAGGTGCACCAGCAAAGCATATGAAAGAGAAACCTGAAGCACCTGTTCCATCTACTTTCAGCTTGGGTTGAAAACATAAGTTAAACAAGGCCAGATCTAAATAATTTGTTATTAGCTTCCACAAAAAGATCTGAGACTAATGCAAAACTAAGTACCACTATCAATATTCCAGGAGAGAAGATTTAAAGTCTCTTTTTTAAAAATACAAATTAATAGGTCATAAGTTAATACAGTGCAGGACAAAGTACTACCATCCTGTGGAGAAAATAAAACTCCAAATTAAGAGCAAATTGATTTAAACCAGCTACAAGAAAAACGCTACTATGCACAATTCATATCATGCCCACAGAATATACTGCCGCAGAGAAATCAGGACATTTAATACTGTGGCTGACTTCTAAAGAAAGCTGAGTAACACTTAGATGATTAGTATGAACATCCACAACTCCTATTAAGATAAGGCCAGCAAGATCTCATATGCTTGCTGGAGTTGGGATGGAATCCTATACCCTGTCCTCCTGACACCGCACCACCCGCTGAACTAGGTGCGATGGAGACTGGCAAGAAGTGGAAGGGAGGCAAATGAAAGAGGTACTATAATTTTCACTAAAACTTTGGTTTCTCAGTTCAAGTTAAAAGACTTGCTAATCAACTGTGTGATTCTGCACGGCATATTTTAAATATGTCTCAAGAGAAGGTGCCAAAACATAGCAAGACAGCGACACCATTAGGGTGGAGCAGAGTTTGTCTGGGCCACACGTGACATCCCAAATTGCACAAAGTATTCACATTAAAATGGGTGCTTTCTACTGATCAGAAAAAACACTTTCAGTACTGCCGCTACCATTGTACTGTGACTGAAGACAAAAGCCAGCACTAGATTTAAAATCCAAGAAATCTGACCTTGATATTGTGGAACACTCAATGTGCCATCCAGGTCTTCCTTTTCCCCAGGGAGAAGTCCAAGATACCTCTTGAGGTTTGGCAGCCTTCCACAGGGCAAAATCTTTACCATGTCGTTTATCAGTATCAGCTGTCAAGAATTAGTGATTTGGTAATGGAATATGTCTCAAAGGAAAAAAAAATGAGCAAACGAAAGCAAGTTGAAATGTGTGTTTAGTGAACTACTCAGACTTTAATCTCTTTCCCTCAAGTTCTTTTCCTACAACTTTCCTCCCTTCTCCCTTACACAAGGCTTCCAGTTTCTCAATCAAGCGTTCGAAAAAAATAATACATTGAATCATATTTCTGCAGCCTAAAAAGATGGATTCAAGATTCTTTAATACATCTTACCCTTTTAGTCCTTTTGGCCTTCTCTGGTTTTACATCATTAATTTAGTTACTTAATCAGCCAGTTTCCCAGAACAAACAGATTGCACTGCAGCAAAAAAAGGTAGCAGAAACAACCCAAACCAGAACACACAAACAAACAAAAACCCCCACAATTTTTCCTCTGGGACACAAATAGTTTCTGGTTCAGATTCTGTAAAACCAAGAAGAGCACAGAGATGAGAATCAAAACTATTCTTGGACAGTAGCAACCTTCCAGTACCATTTTCTCCAACGGCTTCTCTACAAAAGGTCTCCTCCCCAGCTCTAGTTGTTGCTTCCTTCACTATACAGCAAAGGATGTAGTCCTTTTTGCCACAGCACCACAGAGGACGGCTCGCCTCTGCTGGCTCCTAACCCCCAGGCAGATACACACCGCTCCCCAGCAGGAGCTACAGAACGGCGTTCTGGACTCTGTATTTTTTTGCTGACAAATGACCTCGCATTTAACTGATGCGGAACAATGTACCTAATTTGGCTTGAAGGGATCCAGCTCAGCAAGCAACTCATGCCATTTTAAGTTCCCTTATTTAACACTGCTACTCTGTTTTATCAGCAGTTGATGCTAGATTTACTTCTTTCCTCTACTTATTTCACATCACTAACAAAACCAGTGTATCACTGGGTCTGAACCAATCCCTGGAGCATTCCAGTATCAACACATTTTATTGATGATTCACAGCTATTTTTGGAGATCTATTAGGTGGTCATTTTTCTTGAGCCATTCCGCTTGTACTTTATTGATATTATATAGAGGCAGGTTTTATTCAGAATGTCATGCAATATTAAGGGAAGCACATTACAAAAATCCATTACACCTGCTTCATCATTCAAAATTGATAAGAAATAAGGGGACAGAAATATAACCCTAGTTTTATCAACTGAGTCTTCATCTTGGCTTTTTCACCAGTTTGCCAGGCTCTGGCTGACCAGTATCTGTTGACTCCATCCCTCTTTTGCCCCCCAGCCCTTTATTTATTTATTTATTTAGTATACTGCTACCAAAAAAGCACTCTTCACCTTTGCAGTTATAAGCAAAACAACCCTCAATCTTTAGAAATAACAGTAAATTTAGTTTTAAGTGACTTGAGGGGAAACGGTAAAACACAGAATCAGTCATGGTTGAGGCTGGAAGGCACTTCTGGAGATCATCTACTCCAAACCCCTGCTCAGAGCAGGCTCAACTATAGCAGGCTGCCCAGGACGGTGTCCAGTTGGGTGCTGAATATCTCCAAGGATGGAGACTCCCGAGCCCCTCTGGGCAACATGTTCTTGTGTAAACCATCCTCAGAGTAAAAAGGGGTTTTATTAGGTTTAAATGGAATTTCCTGTGTTTCAGGTTGTGTTCATTGCCTCTTGTCCTGCCACCAAGCACCACTGAGAAGAACCTGGATCCATCTTCTTTACTCCCCCCATCACGTATTTGTACACATGGGTAAGATACCCCAAGCCTTCTCTTCTCCAGTCTGAGCAGTCCTAGCTCTCTCAGCCTTTCCTCATATGAAAGATGCTCCAGTACCTTCGTCGTATTTGTGGCCCTTTGCTGGGCTCTCTCCAGTATACCCAAGTCTCTCTTGCACTGGGGAGCCCAGCGCCGGGCCCAGCACTCCAGGCATGTCTCACCTCATGCTGAGCAGAGAGGAAGGATCACCTCCCTTGACCTGCTGGCAACATTCTTCCTAATGCAGCCCAGGAGGCTGTTAGCTGCCTTTGCAGTCAGTAACTGCCTGTAAATAACTTGACAAAATGCATTCCCTCTGCGAGCTGTAATGCTGAAACAACTCCAGAGTAGAGCTGTAAGAAGTTTCTGGCTGTGGTTCACCTGAGCATCTGCCTGCCAGGCATTTTCAGTAATTGCAAACAGATTTTTTTCAATGAAGAAGTATTGAACTTCAGTGTGCAAAGGATGCAGGAGACCTGCATCAAATTCTCCAATGTGGAGACCTGATCAGACCCAACTTGCAGAAACTACAGAGCGGCTCAGCAATCCTGTTTAGCAGCTGGACAACCGCAGCGACAAACACCCAGCCAAAAAATAACCAAGGGTACAGGCATGTTCTAGTACGACCTATCAAGAGATTGCTCACCCTCACACAAATAGGCTGCTTAGCAGTAGTCCAGTTCCAAGTAATGAAAGAACCAAATTTATCTGGTTATCCTGCATCAGAAGGGTGCAACTGCCCAAACAGTAACATGGTAGATGATGTTTCCCTGCATTTACCCCTGACTATCTCACTGCTGGCTACTGCAACGGCTGAGACCGCCACCTCACTATGAAGTTTGTGTGTACCACTCCCAAGTGTTTAAATAAAATTAGAATCTTAATTGTTCTAGGGTACCAGAACAAAAGTATAAAGGGACCAAAGTATGAAAACAGACCACCAAGTTTCCTCTTGCACTGGCAACAGTGTCTGCCTCAATAAATAAATAAATAAAAATAATAATAATAATATGATAAAAGGTCTTAATTAATCAAAAAACTGGTTATACACAACAGGTTAGAAAACTGTTTCAGACTGTTGAATGAAGGTTTATGCACAGATACACCACGAGTTCAGACAAGGCGTTAATACAAATAAGTCGGTGCCATGAACATACCTGCTTCATCTTGGGTATCAGGATAAATAGTAGTTAATACTCCGTATCTTTTTCCCCAAGACTTAACATCAAAATAAACATTGCCTAATAGAAAAGAAATGTTTAGTTTTATAGCAAAGATAGGGCACGTTCATGATGAAGAGGGAACATTTCCCTGAAAGCAAAACAAAACAAAGTGCCCTTCAACTCCCATTTGAAATTCCGGTTTATAAATTCAGACATACTGCAAAAGTAGTAGCGCTTGTTTCCACATTACCAGCTTTTCAGTAGCCTCACTGCATGTGCTCATTCTGCACATAGGATAACTTTGTATTCTGCAGATCTCCCCAGATTCTTTCCTGCCCATGCACAATCAGCAATCCCCTCTTGGACTGAAACATAGCCTACTGCTACTCTGGTTATAATGCACTCAAATGCTCCTACAACCACCAGCTCTGCTAAAAAAAAGATCCGCACATTGTGCTTTCCAGGCACATCTTTTACAGCACCTCCTGTTTAGAGCTAAGAGGTTCCCCCAGCTCACTTGTAGAAGGCAGGCCAGGGCTTCCCCACAGGACCTTAGACAGCAGTTCATTACAGTAAACAATTATAGTAAGTAATGAGCTACATTTAACTTAGAAATTGAGTAATAGTTGTTCTGCCCACTCATGTCATCATAAACGAGTTGCTCACACCCTGTCTGTTAATCAGCAGAAGGAAAGCCTGGCACAGGGTATCTCATCTGATCCCAAAACAGGATTACTAAGAGTGCTGACTTCCAGTACTTGTGCTGAACAAGGAGTTACCTTGCTATAAGTCTTACCTTGCGAGGTTGCGTAAGCTTGTCCACTAGCAATTATAGTTTTTATAAAGGAAATTATCTGAGGAATATTGTCAGTCACTCTCATATATACTGTAGGAGGAAGGACCTTAAACAAAGAGTAACATCTCATTAGCCTGTATGAAACACACTGCTGACAAGTCCCTTCACTTGAAGAAACAAACTTGAAAGAACATTCTCCTCAATTTTATCTTTCAAAAAAAATGTTGCAAGTGTCATAAAAAGGTCGTAAGCAGCCTCTGAGATACTACGAAAAAAAAAAGGGGGGTGGCAAAAAAACCCACTAATTTTTCCCAGTGGCTTACTCCCTGCTTCTGACAAGTATTCCAGACAAGAAGCAAAAGACACCTGAAGTCGATGAAAGAATATTTGATATTTCGTATGCTTTAGATCAGGCTGTTTCTGCATTATAAAAAATATGTATTATCTGTGAACCAAGGGTCTATTGCATGGGGGGCGTGGGGGGGAAATCTCTGTTCCTAAAGAAATTTAACTTGTTCATTCCAAACCTAGAGTTTGCTTCTCCCCCCACTTCCCTACTCAAAAGGTGTGCAGTATCTTTCCAGAAGAATGAAAAAGTAAATCAGTACTCAGTTTCCAAGCAACACTGTCACACAAGCAATCAATGTATTTTTTTCAGATCAAACTGTCAAAATCAGATTCCTTACCAAAATAATTGCTTTAAAATACTCTTAAATTTAGAAGCCTACGTATCTGTACCTTTAAGGCAGCCATATCTTGTTTAAAGTCTTCCTCATAAATACGAGCAAGAGCTACTGGCGATATGTTCATCTGAAAAAGAGAGAAGCAGATTAGTAAATTGTAAATCAAAGTAATAATATAAAATATTGCAATCTTTTATCAGACAGTTAATAGCTAATTGGAAGACTTAATGAGCCCCCAAGGTAGAGAGTCACAAAGGCATATTAATCCAACATTCACGGGGAAGAGATGTAAGTTATTTATAACTTAAAAGTATTATTTCATTTACGCTTCTGAATTGCCAAAATATTAATAGCTATCTTTGAAGAGAAAGCAACCAAAGATTAAAATAACACACTCCTTCCCTCCCTCATTATTTTCCTCGAGAACGTCATTTCCAGTGACAAGATATACTAGAGTACACAGGATGTGAAATTCATTCAACTCATTGGCAGGGGACACCGATACCACCTACATGTCAGAAAGACAGATCAGGGACTTGCAGGATGAGACAGGATATTAATTTTCAGTGATTAAGAAGAATAAGCTATTTCAGCTGATCATGGTTACTCATAGATCTCAGTACAATTAGGGGAAATAAACGGAAAGATGGTCCCACGCTTTGCCAAGTGCAGCACTTCTGAAGCACCTTCTCAATATTTCTCATTCACGGGGTGATGGACAGGAACAGGGATCCTCGCAGAAGTAACGAGAAAGCGCAACCCGAAAGGAAAGAGACAACTCACGCATGACAAGATACTTGTTCTCAAATATTCAGAAGAGGCCAGGGCTTGAAAGATGCATGACTGCAAAACCTGCCCTAGCAAGCAAAAGCATTATATCAAAGTGTTTCAAATGTGAGCTTTTAGATCTTCTCTTAGGAGAAGACAACATACTGTCAGTCTCTCCAGCTTGCAGATAACTGAATCATTAACAAAACAAATACAGTTTAGTCACTTCCAATTCATTACTGGAGCATCTTTAAGGGGTCTGATTTTCAGAGCGCAGGTGGGTACCACTATTTGGACAAGGTCGTGGACAAGGCAGGAGTTCTGGTGAAGACAGACCAGATGCTCATCCAGCAATGAAACAAGGAAGATGCTCAGCACTGAGAAACCAAGGCATGTTTCTGCCTACAGACCCAAGAGAGTGCTCTTCCAGACCCCAGTGATGGGACTCATCTCCCTAGAGAGCTCAGCTGCTTCTTCAATCAACAGAAAGACAACAACGGTGCCTACAGGAGGAACATGGGGGAAATTCCTCCCATCCACATGGATATTCAAAACACAAAGAGACTCATCTCTCTCTCAAAGGACCACTGAGGGCATGTAGCACGCTCGTCATAGACTAGATGCCCAACTTCCAGGTTTTCTCTAGACGAATCCCACCAAAGGATGGAGAACAAGCTTACGTATGTGGATCCTACCACTGTAATGCTTTAGGTACAGAGGTCCCCACAACAAAATCGGGCTACTGAGGTAGAGGCCTTGGCCATCCAAACAAAATGTGCAGAGCAGAGCAGCCATTTCAAAAAGTCACAAAAAAAGCTATGAAAAGATTACTTCATAGAACCAAAGAACGCAGTAAATGAACACAAATCCTTTTAAATCATCATTTTATGTTTGAGGAGGAGGAAATTAAATCTCCATAATGTTCTGACAATAAGGAAAAATTTTAAAATGCACAGATATAGATTTAAAATGCCAGAGTTTTTTGTTTCTTTGTTTTGGGGTTTTTTTTGGGTTTTTTTTGTTTGGTTGGTTTTTTTTAAGACGGCCTACTGCCTTAGAAAACTGCAAGTAAATGGACAAAGAAAACACACATGTATTTCTACAGAAGCAGCGTGCTAGTATTTTTTTGAACGCAGTGCCCTATATTTAACTGCAATAGTAACTGTTTACTTAAAGATTAAATAAAAGTGACAGCTGTCAAATTCTCTGGCTCCAAGAAACTAGCTTAAAGCTTGCAACTGCAATTCGATCCAACACATTCATGATCCAGAAGACAAGTTACAGATTCTAAAAACAAAACAGAAAATTCAAAACGCAGAATAAAACACAGAATACATTCTTAGCGTTTCAGGGTCCAAAAAGCATTTAAAAAAGAGCAAATAATTGGAATAAACGTTCATAAGCTCAGCTGGTAAAAAAGTCTGATTAAAATCCAACTGAGAACCACTTATAGCCCCAGTTTTATCAAGACTTACCCCTACACTCAATGTCAACTTTCACGTAGATAACAAACTCAGACTGACAAAGCTTTCCAAGGCGCTGGCATTGCAGCTAGGTGGTGCTCGGCCCCTTTCAGGAACCACCCTCAGCTTCATGTGTGCTAATGCTGTATGCACTACCTTTAACCACCGACGGCACACAGCTTCTCCAGAACACAGCCAGAAGCCTACTGTCTGCTCAGTTTTGGGCAGCTTTTGGAATAAGATACTCTCCAACTGTGCTGAGGATTCATCCCGGCTTTTTGCTCCCTGCTGGCCTCCCAGGCAGGGGGCAAGGGCAGGAGGACCCCGGCCGCGGGTGCTGTAACACAGCCCTCCCTGCCCTCCCGCCTCACACAACTCTGCACCCTTTTACCTCCAGGCAGCTCTCGACGCCCAGCCCTCCAACTCCCAGCCGCATGACAGCCATGCTAGGGGACCAGAAATCTCAACATTTATTATCCACCAATTAAAACAAACAAAATTCAGTTTAAAAAAAAAAGTTAGTTTTCCTATGTAAGCAGCTGTACAAAATACCAAAAGTTTGGGTCAAAGACTGCAGCAAACACCTACCTCATTGGCTCTTTTTATTATCTTGTCATCTATGTCTGTGATCCCCATCACCATAACAACTTCAATTCCAAAAAACCTAGTCATTATCCTTCGAATTATATCAAACCTAACATAGGAGCTGGAAGAGAAAAAACATGAGCTTTTAAACACGTAGTAGTAAGAATAAACTTAAACAAAAATAACCAACAGCACTAGCAGCCACAGGGACAATCTAAATACCCCAACACTTGCAATGAAAAGGTCTTCAGTGCATAAAGTGCTCTCCCAAAACCAGTTACCACCTGCACAAAAGTCAAGCAAATTTCCCTTGAACTGGCCTACCCTCTTCTGGCATTAGTGACACATTACATCAAATTTTCTGAGTGGGGTTTTTTTTTTTTTTGTTGTTGCATCTCTTTATTCAAGCACCGAAGTGCATCAGAAGGTACACGTGAGCCAGGGCACTCTCTCAAAGCAAGCAGTACAAAATAAGACACACATCAGATAATCTTGAAATGCATCCCTCAGGCTTTGTATATTCTAACAGGTTTTCAAAAGCCACGGGGCAGAAGAACAGGGAGGAATAAAACAGGGTTCAAGTGGACTTCGCTTAGGGTTGAGTAACAGCTAACAGCTGCCAGCCACCAATAAACTATTTCATTCACACACCACCATAGATCTTTTCTGACAGGAAAGAGCTGCTCTGTGGGTTATTTTATTTACACCCAAGAATAAATTCTCAAAATTATTTAGGCTCTGTGTCACAAAAGAGTATTTAATGCTGACAGATTGACGTACCTACAAGCTGTACAGGGCTGTGGCAGCCCCTTCTGCCGCTCACAGACTCTCCACTTGTAATTCTCAAAACACGCTTTGACTGAGTAAAACTCAATTATTAGGAGAGATATTAGAAGGTGACTAGAGGCTCTGGGTCTGCCCTGCGCTGCCTTTGGAGAGAACAGAGCCCAAAAGGAGACTCACAGACCTACAGCTTCTCACTTCACCTGCAGCGCTGCATGAACTGCAACCCCCGTGGCTGTCAGAGCAAAGGAGTGTAAGCAAATACTGGAAACAGATTTGCATCCTTCCCCTTAGCTGCAGGGACCAGCTGGCATTAAGGTTCAGATTTATGGATGTGCAATATCTTGATGAAGAAAAACACTTGTTGTTGTTTGCACTATGTCCATGTTGAAAAAGGCTTTTTGAAAGCCTTGCTGCCCCGGAGACAGTTTTTAATGAATAGCAGCTCACTAGGAGTAAGGTTCATCTAATGTGGTGACACGATTCCATAAGAATATTAAATTGGTCTTTGGACCCTGTTCAGAGGAACAATGCCAGCATCAAAAGCTTGGTATTAGATTTAACAGCCCTGCAGTCGTAGTTCACAGAGCAGACACAAATTCCCCACTGTTCCCTCTCCTCTGATCTTCCAACTGAATTGATGGAAGAAACACTGCAAGAGCCAGAGCAGATCTCCTGACACCTCCGAAAGCAGGGTCCTTACCACTTCAGGACCGAAAACAAAAAAGACAGACAGTCAAAATCAGGGGGGCGGCAGAGCAGGCACAAGAGACTGAATGTAATCTCCTCTCATGCCTGGTTTTACTCTTATTTCCAAGCGCTCAGCCAGGAACCTGGACGCCAACCAGGCCGCGGCTCAGACCAGCACGATCAAGTCTCAGAACTGAGCGAAAAGATGGCATTATCTGCCCATTGGATTCTTTTCTTTACACAGAATGAGTTTTGGATGTTGCATTGAGGCATACAGAGCACCTGTTTTGAAGACTGGAGGCACAACGTACTACAGAAAGTTGGATTATTTAGAGAAATAAGAAATCCTTGTGGAGGGGAAGGAGGAGGGGAGAAAAATAATAATGCCATAGTTTTCAAATTCTTCTCAAGGATCTCGAGCTTATTTCCATTATTTGTTTCTGCATTATTACCTGCCGCATTTGTTGGGCTTGCCACAAGTCAAACATAAGAAGGAGGGGAAAAAAGGAATTCTAGTGATAAGATAACACGTTGCAAGAGTACAACAAAATGATGGTATTTTACAAGAGCGGCACGGTAGCAACAGCCATCGTTCCATTTGACTTCATGCTCTTTCCCAGTGCACATCCTGGCCCGCAGACCCCCACCAGCAGCGTGCATTTCAGCTGTGCCTACCAAAGCTCTACAGTTGGACTTAGCTACTGGGAAAAAATATAATTTTATTTTTTTTTAAATATAAAATCAAGAGTGCTCCACCATCCTGAGCAAATCAGGTGAGCAACAGGATGTCAACACCGACACATGCAAGACCACAGACACTGGAAAGGAACAGCCAGCTCCTCACACGCTGGAGGGTTTGATTGATCAGAAAAGAGAGAGACAGGTCTTCAGCACAGGCATCTTGCCGCACAACAGCGCTACAGGAACAACACTTGAAGGCGCTAAAGAGGCAGCAGAAAGAGCATAACACAGCTACTTATCTACATGATACACTGCTCCAAAGGCAATATTAGGCCCCAACTATTCTTTCTTAAACCAGCAAGGGAAGAGGCAAAACCCAGGTGGCACAGATGCATGGCATGGCAAACCTCCACATTGGGAAAGCTTGGAATTGTTAGTTTAGACGTAGGGTAAGAAGAGATGGGCAAGAGAACAGGCAGAGCAAGCAAGGCCTTCCTACTCCCTCCTTTAATCAAAAGAGCCTGAAGGCAGGAGAACAAGGAGAACCACTGACAAAAACAGACATTCAAAAGCCACAAAGAGCTGCAAGATCAAAAGGTGAAATTCTCCACCTCTATAAACACTGTGCTCTAGGACGGGAGCACTTCTGCAATTCCCTCCCCTGTTATACCACGTCAGGGAAGACGGGCCCTACCCTACTAGAGAACCTTGACTGAGTGATGAATAAAAGAAATTTATTAGCATCTTTCTATACAGTTGCTCTCGAGTGATGATTTTAAATTGTAATTATTTCAAGGTGAACTGTAACATAGCCTGTATTACAATAACTGTAAATACACAAATTGCTATGACTTTTTTTTTTTTAAATATTAAAGTTCCCCTGAAGGTACTAAGTACAAACAAAATAATTCAAGATATAATTTTCTTGATTTTTAGATCACCAGTAAAAAGCTAGGTTAGTTTTCTGCTAAGACTGGACAAAAGCAATGAGGAAAGAGACACCACCACATACACACAACAGTATAGCAGCGTTTAAGGAGAGGTTGCCAACAGTATTTTTACATGATTGGTATTTTAAAACTTCCCTTTTACAGAAAGGAAGGAACAGTTGTGCAGTACTGCGATGGCTCAACGTTGAGCAAAATTCAACACAAGTTTCTGAACGAAGTTGAGACGGGACCAGAAGCTGTGAAATGCCCTACATTAAAATGGAATTACTCAAACTCACAGCATCTGATCTTCATACAGATGGCAATTTTCTGGGAAACCCCTGCTCTTCCAAGGAGCCCAACTGCACCTTGTTCTTTTAAGAATTAGGAGGCAGGAGCTCAAGAGCAGCTGAGCTGCTGCAACTCCCCCCCAGCCTCACAGGAACCTGCAGGCACCCTGCACGTCTTCTCACCAGGCGCATTTTAAAACAACTGGCTGCAACTTTCTCTGGTGTATTTAAAGTACTTTTTCAAAATTACTTATAATGAAGCTGGTTTATTATTGTAATTATCTAAATGACCTTTGGAGAAAATGCTGTGCTGTTTTGGTTTTGTTTAGTTGGAGTTTTTTGTCGGTTTTTTTTTGTTCGTTTGTTTGTTTTAAACAGAGTAAGCTACTGAACTGTTACTATGCAAAACGACCTTTAAGCTTCGTGGGCTTTCCGACACGTACGAACAGATACTTTTTACCTGTTAGCCTTAAAAGCATCCTTCTAGCAGCCAACCCTGAAGAGCTTTCCCTAACAGTCGGCCCTGAATGAACGGCGCTCCCTCGGTGCTGACACAGCGCCCGATCCCAACCCGAGGCAGAACTACCATTTCAGAGGGACAGGAGGCTCCGCTCCAGGATCCCAACTCCTCCGCACAAGACGCCACGCTCCGCCGATGCGATCTGAAATAACTCAGCCTGCCTAGCGAAAAAAAAGAGCGCCTGTTCCCGGTACCTTTCACCCCCGCGACAGCCTCTTTCTGGACGAGCAGCACCAAGCGCGCCCTCCGCGCTCCCCGGGGCGCCGCGGGGGGGGACACGGGGGGACGCCCTTTGCACGGAGCAGGAGCCGAAGTGCCGGCGCCCCAGCGGGGCCTGTCGCCAGGCGCGGGGTCTGTCGCCAGGCGCGGGGTCTGTCGCCAGGCGCGGGGTCTGTCAGTCACCCGCGCGCACGCTGCCCGCTACCGCCGGCTCCCACCCGCGCCGCGCCCACGCAGGACGGGACGCCGCCCCGCCGCCACTCACCAGGCGTGCCCGAGGTGCGCCCGGTCGTACACCGTCGGCCCGCAGCTGTACCTGCGCAGAGGGGAGGCAAACCGCGCCGTCAGCCCGGGCCGGGCCCGGCCGCCCCGCACCCGCCCGCCGCCACAAGGCGTTACCAGGTCGCCGCTCCCTCCGTGGCCAGCACCAGCGGCTCCTTGCTCCGGCTCCGGCTGTTGTAAGCCACGATGCCGCTCTCCCGCCCCGCCGGCGGCACCCACCGCCGCCGCCACGGCGCCGCCGCCGCCGCCATCCCCCGGCCGGGGCCGGGGCCGCACCGCCGGGCCGCCGCCGCTCCGCGCAGCATGGCCACAGCCCCCGGCCGCGGGCGGGCGGGCGGGGAGGCGGCGGCTCCGCCTCTCCGCGGGGAGGGGGCGAGGGGAGCGGGCACAACCCGCCGCGCCTGTCGCCGCGACACCCGCGCCGCCTGTGCCGGGAAACAGCAGGCGGGCGGTGTAGCTACAGCCGGAGCGGCAGGAAGAGGAGGGGCCTGCGGGCAGGGGGCGCGGCCGGGCCGCCTCCTGCCGGGGCGCTGGGCTCCCTCGGCGGCCGCTCGGCCCGGGCGTCCCTCGGAGCGGCCCCGCGGTGAGTCCGGCGGGCTGGGGTGCAGCCGGGGGGCCCGGGCCGCCGGCTCGGCTCGGCTCGGCTCGGCTCGGCTCGGCTGGGTGCGGGTCGGGGGCTGCCCCGCTTCAGCTCGACCGAAATAGCGCGTCCCCGGCCTTGTGC
This sequence comes from Morus bassanus, assembly GCA_031468815.1. Taxonomy (NCBI): domain Eukaryota; kingdom Metazoa; phylum Chordata; class Aves; order Suliformes; family Sulidae; genus Morus; species Morus bassanus. The sequence goes on from CM062568.1 coordinate 66,708,007, forward strand.
TGTCGGTCGAACCCGCTTCTTCTTCACGAGGTTTTTAGTGGGGGTGTTTGTGGGAAACAGGCGACAATTTAACGCAGTTGCCTCTGCTGCGTCAGGTCAAGTTGGTCAAACGGGGGTGAATCTATTTTACGCTGCCTTGCGGGTCAGGGGAACGACAACGGCAGGCAGCTTGTTAGCCCCCGCAAGTAAAACGTGGTGTGACGTGCCCGAGCTGGACGTAATAAATCGGAGTCCGAAAAAAGCACTTCTGCGCCCCCCCCCCCCCCCACTCCCCCGTACCTGTGTACAGTCCTACCCGACCTGCGCGTTTTCAAAACGGAGGCGGACTGCTGCTGCTCGGTGCTCGGCGAGGCACCCTCTGCGATAGCCAGCCGACGCGCAAGGTCCGCTTCCTTTCCAGTGTCAGGACGAGCAAAGGACGCGTGGTTTCTGATGATGCGACTCTAATCTCAGTGTGGATTTTGGGGGTTTTTTTCGTTCTTTCCTTCAGAGCGTACCAAGGAAACGGAGCTTAACTGGCTGCAGTGCCTTGATCCGCTTTGGAAATTATGAGCTACTTAGCGAGAGTGAATAACAGTATAACAGAACAGACGTAAGCGTGCCAGAAGTCTTTTTTAACCAGCGTCTTGTTTCCAAAAGTAACTGTGAGCAGGTACCAAGGAAACAAGTGAGAACTCTACAAGCATCTATAACATTTTCCCTGCAGTTCTCCCAGCTTTCGACCAGATGAATTCCTCATCAGCTGAACGCTTTGGGGTTGGTTTTTTCCACCCCACCCCCATTTTTTTTTTTACCGTCCTTCCTTAGATTGCTCTACCATTAAATTCCCCGGCCTCTGTGAACCCACATCAACTCCAGCCTTTGGCAAGGTCCACTGCCATTTTTAGGAAGCATCCCCTTGGCACGTGTTGAAATTGAGGCCGCCCTCACTCCTGTGTGGGAAGAGAGCGCACCGTCGGTTCCAGGGCGCACTCTCTGCCCCGCTCCCGGCTGTCCTTCTCGCCCTTTCCCGCCTCTCAGCAGGCTCTTCAGAGCGGAGCCTTGTCAGGTCTCCCTGACCGCTGCACGTTACTCGCCCGCTAAAGCGTCTTGTCAGCCTCTGGGAGGAGGTAATATCATGCCCTTTCTTGACCGGACGCCGCAGGGAATAGATCTGCCTGTGGTGAACTGCCTCACGGAAGTCCTTGTGTTGTTTTCTCTTCTGTCTGCCAGGGACAGGTTTGATAGGTTTTTTCTCATATGTAATACAATCATTTAAAATCATTGCTTTTACATAGTAAAAGACTGCGGTCTACATCTTGCTTCATTTCAGAGCGTATCAGGTATTAAGCCCTGTGCCAGTGACAATGTTTCCTTTTTTCTTGACATGCACTTTCCACAATATTTTCCATTTAACAGTCTTAACTTTTTGATCAAGAAGGCAAGCTATTTTATGGGCTTGCTAATTTGAGACTGGCTGGGATGAAACTGAAGATACCATCCAATAACCTTTGTAAATGTTTGCTCTATCTGTTTCTCAGGAAGCTTCACAAGCCAATTATTTCAGTTTCCATAGTGAGCCAGTTTTGATGTCTTTGCCATTCAACACACATCCTGTTAAGAGTTGTCATTAACTCTGTTGTCTTCTTTGTTCCGTGCGGTGCCGAGCACTTTGACAGAGTCCAAATCAATACTAAGTACAACAATGGATGTTTTTTAGCCTTAATTCCAGGTTTAGCTATCATGGATGAAACTGCCAACAGATCAGAAGAGTGCTGCAAGAGCTTCTTCTTTCCCCGGTGGTTTCAGAGGGCTTAGTGGCTGCGCTATCCAGACTGGCTTTTAGCGGTTAGTCCAGAAACCTCGATGTCCTGCTATAAAACATTCTTTTTCTGAGGGTAGGAAAGGCCGCAATTATTATTAAATGCCTGAAATAAACAGTTAACATCGTTCACACTTTAGATTTGCTTTAACACAGTAGAATAAATTCAGCGGAACGTTGGAAAGTACTCTACGTGCACCGAAGTACTAAAAGAATACAGTTTAAAATGAAAAGCATTACTAATCCTGATGGATTAGAACCATAAATTACGCATCTTAAAAATACTGACAGACATTCTCAGAAACGGTTGGGCTGTGGCTGTAAGCACACCTCTACTTATACCACCTACCTCCCTTCCCGATACCCTTATTCCTGGCTTGGGACGTGTGGGATGAGACCATACTCGTCTACCAGAGAGGCAGAATAGCGGCAAAGGATTTTCTGCCTCCGTCAGGAGATTCATCTTGGCTTCCACCTGGAGCAGGAGATGCCTTTAGAGGTTGCCAGGGTACACCTGATCAATACCGGGCCTGGGCCGGCTGTACTCCTGCTCCTTCTGTATCTCCTGCTGAATAGCCAGGAGGAGATGCCGTCTGCAGCGTGGTGTGTCTCTTGGGAAAAATCCCACTGAGGTGTGTCTGTCTGCACCTCAGCTAAACTGTTGTTTCGAGGGGACGCCCATGTATTTAATATTGTCAGGTCATCTTCTCACATTCTTCTTAGGAGCCGTTATGACCAAAACTTCCTTTTTTTTTAAATAAAAACTGAAACTCGTAAGGTAAAGAGGTGACTCCTGAACACCTTAGAACGGGTTTATATATTTTCTGTCCCTTTATCTGCATATGCAAGAAGACAGTTTCCCCTCCGGGCTTGATCAAAAGGGAAAATCTCGTGGAAGCGCAGCTGTGCGTTCTCTCCACCAGCAGCTCCGCAAGACTGCTGGGGGTGGCAGGGAGGGTCTCTGGGGGTTCTGGCTCACCTGGCTCCTCATGTATTTTCCACTTTCCGGTCCCAGATATTCAGACCAGGACTAGCTACAGGATTTGTCCCCAAGAGGTAAGATCAGTGGGCAAATGCCAGAGCATGTTTTGTATCATAAGTAAATAAACAAAACTTAAGGTAAAAGTTCACTTTTCCTTTCTATTTATTGTTGGGAGATACATGCTTTGTGAGGTTTTACAGTTTTCCCCCTGTTGCTAAAGGTGCCGCGTTTTCCTTCTAAAAAATTAAACCACACCATCTTAGAATTGTTGACAGAGGAAAAAGGCTGCATTCGTTGTGTTATCAAGGGCATGTTTCCAGTATCCATGGCCCTTCTTGTCAGATTCTAGTTCAGAAACCTGGCAAGGAAGCTGACCCTGAGAAAATAGAGGGAAAAGGTTGTAAAGACAAACTACCAACCCAAAGCGAAGCTGAGCTAAATCCACTGCCGTGGACTGAATTTCTCTTAGCAATCTGCTGTAGTCTGTAGTAACAGATATATTTTGACTTACCTTTTATTTTTACAAAACTTCGGTGCATATCAGTTTGTCTTAAGGATCTCATTTAATTTTTAAAAGGGGAATAAAAATTGTCTCGAGCTTATTACAAGTGCTTGACTCGGAAATACTGTAAACGTTGAGTGGCCATTCCCCCAAATACTCACAAAATAAAGAGTATGCTTTGTAAAAGAGAAATCATCTTGAGATACCTATTCTAAAAGAGTGATTCTGGGGAAATGAAATAAAACTGCAAAAGAAATTCCATAGAGAACAAAATAAACTTTCCGGCTCTTAATCAAAAGCCTAGCAGGCTGGACCCTGAGTTTTCAACACCGTCTGCTATTGTGCAGACAACCTAGCCATCGACTGCTCTAAGAAATGTTTTTCATTTCAAACCTGTTTTTCATCAGAAGTGTTTGGGTCCTGCACCACATTTACGGAAGCAGGCCTGAGGGTTGGTATGAATTCAGCCAGGGGTCAGACTGGTGTCTTTGTCGGTGGTTTCCAGCTGTTGAGGTGCATCTCTCTTGAACTCACGGTGGGAACGTGGAGCCTGGGGAACTAGCACCCCATGATCTGTGCTGACTCCACACTGGCACAACTCAGATGTATTTCTGCCTTGGCCCTGTACAGCAATGCGCAATTACTAGTTCCAGTTGGAATTTTTTGTTTACCTTTAATGCCAGCACCATTTCAGCTCACTAGGTGCAGCAGGTGCAAGAAAGAGATGGCAGCAGCCAGAAAACAGATGTAAAAAGAGGCAGCGAGTGCAATGGTCTCAGGGCAAGCAGAGGAAGAGATGAGGAGCTGTATCCAGTGAAATACCCATTTTCTTAAGCAGGACTTGACAAAAAAAAAAAAAAAAGAAAAGAAAATAGTTTAGAATGGCAGGCCTCCGTTCGGTAAGTGTTTGGGAAGTTCGTGAAGTTCTTGAGCCTTTACTGTAAAACAGAAAAAGGACCAGCTCAGCTAGATTTTTCCAGATTTTAGAATCCATTAATCCCACATCATTTGCTGACATGAACAGGTATTTCTGGCCCAAATATCTGTAAATGGTGTATGCTGTCCAGTGCACAGGCAATGAATATTGCATGAAAGCGTGAACTTGCCTGCTGGTCTTCATACTTGCAAACCTCAGCTCTGCTCATCGTGCATGTTAACCTTTTGCAGTTTTGTTTCAAAACCTTCAACCATAAGCAAATTGGATAGTCTTGTAAAATTCTATTATCATCACCCAGGTAAGTATGAATTTAGCCTCATAAAGAGTAAACGGACAAACAAGCAAAAAAAAAAAACAAACCATTCATAACTGCAGAAGAGAGGGATTAAGCTATTAGATGGTGGAAACCAGGAATTCATTAGAAGGAATAACTCATATGATTCATCTGTACCTATAAAGTATAATGCCTGATGATCAGAAGACACTATATTTTCTAATAAATAGAGATACAGCTGTAGTAATTACATAGTATTTCATACAGCAACATTCAACTAAGGCAGAGAAAGTGAAAGGAGGCAGCCAGAATTCCTTCTGCCAGCTATCCTCATATATTCAGTATCTGCATTTGTGGAACGTGTTTGGAGGTTTGGGGTTTTATGTTCCTCTTAGTAAGAATTCTGAACTTTATGCTGATGAGATGGAATAACCATAATGACTGGAATATTTGTGTTACATGTAGTGTGTGTTATATAATATGCTATATATATGTTACACTGTAGTTGCCCGAGTTGTTGATCTCATTTTAGGTTCCCTTGATTCCCACTGCTGAGTTTAGATCTTTAGTAAGGTAACAGCCTCCAGAAACTTTTGAAAAACCTAGAGATTTGGCTTTCTAAACAGGAAATATTTCTTGTCATCAGAGCGAAGGGGTTTGGAAGCAAAAGGGGGAGAGTTAGATACTTGATCCTCCCGTGAAGCACAGAAAATAGGAAGAAAATGAAGCCCACAAGTCTCTTCCTTCTCTGACACGTGACAATCATTCCCTACACTTCTACTTGTGAGTGCTCCACCAGAGTGAGAAACGGGCCCCTAATACAAAAGAACAACTGAAACTCCATTCAAAATCTCCCATCTCTCACCTACTGCAGTTCAGAGGCAAGAGGCCAAAGTAAACAGAAAGCAGAGGAGGAGGAGGAAAAGAAGCAGAGATGGGCAACAGGTGTCAGCTCCACACCTTCCAAAATTTTCCAACCTGGAAGTGTACGCATATATCCCATTTCCCCCTCGGCTTCCTAAAAAGATGGCTAACACGCTGCTGAGCCTAGAGGGGGGTGCAGAGAATAGGTATTTCTGGGTACGGGTATATTTGATCACAGCACCGCACAAAGCACCAAGAATCATCTTTGGGAACTGTGAAAGGGGACCTTCAAAGTGTATACCAAATGCATTCTCGGGTGAGCTCAGTCCCATCCTTTCTGTAGGACTCATGCAAAGTCCAATGATGGGTTCTTTCACTCTTCTGGCAACATGCGAGAGGCTAACAGAGGAAGATCGAGTAAGTGGCACTTTGAAGAGGCTGATGATACCAAGCCCTATCCTCAGTGCATCCAAGCTTATCAATAGTTTTGAGCAAATTACTGAAGCCTAGCAGGCCACAACTACACTTGAAAGTTGTACCTTCCTAATTTTTTTTTTCTGGTCTGTAAGGAGGAAGGACAGAAGTTCTTGTTTAATAAATTAGCAGGTGCTTTCACCAACAGATTTCTTATTTGTATGTGTAATTACTACTGTGTGTCTACAATGGTGGTTAACTTTTTTGCAAGAATGACTCTTTTTGGGATTCATGTGAATTCTTTTCAGATGTCTTGCCTCTGCTGAGTCATAATTATTGGCTTGGGTTCTTACACTAGCCAGGGGAGTGTTAACTACCTTTAATAGCCAACAGTAGCTCAGCTTCTTCAAGGCAAGGGTGAAAACAGGCTCTAACTATCAAGGTGGTGCCAACAATTTAGAATAGGTGTTCCCGGGCTAGTGCTGCCGTTACACAACACCCTCTCCATGCCACCGTACACCAGAGCACACAGGTCCAGAAACACTGGCTTGGAGCTCTGCCTAGATGCCGTAGTACTCATCATCATTTACATACTTAAGATCTCAGGTTTTCACGGTTTACATCAGCAAGTACAGCAACTCATGGAAGCAGAAACTGAGGGGAAGAAAAGAATAGAGAACTTACAGGTATCTTCAGAAAATGAGCAACCACCCCCTGAAATCTGCCCAAAGGAGCGGGGCAGGGTCAGCTCAAAATGAGCTTAGCCTATGCTATGGAAGATCGGCTCCGCTCCTCAGAAGCTATTTCGGTGCTCGGCTCCCGCTGGAGGGATCAGTAAATAGCTGCCCATGCTCCCCTGAAAACCCCACTCTGGGCCTTCAGACACCAAGTCGATGACAGCAGCAGAAGTACTTCTAGAGGGTTACGATGCCGAGGTCCTTATTCAGGCCGTCGCTCCCTCTGTTCCCTACAAGAAGCAGCAGAACATCAGTGCCTCAATAAACAACGACTGTACCAGCAAGTCTGAGCGCTTAGAAATGATGAGTCAGTCTCCCCTAAATTAGGGGATTGCCAGTGACGTTTTTTTAAAAAATGCAAGAGGCAGAAAGCGTGCGTTGTTTTGCTTCGCTGGAGCCGGGGTAGGTTTTCCAGGCCCGCCTTCCCCGCTACCCGACCCGGCCGATCCCGGGACCGGGTGTCTGCGGGCGCCGGGGGACTTCCCGAGAGGAAATGTCAGCCAAACGCGGGCGCAGCTCCCGAACGAGGGACAACACACCACAACCTCCGGCAGCGGCGGCGGCGGCAAAGGGCGCCTCACGCCGCCGGGCCGGCCCCCGCCCTGGGCGGCCTCCCCTCAGCGCCCGCCCCGCCTCCCGCCGCCCCAGGGGGCCGGAGCCCCGCCGCCTCAGGGCGGGGCGGGCGGCCAGGGCCGGCCGTCGCCGGGGAAAGGAGGGCCTTCGCGGCCCTACCGCCGCCCCCTGCCCCACCGCGGGGTTTGGTAGCGCCGGGGAGGGGGGGTCGGAGGAGCCCGGGGCGGGAGGAAGGTCCGGTCTCGCCTCGCCGCCCCGCCACAGACCGGCGCGTTACCGGCCGGCCCGCGGCGGGGCAGCTGCTGGGCGCGAACGGCCACGGCACCAACTTCAGCAAACAAAGCGAGCCCCAGCCCCGGGGAAGACGACCGGCAGCGGGGTCTCTCCTCACGGCCCCCGGGCCACTCTGGCAGGGAGAACTGGAGCGGCGCGGGGCTGCACCGGGCGCTCCTCCTCCTCCTCCTCCTCCTCCTCCTCCTCCTCCTCGGAGGCGCTCGGAGCCCCTCTCCGCCGGGCGCCCAGGAGGAGCGGGGGCGGCCCGCCGCCGGGTTACTCCGTAACGCAGCCCCAAGCGCCCTGGGGCACTGCCCCTCACTCCAACAACACCCGCTAACCCCTCCCTCGCTCGCTCGCTGCCACCGCAGCCCGCCACCAGCGCGCCCGCCCGGGGGCCGCTGGGAAACGTAGTCGAATCCCCTCTGTACCGAAGGGCTCCATTTTCTCCTCGGGCGGCGGGAAGCGCGCATGCGCGCACCCGCCTCCCTCCCCTTGCCTCCCCCCGCCCCTTCTGCCGCGGCCGGTATCCCGGGCAGCGTTGTCACCCCCGGCGTCCGTCCTCCCTCCGTCCCTCCCACCTAGCGAGGATTGGCCGAGGGAGCCGCGGGGCGGGCCAGGAGCGAAGAGGTGATTGGCTGGGGCGGGTGTCACCCGCCGCGGGGGTGATTGATGCGGCTGCCTGCTGAGGAGGGAGCGGGGAGGCAGCGTTTCTCCTCAGCGTCCGGCGGCGCGCCGGGTACGGCCCTGCCCCCGAAGCGGGGTGGCGTCGCATGGTTCCCCGTGCCCCCCTCTCCCCGAGGAGAGCCCTCGGAGCCGCTCCTCTGCGGGGCGAGCGCTGCCTCCGCCTCCAGCGGGCAGAAGGCGAGAGACTCCTCCAAAGTCCGTGCCCTACCGCAAAAGCATCCAACTTCCCCCGCTCGCCAGCTCCGGCGGCCCCGCGCGCGCTCGTCCCCTCAGCCTCCGCGCAACTTCACCGGAGCCTCCGCCTTCCCCTCCCGCCCAACGGCGGGGGCTTCCCTCCCTCCTCTCCCTCCTCTCCCTCCTCTCCCTCCTCTCCCTCGCGCCGGCACCGAGCCGCCCACCCCCTCGCTACGACCGCAGCCCCGCCGCCTTCCCTCCCCAAACGTGAGTAAGGGGAGGAGGGACGATGAATATGCAGAGGAGCGTTCGCCCCGCCGCGGTTCCGGGAGGGGGAGGGGGAGAGAGCGTGTGTGTATGTGTGTGCGCGGTGAGTGTGCCTGTCTCTGTGTGTGTGTGTGTGTGTGTGTGTGTGTGTGTGTGTGTATACAGCCCTGGGAGGGGTGCGCATGCGCCGTGCGTGGCGGGGCTGAATGTTTCCCAAGTGTTTGAAACTGGTATTTGGGTTTTCCACGTTGGATCAAGTGCGGCGTATAGGAGCGAGGAGGCTGCGTTAATATCACCGGGGAGCGGCGGCGGCGGCGGTGAGGAGAGCGGGGAAGGGGGGAGCGGAGGAGAAGCGGAGCAGAGCGGCGCTGGCGCAGGCAGAGGGGCTGCCGCTGCTTCTGACAGACACTTTGCAGAGCACATTTTGTTTCCAGATTGTTTCGGAGGAGCTGGTTTAAGCCCCCCTCCTTTCTCCTCCTCCTCCCCCCCCCCTCCCCTTCACACACACACACACACACACAAATCCCTCTGATTGTTCCTACCACCTCCTTCGTGAATTACCCACAACGACAGCCATTCAATCAGCTGCTGCTGGCTGTAGGGGACTAGCGGAGGGTGTGTGTGTGTCTCTCCCCCCTCTGTTCCACACAAGAGGAGTCAGATGTAGCTTCTCTCGGTTTTTTGGGGGAGCTACGGAGAGAGGTGGGCAGGGAGTGAGCCCTTCATCGGGGTTACCGTCTTTGGAGGGAGCAGCACTTGCTCTCACACAGACACAGAGAGAGAGGTGTGGGGAAGGATATTTTTTTTTTTTTTTTCTTTGCCGGATGAAAATGTTGAGTCCTGCAAACGGAGACCAGCTTCACCTAGTGAACTATGTGGAGGATTATCTGGACTCCATCGAGTCTATGCCCTTCGATCTGCAGAGAAATGTCTCCTTGATGAGGGAAATTGACGCCAAATATCAAGGTAAGTGCTTTCCATATACGTGTGTGTCCGTGTGTCCGTGTGTGTGGTACGGGGCTCGGGGCGGGGGGGGAGAGGGTGTCTTTCTTCTCTTCGGAGCTGAGCCTCGGCTCCGTTTGCCCCTCTGCACCCCACAGGGATGGTAGTTTTATTTTTGGGAGGTGAGAGGAGGGAGAAAGCCAGGAGGAGACATCCGAGGAGAGAGAGGGGCTGATCTGCAGCGTTAGCTCTTGTCATGGGGCGGAACAAAAGGTCTCCAGCTTCTCTTATTAAGCAAGGACTCTGCTTTTCTGTGTAAATTGCTGGCCAACAAGGCGGGGGCAGGGAAGTGGGGTGTGCGGTGCACAAAGGGGGGGCCGTCCCCGGCCGTGGGGCTGAGGTGGAAGGGTTTGGGGGTACAGAAGAAAGTGCTGGGTGGACAGAGAGATTACAGCACAACATTTAGGAATGTACAGTATTCATTATGGCTGTAGTAGGGGAGAGAGGCAGCTAGGGAGGGAGGGAAGGAGGGAGGGAGGGAGGGAAGGAGGGAGGAGAGGGGGGTTAGGCGAGAGTGGGGGGCAGGGTGCGCTTTCTTCCCTCCCTCCTCGGTGGGTTTCGTTTCACCCCGTAAAACAGCCCCGCTCGGTGGGGCGGGGGGGGGGGGGGGGAACGGGACCGGCGTGGGGGGGGGTGTGCGTGGGGTGGCGGCGGGCGTACGGTCGGGTTTACGGATGTGCTGATAGTGCCCCCCTCCCCTCCCCTCCCCTCCCCTCCCCTGCCGGTGCTGCCGGCCCTGGGGACACGCTGTCCCCCTGCCCCCGGGGCGGAGGGGAGGGGAGGCCAGTTTGCGCGGGGCTCGGGGCAGCTTTGTCACTTGCTTTGCTGGTGTCCGCTCGGGAAGGGGGGAGGGGAGGGCTTTATTCGGTGCCGGTGCCGCCGGCGGTGACAGCCGGGGTGCCGGGCGGGGAGGGCACCCCCCCACACGCGCCCCCCCTCCCCCGGCGGGCGCGTCGCCCCGCGCCCCCGTGCATGTGGCCTCAGGGGCGGCGGGCAGCGAGCCCCGCTGCTCCCCGACAGGGAGCCCGGCGGCTCCCGGGAGACGGGGCCGGGGGAAACTTCCTCGGGAGACCGTGGGGGGCGCGGGCTGGCGGGGAGGAGGAGGAAGAGGAGGAGAAGAGGCGATGGCAGGGCGGGCAGCGCGCCCCGGGCAGGCAGCGCCGCGGGCAGCGGGCGCCTCCGCGCTTTGCTGGGGACTCGGCGTCGTTGCGGCTTTTATCAACGCCCCTCGTTAGCATATCGCGGCTCGCCCCGCCTCCGGAGGGGTTGATAGGCGGGAAGCCTCCCCACGGACCGGCCGCGGCCCGCCCCCTCCTGCCGATTGGTCCTCGGGCCGGGCTATTCCGCCTTGTGCCCCGCCTCCTCGTGACGTTTCGAGAAGCAACTTTTCTGTGGGGTTGATTTGAATATCTCGGCCTGCCCCGGCCTGCGGGTTCTGATTGGCTGGGGCGGCAGCAGCGGGCGGGCCAACCTTGGGCGCCCGGGGTGTGACTGACGTGTTCTCGGGACGGGGGGCGCCGCTCTCCCCGCCTCCTCTTGCTCGTGAGTGGCGCGCTGGTGCCGGAGGGGGCGGGCGCGAGCGAGCTCTGCCCGCTCCGATTGGCTGCGGCGGGTTTTTTCTTTTTTTTTTTCTTTAATATTATTATTTTTCACTCTTCTGGTTCTTTCTGGCTCCGATTGGGAACAGCGGGCCAGCAGGGGCGGGCTCTCCCCGCCGGCGGCTCTGATAGGCGCGAGGCTGGGTGGGCGGGCCGCCGCCCCGCTCCGCCCGGTCTCCCCCGCTTCCTCTGCCTCCCCTGTCACGCTGCGAACCGGGGTGGGGGGGGGGGGTGGGGGGCGGGGACGGACGGGGGGGAGCGCTGCCGGTTTCCTGCCGGAGAACAATGGCTGCTCCGTCACTTCCGGGGCGTTGCCGCCGCGCCGGTTGCTAGGAGAAGGCGGCTCGGCCCGGCGGGATGAGGCCGCTCGACGGACGGGCGCGGGTGGCCTTACGTTAGGGCCGCCGGGGCCCGCCGTGCCGTAACGGCGGCGCCCGGCGCCCTCCCCGGGCCGCGGGGCGCTGGGCCTGGGGCGGGGCGGGGACGCGGGGGCGGCCCCGGAGGCGGTGGGTGGTGCCGCAGAGGGGCGGGGCGGGGGCTGGGCCCTCCCCGGGCCGGGGCAGCGGTGGCGGCCGGGCCCCCCCGGCCTTGCCCCGGCCGAGGAGGGGGCCCCGGCGGGCGGGAGGTGCGGTGGAGGGGGCTCCCGGGTGCGTGGGCGCGCAGCGGCGTCTCAGCTCCCGTGAGGGCTACGGGACTGCTCTGGGAATAAAGCTTTCACAGCCTACGGCACCTTTTTTGTTGTTGGTTTTTTGGTGGTTTTTTTGTCATTTGAGTGGCGTTTGTGGTGTTGGGGGTGTGCGTTCACAGCTGGTGGACAATTGCATAACACGCAAATCGCGCAAATCTCCGCTTTCTGGTCTTTCTGTTACAGCGCGCCAGGGGAAAGCAGCGCTTGTCTGGAATTCGTATAAACGCAGCCTCCTTGGGGCGGGCAACTTCGGCCGGGCACGCTGGTGTGAGGAGCGGTGGTGCAGTCCTCCTCCAAGCAGCCGTCACGCTGTTCCTTCTAGCTGGTGCACTGCTTGAATAATGTTTCCGTCACTGATGCCGAGCGGCCCTTTCGGTTTGCGTGCGTTTGTGAAAAGGCACATCTCGCACGGTGACTTACATACTAAACGTGTCGGTGCCCGAGGAGGCGCTCGGCAGGGCTTTGCAGAATTCGAGATCATTGCAGCCAACTCTTTCTCCTGCATAATTACAGCAGTTTCAGGAGGTGGTGCCGTGCTGTAGTGTTCATGTGTGTATGCAGGACTAGAAGTGAAGTTTTCGGAATGCCTGACTTAAGTCATTAAGTCTCTAATTATTCTGTGGTATCAGAGAGAGCGAGGAGGAGAGGGAGAGGGAGAAGGAGGGAGAGAGTATTCACGAAAGATGCCTACATACCAGATTCAGATGGGTTAAACTGATGGCATCAATGAAGTGCCAGAACTTAGAACATAAAACTTATGCATTTCAGCCACTGACTAAGTAACGCTGCGTTTTTAGTCTTCCTGAATGCTTAATCTTCTCTACATTTGGGGATTTTTTGGTGGTGGTGGTAGGGGTGGGGGTTTTGGGGGTTTTTTTGGATAGGGTTTGTTTTTTGTGTGAGGTGGGTTTTTTTCTTAGTTAGAAAAAAGGCATTTGCGTAAGATAGTTAATAACATATCGAGATACTAATTTTGGTCAGATAGGTTATATTGCAGTACCTGCTGACAGGTCATGCTTAACTGATGTGAGAAGCATAGGCTGCAGCTCTAAAAACTAAAACTTGCATAAACTTCCCATGTCTTCACAAGAAATTTGGAACGCATGTGTTCAAAAAATCTAGCCAGGCAAGACAAAACCTAAATCACAGGATAACTATTAGTTGCGTGGGTAAATTGCTGATACCACGTTCTCTTATTAAAAAAAAAAAAAAAAAGTTTAAAAAACAGCTCATACTTGTGAAATTCAGAGACAGTTTTGGTAATGCCATTTTTATGTATAAGAGGTCCTGGTTTCTGTTGGGTGAATTGAGGTTAGATTTTATATCTCACTATGTTTTGCTTCTCTAAGGCAAAATGTTCTAACCTGCGAGAGAGGGAAAAATTGGAGAAGAAGGGAGATGCAGGAAACAACATTCTGCATCTTTTTGAGGACTTGGTCTGGGAATGCGGAGTGTCCTGTATGTTTGAGTTGGTTTGAGCATCGTAGTGAAACTCCAAAACATCTGCTTAAAAATAGGTTTCTAGAACTATTCTTGAAACTTTACACACTTTTGTGCAGTGTTCTTTCTTGTACGCTCTTGGAGCAATCTTTGAGGTGCAATTCAAGATCTGACATTTTCAATGTTAGCATTTTAAATCGGAAGCTCTAGCTGCTCTAGTTGCTGCCTGTCATCTTTAATGTTACTGTATTTTTCATCTCCTTCTTTGCAGTAAATATTACATGAAGATTATATTTCTGCATTTTAAACAGTAAGCAACAGGCTTTTACGGAAAGGATAAGGAGGTAATCGTCTGGACAGCTTGGATATCGTAATCCTAATTGTGTAGTTCTAGGGAGTTAAGTGGCCTCACATTTTCAGCAAAAGCAACTCAGCAGCATCAGACGACACTTGCCATAGCTTAGGGTCTAGCCCCCTGTATTTGGAGTTCTTCTGCATCAGCTCTCGAGTATGGTAGTGATTACTCAGTAACTCAGCATCTGATTTCTACACTGGTTTGTGCTTGCTTTCTGTTCCACTCTCTTTCTCCCACTCTCAGTCATTCGCTAAAAATATTAATGTTGTTATACAGAAAATGTCCAGGAAAACAATCTGTTTATTCCCCCTCTAATTTTACAATTAATTTTGGAACCGTTGATGGTGCGTGTGTATTTAGGTAGTTAGTTCGCTAGTTCTTTTTAATTACCGATGGGTTTAAAGGAAGGAATTGTCAGCATGCATAAAATTATATTTAGTCCCTTTTTTTCCCCTAAATTGGCATTTGCATTCCATTCCTGGGGGACCAACCAGAACAAAAGTAGTCCGCTGGAGCCACGAGCCCCTGGTCAGATACCAGGTTCAGGGAATCTGTCTTTGATCAGCTTCGCGCGTTACAAAAAGGTGTTGCTGGGCGGAAGGAGCGATACGGGAAGGCTTTGTTTCGCCATTCTCCTTGTCGAAAATATTTATATAGTTTTTATTTCTTCCTGGCAGAGATTCTGAAGGACCTGGATGATTACTACGAAAAATTTAAACGAGAGACAGATGCCGTGCAGAAGAGAAGAATGTTGCACTGCATACAGAGAACCTTGATTCGGAGTCAGGAACTGGGGGACGAGAAGATCCAAATCGTCAGTCAGATGGTGGAGCTCGTTGAGAACAGAACCAGGCAAGTGGACAGCCACGTGGAACTGTTTGAGACTTGTCAAGAGACTAACGATACCACTGGAAACAGCGGGAAAGCCAGCCAAGATAAGTCCAAGAATGAGACAATCGCGCAGGCTGAAAAGCCCAACAATAAGAGATCGAGGCGGCAAAGAAATAACGAGAATCGAGAAAATGCTTCAAATAATCACGACCATGATGACATCACCTCAGGAACCCCAAAGGAGAAGAAAGCAAAAACGTCCAAGAAGAAGAAACGATCCAAGGCTAAAGCAGAGAGGGAGGCTTCTCCCCCAGACCTGCCCATTGACCCTAACGAGCCAACGTACTGCTTGTGCAACCAGGTCTCCTATGGAGAAATGATAGGATGTGACAACGATGAGTGCCCCATCGAGTGGTTTCACTTTTCCTGCGTGGGACTCAATCACAAACCGAAGGGCAAATGGTACTGCCCCAAATGTAGAGGAGAAAACGAGAAAACTATGGACAAGGCATTGGAGAAGTCTAAAAAAGAAAGGGCCTACAACAGGTAGTTTGTAGACTCTTTGTAGTGAAGAAAAATAAAACCACCAAACCAGTGTATTTATTGTCAGTGTCACCTTTGTTGAGGTGAAAGGATTGTAAAATGTATATTTTTAAAGGAGGTTTAAAACCGAACCATTCCTGTTATAGGGACGGCAATAAGCAATTTTGTTTTTCGTTTGGTAAACTGTAACGAGGCTGCGGTCCGTGGACCAATGTATTCCGAAAGTAAAGTTATGAGAGCTTAAACTGAGTATTCGGGTGGGTCTTGAAAGATAAATTAATACTTTTTCTTTTTTCCCCAGCGCTGCTGGCACTCTACCCATTAAAATTTTGATGACAAATATCTCTGAAATGTAATTTTGTTTTCTTTATTGAAGAATGTTATTTACCTTTTCAGCAAAATTGTTAAATAGTTTAGCCATCTGGTTGTATCTGAATAAAGCTGCAATACATCACAAATGTAACTTCTTTCCATGAGGAGCAGTGCAAGAGCAAACAAAAGGAGGGTGAAATTTGGTTCCTGCTACAAAGTGTCAGTATAACAGTTCAATAGCAGATGTTTAAATAGGCTTAGAAGATTATTTTTAAAGAAAAAAAAAGTTAATGGTTAAATTTTACACAACAAATATTTTATATGCTGGCCAAGTACCACAAGGGCCATTTTAAAATGATTGAATATGTTTTATATTTAACCAGGAAGTGGTTTAGTAACGAGACTTAACCTAAATGAAGCTTTATACTGTCACAGATAGTAGTGTAGCAATCCTTAATTTGTTTAAGTTGTATAAATGTACATTTTAAGTGGATTTGCACTTACTGTATTATACTTGGAAACGCAGCCAAATGCCATTGTGTAACCAATGTGCATTTCCTGCTGTATGTATGAAAACTGTACAGCTGTGATATTAAGAAATAAATGAAACAACTTTGACAGTTTGCTTCTTTAGCAATCCTGTTTAATGACCATTCATAGAGCTTGAAAAAGAATTGTCTTTAACCTTGGCAGCTCCAGCAAGCTGCTGCTAGGAAGCCTGAAACTGTTGTAGTGGTAACCAAATTACAGGTCTGATAATGAATCTTCATAGCACTCATGACCAGCGAGGTCACAGGAGAGCCAAAATAGCATTTAACTCTCCATCCAGCTGTGCTCTTTTTGCGCTTGCAGTCACTCCCAGTCCCGGCCCGTTATCTGCAAATCGATAGTCTAGAGCTGGTCTTGTTCAGTTGTTCTCATGCTTTTACGCTACAGATATAAATTATTCCATGTTTGTTATCAGCGGAAAGATATTTGGCGTTGCAGCATTTTCACAGTATTATTGCAGCCCTGCCAGGGTAGGCGCTTTTATTCTTCATCGTCACCTCGTACAAAAACACACGAGCTGTGACCAAGGTGCTACGCGTTCGATTCGGTATTCAGGTCCTCTCCGGCTTAGCTTTGTAGCGAAGCTTGGTCGGACTTGCCTTCACCCGCGTGGCCGGAGAGGCCGGCATTCTGGCTGAGCTGATTCCGTCTCCTCGAGCCCCTGGGGGCCTTGGCTGTGGGTGAGAAGGGGAGGGGACCGGCAACAGAGAGGCCGTGGAAGCGAAGGCTGTGAGATCTGGTGGGCCAGACAGGCGTCTTGTAAGAACATGGGAGGCTGGGGCCGGGCATTTCTGGAACACAGCAGTCTCTTAACATTTATAACTGTGTTGTTTTGCTTCCTGGACAGTGAAACCGTCCCACTGAAGCGATGCTGCTTTCCCCCCCCCCCGCCCCGCCCCGATGTATTCCGGCAGGTCTTTCTGTTGGAAGTAGGGGAGACAAGGTTTTGGATCCAGTTGAACACAAGACGGTTGAAGGGGCTAAGTGTTTTCTAAAGATGTACTGAAAAGCCACAAGACGCACTGCGTCACCTCACGCGGATATTCCCTGCCAGACAGATGTACTCACAGTGATAAGCAGAAGTCCTGTTTTGCTTCTAAATAGGTACGCGATGCACGTGTGTGTGTGCATTCGTGTTTCCAGTCGCTACAGACTGTCACGTTCACCCAGCCATCTTTGCCCTGGGCAAACGACCGCTCCGAGGACACGTCTCCTGCTCCTGAGGTGGTTTAGGGTTGGTGTCTAATTTCTCTACTCTCTTACCCTTCTTTTTTCCTCTTCTCTTTAAAGCCTTCTCATTTTCCGTTCTCCCTACACACTTACCGCTCTTTCCTGCTCCTGCCTCCCTCCACTTGCTGCTGCTCTGGCTAATCCCAAAGTTTCTGGTCTTTTCTGCCTCAGCCGTTCTGTTGTCCTCCCACCCGCCTACGCTGAGAACATCGCTACTTAGCAGGATTGTGCCAGGGAAACCCCAGGGAAACTTCATGTCGGACCGAGTGCAGATGCAGTTTCAAACCGAGCCTTTTTTGTGAAATGGCTGCATTGGTTCTGCGGGGCGTTTTGAACGTGAAAAGCCGGAAGGAAACAACAGAGGTGCAAAGAAGTATGGTAAGAAAGCTCAGCTGAAGATGGATCGGAAGAGCAATATTTATACTGCCCTTAAATGAATAAATTTCCAGCTACTGAAGGTTTGCCGTGGTCGGTCTCCCACATCTCAGTCTTGTGCAAAAGAGAGCTGCTGATCGGCGAGGCGGCTTGGAGTTACATCCCTGTCCATGTTTTTCTGAGACTTGTGTTACCTTCCCAACTCCTGCTGTTACAGGCTGCAACGTTGTTCTGCTGCTCGACCCCGAGGGTTGACTGGATGGGCGCGGTACCGTTTGACAGGTCTAGCTTCAGTCGATGGGCTCAATTAATTGCTTCAGTTAGATTTGAGGGACTCCGCTGTGGCGCTAAGCTCTTTGTTGATGGAGGCGAAGCCATCTCGTGTTATACTGACACGCTGCCAAGCGCTGCGTGCTGTGCAAACTTTGTCCTGGCTTTGGGATCTTGTCTAAAATGCTGTCTTTACAAATCCTCCTTTCTTAGTTATTCAGAGTGCATTTAATGGTCACAAGAAACTGACGTCCTTTGAGCCAATTTTTGTTATTTCTGCATGGTAGATCGGCTCATTTGCAAGCTTCCTTGCACTGCCTGCCAGGGCGACAGCGCTGTTGTTCGGGGAGATCCTCTGCAGGCTTGAGAAAACATCTGAATCTCTTGGTGACTCTTTCCCGCTTGAAGCTGCCAGCAAATAGGCTTGAGTGAGAGAGGGAGGCTCTTCTAGAAACTGAACTAAGGCTTCTGACTCCTTTCCCACAGGCCAGTGAGGGGCCATCAGGAATGGTAGCCTTAATACAGTATATAAAAATCAGCAGGTGTTCGTTGAGGAGGAAGTCACGGCAGCAGGAACCGCAAACTTCTTAAACTTCTCATTGAAAGCATTCAGGCAGCTGTAATCACTGCTGATCTGCGAGAGGTGTCACAGGCAAGGCCGTATCGTGCTGCTGAACCCTTGAGCCCTGAACCCTGATGATAAAGTCCTTCTGACTACTGAAAAGCGCCGTTTTGACGCTCAAGCCGAGGGAGCTGGCAGCAGACCTTACACCCGAGTCGTCCTCGTCCTCAGACGGCATATTTGTTCTGCAGTAGGGCGGCTGGCAGCGAAGAGGTGGTGCTGAAGGCATGAGTCAGGAGGTAAAAGGTGGCAGCAAGGGAGCCCTTTGGGTGCTATGTCAGCTCCAATTGCAAAATGTTCCCGGCAGGATGGAGAGAGAGAACCACCGTGAGCCTGAAACAGCAGAGCAAAGCATCAGTTTCAACCGTTATTATCACCTGAAAGCATCCCAATTAAGCAGAACTACTGTCTCCATTAAGCAGCAGCAACCCTGGCCATGTGTACCGTTAGGTTTAAATAGCTTTCTTACTAATTAGGCACAGTTGCTGATTAACTGTGTCCTAATTTCGTGGAGCATGCAGAATAAATACAATTGAATCAGACTGCTCCACCAGTCTCGTTTTTTGGTAGGGTATTTTTAGTTAATCTTTTAAATTGTAATAACAATGAAAGAAAGAGACAAAATATTGTAAACTGTTTCACAGAATATAATACAAAAAAAGTTCTCTGTAACGGAATTGTTTCAAAACAAGTTTGAATATCCTTGGAGTGCCTTCTGTTGCTTCAGTTAGACTTGTCACCCATACAGCCTATTTGCTCTGTGTACATAAAAAGCCCCAACCCTTGTGCTAGCCATAGCTCAAACAAGCTAATACTTTCTCCCTTCTGAGTATCAAAAGTAGTGCAAGCATTCAACGTGATGTCAAAAAACAGCCAAGCTAATAATGCTTCACGCAGCTTCTTACTTTCCCAGGCATTACCAAAATCCCAAATGTAACAAGTAGGAGGAACGACGCAGTGAGGAAGAGCACCGGAGCAAACGAAGTATGTATACGAAGCGCTGAGGCACAGTGTTAAGGTTTTCTCCCGAGTTCAGGAGATTACTACATCGCTCTTCCCAGTACGCGTTTATTGTTGTTGGTAGTCAAAAAAAGCTAAGGTACCTCTGTCCCCTCTCACAGCAGGGGAGCCGTGTTAGTGGCCGGGACGGGAGCATGGAGGGCTGGTGGCTCTCCCCAGTCGCGGGCTTCTGGTTGTCGGTGTGTGAAACCTGATTAACGGGTTAAATTAATCCTTCCATTCACTTTATAAACAGCTCCGCCAGTGGTGGTTACCAGCCCTCGCCCTGGCCTGTGTTCCTGGCCCGTCTGCAGGACCTCGCTGCTCTTGCAGCTCTGCTGGAAGAAGATGAAAGGTAGTTGATACCAAACTTTTAAAAACAGGTACCAGCATTTAAGTTTCCAGCTCTTACTTGAGAAACGTAAGTAAACATTGCGGCTTAACATCCTTGAGAAGGACTGCGGGCTTCGCTGTCCTCTCCAAAATACCTTGGTAGTTCAGCTAACCATTTTTAAAGGCTTTGCATACTGCCCATCTAACATAAGGTCACAAATTCTCAGATGCTGCAGTAACGAAGAGCGTGGAAGTAATGCCACGTAGTTATCAGATGGATGGACGCTTTGTAGTCGTCAAAGTTCCTTTCAGTTGTTGGGGTGAAAATCTAACCTCCATCCAAATTTTAGGTACTAGTGAAGCAGGGAGCAAAGAATGTGTCTGAAATTGCAGAATTCCTTGCAGATTAAAATTGAATATAGAAATAATATAGAAATTCAAATTTGAATTTCTATACGACGGTGGTGTGCGCACCGTGCGCATGCGCACTGAGTCTATCCCCCAAAAAAGTTTCAAGGCAATCCCTCAGACTGCTTATCAAATGTAGCCCTATGGATATTGACAGTAATGTTCACTTTTAAGCTGCTTTAAGTTGTTACTTTTATTTTCAATACCTTACTTTAATAAGTCAGCCCTTCTCTATGGTCGTCGGCCGAGACTGAGGGCCAGAAGAGACTCCGGGGGAGCTGCCGAAGACGCAGGCAGGAGGTGGCTTCGTGCTTGTGGAAGTCAGGTGTGGACGCAGGCGCTGGCTGAACTGGGCCTGAACTTCTGCTTCGTGCTTTGGGGAAAGGATCACGATGCAAAGAAAATGGAGCGATCTCTGGCATTTGGCTTGCTGACAAGTCAGGTAAAAGTGAATATTGTAAAACTTGGGTAAGACGGAGAGAGTCACCTTTATACTCTCACTTTGTGGAAGAATTAATGCAATTTAAATGACTGTTGTCCCCTCAGTGCTATACATCCTGAACTCCCTCATCCTTTTTTTTTTTTTTCTTCAAAATAAATCAAACTTGCAAAAAAAAGGTTTTTAGTAACAAGGATGAGAAACCCAAGTGAATTGTGCATAAATGATTTACCTGCATACAGAAAGGAATGTTTTGCTATGTTAATTAAAAGATATATATCAGGGGACTTTTCTTTCTGCCAGCCTCCTCTCTCCTTGAGATTTGCATGGTTTCATCTGAAATAAAATGCTCCGTTCTCATAATAGCTTCTTCAGTCTTATAACTTTGGGAACAGGCAATTTACTGAGAGCCATATCAGTAGAAGATGAATTGTTAGATGCATGTTCCACACAGTGATTTTATTCAACAACTGAAAGATTAAGGGCAATTCTTTCAGAAAAGTCCCTTGAGCCTGAATGCTGTAGTTTGTAGGTGTCCCTGGAGGACATTGAAAGTAGAACGAAATGAATGTAACATGTCTTAAACTTTAATCAAGTCTAATCTATGGTCACAGTTACTTAACAACTTTGATCGTGATCATATCGTTTTGGCATAGCGTCACCGCAGAAGAGAAATACGATTGTTTGGATGCCCTGATTTTGCATCTCCGTGCTTTATAAGGATTTTATTTATTTCATATTTTGTCTCAGTTTTTTATCTGCTGAGCCTGTTCTTCTTGGATTGGAGACCACTTCAGGAAGACAAAAGTAATATTTTTAAGTTAAAATTACTGATACTGCTCTCAATCTTTGTTATTCACACTCATATATATATATATAGAAGGTGTCATGAGAGCTCCCTTATGCTGGGCCCTTAGAATCAACACAAAGAAACCTTTACAAAAGGAAGAGAAGGACTCGTGAAGAGTGGAAGTAAGGCTACAATACCAAGGTAAACAGCTGGACTTTGATATCAAAAGTGATTCTTCCTTGGCCATAAAAGATTTAAAGGAGTTCTAGCTAAATAGCTTCAAGGGAAATAGCGCATCAAATTTTCCAAGAAGATAAACACCAAGCACGTGACACTTGCACGCTTCTGCTAGTTTTGATGAAAGGACTGGAGGCTCTTGTGTGCAGGGGCAGTAGTAATGTTTTGCAAAGCCAGAACTGTGTCATGCTGTACGAGAGAACATTGAAAAACTGTTAGAAGCGGGTTACCCAGGTGTCCTATCATCTATAGATGTTATTTTACAGAAGACGCCACTGGCCAGGAGGTAGCACCCATGTCCATGGAGGTTTCAAGGGAAGCCAAAGGACCTTCTTTGTGCAAGTCGGAGGCCAAAGGCCCAGTTACTGTGTCCGACAGAGCAGGAGTGGGCAAAATTATATTTGACCTCAACTCACTGTCAAGCCATAGTTAAGCAAGTTTCTCAAAAAAGCACAAATATTAACTTCCATGAGTAAACCGTTAGTATTTTCCATAGGTAGCTGAGGCAAACGTCAGATGCTCGTGTTTCAGGAAATATTTCAGGCATTAAGTGGCGAGGTCTGTTATCTAATGCTAGTAGCATATAAATGGTGAAAACAAAGGAACTTCTGGAGGACTAGCTGACAACATTTGGACCAAAGCTCAGGAAGAACAGGTGTATTTTTATTTGTAAAACTGATGTACATCTTATTTTAATTGTTTCACCTAACTTTAGGAGGGTTCATTGCCTCATCCTTTCTGATGCAGGGCTTTTTAAGATTGATTTTTTGCTTGAAGTAAAAATTAGAGACACAGAGTCAGGTATGCTGTCAGTGCAGGTTACTCCGTTGTATGCTGGACCTTCACCTGCTCTTTCTGGATGGCAGAGATTCCCTCCACTGAAAATACAGGGAAGACATCTCTTCTCCCTATCAAGCAGCTGCTGGAAGCTGTTTTATCAGCATCTTGCACACATCTCACTGGTCAACAAAGTTTTTTGTCTCCAAGGTCTCTGTACTTACTCTTATGGAAACCACTGAGGACATGTTCCACTGGTAGATAGGCAAGGACCTCAAACACACCCTTTTTTTCACTCTTTTTAGCAGGGAGAGAGGGATCAGAGGGGTGTAATACACATGATGGGTGAATGTGCTTCATTGTCTGCAATATACTGAATGAATCTTTGAAAGCTTATGTATCTCCTTACCTGTCAATTACTTCTACTGGACAGTCTGTGGTAGTGCATGCACGCCATGGATTGGGAAATTCTGTACACGCTTGCAGGACAAGGTGACAGTAGTAACAACAGAGCCACTTCTCCTTGTTCAGCACTGCTGAAACTTGGACAGGCTTTACAGTACAGGGTTGGGTTTCTGCTGTAGGTGCAGAAAGGATTACTATAGGATTGGGATTCCCAGCAGCCAGCTGCCTGAAGGGAATTTCCCTTCACAGGGATATGAACATTTATCATTTCACACCCCCCAAATAATTTTAGGTAAACTGGGGTGATGAAAAAGTTGACCACAGGACAGAGGTGAAAGGCCTGTACATAAATTATGTCGGATGTGCAGATGACTGCTTGTACGTAGCATGATTTGGAAAAGGTTGTTACATATGATTGTCTTAAAAAAAGCCAGAAGGACAATCTGGGGAACTATGAGTGGGTCAGCCTCACTTCGGTCCCTGGGAAAATCATGGAGCGAGTCCCCTTGGAACATGTTTCTGGGCACATGAGAGGGACTGAGAGCCTTCAGCGTGCCTTTACCAAG
This sequence comes from Morus bassanus, assembly GCA_031468815.1. Taxonomy (NCBI): domain Eukaryota; kingdom Metazoa; phylum Chordata; class Aves; order Suliformes; family Sulidae; genus Morus; species Morus bassanus. The sequence continues at coordinate 66,731,261 of CM062568.1, forward strand.
GACAAATGATACCTGACCAGCCTGTTAGCCTTTTGTGATAAAATGACCGGATTTGTGAATGAGGGGAGAGCACTGGATCTCATTTCCTTCAGCTTTAACAAGGTGGACCCCCTTCACGTAAACTTTAGCAAGGCTTTCAACGTTGTCTGCCATAATATTCATGCATCTAAATCAGGAATTTGCAGTCTGGATGGGTGGACAACTAGATGGGTAAGCAGCTGTCTGGATGGTTGGGTTCAGAGGGTCGTGGTTAATGGGATATATACCTTCTTCCTGGGAGCTGGTAACGAGCGAGTACTTCAGGTCTGTCCTGTGACCTCTCCTGTTAAACATCTTTATCAGCGACCTGGAAGAAGTGGTGAAGGGCTGTCTTCTCAAGATTGCCAGTGACACCAAACTGGGATGGTGGTACCAGTCAATAGGCTCAATGCTGGGGCTGCCATCCAGAGGGACCTAGACAGGCTGGCGTGGGGGGCTGACAGGAACCTTGTGCAATTCAGCAAGGACAGCTGAATTCATGCAGCTCTCCAGAAGTCCATGGGGAAACACCTGCTCACTCTTCCTTCAGGTTTAAGGACCACTGAAGCATTGGAGACAAGCTTGGTGCTTCATCTGTGGGGATCAGCGCTGTAAAGAAAAAGTAAATAAGCAGAGTAACCCTATTAACCCGTCCTTAACGGACCCTGACACAAGTTTACAACTCTGGAGTCTTGCAGGGTGGTGATATTTTTTTTCTTGGAAAGAGGTATTCCATGGTGATTTCTCTTCTGTCAAATACAAACAGATGAAAATATATCACCAGCTTTTCTAAACCTTTTCCTTAATTGAGGTGCAGGAGAAGGGAGTCTCTGGATTGTATAATTTATCTGAAGATTTATGTTTTGTTTTTGCTGTGCCTCAGGTAAGTTCCCAGCTCTCCACATCTTGTTTCTGATCAATTTTAGACAAATTCAAAACCTGACATCTATTTTTGGCTGCTGTTATTTTATTACTTCTTTAGTGCCTGGATATGAACACAGCTGTTTGAAATACTTGCAGTGGTAGGAAAAAGTTTGATGCTGAAATACTCCACAGTTCTGAGTTTCTGGACACCAGGTGCCCACCAAAGCCACTCTATCACTCCCCTCCTCAGCTGGATAGGGGAGAGAAAATATAACAAAAGGCTCGTGGGTCGAGGTAAGGGCAGGGAGAGATCACTCACCAGTTACCGTCACGGGCAAAACAGACTCGACTTGGGGAAATCAGTTTCATTTATTACCAATCCAATCAGAGTAAGGTAATGAGAAATAAAACCAAATCTTCTAAAATCTTCTTCTAAAAACACCTTCCCCCCACCCCTCCCTTCTTCCCAGGCTTAACTTCACTCCCAATTTTCCCTACCTCCTCCCCCCGAGTGGCGCAGGGGGACGGGGAATGGGGGTTGGGGTCAGTTCATCACACGCTGTCTCTGCCGCTCCTTCCTCCTCAGGGGAGGGCTCCTCACACTCTTCCCCTGCTCCAGCGTGGGGTCCCTCCCATGGGAGACAGTCCTCCACGAACTTCTCCAACGTGAGTCCTTCCCACGGGCTACAGTCCTTCATGAACTGCTCCAGCGTGGGTCCCTTCCCCGGGGTGCAGTCCTTCAGGAACAGACTGCTCCAGCGTGGGTCCCCCACGGGGTCACAGGTCCTGCCAGCAAACCTGCCCCACCGCGGGCTCCTCTCTCCACGGGTCCGCAGGTCCTGCCAGGAGCCTGCTCCAGCGGGGGCTTCCCACGGGGTCACAGCCTCCTTTGGGCACAACCCCCTGCTCCGGCGTGGGGTCCTGCACGGGCTGCAGGTGGACATCTGCTGCACCGCTAACCTCCGTGGGCTGCAGGGGGACAGCCTGCCTCACCACGGCCTTCACCACGGGCTGCAGGGGAGTCTCTGCTCCGGCGCCTGGAGCGCCTCCTCCCCCTCCTTCTTCACTGACCCTGGTGTCTGCAGGGCTGTTCCTCTCACATATTCTCACTCCCCTCTCCAGCTGCAGTCATACAGGGTTTTTTTTCCCCCCCTTCTTAACTATGTTATCCCAGAGGCACTACCACCGTCGCTGATGGGCTCAGCCTTGGCCAGCGGCGGGTCCGTCTCGGAGCCGGCTGGCACTGGCTCTGTTGGACATGGGGGAAGCTTCTAGCAGCTTCTCACAGAAGACACCCCTGTAGCCCCCTGCTACCAAAACTTTGGCACACAAGCTTAATACAGTTCCCTAAATAAAATTCTGTAGCAATGGGATTTTCTGAGCTTAGCTGTCCATGTGACCGGAGCAACGTGGAACCTGACTTTTTTGGGGTGGTGTTTTCATAATTGCAATTTTCTTTCTATATATCCTGTAACTCAGGAAACAGGAGATTTGCAGTGAAGATACCATATTTATTGGAAAGGAAGATGAAGTTTTTGATGAAATGGATGAGAGAAAACCACATAAAATTGTGTGCAGGCCTATATTGTGGGTCTGGAGCTGGTGCCTCCGCCACCTTGTCTTCTGTGCAAGGCGTGAACTCCCAAGCTGGTATGGCCGTATTTGCTGCTGCTGTGATGCCTGGAGACGTGCAGCTGGGCACAGCAGCGATACCACACCTACCCGAAATACATTGATGTTATAGGCTCTGGGGAGAAATGAGGCTTTTCTTAAGGAGCTGAACCTGGTCCAAGAGACATATATGGGACGTCATCTGCCACAGTGCACAGACTTATGTCCTGGGACCTTGATGTGAGAGACTCAAACACTGACCACATATGGCCACAGCTGTGTGCCAAAGTGTATACGAGAAGAGGCGAGGCGGGGGGTCCCACACAACAGGTTTGCTGACCCACACCACAGGCAGGTTTGGGACTGTTTTGGGAAAAGGTCCTCTGTAGCAGGCTGCTGCTGGACATTATGTCCCTTCTTGCTTTGGGATCCCAGGGGGGCTGGCAAAGTCGTGGAGCAGGAGGAGGGCTCTTTGTGTTACAAAAATAGCAGCTGCAAGCCTTGTGGCGAGGCAGCATGAGCCAAGGATTGAACGAGCGAGTCCCTGTCTCCTCGTGTGCCCCGGGACGTCATGGGTCACGGTGCTGCAGAGGGTTCCGAGGGCCTGCCCAATCCCAGAGGGGATGCAGATGGTCAGTGGGTGTTTTTCTTGATCATGGTAGCATGCTTGTGAAACTACAGTTTATTGATTTGCTGCAATTTATCTCCTTTATGCTAACAGAGAGCTGTTTCTGCAACTTCTGAATTTATTTAGCCCAGACCAAGACTAACCAGTTCTCTTGCATATACTGGAAGCCTACTGTAAGAAGCAAGAGTGAAGATGAGCATAAATGAACCCAAGGAACAGGTGCTGCTGTAGAACTGGGAATTGGGACTAAACTGTCATTCACATGCATAAGCACAATTCCCACTGATGTCATATCTCACATCTCTGATTATCTACATGCACAGTGTCTTATCACCCAGTCATGCCATCCTTCCCATCCTTCTGTGCCCAATTCTGCTGTCAGATGAACCCCTACATCTTTTACCAAAGCCAGTTGGAATTTCAAATATGTTTTACATTATATTTTAAGTCAATAAGTCTTGTTTTCACAAGATCCAGTACAACTGGGGATTCATTTTGTTGTAATAGCAGGTCTTGATTTTTCCTAAGGTTCCCATGTTGCCAGGCTTTTATGGGATTGGACACATTAAATACCTTCTATGATTCCCTATGGAACATCTTGCCCACAGTAACTGGGTAAGTGCAGATTTGCTAATCGTACCATGGGGAAAGTATAAGAAAGTTGCTAAATACACCAACAAGGAAAATAAACTGGTGTCTTTAAGTTGGAATTGCTAGTTAAAATGTCAAAAGTATGAATATAATAGAATGGTAGCAATTAAAAAAACCTACATATTTACAAAAGGGCAGAAGCAAAGATTGAAGTCAAGGCAGATAGATACCTTGAGACATTTGGATCAAAAGTCTTGTCTCTGCTTGTGTCTTGTTAACCACTAGAGCAAAGATCCATTTCACCTGCCTTACTTCAGATTAACTTCCAGTATTAGTGTCAAAACCTCTCCAGTTATCACTGCGTTGTGTTCTGAGCCCTAGGCTTCCTACTGTGAAAGACCAGACACTGACCCCCCGAGCCACCACACTCAAGCATCCCTGCTTCTTTTCCCATGATGCCGTCTAAGGAACAACAGCTGCCCCTCCGCTGCGGTTTTGCCATGCAGTTTGTGGCTCAAGGCTAGACCTCTGCTAAAACCAGACTTGCCTGCAGTCTGTACTTCACCCATGGAAGTCCTCATTCACATGCAGAGTTCTCATTCACACACAAAGTTAGGAGAGAGTCTGGAGACACCCGAAGGGAAAAGCTTTTGGCCACCCCCAGTCCCTTCTCATGGGGCCACCCACGCTCTCTTCTGCAGGAGCAAGATGAGTAAGCGTAAGTGAGACACACTGACAGGGAGTACGTGGAATAGAAGTACTATTACACATTTCCTTGTCGCTGCCCCAGCAGACCTTGTGTTTATTTTGCAGATGATGAGCTGATCCTTTTAGCGGGAGAGCGAAGGAATGGCATTAGTAGCTAGGGTAGCGGCATTAGTAGCTAGGGTTGTCTCGCCTCCCTGTTGTGCAGGAATGAGACCTGCAAGGGTTGCATCTCAGCCTTAGGAAAGCTACAAAATAAAAGTGACAGCTAGCAGCTAGTGGCAGAGAAAGAGTGGCAAGTTGTAGAAGGATGCTGCAGCAGGGCCGTCAGAGCACCCTGGGCAAACCCTGCTAATTTCAGCCTTCATCCAAACCTCCGTGGTACACGTCTATGCCACATGAGAGAAGCTCCTTCATATCAGTTAAGGAGCAGTCTTTATATCCTTTAATTCCAACAGAGAAGCACCTTCTGAATGGTGAGCGGCTCCAGCTGTACTACAGTGCATGCAGCCCCAAGGATTATCCTTCCCTTTTTTTCTTAGAGTTTGTCTCTATCCCGCTTTAGGAAGGCACCATGGAGCTCCAGAGAGGATGCTGTATCTTTCCAAGCACTCACTTGTCTCTTCTCTGGGCTTGCGAGCTCCCAAGGCTGCTGTCTGCTGCTGGTACCGTCGCTCGATTTGGTTGCCTTAGTGAATTGCACCTTTTGTCCATACTGGCTTCATATGGATGCAGCAGCTGTGGAGAGAGGCATCAGCAGGAAAAAATCATTTAAACAGCCTGCCAGAGTGGGTTCCCAGCCCCTTTTCTGTGCTTGCCGCTGGGCATTGTGCAGGCAAAGCACTACCTCCTGGTCTTCACCTGGGCTGTGGTACCTGAGGCACAAAATAAGGAGGTGAAGACCGGTAGCTGTAGCACCACCGGGATGCTGGTGTCACATGGGACCTCTGCAACCTGGGATAGCAGCTGTCCCAGATGTGCACACATGCTGTCAGCCAGTTGAGCTGGGCGCTGCAGCTGGTAAACTGTTTAATTGCAAGCTGGCTTGCTATGGCATAGAGGACGCTTTGCTTCAAAATTGAAATTTCGCTTTGTGGTACTCCTGAAGCACCACCAAGTTGTTGTCAAGCCAGAGCCCTTTACAGAAATATTAGACATGGAGAAGTTTTCCTGAGGTCTGGTGGCAACCTTGAAATCGGGCTCCTCTGGCTCTAGCTCCCTGGCCCCTGTCTCCCCCCCGTGGAGGGCACAGCTCAGCTGCGCTTTCAAGCCCTGTATAGGGTATCTTCAAGTGATCCATAGTCCCTTATGAACTACATCTTTAATTTTCAGGTTGGGGGTGCAGAGTCGGGCTGGAAAGACAGCTATCTACTACGTTTTTTCCTTAAATTCCCCACTTTAACTCTCCCCAACCCCTGTGCCCGCAAAGCAATGTCCATCTGCAAGATCGCAATCCCCAACCCAGTGGGCTTGAACTACTGGTGTATCCCCGTAAATTGTTTGTACAGCTTTTTTTTGTCTGAACTAGGTATTATGTAAGTTTTTTCTTTTTTAAAAATAAGCAGTTCAGCAAACAGGCAGTATTAGGAGGAGTGCTTTAATGAAATGCGTACAGGCTGGGGTTTGTCTGAGCAGCCAGGTCCCTTTTTGAATATTGAAGTTCTTGGTCCAGCTCTGCTCAAGCAGCTTTTCTCACACCTCTACCTCTTTCTTCCTCTGCCATGTGCTAGGAAAATAAAATTTAAAAAATAGCAGCAGTGTTAAGACAACTGATATCCACTATTTTTAGAACAGATGAAAAATATCAATACTTGTTTCTAAAGCCCATCAGCTTATTACCTGAGAATTTCTGGGTGGTCTGGGAAATTAAGTTTATCCTTCGCCATCTCTGTAAAAGTAAAGGCTGAAGTACAGAGGTGGTGCTGATGTGTTCAGGATGGCGCAGAAAGTTGATGGGAGGCCGTGGATGGAGCAAGCTGGGAACTTGTAGCATGTTCAGAGGAGGGAACAGAAGAAGGCGGCTTATGTTTTTCGCAGCCAACTTATTTTAAAATGGGACTGTTGTTACACTTTTCCCTGTAGCTTGAGGTTTGGCTAATATATATATATCATTTATTTTTTTTTTTTTTTAATTTAAAACACTGCTTAGCAAGCAGGACTCTTGCAGAAAGGGTTGGCCAGCAGCCCTAGGGAGCGATGCCCTCTACGTCAACCCAAGGGCAGTTTTCTCCACGCACGCTGCCCAGCCTGCCCTCCTCATGCAGCAGCAGCCGGGGTCTCCTGTAGGCAGTGTCGCTGCAGCATGATGCAGCCAGGGGGAAGGAACCACACGCTCTTGGGCTCCTGTCATGGTTTTAGCTGGGATAGAGTTAATTTTCTTCACTGTAGCTGGTGTGCTGCTGTGTGTTGGATTTAGTATGAGAACAGTGTTGATAATGCAGAGATGTTTTAGTTGTTGCTAGGTAGTGCTTACACTAGTCAAGGACTTTTTCAGCTTCCCATGCTCTGCCAGGTGCACAAGGAGCTGGGAGGGGACACAGCTGGGACAGCTGACCCCAACTGACCAGAGGGATATCCCACACCATATGACGTCATTCTCAGTATATAAAGCTGGGGGAAGAAGAAGGAAGAGGGAGAATGTTTGGAGTGATGGCGTTTGTCTTCCCAAGTAACCGTTACGCGTGATGGAGCCCTGCTTTCCTGGAGATGGTTGAACACCCGCCTGCCCATGGGAAGTAGAGCATGAATTCCTTGTTTTGCTTTGTTTGTGCACGCAGCTTTTGCTTTACCTATTAAACTGTCTTTATCTTAACACAGGAGTTTTCTCACTTTTCCTCTTCTGATTCTCTCCCCATCCCACCGTGGGGAGGTGAGCGAGTGGCTGTGTGGGGCTTTGTTGCTGGCTGGGGCTAAACCGTGACAGCGCCGATCTTCAATTATTTATGATCTTGCCTCAAGCTTGAGCTGCCGGTCCCTATGTGGATGCCTCTGTAGCTTCGCTATTATTACTGCTCCTCTGGAGCCTTTTATTTGCCTTGTTCATATTCTTGGGGAAGTTGCTAAAATAAAATAAATCCTGTAAATTCCATAGATAGTATACAGCTTCAGTGACATGGCCGGAAGCTTTTATTGGCAACCATTATCTGTAACTACAGGTTCTTTTTTGTACACAATTCCTTCCCACTAGTTGTTATGGAGAGGCTATTGCTGAGGCAATAATTTTCTCATATACCTGTTTATGATTTTGCTCCTTCAGCCCATAGGAGAAGGAGAATCACTGCTTGAGAAGGGCATCCAGAGCCAGATGCCCAGCTTGAAAGTGTGCTGCAGTTTTGCTACGGGGAGAGGGTGAAGCAGGAATTGTTGGAGGAAATTCCTGGATTTGTGCTGTGGAGGATTTGTGGCCTAAGGGATTTCCCCTGGCATTACTTTTAATCTGTGGCATTTTTTTCAGTCCCCTGCTTTCTGCATTAGCAGCACATGGGCAGGTGTTTGGTGTTTGACCATGACTGCGAATAGTGACTACTAGATGCAGTCCCGCTCTTTGCTAGCACTGAAGAGGCATAAGAAAGAGCCTCATTTGCACTTCCACGGCAAGTTGCTTCATGTCTCTGACCACACTGGAGGCCCTGCCAAGAGTAGGCAAGAAAAAGCTACTGTCAGTTCAAGCTGCCACTTTTTAATATGCTTCCCAGCTCTTATATGGCAGAGTGATGTAAAAAACGCATTTGCCTGGAGACCTCTGTTCCCAAGAGAAGTTACAAGCTTGGGGATGTAGTTTCACGGGATGCTCAGGCCAGAGCTGTACCTCTTAGAGCTGGGATCAGACCTGCCAGCAACCAAGCAGCAGAAGTCTCTGCTCTCATCTAAAGCTCCTTTGCTGGCTCAAACGTCCTCCAGAAATTTTGCCAGGATGGCTCTGAGACACCAGAGATTACAACCGATCATGCCAAAGCCACCAGTGCCTTTGCTGTGCCCAGTCACTGGGTCCACCTTGCACCACCTCGGTGGACTCAATGATCTTCAGGGTCTTTTCCAACCTAAATGATTCTATGCTTCCTCTCCTTGTTTTGCTCCTCAGCTTGCTGAGCCCTGGCATCCTTCCAGCTTTACAGCCCTGGGCACTGAACACCTACATTTGCTTTGGACACTTGGTGCAGGGGGGCTCTCCCTAGCTGAAGGGAGAGCAGGCTCTGATGGCTGGGGTACAAGCTTGTGCATGTGTGTGTGTGCAGGCACCGGCCCCACAAGGACGTAGCCCTGAGCCCTGACGGCAGGACAGCATCTGACTGCCTGGGCCAATGTACCTCGGCCAGACTCACAGCTTCCACAGGGACTCCACCAGCAGACTCCCACCTCCCTTTCCTCGCTGTCCTTCCCCGCACCCTTCCCTTGCTTCGGGCATTTCAGCATCACCTGAAGAAGCTCTACTTGTTGGAAGGATTTAACTAAGATGTGCACCCTTGCCTCCCAAGTGAAGAAAGGGCTGAGGGCAGGAGGGAAGCCAAGTCCTCAAGGACGGTATATCTGATGTTTTTACTGGAAATGCAAACTATAGTACTATGTAACACTTACTAATATTCTAGGTACAACAAAATAAATAACCTAATCTATTCATCTGTTCTCTGATGAAAATCTATTTGTTTGGACTGGCCTCATTTTCCCTTTGTCTGCAGCTCTCTGATTGCATCGTATTTAATTTTCCCTTTCATTGAGAAACCACATTTCCAAATGTGAGCATTGTTAGAATTGTCTGCCTAATTCATTATAATAATCTTTGTTGAGGGAGGCTGAATTCAGAGAAATCCAGTAAAAACTGATTTATTTCCTCCCCTTCCTATTAGCCTTGTCTGTCAGGCTGGTTTTTGTTGTTAGAGTGCCAACCACATCTGGTAAAATTTCCATAGCCCTAAGGCCACTGGTAGGGACAGCTGGCACTGAAAGAATCCAACAGCGTGTGAAGGAGGACGAAGGCAGGGACGGGTGCTGTCCTTCAGCCGGAGGCAGCCAGCAGAGACCTTCAGACGGAGGCTTAGTTCATGGTATACTCCTTCCAGGGGGGGATGTTACGGCATTTTATTTACAACACCTGAAGGATTGCACCTTCCACCTGCTGGGAAGACACATCAACAGAGATTTTAGGTGCCCCCGGACAAAGCAGTGCCCTGTTTTGCTTGGCAGCAGGAGAGCTGCCACCGGTACCCTGCAGTGGCATTCTGCTCCACCTGCTTCGGCTGGTCTGTGGGCACTGCCCGGGCAGGGTGTTTTAACAGCTGTTAAATTTCTTGTGAGGTTTATTTGCACTCATATTTTCCATACTTGATCTCTCAATTGTTGCTCTTCCTGAAAATACTTTTTGCAGAGGTTTACACCCTTGGGCTGATGGAGCGTTTTCTGTAGCTATGCAACAGGTCCTCCCCGTGAGGGCTACCAGGCTGGCACAGAGGTGCTGACCCTGCAGGCGGACCCACCATGGATTTGTCACCTCGGGTTCCACTGTGTAACCAAGCTGCTGGCCAGACATCCTCCTGAAAGATGTTTTCTTGCAGAAACAACACGTTGTCTGATACATAACCGCACCTTTGAACCTTTGATGTGTGATATACAGCTGTGCCCTGGGTTGGACCTGGCAGATGATCCAGCTCTGGGTGGATCTGGTGCTGCTCTTCAGGAAGGCATGCTGAAGCCAATGCCCCCTGCTTCTGAGGCTTTGGACATTTGAGAAGCATTGGACTTACAGGGCAAGCCAGGAGCAGCTCTGTTAGCTGTGCAAAGGCAAGCGATATGCATGCAAGCTGTGGGTCATGTTATGAAGGCTTTTCCTAGGATTCAAGAAAGCTTTATAAATGAACCATAGAGAAAAATGGCTGTAATTTTTCAGAGCTCACTGTATATAAAGATGGCATTTACCCAGAGAAGTACTGTTTCCACAGTATAGAAAGAACTGGAATACGCTGTTAGATTGATCCCTTGTAGCTGAAAATTACCATTACATTTCAATTGCATACAGACATCTTAAATTATTAATGGGATTCCTGCCTGAGGGTAAACATTGTAGATTCACATTTTGAGATTTTTAAGAGCTCTTTGATTGCTCACAACCAGGGCTGTTAAATACAGTTATTTGCTTTATACATCTTAAATGGATCAATATCAACTGAAGAAATATTGGGGGATAGAGAGTGAGAGTAAAGGAGTAGGAGTAAAGCTACTGCCAGTATCCCTCGGGTCCTAAGGGATTTCTAAATCTGACCAAGATTTTGTCCCTTACCTCTAACCTTGTCACTGACCAGCCACTGAATCCGGGGTGAAATTCATGCAGTTGCACTCTGTACATATGCTTTAAGCAAAAACCAAGCTGTCACCTTTAATCGAACCTTTTCCAGCTGCTTAACTTGTCTGGGAAAAGGAACTGTAAAGCTGTTCTCCTTTTTCTGATGGGAAGCAGGTCATCAAAAGCTACTTTATAGATAGCCCCATTTCTCTTTTCTCCTGAAAAACAAGACTTTGTGCACTAAAGTTTCCACAACAGAGTAGCAGGCATTACACACGAGCAACGTAACATCCTGCGGAGCGGTTTGGGAACTGGTCCCAGACCTGTGTGCACCATTGCCCTCACAGTCATGGATATTCCAAGGGCTGTTTTCTGGAGTACCAAAAGTCTGCAGCCTACAAGCCAGTGAGGAGACAACCAAGCATCCACACGTGGCCCTTGCAGCAGCCGGGATGCTGTCCTGGGCAGTCTCACAAGCCCTTGGTCACCCAGAGGAATCGTCTTTGCACTCCCCTCTCCATATGGGAAGCTATATTTCACTCCTCAAAGGAAATGGCTTCTTTCTGAACAGACACACTACGAGAGATGTCGCATGGGGCTTCAATCTGCCTCTTTGTCTTCGTGCTACACCTTGATCAGGGACCTATGTCCAGTGCTGTTGTTCTTTCTAGTCCCCTCCTCTCACCAGCTTCTTAAAGCTGGCTGTCGCATAGGGAAAATCAGACTGAGGTGGAAGAAGCTGCTTTGCCTCCTCCTTTCCAGGTTCCCATTTGTGCTATTCCCCCTTTTGCAGCTGTCTTGCAGTAAGGTTTCATAAGATTGCGTGAGCCAACGTAACAGCTCACTGCTGCCAAAAGGGAATTGTTCCCATCCCAATTCCTGGCCAAAGTTCTCACCACCACCTCTACTAGGTATGCCACGCACTGGGCTCCTCTCTGAGTGAAAGCAGCAGGTAGGTTTTTCATTTCAGTAGGTAAATGGGCACAGGAGAGGGTCTGAAAAGGCACTAGATATGCAGGGGAGCCAGTGGGATGGTGCAGCCAGCAGCAGGAGAAGTAGGACCGGCCCCTTTTTCTCAGCCACGGGCAGCTCTGCCAGCTCAGCTGCATGTAAAGCTTCAGCTGCAAACTGCAAGTCAGCTTTCCGCCTTGTGCCAGTGCTTCTCAGGTGCCACCTTGCTCCACACAGAAGGGAAGAGCCTTCAGGGAGGCACTTCAACACGCCATGTGCTGTGCATGGAGCCAGGTGCCCCTGCTCACAGGAGAAATTAAAGAGAGAATTTCGAGCCCTCCCTTTCAGCAAGGTGGTGATATTTGCTATTACAAACCCAGTCACGCAAAAAGAAAAGCTCTTCTCCAAACAAAAATGACACCTAAGCAGAGTTGTGCAGCTTTGAAAATTACTTATCTTATGCCCAGACTCTGAGGTATGGTTCATTTTAATTCTTATAAGTAAAATAACTTTCTGTTCAGGGATCCCACTGAAAAGAGAGACCAACCCAGCTATTTTATTTTTAATCCAGGCTAAACCTATGCAGGCACTGGCATATCCTTTCTCATATGAAGAGTCATTCTCACCAAATTAAGTCATACCGTTGCTATCTATTCCATTCAGTCTACACATTTCTTTATGCTGCCCTCTGACTTTCAACAATGTCAGGAAACTTCAGCACTGAAATAATGAAGATGGTGATTTAGTATGCCCTATAGGAAAAAGAGAAATTAGCCTTCTAACATTGTGGAGAGAAATGTTGTTATATATGATGCCTCATTTGCCACAAACAGTATCTTAATACAAGCATGTTTCACAATATGTTAATCTTAAATCAAGCATGTAATTATTAAGACTGATGTAACACACCTAGAATCACAGCACAGTAATTAGTCTTCCTAGTGCCACTAGTTCAGAGCACTTCAAAATGAATGGTGGTATTCAGAGATGTGATAGAGTATGTTCACATTTCCCAAACAGCAAATCAGATAGTCCCATCCATCCCAATGTCACCAAAGATGAGATCTGATATAATATACCCAAATGTATTTAGGATTTGAAAATGAGAATGAATTAATAAGATTTTTTAGTCTGAATAGATTGGACGGAGTTTCAAAGTTAGCATTTGAACCAGATATTAAGTGGATTCTGTGGTACTTTGCAGTGTGGTGCACACACAGTGAACAAGTACAGAGTAAGGTTGAAAGGTAATCCAATAAAAAATAAAAAAAAAAAAAATTAAGAACAACATTGCTTTTGATGGAATTACCTCTTCAGAAACTTTTAGGAGGTAAAACATCACACTGACAAAGCACGATCATTCCAAATTCCCCAGGAAACAAAAGCATAAGGGATGTTGATACTACAACATGGTTTTGAAGACTGAAAACTAAAATCTGATCCCTGAAGACATATTTAGCTAGACTTGACATTCAGGCCCAGAAGGCTATGCCAAGTCATTTAAAAGTCCAGGACTTCATTTTTAGCCAGCCATTCCTACATTACAAATGCACAAATGCCATTCAAAGTTGACCTAGAAAGAATTACATGACACTAATATTGTAACATGAATCCATCTTCAGGAGTTGTTACACGGTTCTGATTTTGTCTAATACATCATACTCGTAAAGCTGAGGTTCAGAAGTGAGGGTGTAGTAATCTGTTAGTGCTAGAGTGCAAAAGCTATCTGACATAAGACAGGAAAATCCAAAGCCGTGGTATTTCAGCCATCTATCGGGGCTTCAGAAATAGCTACCAAAAATCCCCCAAAACAGTGGAAAGTGCTTGAGCACTTCGAATATGTCACAGTCTGTAGTGTCGATATCAAGGTCAGCAAGGTCAGGCTATTAACCATCATCAAATCAGAGGTATTACGAACACTTCTCAGGCATGTACATGGTCCAAATCCTTCAGTGGTATAAATCAACCTGATTAGAGTCAAGGAGGTAATAAATGATCTCCTTAAATCACGAAAGAGTCCCTGGCAAGTCACTCTCCATCAGAGACGTTTGCAAGGGCCTTGGGCTGGCTGCCAGGACTTCTTTGCTAGGCAAAGCCTGAGCAGAGGGTGAACACAACTTGTGGGTGAAGGCAACGCACATGCATGTTCAAGCAGTGGAGTCTTCCATGTGTATCAGGACTCCTACCTCTTGTGCCTTTTGCTTATTTATTATTTAATTGAACATATTCTTCTCTAGCTGTGGAAAAGCAGCAGATTTTTGCCAAAGAGGCTGATAGAGGAAATATTTCTCCTTTGGCTATCACCTGCTATAACTAGCTCTTACTTTTACCAGATGACTTATGAAAGCATGCGTCCCTGCGCTTGTCCTCCAACACACGTGCTGAACCTCATGCACTGCTAGTTTGTCCCAAGCAACACTGTTCAGCAGTTTGCTGTTTCTGTAAGGAACATCACCATCTCCTGGCTCACTATGAGATCACTTCATTACTAGACAAGACTCAAAATGGAAATAAAACAGGTTTATTTGATCAAAGTAAAATGTTAAGCAAGTGTAAAGTGTTAGCCCGCTTACAAAAGACCGTACCTGCCACCCATCCTGTGTTTTAGCTGTTTTCTTCTTTTTAGCCGTTCTCCCTGCTTGGCACTGCTTTACTTCAAACGACATCTTTTTAGTGAGGAATCCTGTTCTCACCTTTTTTATTCCTGTTTGCACGTGGACATTTTATGGTTGCTCTTGAAGTGCCAAAGCATGTTGCTCTACAGATGCAGAGCACCTCCGTATTGTGCTGATGCTTAACCATTCACTACGCCACTTTTTTTGACTACGTGAGAATACTAATGAAGTATTTTTAAAATGTGAGCTGTTTGAGTAGAGAGTCCTTGATCTGCCAGTTTTTCTTCATCTATTTACCTCTTCTCTCAAGAGTCAAGCAATTTGCTACCATCAGCTGACTCCCTAACATTTTACAAATCACACACACAGAAGGAGCCCTCTGGGAGAGCGCTTTTTGGTTTGTCTTCCCAGAGACAGTAGAAACCTTTTTTGTGAGCTGCATGAAAATTTGCCACTTATACACTCTGAAATGTCCAACTTTTGACACGTTTCTATTTGCACATTTCATGCGATGCCCTCGATATCTGCAGGGGCCGCACATGACTGTGATAGTATGGATGTCCGACCTGACAGGATAGGTGCCAGGAGATTCTCTCACACAGCATCAGTGTTTAAGTTTCGTGGGAGAAGCATGCTTTAGGAGGAAGTGGAAAAACTAATAAAGTCAGCATCGCCATGAGCCTCATTGTTTCATTTCAACTTTTTTGTCGACGGCCCAGTCTTGATATTCCTTGGCAATTTTTTTCAGATTTCTCCTTCCAGAATTGGTGCAATAATAGGCTAGCAAAGGCCTAAGTGGTGAGTTGTATTACTCCGGCCCTGACCTTTAAAATCCAATGCTAACATAATTTGAGGATAGTAAACAAAAAAAGTAAAATTGTTTTTTATTTGAAGGGATTTTTGTCCCTCTTGCACAGTAATCATTCCTGCTAAAGTGATAAAAATTGAAGCAGCTGCAGATCTCTGTCTTTTGTTGAATAGTGAGTTCAGAGTCAAGATCTGCAGCTGTTAGATTAAGCTGCAGGAGAAGCAACAGGCAAAAAAAGAAAGGAGTGGATGAGCTGGTCTGTCTGTGCTGTGAAAGGCACAGGGCTAACAGCACTTTCCTTATTCTCTTGTCCAAGTGGAGAGTAGCTCAAGAAATCCCTCATGCTGCAAGTGCTCCCCCTGTCACTGGACATGCGAGACCAGGGATGGACCACAGCCGTGTTTGGTGGATCACTGCGCACGCTAGCCAGATCCAGGAGCAAACAGTATGTGATCTGCGTTGGATGGGGATGCTATACCTGCTCTGGGCTGGAAACATTTGGAGCTGCTGCCTAACAAAGAGCTGGTCTCCATGCCCTGCGCTGAGTGAAAAGCTGGAGGAACAGGACCATTTGTCTCTGTGTCCAGCACATGTCCTGCACGAAGAAGCAAGTGGTCCTTCCTTTATTCTGACTTCCCAGGGGGCATATGAGGGAGGTGGGCTTGCAGGAGAGTCCAGTTAGTGGTGAGATGCTTCTTCATGCTTAACCCCATCTTGGACCAGGCTGTCCTTGGACTGATGACACTGTGAAGTTGCGGCAGACATTTCTCAGGGGTCCTCTCCCAGCTCCCTGTCTCAGCTCCCTCACATGCTTTTCTTAGGCCACTGCTGGAGCGAGGATGGGGGCCCGACTGATCATGTGTGTGCACAAGCGTGTGTGGTGCCACCTTGGAGCCAATGTGCCAGTGCTCCCTTGGGTGTCCCCTTCGGGGTTTCGCGGCAGAAAGGTGTCAGGGCCACCACTGGTTAGCGTTATTAGGGCTAACAGCAGAGAGGTCTTTTCGCTCTGACAAGCCCGTCTTGCAGCTCAGAGGGATGGCATCAGCTCCTGCATTTCCAACTTTCCCTCTCCCTCGTCTTCCCCAGTCCTCCTGCTCTGCTCCGCTCGTGAAGAGGAATTACCCACCAGAATGGTGACCTGCAGGGTGATAACTGCATGGTTCCAGCCTGTGTTGGTGAGCAGACATCTGCTGTCTACTTTGGGCTGTTTTGGAGCTTTTCTAGGTGAGTTATCTGGACGGCTTTCAGTTAAAACCTGCAACTTCTCTTAAGATGATATGTCTCTTCAAATATAAAACCCATTTCTCAAATGATACAGTGAAAGGCACAGAAGTGACACATTTACACCAGGTCCATCTTCATTTCACGTAGGTTATGGAGAAAGGCTGGGTTTGTTCCAGGCAGAAGAACAAACCTCCTCTCTCTTCCCTAATGAAGCCGTATGCTTCAATCGCCTGCAGCGAGGCACGCGGTGAGACCCCCCGTGGTGCTTTCCAGTACAGAACTGGGCAGCCCAGAGTCTCCACAAAGCAACATGAACAGTCCTCCTCCCTCTCAGAGGATACTTTTTTTCCTTGCAGACCCAGCGAGCAGGCACCCTTGCTTTCCCCGCAAGGCATAATATTGTGACAGCACACCCTGTAGCTTACTGAGGTACAGCTTTCTTAAAGGAGGTTTTGTCCTATCTAAGGTGTTTATGTGCAAAGCCCAAAGGGAAATTACCAGCTCTCCTCTTACCAGGGCTGCACAGATGTAATGCCACTTCTCATCTATCCTGGTGAAAGCAGCCTTGTACTAAATATTTGTTTAGAGCCTTCATTATTTGAGAAAGGCTGGTTGCATGTGGTTTCCTAATAGCTGGTGTAGGTTTATACTGTGGGCATCTTCTGATGAAGACTTGCCATCTTCCAAAGGTCAGTGCAGACCAGCGGACAGTGCTGCTCTTTAGTTATTCCCCTAGGTCGCACTCATTAACCATGAGAGAGATTTTAAAGAGTACTGACGTTTCGATGAAGGAGGTTTTGCCCATACTGCAGTGCAGTCAAACCACCACATCGGTAAGGAAATGCAAGGCAAGACTGCTCTGAGCAGTGTGGTCACATAAAGTGCATTTCAGAGCAGCATCTGACTGGTAACACTCCTGTAGGAAGCCAACTGCTTTGGTTGGAAGTGGGATGCATCATCTCTTTTTTCCAAGTATGTAGGAACCCATATTCTCCACAGATGCTGCAGAGCAGTTTGTGATAGACCACTTGTTACTTTATTAACAATTCCAACAGCAATTAAAAGAAAAAGAAAAAAAAAGTACTAAAATAAACTAGACCCCATCCCCATTCCCCGTACCGTTCCCAGCTGCTAGCTGAATGGTGCAGTTTTCCCACCTGAAGGATGCACATGAAACAGATGCTTCAGTGTCCTGAGCTGTAGGGTGCCCACGTGTACAGTTTGTTAGAGGGTATATCAGGGAGGGAGACTCAAGCCTATCACCCCTAATAAGCGCTGTAGGCTACTCTTTAAAGTACTTCCAAAGCATCTATCCTTTGGTCTGAAGAGCATTAAATAAATAGGAGCACCTCCCACTCCAAGGAACCGTCCCATAGAAATATTCAAAATTGTAACTGCTGACAGGTAATGGCAAAGCAGCTGTTGTGGCTTTCACTGCAATTTTAGCTGTTCAGGCAGCCTGGTGAAGAAAACTGTTCCCCTGGAGCCACAGTGGAAGCAGGCCAGGGGCAATTTAATCGAAAGGCCAAAGGAAAGCTGAGATGCAGGGAAAAGTGCAGAGGTTATGGTGGTGTGGCTTCAGGGGATGAAGATATTAAAAACTCTATATGCCAGAGAGGGAATGGGGAGAAGAAAGGACAGAAGTTGACGAAGTTCAGCAAAGAAAATGGGCAAAGAACAGTTACAATAATCAGAGTCCTGTTTTAGCAGGGCTTTACAAAACAGGGACTAAGGGGAAGGAAAGGTGCGGAGCTGGAGTGACCCCAGTGAGGACATGGCAAGCACCTCGAGTTCTGGGAGGGAGGGGAGTTGTCATCAGTGGGCACTGTAGTACTCCAAATGCTGCCACAGAAGGTATGTAAGCCACTTCTGGGGCTCGGTCAGTGGTCATTTGGGGTGCAAAGTATCCAGGAACGACTCAGCGAGAACTCACTCCAGCTAGGGAATAGTGCTGGAAGTGTCAGGAAATATCCTAAGGTGAACCTGGGTGGGGGAGTCTCAGCTGGCAGTGGGGAATCCTGCAGATAACAGTTCCCTATCTAAGCTGCAAGAGTTACACTATTGGGGCTTTGCAAGGAGCCATCTGGCCAAGACGGTGATAGGGACTTGGAAAAGCTAAGGGAGATCAGAGAGGCTGGGAGGACAGAAAACACAATGTATTTCAGTGCTCCCCATGCAGAGAGGGAACCACCACGATGGAGCATGGTGCAGAGACTAAATTGTTAAACATGAGCATGTGCATGGCTAGCCACAGCAAGTCACCAGAAAAATCAGAAGATGCAATTCTCGATCTGATCTTGAATGGTACACTAGGCCTGGATCATACTCAATTTAAATGTCTTTACAGGAATGGAAAGGTGAAAAAAAAAAAGCCCATTACAGCAATGTTTAATTTCAAGGAGACAAATAATGTAAAGGTGAGAAGGCTTGTTAAAAGGTACAGCCAAAAGTACCTTGTGGGACTAAGATGCTTTATAGACACTGCATCAGAGGACGAAAGGAAAAATATATTCTAAAAGACTCTAAAAAGAATCCAGAAAAGCTACACTTCCATGTTTCTAAACAGTAAAGAGCATTACCAGAAGTTAAGTAAATAAATAAATTCCTTCAGAAAATGGAAGACATCTCCCAATGAGGGTGATACAAAAAAGGATAAGCTCTGGCAGACTAAATGGAAATCCACAGCATGACAGGCCTAAAAAAATTCCTCAGAATTAGAGGGCAAAATAAACCTATAGAGGCCCTTGGGGGAGTTCAAACCCTTTCTTTGCAGATGACAAGCCCATGGATCTTTCTCAGATTAATATGCTAGCAGAAGAAAATCTAGACCAAACTGATAGCTGAGGCTCTGGCGGGGAAAGTCGAGGACTTCAGAGGTGGAGGTGCCAGATGCCCACGGCATGTCACCGGCTGGTGAGGTGAAGCCTCATTGCACAGGGATGGAGCTGGCTGATGTGGTATTTCTTTTTAAAATGGCCAGTCCGGAGATCACGGAGGTGACTTGACCTTCTGGAAGACAGTCTGGTTGTCAGGCCAATGAGAGACGGAAGTAGGAGACACATGGATGAATAGGACATATAGGAAAGAATCAATGTGGATTTTGTAGGGGGAGTAATCCTGTTTCATCAGGTGTATTTAATCAAGCCAATTCTTTCAAAGTTTCCTGATAAGGCCCTTTATCCAAGATTTCTGAAGAAACAAGCATACAGGAAAGTTTTAAGAGCAGCTTTAAAAATAGGGAGTAAAACTAGGGATAAATAAGCAGCTGTAAGGAGAATATGGGTGAAGTCTGAGGGAAATTTATATTGTGACCTACATTATTCAAAATACTTGTAAGTGATGTATGAAGAAAAGCATCCATCATGAGGTGAGAGGGTTTGTTGGTCATATGAAATTATCCAGAGTGATCTGAACTGAAACCAGCTGGAGAGAGTTGCAGAACGGTCTCATGGTACCCATTAGCTGGAAATAAAGTCAGAGATGAAAACTGGTGTTATTATGTTCAGGGTAATTCATATAGGGAAAACAATCTTGACTATATACATATACGTAATGATGGGCTCTCCGTTTCCTCTAACCACATAACAAAGATCTGGTAGTGCTTGTGAACAGTTCTTTAGAACATCAGTTCCATGTTAAGTAGTAAAAAGACTCTTGGTAATTACTAGGGAAAGAAGGGAGCACAAAACAGAGTGCATCATTACAGTATAAATTTGTGATGCATCCTCTTTTCATATACTGTCATCTCATCTCAAAAGGTTATAGTCGAAATGAGAAAGAGGTACAGAGAATAGCTAGAATTTGCTGTATAGATCTGCTTCAAAAAAAGTACTCAACAGAATATGATTCCTCTTCTTGGAAAATAGATGATTGAGGAGAAATATGATATAGCTCTATAAAATTGTGTGCTGCATAAGAAAATTTATTCACTGTTTCTCACAGAACCAGGGTCACTAAATAAACGGTCAGAGACAGCAAACAAAAAGGAGCACTTTTTCACATGGTATATATTGAATTTGTGGAGCTCACTGGCAAAGGATGTTGTAGAAGTCAAAATTATAAACAGGTTCAAAAATAATGAAACAAACTAATGGAGGGGAGGCAGCCAAGGGCTGTGGAAAAATAGTGTGCAGGTACAGGCTCTGGCTGGGGCAGCGAGCAGGGCAGGAGCCGGCAGCGAGCCCTGGCAGCAGAGACAGCCAGCAGCAGCCGGGGCTGCATCAGCAGGAGCACAATGAGGAGGTCGGGGCAGGGGCTGTCCCCTCTGCCCAGCACTCACTGTTAGACCACGTCTGGACAACGTGGCCAGTTGGTGCCCCCCAATGCAGGAAAGAGGCCGATAACCTGGAGTGAGTTCACCCCTGCGATGCTCAGGGCTGGAGGGTGTCCCGTGAGCAGAGGCTGGGGCAGCGGGGCTTGCCCAGCCTGGGGCAGAGACTCCTTCGGGGGCACCTCACAGCCACCCCGGTGCCTTCAGGGAGCGGGTGGAGAGGGGGCAGCTGGGCCCGTCACAGCCACGCACGGCAAGGCAACAGGGTACGGCAGGCATGAACTGAAACGAGAGGGGTTCAGGCTGGGTGCTGAAACCTCTCCCCTGTGAGGACAGACAGAGGGACAGGCTGCCCAGGGAGGTTGGGCAGGCTCCGTCCCTGGGGGGTTTCAGGACCCGCCTGGGCAAAGCCCTGAGCAACCTGGTCTGATCTCACAGCTGGCCCTGCTTGGAGCAGGGGTGCACAAGGGACCTCCTGAGGTCCCTTCCAGCCTGAATTACCCAGTGATCCCATCTTCTGATCCTCTGACCCTAATTCCTTTAGGAAGAAATTTTCAGAGGTCAGAAAGCTATATTGGGGAAAAAATATGATATCAGATAAGGCTCTCCCTGACTCAGACTCAATGCATCTGTTTTTTTTCTGTGTTCTTACAAAGATATAAAAGTAGACAGTAAAAAAAAAAAAAGTAAATTTAATGAAAAATGGGATTCTGGAGCACAACTCCATGAGAAGAAGCCCTGAAGCCTGAGAGTGACCTGAGCCTTGTGACAAAATGAAACTGTAACTGCACTTGACTCACAGCTACCCTACAGAGCTATTGCAAGGAGGAGAAAGTAGTTTAAGGCATCCACTCCATCTTGTGCATCCTCAGCTGGTTCCTTTTGCAAGTTCCTATTACATGGCCAATCAATCACACCTGCCCTGTGGCTGCAGAGGTGTCAATGAAAGCCTTCAGCGCCCTGCATGGTCCTGAATGCACTCGGTGATGTGTGAGGCAGAAAAAAAAGCAAGCTCAGACCTGTGCTCCTAGGCTGAGTTTGTAGGGTTTGTGGCTGAGAATACCTAGCACAGATGTCTTCCAGAACGACACGAGCTACTGGATCTGTAGCACAGCAAGCACAGATTTGGCAAGGCCATTTTTCACTTGTTTTCAGCCAAGAACTCTGTTTTGGTACTGAGTGAATTCCCAAAAGAGGCTGCAAGCAGCAGCTACAGTGAAAGGGCTGTTGGTCATTTTGAAGTCCCATGGTGAGGTTTCATAAAGGTCCAGGAGTGGGCTGGTGGCTCCCAGCCCCAGGGCAGGCTGCAGCACACCTTCTGGTGCACAGCAGTCGCTATTTGGACTGTATGTTGGGAAGGGTGTGAGAGACATTCCTAAATCTTGACTACAGAGAAGTCTCTATGGTGCCAAGCAGCACCTCTCTTTTTATCTTCTTCTGGTATAAGAAGGACAAACCATCTCCTCCATCAAGTACTAGCCAGATGCTGGCGAACAGTGTTGTTTTGCTCAGGTAATAGGCTCTCTGAGATAGTTCTGTTTTCATGAGCCATTTCAGGATGATTCATATTCAGTTTTACGCCCAGGTAGATTTTAGGCACAACTGGACTTTCACATGCAGAGAAGAAAACCTTGGTGACATTGCATCTGAAATCTAGACCTAGCACTGCCATCGGTTATATCTTAGTCAGTGCCTTGCTCCACTTTGTGTAAGAGCTGAGGAACAAGCTTAAAGCATCTTATTTTTCTATCCCTACACGGTGATGCCTGACTCCCTAGGGCAAAACATTACACTTTCAAGTTAATTGGTATAGATGCTTCCAAAGTTTGGTACTACAAATCAAGCAAGAAATTCATTTCAGAGTGCAGGAGCCCCGTACTTTCTCTCCCTCTCAAGTCAATTCCAAATGCTCCGCTCTACAAGTTTCTCTTCTTTTCAATTACAGTTCTCCCATGGTAGTAAATAAATTTGTTTCAAGCACACACGTTCCTCTTATTTTCAATTACAGTGCCCTCTCAAGTAATTTAATTTCTTTTGAGTCTTCAATTCACATCCAACTTTCTCTCCAACAAATGTATAGATCAGGTAGCAGAAATACATCCCAGGCTCTATCTTTATATTAAGGTTTTAGAAGGTGGGTTTTGTCTCCATTACCTCTGAATTGACTAAAACCTCTTTACTAGGTTCAGCAAGAGGTATACAGACCAAATAACAGGCGTGAAAGCTGTGCAAGCAAGCTTTCATTTGGACCATCTCCTTCGGTTCCTGCAGCTGCCCTAATGCAGCTGCAGGAGTGATGGGAGCACCGAGTGTCAGAGCTCCAGCCTGATTTTGATATAAATGTATTCGTTTTAATTTGCAGCAATAGCTGATGTGATACTGAAACCCTATGAAGGCTTCATCATTAGCCGTTGCAGGCTGATATTTATCTCCCTCTCATCTTCACAGATTATTAGAAGATGTGCAGAAGGGCTTTAATTGCACATGTGGAACAGATGGAGGATTGAAGGAACTGGAGGTCAAGGACTGCCTTGGGGTTGAGGCTGGGATGATCTGTACAGCCTCTGTTTGCTCTAGGACCCACGAGAGGTGTATCATGAAAGAATGGAGGGCAAAGCAATCTGCCAGTATGTGCAAATAAACACAGGACTGAGGTGACCATTTAGATACCTTCCACATGTGCAATACTAAACATTCAAAAAGTGAAACATGGGGAAAAATGCACATAAATTCATTACAATAGGGGCTGACCTAACCTGCCCACATATCAATAAGGGATTCAGGCAGTGAGGCAATGCATGGTCCTCGCTTAGCACAGCAAAGAGATATATGTTTGGACTCTAGCAGATGTGTAAATTCAGCCAGTTGAGTTAGTAGCTGGCTGAACAGGCAAAAACGTTTCTCTGATGCTTTACTACAGCCACCTGTCAGAGGATGGGTAGAGCAGTCAGTAATCCACGCAGACCCCCAAGGAGCTTTCTTCTGCCTTTGTTCATTTAACCACGGCAGTGAGAAAAGATGATTCAGCCTTTCACGAGAGCTGTATAAGGGTTATGAAAGTGAGAGAGAATTCCTCAGCCAGCTGTCCCGAGCTGGTATGATCTGATCTCCACGACTTGCACCTGGGGACCGAGGTGCTGCGGTGTGTTTGCCGTTCCTGCCCAGCCCCAAGCCCCTGGCAGGTCACTGAGCATGCAGGCTCTCTCCTCTTGCACGGCGCTAGGCAGGTTGACTTCAGCGCCTGTGATGGAGAGCCATTACTGATTCCTGATGGCTGTGGGAGCTGGGCGTTCACACTTCCTCTCATTTTGGGCATTAAAATAGAAAGCACATTTCTGTCTTCTCCTCAGCTAATTGTAGTTAATTTCTCTCTGGATTTGGCTTTTATGTGCACCCCAACTGTCACCCACTGTTTTTATTTATATTGAGTCTGTATTTGGTGAGATTCTGCCCTTTTCTTTTCTTTCCTCCCCATTTCACTGTAGTTGCAGTTCATTCAGTAGCTCCCTAATTCGATAGCTCTGTTCTGGGATCTGGCACCGTACTTGGTCTGTCTCTTTGCCGATACAATACTATTTCTTTCCTTACAAATACTTGTTTTCCTAACATCCAAATTGTGCAGAGAGGCCCATATGTTCCCATAGTCCGTGTGCTCTAAAGCATAGAAAATTACTATTTAGAAAAAGCACTCTGTAGTCCCCTGTGTCAGCCAAAATGCACTCCTTGTGTGGTGGCATGATGCCATTCCCATTTACAGTATAAAGTAGTCTCGGGGAGAAGGTTCTCAAGAGGGCGCCAGAGCTGATGTGCACAGTGGAAATGTTAGGTGCAACCAGAGACCAACTCAACCAGCACGCTCAACATGTAGTATTCTGCAAGACAAAAACTTCCCACATCTTAAATGCTACACAAGGCACATGCTGAGCTCCCCTTCCTGCAATCTGTGATGTTCAAAATCCTTCAAGGATTCCTAAATACACCAAAACCCACCTCTAGCCATTTGGAGCGGGCAAGGCGTTGTGTGGGAGTGCACAGACCTTTCTGCTCAAGCAAAGTGTTTGCTGGGGCCTCATTAAATGCTTTCCCCACTTTGCTTTTGTCCTTTCCCATTTTTCTTCTGTGTCAAACATCCTTTCTCACAACCCTCTCCCAATTCACTCCCCTCACCATTTGAGGGGGCACTTTGATTTCACTATACCAGCACAGCTCCCTGAAAGCCTCAGTAGTGGAAATTACAGGAGTGACTGGAGCTCGCTTCTGGCCTGCTACAAAAAACCCCTACCTACTCTCCCCTGGCAGCCCATGGTTCTGCTGAGCAGAGGAACTGTCCCTTGTCAGCAGCCCAAGGAAGGGCTGGGGAACATCTCCTGCTCACCACAGGCACCTTGAAGAAGCAACTGTGCTGCATCTTGCTAGGAAGAGCCACATGGCTCTGCTCACCTTTGGGCTCAGACACTGCGAAGGGACAGAGGGACAAAGTAGCTGCGGAAAGGGTTCTTTTGATGTCTTAGCTGGCTATCCTCTATTTCAGTCCTGTTTGATCCTGTTAACCCTTTTTGGGTGGGAAATTGGATGTAGAGTCCAAGGCTCCCACAAACAAGTGAACTTCCAGCCCTCACTGGGACTGAGACCTCCTTCCCATCAGCTGGCCTCCTGTGAGCCCTGCACCTCCATAACTGCACGATTTGGGATTTATTCCCTAAGTATTGTTTTTCCTTGTTGAGGGTTTTTTTCTGTTTGGGTGTGTCCCCCCCCCCCCCCCCCTTTTGTTTATGTTTTTGTTTTTGTTTTGTTTTTTGTCTGGGCTTTTTTTCCCCGACAAATTTGGAATAATCTGTTTTGGTTTCTATCTCTCTCTTTGCCAGTGCTTCTTCACCTTCACTTTTAGGGTATCGCACATGCTGTGCACACCCCCCATGGAGCAGCAGAATAGAGAATCCAGAGGAGGGTGAGAGCAGAGGTGGACTCCTGGCTGCAGACAAGAAATAGTGTAAGGTTGGATGGGGAATCCTACACGTTTGTGTTGACTGAAAAGCCAGATAAGACCTGAGATAAGGTAAAGAAAGGAGATTTTTCAGCTTGATATACTACAGGAGCAGGATGTGGAGGAAGGCTGTTCTTAAATGTATAATAAATCAACCTTTTCTTGCAAATAATCACAATGGGACACAGTCCACAACATTCATAGTAATTGACATTTTCAGATATGTTTCTATGGAGAGCATGTAAAAGAGGAGGAGAAAAGACTTCATCTCAGTGTTACTGCCACCAGATGTTGGCGTTGCTGCTGTGTGCTGTGGCTCTTGGTCCCATTGTACCACGTAGTACATGAGTCCCAGGTTATATTCTTAATTTACTGGTGGTGTTGCTGCTGTTGTCATTCCTGGAAGACCAGAATTTCACTGTGCTAGATGCCATCTAAACACACAACTGAAAAAAATCAGGTTTTGTCTCAACGTATATGTAAACCACATCTAGGACAAGAGATGACTGGCAGATACAAGAAATCAGGGGGGCAGTGCTGGTCAACATGGTAGGTTTTAGTATCAACCCATCAGTGGTCCAAAAGTAGGGAAAGGTGGGGTTTTTTAGGTTTTATAGACAGTTTTTCAAGGGAGCATCTGAAGGAGCATAGTGAATTATCTTAGTAGACATGAAAGGGGAATTTCTCCAAGCATAGGAGCTTGCACAGGAAAAGCATGAAGATGTTTGCTTAAAAATTCAGCAAGCAGGTGACAGAGCTGGCAGGATGGCTCATGCAGAGTCAGCAAGTTCCAACTGTACTGAGTGATGGCTGGCAGGGGCCGGTAATAAATGAAAGGCCTTGAAAATGATAGGAAATTTCTTGTGTTGGACATCTAGTGAAGGAGCCCAAGGAGGAGACAGGGAAAGGGGTGATACAGTCAAACCAATAGGGTAGTAAATGGTCTTTCAGCAGCAATTCATGTGGAGCTCAGCTAGGTTAGGCTTCATTTATCACCATCAGAGATACCAAAGTTAGTGAAAAATAACTGAATAATGAGGAGATGAGAGAACCATTTTAGTCATGTGGATTGGTAGGAGAAAGCAGAGGTCTTTCCACAGGAGTGTCAGCAAGACTAACGCACGGTGTGGACGGGAGAGGCCGAGGGGAAAGAAGACCCGAAGAAGCCAGGCAGGCTGCGTGGGGATGACCAACAGGCACACAGAACACGTAAACTTTCAATTCACAAGTTTCACTGGGCTGACCTGTGGGACCACCCATGAGGAGGAGCCGGGCAGCTCTCACCCTTACGGGAGCATGCCCTGGGTGTTGTACGGATGGTGAGTGTCAAAGACGCTGCAGCAATGCTGGAAGGCAATGCCTGGAGAAAGTTCAGGTAGCAGCAGGTATCCAACTGTGTAACACGCTGAGTATCCTCCTCACAGTGTTAGCAGGGGGCACGTAGGGTAGGATGCGTACACGAATGAAGAGGTGGGGATGCAGGAGGGCACCTAAGTGAAGTCAAACCTGCCCGGATGCCCCCTGAGCCAGCACTGGGCACACCCAGCACGAGGGCCAGGCCAGGCGATGAGGGCCCCGACTTCCCATTACCCTCTCCAGGTGGCATTTGTCAGGGCACTGAGGACCCTTCTGTCCTGACCTCCTCACAAAATTCGGACTCGCTGTATATACAGTAATTTGTGTATCTTTCAGGCACTTCAGCGGTGTACCAGATGTGGTGGCAGATCACTTGGAGGTTTGGAGACCTTCTGATACCCATCAGTCCCCCATGCACCTCTGCTCCTGGACATCAGGAACCAGCATTTGCAGTTCCTCAAGCCCACGTTGTGCTTAGATTGGGCAAATTTATTTGCTGCTACAGCAAGAAAGAAATCCAACACCTGTATCAGGTAAAATGGGCACTGTGTGTCATTTGAATCAGGTAGGGACTTCAGCCTTTTGAAAACAAATGGCTGTGAAATATGTAACTCTGCTCTGATTCTGGAAAGGTTTTATCTTGCTGGTCATAGCAGACGTTGATCTTTGCATTTGCCTTTTTTTTTCCCCTGCTACTCCTTCTACTGCTCCCAGAAGTAATACACCTGAAACTACAGGTTTGAGAGTATGTGCATAAACTGGTGTCAAGCATTGTCCTGGAATGCCATTAAATTAAATACCATTTCTGGGACCATTTCTCTTAGCTGAAAAGTAGTTTTGCTTTATGCAGATTTCAGCCTTTGCAATTTTAAGTGGTTTTCCTGTCAGAACCCAGGTAATGATATAATATGTCTGAATTTATCCAGTGCCTGGACAAATTGCTTAAATTCAGTGCAAATTAATTTTGAGTCCAGCATCTGAATTTACACGGCTTGGGAGCACAACTATACAGAAATCCTTCAATGTTTTGCATAGGAGGCTCTCTATAGGAGACATAGGACAGCTATAGGACAGCTGTTTTATTCATAATAATTTAAAAACTCACTAACAATAATAAAATTGTTGGTGCCATTCCTGGCAAAGAGGTTACTACTTTATTCTCAGGCTGAGTATTTTCATCAATTCATTTTGCTGCTTGGCCTGTGTTCCTCTTTTGATTCCTGAAATCTCTGGATTTCTCATACCTGGATCTCATCTCGTCTCATCACTGGATCTTTGGATGTATCTTTCTATACCAGAAAAGCTCTGGTGAGCCCTTGAGGATCTCCATCTCAAAGGGCCACCCATACCAAGGATGCCACCTTTCTCCTCCTTCTCCCTTACCACGTGGCTAGTTCGTCAGTTGTTTTCTGAACTTCTTTCAGGATGAGGCAATCAGTTTGTGTTTGCTCTCTTTAGTCTCAGGATGTGACCTCTAGTTTGAAATTAGTCTGCTTTCCAGCAAGGGTAACAAGATTCGCTTTGTTCCTAAACTTCCTAAAGTTCTGAAAATATTTAGCAGATAAAGCCCTTTATCAATTATTACACAAACTCCTCTACCCCATTCCTCCTGCAGACTGCACGGCAGGTCTGGTGTACTAACTGTGCCCTGCCAATAGGCAGGCGTTGTCCGCATTAGGAAAGGTGGCTTTGCAGACCCCGTGGAAGTATTAAGGTGGGTGCTGCCTCTGTAGTTCAGATAGTTGTTTCTTTTCATATCGGCATGGATGATGGAGGTTCCTTAGCTCCAATGCAGTGGTTGGAGTATTCCTGCCTCTCGTAAAACTGCCATCTACCAGAGGCCACAGGACAATTACCCCTGTTGATGGATGCAGCACCACTCAGGTACACCACAAAAGAACTGTTACACATTCAAAAAAGTGATGATCCCCTCCACCATGTGACAATAATTTCTTTACACAAATGTTGTACTTGGTTACTGTCAGCAATGTCAATCTGTATCTGCAGGATGATGCTCCAAGATGAAGAGCTAAAATCTATCTGGCAAATGGTGACAGTTTCTAGCATGACAGTGTCCAACCCATCAGCTAATGGAAGACACGTCGTGATTTATCAATACTAGAATTTCAGCTGAAAATGCAGATTTGAAATATTAATCACAAATATAGTCCAATAAATAAATCTTGAGGCATTTTATCAGCTGCGCTATATATAAACAAATCCTGAGGGTTTTATACTTCCTAGAATTTACAGATTTTTCTGGTTGGACATCTTATTGTTAGGATAGTTGCTTGATCCCAGGAACTACCGTTTAAGTAAGTGCTTCTCTGCATCATGCATATACTTTTTGCTTGGTTCTTCTTACATTGTCTACCTACCCGATTTTTAAAATTTGTCTTTTTGGTACTGATTTTTATATAATATGCTGTATTATACAATGTGTCAAATATAAAATAGAATAAACTGAGATTCCAAGCTATGCACCTAATGTGATTGAGACTTGATCCAACTCGCAACACCTTTTAGAAACAGCAAGAATAAAATAAAAGCAAACAAATCCCAACTTCTCCTCTCCCAAACAAAACCTGGCAAAAATCGGAGACACTATTAAGTTTGTGGTCGTCACAGGAAAGCACATGTGTCTTTGGTGAGATTGAGCTGCCAGCTAGCACCAACAAACAATGCTTGACCTTTTGGTAACATCAAGGGAAGAGCTCTATTAATACGTGGTATTTCCTCTGTAGTAAGAATACATCCTGCCTTTGCAGGAAGAGAAACTGAGACTAATTTATTTTTCTTATTTAACTTACAATTCTATCCTGGCAAGAAGAAATATAATTAAGATTATGGACCTTGCTATAGTGTTCAGCCTTAGGTATGTAGATATTTATATAGGTGTAGATATATATGCACCTATATATAGGCATATAAATACCTATAGGTATTTAGGTATATAGGCATTATATAGAATATAATTAGGTTATTTTCCTTGTAGAACACTGCTTAGATTAGTGATTGAACCAGGGGACTTGTCTTCAGTGTGAAACGTGTGTCTCCCCTGCTTACACTTCAGCCAGTTGAGGCTAATTCCTACTGATTTGGAAACAGTTATCAAGTCCTGTATGTGCACCTGAGTCACACAGAAGCAAAGAGAAGTTGCTCATTAAAACTTGTGCTTTTTGGAGGGAGAGAGGATGCCTAACTTTTATTCTCATACCACAGGTAACATTCATTATGCTTTTGCAGGGCGGGGAGGGGGTACGATTTTGAGTGTGGCGAAGCTTTTAATTTGGGTCCATACTCCAAGCATACGGTACTGCTATGATCTATTGTAGTGTATTTTTAAAAAAAGTATTACAGCCAAATATGCTTTTAAAATAAACCATCTGCTTTAAACCAGAGTTCTTTTGATCCTTGCCTGTGAACAGCCAGTCACCACTTTGAGACAGGAAACTCCAGAACGGAAGGAGAGGTGTGAAATATCTGGGAGTCATTAAGCAGTGTAGCAGAAATATAGTTACTAGTTGCCAGGAATAGTAAACCCTGCTTACACAAGCCTTTTTTTTCCTTTCCTTCGTTCGGCGGGGTCTCAAAGATTTCCTGCCCTGTGGATCTGCATCCCCCAGGCCAGCGGCAGCAGCGCAGTGGGATACTCCCAGGGTGCCATCTTCCACTACCGCCTCTTCTGCTGCAGCAGGATTCCTGCACTGCCCAGCATGGGAAGCTTCCCCTGCCCTTCCTCTCTTTTTATCCCTGCAGGAAACCTGCAACGCTGCTCTATCCCCAGCGCACCTGCCCCCAAACCCTGGAGCATCAAGAAATTAATTTTAGCTGTAGCTTTACATGAAACCATACTTGAGAGTTAGCAGCAAATAACAAGAAAATTCACTTATTAGAATCCCAGAGAAGGTGGGGGGGTTTTGTCACAAAGACCCCTAGAAAGCACAGTTAAAAAGAATTTCACCAGGGTAGTAACCACCCTGAAGAAAATATATGAGGATTTGAAGATGAAAGCCAGGAAGCTGTGTCACAGCTAGTGGCACCAGCAAGGGAGGAGTGGTCCAGCTGCCTTACCCTCTGCTGCTAATGCCCCATGTGCCCAGGAGGTCAAGGGATGTAAAGGACGCACTGCACTGGCTGTGCCGGCATGGGACAGCAAGGTGGGACATACTGTGCTGGTGAGAGTGCTTTTGGAGTTCTTGCTGTTGTGCCCTTTTTTCCTCCCCCCTCACCCCAGTATGTAGCTTTTCACTGACTGGAAGAAACTGGTTGGACATGAAAAAAGCAGAGAAGTGTGCAAGGCTGTACTTCAGAAAGTGTGCGTTACTGATAAAAGCTTGTACCGTAGGTTGGCTCTAGCATACAGGACAGCAAGGATTCCTTTTTCATTCTGAGCATTCGTTTTGTGCTCAGGACTTACTTTGATGGTTCGTGAGGCAGCTCTTCTGAATGTATTACATTTGTAATTAGAATGGCAGAAGCTCCTTAGTTATTTATAACTTAGCTATAAATATTAAGCTGGGGTTCAGTTTCAGACTGCAGAAGGATGACAGTTTATTAAAGAAGTTTAGTAAAATAGACATACAGAGAGTCTTTTGCTAGCTTATGGAATGCGAGTCTGAACAAGGATCAGGATTTGGTCACAGTCAGGTGCATTACCAATGTTCAGAGAAGTTCACAGGGTCTGAAAGCATTTGCAATGGGTCTTGAAGCCAACCAGCATCTCATCATAATCTAATATATGTCTCAAATTATATCCTTCTTTCACAACTGTTAGAAGTTTAGACTAATATTTTATCTGGAATCTGGGGATCAGTTGTTAAAAATATTAAAGACTGTAACCATGTATTAAGTTGTGTAACACTTCCCTTTTCCCTCTTCCAACATTGCCAAACTTCAACTACTTGGTCAGAAATATTCCATATCAAAATACTGCCTGAATCTGTACTTATTTATATTTCTGCTAGAACCTTGCAGTTGGTTTTGAAAAACAAAATAGGAAAGAAGCTACATTTGGGGGGAATTAGGACAAAAACCTCTACATAAGCCAGAAAGAAATCAACTGAAATTTCACACAAAATTGAGTCTCAACCAAAGAGACCATGGAGAGGATGATGAGAATAACTGGTTAGTGTATTCCATATGAAATTCATGGTAGTGCTATAGAGTTAAAACTAGGCAGATGGAAAGTAAACTTTAGTTTCAGAGAACCATTCCCAGAACCAAGATAATGGTAAGGCAAAGCATCACCTAAAACAACGTTTGTTTGATAAAAGCCTTGAAAATTCTAGACTTGGACAAAGAGGCCCGAGTATGAACAGTCTTACAATACTACTGCCCTTGCTAAACAAAAAAATTGTGAGACTTTAACTCCAGGTGTTTAAAACCCAGCAATCTTTTCAGGAATTGCAGAGCACAGCATAATTAAAATGGCTTAGCACTGCTATCTATTAGCAGAATCTGAAACTCCCTAACACAGGCCTGAAGAGGGCTTGTAAGCCCTACCAGGCTTCTTAAACTACATTGGCTGGTCTAACACAGCACAATCAGGAAAGTCCTTTGTATTTTAATAGTATTTTAATAGTAAGATATTTAAAAACAATGCCTCTGTGTCATCAGTAGCTATGTACGGAAAGACACGGCTACAGTTGGTAGAAGTCAGTCCACACTTGACAGTGTAAGTTCTTAAGTGGAGGACAACCAGGGGATCAGGCCCAGTCAGCCTGGGTTCATGAAAAGCAGGTCCTGCCTGACCAACCTGATCTCCTTCTATGACCAGGTATCCCACCTCGTGGATGAGGGAAAGCCTGTGGATGTTTTCTACCTGGACTTTAGCAAGGCCTTTGACACTGTCTCCCACAGCATCCTCCTGGAGAGGCTGGCGGCTCATGGCTTAGACAGGTGTACTCTTCGCTGGGTAAAAAACTGGCTGGATGGCTGAGCCCAGAGAGTTGTGGTGAATGGAGCTAAATCCAGTTGGCGGCTGGTCACGAGCGGTGTTCCCCAGGGCTCAGTGTTGGGGCCAGTCTTGTTTAATATCTTTACCAATGATCTGGATGAGGGGATCGAGTGCACCCTCAGTAAGTTTGCAGATGACACCAAACTGGGCGGGAGTGTTGATCTGCTTGAGGGTAGGAAGGCTCTGCAGAGGGATCTGGACAGGCTGGATCAATGGGTCGAGGTTAATTGTATGAGGTTTAACAAGGCCAAGTGCCGGGTCCTGCACTTGGGTCACAACAACCCCATGCAACACTACAGGCCTGGGGGAGAGTGGCTGGAAAGCTGCCCAGCAGCAAAGGACCTGGGGGTGCTGGTTGACAGCCGGCTGAACATGAGCCAGCAGTGTGCCCAGGTGGCCAAGAAGGCCAACAGCATCCTGGCTTGTATCAGGAACAGTGTGGCCAGCAGGAGTAGGGAAGTGATCGTGCCCCTGTACTCAGCACTGGTGAGGCTGCACCGTGAACGCTGTGTTCAGTTTCAGGCCCTTCACTAAAAGAAAGACATTGAGGTGCTGGAGCGTGTCCAGAGAAGGGCAACGAAGCTGGTGAAGGGTCTGGAGAACAAGTCCTGTGAGGAGGGGCTGAGGGAGCTGGGGTTGTTTAGCCTGGAGAAGAGGAGGGGAGACCTTATCGCTCTCTACAACTACCTGAGAGGAGGTTGTAGTGAGGGGGGTGTCAGTCTCTTGTCCCAAGTAACAAGTGATAGGACGAGAGGAAATGGCCTCAAGCTGCGCCAGGGGAGGTTTAGATTGGATATTAGGAAAAATTTCTTTACTGAAAGAGTGGTCAGGCATTGGAACAGGCTGCCCGGAGAGGTGGTGGAGTCACCGTCCCTGGAGGAGTTCAAAAAATGTGTAGACGTGGCACTTCAGGGCATGGTTCAGGGGACATGGTGGTGCTGGGTTGACAGTCGGACTTGATGATCCTAGAGGTCTTTTCCAACCTTAATGATTCTATGATTCTACAGTTCTATGATTCTTCACTTACTAACTCAGCACCTTGCCCACCAGAAGTGCAGCTGCATCTGTTCGCTTCGTTACTCTTACACTTTCCTTGCTTGCATGTATCTGAAATTACAAGACAAACTAAAACCCCAGAAAATTCCAATTAAACATAAGAAAACTTTTTTCCTGTTAGGGTGGTATGGGTTTATAACAGTACCATACACTTGGATCTGCATCCACCAACCTCAACCATGCTGTGATTCTGTGACTCCCTATTTCACGGTCTATGGAAGATTTATGGAATAATTTAAAAACAAGACTTTAGAAGGCCTTTGCTGCGAGAACATGTATTGTCTCAAAAAGCACCTGCAAAAAGGCCATCTCAGAATTCTTATAAAATAATTATTCGATGCTTTAAAAACTATACATCTCAGCTCTTGGCAGAGGCATACGCTGTCACAGACTTCTATCTTTTGCAACATTAGCCGTAAAGGAAGCTACCCAGCAAACCCACAGAGTGTGTCTACATCACACGGCCTTCACTGGTCTTCTACATTTAATTAGAATTTAATAATTAGCTTCCATGGGGCCTGACAACAGACACAGACCTTGAAATGTCTCTTTCTGTTAGCATGTGGCTGAACACACAAGCATATAAGTGCTTTTTAAAATAAAACAGTAAGTTCTCTCTTTGAATTTGAAATAGTGTCCTCCAAGGTATTTTTAGGTGAAAAGATGTGAAAAGCAAGTGAATGAAAACCAAATGTACACAAATTTTAAAAACCTTGTCTTATGAACACAATATAAATCTTGTAATGCTAAAATTACGTACCTATAATATTACCATCGGAACAGATACATGCAAACTTTGTTGTTACTCAAAGAATATCCTTTAGGAATCAGTTTATAGCCACGTACATTAAGATGGCAGTGCTTATTTTAACTACGAGTTGCTTTGATTTATTTGAAGAAGCACAAGAAAGCATATGCAGCAAGCTCAGCAAATACTAAAAAGATCCCCAAACCAAATGCTACAACAAATTAAGTTAGTATCTCATGTTAGTATGATGGCAATAGCACACGCGCCTCTGGGCACTACGTCAGCAAATCACATCTTCTAAGAACAGGGCCCGGATGGAGCTGTTCAAGCACAAGCAAGTGGTTACATGCATGCCAGGAACAGCTTGTCTCAGGTGAGATTCAATTTTCATTAATGGTCTTGTTTGTCTCCAGAAGGCGCCGAGGAGTTTTGCTGGTCTGGCCAACTATCTGCAAACAGACCGGACGATTTTCCTATCAGTGCTACTCCCAATTTGAATACTTGGCAGGTATCTCGTAGGTAGACAGTGAACCACGTAGAGTGTAAAGTCTACCTGAAACACTGACTTCTCTGTAGTCTGCGGCATTTTGCCTAAAAATGTTCAAAGGAGACTATAATTCTCATGAAAATTGGACAGCCAGTATTTTAACCCATTTTTGGAGTTCAAGGCTGATCCAGTTGTCATACACAGAATATCCAGTATGCGTTTCTGTAATTCAATCAAGAACAACTTACTGGGCTGTACCCATTTGCTTCCATATACTGACAAAATCAAGAAAATCAAGAAATTTCACAGTTGCACTGAGAAAGATTACAGAGAAATGTGATTTAAAAACTACTAAAGACTTGCTCAAATTGCCAAGAAAATAATAATGTCTCAACAAAATATTCAGATACAATGTACTAAGTTTCTTTATTTTTTTAAATCCAATTTGTAAAGGTCCCTTTTTGAACAAAACAACAACAAAAAAATCAACACCATTCAGAGGGCTTATCTCATTTACCATATTCTTCCCCACTCTTCACTTATCATAACACAAAGCAGCAACTTATATCATTAGTGCTCATATAGTGCACTTATATGAATTTTCAATTGTGTATTAAGCTTTAAATACAATGTATTTTCCATGAGCAGAGCCCAAAGAGTACACAACATTACATTTTCAAAGCGTATGTTAAAAAAAAGGACAATAAATGTATATCCAAGACAGTCAAACTCAAATATTTTGACTTGGCAAATTCTATAACAAGTAACAACAATTTTAAACTGCATACAAAGCAGAACAGTGCCAACATGCCTCCGGTCTGTGAGCTATGGTAAAATATCAAGCGTACATAGAAAGGAGAGAAGCCAAAGAAAACCGCCACAAAGTCAGAGCTAACCTGAGGCACACCCAACTGCGACCGAACAAAGGCAGCCCACTTTCCCACTCCATAATGCGAAGAGCCCAACAACAACGAAAAGCACTTCTACGCTACAGGAAGTGAAACGGTAACTTCTGCAAATTTTGTCTCCGTGTTTTTAAAGAACTTGTTCAAAAAATTGAAAGATGAACATCTAATTATACCAAACGAATGTACAAACTATAAAGTCAGAGAAGCTCCAGAAGATTGCCACTTTCAACCTTGCATAGTGATAGCTGGCATCGATATTGCTACCATAGCTTCAGCAGAAGATATGGAAAAGAAAAATCTTTACTTCCAAGGGATGCACATACATAACATTTTCTTCACAAAATTCAGTTAAACATTGTTTTAATAAAAGGGAAAACAGCTCTAAAAAGGGAAAGGTAGTGTTCACAAGCCTAGAAATAAAAAAATACAAACCCAGAACATTCCATAATAAAAAAATGAAAATAATAAACATTCCATCATAACAGCACCTATTTTATCACTACATAAGCCCCATACATGCAACAAACTACAACTATTGTATAAGGCTGTCAAATTAAAGGTTTACTTTTCATATAAACAAAGTGTAAAAATAGCAATAAGTTGCAATCTTCAAATTTAATGCTATGTGAGGATTTTGTCCCCCCAGTTTCATTTGGTAGCAATTTCAATATGCGTTTGATACAAAGGTCGTTCATCTAGGAACCGTGATACAAATACATTGTGCCTAGGACAGTATTGTCGTATCTCTGTTCGACCTTGACAGAATTGGAATGCTCAACAACACTACTAAGTTCGGGGATGCTTTCGGCAGTATCCCCAAACCCATGATAGTGTCCATAGTGCAAAGTATCTCCAGGGTCTTCCACCCACAAGGGCCGGTTAGAAACACAGCTACTCGGGCTCCCATTCAGGTGTAGAGATCCACACATATCGGTGGAATTATTCATGGCTTTTTCCGGTTCCTCGGTGCCGTTACTGGTATGAATTCGATGCCTACTGGGAGAAGTTATTCCAGGAATTATTCCGTTAGGTGTTAATGTTAAACACTCCTCATGCCTGGCATCCATCCCACCGAGCTGTTGTGCGGCGGTGAAATCCAAATGTCCATTGATGGCACATCCATTTGTCAGTGCATTCAATATGGAGCTACTGCTATTCATATCTGCATTAAGAAATACACCTGTCACCAACAATTAAGAATAAATTGAAATACAGCAACATCTCTCCACTATACTCCACTTATTTAAAAAAATGTCTCCATACACAGGTTTGAAAATAAATCTACCCTTTCTTTATTTATAACAACATAGGTAGTTCAAAGCAATGAGAGCTGACCAGTAAGCTTGTAGCACGGATTCCTGTGCTGGAAATGCAACTATCTGTCTACATTCAATGTGTAAATACGCCTATATCAATCTTTGCAAAGACGGTGTGAATTTCTCAGAATTTCTTTCATTTAACTGTATGAAATAAGCGTAGCAGACAATGTTCTGGGCAGTGTTTTGAAAGGTGGAATAAAAGGCATCTTTCCACCTTAACTGTAACGCCCTCTTCGGATGAGAGATTATGTACGTACAAGAACTGAGTATCTGTGAGAGGGTGAAGGGTTGGTTTTTTTGTTTTTCTGCCATAATTTATCCGTGCCTCTTTTTTTTCTTTTTAGTGGTAACTCTCACAGTACAGTATGCACTGAAATAGGTCAAATAAAGAAATGTTATGTGGGGGTGCTAATATAAAATGTTTCAAAGTTCCTTTATTCAGAAAGTACTTCAATTTATCTAGCAGCTTGCTAGATAGCATACTAGGCAGGTTTGCATTTAATGGTAAGTTTATAATACCATCTGTACAATCCACATGCAAAATGCCATACAATAGCAACAGCAGAGTGCACAGAAGACTAAAAAAGATTAGTAGTAGGAAATGAAATTCTAAAAATGTGCATGCAAAAACCACTGACAACTGTTTTAAAGCAATTTCTCCTCTGAATGTAGTAATTAGTACAATAGTTTTTATTTCCATAAACAGATTTCATCACTATGTCTGAAACGTATGCTTTTGCAGTGGTACTCAAAGTACTAGCACAAAAACCAGGTGATATATTCTGCCTTAAAAATGCCTACTGGTAAAGGACTTCTAAAATTTACATCTATATTGGTAATGATGAGCAAGGCAAACGTAGAAACTACAGACCTAGATGGTGACATTTAAAGATTTTACATCCCGTTATTATCCTTGGATACGTGCACATATGTTTATGTGTAGCTGAATGCATAAACCAATGTGCAAAAAAGGACTGCATTTACTGCGTATTTCCAATTCAAGCCAGTAGGTCTCTTGGTAACTTCCCACATTTGTAAAACATTGGGTTCCTGTGTAAGTGACACATAATGAGTACCACTGTTTGACAAGGAAGAATCTGAAGTTTTGGTTCTGTATTAGTCCTTCGCATGGCTATTACCTGAAATACGGATCATGATACTGATACTTCACATACAGCAATACATAATGCCAAGAAACGTGTTTGATTTGTAACTCACTGGATGTACTAACTGGAGTTTCCTGCTTAGTCCCTATATGAATTAAAATAACCGTATCAGCTGGACTCACTGACCACAAATTCTTATTGAAAGTGGGAAAAAAAACCCCAAACCCATCAAGACATCAAAGCTAATATTTCAGTGATGAAAACGCACAGAAGGAATTTCATATAGTGTTTATTGACTGAAAAGTGCAAAATTTTAACTGTTTAAAAATAAATCCTTATAGGCTGGCTATGCCAAATCAAATTTAATAAAAATGGCACTACTGTTAGTTAATATGCAAAAGTAGGTAACGAATAGTTCTAGTGATAATTACAGAATGTTATTATTTGTTAAAAATTAGCACCTATAGTAATAGAGCACATTTATGAAAGACAATCATTTTTCCATAAATAAGAACACTTTGTAATTATCACTGGAATATATCATAGTCTACTTTTTAAGTACTAATTATATATATAGTTATTCCCAATATATTAAAATATCTATTAATTATAATTCCCTTTGGTGAATCTGATCTGTGGTACAAAGCATGAACATATTTATCACAAAGCAAATTAAAGAGATCAATTTCTGAATATCATAATGCAATATCATACTAACTCCATGCCTTTACCTACAAAGCGCATGGAAAAAGCTCACCCAAGACAGTTTTAATCGAAACTCTATACACATCCTGGGGTTACCAAAAGCATCTTGATTAAGCAGCCCTTAAAAAACTTAGAGCATTAATATTCACTAATACTAGTAACATTTTGACTGTTTCATGAAGATCTGTACAAAACACAAAAACTGTTTTCCAGGGTACGTTAGTTCCAAATACTAGTTTCAGACCTGTCATGTCCAGTCTTTTCTTTACATGAAAAAAGGATCCTGCACTTATATCATTGTGTCCCAAGTCATTCCGAACACATGGTATATGTCTAGGCTATTCTTTAGAGTATTTGTTGAACTATTTTGAATATAGTTTAGTTGTAACATACGTAATTTTCAAAGCTATATAAGCACTAGGATATGTTTCCCTGTCAAGCCTTCTTATTAGCAATTAAATCTATTTAATGGAAATGAAATGAATAATTTAAATTATTTCTGGATTTCCTTTAACCTGAAATTATAGCAACTAAAAGCAAGGCACAATGTAATACAAGCCTCAGGTTAAAACTGAAACAGGCATTGTAAATTTCTGTTTATCTGAAATAGTAATAATAAACTACTAATAAACCTTCTCTTTCACCGTTACAATATATTGCATGAAACAGCTAATTTTAGATACCTACTAAACCCCCAATATAATGGGTGTTACAGCAATACAATAGTTTTCAATACTCTAGACAACAATGTGCAAAAATAAAGGACTAAGTTTTATAGTTAAATTAAAAATAAAATGCATATTGATTCTTGCAACGACAAGGAGTTTGCATTGCAGAAACAGTGTATATTTCAATTTCTTTTGGTCCAACAGAAGTACTCTCCTGTTGTTTGGTGTCTTCAACCATTTGAATGTTGTTGTAGTTAACAGGAAACTGTCCACTCCCACCTGATACAACAGCAAACTCTCTATCAACGTGCATATTGTCAGCATCGTCCTCAACTCCTCCGTTCATCATTGGTATTACGCCATCAAAGCTGTAAACTGATTAAGAAAAAGCCACATTTAGTCACTGGAGCACACGTGAAAACTCACCCAACAGATGAGTACTTTGATTATTAAAACAAAAGCTTTTACAAAGAAATGTAAATTTTTCACGTCTGAAAGCTTCTGACATGTTTGAGATTCCAAATGCAGAATAAGTAAATGCTAAGTACTTGCACATTCATTTTAATCCCTCAAAATGGAGAATTACCAGTGTACCTATCAGACTTTGCACCTACATATCAAATAATTATTAGTCTGGTGTACTAAGAGATTGAATTAAGAGCAATTTAAGTTACTCATATTTAGGCTTTACAGCTAGTGTGCCTGATAGATAGAAATGTCTCAAATTGAAAGGTCTCAAATGTCTGTCAGCCTGGACTGCTCCCTCTTTCACTACCAAGTGCCAGTTCCCAGTAACCCACCCCGTATTCATACCAGACTGCTCCAGGGATCCCTTCAAGAGCTGAAAAAACATCTCTCTCCTGAGAAAAGCTGGCAAGGGGTTAGACTGCTGTGGGAAATGCTTTAATAAGCAAGATGGGCTTGACTTCACTACCTCTTATACCTACCACCCGAGGCACTGCGTCAGTACTCTCCCAGCAGACCCTGCACTGCTCTCACACTGACACCAACACGCCTTTCTATATACACTGCACAAACTCTTTTAACATTATGTTGTAAAGGGCTACTTCAGTAGACTGCAAGTCAGCTCTCGTTACCTTAGGCAGAACAGAAATTTTTGTAAACTACTCTTTTTTGAAGAACCTTAAGCAATAGCTAAAGTGTTTCAGGGCCAGAGATCGCACGGGGCTTAAAGGAGACCAGGGCTCTTGGATCATACTACCCTAAACCAGGCAAGGCATTTTTTTCTAGTTACCTAGAGGAATATGGAAGCGCAGTTTCATTCTGGCCAATTCAAGGGTATACCTGGCAATGCCCCCATCCCCACCTCTCAAAACACACCTAAAAAGCAGCCATGCTGAGGCTTGTGATACTGATCAAGTCAGTCACTGGTTGTGCACAGCAAGTCAGTGCTGTGTGTAGCATGTACAGCACAGTGCAACAGCCAACCTGCCCAGGGCCATGAACCAGAGAGGCCAGGATTCGGACTGCCGTGAATTCACCTGTGTGACCAGTTGGCCTGGTGTGCATCATCATTATATTGACCCTGTGCACCACCCTCCACCAACCCGCCCAGGAAGCAGGGTGAAATTTCTGGAACTGATTTCAGAAACATGGACATAAAATCCAACTAACGTTTCTAAGTCGAAAGTAAAATCTATTTCGTATACGTTCGAAAGTGGCCACTGATTTACTTTTGTTAAGTTCAGCTTCAGCCTTTGGGACTCATTTTTGTATTACATTTGAAAAGAGCAATTAGTTTGTATCACAGTATCTTGTGTGTCAGTGTTGCTTAATTTTGAGGAGGAAGGGGTTTTTAATGTTATGCACCCGACAGCAGATATATGTGTGTGCACATAGACAAAATTACATGTAAGTAACTCCCACCCACTGCCCAGTTCAGCTATTCCAGGACAAAGGGCAAAGCACAGCTTAAGTATTTCTCTTCTTCCAACTCTACCGCTTACAGGTTCTTGTAAGGGGCATATACTGTGCCTGGTCACAAGAAGTAGGTTTTTTCAAAGCAGCGATTGTTCCAATTTGGGGTATGGCCATCAAAACCTGACTCTTCCCTGCAAGTACAGGTTGCCAGCACTCTCTCTGAACATCTGGAATCTCCTATGCAAACAATCCTTGAAGGACAACAGGCCAGTGTGGTTTTGGTACAGGCAAAAATAC
This sequence comes from Morus bassanus, assembly GCA_031468815.1. Taxonomy (NCBI): domain Eukaryota; kingdom Metazoa; phylum Chordata; class Aves; order Suliformes; family Sulidae; genus Morus; species Morus bassanus. The sequence continues at coordinate 66,773,294 of CM062568.1, forward strand.
CACAAAATTGAGCTTGTTTTGTGAAAAGGCTAGCTAAGCACAAAGATGTACTGATGACTTCTCATTATTCAGCTCTGTCGTTTAAAAAGCGCCTCGAGAACAGTTCTCACTCCAATACTTTTTATACTGATGCAATAGATATTACTGATGCTGATGTCTTTGAGGGCTGACACGTCAGGTTAGAAACTTCAGCTTCTGCAATTGAGATGCATCTTTTCATTACTATAAAAAGCTTCAAGCAAATGCAGCAAAGCCTTTGGCTCTGTTTGCAAAGCTCTTAAAAAGTCATACCAGTAAAAATTTCAAAAATTACCTAGTCTGATTTCTTCTCTAACATCTCTGTAATTGCTTAGGAGATCTCGTTCACTTAAACACAATGTGTACTTGTTTGCTTGATCTAACTTATCCACTGGACCAACTGTTTATGCTGAAAAGTAATGCAGATACTGCTATTTCATGACAACATATAGAATAAAAACAGCTAGCCCAGTGCCACTCCCACAGACTGTGGGGAAATGCTACCTATTGACTAGATTGGAGCCATTTTCTGAAACTAAAAGAGATTGCTGGTTATGAACATTCAGAAGGAATAGCTCTTCAAAACAAAAGATACGTATCTTTGACTTCAAGCAGCACCTCCAGGTAACAGAACGTGAATGCAATGAAGACATCTTTCCATAGCTGTTGTGGGCATCTGTATACTGCACAGGTTTTCTCATTCTATGTAGCTACTTAAGGACTTCATTCCTGAAAAGCAGTCTTGCATTTAATTGCATAGGCACTCTACTCCATCAGGAAATTATTTATAGTTTAGACCAACTATATGAAGTAACATCCCATTTATGATCTGTTGTGGAGCAAGTGCCCCATTAAAGCATCTGATCCTGGTATAGTTGAAATGGTGGCTGGATAGCAAGTACTAAAGCAAATACTAGAGAGTGTCAATATTGATGTAATTTATGTTGTCCATGTCACATTTAGAAACATGGTTTTGGTCTCAATTCCCCTCCTGTCATCTGGAATTAAGCACTGTTTGAGCCCATTTTGTTTGGCTCACTGAAAGTCACATCTGTTCGACCAATATAAACTTCAACTGAAGAAAGTGTCTTCAATGAAGACTTACAAAGTCCCTTTCCTGATGCTAGACACAGGAAAAAGAAGGGAGTGCAGAATGCTGCATTCTTTTTAACAAGAATTTAATGGGGTGACCAACAGAAAGGAAGCAGAGGATATTCTCTATCATGTTATTCGAGGTTCTTATAAGATGTAAAAAAGATTTCTTCATATAGCCACCAAAAAATATCTTTGAGGTTGTACTATCACATCATTGCTGGCAGAGGAAGAAGCAGTATCCTCAAAGCACAAGGCTGAATAGGAATCCTTAAGGTTCATTCCAGTCTTACATCCTCCTCTAAGATATCAGTTCCCCTTGGAACATGATCCTGGAAACTTGAAGGTATGTTAACTTAATGTCACAGACATAATCCCTCTCGATTTGAGAAACTTTTTTGCACGAAATTTCTTTCATCCATCTCATCTAATGAACAGTTTTTGAATTGTGAATGAATCCTGAATTGGAAAATTACCATCAGAACATCCAGGTACCTTTGTGAATTAACGCAACATGATTTGGCTTTCCTGAAAGAGAATAAATTGAGGAAGGAGTAGAAGCTAATTTCAGCTCCTACTCTTCCACATGTTATTCTTGGCATCATGTAACTTGAGCACTCTCTGGAAACAGAAATTTCTGAACACACCAAGGCGATGACAGGGAGAATCGGGATCTTGTGGCATGGAAAAATTGTATTGATCTGTTTCTTGTATTAATATGTAATTTAGATATGTACATGAGTTTGTCAATAATACTCAACATCCACTCTGAAAGGCTTTAAAATGTTTATTTTCCTTTCTCAGCAATAGTATCACCCCATCCCTTTTACCTCTGGGGTCTCACCTTCCGTTCTAGCCTTCTTTACTCCAGCAGACTCCGTATCTTCAAAGGATCTCTTTCGACTTGCCCCACCACTGAATGGATTGGGACCTGCATTCTGATGAACCCCATTTAAGGTGCCATTGCTATAGAAACGATTCAGGTGACAGTTCTGGAGGTTCAAGAGAAACTGGGCACATTCTTGGAAGCCCTGGGTATGTGCAAGGTCTGCTGCTGTCAGGCCACTGGCATTTCTCAAGCTGTACAATACAAAGAAACTGAATTACACTCATTCATCAAGCTAGCTTGCTGCTGCTGCTGCCCTTACTATCTATCTGCTGGTGATGAGAGAAAACATACACTTAGCAAATTTCCATTAAGAAATTAGTTATCAATCTTAGTTTTATAACTAACTTAACTTTTTGCACATACATCTGGCTTCTAAGCAAAATTTGGGAGACAATACACTTTAAAATAAAATCAATATACTATGTGCCTTAAAAAAACCATCTTCCTATTTAAACTTCTCAAAATGCTTTATTCTAAAATAGTCTGAAGTATCTGATCTTTACATAAACTTCAGACTAATTTAAGCCTTGAATTTTACCATCTTCTGCAGTTTATTCTGCAATCTATTGCTTTAACTTGAGCAAAAGATCAAATACTCAAAACAAACTTAACACAACTTGGCAATTGTCCATGGCATTCTGGTTTCTAAGGTAACAACAACATCACTATTCTTCCTAACAATAAAATATATACATATATAGAAAAAGATAGATAGATAAAGATGCTATACTAAGTTATGCTTTGCTTATACTTTTTTTTCCTGGTTTGTTTCTCATTTCAAAGTATGTGACACCATAAGTGCTGGGACTTGCTTTGTTACTTGAACCAAGACTTTTCCATGCATGAGACAATGGCACTGGATTTTGAATATTCTAATGCATCAAGGAGATTATAAAAGAAATCAGGTAGGACATGGAGAGATGCAGAGTTTTAATCTGAAAGAGCGCTGCATCACATGCATTTGCACAAACATACAGTATGTCTATGCTTACAAATATAGGCTAACTTCGTAAGTAAGTGCATAAAAGCGGAGACGAGGGAGGGCTAGAAGTTACAAAACTAGATTGTGAAGCAACAGATGTCAATAAATCGTTCCTAAGTCTTTTCCGCCTTTTCAGACAGATCTAACTAGTCAGAAAATTGAATTTTTTTTTTTTTTGCTTCAGTAGTTTAGACAAGTCCATCACTTAAAAATCGAGAAACAGACCAACTAACAGAATAAGAACTCGGAAGAATAGACCTGATTCTGTTGGAACTCATACAAAATGGAAAACAACTCACTCCAGCTCATGCAAAGAAAACAAAGAACAAAGCCCGGCTTTGCTTCCTACATCACTGCAACGTATTTGCTATAAACATGAGACTAAAAAATTCTTCAGAAACTATTACAGAAAGAGTAATTCCATAAATGGATACAGCTAGATCACATAAAATTTGGAAGAGTAAGTCAAAATACTACAGAATCAGAAAAATCATTAGGCTAGATCAGGATAATTTCATTCCATACTACAATTTTCTAAGTCAACATTTACTTGGAGTACTAGTCAAAGTACAAGAGAACAGCAGCCAAGAGTTATCTGGAAAGTAAGACTTTAGAAGACTGAAAAACCTAGTTAGTCAAAAGAAATGAAACTTCACGGTAGAGGTATTAATTTCGAATACCTAAAAGATAGCTGCAAAGAGAATAATCTGTTCTGTGCGTCCAGTGCAGGCAGTATATGAATGGGATTAACATGAATGAAGGATATTTGAAGTTAGACATTAGGAGAAAGTCTCAGAGTATAAAGGTCGCTGAATCTCCAGAGGGTTCTCTTCCCCACCTCATTTTAAGAGCAGATTATGATTTCAGAAATTCTGCAAAATACAGTCAATCCTTTTCCATGCTGAACTAGATGGCCTGTTGAGGTCCCTGCTAACCAACATTCAATGCCCTTTTGGTAGTCCTCATTTACTTGTGTAGGAGCATAGGGATGTAACACAATGCAACTACAATTTAAGAAATTTTGACATATCTATTTTGGACAAAAAGAATAGCTCAGTTCTCTGGAATCCATTTTCAATTTGCGAGCCCCAAAAGGACAGTAAAGGAAATCTGAACAAGAGCAAATTGAAGTTATGCAAAGATAAAAAAACGACTGAAACAATATGGTGTTGACTGACCACCTAATTTAATAAAACTTCAAGGTTTAAGTAATTCTATACTTTAAAAACTTTTATTGAACAATATCTCTGCTTTGAAAAATGGACTGTAAGACAGACTACAGTTAAGTCACTATTTCCCAAAGGAGTGTTGATACGAGCTGCAAGAGGCATTTGGAGACGTACAAAGCAAGATGCAAGTTTGTACAGCTACATGACCAAACTCTTGGTAAGAAAAGTTACATTCCCCAGAAACAAAATAAATGAACTTTAAGTTAGAGTTTGTCAGATTCTAAAATGTAGTGACCTTTGATATTTTTAGATCTGTTCCCTTCCCACCTGTCCTGGTTTCATCTGGGATAGAGTTTTTCTCCTTCCTACTTGCTAGTACAGTGCTGTGTTTTGGATTTAGTATGACAATAACGTTAATAACACACTGATATATTAGTTGTTGCTAAGTAGTGCTTATGCTAAGTCAAGGACTTTTCACCATCCCATGCTCTGCCAGTGAGAAGGAGGTGCACAAGAAGCTGGGAGGGGGCACAGCCAGGACAGGTGACCCCCAACTGGCCAAAGAGATATCCCACACCATGTGACATCATGCTCAGTATATAAACTGGGAGGAGTTGGCCAGGGGGCAGTGATCGCTGCTTGGGGACTGTCTGGGCATTGGTCGGCAGGTAGTGAGCAATTGCATCATGCACCATTTGCTTTGTATATTCTTTTATCATTATTATTTTCTCTTCCTCTGCGGTCCTATTAAACTGTCTTATCTCAATCGACGTGTTTTACTTTTTTTTCCCCAATTCTCTCCCCCATCCCACTGGCATGGGAGGGAGGGTGAGCAAGTGGCTGTGTGGTGCTTAGTTGCCGACTGGGGTTAAACCACAACGACATCTTCCTGAATAGCTTACTCTTAACAGGTAGACAAAGATGTACTCGTTCTACAGGAGTATTTTGGAAGTACTGCATAGGCTTTCAAGGGACTCAAGCACATTGGATATTACATTCTTGCTTCCGAGAGTTTAAAAATGTCTCTCAAAAACCTGAGTCTGAATTTAGACTATCACTTTCAAGAGAACTTCCTGTGTTCAGAAGTTAGTAATGAAAAAAAGAGAGGGGAAAAAGAAGTTAAATCAAATAAAAGGACATTACAGGATCTAGATGACTCTAGAAACTGGCTAGCTAACAGCTATGAAAGAGAACACAACTGTTAAGTTCTCTCTGCTCCCTCTCAGTGGGAACACAAAAGGCAGCAAGAGCTAGCGGTGCTACACTAGCTCATCATAACAAAATCCAAGTAATCCAAGAAAAAATAGCTAACTCAATTAGCCACATGCACAAAGTAGGAAAGAAAATGCTCTCAACATGTATCAGAGTTTTACCAGACTGGAATAGTTTTATGGATTTCCAAAACATGTAGAAATACTGCCATCACTGTGAGGATTCTGAGTGCATAACAGAAAAATACAGTGTTATGCAGTCCTTCTAGAAACCCTAGAGTACCTGAAAGAATAAAAAAGCTAGGACATCTACTAGAGCATTCTTTAAAAGCACCAAACTGGACTTGAAGTGGTACCACCCTGTTACAATAGTAGTTACAAGAAACTGGGAACACATCTTTTACTAAATCTGCCATGTATGGTCTATCTCAAATGCTACCAAATGTCTGAAAATGAAGCAGCTACCTCAGCTTAGTTTATGAGCCAAGAATATAAAAGTCATTACTCTAAACAGACTCATTACAGGAATGAAAATAGAAATGGTTCACTGCCCCAACTACACGTAAGACTAAAAAGAGTTCTATCTCTTGTAAGCAATCCCTATGTCAGTCCTCGGTTATGAACTGCAATTACATGTAAACTGACTATCAAATGAAAAGGAGTAGTTACTGAAGATCCGTGTGGCTATTAAGTAGACTATAAATGACATGGACTGCACAGTTGAAAAAAAAAAATCAGCAAGCAGGAAACTCAAAGAGGTAATCACTATATTTAAGTAAATTTTCAACTACTTGAGTTATTAGTCCCTTGAAAGGTATTTCTCTTCATTTCTCATAGTTGCCTACATAAAGGATTTAACTAGGTAAAGGATATTAAAACTGAAAGTAACTTCAAGACCCAGGCTGTGAAAGAAAAGCAGTGAAAAAAAAAATATACTGTTGAACAACATGGACAGAAGTACCTCAAATTTTCAGGTCTCTTGAAAAAAAATCTTTTCTACCCATCCTCTATTTTTTTTAAATTAAAAATCCCTTCAGTACTAGCTTTGATCTGTTACCCTAAACACCTTGAAATAGCGGAAACTGCAAAGCTCAGAACACAGTGTTTGGCATTAAATCTTCAAGCAAGCTGCCCTTTTGTTACTGCTAATCATACAGCAAATATGACAGCTCTATTCCTGTAACTGCGTTTCTCAGAATTTAAAAATGAGTAAGGAAATTTCCTGTGGGTTTTGTGGGTGTGGGTTTGTTCTGTGGTGGTTTTTTTTTTTTGTTTTGTTTTTTTTTTTTTTTTTTGTTTGTTTGTTTGTTGTTTTTTTTTTTTTTTTTTTTTTTGGTTGGGTTTTTTTTTTTGGGGGTGTGTGGGGGGGAGTGGTGGTCGTTTTGGTCCCCCCACCCAAAGATGCCAAACTTGAGGACAAGCTTATGTTTCTTTCCAGGGTTTTTCTCTAAGCTAGGCTACTTAGCTGAAACACGACTAAGCAAATAACAAGTGACATAGACTGGTATTTTTCAAAGATGATCTTATGAAGAAAGAAGCTGCCAGCAAGGAAGGTGTAGAAGGATGGAAGAAAGTCATATTAAAGAAAGACAATCAGGCTAAGCCTTGAAAAGTGACATGCATTTTATGAGTAGTCAGTCTTTTATTAAATATTAATTGACTTGGCGCAGTATTTTCTAAAGGTTGGCTTAGTTACTGTCAAAACAGACAGCTGAGCTCCAAAAATTTAATTCCCTCTCTCTCCAGTAAAAAAAAAAAAGAAGTCAAAAAATGAAGACATCTCTGAAAGAGGTCAGTCCAGCTACAGGAACAGGTGGAAAAACTGAGGAAAGGACAATAAGAACTAAAGCTCTAAAAATGTAATTCCCTTTTTTGCACCTACTCCAGACAGGAACATACATGGAGGCTTGAACTGACAAACAGGAGAAAAATTCCTTACTTAACCTTACCCAGGACTAAATGCAGTTTTTTTAAGTGGTCAGAAAGTCAATTCACTCTACACTTCGAAAATATATACCTTGCATCATTTCCAAAGCAACTGAAGTATCTGAAGAACAAATGAGTCTTATTCAGATTCTTTCACTTAGCAGTATTTTTCTGCTTTATAGTTTATTATTTCCATGTAATTCTTATTACTGGAAACAAATTAGAAACATGAAGCATGATATTATTTACCTTCAGCCTTCTTGTAGGCTAAAATCCAGGAGCTACGAATGATAAAGACATATTGTTTTCCTTGAGTACAGAAGTAAGAGATGCTAACTCCAAAGCAAAAGACGACAGACAAATGTAATCGGAAAGATACTTTTTCATATTATGAAGTCATTCTAAATAGAAAAAAATCCATGAGAAATGTTGATGAAAGTCTGGTTATGGATGAGTAGAAGTAGGTGATCTTGAAGTTCCTTGACAGATGACATTTAACACTTGAATTGTTCTGTAGTGACAAGTGCTTTATAAATAAACTCAAAACATGCACTGTTACATAAGAATTAAAGCTCTGATTTTTGTATATACATTTATTGACACACCTTCTACAATTCTTAAAACACTCTTGTAACACATTTTTCTTCTTCCATCAACTGATGTCCACAGGCAGTCTTCAAAACTGACTAATCTTGGCACGAAGAGGACTTTTTCTTTTTTTTTTAAATTTGTTTTTCTCCCTTTGGTTGACATCATCAGAACTCCCATTTTAAAGGCCCAGTTCATCTGAGAGTCCTGGTATCAAATTAAAGCAGCTATAAACGGGACACTGATGAAGCATAAGTTTATGTTTCCTTCTTCTGAAATGCTTTTAAAAATGCTGACTTTGAGTGTAATTAAATTGTTGTTCAAAACCAAAAGAGATAAATGTGTTATCTGGCCAAAGAGGACTGATGTACAGAAACATCAAGTTAATTTTCAGTTTAGCTTTAGTTTAGGAGGTTGTTTTTATTATTTCAATCTAACCACAATTTGTTGTTTTGAGAAGTTCACTGAAGGAAGGAAAAAATCTGAGGCAAGCTCTCAAAAAAGATGCAAGACACTTCCACTATGATTAAGTTGTAGAAAGTAAGGCCAAAAAGGCCAAAACAAATAAAGTAACATTTAGAATTGTTTAAATATAGCTACCTTCATGTAGGAAAGGTTTACTTCAAGACAACTTACAAAATTTACTGTTAGAAGGATCTGTAGAAAGAAAAGATAGACACTTGTGCTTCTCGCTTTGAATTATAAATTATACTGAATTTAGTTGGAAATAACTTGATTCTAAGTTGTTCAATTGTTCTTATTTTTTATACTTATTGGAGGAAAAAAGCAAGTACATTTCTATGTGCCTTGAACATAGAAATACGTTTGAAATACACTATCTTCCACTTATAATGTCACATACCTTGAAAAACAAAACAAATGTTTGCTGCAAAAAGTCAACAGTAAATCTTTTTGAAAGAAACATTCATATATGTAAAAAAATCCCCTAAACGTTTAATTTTAAATAGTGATTACATCACCTATAGCTTACTGTGTTTTTGTTAATGCCATGCGACAATCTAAGAAAATAAACCACAGTTTTCGTATATCAATGTAATATCTGTTAAAAAATACTGATCTCAACTTATCTATTGTTAGTTTACAAATAAAAATGTAGATAAATGTAAATTAGGGTAAGCAAAGCATGCAAATCTATAGATTCTATATCTGAATTCCTAGATTAGCATTAAAACCAATCACCGCAACAAATACCTCAACAGTATGCCTTGTGTGCAGAAAGGAAGCGATACTGAACATTCAATGCCACAACTGTAAGGTTTTCGGAGAAGCACCTGTGGCAGTTTCAGCAGTTTCTATATGGAATGCTCCCCCTTTCTAGGATTACTTGAAAAAATCAAGTCAATTCGAATTACGTAGCTGTAAAACATTGACATGTGTAGTTTTTACAGTTTCAGAATCTTCTGTTTGATTTAAACGGGCAATGGTGCATTAACAGGAAACTTATATCATAAGGGATCACATATTTGCAGGCAACATTAAGATTAAAAGTTACATTAACATACATAAAGTGCTGTAGCACATTATTCAATATGTAAGCCATTATCATGTGACCACCTTAACAACAAGATACTAAGCCTTTTATGCCTTTAAAGCATTATTACTTTCATCCTGAAACCAAGTTGTCAGTTCTTCACTGAAATTTATATAGAATGGATTAAAATTACCGGTCAACTCATGGCTTCAATTACTTTAAATTTAGTAGGCTGTATCTTAAAAGAATTAGTAACTATTCCTATACAAAAATTAGCAGATACAAGGATTAAAACAAAAACAAAAGAAGAAAGAGAAAAAAAGATCAGAACACTAAAACGCCCACAGTGAGAAAAAAACGTTTCCTATATAAACATCAGTATACTAGTCTAAAATTTCTAAAGCAAAATGATTTTAAATTACTAAACTTTAAGTGTTTTAACCCTTTGGTGTCCAAATACAGAAGTTGTGAAATAGTTTCAAACCTTTTTTTTTTTCCAGATACCAAGAGAAAAATATTCTTAACTAAACAGACCTGTGTCACTGCTGGGGTCAACTATAAAAATTCATGCTAGAATTACAAACCGGGCATCTACGAAAGCACAAGTTGGTGCCAAGTTTTTATTTCACAACAAAACATGTGGCAGCTGAAATTATTTTAGACTTTTAAAAACAATGGTATAGTTTCTCAGAACATCCTCCAAAATCACAACAAGGTGAATATACTGGAAAGAAGGAAGCTCTTATTTGTGAAGCCACTTTTTTCACATCAAAATGAAGGTTCGCTATGAATTATGCAACTATAATCAGCTCCTAGATACTTCAACTCACAACTGAGCAAATGCAGGCAGAAGAAAGAATTAATTAACCACGGTAGGAAACAATAGAATTACTACAAGCATCACCATCAGGTGGTGATTTATTGCTGTATCTGTATTCCAATATATATGCTTTAAGAAAGACCTCAAACAGTGGACTTTGATTTTCAATATCTCTGATAAAAAATGATTCACATTTCCGAGTAAACTTTTGCCTGAACAATATAGGCCTATCTGACTTTGTCTGGTATCAGCAATCAACAATATTTTTAAATTAATACGTGGTTATGTAAGAAGTGATTCCTAAATGCAACTCCCAAAAGAAAGGTATGAAAGACTATGGTTAACTATTAAAACAACAGTCTGATTGCAATATAGCGTAACAGAAAAGACCTTCCCTATTAAAATGAAAATAAAGATTTCCCAGATCACTAGCAAAAATAAATTCTAAATAACTATCTTTAGTACTGCAGCCACTTTAAGTCCAAAGACAATATAAGAGTTACTTAGCCAGCCAACTTTAGGAAAATGAGAACTATCACTGCTGCTGCTATCATGTTTCTAGAAACAGACTAGGAATTGCAGATAAAGTTGCTCACAATGAGGAAAGCATTAGGGAAGACTATTAAGGGAAGGTTCAGTGCAAACTCTGACTTGAGAAGATGAACAGCCTTGCAATGCAGATTCTGCCAAGATGCCTTTAGTAGCAAATAAAATCATGTTATTTATCCTCAACATACCAACTGAAAAACAGTGACAGACTAGAATTAAAAAAATGAAGAAAGCAAGCTTCTCTCAAATGTGCCAAGCATGGAAGGAAGTTCAAGAGATTTAGTACAAAAAGCATGGGCAGTAAGAGCTTGTGAATAAAACTAAGAGGTGAATGAATTTTGAAGTATTTTTGTGCCAGAAGGGGAAAAAAATGAAGAATGAAAGGACTAAAGATATTAGATGACCAGATTCATTGTCTTCCTGTAATAGGCATGGAGAGGGAGAGGGAGACTATCAAACTACACAAAATGTCATTTTTTGTGACAAAAATAACTTGATACTCAAGTAGACAGATGATCTTGTGGATTAAGAAACCGTTGAAATGCATAAAACCACTTTAAATGAGCTTCACAAAAGTTTTTTCAACTTAGATTTTCTTCCATTTAAAAGCAAAATTTAAATACCATGTCTGAGCAACTTCAAGGAAAATACAAAGAAGGAAACAGAAGAGTCACATTTTCCAAAAGTTACAGCTGCCAAAGCTCTTCCAGGGTTTATTAGGCCTCCATGCAATGAGATACATCTTGTAACCTGCAGCACTTGACATGCATTATATAACTTTTCTGACCAACCCAAATAGGTTCTGGGCCATGCCACAACTGCATAATGTTTTTTGTCCAGGTGCAAAGGTTCTAGTTGAATTACGATCAACTTTACTGAAAAGACACAAACTGGAGTAGCAAACGAAACCCAAATCAACACAGCAGAAGTTAGAGCAAACGCACTGCAATCAACAATTCTCTCATTACGTATCCAGTCAAAAATTATCAGCAGATCAAGCACAGCACCCATACAGATCATCACCACCATCGATGTCTGGACTAATCATCAGAACTAATCAGACTGTTGTATTGGGAATATACTGCACCCTTGTTTCTTCCACTGTATCTAACTTGCACTCTGGCCAAGTTCCACTTTATAACACTTTGGTTTCCCCACCTGACTTAACCGCACCTAGGTTTTCTGTTGCCAGTAATAGCTTATCTTACAGAAAAAATAACGTATCTGAAAGGAAGCTGCACAGTGAACATTAGCACAGTATCATATGTGAAGGTTCCCAGATCACTCCCAACAAAAAAATCCTAACATTCCTGTCAGAAATCTGAGCTAACCTCATTTAAAAATCTTGGTAACACTTCAATGTTCTTTATCTAGCTCTTTTGGGCTGAAGCAAAGCCGACAAACCAGAGCTATAAATCACAAAGGCTCGTCACTAATGAATAAGATCCCTTATCAAGCTGACCCATATCCTGTGAACTTCCTTTATGTTCCAGAAAGGTCACAAAATATCATTGCTTTAATGAACAATTTAACTTTATTCATAAAAAGTACAACCTCTCACATTCTTCTCTACTTCTGAACTGATGTCAGTAACTACTGTTGTTATCCCATCCCCACTAAGAATAACCCACTCTTAAACAGAACAGGAACTCAGTGGTAAGAGTTTGCCTCAGCTTCCTGCAATTATTCAGAACAGCTGTAACTGAAAACTACCCTTTTTCATCCTGGTTTACCGTAAGACTGAGCCTCTCTCTTCCACCTTTTGATTCATCAGTTATCCATGCATATACGTTCTGCTTCAGTATTTCAAAATCTTTCCTTGAGACTAAATGCAAATGACTGCCTTACTTCATGGTCGCAACTTCCTACAAACCATGTTAAGTTCTTCTACGACAACGGCAATCAAGTGTGAAACCAAACACAGAAGACATCAGCAAGCTTTACTTGTAATTATTTTGCAGGAGAATTAATTTCACCACTGAAATGTACAATCACTTGGACTTTGCCCTTCCGTAAGAATCTACATAAGGCAGGAAAGGAAGAATGAATTCCAACGCTTGTAGCCTCCATACTGCAGAATGGTCACTACAAGAAGACTACAGTGAGGGCCCTTAAAATTCTTGTTATAAACAAGGACAAAATGCTTGTTATATACAATGAAAGAAGAACAGCCACTTTTTTCCTCCACTATGCTGCACTGTTTAATAATGCAACAACAGTAGTTAATCCAGCAGTTTAACTGCTATCTGGAGAGCAGACAATCAGGTTTGCAAAAAGGATCATGTAACAAGTGGTCTGAGTTCGAAAAGCACCAAACAGATTATAAATATATTAATATACTAATTAACAGATAAGAACCACTCTGTTGAAAAAGCACCTAAATCCTATTCCTAAACAAATGATCAGTAAGAACCTAAAGCATTATGCTCAAGATGAGGTTAATGACCCTAAGAAAGTAGGATATTGATTTTTCTACACTGAATCAATGTAGCAGCTTCTAAAGTAAAAAGATGACACAGTAATGGCACTTCACAAGTACGTTAACTCCAGAAATGGACTGCAGTTCAATACTAAAAGTTTGGCAGTTAGGTTAAAAAACCAAGCAAATATTAAAAATCTGCAAGAATCTGCTAAGATTTTAAGAAATCCAGAAACTATTGGGGTAGATCTCTGAACCCTGAGACCCTTCAAGAGAACACGCCATTTAAGTTTCCCCTCCAGACTCAAAAGGAACTGAGGGTTTATGACACAAAGGAACGGCTGATTTTTGTGTTATCGTTGTGAAATCACACGTCACTCTTCTTCTGCCTCTTCACTAAAGGTGACTGTATTTCAGAAAGTCAAGCAGTCTCAAAAGTACGAATGAGATGAACAAAAGCTGAGGTATCACAGGAGTGGTCGTAATTAAAATGTGAAACAGACTTCAAACAGAAATGTATTACAAGAATTTAACAAAGGGCTAATCCAGTGGCACTAAAAAATTCACACTGGACAGATTTCCATTACGGAGGATGGAGAGCAACTGTGAAGAAGAAAAAAAGAAATTAATGATGCTTTTTTTGAAACAACACAATGCAGTTCATGACACATGAATTGGCGAAGAAGAATTAAAATTAAGTCACTGCCAAAGAATGAGCATAAAGTTTTTGCTGAAAAACTAAATACCAGAGATAGGACATTTCTGGCATTATAGAAGGAGTGAATTTACACATTCAAGCAAATGCAAGACAGCTTTAATGAGAAAGTGGCTGAAGTGTCTGCCTAAACTACATCAACATCACGGTATGAATCTGTCATCTGGTAGAAACAGATGTACTGGTATATTTATCCCAGCATGTCAGTTATTCTCCCCAAACCTGGAGACCAGAGTATAAGAAACCAGAAAGGAAAGTATCTCTTTGGGGTCTTGTAGCATCCCATCACGGTATCCAAATCAATTTTTAAAAAAATCTTAAGATTTCTGGCAGGGAAATAAAAAGCCTTCCTATGCTACTATTCAAGCATCTTGATCAACAGAACTCTGAAGCAAGCAAGCACTTGTGTTCAATTGGACGGATGGATACCAAGCCACATCCCATCCCACAAGTTACACATCTCTTTATCCCAGGATAATACAGTGTTTGAAACTGCTCTCCTAGCTCTGAATCAAGTCACTAAGTAACATACAACTGTTCAAATGACAGCTGCAGAAGAATCTTTATTCAGAAACAAGTGGATGCAATGCACAAGGGAACCGCATAAAAACAGACATGAAACTGGAAGAAGTTCAAATCAGTACAATTAACAGCTGCATCTGCTTATTATTTTTATTTTATTCAGCAGTGTCCTGTGTTTATAGCTGAATTTTATATTTATATATATGCTGTGATGCAATCTATGTAACTATATTAATACCCAGCATTTCAAAAAATAGTGTAAGAGAGCAAAACAAAACATGGCACCAAGAAGGCTTTTCCTCCATAAAGAGCTGTGGACACTTGTATGTCACCATGATAAATAATACACAGTTAACCATACATAAATTGCATAATTATGCTTTTTAGTGAAAATCCAGCAGTTACTATGGATACTTTAAAAGGTACTATCCACATTAAAAAGTCAGTTACACAGCAAACCTTTTCACTCATATGAGGACATTGTGACCACCTGCTTCCCCCTCTTCAAGGGTCCATGAATACCATAGTTAGTGGAGCAACCATTTTTATGGCTGTAGGACATACTGTGCACAGAATATGCTTCAGCTAAAATGAGAAGGTAAATACCACAAAAAAATCAAAATATTTTCACTAGGGTACAATTATTATTTTTTAATATTATTAAAAATTTACACAGGAATAGAGACCCAAATTCTCTCTCATCAATTAGGAAAACAATGCAACAACTTCATGAAATTTAGAGACTGCAACATACTGTATTTCTCTGTAAAAGCAATACACTAACAAGTCTGAAATAAAGTAAACTAGAACAATTCAAGTGAGGTAACTTTATTCAAACTAAAATTCTTACTTTTATTCTTACTGGACTATCGTCAATATTCTTTGGCTTCCAATATAACCAAAGGAGTGAATAAAGTAGAAATACAGTAAACACTGATACCAAAGATTACACTAGTCCAAGTTACTTCATTTTAACAGCAGTATTTCAATAACCACTCATTAATAAAAAAATACATTTCTTGCAGTATTACACTACTGATTACTAGTGTTCGTGTAATAATGAAATCTTAACATCCCTGCTCTACTTTCTATAAAAAATAGGGATGGTGCAATACTTGATGTATACTATAAATACCAGGTATAAGCAGTATATTTGACTATTTGCAGTCACAAGGGATATTCTCTGCATCTTCATGTAACTAGATTTTGATACCGTAACTGTATGAAGAAATAAAGAAAAAATTGGATTAGACTATCTAATCCCCATAAAAAAGGCCATATTCACCATCAGTACAGATCAGCACTTTAGTTCTAGTTAGTGCTCAGTTCTGTACTTAAAAATAGTCAATATCATTTCAGTTAATATATACAAATTAGAACTCAAATATATGGATAAAATCCCTCTCCTTTTCTTCCAACTGAAGCCACAAAATAAAGGAGTCAAAACTTTCAGAGTATCTACATTTTCAAGACGTTACAAAAATCAGGAAATCAACATAACCATTAGAGACATGGGGCCAATTTTCAAACCCAGATAACCCAAAATTAATCAATGTCAGAAGCATATACATGGATTTAGCCTAATTTAACATACTGAGCCCGGAAACTAGATTCTATAGAAAAAATCCTCACCCCAATCACTCAATAGCTAGCGCTCTCAGGTGACAGGGCCAAGTCCTGATCCTCTAAATGACTAAAGATGGGTTGCTCCACCAGCCTATTGCATTTGCATCCCTGACTTTATCATTTCCTGGATAGGATCTGATATTTAACTACCTATAGAACTTGTGACAAGTCTATCCTACTGAAACACAGATGGAATTCTAAGTTAAAAAACTGAGAATTCAAATTATTTCCTGTTCACTAAAACTGTTAGAAACCTACGCTACTTCTGCTGCAAATAGCTTTGGTCAAAGGCAGGTATCACTCTCCAAGTTTTACAGAAATGTTTTGCCTATGGCTTGCAAATACAATGTTTAAAAAGCAAAATTTTAGTTCAGGAAGTTAAAGTTGCAGCCACATCTCTAACCTCAGTTACTCAGCTACTTATTTTGAAAGTCCTATGGATGTAACTCATCCTCCTTCACATCAGACTCTTAACTCACTCATTTCACATTGTTTATGCAGTTCCACAACTTCTCTTTTGATTGGATACTTTGTAAAAAAATCACAAGATTACATACTAATTGATGATGATAATTAA
The DNA here is from genome assembly GCA_031468815.1 of Morus bassanus. Classification (NCBI taxonomy): domain Eukaryota; kingdom Metazoa; phylum Chordata; class Aves; order Suliformes; family Sulidae; genus Morus; species Morus bassanus. The sequence goes on from CM062568.1 coordinate 66,789,889, forward strand.
GGTTTGCTCAATTCCACAGTAAATTTAAATGCAAGTTTATCTTAAGATATCTGAAAGTGAGTGCAAAATGGGAATTTACAAATTTAAGACTGATTTCATGAACTTGTCAATAATTGATCAAGACAGCTGCGTAAGTTATTTCAGTTTCATTTTTCTATGAAGCAATCTCTTCATATAAAGCAATTTGTTCGTTATTGTTAACTTAAAAGGTACTATATTTCCTGACTATTCTATGATACCATTGAAAGAGTTAAATTTTATGGTAGATTTATCAGGGCAGCATTACAAAAACAGTAAGATGGAAACCAAAGGGTAAAACAAGAAATTAACTACATGATTCTTATTTCACTTACAACTTAAAGGTTTCATATTGCAGGTTAAAATACAGTAACTAGTTATCATTTAAGATTACAAGGCTAGTTCTAATTAAAACAAATGGCTAAAGTATTTACATTATTATAAGCCATAGAGCTTATACTCAACATTTCTAGGTGAAAACTGCATCCATTTTGTCCATGCTGTAAGTTGCAAAAGTTTGTGAGATTTTCTGAATGTTTTTGAAGTACATAAACCTTTAAAGAAAAAAGTTAACAGGGCAAATACACAATATACTAACAAACAGTATTAAACTAACTGCAAAGAGTGTGTGAGATGCTATTTTGCACATGTTGCTTTTGCATTGTTTTCTGTATTTCTTCACCAGTGCAAGGCATAAATTTGTCGTGAAAAATAACTACATGGTAGATAAAGTGTACACTTTGGGGTCATCTGACAGAAGCGTGATAAATATTTTAATAGAGAAAAATGCAATACTAATGTAGCACACTGGTATCACTTAAGTACAATAAACTTTATTACCAGACATGCAAAACATCTTGGGCTTCATTACAGTTGAACATGTCTAGCTTAATCTTTTAAGACAAGCTTAAGTCTACCATGTCTTTTAATCAGGTGTCTGCTGTTTTGACTTTTCTTTCTGACATTAGTATCTATGTTTACTGGTCTAAGTTAGTTAGCTAAACGCACAACAATCAACAACAAAAAAAATACCTCACTTACTCTATTTGCGCACCATGAGCCACAAGGGCACTTATGGAATCCATACTACCAGACCGTGCTGCTTTATGAATAGGAGTTTCACCAACATAATCCTGTAAAGACAAACTACATTTTGTCAAGCATAATATTTCTAAAAATTAAAATCTTATTTTTACATTACTCGCTTTAATTAAGAAAGCAGATATATAAAAGCAGCATTTATTAGCTAGCAAATGCATCAGGTACTTTATTATTATTTTAAAATTTGCAGTAGGCTGTCATGTACACAAGATATTTAGCAAGAAATAACACTAAGGGCATCTAACTCAAAAGATAAGCCTTATCCAATAACTAGGCAATCAGCAGCCATATTCAACAAAACTTGTTAAAAAACCCCGCAACATATACCACCATAACAAGTTACTCTAACACCTTTATTTCCTAGCACTTTTGTTTCCCACTGTGTTGGGCTGAGCAAGCCATCTTGAATTCAGAAGCAGCATGGCCAAGTTTGTGGGACTATACTGCTTTCAGATCTTGCTGACACACTTATGCAGTACTGCACTGCACCATAAATACTCACCAGGTGAGGACTATTATGCATAACTCTACTGTAATATAATTATGCCCAGAGTTCATAGGACAGGCCAGATGTCTCCTGAGACATACACATTGACTCATGTCTTACACGCTTTTCTGACTATCTTTGTCTATTTACATTCCATTACTGTTAACCAGCACATCAAATCATTTAATCTTTTTGTATTACGCGCAAACCTACTGGGGGTAGTGTATTGCTTTTCAGGCAACTCCTCTCTACAAACTATCTTCACTGATAACAGGAAGAATCCACAGCAATTTTACAGATGCAACTGGCAAGCAGCAGATAAATTCCATGTATCATAATCTACAGGCTAGCTGCAGATGAAAATCAGTACTTGCAACCAACCATCAGTATTAAGAACCACAAAGAAGAATCTGTAATGAAATATGGCCTTGAAGTAGCAAGTAAATGTTCAGTTACTGGTTTGTTACGTGATTTAATTATCACAATCCTCAACACTTTCAATGCATGGGAAGGTTTTTTCCCCCTTTCTTCCCCATCCTTTCCTTCTCTCCAAATTTTTGACAGACTTTACTTGTCTGCTCCACTGATATTAAACAAGTTCTATCTCTATGTCCCTCATTTTTGCTTCCCCATTCCTTTTATTAAAATATCAACGCTAGCTATTACAGTAACACAGCATCTTTACTGACTTGCCAGTCTTCATATGAAACAGTGTTCACACTTAACTCTACAGTACTGGTTATGCTTTAGCCCTATTCGACACCTGAATATATTCAAAATATAGTCATACTATACCATCTTAATTGATAGAAGGTAACAGTGTTTTAAATTGTCTGCCAAGCTTCTAAGAAATTAAATCACATCTTTTAGGTCATGTAAATACAACTTGAAGATGAATTTTGGATTATGTGTTTTATACTTTCTATTTTCTACTAGCCAATTTTATTTCATGGTAAAATATTTTCATAACAAGTTACAAATTCACTGAGGGTAAGCCAGTTTACCAATGCTTAAGACATACATTCAGCCAAACAGTGAACCACCTAGCACCCCCAGCAGGGAACAGTAATGGTAACCAAACAGAGTTTACCTTCATATAAACTAAGGAAAATTACTGAGGCTAACACAAAGATTGAAGACAGAAAAGAGCAGAAAACTCGTTGGAGTCCTTTGTGATTAGAAAACAGCTACAGAGCCTTTCTTCCACAATGGCTGCCTGTAGCTGATGAATAGAAGACTGCTTTCCAATGAAGTTGATATAATTTCTCCTATTTGTAACTCTTCTTGAAGTTACAGGAAGACAGAGGTGTTTAACAGAGGACACAATTTTATTAACTAGCATACACGGATATTCATTTGGCACTAACTTATCCAGGAAGACTTCCTCCATAGTATAATGCATTTTCCCATCATGGAAGCTGTCTTCGATTCATCATTGCTATTGTTTCCTTTCCCGCTCCGCCTTTTGTTAAAGAGGTAAGAGTATAGAAAAGAAGTGATTTGCCTCTTTCATTCAGCATTAGTATTTATAGTCCCAACCCTAACTTAAAAGATAATCATTCAATATAAAGTTCAGTTTCAGGAAAGTTAGCTCAACTAGCCATGCATATGACAAAAATCTTTACTAGTCCCATAAACCTAGCATATTACCCACAATAAGATCTAGAAAACTTAGTTATGAAGTATTGCTGTGGGTAAACACCAGAAGGATGAAAAAAAGCCCTTTGCCAAAGGTTTCCTCATCACTGCATTACAAGAATAAACTAAGCTCATAGCAGCTAACAATCCTGTCACCAACAACCAGAAAAAGGTTAGTATCTCAGAAGAGAATACATGTCTTGAGGAGGGCTTCTTTCAATCACTGGCCCAGAAAAAGCATCTCTTCTCTAAAGCTAGGAATTGAGAAAATACTTAAGAGAATGACAGAATACACAGATTTAGATTTTTATAGCATTCATTTTAATTATGGCACCTAAGTTTCAGTCATCACTAATGTTATCTTCTTTTGAAGTTCTCCTACAGGAACAAATCTATTTGCACTGAAATAGTTTCTCAAATAGTCTCCTAGCTCTACGAAGAAGAAACTCTCTCTGGGTTATGAGCTAGACTGAAAGGAAAAAAATTATCTCCCACTGAAAAATGGCTTTAAAGTTTACTGATTTTTTCAACACATCAAAAATCATGCAAAAAGAGGAAAATAAAAATACTCAGCCTCAGAACAATTGTATTTTGATTCAACCATTGGAATGGATGGCACCAATAACATAAGCAATAGACATATTTCCAAGAAGCTTCTGAGAACAGTTTGGGGTCTAGATTGCTTGCACATTTGCATGCATAAGACACCTGTTCCCCACCTCTTTTTTGGCTACGTAGAGCAAACTAGGTTATTTTATTTTCAGGGGCTCTACAAATTCCTAATTATCCTTGATAATACCTCATAATCCTTCTGGATCATCCACAGTTCCCATATGTGCTTCAGTTTGACATAATCCCTTCCGTAATAATATTCCAGGAAGGGAAACACCAATAACTTGTACTGGTCTTTCATATCTAGAGCAGAACTTTTCAGGGTCCCATTGACCCTTCTGAGGTAACACTGCACCAACAGCCCAAACTTGTCTCACAATCCAGAAGTCACATAGTAAATAAATGAGCAGAAAGGCCAATTAAGTTTTATTAATTCAGTATTCAAGATACAAGTTAGTTTGCTTCTATGGAGACTAAGTATTTTGTCTACAGTGCTCCCAAAGAGATGCCAAGAAGAGTCATGAGGCATCATAGGCACATTTATTTTTTGCAACTCACTACAACTGTCAAACATCTTTCTCCTTTCCCTTGAAGGAGCGTGATTATCCTTTTGCAAAGACAAGGGCAGTCTTCTCTAGCTTGGGGTCATGACTAGATTACCTTTGACTTCTATTTCATTTAACTGAGTAAGTACCTAGCTTCCTTTCTTATTCTCTTTTTATTTATGTGGCTGAACAGTCTTCTGCTTTTTTGGCTGAATTTCCTCAGTAAATCTATCTCAGCTTGATTAATCAGTTTGCATTTCCTCACTATGCTGCTTAACCTCAAAAGACATTTCCTCTACTGATTAAATATTTTTTTCAAACTCACTGCTTACTTTCAGGCCTCTTTTAGATGTGGTTATTTTTTCAGTTCAGTCTGAAGCCATTTTTACTCTACTTTCCCTCTTTCTATCTTTTTGGGATTCAAATTTCTGTTGACTTTAGGATCTTCCAGTTGAACTTGGAGAAAATTTTCCATTTTGTTCTCTAAGTTTCAAGTCCCTGGCTATGATTCAGTTAATTTCACTCACTAGTACCTTTATACCCCTGTCATTTGGGGAAAAAAAAAAATTTTACTTACCTGTAAATATTTCTTTTTAAAACAAAAAGCCCCCATGCACATTTACACTGAAAACTTTCAACTATGTGTACTGATTTTGGCTCCGATACAGTTAATTTTCTTCATAGTAGCTGGTATGGTGCTGTGTTTTGGATTTGTGACCAAAGCAGTGTTGATAATACACCAGTGTTTTAGCTACCAGTGGGCTGGGGGTGCACAAGCCGCTGGGAGGTGACACAGCTGGGACCAGTGACCCAAACTGACCAGAGGAATATCCTATACCATATGACATCATGCTCAGCAAGAAAAGCTGGGGCGGGGTGGAGTTTACCAGGTTGTCATTGCCTGAGGACTGGGTGGGCATCAGTCAGCTAGTGGTGAACAATTGTGGGATTTTTTGGTTGTGGTGTGAGGTTTTTAAATTTTTTCTCTATCATTACTCGATTTTCTTGGTTTTGTTTATAATTGTTTCCTCCTTTACCTATTAAACTGTCTTTATCTCAACCCACAAGTTTTCTCACTTTTTCCCTTCCAATTCTCTCCCCCAATCCACTGTGGAGGGCAGAAATGAGCAAGCGGCTGTATGGTGCTTAGGTGCCTAGCAGGGTTAAACCACAGCACTATGCACTTGTAAAATACTTCTAGTACAGGTATCTGACTAAGACACAGAATCACTATTTTACCTGAAGAGAGATATAAACTAACTCCATTCCTTAACTCAACTGACTGAATTTCAAATTCTATCAGCTGACCACATTTCCAAAAGCTGTTCAGATTTCTTCGACCCAGTACCCTACCCCTTCTGAAGCCAAGAAGAAGCTGGAGAATACTGAGTATTTTTCCCTCGTTCTTTGCTAAAATGCTTTGAATTCATGACAGTTTCTCCTTCTCATCTGTACTCAAAATTCAGAACTGATGGAATATTTTTATCTGGATTTAGTCCAAATTGTTGTTTGAAATACAGAACTGTAACATACCAAAGGAAAGAGTGTTTTCGTCCTCCCCACCAAGGGTATCAGTGTGTTTACAGTTCTTGCTAGCATGGGTAGTCTAATCCTCCTAAATCTATCTGCCATCACTGCCACATGCTGTTAACTGGCTGGATGAAAATTAAGTTAGCATCACCTGTAAGGATGCAGTATTTCTTATCCCTTCTCTAAGACAGACCACACAAAACTAGGGTTTTTTTTTTGGCCAGTTAATGCAGGCAATGTACAACAGAATGTTTAACAGGCTGAGGCTATAGAGAAAATATATTTAAATGAAGTAATAGGTGTTTTAATCAAAAAGTACTTTGCACTGTTACAGTGAACAAGAGCAGGCAGGTAGATGAGTGCAGGTCTCGAGTCACATTATTATGAACTATTAGCAGGCGCTGCCCACTGAAGAGAAAAAAAATAAATAGCAGGACATTCTCAAGCCCACTGCTGGGTAGAAATAGGCAGGTCATTGCTTTGACACTTCAGCTTTCTCCTGTAAATTTTTACGGTGATCCTGGAGGGGGAAGAACTGCCCACTGATCATAAAGAGATAGATGGTTCTAGCCAGCACATAGAGTTATGCAAGAGGGCTGGGCATCACAGGATATACTCACAGAACTTATTTGGGGAGGAAGGTACAGCTGGGACAAGCAGTTTTCAGCATTTGTCCTTCATTGCTGCTGCCTCAGAAATGTCCTGGGCAACTGTCACCAGCACCGAGATACGCATTTTCAAGTTTTCCTAAACTTCAGGGCAGACAGCATGGGCTACAATACAATACCTCAGGGCAGATATGAGAAAGCGTGCATGCAAATTCTACTGAGTACCGCAGGTTTACGTTAAAGACTGAGAGACTCGAGTGGATTCCTTTTCAGAAGCTATCCTTTTCTTTTTCCAGAGGTGATGGGTTAGTCTGTAGCCAGTGACCAGGAGTCAGTTTGGAAGGAAACTTTTACTAGTTTAAATATCAAGTATTCCCAGATCTTTCTCAGCATGTGTTTTGTATCCAGTGTCCATGGAACACTTGTCCTCACACAAGCATTAGCCAGTGACTATGTCTGTTTGAAGTACAGCATCAGTCAGCGAGCTGGAAGGAATAAACAAAATACACATCAGGAAATAGTGCTCCAAAAGCTCAAAAGTGTGGGTGGAAGCCCTAAGATGATCACCTGAAAGTGCTTGGAAGTTAAATACAGAACCAAGATCATTCATTAAGCAGTTCAAATCAAACAAGAATAGTAGAATTTGACTGCAATTAAATAAACAGCTGGAAGGAACTGGAGAGAGCAAAGCATGCACTATGCTTTACATAGCCATGTATGAAACATTCCAAATATCCGTGGGACGAGTTTGCTGCTATAGGTATCACCAAGGTACGCTGTCTAGCTTTCAGCGCTCGTGCATGTGAAACCAGTGTGACTGACCAATTGCATCCTAAAAAAGATCTCAGGAAACTTTTTTGTTTCTACTAGCATTTTGATTAGCCAGAGTTATCTTCTTATTTTATCATTGAACCAAATCTGAAAATACCTCTTCTTGTATGTTCAACTAACATTTTGTGGCGGCAAAGTAAGAGTTATTACATTCAAGTGTAACTTGAGCCTACCGTTAACAACATACAAGGCTTCCACAGTGTCAACTCAGTACTATCTATATTAGTGTCCTTTGCCTGTCAATACCTGAATCTGCCCTTAGAAGTCTACAGGATACTATCACCACTATCTCATTTGAAAACTTGAGAACCACAGTACTCTTCCTCCTGTGGAGGACCACAGATCTATTTTTTGGATTTGCTCTGGTGACAGACCATCAATTTATAAAGACTCCTGAGTCACTGGCTAGTCTTGGTGATTTAAGCTGGAACGAGTTCCCTGTCTACTTTTAACTGCGTATTATCATACCACCTTCTGCTTTCTTTTACAGTCATCTGCATGTTGCCCTCAGCCCATGGAGAGATCTCTCTGCACTCTTCTCCTCTTCTTTTGGGGGCTAGCTGCTACCTTCTTCTTTGCTATAACCTCACTCACTAGATGTGACATTTTCCCCCATCACGTTCCCGGACAGCACGCTTGTTCTTCAAGTCCATTTCAACCTCACCGGTCAGTTCTTCTCTTTATCCTCATAGTTGGAAACTTTCATTCTTCTCATTCATTCATTTTCATTCATTCTTCTCTTCTCATTTAGCAGATATTTGTACATCTTTATTCTGTGCATGCCATGTTTCCTCTCTAGTCATCATTTCTTTACATTCTTACCTGGTCTCCAGATGCATTTATAGTTCTTGTATTTTCTCTTCTGAAGATTCTACCACTATGCAGCAATAACTTATTGCATAAGTTACTTTTGTCAGGTATCAAGGAGAAGATGCGATCTATAGCCTCTGCATCCAGTCACCTTCATTGTTTCTACAATTCTCCTGGTGTCTCACAGCTGTTCTCAATGCACCAGCCTTCTTTTCTGAAAACTCAACACAAACTTCCCCATTTCTTATTTTTGCATAGATTTAAAAAAAAAAAAAAAAGGAACCAAACTCTAAAAATGCAAATGTTCAAGTTCTTCAGCAAACTTAGCTTAACTCTATTGCATATAACACACAGTCTGGCCATTAATTATTTTAAGAAAAGTACGATGCAAGATTTAACAGACCAGACATTTTATGGATGCTCTGTTATACTGCAGCTTTTAGTAAATGCATATGCTGCAGTATTAATTACTCTCATAGAATATTATAAATAATATTTGAGTACTGTTATAATAATAGATCTATTCAGTACTGCAAACATTTTCTCCAGAAGCATGATAGTTTTAAGGACTCAATTCTGTTACAGTGCCAAAGTACAACAGTCCTTTACAGGAATTTTGCTATATTATGCACTCCCTGCTACCAAATAAATAATTATCCTTACTCACAGTAAAAGCATGGAAAGTTATTTGAAATAAATAAATAATCTCCATTCAGTCTTTGTTAGTAAAGTACATGTTTCTGATCTATTTGCAGAAAGTTACTAGAAAAGCTTTAGAAATAATCTAAAAAGGAAAATGGTATGAAGCCAGATGCACCTTAAAATAAACCATGGCAGACCTTACTAGTTAGATGTATGACTAAATTACGAAGTACCACAAAGGTCTCATGGTTCTGTAGGTAACAGTGAATTTTTTAATTCTTAGCATATTTAGTAAGACGTTCCTCACTAGTCTTGTTTCTTTCCCCTAAAGAGGCATTACAATATCAGAGTATTTGCTAATGCTGCCAACACCAGAGTAGCATACCATTTTGTTCAAAAAGCAGCAAGATGTCGATTCCTAAAACAAAACGTTCTCCAAACCTTTAGGGGCTTAAAGGACATTTCTTAGTCCTAGCTCTACTATAATGAAAAAAGTCTATAACTGATAATTAAATCATTTGACTTCAGTTGATGTTAAAAATAATGTATCTGTATGTGAATGTAAGGATCATACATGTAGTAAAAGGGGACCAAGACACTCCTTCCGAAACTATATGCAGACATGAAATACGTGTGAATCCATACCTGTTTGTTTATGTTGGCCCCAACTTGAATCAACCAATTCAGGCACTGTGGATGTCCTCCAAAAGCAGCAATGTGGGCTGGTGTTTGAGCAAAACGTGTTGTACTGGCATTTACAGAAGCTCCAGCTCTTACTAACTGCATTAGGCACTCCAGCTTTAAAGACATGAGGGAATAAAACCAAAGATGTTACACAGATGTGCTACGACAATTAGCATGTGCTAAATACATACATACATAAATCCTAGAAAAGCTAAACTTACTAATGAGACTATATGGATGCAAAACAAGAAAGAATATGAACATTAGGATTTTCCCCCTCCTCCCTATACTCCCCTGCTCCTTCGGCCACAGGCCATACCTGATAAAGTACTTAATTCTCACCTCCAAAACCAAATTCCAACATTTATTTTCAGGATGGGAGAAAAGAGGGCATAAATACCTAAGAGCTGACTACAAGAGCTATTTGGTTCCCTTTTGTTAGGGGAGGAAAAAAAAAGTTCGGATCCAGCAAAGCTGCAAACATGATACTAAACAGACTTTTAGATAACGTTTGCCAAAACAAGTGTTGTTAGGAGATATAGATTTATTCTCAGGAGAGTTTAGAGGAATGTAAATCAGAAAAACACAAGAAAGATTTTAAATTTCTTTACTCTTTTCTTAGAGCAACAGAAGCAGATTACTAATGAAAACTAATACTGTTAATACTATGCTAAATCTGTAAAAGGAATAAATTCTTTTCACCATTTTCCTGTTACTATAGCCGAAGACGTGTTAAAAACCAAGTAGGTTGTATGTTTGTGGCAATACCAAAAAAGAAAAGCCCTCTGTTTTAGAAAATTGCAGTATTTTGTCACACTATATTCTGACTTTTATTTTCCCATCATACTACCCAGAAGCGTCAGATATCCAGCTACTATTTTTAAATGTTCATAACATGACATTTGTAGAAGCTAGGCAAACCACAACCACGATGACCTCAACTTTCAAAAATAGTTAAAAAAAAAATCCTTCTTTCCTGTCACACAGTAACATTCCTTCTATAACTAAAAGCTATCTTCTTGTTGATAGGAAAAGGAATGCACTATGCTAAACTAAACAGTATAGTCTAGGCTTCCATTTATTGTGGTTCGAAAACAAACACCACTGTGCACACAGGCAACAACAAAACAAAAAATCCCCACCCTGACTCAGGGCATTGGTTCATATAAAACAAAAGTCGATGGGTCAGTCTCTCACAGTTGAATTGTTAGCCATACCACAGCTATGGAATAATCTGTTCATAAGGGAGCAATTAAAAAGCATCAGAAAGTCAGCTGGCAGCTTGATTACAGCTAGAAGCATAAACATCACGATTCCAATGTTCTTCTCTACTACTGTAGGTCAGTCTACCTTTCTCTTTTTTTTAAAACATGCAAATTCCTGATCTTGATGAATTACATACATGAGGTAAAAGTACCAACCACTGTAGTGAAGTATGTTATATTAGTTTTGCAAATATATTGTGTGAACTTCAATTGTTTCCTCCCCCCCATATAGTTCAGACAAACACATATGAACCCTATCCTTTAGGATATACAAGAGTGCTTTCTTGGACTGTGATGGACCTGACACTAGACACAGATGTACCGCTAACTCACTAATTACACAACGTAAACATGCAAGGGTGAGGGTAACTGAAATATTGCACTATTCATTAATCTAGCTCCATAAAACTCAACATTCCCAAAAGACAAAGTACCTTTTTAAAAGCAAACAAGTACTTTTACTGCAAAAAAAACTTACATCAAAAAACTAGTGTAAGAAAATTTATAATTCTAAAGCTAGACTACCCTAATACATTTTGTATTTGCTGATCTTAAGCCTTCCTTGGTGTTCACATGCTAGCACACCTAATATTGCTGTTAACCCATAGTAATTATTAATTGTAACACTGTAATTATTAATAAGCGATGTGATGGAAAAAAACTCCAGCTACACCATGGAGGTTCGTCTACTGTAACTGCAAACAAAAATAAAGTTCAGCCAGATTTTAATTCTATTAGAAGCCTAGTGTTTTCAAATTAAAACAATTTCAGACAGGCATTACAACTTCAGGAAAGAATAGTATTTCCTGCACAGAAACTGGGCTGAAAGAATTTCCATAATTAGACAGGCATTATAACCCATCAATTGAAAGGGGAAAAACATTGGAACTGGTTCATCAGCATCATCTTGCAGTCTTTAAATCCACTTTATAATATGGCTACATGATTCTCTATACAACTTCATGTTTAAATGTTGGGGTTTTTTATGTGCTCCCCCATTATCTCTTACATGGTTTTAACAATGAAGGTAACACTTCATCCCACCCCATTAAAAGCTCAAGAATGGGTCTTCCGCATTGTGGCCGTCAGAAAACCCTGCTTCTTCCAACATTATAGTAGAGTAAGGTAAATTACTTCCGTGGATGAAAAGAGTCAACATAATGAAAAACAATACTTCACTTGATTATTTATGCTCGACATCACGACACACAAGTCCGCTCTCATTAAACAACCTTTTAGAAGATATTTTCCACTGTACTGTTTGTAATACCTAAAGCAGACGTTAAACTGCTTTAATGAAGAAGACAGACAGGCCTCCACATCGGCCACAACACTGGCAAAATACCAGGAAAGAGAGACAGGCATTTTTATCTGTACTACTTTTATTCCAAAGAATCAGAATGTACTTCCTACTCTTTTGCTTCCTATAATGTAAGCAGTCAAATGGCAAAAATAAAAATAGAAGAGTACAAGCAAATAGATGCGGTCAGAGAAAATAAAGATACACGTGGAAGCGGTTAAAAAGAAAAATGAAATTAAGTTTAGTGTAAGACAAAGTGAATTAACAGTGACTTAGTTTTCTATGCAAGCCCTTCATTTTCTACCTCTCTGGTAGCTTTTTAGATTGTTAATAATTTTACATTCTGACCCATCTTCTCAGAAATCTACAGAACGCTGGTGTGATTTAGGGCACTATATAATTAACTCTAATTTGAATACAGCAACCCTAATGGGAATTAATTTACATCTCAGGATATGAGCACTTCTCTGCAGTCAGGGAATATTCTGAAAATGCAAACTCGACCACAGATACTCAACACAGCAAGCAGATTTGTACTTGCTACTATCTCTAAAAAGAGGTCCATACTGTCATTAAAACTACCGTTTTCAGTTGATTTTGATGGTGTTTTATTTATTATTTGCAAGCTGTACAAGTACATTTCAGAGTAAGCTATTCTTAAATACCCAGCTTTTTTTGGGGGAGGGAATACTGATCTAATACTAGTACCAATAAAAATGGAGTATCTTAAGAGAAAGTAATTGTTCCTCTTTCACATATTCATTTCTAATGGAACTTGTCTGTTGATGCTATTTCCTCACTGCAGCACATCTACAACTGCGGGCAAGAATGTAGTCCCACACAGCTTTATTCTAAAATGATTTTGTACTGTCCTTTGATATAAGGAGGGCTTTCTTCTATGTTGAAATTGTGCAATAGGTGAAGGGAAAGATATATCTCTATACTGATGAAGTTCACCAACCCTAGACTGAGGCTGTGTGTGCGTGCGCAGGCGTGTGTACGTGCATGAACTGTTTCGGATTTCACTGTTTACAATAAGTTGTTCCACAAGGACTTCTTCCGGAAAGGAACTAAATCACTTTTGTCATTTCAGCCTCCTACAGAGCTGCAGTTAGAACCAATACATGTCTGGTAGACTATGCTGCTAAATGACCCTATATCCAGAAGACAGCCATGAAGTGTTCTGTCATCATTTAATTTCTTTCAGGAAAAGAGAAACAAATGAGTGAAAATCGCACAACATCTAAAAAAAACAAAGAAGTGAAGAGGGAGAGAGTCTTGTTCACTAAGTACTAATGAACATTTCAAAAATTAACTTTTTAGAACCCTGATACTTTGAGAAATAGAAGAACTCTCCGTTTGAAGTTTTGATGAATCTCAACTTGGAAAAAAACCCCACCCCATGAATAAGAACAGAAGACACGCATACGAATGCCCCCTAAGAGCAGCTATTGTTTCACCGCTGGCAACCGTCTATTAACTGGTGAAAGGTAAAAGTATAACCATGCCACACAAACACAGTCAGTTGAGTTTGGGATCCAATTACATCACTGTAACTTTTTCAAGTGTGTCCTATAGTCTCTGGCTCAGGGAAAGGAACACCACCTAACAAGACTATAGAACATGTAGCTAACTTCCATAAATTTAAATTGCCTAGACCATGCCACAAAGTTTTTAGGAAAGTACATATATGCAAAGTTGTATAAAACCCATTTATAGCCTATGTCATCTTTGCAAGTCCCATTTCACTTAGCGGATTTTTCCCCCTTATATGCAACAACAACAACGTGCATCAAATTTTGCTGCTACCTAAGACTGAACATGGCAAATATAAACACAGTATCTTGCAGACCGACTTGTTCCCTTTGTTAGCTATTTCTGCAAGAGTCTTTTCAACAGCAACTAGAACGTAGACAAAAACTCACATAACCTAGGATGGTTAGTAGGAAGCTGAAGATGCTTAAAGGAAAAAACAAAACACCACACGTGAAAAAGACAAAAGCAAGAATGCCACAAGGATGTACCGAAGGGAAAGTGTTATGAGAAGGAAAAAGGAAACAGAAGACTGTAATGCCAAATTAGTATCTTCACATTTTCTATGAGCATACTTCACGTTAAAATTTAAGGCACTCCACTTTTTTCCTGAGCGTAGAAGATTATTAGCTTCTTTCTAAACAGATAAAAGGCTGCCTTAGGTTTTGGTTTTTGTGGGTTTTGGGGTTTTTTGTTGTTGTTGTGGGTTTTTATTTTTATAGACTGAAGGACTAGCTATGTTTCTAAAATGTTTCTCAAACAAGCGCTGCAGATAAGATCACTTAACCTATAGAAAACATCTGTTACTGTACTTTCATAAACCATGACAACTGCCTAAGTACATTCATCTTCCTTCTCCAGCACACAATAAACAAATAGAAATATATTGGAAATGGGAGGGACAAGAACAAAAGCTCCTCAAAATTCAAAACCAGCAAATCAATGAGGAAAAAAAATCAAACCCCAATCCTCTAGGCTGGAATTCTGCATCAGCTGGAACACTCACTGCATTAGAAACAGGAAAGGCCTACATAAAAATCAAGAAACTAAGACACCACTCACCTTAAGACTTAAACTCAGAGGTAAGTCAGAGAAGAAAAGAGCTTTAGAAATATTTGGGTGATTTCTTCCATTTGCCCATTTCCTAAATTGCTGTTAATTGCCATTTTTTAATTTCTCAATCCAACAAAAGAGATTATAGACACATGTATTTTGAAAATGGTACTAGGATTCTTGTATAGCATAGCTTCAAACATTGCCTGTCAACTTAGAAAAGATCACTGTATTTTTTAACACTTAAGGTTCAAAAGAAACCAAAGGCAGAGGTTTCAGGAATAGACTATTTCAGTTGGAAGGGACCTGCAACGACCATCTAGCCCAACTGCCTGACCGCTTCAGGGCTGACCAAAAGTTAAAGCATGTTGTTGACGGCATTGCCCAAATGACTCGTAAGCACTGACAGGCTTGGGGCATCGACCACCTTGCTAGGAAGCCTGTCCGGTGTTTGACCACCCTCTTGGAAAAGAAATGCTTCCTGAGGTCCAGCCTAAGCCTCCCCTGGCGCAGGGTTGAACCACCGCATAGCTACTTATGTTTTGATCTTTTCGGCATTGCAACGCCGCCAACGCAGTTAATTCCATCCTCGTATCTCCGCGCATTTAAACGCCAATTTATTTTTCATACTGAAGGCAACAGACGAGCGCTTTACAAGCACAAACATCTTCTTCCCAAACTCCTAACGAGTCGGTAGTCATAACACAGGCACCACAACAACAGTCTCCAGGTGTGGAGCCTGACGACGATAAGGACCGTGACTAGACTCTGCAGACAAAGCACGAAGCGCCAGGAGAGGGTGGGTTAAGCAGGGAAGCGTGGAAGGGGTCGCCGCCACGGCGGTCCCTCCTGCCCCTCCTCCTCCTCCTCCTCCTCCTCCCTGGCTCCCGCCGCCCTGGGCCGGTGACCCGACCGCCTTTTGAAAGCCCGGCTGCGAGACGCGGGGCCGCCTGTCAGCCAGCCTGACGGGAGGGCGGCGGGAAGAGGGGCCGCTCCCGCCGCCGCCGGGGATGAAGGGTTCGGGGACGGCAGGTGCCGCCAGCCCCGTGACCTGCCCCACCCCCGCCCCGCCGGCCGCGGGGACAGGGAACACGCCGAGCGCCGCGGCTCTCCCGTCAAGAGCGACGAGCGGCAGAAGGACGGACAGGGGGAGCGGCGCGGCGGGCGCCTCCCGGCAGAGCGCGCGCAAGGGGCAAAGATGGCGCCGCGTTGCGCGCGAGCGGGGCTGGCGCCCTCCTTCCCCTTCACCGCCCCCCCCACCCCCCCCACCGTTCCCGTTCCCGCTCCCGCCGCCGCCCTCGCTCCGCCGGCCGAGCCGGGCCAGGCCGGGCCCCACCTTGCCGAAGTGCGCGGCCCAGTGGATAGGCGTCCAGCCGTAGAAAGAATCCTCAGCGGCCAAGTCGGAGCGGGGCGAGCTCTGGAGCAGCGCGCACAAGGCGGGCAGGTCCCCATCGCGGCAGGCGCGGTGGAGGGGGAAGCGCAGGGTCAGCAGCTCCTCGCTGGAGAAACCCGCCTCGGGGCCGGCTCCCAGCGACATGGCGGGCGGGCGGGAAGGGGGGTGGGGGGGGGGGGGGGGGAAGCGGCGGGAGGGGTGGCGGCGGCGGCAGGGGCGAGGGGAGGGGGAGTAGGAAGGAGAGGGGGGAGAGAAGAGGCGGGCGGGCAGGGGCGCGCTGCCCAGGCTCTGGAGGCGGCGGCGACTGCGGCTGCCGCCGGCTGCCCGAGCACAAAGGAAGCGGGGCGGGGCGGCGCGCGCCGCTCCACCCCTCGCGGGCGGGGCGGGGCCGGGCGCCCCTCGGGGCGCCGAGGCGGGGGCTGGCGGGAGGCAGGGCGCGGGCGCGAGGCAGGGCGCGAGGCAGGGCGCGAGGCAGGGCGCGAGGCAGGGCGCGGGCGGGCGGGCGGGCCGTTTTTTCCGTTGCCCGAGGCGGGAGGGTTGTTCGCGCCACCGCCGCCGCCTGAGGAGAGCGGTTTGGCGGCGGCGGCGTCCGGGGCAGGGCGGGAGCGGCCTCCTCGGAGCGGGACGGCGCCTCCGGGCTCGGCGGCGGTGGTTTGTTGCTCTCCCCGCGCCGCGGGGCGAGAGGAGCGGTCCGTGGGGCCGCTTCGCTCGCCGGGCGGGTGGCATCTGCCGGCGGAGAGGGCTCTGCGGCGGGGCGTTCCGGAGCCGCCGCTGCTAGGGGTAGCGGAACCGGCCTTCCCCCAGGATGCGCGGCTGGCTTTGAGCACACCGAGTTTATCTGAACGCTATCCAACGGGGTTCTTACATCCCCAGAGCGCCTGTGCGCTTAGCGGCAGTAGGTAAGGAGACGGGATGTCTGCCTTTGTAAAAGCACACAGGGAAGCAGATCTGATGGAAACAAACCATAGCCCATCAAGCCGTCTTCCAGAACTTCAGTAATCTTGTTCACCCGAACAGACATCCCCCCCCTCCCTCAACTCAAAGGATCTGTTCATGTGTGTAATAGATTTCCTTGCTTGGGACCC
Organism: Morus bassanus; assembly: GCA_031468815.1. Classification (NCBI taxonomy): domain Eukaryota; kingdom Metazoa; phylum Chordata; class Aves; order Suliformes; family Sulidae; genus Morus; species Morus bassanus. The sequence goes on from CM062568.1 coordinate 66,807,024, forward strand.
TGACCTCGTATCTGAATATCCAGTTGTGTTGTTACCGTGCTCCATATAAGTGCTTTCAAGCAAACCTCGGTATCCCTCAGCACCTGGAGATCACAATTCGTGCTGCATAATGGGTGGTAAACCAAAGGATAACCTTGTTTAGTGTCTGATAAAAATGACAATGCTAAATTTTTAATTGCAACTAGAAACCAGCCCTTGAGTAATGACTCCACAGAAACTTTAGGAAACTTTTTTTGGTTGCCCCTAATTGTTTTCTGTCCAAAGTATTTGTGAACTACTTTTCTGACAGTAGTAAAATTAAATTGATGGTAATGTGTTTGTAGAAATCCAAGTATGTTCATCTGCCCCTGAAAACTGAAGGATATTCCTTTTTCAGTATGCACTATTAAGCAATGCAAGCCAGGAATTAAGTTCTGGGGCAAAAAAGGTACAAAGTAATTTCTGTTAAAAGTACCAAGAGATGCAGACATTTTAAAAGCTTTTCTTTAACATCAGGTTAAATTGATCACTAAGGTATTGCAAAACATCTTTTACTTACCATAGGAGTTCTGATTTCTCAGAAAGTGTGTTGGTTTTTTCTCTTATGGAATTAAAAACACTAGTTAGGAAAAATAATCGAAACATTCGTAACTGGTTTTGGATTAGATTTTGTGCATAAGAAATGTGTATTTTGTATTGGGGGGGGAGAAACTAGTAATTAGAAATTATTTGGTTTAAATTGATTTTTAATTACTTTTCTGATTGAGTTAAATGTATAAAGATGGTAGTTTTTTGGTTTGGGGTTTTTTTAAATAGCTTTTTTTATTCCATACACTCTTTGAGGGAGAACTCTGGACTGTTGGGCTAACAAATTGATGTTAGTTTACAGCTTTTGCTGAAACTGTTCCTGATCGTGGTTTTATATACTACTCACAGCAATTATGTATTGTGGTTGCGTAGGCGTTCCTCACATTTATTTGGCTTCTTTGGATTTTGGCATAGCTAAAACTGTGTATGTACAATACCCAATCCTCAGAGATAAGATTCCAACACAAAGACAAACACCTACCTGCAAGCAGAAAGAACTGCACCCTGGAATCCAGCCCATCATAAAACGCCCTCTTGACATATGCTTCCTACAGCAAATAGTCTTTTTGTGCACATGTCAAATCTTGGAGAACGAATTAGAAATATGGCATATGGGGTAGTTTTTCAGTCTTCAGTGAGGTGATTGGGGAATTCATTCACTGTGGAAAGGTGCTGATACTGAGTGGGTGCTTGGTTGGATTGTACTGCTCTCATGTAGAGAAGGTGCTTTCCAGAATGCTGTTGCAACAGCAGACAGCAGCTTTGGCTTAAGATTTTCTTTAAAATATCATAGTGATGGCCTGAGCTAGAAACAGTGGATTTAGACTGTAAAAATTATAGCAAAACCAAGCACCTTTCTTGTGTTCTCAAAGTTTTGTTTTGATCTGGACAGCCAAGTAGTAGCATACAGCTCCCTGTGCTTAGGACAAGCAGCCCAAGTCTGTTATCACGAATTATTGCATTTAACTATGACTTCATAAAAATTATTACCTTTAGATGTGGTTGTATTTTTATAGGAGTATCAAGACAGAGAGTATAAGGATAGAAAGCTTGCTTTCAGAAGCTTTTGTTTTGACCTTAGCTGTCTTCTTCATTGTGGCCGTATTTAAACTATAGAGGCTTATTTCATTAGGTTTTTTAATCTGCAAAATGGGAATAATAAAATCATGTCCTGAGTGGTGGTAAGAAGCTCAATTAATCAAAGTGTTTTGAGGTAAAAATATAACACTATGACGAGAATATACAGATGAGGAATTTTAACACTAGAAATTATTGCAGCTAATATTTGTATCCTCTAGCTATTATCTTCACCAAAATAAAATAGTACTTGGTTTCTACAAGGCTGCCAAGCTGTAGATCTCATAATAATGTGTAAAGGAGGATGAATTACAAATAAGTCCTTCTACAGATGGTGACACTAAAGCATTGGAAAGCTCAGTGCTTTGGCCAGGGGAGGGAGTACTTCCAGCTACAGCAACGTTTGGTTCAGTACCTTATCCTTTGCCTTAAAAAAAATGTTCGTCTTACGTTGGATCTGGCCTTTGTTTCCACAAACTCTAAGTGTTTGTCATCCTATAGGCACTTCTGTTTCTGGGTTATGTGGATTTTTTTTCCCATATATAGCTAGGCAGATGCTAACACTTTACATCAGTATGCCTCGTTTTGGGATTAAATAATGGAGGTCGCATATGATAAAAGTTGAAAGAAAAAAAAGAAAAAAACCCCAAACCCCAACTTATGTTATAAAAATGGTCATTATCAGAATGTCTGGTATTAAATAATACAGTTTCTTAGGTTGAAAACAGGCAACCTGTTTCTTATGGTGTTGTGTATAAGCATTGACATAGTTGCTCCCATATTGTTTACAACTATCATAAAAAGCAATAAATACTAAAAACATGTGGGTTATAGTGAAGATAGAATCATTTAGGTTGGAAAAGACCTTTAAGATCATCAAGTCCAACCGTGAACCTAGCACTGCCAAGATGGACAAGAATTAAATATTCCTGAACTTGAGAAGATTAATATTCAAGATTTGCGTGTGTTTTTTATCTCTTACTGGGATATGGAAACTGCCATACCAAACAAAGGCGGTGGTCTGTCTCGGTCCCTTATAGACACTGTCTTTATTTACCTTCCAGCACTCCCTGCAAGATTGGCAAGTGCTGTTATTCCTTTTAGAAAGGAGAAAGCAGAATGGGGAGAAGGGAGGAGGCTTTAACAATGCCGTGCAGGAATTCTGCACGTGGAGCTGAACCCTGGTATCTTAGGTTTCTTGACTAGATTCCTTGTTAAGAGGTCAACTTTTTTTATTTCCTTGCTAGTGATGTACACCAAAAGTTCCAAAATAGACAAGCACAGTGCTCTCCATATGAGAGTGATTCCTTAATCAGTCTGTAGTTGGCATATGACTTGGGGAGGCACATCTGTCTGTATTTTTTAAATTGTGAATCATTACCCAGATAAATATATGTATTTTTTAATATTCTGCTTTTCCATTGACTTCCTTAATGTATTTTTAGCAATGGGCTTTATAGGTTAATTAATTTTAATAGAAATTAAATTAAATTTTAATTAAAAATGTTTTCTTTAACTACTGTCATATGTTGTGAAACTGGGGACATGGGAATCCTGGTTTTAACTTTTTTAACATTTCATTGCATTATAATTCATTCTTTTGTACCTCTCTATCGCTGTCGTGGTTGGCTTCCATACAGAACAATACAAATCTTAAAAGATATTTTCGACAATCTTTCTGTCCAAAAGATCAGATACATATAATATAGATCTGTTATGTGGTTCTGATGTCTTTCTAGATGATAGGCTTGGTTTCCCTGGCAAACATAGCCGCTATTATGGTCTGTTTGCACACAGCGTTAAGTCAGGAAATTGACAGTGATGGGTTAAACTGTAATTTACAACCTTTTATGAAAAAAGGGAAGCAGTAATACATAACATCTTGGGTTCTTTGCATTTTCTGGTTTGTATAAAGGCAGATGTTAGCATTTAATATGTTTTTAAACTGAAATTCTTTAATGGAATGCAATAAATAGTATGCTTACAGTATTTTTTACACAGAAAATATACTCCTGATTTTTTGTGACTCAGAAGAGTTCACCTACTAAGTTTAGTAGCCCACATTTTTGTATATTTGAAAAAAAAAAAGTTATTTACAGGCCTATTTGCATTAATTTCATCCTCAGTTCTATTCCTGGTCTTCTAAGGGAAGTGAGAGGCTTTGTTGCTGTTTCTGTCAGATCAAGGAAGTAGACTTCATGTTTTGTTGGGGCGTTTAACAGAACTAAATTCCCCCTAAGAAAGAAACAGAAAAAGACACAGAAGAGTTTGTAGACAAATCGGGGTGGAAGAAGGGAATGGTTTTATTTTAACTAAGTTTGCTTTTATGTTCTCTTTTGGCTAAAGGCTGAGAAAGAAAATGGTCTGTAAATGAGGACTTCTTGAATATTCAGTAGAGTCTAACACATATAAATTTAGAAAGTAAATACATTATTTTAAAACCATGTTTCGTGAAAAAGAATTTGCTGGTTTACATAACTGTAATGTACTCAGCTTCTTCTCTGTGCCATTCTGATACAAATAAATTATATTTGCCCATTTTTTCTTTTCAGACAGGTTGAATATGGAGCATTTTATAATAACTTGTACAGACCAAAGTCAGGTTTGTTTTTGTTTTTGTTAAAAAAATACCGTAGAATTTCATCAAATACATAATTCATTCAAATCCCTCCATTCTTGCTGTAGCAAGTTTGCATTGGTTAAGACTTAGGGCTTTATTTAGTTGCCCGTACGTACGTGTCTAGTGCCATTTGAGATGCCCAAGAGTATTCTTCTTCCCTGTTGCCAGCTGCTGCTGTAGAAAGGTATCAGTTTACACAGGTTGGCTGCCATGCCTGCACAGAGCTGACGGGTATCTCGGGAGACTGAAGGCTTCTTAGGCTGCATTGGGCATCTACCTCCTGACACATGAATCCTCCATAAATGTCATTTGCATGGATGTGCCCAGTCACTTAAGGAGTTCCTCACATTGTATCTGGTCCTGAATCCCATAAAATCTCCTGTCTTTGGAGGACATTGTCACAGAATTGCTGGCTGCCTCCTGTATTATGCCTGAGTCCAGTTCTGGGTCCGTGGGGGATTATACAAGCTACTTGTGTTTCATTTTGTTTTCCTATCTAGAATCTTTGAGGGGGATTTTGCGAAAGGACAAACTTTTTCAAACATTATTCATAATTTTTTTCTTTTTTTCTTTTTTTTTTTTTTTTTCTGAAACTTTCAGTGAACTGTGATGAAAATAAAACATGTCTGTAGATGCCATGGATTTATTTTAGCAATGGTGGGAACTTTCCATCATTTTCCTAGTGTAAATAGACTCTGACTCATCATTTTCAGGGACTAGTTCAAAGATTAGGCTTACTTCCTATTGGTTAAATTAAACCACAGCTGAGTGGTGCACCACTTGAAGTATGTTGTTTGTATCTGGATTTTTTGCTGCCTTCACCTTTCTTCAGTGAAGACCAAGCATTCTGTTGCGATCACTCCTAAAACAGAATAGAAAATAAACATGATTCTTTCAGATGGAAATTATTGGCAGAAACAGCTGAAACATTTTGTAAAAATTAATTTAATAAACTTAAAAGCATTAGTGCTTAAGCGCTAAAACTAAGTTTGCGTAGTATGTGAGGCCTCTGAAGGCATAAGGATCAGAAAATTAATAGCAGCAGTAGCTGCTAACATGGAAAAAAAGCCATGAGTGGAAAAACAGTAAACTGAAAGTCCTTTATCCTCCTTTCCAGTCCTCAGTTCTCAGAGTTTTGTCTGGCAATGAAAGCAGGGAATCTGTCTGACTTTCAAATAATTACTGATGTATTACTCCATTGCAGGCTAGTAGCAAAGAGCAGCTGTGCCCTGTAGCCAGAGCCAACTTCTCCCTTTCCCATCCCCCATTTCTGCCTGCCTTCCCTGGAGAAAGCTATCGTACTATTAAATAAACTAGGGTTGGGTTGCAAGACAAACCAAGATTTCATTAGAAAAATATTTACTCATGCATAAAGAAGCCTTTTTTTTTAAAAACCTCACTACTTAGGAAACGATGCGATTTTGTGGGTAATAAATAACAACAGATTTGTTACACTACAGTTGTAAAGCTCTTTTATGAGCTTGGGAAGAGTGACCTTATTCATCATAAGGCTTTGTCAATTCTGCCTCCATGCAACTATTCTCTTCCTGATACATGTGAGTCATCTGGGCCATGTTTAACCGAGAGGTCTAGTGCCTAAAAAGTAAGGGAGTTAATTATAGTTGTTGGCTTTTTGACAAACTACCCTTCTTTTTTCCACATTCCGTACCAGTTTTAACTCAGTTAAGAAAATTAACATTTCCTGAGAGATAAAATACCAGCATTGTGGTAAAAAACCCATAGTTCTATAAGAAATCAATACCAAACCATTTGCATTTTCCATTTATATGGAGTTTGAACCACAGCAATAAAAAGGTCCTTCAATGTCCTCATCTTCAAAAGTAGGAGTTCTCGGTGGAGTTACAGGACTGCCAAAAGTTCATGATAACTCCACTTTGTCTTTACATTTAAGATGAACGTAAACCTGAATTCCTGAGGACTTGCATTCAGTAAATACCCTTTATCTGCAAAAGTGCATGAATGTGTGGAGGAGTCGTGCTCAAGTTCCTGTTTAAATAATTGACATGGTGACTCCCTGAATTCCTCCTGAAATTCCATTAGAGGTGCTGTCTTCCTCCACTGTCGTGCGGGGGTTAGTAGTTGCCATGTTGCAGCCCGCGGTTCAGCGATGGGGGAAGCTACATGTTCATGTCATTTGTGCGGTGCTCTGAGGTATTTTGAGATGTAAGGAATGCAGATGATACCATGAAAATGTTAGCACTCTCACACCCAGGGGAAGGCTGCCACGGGGCACTGCACATTGCGACTCTGGGAATTCATGGCTGCTGGTACAGAATCTGTGTAATTGAGCATAACAAACCTTCCACACCAAACCAGACTTTCTTATGTTAAGAACCACATTACCCATAACCACTCTGTGTACGGTTTTGTTTTGCACTTGAATGGAAGCTTGAAGCAGTACATTTATGTAATATTTATTCAAATGTTAAATGAAACAACAACTAAATCCATAGCTTGATTGCATCTACATGGATGTGGAGTTAATGAATCATGTAATAATTTTACAGTTCAATAATCTGGAAATCTTTCCATGGAAAAACATTCAATAAAGGGGAAAATGCCATATCCTCTTACAAAGAGAACAAACAAAAATCTTGAGTAAGGTGAAGAGTGTGAAATGTCTGTGTCTGAGCCTGGCAAGTGTTCTTGAAACCTGCACCCCGTTCAGTGAGATTAGATGCTTGCACTTGAGGGGTTTAGTCCTTACTCGTTCGAGTATGGACAAAGAAAGAGCATGCTCCTCCCCAAACTGTGATTTAATAAAGCAATTGTAGCACTTTTTGTCAAAGAGGATGGTGCCTGGTGTTTCAGTTGTTCATGAAAGGGAGTGAAAAGACTAAGCAGCCTACAGTACCAGAATAGGTTTCTATTTTAGCTAGCATCATATGAAAGGAGCCATCTTGTGGTTGTCTCTTTTGCAAATAAAATGTTGCTGTAATATTGCCTTGGAAAGCTGAAGTTAAAGATGCGCCTATAGTTCTGTCATAATTTTTCTTCTACTTGTTTAGAAATGTTACCTTTTGAGTAAAACTTGACCTTATACATGTTTTCACTCAGAGAAATTATTTCATTCTATCGGATTTCTGTTTCTACCAAATCTTCAGAATTAAAATGCCACATCTATCTATTCATCCAGGATTAAACTTGATATTTTCAGTCTGTGTCCCCCACTAGTCAATCCACCCCAATATTTGCTAGTTCTCTGAGCTGTTGCTCAGAGCTCTAATCTGCACTCTGAATTTTGCTTTAAACTGCAATCAACAGCATATCCTCTGAAATGTGACTCTTAGTAGAACTGCTTTCTAAATAAATGCTAAGTGATTTTTTTTTTTAATAATCTTCATTAAAATGTGATCCCTGAGAACTCTGTGCATTCCAGGCACAAAACTGAAGCATCCCAATAATTTGCTCCTGGACTTCAAACTTGGCTTGGAGAGACAACGTCTAGATTATACATCAGTCTGATTTCTTCACCTCTTTCCTGATACACAATGGCACTTATCAGTTTTAGAGTCTGATTAATCCACACAATCCTGAGTAGATGTCAGCAAATTTATTTTATATAGATTAGCTCACTGATGCTTGTATCAATTTAATTAAGTATATTTAAAAAAAAAACCCTTAGTTAAACCGAAAGTTATGTATAAACACAAGCCTCAGTCATAACTTTTAAAGTTCTATTTCCTTAATAATGCTGAATAAGGTTATGTATGATTCAACTTGGATAGCCATCTATCTACTGTAGTTGTTAATAACTAAATGTAACATCAAGGCCAAGGATCACCACCATTTGCTGAAAGTATAGAAAAATGTTACAAATTTGATGTGATTACTATTTGTCTAGAGTATTGATTGAAGACAAAAATGTGTGAAGTCTATAGCCTCTGGTAAATATGTTCACATATTACAACAAAGAGATAAGAGAAGCCTTACTTTAAGATGTGCCATTTGAGGTTTTTTTGTTCCTTGGAGTTGAAGAATAGACTGTTCTAGGAAAATGCAAATCTGGCATTGGGGTTTGAAGTGAGACTAATACTTATTCCTGCTGGAATGGGAGGTAGGCTCTGAGAAAAGGAGAGACAGGATTAGTAACAGTTTTTACTACAGCTGGTTTGCAAAGGCAATGTAAAAATTTATTTTGGGAAAGTATTTGAGCCATTGGATTAAAATTAGACCTGATAGCATTTTCAATAAGACAATACCAATTAACTGGAGGACAAATCCAACTTTTTGACTGAAAATGTATGTGTGGGTTCATTCAGAATATGCTTTCTTTGCTTTAAAACTGGAAGTGTAACATTTTAAGATGAAAATCTGATTTCTTTAAAACTATTAAAATAGTTCAAAACATCAAATTCAAAATTAAATGTTTTAAAGTTGTTAAATAAGATGCTTAAGTTGCTTTTCATTTTTAAGCTTTTACTGATGCTTTTACTATTTCTCCCCAATTAAAGAGAAGACTTCAAAGAATGGCATTTTTCTTGAGGTGGAAAAATTATTTCCAGTGTCACTCTAAATAAGATCAAAAAGTCAGATGGCATCTCACTATTTGAGAAAATTACTTCATTCAACAAAACACCATGGCTGTAGAGAACGTAAGTAGGGAAATCAAAGCTATCATGCCACATAAGATTTTGACATAATCTTTCTGTAAGATTATGTTTGAACTAATGTAAGCAACAATAATTCTCAGGCATAATCATAGATCTTCACTTTCTATTTTAATTACTGTTCTCTGTCTTGCTTCTGGTAAAGGAGGCACAACCTCTGTAATGAAAGAAACAGATGAGGATTCTGGCTTAGGAAATCAGTTAACAGCCAATGAATGAAAATATCTTCCCTCCAAAAGTGATGCTGGTATGACAGTGATGATTATTCTGAGCACTGGAATAAGAGAGACAAAATATATATGGGATTATTTTTGACACAAATAATCTGCTGCTGTATAGGAAATTAAGTCTTTAAATGTACAGGATTCTGAAAGATAATGGATTAAATATAACAATTAAAATAATAGCGGTTGTGTAGTTAACCTGCCTCATTTCCCTACTTATTAGGATGCAAAAAATCTCCCTTAAAAACTTGAGTCTCTGTGCACCTCTGAAGACAACCACCCCAGTTATCAAGGAGCACAGCCTGACCTCTGTCGCTACATATTTGAGTGGGACTTGAAGCAAAAACTTATTTTTTATACATTTCCACAAAAATATGGATTTACTTTGGTGAAACTGAAATCAGACATAGATCCCAGACTGACATAATTGTGCAATTTTTTTGCTGTTAAGAAGTGTAGAAGTCAGGAATTTTGGCAACTGTAGTATATTCTGAGGAGAATAAATATGCATTCTAAGAAATGTGGAATGTAATGAAGTTAAAAGAGGATCAAACGTGAGAATGGACTGCTTGGAAGAGAGTACATTTTTAAAGTATTACATTCCCTCTAATGTCTTAAACTCTACGAAAACTGTTGAAAAGTGTCAGTGTATCCTCTCTTAACAGAACTGAACTGAGTTTATTAGAATTACCTGGATTCAGCTTCCAGAAATTTCTTGTTGCTAGGTGAATTTGTAGTCATAGATAGGTTTTTGTACCTAGGTCAGCACTTCCATATTAATAAACAAGAAGTAGGGTAAGGTTTTCCCTAGGTATAAATCACTGCCATCCACTGTTTACGGAAGCTTATAGCAGATCAGCCTTAAAGGCACCTTGGTACTTTGTAGAGATTTTTTTGTTCCTATTAACTAGGATTACACTGAGTTTGGAGTCAGAAATTGCTTTATTCAAAACAGTAAGGAAAGCGTTTTTAAACTGTGTTGTGAAATAGTTAAATGGCAGAATCCAGAAGAGAATGTTGTAATGCCATCACCTGGAAATTCATCCAAACAAGAAACTATCTGTCTCTGTCCTTCTTTTTCCACTTCGGTGTATTGAATGAATGTCTAATTTACTTGATTGAAACCTTTTGCTTCAATAGTGAACTACTGATTTGCTAAAAATAAAATCCTTTTAGTGCAGAGAGACTTTTCATACATCTATGCAAGAATACGAGGTCTATTTGTACCCTAAAAAGCTTTCAGAGATCATATGCACGGTACTGAATATACAGTGCAAGAGTCTGGTGGAAGCTGATCAGCGGTGTTCCCTGTGAATTCACCTCCAGATGAGTGTTGTCTCTTTTTGTCATTTACTTTGGTATTATAACAAGTTAATATTTGTTCCTTTTTCTTTTTATAAGACTTTAAATTTAATCTTGAGAAGCACAGCATATTTTTTACCATGTCCAGTAGATGCTAGACATCATTTAAATCAGCTAAACACTGCTAAATGCCTATTGAACACCCTCGGTTCTTGCAGACACCAGCCTGTCCTTCACCAGTGCCATCTCTTCTGCCATATCTAAGTCCAGGTTCTGATCTAATTGGAATGAGGTGAATTTTCACTGGCCTCGCCAAAATAGCAGCTTTAAACTAAAATACTAACTTTGTTAATTCGACTGATAATTTTACTAGATAAATCTGTGCCAGTGATAACTAGTTCGCTGGACTGAAGAAATGGATACGGCCCAAATTCAGCTATGTAGTCTGTTACTGTGAAGACCTTGCCTTACGTGCAACTTGAGTACATTTTCCTCCATCTGTTAGGCATATTAGAATACTTTCTGAAATAACTCAGTTCTGAGCAGAAAGTACCAAGCGTAAACACTGGCCTGAAATCAAAAGCTTTAGGCAGTGCAAACCAGCATGTTAACCTGGAAGCAGCTCCATGTAGTAGCTTTTATTCTAGCAGGTGCTCTCACTCCAGCTGTAGTAGCGACATTCTTGTATCAAAATCTAGTATCCTAACGTGCAGAGATTCTTTTTATTGACCAGACTTTCTCTGACAGATACACGGACATTTTAGTGAGAAAAAAAGATGTGTTTTATTTAGTTTTGGTGCTGCCATTCTGAAGAAGTTTGTGAAATTAGACCTAGCGAGCTTTATGGAGCATCTTACAAGCAAGCTTAAACCACAGCCGTTATTTAGATCAACATAAAGTAATTGTGTAACCCCAAAGGAATGGCAATGTGTTATTTTAAGCAATCAGACAGGACATGAGAGACTGTCTGATATCACATGTTGGCATGAAAGTTAATGCCATGCCAGGTTTTAAAATGATGGATAGTACTGTGTCTAAAATGTGTTACCTTGTTTGAAATACACATAATTTTCTCCCTGCATGGGGAATAATTGTCTGCTTGTCACAGCAATGAAATGGATGACCAAACTTGCAAATCAGCCGTGGCTTTCAAGCATTTGAGAAGCTGAGGAATATCCAAGTAGTTAAGATACCAGCCTGCATTATTGTGGAACAGGTTTGGTTTGTCCGCTGTTACAGATTTCTTATGTTATCCTGGGTAAGGCATACTGGTCCATATCCACAAAGGCTTCTTGGTCTTATTGATAGCAGCTGAAACCCACTTCAAATAGCAGTTACTTTCTTAAAAACTTTTGTGGGTCTGCACCTGGGTCCATATTCACTGGGAGAATAAAGTCTGGGAGAACTGCTGGGACTCCATCATTCCCCAAGGGTTGTGAGGCTAGGCATAACTTATGTGAAGTGCTCAGCTGCTGCAAAATCTGGGGGCATAGAAATACATAAATGAAAGCTTACAAGTTTCTCTAATACATCAAGCATGAAAAATCTTTGACACTAAAGTTCTAATATATTCATATCATAAGGCATATTACCACTCAAAAAAAAGAACAAACGAAAGTACAAGCTGTAAGTCTGTTGTATGTTTGGGAAATGCTTTGTTTTTTTCTCAATGAAATGCTAGGAAAATAAAGCCTTGTGTGTGGATAAGAGCCATTTGGCTCAAATAACCTCAAAATTTGGTGCTATGAGCAAACTGGTATTGAAAGAATTCTGGGCAGTTGTGATACATACAGTTAGTTATACAAAACAACAATTCTTTGCTTTCCACAAGTGTAACATGAAATTTTGGTAATATGAGTTAACATTTATTAACATGTTTTCTTAGTTTAATGCAATTTATGGTTTGTGTTCAAGTTTCATAAATCATAACCTAAACAATTACATGTTCACCTGTATGTCAGAATCAAGCAGGAATATTTTTCGCTTTTAAAAATAGTATTTCTGATTTTTTTTTTTATGTGTGTGACCTTGGACTTTTGGATTCCTGTTCTCTCACTAGATGATAGCTGCGCTCCAAAGGAAAAGCAGCACTGTTGCATTTTCTCCTCTTCTAGACGTATTTCTGCTGCCTTTTGAAGGGAACGATGTAGGTGACTAATTACTAGCACTCACCTCACTGGAGCTCAGGTTAAGGCCCATCAATTTCGGAGGTACGTACAGTGTAAGATGTATGCGATGGTCTTTCCCCCAGCACCACTACTGGCTAGTTCGGGCAGTCCAAATTCAGCATACTGGCTGCTTTGAATTCCCATCTAAAAAGATTTACACTGTGGCATTCTTCTGGTCTACATCCAGTTTGCTCTTGTCCAGCTGCCGCTACCATGGATCAAGTGGATCCATATCCGCTCTTGGGGGAGGCAAAGGAGAAAATCTGTTACTTAAAACTGCCCATGCTGACTTGGGATCCCCTTACACTCCAAGCTGCACTATACAGAAGCCAAGGCACCTATTTGGATTTAAAAACATCCAAGGTTAGATGTTGTAGTGCTCTACGTAATCAGTTTGTAGAACTAGCATATAGTTTTTGATGGTACTAGACTTAGGAATCAAGTTCATCCCTTGTATAACCACAGAAAGGGCAAAGATAGCAACAAGAATACAGTGCTGAGAGTCACTGCCCTGCCAGTCTGGCTCAGCCTTGACCAAAGACTCAAATCTTTACAGTTTATTGTCAATGTCAGTTCAACCTTCGGTTTTCACTAAAAATGCTAAAAAAAAAAAAAAAAAAAAGGATGCATGCCACTGTCGATGTTTTCAAGGATTCTAGACTAAATGTGTTGAGGTGTGTAGCCTCAGAAGTTAAAGTTATGCCCGTACCATGTGTATTTGGTACCTTATCTGGGATTATGCATGCTTTCCAAAACGTATAGGGGTTGAGATGAAAAAAGAGTATATTTCAACTTTTGGGTTTTGGGAAAAAGCTTAACTAAAACTGGAATATCAGTTCAGAAATTCACTGGGGAATTGTAAGGATAATCAGGGATCAGACCTATAGCGAATTTAGGAGCAGAGCTTCTGAAGGGAGATGTAGCTAGCAGACAGTTTGGGAATGGCCACAGTGCTAGAGTCTCAAATTACTGGGATGTCTCCTGGAAATGACAATCAGGAAGGAAAATCCTAATGACTGTTTGAGCCTAACTTTCTCTTTCTCACCTCTAGCCACCTACCTGGACCATTCTGACCAAACATTAAAGAGCTCTGCCAGGGCAGGTCTTGCATAATAAGTTCCATTATTCAACTTTAATTCAGCAGTCTAGATTTGGGACATACTTAGCTATTTCCTAGAAGTGTTAGCTCAATTTTATTCAGGATTTCCATGGTTTTGCTGCCAGACAGTTTAACTGAGAGAAACTCAGTTTTCCCCTGTGTCTTACATTATGGGAAAGAACCCATAACTGTCAAGAGTTTGTATGATGCTTTATGGTTTTTTCTTGCAATAGTGATGTAATTCTTGCACAATATATGTGTTACAGTGGTACCTAGACTTTACAGTTAGTATTATACAGATGACGTACTGCAGGAAATGTATATGGGAAACCCTATTGCTCAGAACTACATATTTACAAGAGCAGTACATCAAGAGTCAGAGCAGTGAGGGCGCTGACTCACCAGCGGTGATGCTCGCCTAGTGATGGTTGTGACACTTCCTGCTCCCAGCTGTCCTTTCCATACCATGACATGCAGTTTTCCACCGTCAGTGCAGAGATGGTTTAGCTGCTTATGTAGCAGCTGCTGAATTTCGATAATTTGCAGCCAAGCATATTAAGGTAACCCCAAATAATTTTTGGCTTACCTTAAAACATTGTTCCGCCAACTGTAGTACTTCAGCAGCTGTTCTAGAACCAAGACGTGGTTGCACCAGAACCAAAAATCTCTGGGGAAAGGGAGACAAGACTTTTATTAATGGCCCAAAAGAGTCAAGATGTTGGATGGGAAAAAAGTGATGTTGTATTCTATGCTGAGAAGCTCAGGAGCGTTTCCAGGCTCTTTGGTGTGAGTACATGCCCTAGCCTTAATCCAGCTACAGGTTTGGATGAAACATGCATGCAGGACAAGTCACCTCTGATCATGAGTCAGAACTCTTAGAGTGGGAGTCAGCTCCAGATTCAGAGCTAAATTTAGATGCCTACAGTGTAGATTTCTACACGTGAGGTATGTGCTTAATGCACAAAAGATTGAGCAAATACAGTCGATGATGCTTTGAGACCAATTTTGTGTCTTTCTGTATTATATCCTCTTCTTTCATTGACCATTCTAGGAATAACAATGAATCATATTCATCTCTTTATTTCTGCAAGTACTAATGACTCCTTGATGATCTCTGCCTCTTTTCTTCCTTTGTCATTTTTTCACTTTCTCATTTGTTGGTAATACTTCTTAAGTCTTTCTTCGTGTTCTCTTGCAGGAATCTCATGAACGTTAGTGGATTGAATAGTTTTTGCTCTACATTATGGACTCAGCTTCTAGATGTGCCGGTTTGGCTCAACACTAAAGCTACGGGCAGAAGACAGGCAACCTGCCTCATTTGGTGTCTCTCCTCCCACAAACTATCAAATGTCTCACTGAATCAATAAGATTTTTTTAAGGGTACATAATGGCTTTCTCTTTTATCTACCTTTCATCCACATGTGTATTGAGTTTGCATGGCAAGGTTTTGGTAGCGGGGTGGGACTAGAAGCTTCCCCCATGTCCAACAGAGCTGGTGCCAGCCGGCTCCAAGACGGACCCGCCGCTGGCCAAGGCTGAGCCCATCAGCGACGGTGGTAGTGCCTCTGGGATAACATAGTTAAGAAGGGGGGAAAAAAAACCCTGTATGACTGCAGCTGGAGAGGGGAGTGAGAATATGTGAGAGGAACAGCCCTGCAGACACCAGGGTCAGTGAAGAAGGAGGGGGAGGAGGCGCTCCAGGCGCCGGAGCAGGGATTCCCCTGCAGCCCGTGGTGAAGGCCGTGGTGAGGCAGGCTGTCCCCCTGCAGCCCACGGAGGTTAGCGGTGCAGCAGATATCCACCTGCAGCCCGTGCAGGACCCCACGCCGGAGCAGGTGGATGCCCGAAGGAGGCTGTGACCCCGTGGGAAGCCCCCGCTGGAGCAGGCTCCTGGCAGGACCTGCAGACCCGTGGAGAGAGGAGCCCGCGGTGGGGCAGGTTTGCTGGCAGGACCTGTGACCCCGTGGGGGACCCACGCTGGAGCAGTCTGTTCCTGAAGGGCTGCACCCCGGGGAAGGGACCCACGCTGGAGCAGTTCATGAAGGACTGTAGCCCGTGGGAAGGACTCACATTGGAGAAGTTCGTGGAGGACTGTCTCCCATGGGAGGGACCCCACGCTGGAGCAGGGGAAGAGTGTGAGGAGCCCTCCCCTGAGGAGGAAGGAGCGGCAGAGACAGCGTGTGATGAACTGACCCCAACCCCCATTCCCCGTCCCCCTGCGCTGCTCGGGGGGAGGAGGTAGGGAAAATTGGGAGTGAAGTTAAGCCTGGGAAGAAGGGAGGGGTGGGGGGAAGGTGTTTTTAGAAGAAGATTTTAGAAGATTTGGTTATATTTCTCATTACCTTACTCTGATTGGATTGGTAATAAATGAAACCGATTTCCCCAAGTCGAGACTGTTTTGCCCGTGACGGTAATTGGTGAGTGATCTCTCCCTGCCCTTACCTCGACCCACGAGCCTTTTGTTATATTTTCTCTCCCCCATCCAGCTGAGGAGGGGAGTGATAGAGCGGCTTTGGTGGGCACCTGTCGTCCAGCCAGGGTCAACCCACTACAACGTGGAAAGACGTTATCTTATTAATCATTCAGTTGTGCCTTTCCCTCCAGTGTTCTCTTTAAAAGCACAGCTGTTGTCTTGGGCTAAGTTATAGTGAGTCCTTTGTGGTTCACTTTGTCCCTTGGTGACTTCATCTGCCGTGAGATTGCCTGTATAGCCAGAGCACCTACAATTTTCTTCCAATATTCCAGTCATTTTAATACTAAAAGGATTCTCCATAGGTCTGTGAAATGTACCCTTATGCTGACCATCATTATGTTTCCCTTCCAGTATTTTCCAGAGTTTTTCATTAGTTTGTCTTTTAAATGTTATTCTTAACAAGTGTGGCTGAGATTAAACAGAAACATTGTTCAGAGAGAAAAGGGCTTCTGGTGAAACAGATGTCACTTGCAGGACTATATATCCCCTTCCCTTGGCAACTGACACAGATTCTGGCTAACTTATCAGTGGGCATCCTGCCCTCCCAACAGATGGTCAGAAGTGCGGAGAGCCAAAAGCCCATCTATGGACGCAGAATATGTTGAAGAGTGTATGTCTAGACACAAATGGTGAACGAGCTTTTCAGGCTGAACTTCTGTGCTGCAGTCAATCTAGAGGAAAGGACAGCTTTTTAATAAAAGGAACATTCTGCATCAACATATGGCTGCTTTGGTGTTTAGAGCGGCAGATAGTTATGGGAGGGTTGGGGAGAGGGAGATCATGAAGTAATCAGCATATTAGAAGAGTCACTCCATTTTTGGTTTCTTTCTATTGGGAATATGTAGTAAGAGACCAGAACACAGTTGTTCTGGTTCAGCTGAGTTTCACAAAATTAATTCAGGAAGTTGGAGAAATCTGCAGTACAGTTGCTCAGATAAACATATGTAGCCTTGGAACAGAATTTCTCATGTGTTTTAGTAGAAAATTGTACTTGTTTTCTTATGGCTTTGTCATATTTACCAACAACTGTAAGAATCAGAGACATTTTTATTGTCACAAAACCATCTCATAAAATACAGAAGTTATCACATGGATGAGTGAGAACAGTTTGTGTGGCTTCTTATAGACATGCTTATGAACCTGACTAGTTCTTAGTAGGTTTTTAGGGGAAAGGCAGTGACCTATGCTACAGTAGCTGGGCAAGGAAATGTGTATTGCAACAAGGATATATATATAATTAGGTCAAAACTTTTGCCCTACATTTTTCTACAGCTAGAAATGCTCGCTAATATATAGCCTGTACTTTACACATGATCTGCATTGGCTCACATCTGTTGAACTCTTACCCATCTGAACGTAAGAATCAAGCAGGTTTAAATCAGTTGTCTGGCATGCTAGATAAAGGCATAGCAAACTGTGATAAACACTTCTAAGAAATTTAGTGGATAATGTTAAGAAATTGATGGGGATTTATATGAGTCAAGGCAACTCAGCTGCAGAATTTGTATGGTTTTTGCATGAGTGTAAGGAAAGAGTTGACTTTAGCTTTGAAGGAAAACAGAGGCAGGGATTAATGAACTGAGAGAGGGACAGAGTATTTTTGTGTGAGATGAGAAACTGAAGGAACTGGCTTGTTGGTTGCCGTGCCCTGAGAAGAATGTTTCAAGGTGCTTGCACACCCTGGAGCATGAGCCAGTACAAAACAGAGGCAACAGCCAGCCTTCACTCTGCATCATCAGTGCATTCAGACAGCTTCTGGAGATCGTCTTTTTTGCGGCAAAAGGGAAAGTTCATCTTTAGGTAGTTCATGCTCTGGCAGAAACACTACCAAATGCAACAGTAATTTAGTAGTGTATGCACTAAAACTGTTAGGATGTTTCACTTACAAGTCGTAACACTCAGCTATCAGATAATAATTATTTTCACTCACTACAGAGACTATTTTGGTGACCAAGGGCTGAAAAATCATGTAACATATTGTCATTCACCTATACTTTTTGGATCCAATTCCATCCTGCTTGTCGTGGTTTAACCCCAGCTGGCAACTAAGCCCCGCACAGCCGCTTGCTCACTCCCCCCCGGTGGGATGGGGGAGAGAATTGGAAGAGTAAAAGTGAGAAAACTTGTAGGTTGAGATAAAGACAGTTTAATACTTGAAATAAAATAACATCAAATAGTAATAATAAACCAAGTGATGCATGATGCAGTTGCTCACCACCCACTGAGCGACGCTCAGCCAGTCCCTGAGCAGCAGCCCCCCGGCCAGCTTTCCCCCACTTTACATGCTGAGCATGACATCATATGGTATTGAATGTATATATAGTATGGAATATCCCTTTGGCCAGTTTGGGTCAGCTGTCCTGGCTGTGCCCCCTCTCAGCTTCTTGTGCATCTCCAGCCTTCTCAGTCAGTAGAGCATGAGAAGCTGAAAAGTCCTTGATTTAATGTAAGCACTACTTAGCAACACCTAAAACATCAGTGTGTTATCAACATCATTCTCATACTAAATCCGAAACACAGCACTGTACCAGCTACTAGGAAGAAAATTAACTCTATCCCAGCCGAAACGAGGACGCTGCTTCACATTGATTCCTCCCTATACTTTTCACTATAATTCCTGAGTATTTTAAATCATGGCATTTTTTAAAGTAACCAAAATCATATGCCCTGGTTTTTTTTGTAACTTGATTCTCTCTGGATGTGTTATTTGACTGCATACGCGTGTTTCTATAGTTGATGATGATTATAAGGTCAAGCACTGAGTGGGCTCGCTAGCAGTGTGCATTCAGTAGCTCTCCTCATTAGCTGGTTCATAAAAGAACAGTTTTTTTAGTTCTTTGTACATTATACCGGTGTGAAGTGCCCTGTGAACTCAGTATCAGCTTTCCGGTATTTACCAGCCTGTTTTCTATTGTCTTTTAGCTCAGCCAGAAATTACTTTGACTAAATACTAGCTGATGCACAGTCTCATGAGCAACGTGAGATTTGCTTGTTAATAGCATTTTATTTAAATAATGAAATTCACAATGGTTTTGAATTATGGTGCTTGCTTCAGAAGTGTTTTCAAGCTCCTTGTCTTTCTAATATTTAAAGCACATGCCGCGGGTGTAAGGAAGGGGAGGACATAGCCTAACTCACTGGGTAGAAAAGTACGTCTTTGTGTTAGCACTGTGAAAAAGGCCTAATCGGGGACCTAATCAAGAGGCTGCAGAAGCTAAAGGCTCTCCAAGATCGACAGCCTTGGTATGGGGCTATTGTGTGCTGTGTTAGAGCTGAGGCATTGTGTTTGCTATTCTGATGGAGCCCCGCACGGGGTATGAATGGGAAAATGGAAGCCAATGCCAGTTCCTGTTAATTTTTTTCTCTATGAGAGTCTGTTAGCGATTTGCCACGCACCCTGAAGTCCTGCCATCACGTGGGCTTAGTTTCCTGCCCATGTCTCTGCCACGATATTTTTGCCATCCCTTGTTCATCATTCTCTCCCGGCCCCTGTGCTGCACCTGTGTGCTTTTGAACTGCTTTATGCATCTGGAACAGTTTGTCAGACTCCGGGCAGTAGTTTTTCTCCCTCAGGAAATCTGTGTTTCCATACTCTATGGAGAAATCTGGCTGCGTTCCAGCCTTCTTGAAAGCGTGGCTTTGCACGGTAAAGTGTGTACACACGAATACTGAAGTGAGTGCTCAAGTAATCTCCAGAACAAATCTATGGGAGTGTAACCTGGGTGAGGGCTGGGTGACTTATACCTTATGATCCAGGAGTCATACTTCACGATTCAACAATTACTTGCTGCCAGATTTGAGTCTATCTAGTTTTTAAGGGGTGGTTGGATTTTTATTCTTTCATATTATGCAAGAAAGGAAGGATTTTCATCCTCATTTACTGACCTAAGTCAAAAACTACCTTCATTAATACAGAAATTCATAGGTTTAAGTTACAGAAAAATTAATCTGATAGCAATTCGTACTTTTGCCAGGTCATGAGGAGGAATCTCACTACATTGATTTTTGGACGTTACAGCACACACATCACAAGCCGCAGATGCAGGTGCACACTGAGAAGTCAGACGTACGTCTACCGCCTACAGGAGTGTTTTAGCCACTGGGCTATAGGCCAAGTTTAGGGCAAATGTATTCATCGTTCTTGTTGAAGCTTAGCCACTGTGTGACATGGCTGAATCTGAAGTGCAGATTAAACTTGGGGACAGCAGGAAAAAAGACCATTTTTAAAATGTGTGGGTTCAGATTTATGTGAATTCTGCGTAGAAAATAAACTGGACCTCTTTGAGACCGAATATGTAAGAGCAGTGTGCACAGGACCCCGCCTGTTTCCCCCACTTAGAAGCTTCTAGCTTATCAAATTATCGTATAGTCATTCAGTTAGCAAATGTGTCATGTGAATTAACAAATATTAATTGAATATATTTACGCATGTTACCATGGTTAATTCTACATACTTATCACAGCACTGCTGGGTAAATTAAGAGATTATTGGCATGGTTAATTTGTATTCCACATCTATTGCATAATACAGAATTTTGCTTTCTTATTTGTAAACAGGACAGTTGGGACTCAGGGTGGACTTGAGAGAGCCAACAGGCACTGCCGTCTCACATCAGTTTGGTCTCAAGTTAATGCTCAGGTTAGAGGATGCAGGGTTGCGAACCTTTCATTATTCTTTTGCAACGTTTGGCATTTTCCTTAAAACTTCAGCCTCTTGTTGGACTTCAGCGAAGCATTCAACACTGTTTCCCACAGCGTTGGCCCGCACAAACTGGCAAGATACAGATTGGATGGGTGGTTTGTGAGATGGGTAGGAAACTGGCTAACAGGTCCCACTCAGAGGGTGGTGACCAATGGTTTTTACTCACTGTCACAAGTGGGGTTCCCTGGGGATCGATACTGGGCCCTATGCTGTTCAATATCTTCATAAATGATCTGGATGATGGGACTGAAAGCACCCTCACCAAGTTTGCTGATGACACCAAACTGGGTGGTGAGGTGGACATGTCAGAAGGGAGAGGTGACTTACAGAGAGACCTGGACAGCCTGAAAGAGTGGGCAAGCAAGAACTGTATGAAGTTTAACAAAGTGTGGCTGGGAAGCAGCCTTGCTGAAAGGGGCCTGGGGGCCCAGGCGGACAACAGGCTGAACGTGAGTCAGCACTGCATCACTGCAGCAACCAAGGCAAATCGGATCCTGGGCTGCGTCCGCAGGGACATGACTAGCAGACAGAGACGCGATCATCCCACTTTACTCAGCACTTGTCCGACTGCACCTGGAGTACTGCGTCCTGTTCTGGTCCCCACAGCTCAAGAAAGATGCAGACAGATTGGAGACGGCCCAAAGGAGGGCCACGAAGTTGATCAAAGGGCTGGAGAACCTGCCCTCTGAGGAAAGACTGAAGGAGTTAGGTCTCCTCTCCAGGGAGAAGAGAAGGCTTGGGGGGGACCTCATCACAGTATTCCAGCCACCAAAGAGGACAGAGGCGCTCTCTTCACAAGCTGCCATGTGGAGAGGACAAGGGGTACAAGTTACACTGGGAGAGGTTTCATCTCAATGTAAGAAAGACATGTTTTACAGTGAGAACAATCATTCACTGGAACAACCTCCCCAGGGTCGGGGTAGAGTGCCAGTCGCTGGAGGTCTTCAAGATGAGACTGGACAGGGCACTAAATGATCTCACCAAGGCTCCCTTTCTCATGAAAGCTTGGACCAGATGATATTTCGAGGTCATTTCCAAATGTGGGCTGTTCTGTGATTCTATGATTTTTTAAAAACCTGGTTTCTTTTAAAAAAAAGTCTGTAGCCCTAGCTGTTGGAGGCAAGTGCCTGGAAACATTAAAAATAATGTGGGAAGAGCCTTGGAGGACAAATGAAAAAAAGGACCTGAGAATGAATTACTGGAAAGCGAATCTGAAACTTTTTGCAATCCAGCCCTCTTCATGTTTGCGGAATCCGTTCAGAACTTGTAAAGGTGTACAGTTCAATATCATAAAAAAGTCTCCTTTGCTGCATTTGGTTGTTATGAATGCTTATTGAGAGGATAACTGAACTGGTACACTAAGTGGCCTGCTAAGTTACCCACTAAATTTTGGAGTTTATGTTCCTTGGCATCACAAGAAATTTTTCATAATCTTTTCAGAAATGCTGATGTATTTCCAGGCCTTCTGCTGTCAGTTTGGTTATTTTCTCCTCTATTACATCTCTAGTATTCTACTGTATTGTTAATCTTGTGATTTTAGGATTTTTTTAAAACCATGTTTCTCTGATGGCCTCAACTTCTGAATTATTACCCTTATAAATACATGTCAGCTTTCACTGGAAATAAAGTATCTACACATTTCAGTTTCTAAGGAAATGCTTGAAAATATGACTGGAGCACACTCTAGAGGCTTGAAATCTCAATGGCAGATAAATAACTCCAAATTTATTCATATTTCAAATCTCATGATTTTAAAGCCGATCTCATGATTTTTTTTTAAGCGTGTTTCATTTCTGATGAAGATCTGAAGCAAGATTTGTGAATACTGTGGATTTCCTTAGCTGCTGCTCCTCCAGAGAACTATCTGTTATTACTCTGAATCTGTTGACAGGGAGCTGGGTTTTGTATGTTCTGCTAAGTCTTATATCTAGGTCAAAGATGGATGAAGCTCTGCCAGTTCATAGAAATGCTGATATTATTTCTGGAGTGTTTTGCAAACTAGCAAAATTTGTCTTGGTAGGTTTTATAAAAGGATTGTGTCCTGAAAAGGACAAATGCTGCACTTCATAAATTCACTTGGAGGACCAAGGCAATAGTATATGTAAATTAAAAAATTCTAAACAGGTCTGCAGATGTCATAAGACTGTATAAAATTTAGTGTGCCCCTTAAAATGGGTTGCTACCCTATACAGCGGCTGTATGTTCTCTGCTATTTTACATCACGTCGCATGACTGGGAAACTTGCATGGAGAAGAGGAGGAGCAAGCTTGATAAAACTCCTGATTTATGTGTTGCTTCAAATCATCCAAGTTTGACCATGTGTCTATCCATCTCCACTTTGCAAATATTTTTTATCTGTATAATATTTCCAATAAAATGTCAAGCTCTTCAAGTGTAGCAAAAGGATTAGTGCATTTTCGGACTGCTGACACTTCAGGATCACGTTTAGTAATGGGTTCACGTTACTCTCTTGAAGGATGTTGCAGATAGGGCTAGATGTCCAACTGAGTGACCTAGACAGCTGAGTGTTGTCACTGTATCTGACCAGCAATTTGTAAAATCATTCATGCTTTTTCTAAGCTGCCAAATAGGCAACTATCAACACTGTCAAATTTTTGTTACTATTTTCAGCTATTTATTAAACATAAATGTTGCCTGCTCGGACTCTGTTGATCATATATTATTTTCTGCTGACACTCTAGAGTCTCAAAGATGAATCAAACTCAGGCATCCCAGTCTGGGTGTGGAGCCCACATCCAGTAATCACAAGACCTTTCTTTTTTTAAACTGCAGTTGCTGTCTCTATTCCCACTTCTCTGGCTTGTCATCGCTTCATTACACAGAAAATCTGCTGTCCAGTCCTAAGTCCTACATTGGCTATGCTGCCTATTTGAAGACTTTGGGGCAGAATCAGGCATAAGCTGCAGCAGCCTTCCTGGGTACGGCTTCCGAGGATGTGCAGCCTAACTGCAGAGGACCTGGCATGGCATGAAGATAGTTGGCACGCTCTTGCTGTCAGGATCCTGCATGTGCTCAGGACCTGGAGATGTGGCCAAGGCAGCTGAGGGATGTGCTGATTCAGTGTGTCCATGCTGGGGCAGGGATTTCCAAACTGTAACCTGTGAGCTAACGTTTATGTTTGGAACAAGTTGGGTTTTTTTCTTCTTTAGCTGGTAGAGAGCCTTCACATTTTGGAAATTGTTTGAACAACTGTTAGGCCAGCTGTCATTGTAGTTACCAATCCCTGGCAGAAGCCACACAGCTGGAAGTCAGGGATAAAAGGACAGAAGAAATTTCAAGGATAAAAAATACCCAACTGGACCAAACCCAGAAGCATTTACTCCCCTTACATGAGGTACAGCCGAGGACATGCCTGAGCCACTACGTCAAAATAAGACCTCTAATAATTATTAAAGGAAGGAAAGGCCATGGCAACAAAAAACAGTGAGAACAAAAAGCCTGAAGTTTTTTTTTTCAAAGGAAGAAATGTTTCACATATCTCTAGGGTAAACTAGACAATGCATCTGAGCAGATTTGCTTTCCCTAAAAGATATGGATGACTATATGAAAGTAAAACTCCTGATTGAAAAATGCCCCTGGATTCTGGCTTAAGAGTTGGGAAAACCAAAGTATTTTCATTTAAAAAATTAAGGAAGATTTTAAAAACTTTTAGTATTTTTTGTAAAAAAGGAGATTTCAAGGGAGATTTGTCCTTGGTCACACTTTCCCATCAGATGGTGGTTTTACCAGTCTTACTGGTTAGTTTTCAAGAGCAGACCAAAAACCAAGTTTTTCTCGCAACCAAAACATCTAATTTCTAGCAAACAACTTTTTAAAAAGTGGCCAAGGTGTTCATTGGCATTTAATTCTTGCTGGCATTCTGTATCCCTTAAAATCCTGAGCTCGGCTGAACTCTGGTTACAGAAATGGTTTTGGCAGTGCTAACTACCGATTTCTATGTACTTGTAGTTAAATCCCTCTGGGAAGAAAAACTTAGCATTTTTACAGTAACTACGAGTAACGACAAAAGAAAAAGATAAGTTTAAGGTTAAGTACAGTAAATATGACGGAGGGAGAGAGCGTCAAGCAAGAGAGAAGGAAATAACGTGCCATGTGACTGGAGTCAGAGAGGGAAAGATCATACTCGGGGTTTGATCCTGAGCCTTCTCTTCATTTACTGATTTTGGTGCCTAGCACTGGTGCTGGGTAAGACACCTAAGATAGTTTATATATACCATATTACCTTCCAACTACATAAAATGTAATTAATAGCTATATATAAGACAAGGTATCCTTAGGGAAGACATCATTCATATTTGCTTCTTTCAGGGAGTTTGCTACAACTCTATGGCTTTTGTATTTTCAAAAATTGTTCTTGATTGTGCAAATGCAAATAAAGTCATGGAGTAATTTCTTCTTGTGCTATAGCCTTTAGGTGTGCAGACAGTACTGCCATATATATAGCAAAGGCTAGGGAAAAGTCAACATCAAATGGGCTTGTTTCTAACCTGGTATTTGTAAAATTATATTTGTTCAAATACCACTGACTGTCAGTCTTGAGAAAGGTTATTCTTTTTATTAACCTTATTTTAATTATTACAAAATTAACAGGTTTATTTAATTGTTAGTTATGTTTGGATATTTTGTAAGACCTTTATATAAACATTTTTTGATTTCTTACTATTTATTTACTCCAGGATAGCCTTCAAATGCACTTATTTTTAGCTGCTTGCACAGATGCCTTTGTCCATTGCTAAAATTCAGAAGAACACTTACACTACAACAGAACTAAGAAAATCATGTGGTGGCTGTATTGTTTTGAGCTAGTTACACACATGTATGTGTAAAATCAGTCCGTGTGGACTGATGAAAATCATACTGCCTGAATAAAACCTGTGCGTACACAGCGGTCTGACCTCTGCAGTTAAAGTTGGGGAGAGTCTTTCACCGCCGAGAATGTGACAGGAAGCAGAAGCCGCTTCTGGCGAAGACATATAAGGAAGTTAACTCCCATTCACCGAGCTCATCTTACTGGTAAGGGGAGGCACTGTAAAAGTAATTATTAAGAGACAGAGCTAAGAACATCACTGAGCTCAGCATACTGTGCTTTTCAGCTTTTGTGATTTCATTAGATGCATGGATGAGGTCACCTTTTGAAATAGCGGAGAGGAAGAGAAGAAAAGATGGTGGTTGCCTAACATCATGCTGCTAAAGAAATCACGGAGCCTCTTGCTAACACCCAGAGGTTCATTTTGGACTGCTGTTTTCTGTATCTTGAAGGATATGCTAACAAATTGGGATTCTCCTGTTTTGTTTTGTTTCCCTGAAAATTCTTGCAGAGCAAATCAGAGCCATTCTTGTGAACGCAACCTCTTGTCCTGGAAAATCATAAGCAATCACTGTAATTTTTTCAGTCTTTCTGGCCATGGGTGACCAAAGAGAAATCCTGTTTTGTGCCTGCATTTTAAGACCAGAAGTGAGAGTGATGATTATTTAGTCTGACATTTTCCATAACACAGGTCACATCTTAAGTCATAGTCATAGAGGCTCCATTTGATAACTGGCTGCTGTCTCATCTGCTTATTCAGTACTGAGTAATAAAATGCCTTGAGCTTATTCCTCTCTGCTTTTTTAATGTCAAGGTGATTACTGTGAATTTCTGTTAGCAAATGTCATCACAAGGAAAGATGAGCTATTTTTCTCTAAAACTCGTTGATTACTGATCTTTCATTTACAGCTGTAATTCTAGTTCAGATTGCATTCTAGACCGTAATTTAGTCTTAGTGGTGGTTTTTTATTCCTATGTTTGACATACAGAAGCTTCTGTATGAAATCATTGGGCTTGAAAGGACATCAAAGTTCATCTAGTGCATCTTCCTGCTGCCAGGCAGGAACATATATAGATGTATATCTTCTGACAGATACTTGTCTCATGTTTTCTTAAAGGTTGCTAACAATGCTAAGGTTACAGCACCTCCCCAGAAAAGCTGTAAAGACATTTCCCGATGTCCAATCTGAATTTGCCTTGCTGCAGTTTAAACCTGTTCTTTCTCATTTCATGCACCACAGGCATGGAAAACATTATTTCGACCTGGTTTGCAATAGCCTTTCTATGTATTTGAAGATTTGCTCCATCTTTTTGTGTAGGTCATATATTTTGTGTACTGTGCTGTTTTTCCTGCCTTGCATTCTCACTTTCCCCTTGCTATTATCGGTAGCTTCATTAGCACAGGTATCTGTTGTTACTCTTATTGTTCTTTCAAGTACTTAAAGTTAGAATCTTCACAGTGAATAACTTCTTGACAGTGAATCATCAAAACTTGCTTTTATATTTTAGCTGGATTATTTTATTCATACTGGTAAAGACACAAGATTTCTAAAGTCAGTACATCAGGAATTTTTGTTAAGTCATTGGAATTTAAATACTTTGTATCGGTATTTTTTTTAATAATGATTTTCGTTTTCAGCTCTCCAGTATAAAAATGCTCTCCAGCTGAAAAGCAGGTAGGTATCCCTGGCATTTGCCTCTGGTTTCGGGATGTCAGACTGGACAATTTTGTGCAGGTGCCATTCCTTCCAGGGAAACTGGGCAGCAGGGCTATATATCTTGTCCCTCAGAAAGATTTAGCTTCGAATTAGCTAGGCAGCCAGTGCTACCAGCTGGCAGAGAGTTCGACTAGTCTGCCCCTAGAAGGTTGCTCTTGTCATGCAATGGTACGCTCCTTCCATGGCTGGCTTCCAACGATGAAACGTCTGCACTCCCTGCAAGGCGGACCTGGATCGTTTCACCTCACATAATCCCAGAGCAGAATCCTGGAATAACTTGGGTCAGAAAGGACCTCTGGAGGTCTCTAGTCCAGCCTCCAGCTCAAAGCAAGGCTTACGCAGGACTTTCTCTAGTTGGGTTTTGAATAACTACAACCATCTGGTCTGGTCTCCTCTATGTGAGATACGTGGAGCCAGCTCTTGCCCAGGCTGAGCAAGCCCAGCTTTCTCAGCCTCTCCTTTTGTGTAGTGTGCTTCAGCTTCAGCCTCTGGACCACCTATGTGGCTCTGCACTGGGCTGGCTCCAGATGGTCAGCAGGCCTCCAGTAATGGGGTGCCCAGGACAGGACGCACTCCTCCAGGTGTAGTCCTTCAAGTGGGAATAACAGCCTTAGAGGAAAGAGAGGAAAACTCACTTCCCTTGGCCGCCTGGCTACACTCGAACACTGAGCGCTCGAGGCAGCAGCGGGTTAATGTAGCTGAGATAAAGTTTCTGTATAGATTTAAGTTTTATTCTTTTTTTCGTTTTTGCTTCAGGCTGCTCATATGAGTTTTCTTCAGAACAGGTAATATTTTTGCTTAGGCCCCATGCATGTCACTTTTATTTAGAGTTCAGCATCCATCTGAATGCCTCTCTCAAACAGTCTTTTTTGCTTCTTTGTGCTACCAGTGCCACACGCTTCCTGTGTCTTTAAACAGATCATGGTGACTAATGACCATGCTGGACATCGACCCATTTGCAGGCTTGCATCGTCTAAAGTCTTTAAAGGAATAGCTGTCTGCAGATCTCATTTTCTTCTGGAATATATTTCAATATTATTAACCGAATATTCAGATTATTTGCTGCATTCCTGCTGTCAGTGTATTAATACCTCCCTGCCTGAGTAGAAAGCTGAGCCTTAATCGTGCTGTGGTCGGCCAACTCGTCTATACTTTATCTTGGGAGCTCAACTGGCTGTTACGGAGGGGCAGTTTCCGTTTCATCTAGGCACATCCTGTGCTAGTGAAATACCTCAATCATGAACATATGTTACAGGAAATAGAGTTGTAGCTCATAGGGGTTTTTTATTTTTTCTTAGACTTATGACTAAAGGGCAGTGTCAAAGTTCATAGTCTAGAAGTGAGTATTTCTTGACAGTCATCTTATTTTTAGGTCCTTTAACTTGAAACAAGATTTTTCTTGGCTTGAAATGGTGGTCAAAATATATACAGCTGTAATTTACCGTAAACAATTACATGCCTTTTTTGAAGCTAAATTCGCTTATGTGATATTCTAGTGTTTACAAACCGAGTAAAAGAACAATATTTGATTACAAAAAGTTGAATTATTTCCAAGTTTGTTTGCTTAGTTTTTCTGAGTTTTTCTTTTCCTTTTGGGAGAGGAAGCTAAATTATATCTAGCTTTGCAGTCCTGCAGGCGTGATGTGCCATCATTTCTCTTTCTCATGTCATTAGGTTATTTTGCTGTAAATTATATATATGTATATTTCAGATAGACCTATACCGTTTAATAAATACAGCCCTAAAACATACTTTAAAATAAAGCAAATAATATGTCATGTGCTTTGCAAATTAAAATGTACAAACAGACTCTCAAATAAAAATGTCTTGGGCTCAAATTTTGATCTTATTGTATGAAATAGCAGCTGCTCCGCAAATAGTCCTGCTGTGTCTTTTTGAGACGTAAAGTCCTTTCCCATGTGAAGAAGACTATCCAACTTTATCACCCAATATTTAGTTATGTTTCATTACTGCTACAGAAAATCTGCTCTTATCGTTGTTTAGGCAAAGATTTCACTGTATTTATTAGGGACTGAATAAAAATTGTGGGGTCACCCTGTAGCTACTATTGCTTAAGTCAAATGCATTATGGACTGTTTTTGTGTAAAGGTTAAATAAATATATGTGGTGTCAGACTACTTGATTCATAATTCTCACCAGTTGGAGTCTTCAAAGGCTTAAGCCTTTGAAGAAACTCGGATACTAGCTGAAAGAGCATAGATAAAGACCTCGAGTAACTGCAGAATTCATTACTTTATTATTGCTTATTTTTTATGTACACAAGATTTTTAGCTCTGGTCCAAACACAATGTTGCATTTATTAAGTTAATAATCTTTTGCAACTTCTGTATAAAGACCAACCTTTGTTTACATCAATATTAAAAATCTGGAGAGATTCAGAACAATTTTCCCTGGACATGAATTATTTCTTCATGCATTAAAATCAAGATGAGAGAGTGAGGAAGGAAAATCCCTGTAAAGTTCCCCTTGGAGTTCTCTCCATTGACTTTTAATTCTGGAGAAATGAAACTTGGCGTTCAACGTAATGAGGTAAGGAGTCTGGAAAACGTACAGTCCTCCTGTATCGGTCTTTCTCTCATTGTTTTGCGCTTCCTCCGTACCCAGTCGAGTCTCTGGATCTGTTCACTACACAGCAGGACAGTGCAGTGGTGTATGGTGGTGTATGGTCCATCTTCTATTGCAACAGAGAAACATCCATCCTGGAAAGATGCTAAGAACAGGTTTGGAGGGCTGCTCCCTTACCGGAGCCAGTAAATGGTCCAGTTCCACTTTTAAGGAAATAGCAGCAGTGGATGCTGTCTCTGACTTTTCATTTGCCATTTCAGAACATTATGAATGACAGGGAACAGCAATGTTTGCCTTTTCTCTTGAAATATTTCATGTCTCTATGGAAGATGTTCAAAAGACTTATTTTTATGTTGATTTGAGCAAAAGGAGGACAGTCGTACAGGCATGACAGTGGCTGATTGCATTTTTCTCCTAGCTGATTTAGAAAACAACGCAAGTCTGAAGTTAACTTCTGAACAGCTTTAACGTCAAGAACAAGAAGTTGAGACTGGCACAGGGGAGCCTGTTTGTGAAAGATCTGCTTGCTGGTGGCTCAGCCTCATCTGTGCCATATCGGTTGAGTTGTCTGAGCTTGAAATCAAAGATGGAGTAGTCCCGATGAAAAGCTGTCCCCCGTGCGTCTGCTTGTTCTATACAGGTTTCTATGATCAACTCCTCAGCCTGGGAAACTGCACCCAAGAAAACAGGGTGTTACCTTTTAAATATTATCCAGCTACAAGTTTGATAGAAGGTTTTATTCTTACCAACAGAAGTTGCAGGCAAAAGTTGCCACAGTGAAATTCATCTGCCTGCAGTGATGTCTTCTGAATAAAAGATAATATGAGATTTCATACTTTATGTTTAAACCAGTACTTTTCCTCTGCTTTGTACTGAAATTTAGGATAGAAAAAGAGCCAGAAGCGGGCTTTGAATTTTTTCATCACTCCTTTCTCATGTAAAACTCCTAGCTACTTCGTGAGAATTTGCTTGGGCGTGGACTTTGGTGTTTGACTTCTAAATCAACTAATTAAATAATCCTATTTTTGAGAAGTACTTGACCAGTAGACACAAATGTATATACTGGAATGTAATGATGTTAAACTAATCATGACTGGTCCAGACAGTCCTGCGAGTTTGGATGGGACAAAATGATGAAAAAATAATGTGGGTTTGAATCGCAAGGACTACGCTCAATTTCACCTTTTTCTTTTTTACCACCACCCCACCATATTTTTTTTTTTTTTGCAGGCTTTGTCTCATTTCCTAGTATATATTTGGAAGGTTAAATAGCTAGATCAAGTTATTTTGGTGGTACTATTTCTTCCCAGTGGCATTAAGCCATGAAATTCAATCTGCGGCAGCACAGCCAAGCAGCATGTGAGGATCTCTGTGTACGTTAGTTATGTCAGCCATCAAAGCCGGAGGCTCACATTTAGGTCTGACCCCACTCATATTATTAAATTTAAAAATTATGTCAATACTGTTGTGAGTTACACATCAAATATAAATTGGTTGCAAAACATATCTGAATGTTAAACTACCCCAGATTGCCTCAATTGGTGCAATTAGACGGTGAATGTAATTTACATGTTGAGCAGTGGAAAAATTCTTCCTTGTGCTAACAAGGATACATTAAACAATGTCATCAGCCAGTTTCCTTCCCTTAACGTCCTTTGCTTCTTAAGTTATTGTTCAATACACTTCCTAATCCTAAATTAGTGCAGGTAGTACTGATTTAGTACTATTTGGCATTGATGTAGCAATTGCACGTTTTTTTCCGACCAACATACATGGTAAGAAGCTTTTCATTTCTGAACTGAACAATTATAGACTTGTTTTGCTGTTGAACTGAATATGCAAATAATTACGAGGAAAATAGGCAATGCTCCCAGGGAAGCCTCTGGTTTCCAAGTCTAGTCCAATTAGTAAAAAAGGAAGCTTTCTTACACAGCTTTTATCATGGTCTGTTTCACTGATCAGATAGACATTATTAATAGAGGTGGGACTGAACACTCTCCATATTGAAAAGTAACTAGGTATAGAGTCAATCTATTATATCAATTACTGATTAATGTTATACAGGCTTATAAATATTGTCATGTGAAGTCATCACATGTAACATGCTGAAAAAATATAGAGATCTGCAGTGCTTTGAAGGTGCCCTAGAAAATCCAAGGTAAACACTGAAAAACTTACTTTGCTTGATTTAAAAAGAGATTTTATCTTACCTATGCAACGTCTTTCTTTTTTGTAGCTATATCTGATAAGGAGCTGCAATACGCCTTCTTGAAACTGGCTGAAAGATGCAGAAGCAATGACCGCAGAGCTGTCTTTCAAAATATACTTTACACGAATACAGGAACTCTCCATGGGAGCATAGGAAACATGGACAAAGAAAAAGGAGACAAAAATTTCAGACAACCTTCAGCCCAGGGTTCTTACAATGTTTTACAGTCCAGTTCCTGTGTTTAAAAGCAGGAATATCCCATTGCTTTGTTGGAAACACAAGGTTTAACACAAGGCCACTGAGTAATGAAAGCCTGATCCTCTCCTTACAAGGGGCATTTTTATATGGGGTAATAACTTCAGTGGGATTATGCCTGAAATATGCCAGGAGGCCATGGCATAGGAAAATATGGCATATGAGGGCAGACCTTATAGACAGTTTGTTTGCTAAATGATGAGGAAATCTAGGAAATCCAGCATGGCAGTGACTCTCTTATTTCTCCTTTCCAATGAGCTGGGATGTGACTCTGTGTGTGCACTTTGGCTTTTATAAAGTTGTAGGTCCTTAAGATTCAAGGCCCCTGGAAGACCTTGTTTGTTAAGCTGCTTGACAAGTGACTACTAATTTATCAGAGCGTACTTTGTAGTTTTATTTGGCCAAAATTAAAAGCACTGAAAGTGATAATTGCTGCAAACAAAACTATAAAAGCCAAGGAAAAATACACAAGACTGGAGTTCTTAAACACTGGCATCTTAAAAAGAAAGAGGCAGAGGGCTGAGCCAAGTAACTATCGCCATAATCCATCTCCCTCAGGTGGCTGCAGTTTTGATCAGCAAAAAAGAGAGCAGCCGGAGGTGCCCAGAGATCCTGCATCGAAGCACAGGATTTCAGAGGCTGCTGTCTGTGTGTGTCCTGTCTGATGGGGCAGGGAGCAGCTTCCCCAGCTGGCCCCTCCGCCCTCCTCTTGGTACCCAGCACCAGTGCAAACCCTTTAATCTAGGGAGGTAAAGCTCCAATAAGCTGGGTAAGCCTTCAGCAGGGCTTGTGCTGGAAGAGTTTATTTAGTATTTGGTTTCTTTCAGAAGGAGCACTAGGAGAACCTCTTGCTGCTGACTGAGAGTGTCAGAAGTAAATCTGAAGTGAACCAGTGATGATACAAAGGTCAATAACCTAAATGGATATAATATAAATATGGGCTGGAAGGGTACAGATGCTAACTGTAAGGCAGATGGTGACATTTATTGACTCTAACATCTATTGACTGTAACATTTATTGACGGATCATTACAAGGCTTCTAGCACCTTGGCACTTCAGTACCTACTGCACAGGAAACAGACATAGTCAACAAATCATACTGTAGGACTAAAAATAAAAGCTCCATCAACTCACGTGGTTTGCTGCAAAAATAATCCGGAGAGCACGTGAAAGCCTGACCGAGCCGATAGACGTTTCGCTGAGCCTTGCTGCATGCCAGGCTGGGGCTCTGGCCAGGTGCCAAAGGGAGCAAGTTCCCGAAACCCTCCCCTGAGCATGCCCTGCTGTCAGTCCTGGCGAGTGCAACCCCCGCACCCAAAAAATAGCAAGGGTGACCCAGCAGATGGTAACACTTGCTGTGGCACGGGGAGACAGCGATTTCCCGTGTGAATGGGGACCGATATGGTTTTATAGTTTTATCAAATGTACCCAGTATGTCGACCACTTGTACAACTGTTAATAAGAATCCTCTTGCAGACCTCACCAGCTAACCAGTGCCATCAAATTACTCCTCTTTACCTGCAGTTTGCACTGACAGCAAAGTGTGGAAATGTTGTCATCAATGTGCTGATGGGAGAGTTGTACATTTTGTTGTTCCTGCTCAATGCCTTGACCAAGAGCCTCCAGCATCTCTGTGTTCTCCTCCCCTCTCCCATCCCATATGCTGCCTTTCCATCCTCCCGTACTTCAGAAACATCTTGAAAACTGTCTGTCTACTGCCAAGGACTTTGGCGTAAAGTGGAAGATGGGCTATTCACACCAGTAGCAGAACGCTACTTCCCTCTGGTAATGACTGCATGTTTGAAAACAAAATGGGCATAGAGCTGTGGCAAGCTTTTATAGGACTGGAAAATATGAACAGAAAAGGACTCTACAATATACGAGCAAGGGTCACTGTGTGCACCTGCCAACCCAATGGGCCTAGATCTCAGAGAAGAGGACTTTCTTCCATTAACCTAGTTTACTAAGTGAATTTTCCAAGCGGCGATGAACAAGTGTCATTAGCATTCACTCCGAGTGAGAGGACGGCTTTGACTGTGGTTAGGCTTATTTGACTTCTCTCACTAAACATTATCCATCATGATGAATGCTTGGCGCACTTTGATTCTGGTAGGCATAACGCAAAGTCTGCTGAGGAACGGAGCCTGGGTGAAGTCCAGTCCCTGCTGCTGCAGTCAAGTCATATAATCACTTTAACCCACTCATTATACTCCCCTCTGAAAGCGGCGGGGTTATTTGCCCCACTACTTCTTATCAGCATTGGAGATTTTTATGGCTAGAAGAATCAAACATCTTTTCCTGATTTCCAGCATAAGTTTATTCAGGAGCTGTTTATATCCATTTGTTCTTGTGCGAGCATTGTCCTTAAGCTTAAATAGCTTCTTGCCTGTCTATCTGTGATATTTACCCACTGATGTATTTATAGACAGCTCTCCTGTCCCCTTTCTCAGGCTTTGTTTCGCCAGGGCAAACAAGCCAAGCTCCCATAAGATCACTGTCAGTCTTCTAATGACTCTGTTTCAGTGTGATTTAATTTTTCTGGAACATGACTGTCCATGTCTCTGTGCTATACTCCAAATGAGGTTTTACTAATGACTCTGTAACACTCTTTCTTACCTTTAATCTGCCCAAAATTCATCAGATACATCCTAGAATCCAGTCTGCCCTTTGTATATGGTCATGTCAGTCCTCTGTAATCAGAGCTCTTTGCAAAAGTTTTAGAGTTTGCTGTTTAAAAAACGTCCGTTTCATCAACTTCAAGGGAGCTGTGACAACTTCCACCAGCTGGGGATCTGCATCTGATATTTCAGCTTGCAGGACACAGCTTTCTCTGTGGCTGGCCCGAAACGATGGAGCTCACTGCCAACTCCCCTCCCCCAAGACCTTCCCCAGGGGAACCACTGATTTGCTTCCGCCTGGCCTGCAATGTTAGAAAAGCACTTATTCCATCTCATGCTAACAAGACACAGGGCAAAATTTGGCAAATACTATTCATTCAGTATGCACGCATTAGAAAAAAAATCTGAAAATCTCAGCTGCTTTTTTTTTTTTTTGTTTAAATTCAAAACATTTTCAGTCATTTTAACCATTTTGATTTCTGGCTATTCAATTAATGTCCTTCATTTCTTTCTCAGTCCTCATTAAGCATGAATAAAACTTTCAAAATGGCAATTAAAATAGATTTCCTTCTGTGGAGAGAGCCTACGTGTGACTGCACTGCTGCCCGTTGTCCTTCTCCATTTCTTCCTTTCTCAGGTCTATCCTTCATCTTCTATCATCTGTGATTTAGACTAAGCCTTTCATGGCAAGGACCTTTGTTTTATATTCGTCTCTGCCTAAAGCAGACACACTTATTATTGGTTTCTGAAAGTATAAAGAACGTAGCGGATCAATGCCATTATCCTGAACTGCACTTAGAAGACAAAGGCAGTGTAGCTGTTGAATTGATGCTCTCAGGAGCATGAAAGCAGAGCTGCATTTTGGGCTATCGCAGACTTGCCCGAGGACTCTGCGGATATTTCCATCTAAAGATCATAGCCAGGGTAAAAGCTACAAAAGCACAGGCGACTGTGATAAAGCTCGTAACACACAGCATTGTCTTAGTTGCCCTGTCAAATGAAGCAGACGTTACCAAAAATTTCGACTGCTAAGACTAAGATCGCTAAGGATCTGGCAGCAGCCCGGACTCTGAGCTCAATCAGAGCATGGTGTCAATAGGCTGCATCGATTTAAAATAAAGACGTGGTGACACGTATTTCTGCTTTTGAACAGACCCTAAAGGCACTTGGCCAGGAAGCAGTAGAGCAAGTGGGCTAGAGGCCTGAGAGACCTGAAATCTACGTCCAGGGGGAATAAATCAGGGAGCTGAGCTCTGGGGCATCTCTCTCCCAGCTAAAAGCCCTAACCATGCTCAGCATCCCTGTTTTCCCTCAGGCCCTGTGACAGGTGAAAGGAAGAGGTTTAGAAGCACCTTTTCCTTTGCTGTTTTCTTTTTGGGACTGGCTTGGACATTTCTGCATTCAGCATGCTGCCTACTGCGAAGCCCGTTTGAGAGGCCCAAGCCTGCCCGGCCACCCATCGCGCTGCCCTGCAGCCCCGAGCATTGCGCTGCTGTGGCCCTTTGTCAAACACCTGCTCTGAGAGTCCCATATTTGTGTTTCTGCATCAGCGCTTTAGCTGCACTCTGTATGGTACTTATTTATTTATGCTTGATTGACAGGCTTCTCAGGACCAGAAATTTTGCATCTGCCTATTAAAATACTTTGCAACTTAGAAGATAATGAAATAACGGGTTCTCTGTTGTGTTTTCTTCTCCATTGTCACCTGTGCCAGTACCATGCAGCTCATGGACCTGCCTTCCTGAGTTCACCAACACCATCTTTGGCATATAGATTTTGACTGACACCTTCAGCTGACAGGTAGTCAATCAACAGCAAAGACAGCTGGTGATATTGAACTTGTGATAGCTGGTTTCAGTAACTGCAAAAGACTAGGTCCCCTACATGTCTCAAGATACTTTTGAAAGGTAGGTTTATCTAGACGTGGAAACGTATCTCTGAGTTTAACACAGAAGTATTCCTTTGCTGGGGTGAGGTTTTTACTCAGAGGGATGTAAACCTCCCTAGGCTAAAACTGCAGAGATAATTACATATAGGATGGGAACACCAGCACAGTGATTGATCCAGTATGACCCCTATATAGCTAATTACAGACTGTCAAGGCAATTTCTGTTCAAGCCAGACCGATATTTAATTAGTCTCCTCCCCATTGAAATCCTGACCTTGGTTTGGCACCGGGGAAGCGGAGAGTCGTGTATCTGGCCAAAGCATCTCATTGCTGCTCGGGGGGCAGGCTGATGAGGTATTAACAGCTGAAAATGAGAAATGGCAAATGAGAGTTCAAAATGAAGCAGCAGCTTTCTCTACCTGCTATGTCCTTCCTCTCCTGTTCTTCCTCCTCTAAAACCTGTTGCTCAGGCTAAAAGACTAAAGAAAACCCGCAGAAGTACAATTGGCTTTTGGTGACTCGCAGTTAGTTCATAGCGCAGAACAGAGGAGATATCTCTAGTGGTAACTTTTTGGTCAAAATGAAAACTGGCAATTTATTCCTGCTGCTTTGTCTTTCAACCACTTTCTAATCTGTGGCAGAAATTTACCTTCTGCCTTGTGCCTACCTGGTTTCCTTAGTAACTTCTCGTAAGAATATGACAAAAGCTTGGGAAAGGCCAAACAAATTGTCAACTGCTTAACCTTTATTTATGGAAAATGATGCGCTGTTAAATCTACTAGACCTCTGCCAAAGCTGGGTGATGTATTTCATAGAATGTTTCTTTCTCTCTTGTTCACAGAAGGGTCCAGATATTATTAAACTGAAAAAAATACCAACATGTAAAAATCTCTTTGCTTGTGTAAAGAGATCTAAGACCTGGAAGTTACCTGAACCTATGTACGTGCTCCATATCTGTCCTTTACTTAGGGAGTCACTACCAAAATTACTTTTTTAGCTTTGCATGTATTTAAAATGTTTGGCAGAAAAAGGTGGTTAAAATCATGCCTCTTGATGCCTTCAGAAAGGGTTTAGATTGCTTAAACATTATCAAGATGGGCGCTTAAATAAAGTTATCATCAGTTTATGGTTTAGAAGAAAAAGCGGGACCAAAGTCAGGACAGAAGTGAATCAGAACTGCTTTAGTTGTGAAACAACAGAGGGGTGCAGATTGGCAATAATTGTATGTTTCATTGTTTGTGTTACTCCAAAACTCCCACCATGGCACGGGTTCCACTTGCTGGATGGTGCAGATGCAAAATAACTGTCTGGCCTACGAGCTTGTGGTATAAACGGTCAGTACTGGGGCACGCAGGAGGAAAGGATAAAAGAAGGCAGCAGTGCAGAGGATTCAGGTGATCTGCAGTAAATACCTTGTAGGGGTAAGTCTGCCAGGGAAGGAAGCCAGGAAGAGTTTGGCATGCTCCTAAATCTTTTCGGCACTTCCGCTTTTTTCCTCTAAAGATGTGGAAACAGTTCGCCCACCTGTGGCAAGCTTCTTTCGAAGGTCTACAGGTAGGCCATCCACACGGCTTTCTGATGGCAAAAATAAGCCACGTTTGTGTTCTTCACAGCTAACCAGCTATCAGGTAGGAAGCTGTTGCTAAAAATATATGTGGAAGGGGCAAAAGGGAAGACAAAGTTTCAAACGGATAATGCTAACAAATTTTGGAAGACGTATCACACCTCAGGCATCAGAGTTGAAGAAAATTTGCTTCTATTACGGGTTAGAAGGAGATTGAATGTTGGAGTTAGATTATCTCGTCTCAGATCGAAAGGCACCTCTGTCTTTCTGAGAAGCGCATGGGCTGGCCTGCGGTTTGGGAGGAGACTCTGGACCAGGAGAAGAACCCACCAGAGACGCTGTTGCGGGGCCGCGGTGGTGGCGGCCGTGGTGAGCCAGGCTGGAAGCAGAACCAGCGAGATGAGTTCTGGGTTGACAACAACCCCTCTAACACTGCCTCGGAGGTGGCTTTGCCCCTCAAGGAGGTTGGGTGGGGTGCGAGGGGAAGGGGGGAGAGTGCAGGCTTTGGTGGCATCACCTCTCCAGCATGTGTCCTGCATCAGGGAGGCTGATGGCGACCGAGGGGCCCTGGGGAGCCCACACCAGGTCTTAGCAAAAAAATACTGATTGTGCATAGGGTCCTGTCCAAGCAAAGTCTTGAGGAATGGGTTTTGCCGGAATAAAAAGGACAGGAATGCTTTCACTGCTCTATTTCAGGTTAGCTTTCCTGGTCCTTGAGTATTTACGTTGGCTTCCCAACCCGTGCCCTAAGCCATATGGGTGGGAGCTGGTGGGATGAGCGCTGGGGAGGCCTACGGTGAGCTGCACGCATGGTGGCCAGGACAGCACGTGCTGGGGCAAGCCAGTGATCCAGCCGCTGGGCTGAGGCTCCCTAACAGGCTTCCTTGTGCAGAGGAACGGCAAGCAAACGCAAAAATTGCCTCGATGGGATCAGTTGGGACAGGAATCCGCTGCCCGCGCTCCCAGAGGGAGGTGGTATCAAATCAGTCACCCTTAGCCTAGCGCAAAAGGCCCATGGGGGCTTGTGGACAGCGCTGGCCAATGAGGAGGTGAGGGGTTGGGGGGTCTGGCAACTTTTCATAGAATCATAGAAACATTAAGGTTGGAAAAGACCTCTAGGATCATTGAGTCCAACCGTCAACCCAACACCCCCATGCCTCCTAAAACATGCCATGAAGTGCCACGTCTACATGGTTTTTGAACACTTCCAGGGACGGTGACCCCACCACCTCTCTGGGCAGCTTGGTCCAGTGCCTGACAACCCTTTTGGTGAGGAAATTTTTCCTAATATCCAATCTAAACCTGCTCTGATGCAACTTGAGGCCATTTCCTCTCGTCCTATTGCTTGTTACTTGGGAGAAGAGACTGACACCCCCCTCACTACAACCTCCTCTCAGGTAGTTGCAGAGAGTGATCAGATCTCCCCTCAGCCTCCTCTTCTCCAGACTAAACGCCCCCAGCTCCCTCAGCCGCTCCTCACAAGACCTGCTCTCCAGACCCTTCCCCAGCTTCGTTGCCCTTCTCTGGACACGCTCCAGCACCTCAATGTCCTTCTTGTACTGAGGGGCCCAAAACTGAACACAGCGTTCGCGGTGCAGCCTCACCAGTGCCGAGTACAGGGGCACGATCACTTCCCTACTCCTGCTGGCCACACTGTTCCTGATACAAGCCAGGATGCTGTTGGCCTTCTTGGCCACCTGGGCACACTGCTGGCTCATGCTCAGCCAGCTGTCAGCCAGCACCCCCAGGTCCTTCTCCTCTGGGCAGCTTTCCAGCCACTCTCCCCCAGGCCTGTAGCGTTGCGTGGGGTTGTTGTGACCCAAGTACAGGACCCGGCACTTGGCCCTCCCTCTACGGAGGCCACCGCCGCCGCTGACCGGCTGCTCCCTCCCTCCCGCCGCTCCGCGCCCCGCTGCGCGCCCGCGGAGGCGCCGTCCGCCCGCTAGGGGGCAGCCGCCGCCCGCCCCGCCGGGCGCGGTGCGGTGCGGTGCGGTGCGGGGGGGGGGGCGCGGAGCGGAGCGGTGCGGGGGGGCGCGGAGCGGTGCCGGGCTCTCCGCGGGCGCGCTGCCCCCGCGCGGCGGGGCCGCCGGCCGCCGCGGCCAGTGATGTCATGGGGCGGCGGCGGCGGCGGCGGCGGCGGCGGGGGCGGGGAGGAGGCGGCACTGCAGCTGCATGTGTCTGTAGCGGCGGCGGCGGCGGCGGCGGGGCCGGGGCGTCGTCATCTGCATTCACATATGGGGGCGGCGCCGGCCTCCGCCTGAAGCCCCCGCCCGGGGAGACACAAAACCCACGCGAGGCGCGGGGTGCCGCGACCCCCGCCCCGCCGCCGCCGCCGCCATGAATTCGGCGGAGCAGACCGTTACGTGGCTGATCGCCCTGGGCGTGCTGGAGTCGCCCAAAAAGACCATCTCCGACCCCGAGGGTTTCCTCCAGTCCTCCCTGAAGGACGGGGTGGTGCTCTGCCGCCTGCTCGACCGCCTGCTCCCGGGCACCATAGACAAAGTAAGTGCCCGCTCCCCCCGCCCGTACCCCCGCCCCGCCGCCCTTTGTGCAGCCGGGCCCGCCGCCCCCGGCCCCGGCCTCGCCCGCCGCCGGGCCCCCCGCCCCGCCCCCGCCCGCGCGGGAGGGCGGGGGGACGGGACCCCCCGGGCTCGGGGCGGGGGGGGTGAAGGGTGGGGGGGGTCAGCCCCGGTCGGGCGAGCGCCCGGGGGGCCGGGGCGAGAGCGGGAGGCGGCAGCGGGCAGCCTGGCTGCAGGGGGGCACGGTTTTTGCAAGTGTTTTACATTAAAAAACGCTCCGCTCTCCAAATCGAAGTCGTGGGCGTGCACGGGAGAAACATTTTTGTTTGTTTGGGGGGGGGGGTGGTGGTGCGTGTGTGTGTGTGTGGTGTTACGGACCTTTTGTGGCGCGCCATGAGCCGGCTGCAAACTTGTCTACGCAACTGCTGGAATAGTCGGTGCCTCACCTCACTTGGGAGGTGATTCAGCTCATCCCTTCCCGCTTCTGAAGGACATCTTAGTGTTTGATGCTTAGTCTTCTTGAAGGCTGTTTCAGCGTTATTTGGGTCTTCTACTGCTTGGTAGCCTGTGGGGGAAAAGAAAAAAAAAAAAAAAAAAATCTCATCCTTGTCGGGTTGAAAAAAACCACATTACAGCTCTGTTCTGCGTTGCGTTTGAAGAAAATGTACTCTGTCAGGTAAAGTTTTACATGCGATGTGCCCGTACGTAATTCCCGTCGTAGCTCAGCTAGAGGGGAGGGTTTTAATTTTTGATGCTGTGCCTCAAGACTTGGGACGATGCCGTCGTCTCACCTGGCGCTCGGCAACGTCGCGCACGTAGCGACCCGCGTGTTGGCAAAACTTTCCCTGTGAGCCAGTACGGGGTGGCGAAGAGAAGACTGACAAAGGTTATCTGCTATGCTGATGGGGAAACTCCTTGCTTGAAAACACCACCGTATTTTTCACCTTTTGCAGCTGGCAGACCGCTCCGCGCATGGGAGCCTGCTGACGGTGGGGTTTTGTCACCTTTTTGTGGCTCTTTCTCCAGCAGTCCGCTGAGCCACGAAGTTGGAAACTGGTGCTTTAGGCTCGGTAGGGCACGGGGCTGGGCTACCTCCCTTCGCTTCTTCAGTTTGCCACCGACTGGGCTTGTCGCTGTTTTGCGTTGCGCCGTGGCGCGGAGGTCCCGGCCCCGGCCTGGGGTCCCACTCGGCTGAGTGTGGTAGGTCATTCCTGCCCCCCCCCCCCCCCCCAAATTCACAAGCAAGTTAGGAGGCAGCGTGGGGATAGGGAAACCCCGCAGGATCCCATGATGCTATGGAGGGGCGATCAAAGTGATGAGAGCGGCGGCAGCGTGTCGGCAGCAGTGTGAGCGCGGGTAGCTCGGGGTCCACCACGGTGACCGGCGGAGCTAGCTGGGACAGCCGAAGCCACTGCCGCCGCCACCACTTTTCCCCACCGCCATTTTCCCAGAAGCGGCTGTTTGGGCAATAGAGCTGAAGAGGACGCGTGCCCGCTCCTGAGGCGCTGCGGCTTTACAGCCGTGGTACGCGAGGTGCAAACTGAGGTCCAGTATGCTGGGCTGTAAACTGCGGCTCCGGGGCGGGTAAATGTCCTGCTCTGCCGTCCGGGGTGGCCCGTGTGACGGGGGGCTGAGGGCAGGGACCCCCGCAGCGTGGGCATCCCCTGCCTGGCCGCCCGCCGGCTCGGGCAGGCTCTGCCTATGCCTCCTTGCCCCCAGGCTCTCTTGCCTGGTGGCGCTAAGCTCGAGGAGGGTCTTGGCAGCCCGTCCTGCCACGCGGCTCCAGACACCCTCTCTGAGCACCTCTCCAAAATCTTGGGCTTTGGGTCCTGAGCTTTGGGGCAGAAGAGGACTTTCCCCTTGTGCGGTTGTCAAGCCTAGTAAAATGGGTTCCTGAACTCAATTTGGGAAGCAGGCTCTACTGAACACTGAAATAAATAAAAAAGCATGACAGAAAGAAGTGTTAGAACAGCGTTTCCCAACTTAACGTGCTTTTCTGTGTATGGTATATCACGGAGCGGCTCGCTTAGTGTGAATGAGAGGCTCCCTTCTCTTTCCACATCAGAGGAGTGAATGCCTCTGGTGTTTGGGCTGGGGGTCCCTTCACGGCACCCACACCCAGAGGAGGGTTTGCAGAGGGTCGCGGCTCCCCACAGCTTACCCCACCACCAGCCTGGCCTGCGAGGAGCTGTCAGGGGGGCTTATCACGGACCTCGTGGCGCGGAGGCGCGGGGTTTGCAGCGGGTGCTGTGCGGGCTGGGACGGCAGCCAGGGCGGGAGGAAAGCTGGCGCTTCGCAGCCTCCCACCTCCCCGAGCTCGCCCCGCGTCGAGCAGGGCGCTGGGGTGGGCGGCTGCCGGAGGTCCCTGCCCGCTGTGTCTCCTCCGCTTTGGCTTAGTTAAAGTCTGGGGAGAAATAACCCTTTTTTAAATTATTTTTTTTTTTTTTTTAAGAGGCTCTGTACTTTTGGAACTGTACTTGTTGTGGGCCTTTCACATTGCACTTTCTAATTCGTAGATGTGTCTGAGAGACTCCTGAACTCATTTTTCCATGCAACTTTGTGAATATTCTTTTTCTGTAGGCTCAAGAGTATATGCCACATACTTTTTTCATGCTCTCAGCTACCATTATAAGTCTGAGCTATTTCCATAATACCTTGTTTTTCCTTTTGTTTCTTTTTTTCCTGATAAAAACATACAAAATTTACATCCTTCCCCGTATTTTGCTGCTTTTTTCAATGCCTTTTTTGCTACGTCATATGTTTTTATACTGAGTGCATTTTAAATATGAGCCCATTTATTCCTTATTTGTCCTGAAAGCCTCCAGTTCAAACTGGACAATTTTGAAGCCTAAAAGATACAAGGCTTGTCCCACAGACATAGACTGTTTCAGTTCTTAAAATCATTTGAGATCATAACTTTCTATAAATATCTGACATCAGCAGACACTTTGAAGACTCGCAGAGCTCATTTTTCAGTAAATACAAAGTAGTAACTAAAACCAAAGGGAACTTTAAAAAAAAAAAAAAATTATAAATAAGAAGGAATGTTTACCAGTTGTTTTTTTTTTTAACACTTTTTCTAGAAATGGCTATAAATGCATTTTTTTCTTTCAAAAACTGTTTAGAAAGAGGATTCAATATCTGCAGGAATGTAATAATACATTTTTTGGCATTTTGTGCTTTTTTAAAGCTTCTGGGTACCCTGAGAGTAATTAGCAGAAGAT
Source organism: Morus bassanus (assembly GCA_031468815.1). Classification (NCBI taxonomy): domain Eukaryota; kingdom Metazoa; phylum Chordata; class Aves; order Suliformes; family Sulidae; genus Morus; species Morus bassanus. Next base: position 66,851,297 of record CM062568.1, read on the forward strand.
TTTTAATAAATAAAGGTTGCGTGACCATAAAAGGAATCAAGCACTTGAAGGTCAAAGAACAGATTTTTCTTAGGTCGATAAAACAAATTAGTGGGTTTCAAGGCTGGTTAGTATGTTCTTCCTTTAGATTGCTGTGTATTTGTGTACCGTCCTTGCACAGAATAACATACAGAGCTTCTTGTCGGGAAGTTTTGGCTGATTGTGTTTACATTGCAGTCATCTTCTGTCTTGAACAACAGCAAAGGACAGATATTAAATTCATCAGATTCCAAGAACTCTGAATGAAAATACTTTGGAAAGTAATGTTATTACAGACTGTTTCTCTCATTTTTGGGCTCCCTTTTAATGTCATTATGATTCCTTTGCATTTTGAGAGAGAACATGACAGGGTAAAATAAAATAGCTGGGTTAGGCAGCGTGATGGTACTGCTCAATAACCTTATCCCAAACATGGGAAAGGAACAAAAGGGAGAACAGTTATTTAAAAACAAACAAACAAACAAACAAAAACCCCCACCAAACCAAAACCCAACAAAAAACACAACAGCTTCCCCGACCCTGACCAAACCCAGCCATGTCTTAGTTTTTTTAAAGTGCAGAGATCTGTACTGAAACACAGTGGTCAGTTGACCTGCTCTGAAGGATAGGGGATTGCTGAATTCAAGTCGTTTGAATGAAAAGCTGTGGTTTCAAGTTACCAGATTTCAACCCTGGCGCTGTAAAATTGAGTTACTTTGATGGCAGGGGAGAGGATCCCCGTGGAAGCATTGCAGTGCGGTTGTCTGCCGCTTAGATGCTTTTCCTCGCAGAGATCATTTTCTGAACGGATTCCTCCATCGCAGACCATTTTGACCCACTTTTGATGTTGTAAACAGAGATCAGAACTGGAGCGGGAATTTTCCTTGTCATATGAGGCTTCGCGCTCCATTAAGCTTTGTTTGTACTTTCATTTTTGGTCAGCTGTTTGACAGAAAGCATCATTTTGAGGACAGCTTTGTTCCGTTCAGGGAAAATAGGGAAGATGCATTGGGGGATGTGATGCAGCAGCCATTTGGAACCTCGTGGTCCCCCCCTCCCGTCAGGGGCTCCCGGAGGGGGCGAGAGCAGCTGGTTCAGCGCTTTGAAGCCAGGGGATGGGGAAGCATGCTGGGTCTCGCACGCCTTGGCCCCCCTCCGTCGAACAGACCATCCCCAGCCGTTGCACCGAGTGTAGGATTAAACAACCCAGAAGCTGCTCTGCTGCGCGTGGGAGGCTGATCCAAAACACAGCCGCTTCCTCTCGCTGCTCCCGCATCGCCGAGGCGTGAGAGGAGCGGCATGAGGCTGGCCCCGGGAAAATGAATACGGCACGCTCTCTTGCTGGCTGGGACTCAGTGCATGGCTGGAAGACAACTTCATTCTCCCTATGGAGGATCGGGCACTGATGTTGACATTAATTTGGTTGTTAAGTGGGATAGTATCAGGACTGATGGGAACAAAGATTAGGATCTTTTTATAAATACCTCATACATTAGAAACATTCTCTTTTTAATGATGGAGGTCTTTGGCTAGACAAGGTGTTCTGAATTGTAGTTTAGGAAGAAATTAACTCTCTGCAACTTGCAAGGCAAATGAATCGCCGTGCATGAGCGCAAGCACTGCAGAAGGGTCAGAGTCCCCAAAAGGAGGGTTCAGGCTGCCACGTGCGGCAGCTGTCTCACCAGCCTTGTCCTCGTGATGGGTGGGAGCACCTGTGGCTCTGGCAAAGGGGGATTTATGTTCCCTTGTCCCTGATTTCACATCGGTGTATTGGGGCCAAATACTTCTGTCCTGTTGTGACCAAGGTGTGACCTGGATGTGGCGTTGCGAAGGAATAAGGAAGGGAAGGTGTTTGGGAGCCAGAGGTAATAACAAGTGGTGACTTCTATAGCCCAATAACCTTTGCAGAGGGTGCAGCGCTGGCCGTGAGCTGACTGTGGAGCCCAGGCAAAGCTCAGGAATCGTGGTGAGCATCCCATCAGTGGTGCAGAGGTTACTCCTAAGGTAGCAGTTGCCAGGCGCTGGTTGCCCCCAAGCAGTCTGAATTTGGGAAATTCTTCTGGCAGGATAGCTCACCTTCTGCAGCCCTGCTGAAGCTATTGGGGTCTGCCTGGCTGAACCGAAGGACTGTCCTGCCTTTGCTCACTGAAATCCATCAGGAAGGTATTGCAGACGCTGGTATTACACCAGCAGCAGCAGGTCATCGTAGGACTAGACCTGGGAGGCAGGAAGCAAAATCTGCATTTTAATGTGCATATGTTCTCCCCCGCCCCCAGCAATAGTTCTTATGTAGAGCCTCCCAAGGAGATTATTTGGGCTTCTGGCAAGAATAATCCATGCCGGGCAGCTGTGCCTGCTGTGGGTGGCTGCGTGCTCAGGGAGCGCCGGCGAGCGTGTGGATGCCGTTGCTCCAGGGTGGAAACGCTGTGAGGGCGAGCTGAGCGCTAGGGGAAAGTTATCCTGAGCGAAGTCATTAGAGTGTCATTTTCCTGAATAGGTGCTATTCTTCTAAGTGTTACTGTGAGCTTCTTATGGGATCGTTTGCTTCTGTTACGGAGTTATCATTGGCCATGTTGCCATTTACCATGTTACTCCTGTTGTCTTGTGAGAGCAGGGGTGCACGGATGCACTGAAGGAGAATGCCCTTGCTTTTTCCATCTATGCACTGGCTTTCTAATTCTGGTGACTGGGATGTTATCTAGGGAAGCATGGTCTGTATGCGTGCGCTGAGGGAGCAGAGGACTTTTATCAGTGTTTGCTGTCTTTTTCCTTGAAAATCAGCCCCTGTTAATGCACAAGGGTCTAGACTGAATTAAATAAGGGCACGCCAGACCCTGAGAAGAGGGGGAAATTAATGAAACTTGGCAATTAAATTGTTTTTGTGAGAAAATACAGAAAGATAATTTAGTTTTGCTGGTCTTACTCTCATTAATGTCCTTTCCACAGTTTCTAGATATGTTCTTAATATGTCTGTGCGTAATACGGACAACAGAAAAGACAATTCCTTAGCCCTCAGGTGCCCTACTGCTACCCAGACCGTCCTCCAAACACTGGGTCTGTGTGAGGAAAAGGAAGAGCTGTGGGGATGCCACCAGCACACTCCTTCTGGTTGCTACTGCATGGTAGTAGCCGAGGGCACTGCATTGTTGAGCTGAAAATGTTCGAGATTGTAATTCAAGCCTTTGAAAAACTGGAAGTCTGGCTTTAAAATGGAAGTTTACAAATTTTATATATATATTCAAAATCTGGCTTTGAACCACTTGAGGGGAATTCAGTATACATCTTTGTTAAATAGCAATTTTGATAAGTTGTTACCCAGTGGCTGTGATTTGAAGAGCTGGAACCTTAAAACATTTCAAGCCTGACCGAGCTTGCAAAAATACTGTGAGCTGGCAGCGTGGAAGTGGCGTCAGTCTTGCACCTTGGCTGGCTACGCTTTACTCCCTGATCCTCAGCCAGTGTGACACTCCTGTGCTCTCCCCGACTTCGCTGCGTGGAGCAAAGCCACCTTCTTTCCACATCTCTCGGTACGACGTGGTTGCCGCCATTGCCCACCACCGGCACTGCAGAGTCGAGGAGGGGTGGCTGGCCTCGTCTGCGGGAAGTTCCCATCACCCCGCTCCTCACCACGGACCTTTGGCACCCGGTGGGCAGAGTCCCCTCTCAGCCTGCGAAATGCTGCTTGGGTCGAAGAGCGTTTTGTTCAGGTCTCCATTTTCCTGCTCTGCAGCGAGCGCTGTCAGACAATGTTGGCAGCTTGCCCGGGAGAGGGTCTCCACTGTAGGGCTTAGGTAGTCCTGTGGAATATCTTCACACATACAGAGGAGGGAAAAAAGCAGTAAAAATCATACACCCCCCCTACCGCCGGTGCAGCTGTGCTGACAGAGAAGTGCTTTTGTTGGCTTTGTTAATGTCATTGGGGGAAGTGGTACTGTTAGACTGGCAGAGGAATTCCCTCTCTGGCATATGTTACATCCACACGGAGGAGCGATGCCAGCATATCTAGCAGCAGAGCTCTCCCAGTGTAAACAAATCCTGAGTGATTGGACTCCTGAAGCCCGAGCTTGCGCTGCATCAAAACAATGATGCTGCACGGGAAACGCTGGAGGGTTTACATGAGGAGGGGTGCAAAATCCCTACCCAGCAGCCTCCCTTTGCAGGGGGGAACCTCTTTAGGTAGGTTCTTGCCGAGCGCTGCCCACACCTGGAGCACCACCTTATCGGGCTTTTTCCACTCACTGACTTCATGGAAATACATGTCTTCCTGTGGGCACCTAATGCTGGCACCCCTGGAGCTCTGCAGCATGAGGCTGATGATGCTGCACGGGGTTGGTGGCAGTTACATGCTAGCTGATTTCCTCTTTTTCTTTAAAATAACAAGAATATAAGCAAAACCACAGGAATTAGGAATATTACTTCTCAGCATTTAGGAAACACTGGGAAGAAGATTACTCCTGCAGCTGCAATTAGACCCTCTTATATGTATACATAAAATTCTTCAGGCATGCCCCCCCGTATGTGTTCTGGTAGGACTCCTGCCTAGTTCAGTTCACAAGGTGGGCCTGCAAGTGGATTGTAATTGCAGTCGCAAAGGCAGCTGTCAGTCTTGTATTTGCTAAGTTTAACATGCTTGGCATTCTCAGTTTCTTAATGCTGTCTTAATGTAGTTTCTTGTGTGAAATATAAAAATATAATGGAAACTTGAGAAAAGAAAAATACCGCCTGGAATGTCCCAGTGCCCTTAACTTACTGTGTTTGTATCTTAGAGCTTGGTCAAATACCCGCCCCTTGGGAGTCAGTTTATAGACTTTGATGGGAATTTGATCGGGGTCCAAGGGAAGTGACAGAAGTACAGTACTTGCACTGCAAAGAACATACTGTTTTCCTGAACATTGTTTAATACAGGTGCAAATCTGACAGGATGAGCTCAAACAGCTGTATCAGTTTTACAGTATCGTTTTCTCAGGGCAGATTAAAGAACAAAAAGCGGCTCTAGTTGTGTGAAAGTCAAAGAACCAGTTTATCGAGGCTGCCACAGACCTGGCTGGCATTTTAACCAAACTGTACATTTCCTTTGCACACTGAGCTGAACTTAGTTTTTGAGGGCTTCTTCAAATAAAGGATTGAAGCAGCTAAAGCAGAACATCAGTGTGTTTGAATGTAGGTCACTGTTAATGAAGGCTGGTCAAGCAGACGAGCATTTCTGAACATGTGCAGGGGAAGAACTTGAGGAGCTGGAGGAGTCTTCAGTCAACCACAGTGCTCCTGGTTCCAGGTGCCATAGCAGGGTGGAAGCTGAGGGAGCACGGAGCTGTGGCTGATGAGTTGGTATGGCCCATTGGACAGTAAAGGAAGGGTATGGGACAAGGTTGTGTGGTAGAAGAGTAGGGCTAAATGTGGGAGTGGAGTTGCTGGTTTGGAAGGTGGTGTGGTCTGAGGTGGGACAGATGGAAGGATGGAGTACAGGGACTGGTGTGGTGATGTAGGATGTGCAGCAGAGGAGTGTCAGATGTGGGGTTAGCTGCGCTGATGGCTATGGAGCGAGGCAGTGGGATCTAAGAGCTGGTGCTGTGGCTGTCACTAGTGGTAGTGTCCAAGGGCAAGAGGTTTGGGAGCCTCCGTGCTAAATTATTCCATAAAAAGTGGGCACCTGTCACTTCTCAGAGAGGATGCACTGTTGAGTTCTTCCGAAGGATGCTTAAAGGACTCTTGTAAGTCCAGGAGGTGACTGGAGTTTGGGACCCTAAGCAGATGAAGGCTCACCATGTTAAAGTTCCAGATGGGGTCAGGAACATAGGAGCACTCTGTTTTTGCGTTCTGCTGTGTCTTAGCTCTTGGTTAACTTCAAGGCCAGGTATCCTTCTCAGCAAGTAAGAATTTTAAGGCATATTTTAAGGCACCTGCCTCCCCTATTGTATTGTGTGGAGAGCCTAGGGAAATTCTTGCGTGAACCCTGGAAATTTAAGATTTGGGCAACACTGCATGGCTTGTAGGAGCTTCAGTCTTTTACTGGATCTAGCTCTTAATATCTATGCTGACTGCCTGCTGCTGCATTTTTCATAGCATGGGATTCCTCATGCCAAAATACAGGCGTCTAGCACACAGTAACTGCTGTGTGGCTTATTACTGAAAAGTTTGTGGGCAGCAGGTTTTATAGGTTGGGAAAAGTCAGTTCTAAAGAGCTACAGTACCACAGAAACAGTATCGTGGCAAGATCTGGTGCTCCATCAAGACACCGAATTTTAAAACAAAACTGCACCTTGCTGAGAATCCTGATCTGTGTTTTTAGTTTAATTATGTCACCCTGCTAACATCGCCTAATGCCACCAGCAAGACGTGCGATCCATGAAGTGGTTGGGCTCAACTGCGGAGTGCTCCTCACTTAGAGACGTGCAGGATGCAACCCTTTGAAGTGCAGCTGTGACTCCTGCTGTCCTGGGAGGAGCGTGGGGCTCCATCTGCAGTCCTCGGAGCCCAGCTCTGTTCGCTGACTGTGGAGGGAGCGCTGCACCTGCTGTCAGTCCCTGGCAATGGATGTTTCGTCAAGAAGCGGATGATGTCCTCCCGTGTAGCTACGGAGGACGTCACTGTGATGCCACTCTTTCTTTTCCATCCCTGCTGGGTGCAATTTGTGAGGGCGGGTGCTCTGGGATGGAGGACGGAGCAGGAAACCCTAATGCCGCAGGGGATGGGCCCTGCTGGGCAGGGGTGCAGGAGCAGGCAGGAGGTGACGCAGCTGGGAGCGGTGGGGAGGGAAGGAACCCGCAGGAGTTGCTGGACAGTAAATCACCTGCAGGTTTACAGCCCGGGTTAGCGTGAGAATGGCCTGGCTTCCTCCTCAAGATTTTCTTTTAATGTCATTTTTATCCCTGAACACAAACCCTGGTGACAAACGCCAGCCCACAGCACTTGTGCAGGAGGCATTTGCCTCTGTGCCACTGCGCTCCATAGGAAGATCAGTTGCCCTTGGTGTTGTGCCTTAGCCACTCAAAGGGGCCGGATGCAAAACACAGCTGCTGTGGGTCCGAATGTGATCAACAGGACCCTTTCATTAGCTTTGCTGCATTGTTCATTTATAGTATTTTTACTGATTAGGTTGCGGTAGTGCTCTGTGTGTACGAGGTGTTCTGAAACCTGGAGAGAAAACTGTTTCCCGCTGCGAGGCAGATACGATGTAAAAGGCTCCGGGCAGGATGAACAGGGTGTGGGGAAAAATGGTCTGGCATGTTGGGACAGAGGACAGTACCCTTGTCCACCCTGTCCCTACACCACCTCCCTTTGGGATTGCGTTCTTCTGTGATGCTCTTTACAGCGCAGGGTTGCCTCTTTATGGGATTTTCGCCTAGTACCCCTGCTTAAGGGCTGAGTCTTTGAACTTCAGACTCGGGCAGCCGTACTCCTGAATAGGACATTTTTAAGTGTCTGCTGGACATGCCCACAAGTTTGCAGCTACCTGTTGTGTTCTCTATTAGTTTCTGCTTTCTAGTAACTGAGATAGTCTTCTTACATAGTAAACCATATTGTACATATTATACGTCCTGCTAGATAAATGATTGATTTTTTTTTTTTAACTTGTACGTAGTAACCTTGCTGTCATTCAATCTCTTCCTATTGCCCTCCTGGTAGATTGCAGTTTATATTTGAAGACCTCATACACCTCTTTCTTTGATACATTTTGTCAACTTGTTCAGCAAATAAATGCAAGTAAACAGCTAGTGTCCCATACATATAGCTGAAGATGTCTCCTACTTTTCATTAATTGCTCATGTTTACCCATTGTAATCAAAGGACTGATTTTTTTCTTTCTTTTAAACTCATTATTTTACACATTCCGTGCATATATTCTTCATACACTTTCCCTGTATAAATGAACTAACAGTAGCCTTCTTCATTTTTTCTGAGACCACCCCTGTCATACCTTTTCTTGATACTGCCTGTCTCCACATTGCCCTTTTTTATGCATTTGTTTTTGTTGATAAAATACATAGATTTAAGCTGATCAAAAGGGATGTAACGTTTAGCTAGGTACCATCTATTTGTATTGCACGTTGTTCTCCATCTTTTCTGGATGGTGGAAAATGTACTCCGCTCCTTGATAGCTGCAGTGCATCACAAAAGTGTCCTCATTGAACTAGCCGTGATTTCCAGAACTACTCCCTGAGAGATTAGATCTTAATCAGAACCTGTCCCTGAACCGCAAAGAAGTGGTTTAAACTGTTGCTGCTCTGTGTATTACCTTCCACTTGTCTCTTTGGATTCCACTGTGGAGCCCTGGTCCCTCATTAAGAATCTGTCAGGTCCCTCTGGAATCCTTGTCTTTTCTAATTACTATTAACCTTTTTTATTTGTATTACTAGGACACATAGAGGTTCCAGTTGGACACTGAGGCCTCTTTGTACTAGCAGTCGTATAGACATATAAGAAGAAGACAGCCCCTATTAATGAACTAACGGTGTTGGTCTATGGAAAGCAAGGGGATGAAGCTAATACTGGAGCTGAAAATATGTAACCATTTCATTGGCTTTATGTACATGCAATCTACTTTTTTATTAAGCTAAGTAATTTTGGAATATGACCCTACTTTAATTTTATTTTGTTTATCTTTTCTCTCTGTATCTATTTGCCATCTTTCAGGCAGACTAGGACTTACCTGCCTGTGGTCTGCTTGCATTATGTTCTGTTACATTTTGAATAGTCTGTGAGGCTATAAATGTGATCTATGAGAGAGAGGTCACGCTCCTGAGCTTCCAGTAACTGTATGTAAAGGATGTCGTATGCCGTAAGTGTGATTTTAACACGGGCTTGGCCCACATAATTGCACTTTGAGGTTCCATCGGGGGGGCTGAGTTTGTTACTGGGGTCCCTCACTGTGTTTCTCAGCCATCTGTAGGAGAAGGTTGCCAGAATCACATGAAGATCTCCCAGGTAAATAACTTAACGGGTTTGCTTCTTTTTATGGGATCATTAACGCTTTAAACTTCTAGCAGGATACAAATGCTAAGATATTTTTAAATTCTTTACCCATATGCTTCTGTCTCCTGTTGGATAAAAATGCCACTGTAGCCACAGAGCTGAGAAAACATAGCCTGCTTCTTGCATCACCCCTGAAGTCTTTTCCCTTGTTTTGTGAGAGAAGAAACGGCATTTCTAAAGATCTACTGTTATTTATTTTATACTTTTGAGGGAAGATGATTTTTAACTGGAAACGTGCATTAGAGTGCTGGTAGGGCTGAGGTCTCATAGGCGTGTATTGGGCAGGTATTTTAAACTTCCAGACCTGACAGAGGACAATTTGCAGGGTTTGGGTTTTCTGTGCTTGTTGTTTCTTTAATCTTTAGTTGGAAGTCTTCGCCCTCCTCTAGTTAGATGTCCTTCCTTAAACCCCCCACCCACCCCCTTTTTTTTTGGCCTATTACCAGGTACTGTGCAGTCTTTTACGAATTATGTGTGGTCTCTTATGAGGTAGTAGTACATACGTCTGGGTTTCTTACAGTTACTGAGTTCTGTGCTTAATGTGTTGAGGACTTTGGAATAAAGAGTGTTAATGTGAATTATGTTATGAGACAAGACATTTGTTTCTTTTAAGAGAAATCTAGATTTTCTGTGATTTCTTGTTAGAGGTTATTCTTGTTTGGAGAGTAGAAGTAATTTTAAGGTTTCTCAGAATGAAAAGAGGCCTTGATGAATGAAGTAGAAGCAACCAAGAAAACGGTGGGTGCAAAAAAAAAAAAAGAGATGAAGTGTGACCTATAAAGGGAGATAAAACCCAGTAACTATGCAAATAGTTTAAGAGAAAAAAGTTACAAATTGCAACTATATAATTATTATGTAAATATTAGGAATATGGAGGAGGGAGCATACTAGAAGCATCAACATGGAAACACTGATAGGATTCTCAGGAACCTATTCTAGCGAGGGATGTTGGCAAGATTGACTAAGCTTGAGATTTCTTCCTACAATTAAGTAACTTAATAGAGTAATCAAAAAATACAACAAGTGAGAGGGAAGGCGCTCATGATGTTTCCAGGAGGGTTCTCTCACCGCTTGTATCCTTTCCAAACTTACTGATTTGGGCTGTTGTAGTTACATAGGACTTCTTTGGCATTCCCGTTACATTTTAGTGTAGTAAAAGGGTTATTCTTGACCCACAGCGGTTTATCATGGCACCAAACAATTTGAGAAGTTTGGGGTATGTGTGCGTGCTTGCTTGAGGAAAGGAAAATTTTTCAACTCATACCGTTACCAAATTCCTTGTATTATAGAATAGTGGCTTTCATTTAAAACTCATCTGAATTTTTTGTTTAGAAAACGATAGTGACTTGGGTTTTAGTATTCTTTGTACCAGGTTCACCCTGTCGTGCTGTTGCATTTGTTAATTTTTGGTGTCACAGGGTCAGAGATACCTTTGATACCATATAAACGTATGGGAAGGCACTACCTCGGTTTCAGCTTGATGCGATGTTTGGAGTCAACCTTATGCGAAGCTCGTGGTGCTACGGAGGTGGGTTATGCTTGTGAGCTTATGAAGCCTTGACATAGGTGTGCATTTAACGAAACTTCCTTCCCAGTGTAATGCATAATCAAAGGGCATGATGCCATGCGTTGCCACCTTAGCTTCCAGCGACTTGCAGTGCGCTTCTGTGCTAGGCTTTCCCCTTCCAACAGAACGACGTGTCCAGCCGGGGCTGCAGGTCTGCTTACCTCTCGGTTTAGGCGATGCTTTGTTTGCTAAAGTACTTCGTAGAAATCAATGAATTTATTGTGAAGTGATGTGATTGCGTGCGTACAGAATTTGAGTTAAGCTGTGGTAAATTAAGCTACGGCCCTGAAGCCCACGGGGCTGGCTGCTTTTCCGTGGAAGGTCTGTGCTTCGCTCTCAGGGTGGACGGAGGCTGAACCGAAGGCAGCGTGATCGTGGCCGCAGGGAGCACGTGGCTGCCTTGCCGAAAGCTCAAGTTCGGTCAACGGTTTTCCTCTTTGTGAGGCTGCTTTTTCCTTCTGGGGAAGGAAGAGACTGCGGCTGCTACGGATGAACAAAGCTCTTTAACATCGGACCCTGGAATTGGTAGATTATTAACTGTGGGTGCTGATTATTTCTCCACCGAGGTTTTGGGGCATTTCTGCTCTATCTCCTCGTTAGAAAACCGATACTTCAGGGTGAACCGAAGCCAGAACAACGGGGGCGCTGCCAGCCCCGCAAGCGACACGGGCCACCCGCGACGTGGGCGTTTTACCCCCGCGCACGATCGTTTCTTTCCCGCGGGGCGGGGGGGGGGGGGGGGGGGGGGCTGTGGCCCGGCCCCTCACCCGCGGGGCCGCCTCGCCTCCTCCTCCCGCAGCAGCAGCAGCAGCAGCAGCCCCAACCCGTAACGGGAGCGGGCGCCGTGCGATGCTATATTTAAAACCGAAATTAAAAAAAACACTAGGAAGGGGCGAGGCGCGGGGGCGCCTCCAGCGGGGCTCCCCGCCTTCCCTCCGCCGGCCGGGCCTGCGGCTGCGGGCGGGGCGGGGCGGGGCCGGGCCGCCCCGCCCCTCTCGCCGCCCCGCCCGCCCGGCGGCGGGGCAGAGCCGCCCGCGGCCGCGCCTGGCTGGGGCACCGCTGCCCGCCGCCCCTTAGCCCTCGCACGCCATTTCCTGTGCTCCGTGTTTACTTCCCGGTTCAACCCCTTCACTGGGAGCGATCGGCGCCGCCGCCGCCGCCGCCTGCGGAGGGAGCGGGAGGTGAGGGGAGCGGCGGGGCGGGGGCCGCCGCGCCGCGCCGGTGCCCGCGCTCAGCCGTCCGCCTCTTCTCTTGCAGGTGTACCCGGAGCCGCGGACGGAGGGCGAGTGCCTGAGCAACATCCGCGAGTTCCTGCGGGGCTGCGGTGCCTCCCTCCGCCTGGAGGTGAGTCGGGGCGGGGGCGGGAGGCGGCGGGGGGGGGGGTGGCGTGCCCGTACCCGGGCTGCGGGTGCCCGGCTCGGTCCCCCGGGGGTGGGTGGGGGGTTCTCTGCCTCCCTCGGCCCGCCCGGCGCGGCGGGAGGCGGCGCTGCCCTCCCTTTGTGCCCGGGGACGCGGGGGCGGCGGGCGGTTGACAAGATGGTGGCGGCCGCCCCTCCCCTGGCTGCGGGCCCGGGGGGCGGCGGGGGAGGCCGGGGCTGCCTCCCTCCCTCCCTCCCTCCCTCCCTCCCTCCGCCGCCTCTCCCGCTGCCCGGTGGGTCTCCAGCGCCGCGGGATGGCTTGGCTTGGCTTGGCTTGGCTTGGCTTGGCTTGGCTTGGCTTGGCTTTGCTGGTGGCGTGAGCGGTGCGAAGTGTGCCGTACCGCATGGTCCGCGGGCGCGGCAGGGCCTCGCTTCTCCTCAGCGAGCGCTGAGGGAGGGCGGGCGCGGCCCCTCTCCCTGTCAGGGCGAAGCGGGGAGGTGCAGCGGGGGCTCCGGCTGCTGCTGCTGCTGCTGGGGGGGGGGTTCGTCCGGCTCCATCGCGGGTAAAACCTCCGCCTTTCCCTTCAGGTGGATTCTTGGTAATAAACGTATAAATTATACCAGGTTTATTTGTGGAAGTGTTTCTGAAAGGCTGGAGTTGGCTTATAGAAATCGAGTTGATAACAGCAAAGTGCTAATTAAGGAAAACGGTAGGTGCTGTTTCTTCTGTTTAAACCGACGTTACATAAAAGCCCAGCAAACTGCCATCTTCTCCAAACCTGCGTCCACAGGGTTGCGAATTAGGTAGTCATGTATTGCCAGTATATTTAGCTGTAGCAAGTACATGCTGCTGTCAAGTTTACTTGATGTGTGTGCGTGGGAAGGAACCGATGCGATTAAAAACAGGTTTCAGCTTCTCTGCCTTGGAAAGCGAGGGTATTGTAATTTTAGTTCTCGGAGGCGTTTTTTGGGTGGAAAAAATGGTTTCTAGTGCTTCTGAACTTAAATTAGTGAAGTGTTGCCTTAATTAGTTCTCAGGTTCTCACAGTACCTCTGGTCCTGCCTGTAGTTTTGCCAGGCAGTAACAGAATATCATTAAAAAGACTCTGATTGCTTTCCGGAGGCCTCTAAACAGTGAAGTATCATTAGTGAAATTAATGATACTTACAGGACTTGCATTTAATCTTAGGTTCCGTCATGGGGAAAGATGGAAATTAAGACAGCTTTTAGTGCTGTTCCTTGTGAAAAAAGACCTTATGTTCTTACCTGCCTTTCTTCCCCTTCCCCCCCCCCCCCCAATAAACAGAGAATCTTTTAGGATTTGTTGGGAGACAAAACCAAGTTAAGTTCTAAAATATTCAGAAACCAGTTTCTGGGTTGAACTTTGCGTTATCTCAACCATTCTGTTTTGCCTTAAGCCAGCTGGCTCTCCATTTGTCTTTTCTTCTAGGGCCACATCAAGTGTTAATGTCTCGAACATTCATGTGTGAGGGCTGATCTAAAATTCAAGTAGTAGGCATGCATGAGCTAGAGAGAATTGGGGAGGGAGACACTTCAAATCTCAATTTATTTCTCAACTGATTATTGCAAATGTTAAAGTAAAAGAGGGGAAGAAGTACCATTAATATCCCCCCCCTTTACTAATTTCCTACATCAGGTTTGTCGCTAAGCTTGAAGTTTTTGCAATTGTGACAGGCTGGGAATAGTCACAGCATTGCAGTTTGGTCTCTTTTTTGTAGTTGAAGAAAGCTTTTTTCAGCTCTTTTTCTCAGAGTGACAAGAAAGTGAAGAAAAATGATTAAAAGAAAAGATAATTTCGGTCTTACTCTCAGAGCCTGAATATTTTTGGGCATAGTCAAATTGTTAACCTGGCCTCAGGGGCTTCTCGGCAAGATTGCCGGAAACTCCTTTCTTACATGGAGGTAACTGGCTGCAGTAGCTTCCAGCTCAGCGTGTTGGAACAGGAATTACTCCCAAGCTACCAGAAGAGTTGAGAGGCTGGCAGGAAGGGGCACAAATGCTTGGGCTTATAGAGCTTCTTGTGTATGTATTTACGGCTTGTACATTGGCCGTTCCCTGTTGTTTTCTCATTAATTTTTCCAACCCCCTAGCTGCGGCCAAAGATGAGAGGAATGGCAACCCGGATTCAAGCAGTGAGTAGCTGGCAGGGGCCTCCCGGCCGTCCGCTAATCCTGGGCTCTTTCTCCTGTCTCCTTCAACAAGGTGTGAGTCAGCCCTCGTGGATCTCTGCCTTCCTCGCTGTGGGAACTGGGGAGATGCCATAGCTCCTCTGTGCAGTGTCTATGTAATGCTTCCTTAGTTGCAGTCGGGTTTAGAGGTTGCATTGAGCGAAGAGTGTGAAGAGCGTCTCTGGAAGCGGTGAAGGGGATATTTTCAGAGAGGGCAGATTAGCTAATAAAGAGTGAGTATAAATATTTGACAAAGTGGTGGATGTGTATGTGATACCTTAAATAGTAGAAATGTTTGGGTAATACAGGTATCGGAGGAAGCTCTAGAGTGCTGTGGGGAGTTGTGACCTTGTTCTGTGCGCCAATGCGGTACTTTTCCTAACAAGTATTCCACAATGTGGAGTTTTGCATGGCTCTACAAGGGGTGTGCTTGAGCCTGACATTGAATCTAAGATACATGTAGTTGGATCAGGTGATTTCTCTGTGTGTAATTTTGTGAGTGTGGTAAAAACACGGTACTGGTTTGGTTAGCCTAGGTTCAGCATTGCACGAGTGCTTTTTGCTCCCAGGCCTGAACTCATCTTGGAAGCAGTAGGATTGTATTCTTACGGAACTGGAGCTCCTTGCGTTGCTGGAGCTCAGTATGGTTCCAGCTTTGGAGACTTTATTACGGTATGTTTGAGAACTCCATAAACTGCTGTGGTTAATGGAAAGTTGCACAGTAGACGGCTTCTTTGAGATCCTTTCCTCTGTGGCATCCTTTTATTTAGAGGACATGATGACTGTTGTCTTCCTACCCTAAAAAGAAGGGGCGGAGGTGAGAAACTTTTTTGGTTTGGAAATGCTCTGGTGTCTGAAAGTTCTAGTTCTTATCTTCTTACTTTCCTGTCAGTTTGGTCTGTTAGAAGGATAATAGGATATTTAGAAAGGATATTTCAGATTCTAATGAGAAGGATTTGCTATTCCTCAAAGGAAGCCAGTGGCTCCCTTCCCACACTCCCCAGTATTTTTTTTTCTTTAAGTGTTCCAGACCAAAAAGATTACTTAATCTGGAGCTTGCAGCAGTCCTTTGTAAGATGAAATCTAGGTTGGTAAAGCAGAGCAAGTTTCAAGAAATAACCAGAAGAATCTTCTGCAAATACTGGGGGTTTTTAAATTATTTTTTAATACAGGTTTTTTGTATGCAGATACACAGACCTGAGACCTGTTAATGAAAAAAATGTTCCTAAGACCTCAGCCAGGGACTGAATTTGTGACTCCGTATTGTTTTTCCCTTCTGGAAACTGTTAGTGTTTGCTTAGAATAATTGTAGTGTTGAGTAGTTTATTCTACTTTGAAGCTTCACTGCCTATGATGAATGTCTGTGTAGATAGAGAGTACTGTAGAATAGCTGCCTACAGTGTCCGTTCACAACTTACTGTGCGTTTTTTCCTTAGGCAGAGGATATTTGCTATATACTGCTCTTGCCATTTTTGCTTTAAAGGCTGTTTTCCCCCACAGTTTTACCTTTGGGTGGGAAGACATCAGCTGTACTCACTTCTGAGAAGAACGACCTGCTTTTCAAAACAGGGTCTTTAGGCTGTTGTTGTACATGGTGGACTCTGTTCTAGAAGAATATGGGTCGATATGTGTAGTTGATATGGAACTCATTGCAGGTATACAGTATATTCCACAGAAGTCTGGCAAAAGAGGCAAAAATGAAAAGGTGATGGTCACAGAGCATTTGTTCCCATCTCAGCCCTAATGAGTTTTGCCGTAATGATTATCTTGTACCTGTGTTGTGTTACTCCAGTTCTGTTCTCTTTCAAAGGAGTTTCAGCTTCCTGACTATAACACAGTCTTTCCTCATTCTTTGACCAGAGCTGCTTGATAGGTTGCAGGGCCAAAAAGAGGCCCTGGAGAAATCACTGTATAGTTCAACAGCAGAGAAGTTTGTTTGGGGAGCAGTTAAGTGTAGAATGATAACCAAAATACGTTAATAGAAAACCATGTTAGTGTCTGTTGTTTAAAGAGCCGAACGTTTGATATGTCCTGTGAACAATACCGAGCTCTGCGTGATCAAATTCCGTGAGTAGTGTCTTGCATTTTTCTGCTGGCTTTCATCAAATAAAAGATTAATGTCTGCTTGTCTGCAAGTATCTAATGTTAACAGGTTTCTTGAGCTCAAAAATGTTTTCTATTTCTGCCTCTTATACTGATGGGAAAGATGGCAACTGGCTAATGGAAAAAGATAGGCAAGCTATGGATCTGAGAACTTTTTCCATACCTGCCGAGAGACCTGCTTGCCTCTGGGATTAGGATGGTCATTTTATTAGAGAGGCAGCAATGCCAAACCCAGGATTTTATTTCTACGGTAAACTAACCAAAGAAGAAATAAAGCAAACCTGGCAGTCTCATGCAATCTAAGAAGATCCTGTGGTTTTTTTATTATTAAATCTCTTGTCTAAGAAGGATTTACCCTTAAGGTTCAGAACACTGCATGCAAATTTGGGATATTAAATCTCGAGAGCTATGCATTATATCAAGATATACAAATGTCTATAAATGTCTATGTATAATACAGCTCTAGCCTTGAGGAAAAGTTTGTAAGGGGTGCCAGTGTCATTTGGTTACACCAGCTAATCTTTTGCGAGCAAGCTTGCATGTCTGTCGTCTTCCCTCACACCCACCCCAACCATAGCAATTCACTTATTAGATGACGGTCGCCTTTCCTCTGAGCCTCGCGTACTTCTTCAGATCATTATGGCTACAGTCCTGCTACCATTGTGGCCTTGGAAAGGTATTCTGCAAGTTGGCTTTCGAAGACCTGTTTGTGTAAGGAAGCTGCTAGCACGGATGGACTTAGCTCACATCTGTTAGTGAATTAGGAATGACTAGGATTCTAGTACTGAAGAGCTGTAGGCCAATCTTAGGGTGATGACATAGAAATTCAATCACCCACCTACTCCTTTCAGCCCTTGTTCAAACTACTGTCTCTTTTTTTGTCAAGAACAATATTTTCTTTAGATTTGATCTTGGGTTTATTCCAACAGAATGTCTAACCCAGAAGGTGGCTGCTGAATGCTGTGGTCGAACGCCTTCGTGGTTCTTTGTTAGAAACATTTTCCAGAATTTTGTTGTTTTTAAGTTACCATTCTTTGCTTACAGACAGCACATTGGAAAGTTTTATTTGGAGGCTGAGATGTTGCTGGTAGACTTTTCAAGAGGGAAAATTGTACAAAGAAGTTATATCTTTATTAAAAGATATGTCTACTGTATTCATTTCCTTCCCTCTGATTTCTAATTGTTTGCAAAACTACTCTGAACAGATCTCTACTAGATAATATTTACAGCAAAGTGCAGTGTGTCGCTGCAACTCGCCTTGTATGTAATGACCTCTAAGACATGACCGCTGCAAGCTCTCACAGCGCGCCCCCCACCCCCAATTTATATCCTTTTTCTCATGTGTTAATATGACAGTTCTGAAAATCAGTGTTTCATACAGTTCGTCCTCAGGTCTTCTTTTTGGTCTGTTTTGCCTGTCACATGTAAGAGAGACGTATAGCCTGACTTGCGTGACTGGAAGGCCATGTTAGCACGTCTTGGAACCTTTCTAACATAGGAAGATGCTGTTACTCGACTATTTATGTTACTTTTATAGAATGGCTTCTTTTTCTGATGTGAAGGATTCTTACGATGCACAAAGTAGTAGTCTAGGACTGTGACCATGTTTTGTGTGTTTACCAATTCTTTGTATCCCCATTGAGGAGGAGGCTTTGAATGCTACTTTAAGGGTGTCTTACAAATAGAATGGTGGAAAAATAGTCTGACTCTCTCTTTTTTAATTTTAAGGTCAAACCAGTTCCTCATCTCTTGTACCATTCATGCATGGTGTCATGGTAGCTGAGGAGGTGACACAGGGGCAGGAACATACGGTGTTGGACAGGGAGGAGTGGTAGTATCGGAAGCTGTTACAGTTTTATCCAGTAAAACGCAGTCTGAAACACGGATGTGCATGGTAGCATTTCAGATCCTCACGCTGTTCCTTGCTCACTTAAATTCTCATGGGAAGAGAAGGAAGGTTTTTTTTCTTGCGGTTCTGCCAAGCTTGTTGCATCACCAGTGGTGTGGTGGTGTGTTATCGCTTCTTGACTAAAGTGACTCCAGTGGCTTTCACTAATTAGAAAGAATGCTTCTCCTTACTGGGATGCGTGTTCAAAAGCACCTGATACTGAAAATTTTTAAGACGACTTTTTTGGAAAAAAAAAAAAAAAAAAAAGCTAGCAAATAACAAAAGTAGATTGAAAGTGAGTGCCTCTGTAAGGAGTAACGTAACAAACATGGCTGGGGAATGTGCTAGTGTTTTTTTTTTGGCTACTTAAGGACTATATTCAGTATTTCCCAAGTAAAAAATAATTCAGAAATTTTGAGTTGGACCATAAATATTTTAATTCCTGCCAATTGTTTTGTATTGCACGCTGGCATGATACTTTGAACACAAAAATGTGAGCGAGTGTGCATGTAGAGAGTCTGTCTGGCGTGGTGAATCTGCCACAGGTGCAGATCTGTTTGTCTTTGCTGCATGGACCATACGTGAGGGTGAGTATGGCGTGTCAAAATACATCCAGAATGTTTCAGCCATGTCTTGGAGGTCAGTGCGTACAAGCTCAGTTGCAGTGACACACTGCACTTTGCTGTAAATGTTATCTAGCGTGGATCTGTTCAGGGTAGTTTTGCGAAGGAGTTGCTGTGCAGTTTGGGAGAGGCCTCTGTTTAACTGCTTCACTTATGGCGTTCATTTGGATCATAAGAATAAAATGAACCTTCATCTAGCAATTAAAATGTATTGCACTATTAATCTAGAATGCACAGAAGATTTCAGCATTGTAATCTTATGCTCAAAGGTAGCAAATCGTTTTCACAAAAGGGTTTCAGTGCTTCTTTGATAGAAGAGGAGTTAATCGTGTGAGGGAAAGCGTGGAAACTAGGAAAATTGGGAGAAAAGGGTGGATAGAGAGGGCTGGAGCGGAGGAGGGTTTTGAGCAGAGCTCTGGAGTCCCCGAGGGGAGAAAAAGGGAGAGAATGCAGAGGCTGTTTGCTGACTTAAACTGTTCTCCTTACTTGTCAGAGGAGTTCTTGCTCTCTAATTTCTTTAGCCCTCTCCTGCCCTCCAGCTCTTTGGTGTGAAGCAGTGTGGAAGGGCTCATCTGCTGGCTTTATGAAGGGTGAGAGCTGTGGGAGGAGAGACTTTTGATTACCCCTGAGCAAGGAGCAAGCTGTGCAGGGGTGGTGGGGATGCCAGGTGTAAAGACAGCTCTTGGGAGGAGAGCAGGTGAGCTGCTCCATCCTTCCTCACAGGAGAGTGGCAACAGATACGGTAGGTTGGGTGGTGAGAGAGGGGAAGGGAGATGGCATTGGGGCAGTGTTGCACCTGCTGTGAGGTAAGTGCTGAGCAGTGAAGTGCGTTTCAGAAGGCAGGTCTGTGTGCATGTCAGGGCCTGCCTGCCTTTTCCCTTCACAGTGGATGGCTATGGTCTTACTCGTAAAAACCACAACAGCAGCTAACGACTTCTGAAGTTGGACTTCAGAAGTCTTGGGTCGCCCTCCTCGCGCACACTCTTCTCTTGAACAGTTTTGAAGACTTGTAAGAAATTTTTAACTGGCAAATGTACTGAAAATAGAAATGCAGATAAAGCTTGCACTCTACAACTACAGTTGTGTATACTGAACACAATTATCTCATTATTAGGTGTCAGCTGGATTTCCCAAGCCTGTGTGTGATAGAGGGAGAACAAAAGATCCACCTCTATATGGAATGTGTTATAGGTGGTGGTATTCTGTGGGAAGAAAACCTGAGTACCTGCAGATCTAATGATGTAGCATTGTATGTTTTTAATGTATGCTTTTGGACTAATAAGGTCCTCATAGCTGAAGTGCATCCTGCAGTATAGGAGATGGCAGTGCTTGGTCTCCGCAGGAACTTGGAAAACTTTCTCCCCTTGTGACAAATGACTATGTTGCATCTCTTTGGCAAGGGAGGAATTCTAGCAGAACAGTTGCTTTGAAGGTTACCTAAGATGAGGACTACACAGAAGAGAGTCCAGCTGTGCAAAACAGGCTGCTGCTTTTGTTTACTGTGATCTCGGCAGAATCTTTGGATTTTGCTTGGGACTTAAGAGTCAACATAAATCACTTCAGTTATGTGAAAGTGATGCAATATCAAATCTAGGTCTTCTATTACTTGCTCTGATTTCTTAAATGCTTCCAGCTTTGCAATTTTTCTTGACTTCTGCTTGCATGTAAATGTCTCGGCATGTGTGGGAAAGGTGATATGCACTCTGCTGTGGAGAGGAGGTTTCACAGGTTTGATTTTGCAAGATGGTGTTGATGAGAGGAGAAAAGTGTGTTGTTCACTTCCTCTAATTGAAAGGAAAAGGTGTATTAGAATATGGTGATTTTTCCTCTTCCTTAAGGGGAGTTAATCTTATCTTACTGTGTTCAGCTGAATATGCAGATAGCTCTAGCTCTCACATGTTTCAGCTTGAACCCTCTATTTCGCTGTAGTTAATTGTGTTCAGATGTTTCATCAGATGCTGGGCTGGTCCTGTCATTATTACTGAGAGCTGGGGTCTGCCTATGTGGGAAGCATCAAGGTTTTTTGACACTGCTAGCTTTTTTGTGTCTTTACCTCTTTCAGGAAATAGTGGAAAATTCTAGGTAACAGAAGAAATTGTAGCGCTGAAAACCTTGCATACTTGTTGCTGAAAATAAGCTGTATTGAGTCGTGTTGCCTCAGTCCATCACCTACTTGACTGAAGTGAGCAGGATCTCGCTGACTGGGTAACTTGAGGGCAGGTGAGGAGGGAAACTCGGCTGTGTGGGAAGATGATGTGACCTTTCAGTAGGTGGCAGTCCTTCTCTGAATCAGTCCAGGGCCAGTGGTGAGCCTAGTGTCAGAGGGAGGAAGGGAGAGAGGAAAGAAGAGGGAGCAAAGTCTTTCTGTCAGTGCCATCTTGTGGGCCAAGTGCAAATACACGAGCCTGAGCACTGGCAGCTTGGAAAGAAGAGGGGTATCCCTTCTGGCGCAGGGTGGTTTGCCTGCGTGGTGTCCTGATATGGCTCTGCCCCGCGGGCAGCCTTTGCTGGGGGGAGAGGGGGGAGCCTGTGTGGGCAGCCCAGCAGCCGCCCTCTTTGCTTGCCTGGATGCGCGAGTGTGGAGAGCTGCAGTGTCCCAGGGAGAAGCTGCAGGCTGGCATTGCCCTGTCCTTTGGGGCTGGCGGGGAGGGGGTGAGGTTCTCAGAGTACCCTGTGCTTCCTGAAGGGCTGGGGCTAGAGGCTCGTATTTAGCAGATTAAATTCTGATTAATCCTTCTTCCCCCTAAGCTTCAGCCGAAGTCAGGAAACTTCCAGTTTTTTTGGCTGTTGTGTATTCTGTGCAGTGTAGAGTGTTGCTCTATTTCATCATCCAGTTGGCTGCGCTTCTTTGAATGAAGTAGAGTATTTAGAAACTATTAAGTAGCAGTTGCTTTTGAGTCTGATTTAGAAACAAAACATTACAAACTGAGCCAAGGCCCTGCTCCAGTACAAATCCTCAGTGCTACTTGCTTCACTGGTCCTATGAAAGGTAGTGCAGTAGTGCAACTGCCTTAGGTAGTGAAATAATAAAGGCAAAAATAGCAGGGGGGAAAAAACCCAGCAACAAATATGTGCCATTACTAGCTGGTGTACTTCCTGTTTGTGAAGGACTCCTTCACAGACACTCTCCTGGTAGTGCTGAGTGATTTTTAATAAATATTTTTTTTTTAATTTTTATTCCCCTGCCCCCTACTGTCGTATTTTCTGTCCCCTACCCCTGACTTGTTTTCCTTAAGGAGGAGGGCATTAGCATGGTAATCAGAGAGAGGATGAGTGGTGGTTAGTGAGAACGTGGTGATGACATACTTAATAGTTTTTTCCAGATATATACTTGGTAAGTATCTTGTGAAATTCCTGCCTGATCAAGTCTTCTTCCTGTGATGTCCACTCTTGCTTCGCAAGAACTCCTAGGCTGTTTTGTATGATGATTTTAGGGAATTATTAGCAGGAAGTGCCAGCAAAAGCAGTAGCTCTTGTCATCTTAGGCTGGTACTGCTGAAAAACAAACCATTGCCCTAGCTTTAATGAAATTATTCCTCCCTTTTCTTCCCCATTTTCTCCCCTTTCTCCAGAAAGGGCCCTTAACTGGTTTGGTACCTTCGGGCAGATCACTCAGCAGATGAATGGAAGGGGTGTGTGTGTGAGGTACTTTTTTCTTTTAATGGCATTTGCAGTGTTGGAACAAATTAAATAGCCCTCTGTTTTTAGGGTGACTTAAGTGTGCTGAGATTTTGTCTACATAGGACTGTTTTGGTTTCTATGCTGTAAGCACTTAACGCTCCTTTTTCTTTTTGTTGGATCAAGTTCCCCTCTGAAAAATTTTAAGACTTGGAGACTCTGGGTGTCCCAGGGCAGGGTTTCAGTGCTGGTTAAAATGCTTTCCCCTTGCCCGTCCGGCAGCCACTGAGCATGGCAGAGCAAAGCTTCCAGGGGTGTTGAGTGGCTTCACACGTAGCTGTACCCTAGTCAGCTTCCTCTGAAGCCAGGAAAATGAAGTTGAATTGAAATAGCACAAAAATATTTGATGGTGGGAGTATTGGGGGTTCAGTGTAACATTAACTGGTGGTGAATTTCCATGTAACAAAGGGAGCCAATTTAACTGGTCGCTGCTGCCGAAAGAGGAGGTCTGCTCCCACCTCTGCTCTCCCTTGCCCTCCCTGCCATGGCCGTTCCGTCTTGTGCTGGTTCTCATTTGTGCCAGCTAGCTGAGTAAATCCACAAAAATCCAACCTCTTCCCTCCCTCCCCTCTCTCAAAAAAAAAAGGGGGGGGTGAGAAAAAGGGGAGAAAACCCATTCCACCATCAATGACAGAAAATTGTCTTCCCCCAAGCCTACTGCTGATGGGATGGTGAGCCAGGTTGCCTCAGTCTGAGTGCCAGGGTTGGTGCAAGGGAGGAGTTAGGGACACCTGTTAGGAGCAGGACTACATATTTCAGCAGATATCTGGATGGAATTTGAAATCCTGCTCCAATTTTCAAACAGAAGAAATAATTTTTGAGAATCCTATTGATGGGCAGTTGTTCAAGCATCTGCCTCTGTATGGGGGTGTGTGTTGGTTTGGTTGGTTGGGGAGCAGGAGGGAGTGTTAGGCTGTGGCAGCACCCTGGTTTAGAGTCGGGTGAGCTGCCATGGAAACACCCCTAGCCAGGCATCCACCAGTTCTGTGTTTGACTTTCCTTATAGCTCTGGCAGCAAGCATGTACTGCCTGAGTATTATTTTTACCTCATCTAGACGAGCTTATGCTGTATTTCATGTTTATTTCTAATGAAACATGAGCAGAAACACACCTTGCTTTATTTTCAGATGAACTGCCAGATTCCCAGTTAACTGTTCATTGCTTCCCTGCCAGTCTCTGGTGGGTTAGATTTTTTTTTTTCTTCCAGCGTAACTGACCCTCTGAACTGGATCAGAGTGGATCAGTTGAGTGACTGTGGCACAAAGGATAAGCGGAGAAGGGAGGGGACCGGGACCTCCTCTTTTGGCAGCAGCAACCCAACCTAAAATAAATAGACTTCTACTTATTTTTCAGCTGGATCAGTGTATTCTTCCAATGTTTTGAGTTCATTCAGTCAGTACAAAGCAAAGAGACTGGGCGAGGGGGTGGCATTTATCACACTCTCCCCACAACTTGTTCACTTAATTAATGAATAAAAATGCGGTTTAATAAAGAGACAGTCCCTAATTCTAAAATTTGTTAGCAGAAAGTGGCCTAGAAGCAGTTTGCTTTAAATCAGCAGGCACAAACACTTCTTCCTATTTGTTAAATTGTTTTTCCATGCAAAACATGTTGAAACATTTTTTCTTGCATGTTCCGTATGTTTATTAGCTGCACAGAGTGCCTTCAAAATGTACGCTTTAACTGATTACCATATTTTGTCTAAAAGCAGCCTCAGTGCAGAAATGATGACATAGTTCATAATTTTCTGTCACTCGATCAAATTCTTTGTTCTCATATATGTTAAACCATTTAAGTGTGTGGAGATAGCGTAATCGCCCACTTTTTCTTCCTAAAAATTGATACCCAATATTTAGGAAAGCGCTCAAACTGCAAATATGGAACAGGATGGTAATCTATACTGATATAATCATTATTCGAATAGGCCATTTAAATCCATCCACCCCGCAGACTTACGAGCAATGTAAATTACAAGAAAACACATTTTCACACAGTTTGCCTTAGGCTAGTTCTTCACCCTGGTGTCACATGAACATTTTGCAAAAGATAACTTTCTCTATAAATACAGCTAAAGTATTTTCTGTACTTGGCAGTTAAACTAAAAGAGCAATTCTTCATTGTTAGGATACAAAGTTGTTGTAATTAGCTGACTTTGATATTGTAAACTGCTGATAGTTAAATTGACCACATCTAGGTATTATTTATGGCCTAAGTTAATTAGTTGGCTTGGAGGACTCTACAGTTTTGAAGATGCCTGTCAGCTTGTTGATGTCTTTCGTGCCTGTACTTGCTTATTACGATGCCTTATCTCTTAATTTTTTGTTAATATTGCTTGCTAGAAGTATCTTATTTTCAAATGTCAGTATATCATTCAGAATTAAGTGAATGGTTGTAATTTTATTTGCAGCTGTTGTCAGCAAATGCAGAAGAAAATTTAGATATGTCTTTACAGTAGTCCAAAAATCTCAGATCTCAGGGAAGAACTCTTTGAGATAGAAATGAGAGAATATTGTAACCTAAAACGCTGCAGTTTGTTCTTCCTAGGTGACTCACTCAAGTGTGTAATTTGGGCTTGTTTAGCACAGATGTAAATAAATCAGTTTTTCTATTAGTTTAGCTGATAAGTAGGTAAGTGGGATACTTATCTTCATCTGTATTGTAAAAGCTTTTCAGGACTTTAGCACACCATGCTTTACTCAAATCCATTTTTGTTGTGGATGCCTCTAAGGCTTTGACCAAAGAAAAATTATTATGCTGAAACCAAAAATTTTTTGGCCCCCCTCTGTATGTGTATTATGATAATTTGTAGTTGTTTAGTTTTCTGTAGGAACCTTGCCTGTTTTCAGTTGGAAGGCTGTTCAGTGCTCTTCCTTTGTTCGTTGGATGGTCTCAGACTTTTCTTGGATATGATTTAAGTCGTAGTTTGGGGGCAGAATTAGTAGCTTCCACATGGACGTTCTGTGGTGCTTTCCGCAATAGTGTCAGATATTTACAAACTTTTTTTGGTTTGGTTTTAAGACTGTTTATGAAGGAGTGGTATTACCCCTATTTCACAGTACTTGAGTTGCAGGCTAAAGTGTCTGTAGTTTTACGCAGCTCCCGCGGACTTCAGTTGCAGCTGTGGGTGCTAAACATGCCGCAGAGCGGACTGAAGCCAGGCTGTGGTCCCAGGGTACCTTAAACCCCTTGCAGCAGCGCAGTAGCAGCAACTCCATGTTATTGCTTGCATATTCTGTGCCCTTCCCTCTTCTAGCACGGGTGCTTGGCAGACTCCAGGGTGAGGTGGTGCAGGGAGATGGGCTGGTAGAAGTAACCCTGCTAACCTGCTCTTTCCCACTGAATTGGCTCACTGGGACTCAGGGGGGAGCTGGGGCTGGCACAAAGTGGGGGGATAGTTGCAGTGCTGCTTCAAATTAATTTAAACTCTTGTTTAAGTCAAAGCCTTGGTTTCTAAACAGCTGAGGAGCCAAGCAATGGATCAACTCAAACAGAATGAGATGACTTTTTTTGTAGTGATGTAGCAATGTTGTGGCAGATAGAAGGAATTATTTTCTCTGCTGTAGCTGTCAGCTGGCTTTACCATGAGGCTCGCCATTTGCTGGCTTCTTACTTTGTCTCCTGATTTCTGCAGTAAATGACATGAGCATCTAAAGAAGTAGGTTTTGTGAGCTTCCGGCTCAGTGGCAATACTAGTTTAGCACTGCCTACCGCTGTACCAGCCTCCTTGTTTTGAAAACTAAATTCATTTTGGAGCTAAATTGCAAGCTGGGACCCATTTTCTGAAGTTGCTTTTAATCCACGTAAGTGAAATGATTTGCCTGAGTAATGTGTATAATGTGGTGGGTAGGAGGACATCCTATATGGGAGATTCGGGGCTTGGGAAAATGCCCTTACAGGCAAATCCTGTTTTTAAGGCTTCCTGATTGATCCTTTGGCCAGCCTTGCCCTATGTGCTGAATGGGGACAGAGGTCTTGAGGGAAATGGTAATAGTTGCTTATTGTACAGTGAATATGCAGGTCATCTTTAGGTGATCCTAGATTTAATAAAAGGGGGGTGGGGGTGGGAAGCTCCCTGTGGCAGCATGCTGATGTGTGGGAGCAGAGCTGCTGTCTCTCCTGCTCAGCCTCTGCACCTGAACTGTCAGCGTATCTGCTAGTGGTGGTAAGCTCATGTTGCTGCTTTGTGCCAAGCTGGGAAGAGATGGCATGTTCTCAACTGCTGCATTTTCTAAGTATTTGTTGATAGCAGAGGGATGACATGACTTGGCTTCTACACCAAGCTCCTGACAACTGTTTCTGTTTCTCCTCTCCCATTCTCCCTTTCTTGGCTTTGTTTTCGCACTTGGGTTTTGAATCCTGATCTTCCTTTCTGCACGTTCTCACAAGTGATTTGCCTCCCTGTTTCCTGTCCTCCGTCATTCCTAGCCTAGCATCAGCTGCCTAGCCCTGATTTCTGAGGTCTCCGAGACAAGTAAGTCAGTGCCATCTCTGCTCAAAGAGAATGGTGTTTTTCTGTCAGTTCCTGCTACTTACTGTAGACCAGCCCTGGTGCTCGTCAGGCCTCTGAAGCAGCAGAGAGCTACCCCAGCAAAAAAATGGATTGCTGGTGGGAAAGGGAGGGTACAACTTTGTAGCCGAGAGCATGGTTAAGGAGGAGTGGGATTTCCATAGGCTGCAGTTCTCTGTAACACTATCCTTCCCTTCCCTTGCTTTCCGCTCCGTCTCCTGGACCGCAGCTAAAGTTAGTTGTGGAGGCTTCCTTTTATAGTCAATAGAAGCCTCTCCAGAGGATGACCTATGGTGGATGGGATGCATGTCCCTCTGGGTATACAAAAGGAGGCAACATGGACCCAGACATCTGAAAAACAGTTTCCTAAAATTAGGTGAAACTGAGCCTTGGTGATGTCATTCTTCTACTCCCAGCTCCTCAGTTCTGGATCTAGCTTGTGTTTCATGGCATTTGAATTGGGCAGTTGCTTTCTCTTGGAGGCTCCCTCTTTTGGCGTTAGCATCTGAACTGTGTTGACACCTCCAGGAAGCGTTCTGCTCTGTGCTTTGCAAGTGGACTCCTCTGTGAATGTGTGACATGCTCTCTCTGTCCTAAGCACGTGTATAGACTAGGTTAAAGAAGAAATGAACAAGACAAAGCCAAAGGGTCTAAAAATCCACCCAATTTTGACCAGCTTTTTTTTTCTTCTAGGGGACAATTTCTGGTACAGTTTGGAAAGAAATTTTCATAGGGTAGAGAACATTTAGGAATTCTGCTCCAAAGCAAAGGGAGCTAATTGTTTCAAGGTTTGAATTTCCCGAAGTTTAATTCTGGCAAGCATTGTTTTCTCGGTGTCATTTGTGGTAATGGCAGGATAGGGAGGTTCTGTACAAAATACCGATAATGATAGTGAAGCACAAGGCACATGCACTACATGGAAAAATACTAGTGTAAATGTTTGAGGTGTAGGAAAGCTTAAGAGTAGATAAAAGGTCTGATAATGGAAAGCGTTAGGATTGACAGGGCTACCAGGTCCTGGTCCTGCAGATTGCTGATCTGCAGTGAAGCCTGTCAGATACCTACTAGTGTCTCTTGAAGATACTTGAACTGTTGGGGTGATGTTGTACTGCAGTGCTCGGCCCTTCAAATAGGGTCTTGGTGGTTTTGCTTTGCTACTAAAAGTCCTGAAGCTGGATTGAATTCCATGTAATTGCTGCCTGTGATTGCTCTGAAGTTTGCATCTGTTCTTGGTAGTAGTTAAGGCAGGTCTCATCAAGGAGTGTCCTCACTGCCTACTGAATACTAATAGTTTCACTAGATAAACTACCCAAGTGAAATAATTATATTTTCACAGCAGTGTCTGCTCTCAAGTAACTGTGGCAATGCTTGAAGTGAGGTACATTGCGGTTAGTTTGAAATAATCCTGATTTTAATATTAAGACAACTTTTTCATCTTTGTATGTTTTGCTTCTGCAGAATATGGAGGCCTTGTAGCCCTAAAGAGGAAACCTCAGGTGCCCTTTGTGTGAGTTGATGAAGGACATGAAATTCCCCTCACAACATGAAATGCTCTGCTCCTTTGTTTTCCTGCCTTTTTAAAACATTCTCTCCAAGGGAATTTAAGCAAGAAGACCCAGCCTGCCTTTTGAGGCAGTGAGCTGCGGCTTGTTTGACAGAGAACTTCTGGCTCGAGCAGCTTGCAGAGAGCACAGCTGCTCACCTGTTCCCTTGGCTTGAAAGGTTTGGACAGAATACCTTGGCCTATAGTTGGGGCGGCAGGATGGCGCTTGGAAGGGGACAATCTTGTGTTGGAAGCCACAACAGCTTTACGTAGGATTGTGTAGGTTAAATTGTTCAGAAAGTACTAGGATCATGGAGTTTAGGGTGGTGAGTTGTTATGAAGCCAGAACTTGCATTGCTTTTGTATGATCCAGATGTTACATCAATGGCTTTATTTGAAGCATGTTGTAGTAACTCCATTTTAAAAGGCGGTGTGAAGTTAGAGATTATGGTCTGAATGTCTGTCTGGAAGGAATGATTTTATAGCTGGTAAGAGGTATTGTGGAAGCTACTATTGCATGCTTTAAGAACAATCTTCATAGTTCTAGGGTATGGAGACACAGCTAATTATGTTGCAGGACACTAAATACAAGGAGTATGTACTGTATGTGTATTGCTTTATCAGGTGTGTGGTATTGGGCAACATGCCAATCTTTGTACAAAGTAAGGCAGGCTATTCTAGAAACCTTGCAAAGGCTTGTGTAAACCAAATTTGGCTTGACAGACTACAAAAGCATTTTCAGTGTGTTCTTAAACAAGAAGTGCTTTTTAATAGTTGTTTTATGGGTCAGATTTGTCTAAAAGCTGTTTGCTTTCAGAGCTATTGTTGTTACCTCTCAGAGGTTAAAAAGTACATTCACTTGCAGTTGTTTGCTAGGAGCTGTGGTCTGTTGGAAAACTCCAATATTGTCCTAACTTGCTGTTTGTTAGCTTTGCATTATGTTTCTTGCAATGTATCTGAAAGGGTTTCTCACCCGTAGAACTTAAATTTTTTTTTTTTCAGAACACAAGTCACCTTCTTGATGTTGTCTTCCATAAAGATAACACGGTTACAGCAGCAGCTTTTTGAGAGGACGTTGCTGGAGATTTTGAAGCAATTCGGCTTTGTTGGAACCACGTCTTTGTTTTCTAAATGCTTCTGGAGCATCCTATTGGAAAGATTTGCTTAACTTTTCAACCTGCTTCTAGAATGACACATTTTACTCCATTATATTTTCTTTTAATTTCATTCCTTCCTGCTTGCAGCATCTGGTATCACTTGTTTTTCATATGAGAGGAAACAGCAGGACTTTGGAAAGCAGTCAGAGTTTGCAAACATTCGTTGATTGGGAAAGAGGAGGACACACTTTCCAGGACCTTCCAGGAGAGATTTGAATTAGCCAGAGATGCAAAAGATGCAGTACAGAAAACGAGCCTTATCATCACTGTTCCAGATACAGGGAACAAACCTGGTATTGCACGTGGAAGCTCTCGTGCTTCTAAACAGGTATCGGTAGCTTTTTAGGTATTGTATTTGCTAAGAACAAAGTCTTGCTGTAACTGCTTTGTGTCACATTGCTCTGCCTTGTTGCAGTCCTAGTCTGGATTAAAAACTGCGGCAGTTGACCCCTGCTCCAAGAGCAAGCCCACAGTGCACAAACAGCTCTCAGTGACAGCTTGGTAGCTTCAGAGCACTTTCACTGCTTCCCGTTATCACCCAAGGGAGAAGCCTTTGCTTTTGTTTGATCTGTTTAAACCTATCTGCGCTAGGTTTTTAAATGCATGATAGAGTGCTGTACCTGGTAACGTCTTATCTTTAGGTCATAGGCTGTATTTTTGGGTGTGGTTAGACACACAGGAAAGCTTTCACCTCTTTTGCAGCTAAGTTAGGTATAAGTAGTCATTATGTGTCTTTGCTTTAAGAAGCAAGGGAAATGAGAGGGCATTGCTTGATGTGATGCCTGCTTTTTGCCATGTGCAGAACACCTTAGTGGTTTTTTTTTTGTGTGTATTGAACTCCTCTGAGGCTGGATCTTTACAATCACTGGCCTAGTTACTGCTTTTAATGCACAACCTCTTATTTTTCCATTTCTTTTATTCAGTTGGGAACTTCACGCTTGGCATTTTCTATGTTAATAGAGCAGTATATTTTGCAGACTTCATCTCTTGTAGAAGTTATGTTTCCAGTGCAGTATGACTCTGGTAATAACAGAATATCTGCTCTGATCTCGCAGCTAAAAGGTTGAGGTCTTAAGACTGGTGTCAGTTACATCAGTGACCTCAGCAGGAGTTTCACATTTTGGGGGGTGGGTGGGGGGGTGGGTGCAACGGAGATCACAATGTGAAAAGGGTTTATATGCACTCTGACTTTGGCTTGTTCTGAGACTCGCGCTAAATGCCGGAGTGTCATAGCCTTACTTATGCCTTTACAGTGATGTCTATGATGAATTGTGTTTCTGAGGTTGCTGTAGCTCCATGTGATTTGGTTGGTATGCTGTCTTCTTAAAGTGTTATGTAAATGACAGTTTCAGTTTTAAGTGCTTTCTTGTAGGGGTTTCAGTTATGCTTGAAGCCGCATCCTTAACTCAGCATACTTTGTGTCTGAGAAAACCATGAGCCTCCTGCAGAAGTCCCATTAGTATCAACTGTCTCAACTTCACAGTATCAACTGTGAAGATGGGTCAGTATAATAATCCATAACTTGTTCTTCTGGACTGAGGCTGATTTTTTGTGCTATTTAAACGGCAAAGATTTAGTGGAGGTAAAAAAATTTTTTATAACAAAATGTTACTATTGCTGTTCTGTGCCACAACTTTAACATACTGGTATAGTGATATATGGAGCTGTTTCTTCTTGCTTGTCTCCTTGCTATCATTAAAACTTAGACATAATTACTAGCTAATTTTGAAGTGGTGCAAAGCTCATGTCAGTGTCTTAAGTGGTGCATTTAGTGATACTAGCATCGCTGTGTTTGCATCTCTTAACGGTCAGTATGTTTTGTTGCACATCACCTGCTGTAGCTTGTGAAGCGAAATCCTGATAGTCCCCAGTCTTAGACACAGTCCTGACGCTTTCCTGGTGTCAGACCTACAGACTGCAGTTGCAGAGTGAGTTGTTTCAGTGAGTTGATCTTATGGAAAACTAAGGCTGAATAACTTTTTTAGCTGAACTGACTCACCCCTTGATTACCCTGTGGCCAGATCCCATGCTGGGGAGGTGTGTGGGGTACATCTGTGGGAGGCGCTGAGTCAGCATTGCCCCTTTGGGTAGCGGGGTGCAGTTGTACCGACCTAGGTAAAATATTTTCTCAAATTTCTGGCAGGTGATTTCTGTCACGGTAATATTTCTGTATCTTCCAATATGACTGTTGAATTGCTTAACTTAGCTGTTAATTTCTGTATTAGTTGTAAAATGAAGCCTGATGCATGGTTTTGAGAATTTGGGGAATAAAGGCTAATTATTGTTGCTCAGGCAGTGTTTTACTGAGAGGTTTTCTGTAGCAATTAAGTTAGCATAACAAACATTTTTTTGCCTAACTTGGCTTTGGAGATTAAAAATGTAGGAATAGTTTTACTGCTTTTAATGATCTAAGGATGACTATGCAAGTTCAGATCAAAGGTCCATTTACCCTGTTACTGTGTGAGATAAGGGTCTGTAAATAATGACTGGAAGAAAAGGTGTAAAAAAATCCCAGTGAAAATATAGTGTGACACCTTCTGTTAAATCTTCCCAGCTTCTGACAGTCCCTAACTGAGGAGCTTCTTGAGGAGTCAGGGATGGTATCTGTATCACTGTATTTAACAGCTCAATGGACCTCTGTCCTGGTTTAACCCCAGCTGACAACTCAGCCCCACACAGCTGCTTGCTCATTCCCCCCTGGTGGGATGGGGGAGAGAATTGGAACAGTAAAAGTGAGAAAACTCATGGGTTGAGATAAAGGCAGTTTAATAAGTAAAGCAAAAGCCATGTGTGCAAGCAAAGCAGAACAATTTGGAATTCATTCACTGCTTCCCAGTGGCAGGCAGGTGTTCAGCCATCTCCAGGAAAGCAGACCTCGATCATGCATAAGGGTTACTTGGGAAGACAAAATGTCATCACTCCGAACGTCCCCCCTTCCTCCTTCTTCCCCCAGCTCTATATGCTGAGCATGACGCCATATGGTGTGGGATATCCCTTTGGTCAGTTGGGGTCAGCTGCCCCAGCTGTGCCCCCTCCCAACTCCTTGTGCACTGCCAGCCCACTCGCTGGTGGGGTGGGGTGAGAAGCAGAAAAGGCTCAGCACTAACAAAAACATCCCTGTATTATCAACTTGGTTTTCATCACAAATCCAAACAGCACCATATGAGTTACTATGAAGAAAATTAACTTGATTCCAGCCAAAACCAGCACATTCTCCTTCTATGGATTTTTTTTTAAATAGTTTTCCAAACCTATTTTGAGCTTTTTACCTTCACAGCATCCTATGGCAATAAGTTCCAGGGTTAAATTATGCATTTTATAAAAACTTCCTTCTGTTTGTTCAGCTGCTGCAGCTGGTGGCAGTGGTTGACTGTGTTCTTATGTTACGGATCTTTTCCATCTTATACGTGACTTCATACGGCACTAGTATACATTGCTGCATCCCATATTCTCTTTCCAAGATGAACACTTTTAGTTTATTTGCTCTTTAATTGTATGCAAACCATTGCATTAATTTAGTTGGTTTAAACAGCAGACATCTCTGTACTCTTTCTTGTTTTATTGTATCATGGTGGACTAGAGCTGTATTTAAGCTACAGAGATACTATGGAAATAATAAACGCTAGCTGTTTGCCTCTATCTTTTCTGATTTTCCAGTGTTGTTTCTCTTGGACTTCATGACTTGGCTGATCCTTGATCTGAAGTTGTTAGCTGACTGATGTCTTTTATTCGTCAGTGGGAATAGCTGATTTAGAACTCATTTTTATGCAAGTATAATGACGAGGTTTGGGTTTTTTGTTATTTTGACTGAGGGTAGTTTTTGCATTTGTTAGCACTGGATTTCACCTGCTGCTTTAACATTTCATCATCCACAAGATTGTATGGTGTAGCTGTTTGCTGTGAGTTCAAGTTTTCACTACCTTGAATGATTTTGTATCCTTGACAAACAAAGTTTGCTCTTCATGCCTTTTGTGAAATCATGTGTACGTTGTGTTTGAGTAGTGGGGGTCCTAAGTCAGATCCCTGTGGGACACTTCTGATACTCCCTTCATATGGAAAACCGATAGTTTGTACACAACTGTTTGTTTCTTTCTTCTTGAGCACTTCTGAATCTTCAAGAGGAGCCTCCTAGCTCATATTACCTTTGTTTAAAACAAAATCAACCCTTGATGAGGTGTCTTTTCAAAGGATATTCAGATACGGTGTGTTAACTGGACTACCCTATGTTTACGGCTTCAAGGAGCATAGATGCATTTTGGAAAGATTACTTCCTTCTACCAAAGCAATGTTAATTCTTTTCTGTTTGCATAAATATGCAAACCCCAGCAATTCTGTTCTTTATTATAGCTCTTATCAATTTCCCAGGCTTAGGCATCTGCTTTACTGGTCTGTAATTCTCTGGATCCCTCCCCTTCTTTCCTTCCTTGATCTTTAAAGGCTTGGTTTGCATTTGCTGCCTTCCATTCCTCTGCTACTGGGGCTGTGCCAGGCATTATGTTGCACGCTATAGTTAGAATTTCAATTTAGTATCTGACTTCTTTGAACTGATAGGTATCATGTAGTCCTGGCAAGCCACAAAGATACTGTGCTTGGTCACTCTCTCTGACTATTATTCTGCAAGTTGTAGCATTGAGGTGAATTACATTTATAGCAATGCCCAGGAGAAATGCTGTATTTAAAGGAAATGGAATAGTCTGCCACTTAAAGAGTTAACAGAAGTTGTTACAAGAAAGGAATGGAGTCCATGTGAGTTGTAGATAAATGTGTTGACTCTTCTGTCAACAGAAGAGATGAGTATCTGAGGTCGACAGGGTCTCAGTAATGGGTGGCATGGAGAGGGTGGGAAGGTTGTTTTCTGTTTCTCCTTGCAGAGGAGCTAAGGGCTACTCAGAAAAAGCAAGCAATTGGCAAGGTCATAGCAAATGAAAGGAAGTGATTCTTCACACTGTAACTGAGCTGTGCAAATAATTTCTGTGGGTTTTTGTAGAAGTTGAAATTACATGGATTACAGAAGTGACTAGAGAAGTCTAAAAAATCCATTTAAGACTTTTAAATGCAGATAGTCCCTGAAACACAAACTTTTGGGAGAACATCTTGGTTAAGTATTACTGTGTAATATTTGCCTTTCTATATTCTTTCTTATTGGCAACTCTTAGATGCAGGTTTTGGGGCTGGAGAGGCTGTCATTGATTTTTCTTAAGTTCTTGTCCTGATTCCACAGGTGGCATCCCTAGATGCTGCTCGGAGTAGTATATAGCCCTGTGCTAGAAATTTTTGTTGTCAGGAGGAACAGCTTTAATTCCTGGGTTCTGCTGCGTGAGCCGCAGTTAAATTAGCAAAAGAGCTCACAGTGCAATGATCTTTGCCAGTCACTGAACTGTTATAACTCATAAAAGCACATGGTAGCATACCTGAGTGTTCATCAGGAGGTCCCAGGCTCTGGTGCCTGTGGACAGACACATTCCTGACCTTACAGGGCATCGCCTGCCACAGGCATGGACTCCTCAGCGTTGGCTGGCTGCATGGAGGTGACTACGGGTACTGTTGATCAGATGGTGGCCAAAGATTGCTCTGTTCAGTGTCTGCTGTGGAAACCCAGGACCTGCCTTCTGGATCGGGATGCCAGATCAGGGCCCAGGCAGTGCTGGTGAGGTAGTATGTGTTGCAAGTGAGAGGCTGGATTTAAGACTCTGTTTTGTGAAGGCTGGAATATGAGCAGTTGTGTTTTGGAGAGGGCATTGAGGTTAGGGCATCTGCAGTGGGGAAGGTGATGGCATGAGGCTAGAAAAATAGTGAACCATGGGGGTGAGAATATTTAGGAGAGAAGGAGGAATTGAGATAGACTGTTAGGCCTGGCTGCTCACAGTAACACCTCTACCTGCCCTTGCCAGCCTGGCTACCCGAGCCCATCGTATAGCCTCTTAGCTGATGAATCAGAACTATAAAATTCTTGCAATAGCTAGTTTCTTGGAAAATTTATCTTTATTTCTTTCAGATTGTGTCCCCAGGCATTACTGTAAATAAGCAGAATTGGTGTGGACTTCGTTTTTGTTGTTGCTTGTAACCTGCTAGAGGCCATCTTTTATTAATATTTGGAATGTGGAAATTTTTATAGATATTCCCATAAACTGTAAGTTTGAATTTCTTACAGAAACTTATTGCTGAACATCAGCATGATGCTGGATGATTGGGGTGGGGGCGGGTTGTAGCTATGTTGTGTGGAATTTTTTTTCCTTTCTCTTCCCGCTGCCATTGGAAAATATCGAACAACTGTGATGTTTCCCAGTACCTCAAGTGAATCTTTTTCCCTTGACAGACAAGACGTTTCTCTCCCACGCATTGGCGCAGGTGCTGACCTTGTCCGGTACTGAACTAGTTTAGCGTGTGAAACTTGAAGCAAACTTCCTGCTTCTTGCTGGATTAGTTTTCTGCCAGCTCAGCTGCTAGAACTGAATTGCTGGGGGCGTTTAATATCCCCCTGAGTGAAAGGAGTGTTAGGTGGGGTGGGAGAAGGGAGTGTGGGAGATTTTCCTCCTGAAAGCTTGCTCTGATCTGTGGGCTTGCAAATCCTGAGCAGGAACGGTTTACCTAGAGCTGTGCCGCACGTCTTGCCTCTGGGTGTCTGCCTCCCCCTTCATAGGGATGACTCTGCTGCTGGCCTGGCAGCTGCTGGATGCCCTCAAGTTATGGGCTGTTGCATTAAATTGGCTTCAGTTTTCTGTCTTCCTAGTCTGAAGGTTCTGGGCCCTCCGGGGCTGCCCCACTGCTGCTTAGGCAGCTCCACCAGCCCTGCAAGAGGAGGAGTGGTCAGTCACCAGGGCAGGTGGTGGTGAGGCTTGTCCGTGCTTCCTGGATAATGTCCTGTGCCTGCTCGTTCAAAATGGGTTTTATAAATGGTGGAGGATCCTGGATCACATTATTGCAGGTGTTTGAGAGACGCAGCCCTAGGCTCCTTTTCAACAGTATTTGTACTAGCTGAAATAAGAATGGTAAGCTGTGAATCAAAAAGGGTTTGCTTGGGAGGAGCTGTAGCTCAGGGGGTGTGCATGCAGTTTTGTGCTCTTCAGTGAATTTTTAAAATGGAAATATTGAAATGAATTCACTCTGGTCTAGTTGAAACCCAAAATCTTTGTTTCAGGGGCTTGTTGATTTCTGCTAACTATTTTGGAATTATTTTTTCCGGTTGCTGGTTCTAAATGAAAGCTTCAGCAAGCTATATGGAAGTTCAGTAAGCCTTTATTCTTAACTTTTGGCACTTTCCACAGTATATTCAGGAAACAATCGAGATTTCTGATAAATGCCTTCTTACCACTCCTTTTTCTTTCTTTCTTTCTTACATTTCTGTTATCTTTTCCCCCTCCCACTTTTTTCCACGCATCTGATCATGCTTAGCCAAATTCTGACCCATGCCAGAAATCTCGAAGTACCAATTCCCCTCCTCCAGCTACTAAACATATTTAATGCTACAAGCATTTTCCTGTTTCTTCTGTTAATATGTGCATGCACCAAATTGAGACTCCTAAGCATGCTGATAAGCAGTAGGTGAAATAGCGTGTTTGAGGTCAGTAGGGCTGTTTCTGTGGCTGGTGCTTTGTCTGTAGTTTCTCCATTGATGCTGAATCGGTGCATCATCTGATCACTTGGCTGTATGCATTTATTCCAGATGAAATGTGAGCATGTGATAGCGTTTAAGTTGTGGTTAGAGCACGTGGTAGTGTAGTAAAACAGCCAGCAGGCTATTTTAAGAGGGCAGATGATAACCTCATGTAGTACGAAATCTTTTGCAGTAAGATGACTTCTTCCCCCTGCCCCCAGCTCTTGCTCTCTGACATGCTCTGGGTGTGTCAGTCTTGGCAATCGTACTATGTGTCTGTGATAACTTTGATTTGATGGTAGTGACTTAGACCAGTGTTTAGCTACTATTTCCCTGTTTTGCAAATGGAGAGCTGGATTGCAGGTAACACCACCTCTTTTGGACCCAGAGAAGTTGGTTTTCCTAGGTTTTTTTTCAATTTTTTCACTGTATAAATTAAGCTTTTTGTTTCGTTATGTAGGCTTCTTCTCACTCTGTGCAGCATGGCTTTTGAAATTAAGTTCAGAAATTAGTTGAGAAACGTTGGCAGAACAACTATCTAGGCAGGAGACATCTGAAATCAGTCATGGCAAGCCATCCTTCCTGTGTTTTTTAGGTAAGAGTATGGAAATGTTCACAGTTTAGCCCTGTTCCAAAAGGAGACAACTCCCTTCCTAATGTTTGAAACCTAGTTGCAAGTTTCCTGAATATATCAGCTCCCTCTTCCTTCGGAACTGGTTTATTCTGAGCCTTAAAAAAGTCAGTATGTCACTACCGACTTCAGCCCTTGGCAAACAGCAGTTTGCAAAACCTTGCACAGAGATGATTCAGTTCTGAATGTTTATGTTCAGGACCTGCTTTCAGACCCTGGCCAGGCCTGTTTCGGTAGTCCGAAGTGACTGTCATTATTGCTGTCCTGTCATTTTCATTTCTGCTGTGACTATGTGTGATCTGCTTGAGGTCAGTCTTAATTTTCAGTGCTCTTGATAATTTCAGTTAGCATGAAGTGTTGGTCCAGTGTTTGTGCAGAGTAATTTTTTTGCATTGTTCTTTTGTTAAGACTTTTCTGAACTTGTTTCTTTCTAACTTACTATTGGGTAAAAAAGAAAAGTCAGGAAAAAACTGTATTAAAATGATGGAGCCATGATGTATGTTTATACTTTAAGATGGGAAGCAGTTTGCAGATTCCATTACAGTAACTCTGCTTGCAAGTACAACATTTATCTATAAATTATGGAGGAGAAGGTGGATATCTGACTGGGAACTTCACCTAGTACTTCAGGGCATGATAGATATCATCTAAACTGGAGCTCAGGAAGGCTTGCGTTCTCCATGCTGCTCCGTTGCAGAAGTGTTGAATGGGGTTGGTGGAAGGATAGGTGCCCAACAGGGTCTGAAGTAGCAGAAGCTGTGGGATGAAGGAATAGCTTCCCAAAACCACAATTTACTACTGTGATTTAAAAAAAAAAAAAAAAAAAGTGGGGCCACTCAAGTGACCAGCCACTCCATGACTTGCAGTTAGTTGTTCACATGTAACAGGGATTGTAGTCTTGTAAACGGGACCAGTTTATACTGTTACAGACATCACCTGAATTTGTAAGACCAAAATCTGCCATTTTTTTTTTTGTAATTGCAAGTTAGTAACAAACTAATTCAAACTAATTATCAGCATCTGTCTCATAGAAAGGATGAAAAATTGACTTCACAGGCTTTATCCTGCTACATTGATCTTTAAAGAACTATTCATTCATGCATTCTGTGATTCTGTGATTCATGCAAGAAGAAACTGGTTTCATTAAGTATAAGCATCTACTCGGAGGCACAGTCCTGGAGTAGATGTTAGCATTGTTCTTGGGGGAGGGGGGAAAGCAGGACCTAGAAGCCGCTTTTCTTCTCTGCAGCCTGTTTCTTTTGGGAAAGTCCTCCTGTCAGTTCTGTGGGTTTTGCTGTTTTTTGTTTGCTTTTGTTTCTAAAATTTGGGTCAGCCTTTTTGTTAGCTGTGGCACTGTATCCAATCCTCATGGCAGTTTTGGCTTCTGGTCTACTCGCACCCTTTGGTGCTGAATAAGGTTGTCATCGGTGGTGTCTAAAAGAAACATTATGAAAGTAGGAGTCGTCTTTTTGGCAAAAGGTTACTGACACATCGCAATCTGACACATCTGTAATATCTATGCTGATAAGCACTGCAGAAGTGTTTTTTTTCATTACAGGGTCAGATGACACAGTCACTTCCAGGAAGAAAAGTACTTTGTGATACTCTTGAGAAACTTCTTGCAGGTTTCTTGTGAGGCAGTTCTGTCAGTGCAGAGACTTGTGCTTTGACCTCTGGAGCATTGCTAGAGCACATGGCTGGCTTAGTAGAGCACAGAAGATTAAGTAGAATCCATCAGCAAATTTAGGAAATTAATGTAACTTGTAGTTAACTGAGCCCCTAGTCTTGGTCATCCAAGTGTACTGTTGGTATTTTGTACAGCAGGCCTTCATCTAAGCAGGTGGACGTTGTACTTCAAGATGAGTGAAGTGCTTGGGTCTAATTTTCACTCCTCATTCAAATGCCTTTGGTTCTTTCATTCTTAGGAATTGGACTGTTGGGAGAAAGATAAGGTAAGAAAAGCTAGTTATAGGTCGGTAGGATATCCTTCACCTTTCTTTCCCTTGTTCTCCCCAGAAGGTATGACTATTTAACTATGTCCTTGTTTGTCAGCTGCGCTTGGCAGCCTGTGATGGCTTGTGCACTTCTTCACCAAAAATTAATTTTTACCTTTTTTATCACCAAGTGCTTACTCTGCTTCATAGCAGAGCTGTCTGTATCCATTTCCAAGCAGGTACTTTGTAGGTTTTTTCTGTCCTGTGTGTCATCTTTCTTACACACAGTATTCCCTATGCCTTTTGGTCTGGATTTCCACAGCTGTGTGTTCCTGATTTGTTTGAGGAGAGTAGTTTACATAGTTCTTGTCTGTATATCAGAAAGAGAGGTGAGTTTTACTGGGCTGAATTTTCCTCGGGGTATGTTTCTGGCCGTTTCCCTGCTGAGGTGCCTCTCTTCATTGGCACTAGAAGGTGCTTATGCAATTGCATTGTTTTGGCTAAACAAGTAGGCGTAACCTGTTGTGTTGGCAAGTACCGAGGCATCTCAGCTTCAGTGTCCCGATCAAATTTTATCTTCGGTAATTTAATTCCAACAATTTTATTTTTGCCTGTAGTTCCAAGAGTGTGAGCTTCCTTAAGCCTTAGTACTCAATCATGTATTAATACTGTATGGCACTGAATGTCTCTCTTTCAGTGGCAGCTGATATTATCACTGTGTGGTGTC
Source organism: Morus bassanus (assembly GCA_031468815.1). Classification (NCBI taxonomy): domain Eukaryota; kingdom Metazoa; phylum Chordata; class Aves; order Suliformes; family Sulidae; genus Morus; species Morus bassanus. The sequence goes on from CM062568.1 coordinate 66,891,787, forward strand.
AAGATTAAAAACCTACGAAGGGAGAGACGTAGTTCTTGTTTTGCCGTGCAGGTAGAAATTTGGAACTGGCTCTTGTTTCCTTAAGTGCTTATGCAAATGTAGGCAGTGCTAACCTTTCTATTTCTATTTTTTAAATTACATCTTGGTTTGCTACTGCTAGAAGTTTATGGTTAGAAATACCAAATTCTTGGTTCAATTTTCTTACTAAAGAATTCATTTGAGGATACTAACTTGCTGTGTCACGTTCTAAAACCAGACAGATTTGGAAACCTTCAGAAATTACGCAGTTCATCTCCAGAAAGGAATTTAGTATTTCTTTGTGTAGAATTTTTTTCATGCCATTTTTGCTGGGGTTGGTGAAAAATAAGTTGTGTATCTTTAGCTTCAGCAATGTTTAGATGTTGACTTTGAAGCAGTGATTTAGGTAAAATGGTATGTAGTATTTGAATTTAATGCTCTTCAGAATGAGTGCTTTGATGCAGCTGGTTTGGGAGAAAAATTCTTGGAGCTGGAAAGCTTTAGTACATCTTCAGGGACTGTAAACCAAGGGTTTTTTTTTAACCTCTGTCCTCTTCGGATTTGCATAGTAAATGTATATTTGGATACATGCATGTGCACATAGATGTGCACACAGACACTACAAACTTCCATATACATTTTTATTGCTGTTTGTGCCTGCTTTTGTGGATAAGATGTTAGGTCTTAAAAGTATTACTAGTTGTAGGAATTAAATAAAGCTTTCTAGGTGGTGTTTTTAGTACAATTAAGTTTTTACTTTTGAGGAACAGGTTTGTATGAGCAGTAAAATTTATTCCCGATCTTTTCTTAAGTTTTATATATTCTTTACCACTGAGTTTTAATTTCTCTTGTGAACTAGTACCAAATCACACAGAAATCCTGCACTGCAAGTCTGTTCTCCCAGTTATTTTCAAACTTTTCCTCTTGTCTTACTCTTTAATTTTTGAAACAGATCTTAATTTTTTTTTTAGCTCTCCCTTGCACTGTGCATACTAGATTTGGGCAACATTATGCTTCATAGAGATTTCCAGAACATTTGTAATCATCTCTTCCCCCCCCCCCCCTCCCTTCCTCTCTCAGTTGTCATAGTTCCCTGCTTTTCTTATCTCTCCTTTTACTGCCGCAGCTTTCAGATGATAATTCACAGCTCAAGGAGCAGCTGCTGCATAATAGCTGAATGAGACTCAGCTCCTATTAGAGCTGACCTAATGGGAGAATAAATGAAGAAATTTGTGCTTTGCGTGTAGGCTTACCTACGGGATCTTTTTTCCAGCTTGGGCATATTAGGTGTCATCACGGGAAGGTGGATGGCCTCTGTGGCTTGCCCTTGCCAGCTGCTCTAGAGGTAGAAATACACAAAGCGAGGTATTGGAGTTCTTAATGTTTTTTCAAGAAGGTCACTCGTTTCTAACAGTGAGTTGCCTTTTTTTTTCCCCTACCACTTGTTTATTTCATGCTCCCGTGGCCAAAAACGCCGCAGCCTGTGCACTAGGAACAGGTGGAGCGACACGTTGTATGTGGTCATGCTGTGCTTTGCCAAGCTGCCCTGCTCCTTTCATTTCCTCTGGGTGAGCAAGCCAATGTTCTCGTAATCTTTTGTGCTAGGGGCCTGAGGCCACCAAGCTGAGCTGGGAAGTGTCCTGCCAGTTTAGTACACAACCTAGGGGTTACAGCTTATTTTGGGGCTGGCTGGTGAGGTTAGCAGTGGCAGCCCTATCTGTGCTGCACAGATGTCAGGGCTGCTTGTAAGTCAGCTTCTCAGCTGCTGCAGTTTATGGTGCAGCGCTGTAGAGAAAGCTGTCATCTCTTTTTGTCAGACAGATGCTTAAAATGTTAATATTCACTGGAATACTGTACCTGTGTATATTCAAGGCACTAGTCTAGCAAGGAAATACTTATTAAGAAAAACCTTTCTGTTTTGCTCTTAACCAGTATATGAACTTTTCTTACTATGACTGTTAGATACAGCCTTACTGATGTGCTGGTGGTTTAAGGATACAAGCAAGTTAAGATTGGTAGAAGACACATTTGGAGAAAAAGTGTGTCTGGAAGCTTGGCTGAACCACCCCGATATTATTTTTTTTTTCTCTCCTGTCTCCAGTTGAGACCTTGTCTTAATAGGAAAAATACCTTAATTTATAAATATTTCCCCCATAACTGGCTTCTGACTTCATGGGCTAGAAGTGGGGAATAAAATAGTATAAAAGATACCTGAGGCCTTAAAACCAATTTAAAGAAAACAATGCTGCTGTAGGCCTACGGTATGCCTTAGTCTGTGTTCTCCAGGTATATTCTCGACTTTATTTTCTAATTTCCTTTTTCTTTCACTGATTCCTCAGTTAACGTTTTTCCAGTTTCAGTAGGTACTGATAATTGCAGGGATATGAAGGATGAGCACTGCTATGTTAGTTTTTATTTCCTTATTGCTATTAGGTCATAAACTCCATTTGAACAGAAGTCTCCATCCACTCAGGGTTAGTGATTTAGATGACTTAAAATGACCTGAATGTATTACCATGGCTGTTTTGGATGTGATGGAGTTTAAACAGATGCATGCAGGGGTCAGTCTTATTTTAAAATGAGAGGATGGATTTGGTAGTTGAAAAACCAGTATGTGGATGAAATGCATCTCTAAGGCATTTTCTTTGGTGTTTAAGAAATGTCAGTGATAAAAATCAATATGGCTCATATGAAAGGAATTTTAAAACTGGCTAATGAATAGGCTTTAATACAATTACAAATGTGGAATGACCATCCAATGTACACCTTGCTATAAGGGATTTGCTGTCATTGGTACTCAACCATGTTGTTTAACATTTCATTAATGACCTGGAAGAAGTCATAAAATTGTTATCAATAAAGTTTACAGCCAATTGAAATCCTAGGGGCAGAAAATGCAGGCGTAGTTATGGAAAGCCAGGCTTGTGTATTAGGAATTGGTGGGGATATGTGGAAAGGGAAGCCAGAATCTGCGGTCAGGGTAGGCAATCAGCAGGCTTTGGCAGTCAGTGTCCTGTGACCGACATGGCCTGTGTGCTCTCAAGTGTATGCGTAGTGTTATAGATCACATAAGACCCCTTGTTGTTAAGCAGTTTGGTCTGGTCTGCTTCTAGAATACAGTATCTGCTTGAGATATTGATGTGTCAGGCGTTGAAATCCAGGAGAGAACAGAAGAACGTGAGAAAGATGTTAAAAGAACAGGAAAACAGGCAGATAATAAGGCATACAGGGATGAGCCTGCTAAGCTTGATGTTCCTTGATTCACAGCTAACTGTTTATAAATTGCAAAGTGTTTCCAGTGTAAGGCTCCTAATACAGTCCTGGTCTGTCTTCATTTAATAGATGTGCTTTATGTTAATGCTTATGAGACATATCTGCAGGTGGTCAATTCTATGGAATTTAAAAACAAAGCTATCTTATTTAAATCTGTTTGTTCAATAGATTTGGCTTGGCTGCGTCCTCATCTGATGTGATTTATGATGGTTTTATACTTATGTCCTGACTGATGTGTTTATCTGACTGTCTTGGTGGAATGTAAGGATTGGATGAACAAGAAGGTTAACTCCATCACAGGTGGAGTCTCTGCAGAGTTAAAAATGTTGTTTGCCTGGAAAGCAAGGGTGTATTGGAAACATTTTTCCATAAAGCCTTGTTTAACATCTATATGTGCCTGTCACATAGTGTTTAAAAGAGAAATCTCAGTATTTCCAAGGTAATATCTTTCTAAGTGTTTGTGTTTTTTAGGTCTTAAGAGCTGTTGTAAGCATGTGCATGTTTGAATTCACATTGTGCTTCTGACATGACTTAAGTGGGTTATGGTAGTATTACAGAAGATAATTTAGCATGTAGACCTTGTTATGTGGTAAGTTTACAATATAAAAATAACTTTGCTTGATACTTGGATCTCAAAATTCAGCCTTGATTCTTGCTGTCACAAAATTGGGGGTGTTGTATTGGGGGGGGGGATGTTTGTCATCCAGTGACGCTGAATAGGGACGTTACTGAATTACTCTTTCTCATGTCAAGATACTATGTTGTTGTGTGAGTTTGAGGGCTTTTTGTTTGTTTTTTTTTAAACAAGGTTTTTATAATCAAGGAGTTGAGTTCGTAACGAATTAGCCTCAAATCTTTAGAGCACTGAAGCTTTCTTCCTCACTTTTTATCTCTCTAGGTTAGTTTATTCTTAAACATTCGTTAAGTTAGGAGAAAGTCTCTCTGGAGGGTGTCATGTCCCTCTCCCTCTCTATCAAATGCTACTGATGAACATTCTGGCCATGAGCGTGCCGAGGGTGGCTTCCTGTCAGAATTGCTTTATGTAGAATTGCAAGGAAGCAAACGTTTCTCGTATCCTCCCATTGTGTTGTTTCCTGTGAAGTAGCAGACTGGATGCGTGTCCTGGATACAGGCTTTTTTTATGGCACTATACGTGTTGGGATGATCCAATCAAATCATTCTTGGTATCCCCTATAGTCTCGGTGTAGCAGGAAACGAGGCTTCCTCGCATCCTGTTGTTCTACAGTTAGCCTGGCTTTGGAGAGCTCTTGGCTCTAGCAGAATCCAGAATGAAGGTGAGCTTAAAGTGGATTTAGGATTCTTTCTTTTCTTCTTTTTTTAATTTTGAAAGTTTAAGCTATAGTTTCTAATCTTTTTTTAAAAATATTCCTTTTTAAAATAGTTTCCACACCCCACCCCCTCCACCCCCCCATAGTACCTTTCTGATCCAGTTCTGGTGTCTGCATAAGCGCCCGTGACTCTTGTATTTCCTTTTTTTGGGGATCAGAGCTATTATTTTGTGATTCTGTTCATGCTTTTTGCTTGCTTGTTTAAAAGCTACCACAATTAGCATATAGCTAACACTGAAAATTTTACACTCCTGATGCTTTCTTGTTCTGTAACAGCTTAATTCCTCCTCCCCCACTGCCCCCACCATTTGAGCGGTGGTTAAGCTATCTCCAGTCTGGTTTTGCTTTTATGTATTCTGCCATCACCTCATTGGTATCTTTTCTCATCTCTATTATAAATTATGCTTTAATAAAACTTATCTATAGTCTCTTTGTGTAAAATCAGATAATTTCTTATTTGCTTAATGTCTTTTATTGTGCACGTAGTTTTTAAATACTTCCTCATGTTCCAGAAAAGACCCTACAAAATTCACATCTAGGCAATTCCCTGGTGCCTCTCCTTACTCCTTACAGCTTCAAATAAATAAGCATAATATTAAAATTTTCTGTAGCCCAGTGAAACTTGGTGAAATAGTTATTTGATTTATTTTATGTGAGTGATAACTGCTTGCAGTATATTAGTGTTCGCCTCCGCTTGATTTTTGCGTCTGTTTTGTGGCATTGCTCTTCTGAGCTGTATACACAGTACCTGAGCTTGAGAGATGTCAGCACCTGTACAACCGAGGTAGAACTGCTGCTTGCTGGGACCAGAGATGATCCTCAATCTGAGGGGGGGAAAAAAGTGCATGTTAAATTACACAAGTACCTCGCATACTGTGAATGCTTTGGGAGAGTCGTCTCACTGAATAATGCTGTCATTAAATGTTTCCCAAATCTGCTCTACCTTTGTTAGTAGATCCCATAACCAGTCACAACTGGTCTGGCAGTCTCTTCTGTGGTTACTTTAGGTAGCTTTCACAAAAATGTTCCACTTCTCTTGTGTTTAACCAGCCTCCCTGTTTCTCCTCCCAGCCTTTGTCCCTTCCTTTCTTCTCCCCTGGGAATATGGGTTTTTCCTCTCCTGCCTCTGAAGGCTGCTTTCTGGGCTACAGATTTTCTGATAGTGCCTGTGGGATGGGTCTGTTATCAGGAAAATAAACAGGTTTTTGTTGACTTCTTTGGATAAAAGCAGCTAAAAGCTGCGGGAAACTGAATCTCTTTCTGTTTCTTAAATCAGTTGGAACAACTGTAATAGCTGTCTTTTTATTGTCCTCTTTCTGGCCTTGCACAAGGGAATACGGTGACTCCTTTCAACCTATGCAGAATCTATTGTGAGAGCTATTTTCATGAGACTTTGGATGAGTGTTTCCATTACCTCAGGCAAATATTATGGGTCTCTCTTTTTTTAATCTTCTCTTTTCCCCTTGAAAATCCAGATGTTTAATATCATCACCCAGTGCTTGAAAGTTACTGGAGTGTTTTCTGCAAGGTAGTTTGAGATTTGCATCTCTTTCCCAGAGTTAAAAAATAAAAATAAAATAATCTCCAGCTTTCATCCCTCCCCTTCCCAAACCTCATTCTCCATCTAACCTATCCAGCAACTTTGCTCTTGGCAGAATTAATTCATTTTTCAGGAATGCTGCCTTCCTCCGTGTCTTGTAGAATAAAGAGATAACATGTACGTTGTTGTAGTACTTTTTAAAGTATTGGTATTAATGTAAAAAATATTTTATGAACCATGAGGTACAGTGCCTGTGAGCTGCTACAGAAAAAGAAGAGTATGCCAAGAGTAATGGTACCCAGTAACTTTTTTGGCCAAACTGTCCGAGGAAAGCTTCTCTTTTCATAATTACATTTTATTCAACTTTCCTGTAATTTAAATGAGACTTGGTATTTTTAGCTTATGTTCTTCATTTTTCTCAAATGCAGCTGTTTCTATAGTCTCTTGCTATTTAAAAATGAGGGGGTTTTCTTTTTTTTTTTTAAAAAGTGAAAAACCCCACAGTTTTACTGGTCCATGACAGCCACTGAAAAACTGGCACCTTGATCAGGCAATAGCTTCTACGGTCATGGTTTGCATGATAGAGTAGAAATGCTTAGTTTAAAGGCTTGTTTCTATGTCTTATTGTATGTTCTTTTGTTTTCAGACTTTTGATGCAAATGACCTGTATCAGGGACAGAATTTCAGCAAAGTTCTCAGCTCTCTTGTGGCTTTAAATAAGGTGACTGCAGGTAAGTAGACTCTGCTCTGCTCTGGTGCTTGTTTACCTTACCTTCAACTTACATCAGTGTGTATTTATACCTGTTGCTATACTCGGGATAAAATGAACATGTGCAGTGTTTTAGAAGAGTTTCTTTGTTGCAGTTTGTTGTTAGGACTTTGGCAGTGGCCTCTGTGGATTTGTCTCCTTTTCTGCACAGGGAAGCTTTGCAGTGGAGCTAAGGCTGAGCCTTTTAGCTGGCAAGAATTCTTAGGGCCCCAGCCTTCTTTTTTTGTTTTGTTTGAAATACTAAAAGTTGACTTTTACCCCACTCTGTCATTCCCATGTTTGAACACTTCTGTCAATGTTTTGTCATGTTGTGTCCATGTGTCCCTGCCATCCACACACACCACCACACCCCCCCATTCCCCAACAGTGCCCTTCTTTGACAATAACAAAAGGATAGCCAACATCCCAACATCTCTGATCCCTTAATCCAAGCATGTTTCATTTAGGTAGCAGCTAGAAGTTACAAAGCACCTACCTCAAGTGTTTTGGGGTGAAGAGAGAGCTGCAGAAATAGCACACAGGTGGGAGGTGTCCATGCACTGTTCTAAGGTGAGGCCGTACTAAACAATGTCAGCTGGACCCCGGGACACTCAAGAAGTGAGGCTGAGGGGAGACTTTATCACTCTCTACAGCTACCTGAGAGGAGATTGTAGCAAGGTGGGGGTTGGTCTCTTCTCCCAAGTAATGAGTGATAGGACAAGAGGAAATGGCCTCAAGCTGCGCCAGGGCAGGTTTAGATTGGATATTAGGAAGTGTTACTTCACCAAAAGGGTTGTCAGGCATTGGAACAGGCTGCCCAGGGAAGTGGCTGAGTCACCATCCCTGGAGGTAGTTAAAAGGCATTTGGATGTGGTGCTTAGGGACATGGTTTAGTGGTGAACTGGCAGTGTTAGGTTTACAGGTGGACTCGATGATCTTAAAGGTCTTTTCCAACCTCTGTGATCCTGTGTGTATTCTGTGTGTTAATGTAAACTTTGGTGGCCCTTTTTGCTGCTCTGTGCTGAGGTTTTACATTGTCAGCAGCAAGTTCCAGTAATGGTCATCAGATTAGAGTCTAGTGAGAGAGGTATTATTTAAAAATGGACCATGCTTGTCAATTTTTATGTGGGGAGGAAAAGGAAGCTGATAGAAAAGTCAGTGGTGTATCAGTGTTATTTTGTTTAATAATAACATAAGTATCTTGTCACTTTTATAATACTCCTTTGGACCACTACAACAGGGTTATTTGGTGGCAGGGTGGGGTGTGTGTGTTGTGGCTCTTTTTTTTTTTTTCTTCCCTCCTTGCATCAGAAAACAGCCCTTAGGAGTGAGTTTTACAACCAAATTCTTAGTTCTAATGAACTAAGCATGGAGTAATACCATTGACAACTTTGAAGCTACTTATACCAGTTGAAGATACTGCCTTTCATCTTTAACTGCAAGTGCAAATGTAAACCATTTCAGTACCTCTTTAAAGCTGCTGTACACTGACCATAGATATCTTTAAAGGGGAGGAAAAGTGTGGCCGTTTGGTCCAGACATCAAGAGATTAATACCCACATCAAAAAGCCACAATTGCAGCTGGCCTTAGAAAGGACACTGGCTGATCCCTTTCATGGGGGGGTGGGGGTGGTGGAATGGAAACCAGAAATCAAAACCACATGCGAACTGTGGTGTTGCCTCATTTCTAGGAGCAAGCAGAGCTGCATAAATCTTTCTGAACAACTGTTCTTCCAAACAATTTTCTTTAATTGGGTGACTGTGTAGAAGTCATTTTAGACTCTATCTCCCTACTCTAGTACTGGAAGGTGGCTTTCAGATCCCCATCTGGGTCTGCAAGAATTTCAGGTATATGCATGTTCACACTCCATCAAATTCAGTAGAGGTAGGATCAAGGTACCAGTTGATGTTTGTAGACGGATAAGGGGAGAGGAACTGGTATAGGGAAGCTGAGATAATGGTAAAGAAGAAAGTGTGTTAGAAACCCTGGAAATCTTTGGATGGATGGGTACAAGAGTGAAGCTTCTTTGAAATCTACCAAATTAATATTTGTCAAACATGCACATTCTATTGCCAGTCAAGATTCTTGAGTTTTTAGCAGCAGAGTTGAATTCTTTTCTGACAACAGTCCCATTGAGGAATTGATCTGCTGTTGTGAACTAGAAAATTTTGGGAATCAGGCCACACTTTAACAATTTCTAGGTAATGTGTTTTAGGGTTGCCCAGAGGCTGGAACACACTGCCATGAATAAACATGATCCTGTTTTCCCAGGTGAACTGTGTCAAGGTATAATGCTTTATTTGGTGGTGTGTCTGTTCTTCTACTTGACTCCAGATAAGACACATAGCAAACTGGACATGGAGATGCTTCAGGTTACTTATAAGCCTTAAGTTCTATTAGTTACTGATGGTTATGGCAACTTCATGGCTAATTCTAATGCTCCCAAAGACTTTAAAGCTATGATTTACAAAGCCCATGATCTAGTCCTGTTTCTCTCTTGGCAGTCTATGAAAACAAATATGTATGTTCTTTCTGTAATGGACTGTAATCACCAGTGTTGATACAGCGGCCTTCAAATGCTTTTAGGAAAGCAGGCTCACAAAGTATGAGGTCTTTTATAATGTCAATGTGTAATGATACTATCCATACAAAATATGCAACTTAATAAGAATAATTCTAATATTGCACTACTTGACTAGGGTGTGTATATTTGTAGGGTTTTTTTGAAGGATAATGATTTCTGAAGGATGACAAAGGCTATTTAAAAAGATGCACCTGAGGAAGGTGTTCTCCTCAGTCACTGCAGACTTGGAGCATCCTTTGTCAGCACTTTTTTTTTCTGTGCTCATTGTGCATCTAAAACCCTTTCCCTCCTCCGGCATCTCGGCTGCTGTTAGATGTCATGCTGAAGTTGAGAAGCTTTCCAGTTAAGATGAATCGAATTCTCCCTTCAGGTTTGACGTGGAACGGCACATACGCTTTGTCCACCAGCCTCCTCATGGAACTGCACCTGTATGTGTATTTCTCTTTGACCAAAAATAACTAGGATTGCATAATGGGTGTCTGCTTCAGTCTGAAAGTAACTGAGAGACTGTTGTTGTGTGCACGTGCCTCTGATGGAGGTTAGAGTGTTGGGGGCAAAGCAAACTACTAGGAAAGAGCAACGGAGGGGTAAAACCCCAGAGAGCAGTTGGGATGCTTGTGTAGTCTAGTGAAAACACCTAAGTTTGGGACAGAAAATACTGCATTGCTTTTGGGGCTCCTTGAAGCTCAGATGCTCACTGAATGATTTCCTTGTATGTGGGAAAACATGAAGGAAGGAATGACTTGCCATACTTCTGCAAAGGAGCAATGTTCGTCTGCTGTAGCATGTCACCTGTGCAAGGGCCCTGAGAGCATCCTCCTCCTGGGGGCTTGGCTGCAAGGGCTGGGGGAGCTGGTGCAGCCAGGAGCAACCCCTGTCCCACTGTAACTCTAGGGAGAGGCTCCCAGCAGTGCTGCAGGAGACCACAGCCAGCACTGACCCCGGCCCTCAGGAGCCGCTTTCGGTGCAAGCCGGGCCTGTGTCTGGCTGTAGCCTGCTGATCTGCATGAGGACACCCCACCCGTGGGTGGGCCAACACCCCATCCCCAGGGAGGTGCTCAATGTCTGGGGCTGGGGCTGCCCCGGTGCCTGGGGCAGTGGGAAGAGCCCTGCCCTGTCACCCCCTTGATGCCTCCCAGCCCACAGGGACCCCAGTGGCACCTTGACAGCACCTAACACTGCCCTTCAGATGAACGTCTCACCAAATGGGTGTGCTTCTTGGAGTAGGGACAAATGAAAGAGGGGAGGGGTTTTGGGGGGCTGTTGTTTTTTCAAGCAAGCAGCTTTCTTCCTTTCTACTCCTCCTATCCCTCCCCCTCCCTTCAAGGAGGAAGAAGTAGCTTAGTTGGCAAAAAAGGGATGAGACAAAGGAACGTAGGAAAAAAGACAAAGGAAGGAATGTTTTAATTGAGGAGATGGTGTGGGGGGGAGAGCTAAGAAACAGATGTGGCTGGCTTTACTTCAAGCAAGTTTTATGCATTCAAAATTCTTGGCCACTAGCAAAAATGATGCTGGTTAATTACCTTTAAATAGACTGGTAGTGAGTAGGAATGGAGAAATACAACCCTAACCCTCCTCTTCCTAAACAGCTCAAATTGTTTTCCTGTCTGTGTGGGGAAGAAACTGCTGGTGTCTCAGGATTTCAGATCATTTATTACTATAATTTTTTTTTTCAATCTTGAATTATTGAGCAACTACAGATACATTGAATCTGCTTTAAGCACATGAGTTTTACAGAAGTAAGCAGAAGTTCTATGCAGATTTCTCAAATTCTAATATTTACTTTTCCCCCGCCTCCTACAGACATAGGGCTGGGCAGTGACTCTGTATGCGCACGTCCCTCATCTCATCGGATAAAATCTTTCGATTCTCTGGGATCCCAGTCTTTACACAGTAGAACTTCAAAACTCTTGCAGGGACAGTATCGGAGTTTGGTAAGTTCTAGAAGAAATAAAACATGCTGTGGTGTGATTTTTTTTTTCTTTTTGACAAGATTTATGAGTAAACAGTAGTGTAGCAAAGTAACTGTTTCCTCTATCACCTCTGTATTTCAAGCCAGTGGCATTCTATTTTTGCAGGTTTTCTTATGATGTTCCAAAATACATGCAGCTTTCCGTGAACTTCTAATTTCCTTTTTCCTCACTTACCACTCCATGTTGTCTGCATATGCAGTATATTACTGGATTTATTTCTTACTTTTCAGAATAAGGACTTGGGTTTTCAAAGGCAAAAATCTCATTTTCTCCATGTCTGTGAGTTTAGGGATGATGCTTGAAGGATATTCAAACCTCAGGAAAGGTGGTACTTTTGATGTTGGCAGTATTGGTAGTTATTCCTGTATTCTGTTATGTTTCAAGGTGAATCCTTCAGCTAGCCTTCAGGTAAACTGAGTGGTATGGGCAGTTGTTTTACAGTACAGCTGAAATCAGGATATGGAGTATTGTATTGAAACTAACTGTGATGAAAGGTGCTTTTAGTGACTAAAAGGTTTGCAAGGAGGGTTCAGATCCCTACTCTAAGTTGCTTTTTCCATGCTTGAAAGAAGCTGTTTTGCACTACGTGGTGATTGCTGTGTGAAACTTTAAACACAGTGCTCTGCTCAAGCTTTCTTAGGTGTGGTTTGTGTTTTCTCTGGTAGAAGAACCCTTGCAAGCTCTTGCCCTAGGCCACTAATTCCAGCTCCCACTCTGCTGTTCACCACCCACTCAATTTTGCTGATGCAGCTGTTTGTGGAACTAGCTGTTAGTTGGATTACTGAAGTAATCAGTTTTAAGTATATCTATCACTTCGGTGATCTGAGCAGCTCTGCAGAAAGTTGCAGAGGGGCAGAGAAGTGCAAGGAGGGAAAGAGAGCTAGTGACCAAACCTTGGGAAATTCTTAGTTTGGTTTTGTTGCTGTCGATGATCAGTTTGGAACAGTTCTCACCACATTTTTACTCAGTTTCCTCTACTGCAGGACCATCCTGGCAGAGTAGCGGGACTGTAGTTGATGTCACTGTGCAATGTCGCTGCTTATTTTGTGGCTTTTTACGGTTTACTAAGGCAAAACTTCTTCAGTTGTTGAGCAGTCATGGCAGATGAAAGCACATGATGTACCAGCAGAGGGCTAAGGCAGAGGCACTTGTTTGAAAATGTGTCGATCTAATTGTCGAACATTGTGACTTGTAGCATCTTGGGGCTTTGTGCATGTTTTCAAAGTTGTGTTTGCCTTCATTTTCCTACAGTTTCTCACTCACTAAAAGTCTGATTGTTAAATTGAGTTGTGATACAATAACATAATTGCTGTGGATATGAATTAAGCTGGCGTGTTATATGATCCCAGTGACATTACGCAGTACATCTCAACTATATAGACAACATGTAGGTGAAATTCTGCTACCTGGATAGCTGACTAGGGTTGCTTACACAGTCATTTTCTCACTAGGTTTTTCTTTTAAGTAATACAGGTATTGATCCTTACTTATGATGGAGACAGACATGATTTACAGTCCTGTTCTCAATTCCAGGGCAATGGATTGTGTTTGGATTATTTAAAGCTGTCCAATTATTTAGCTTTTCTGGCATAAAAGTTTGTCCTAACTCTCATGAAAACGCTTAAATGACACAGATATTAAAAATTGACATCCAAGAACAAAATGCCAAATTTGAACATAATTAATTTGAAAGACTTCTAAGAAGTAGCTGTTAACATTTAGTTGTTACAATACAGTGATAATCTGCCTTCACATCTGTGATAGGGGATGAGCATATCTGGACAGTTGCAAGTCTGACATGCTGCAGACCTGCAGCTTTGCTAAACTTGAGGCAAGTGGTTTGTGGGTACTTAGTTATGCAATTTACCTTGAATGTTTCGTACGTTTTGTGGAAGAACACTGTCCTTCTCCATTAGCAGGCCACAGAGACTTGCATATTCAGGTGTGGAACCTTCCAACCTGATCTGTTACCGGGGAGGGGGAAGTTTTAAGCTGCAAAGTCTTTATATCCAGAATTAAATTAAACCCAACTCAGTTCCACCCTCCTCCCTGCCGAGAAAGCTTTAGAAAAAAACTCTCTAATATAAAGCTGTTGTTTCTTTGTAGTTGCCAAAGGCAGTTCCAATTAATACTATATACATAAAATAGAATTAGATTTTTCGGGGGAAGTAAGAATAATTCTTGTTTTAGCTCTGTTACCCCCTTCTGATTTGAAGGGGCTGTAATAAGATGATATACTTCCTGGATTGATACAAATACATAAATTAAAAATGACAGAAATATTGGAAATGGCAAATCATCCCTTACAAATGCTTAGAGTAAAAACGTGTGGGGAGTGTTGTATGTGGTGGAGAGGTTATTTCCATTTTACGGATACTACTTTTGTTCATGAAATAATTGTTTAAGTCTCTAATCTGATCTTTTTGTTCTTTGTATTCTCACTCACTAGGACATGACAGATAACAGCAACCATCAGTTGGTGGTGAGAGCAAAATTTAATTTTCAACAGACGAATGAAGATGAACTTTCTTTTTCAAAAGGAGATATTATTCATGTTACAAGAGTGGAAGAAGGAGGCTGGTGGGAAGGAACTCTAAATGGCAAAACAGGGTGGTTTCCAAGTAACTATGTACGAGAAATAAAATCAAATGGTGAGTTTTGAAGGAGAGCATATTTGCACAAATTATTCCTTTGGGTAGAGGTTGATAGTTGGTTGATTCATGAAAAATTGTAATGCTTTTTGTTCAAGCTTGACTGTATTTACTGAACTTCATTCACAGCAATCATTAATGCTCAGGAACTCATGCTCCTCCACCCCAGTTCGCTATATAGAGTGATCTAGGACTTAAAAATTAACAGCAAGCATGTAGAAAACTCCCCCATTCTATATGCTTGTCTGTGTTTCTGTCACAGTTGGGCTGCTCTGACTTCCTCAGTCTGAATTCCTAGAATGCTGGATTTTAGCTCTGATGCTGACATACTTTGAACTGGTGCTTTGGGTTTAAATAATGAGAGATATTGTGCATATCTCTTTGAAAACAACTAAACCAAAAACCAACCAAAACAACCCCCCCCAAAACCAACAACAAACTACATCAAAAAAAATCTCTAAACATCTGTTACTTAGAAGCAAACCCAATTCTACCAAACTCTACTAACAGTTAGAAACAGTTTTTGAAATATAACACACTAGTGATTTTTCTTTATTGTTCATGTGCCTTCAACTTTTTCTTTATACAGGCTTCACTCTTCCATTGAAGTTTTATTTTGAACTTCATACAGTGAAAGTGCCTCTGTAAATGTTGCCTTCATGACTGAATATCAGAACTAACACTGCTTTTTAATCCAGCAGGACCTTGCTGTCGGTGACATCTTCTCTTCCCCCGCGCCCCCCCCCCCCCCCCCCCCCCCCCCATCTCTTTCCTGTCTCTGCTTGCTTTCAGAGATTGGGGATAAACCTGGTAGGAGAATACTACCCAGGGACTCTGAGAGGCTTTACCACTCTTTTCCTTGTCACAGCTCCAATGAAAACACACATCTTTTGGGCCATGCTAAAATCATTGGCAAGACTTTTGGTGGGTTTTTTTAGGTAGCCATACAGATGTGTGATTGCAAACTGAAGTTGTGAGGGTAAAACTCTATTTTTAAACTTATTCTTTCTCCTCCAGTTGCATCCTCTTTTTTTCTTCCTTGTTTTGGTATCTGAAGTTGGTTTTTGCAGAATGCTAGAGTCTTAGATCTGTAACTTTGTTGCGATTTTCAACTAGATCCCCTTAGGCATAGGCACAGTGTAAGGCTTAGCTCTGATGTTCTTCAGAGGTCTCTCAGATGCGGCTTATCCTGAAAAACAATTCGCGAAGCCTGTTTTTTCTTGTCTGTAGTGTTGTAGCAGTCTCTTTCAGCCATGATGACTGTCTTGTCCCATCGTTATTCATTTAAAACTTTGCTGCAGAGGTCTTGTTTGGATTTCATCAGTTCTGATCTCTTCTGACTCCTGAGACTGGAACCCGGGTCAGCAGTTAGGCTCCAGAATGGAAGTAGCTTTTAACAGTGAACATACGAGAACCAAAAGTTGCCAGCAACTGAAATTAAGGTTGTTCTTGTTTTTTGAAGAATACTTCACTTGGGTGAAGTACCTCTCCTAAATAGGAAAGCCAGCGAGCTGTGGAGCCAAGGTTAGTACCAAGTGCAGTTTGATTCTTGCCAGTTGTTGCAACGCTGTCCGATTCCTGGGGACTGAGATGAACTGCTTCCAGTCCTGGGTTTAACTTCCACTTCCCACCACCAGAAAAGTTTTCTGCTAAGCTGCTCTTTTCCCTCTGCTGTATAGCTATGTTCCCTGTGCTACAAGGGCTTGCTCCTTCTGGGTTCTGCGAGACTTCTTGCGTTCTTGGAGTGCCCTTTCATATGCCGAGTTGCTTCTATGGAAGGGAATATGTGCCTGCGCTTTTCTCTTTCTCAGGAAGTTGAGTTCATTGCTTTTGTTTTCTGTGCATTTACTGAATATTACAAAGTTAAAATGACTGACCTATAGCTCTCTAGCTTTCTCTGTTCTTCTCCTCCTCCTCCTTTTTAAAGACAATTACTGTGTTTGACCTTTTTCCAGTACTTTATGGAACTTCACTTGTCCTGTGTGGTTTCAAACATGGATGTAGCTAGTTCTCTTACTGCCATATCAGCACAGCAGGTACTGTTTAATTTATCAAAATAGTAGTTTTAACCTGCTTTTGTACTTTTGTAGGTATGTGTTTGAATTGTCTGAAGCTCACCTTCTCATAATGAGGATGGGCGGGTGGTTGAATGAAGCATGACATACTAAGAGCTTCTTGATGTCTGTTGTTAATTCTTCTTCCCTATTGAGTTGCAGATCAGCTTTCCCCCTTGATGTATGTATGCTATGGAATGTTTCATTGCTACTACCCTTATGTCCCTGTTAGTTGTAGTTCAACAGTGACCTGACTTTTACTAGTTACTTTTGCTTCTTTTTGCGCGTTTGAGGTCACTGTAGTATTTGTGATATTTGATAATGTCAATTTGTATCTACTTTTCCTGTTCTTCCTTTGAGATGCCCCTAATTTTTAAAGGACTTGTCTTTCTTGTGAGCCTTTTCCCTTTACGTTGTCATTAGTGGGAATCCTTTTTTTACCCATATTTCTAAGTTTTACTCAATTCTTCTTACTTGAAGTTCATTGTTCTCATTTTGCTGCTCTCTTTCTCCTTTTTTTGGTCCTTTCCATGAAATTTGTTATGAACATTTCTGTCCTTAACTGATTTCTGCTTTGTGGGTATTGTTTAAGGTGCTAGAGAGAGGGTTTTTCTATAATTCTCCTCCCTTCTGTATCAAAGCGCATTGCCACTGCATCCTGAGGTTGGACTTCATTTGTTCTGCTGTCCTTGTTGAAACAGGAATGTAGTGCCGTTTACCACAAAGCTTGGAAGTTACATGAATGGCTTGAGAAGTTTCATATAAGTTATATGTATGGGCTGACAGTCTCTGTTGCGCTCCTGTGCTCCTCCTTTTTGCTAGTCTTCATTAAACTGGTTGACATTTCTTGAGCTGATAGTCTTTCACTGTCCATTTTTCCTGACTTCCTGGCAATTATGTATACCTCACGTTATGATTTTCCTAATTCAAAAGTGTTTTAAGTGCCTTCATACTTTGAGCAGGAGGTTAAAACACAAAAGTGCTTTTTTTTTCCTGCTGTATTTTAAAATGAGTTAGCAGAACTTGCTGTCTTGCAACCTCAAATTCAAAATGTGTTTTCTGTTATAATGAATTGATTTTAAAAAGATCAGGGTAGGAATGTTGAAATACTTGCTCTTTGTTAAGGTCTCTTTATAAACAAAATGTTCATCCTGGACATCTAATTGGTTTTCAAAATATCCTGTAAAATGTTCTGGCATTGACAGTATGACTCTACCTTTCTTTCTTCTCTCGAATGTGGCTGAAAATACTGCAACTAGTTAGAAATTCTGTACCGGCAATATTGTGTGTTATCATTTTTGACGATGCATTATTTGGAGAGCTCCTGGGAATTGGTGGGTTTGATCAAATATCCCTTCAGTCTGCTGGAACCTGACTTTGGCAAGCTGCATAACAGAAGAAAGGAAAAGTTCTTCGTGCCTGTGTGTTTTTGTTTTAATTCTCAGAAAATTCATGGGCATTAGATGTTTAGTTAAATGGTTTTTTGTTCTAAATTAAAATCCTCTAATGTCAGATAACTATATTTGTAATTTTAGCTTGTACACTTGCTCTGAAGTTAGATATTGAAGGAAAGGAAGAAAGAGCTGCTTAGTAATGGGAACTGCCTCTACCCACATTGCCTTCGTAAAGATTTTAGAAGAAAAGTAAACTGCATTACATACATTGCACAAGCAGAGCATGTTACGTGATAAGGTATCTCAGAGTAGCTAAAACATCGCAAAGCAATGCCCGTGTTTACTACATTTGAACTTGTTTTGCTTAGCTATGCCAGAACTTGTGTTAGCACAGAACGCTAATACGTGTATGAGGTGAGCTATGAATGGTTGTGGGACAGATGCTGACATTATTGAGCAGAGCACAGTATTTAGTTTTCTTAGGCTGGACAATGACTCTATTTTTGGGGAAGTAAATTTTTTGGAGGTGGAAAATGTTTTTTATATTTTGTTTCTGTGTGTGTGTTCCCCCCCCCCCCCCCAAGGGGAAAAGGAGGATTTGTTTGAAATTGTGGTACTTAGGATCAAACTTAGAAGGAAAAAATCAAGTAGTAGTTTCTTTTCAGGTATGAACCTATGCTGTAAGGATCAAAAAGATGGTCCATTTCTCTCTCTCTCCCTCCCTCCCTGTGCGCATGTTTTCATTTCCCTTTTTAAATCCTGTAACATCTTGCCTTTTCTCTTTTTTAATGTTCTTTGATCACTAGTCAGGAAGTACTTTGAAATGAGAGGACTTCATTTTCATCCTGCCATACTGTTACATATGACAGAGGGTAAAAGATTTATACTGTGTAAACCTGTTAGATATCTGACAGTGTGGCCTTACTGAGTTTTTTTTCTTCTTGCGTAAAAAGGAGCAGGGAGGGGTGAAGGTGTAGGTGGAGTCTTGTCGCTTATGCTGCTGCTTCAGTCTTGCACACTAGAGAGATTTTTGAGACTTAGTTTTGAGAGTTCCCTTGTGATGAAGAGAATAGGGGTTAGCCAGAATGGGATGTGCTTGCTTACCTACTGTCAGATGTTAATCAGATTTAAAAAAAAAAAAAAAAAAGAAAATCACATGGTCACTTGCTGGGTTTTATCAAAGTGTAATCCATTTCAGTGGCATGAGATTATGCAGAAGGGAATATAGCTTTGAAAAATGATACTTGATATGTCACAAACTTTATTGTAATTCTTCACAGAAATTAATGTGTCCCAGCCTCTCTTCTGTTACTCTTTCTTGACAGTTATGTTGTTACCAGGCCCAGTGCAAATTACAGTGTTAATGGTTCTTCTGGTTAGGTGTTTTTAAAAAAAAAAATCACAGTATGGGAAAAGACTAGTTTATAGTGGAAGAGTAGAATGTCTCGTGTTCCCATTCTGTGGTGCATGAGGGAAGGACAGATACCCTTTTTAGCTTTGGGGGAGAGAGAAAAACCCACCAAGAATGTTAGCTTTCCTCTCCCCAACCATGTGCACTTGGAGAGGTATTTTGTTCTCTTGTCAAGTGTTAGTCTACAGGCATAAATAGGGTAGAGTCTGGGACAAGTGAATATTGCTAGAAGAAGTGTTGGTAGTGTCAATGTTGCAGAGTGGAGTTACAGTGATGCCTGAACCAGCTTGAGAGCCGCAGACAAGTCCTGGTGTTGGACTTGAAGTGATGAGTCTTGAGACACAGAGCTTGCTTGTAGCACTTCACTAACAGTGACCATGTAGCTTTTGGAGTCCCAGTTGGCACATCTTTTGTCCCATACTGTAGGATGAAATAGCCCAGATCAGATATTTGCATCTAGATTACACACACTGTTTCCTAGTAATAGTAACACATGGTGGTGGTCTTGCAGTACAGTTGAAATGCTTTAGTGAGGTATATCCTGAAGGAGTGCTTTGTGGAGTAGCATGAAATAGACTGTTGCATGCAAACGAATATGCCATAAACTGGAGACGTGACAGAAGAGAGGTAGGAGGGAACGTGAGAATGACCAGTAATTTGAAGGTGAGAAACAGAAATACTTGCATATTAATGAAAATAGAATGAAACAAAACATTGGGAAGGATTGGGTCCTTTTACAGTCACCTAGGTAGATGTTAAAGATAACTTGATTTCATTTTAGACAGTTGATGGGATCTTACCTACTGCTTAGGGAAAGGTTACAGAAGCAGCTGCTCTAAGTTGTTTTCGTTGTGCTGAGAATAATTATTTGCTCAAAGAGTATGTTAAGAAGCCTGTGCCAACCTCCCTCTCCACCCAAAGATGATCTGTTAAGTGAATTCTGTCTGGTTAATCACTAGCCACTAGACACTTCAAAGCATTATCAAGTGTAGCCAGTGCCCCTGAATGTAATGCTTTGATCAGGAAAGAAACTGGTAGTGGTAATTTACATCTTGGTTTCAGTCACCAGCTGGACATGGTCTCTTCCAGTACTTGAGCAGATGCTTGTTTCCTTTGGATTTGACTGTATGCTGTACATGTTTTCATTGTGTTTTCAGAGTTAATGTAACAGACTTACATTGGGGCTGGGAGAAAAGTAGGGAGAAGGGAAGAATCTTCCATATGGGAAAAGTTGGTGTCTGGCTCAGGTTGCTCTCTTCCCGTGCTTTGAGAAAAAGAGCTTATTTGTTGGAGTGGGCAAGGTGCTAGGGTTTTGCTAGTGTTTTCAAAACCTACGGACTCCATAGACCAATGGACCTATAAGACCTTTTTATGTTCCTAGCATGCTGAATTGGGGTGACACCTGCTTGAAATGTTTAATGAATTATGCTATATGTTTGCAAACGAACTCTAATGTTCTCTCATGAAGGAAAATAAATAACACTTTGTTTATGCTAAGAAAGTGATATCTCGTGCAAGATCAGGGTTTTCTTCTGTGTAATGCATTGTGCAATAAGCTAATTGCAACAAGACTGTTTCTTATTCCTCCTTATGAAGCAAGGCAGTGCTTGGAGGCAGAATACCAGACGTGATAGACAGCTGGACTGATTTGCTGTGTCTAATTCTGTGTTTCTACAATAGAAATGGCCTTTGCATTTTAAAAGCTGAATGTTGATTATGGCTGTTCAGGCAAAATTATTTGAACGTGTGATTCTTTTTTTGTGTCCTGTTTTTAAATCTGAATTTGGTTGTGTGTCTCTGATGGATAACTGAATCAACTGAACAGCTGGTAGTATAAATGACTCTATATATTTCAGCTAAAATCTCCCACTTCAGCAGCTTAGGAGAAGAAAAAGTTAGGGGAAGAGATGTATTTTTACACTATTTAAGATAACAAAGTAGCTGGAATAAGAGCCAGATTTCTATGACCAGCCAACTTTCTCCAGATTCACAAGGGTCAGACATCTGTATTATGATAAAATTCAGTGACAAGTATTTACCTTTTTCTTAAATAACTCTGGTTTCTCCTTTCATGCTTTCTGGCACGTGATTAATAAACCTTTAGGTATTTAGTGAACCTGAAAGTCACTATAAATTTTAGGATAAGTCAAGAGCTTCAACAGAGAACGAAAGCAAATTACTAAGTTCGTGTAAACTACATCATTTTCATCATTTGATACAAAGAAACAAATTGCAGTTGTCCCATAAATGAGTAGCATTACATATAAATATATAAATGAGTAGCTGTACATACAACATGACTTCAGGTGCTTCTTTCACATTGAGTGTTTAATGACATATCTGCTTGGGTTGATGGTTTTATTTGGAGGGGATGGGAGGAGTCCTGTCAGTTGGAAT
Organism: Morus bassanus; assembly: GCA_031468815.1. Lineage (NCBI taxonomy): Eukaryota > Metazoa > Chordata > Aves > Suliformes > Sulidae > Morus > Morus bassanus. The sequence continues at coordinate 66,913,180 of CM062568.1, forward strand.
TACTTGGCTGTACAGCAGAGCACATACGTACTGCAGGGCTGGTGGCTGAGAGCATCAGTGTTCTCAGCTGAATACTGCTGGGGCTAACAGTTTTAGTGCTGTCTGTCGGCTTAGAGCTGACTTGGGGCGGGTGGGCGAGGGATATTATCCAAAAGGATTTTACTGTCGTCTCTGAACATGGTAAGGAGAAATGTTTTGCCCATGTTTGGCAGTTGTAAGACCATATTTTATTTTTAGAATAGCTTCTTTGAGGAGAGTTCCAGTGCAATATGGAGAAAATCCCCTCTCAAAGATACCACATGCATGCTCTGGGGGCCTGAGCTGCTCCTTACGGGCTGCTGGCTGAAACCGCAGGTCCAGCCGCCCTGCCCAGTGCTCTGGGCACTGGAAATGAAAGGGTGGCCTGCATCTGTAGTCAGCTCACCTTCGATTGCAACATCCATGAGGCTGCAGCTGGGCACCCTGAAGAAGCAGTAAATTACTCAGGATACAGTCCAGCAGAGCCTGGTACCACGTGGGCTGTTCTGCTTATGGTGGTGTTTCCCTGGTCAGCTTTACTGTCCATGGGAATTGCCCATAGCTGGCCTTCAGCTTGGCTGACTGTGCTTATCCTAGAAAGGCAGGTCTGTAAGATTTGCATAATTTATTCGTAGTGGCCTGAGGTATCAGGTAAATTAGACTTAAATTATTCATATAACTATTAAAATGTGTTTGAAACAGGATCTTGCTTTTAAAATAAAGGTAAAACTTTCAGTAGGCATGTTTTGATGATGCTTTGGTTTTGGTTTTTTTTTTTTGGTGGGGTTTTGTTTTTTTGCTTTTGTGGCTTTTTTTGTTTTGGGTGGGGTTTTTGTGTTTGTTTTTTTCTGTGTGGGTGTTGTTTTGGTTTTTTTTTTTAGTTTGTTTTTGTTTGTGTTTTTTTTTTTGACTGCCATGTTACTGTTTGGATACAAATTACTCAAATGCTTATTTGAAGTTTGCATATCAGACAAGCCTGCTTATTTAAAAAAACAAACCAAAACATCATAAGGTCCCAATGAATACAGTCTCACAAGCATTCTCGGTTGTGTGCAAAGTGTGAGAGTTGACCTAACAAAGAGATGCTGTAAGTCTTAGTTCTGTTTCTCCAGTGTGCAGCATGATGCTTTTGATTGTCTCTGCCCTCATCTTTGCTCCTCTGTGACTGACGTAGAAGAATGGTAGAGGCAGGAGGGGAGGATTTAGGAGTGTGTTTTCTGTGCCTCTCTATACTGGCAGTCAGCACTCAGGTAACTCTGAGGACTGCTGTTTTGATCTTGTGGACTTACATTGTCCTTCCAGGAGAAGGATGCATTACTGAGGGGTAGATTTACTATGGGATTGTAGGAAGGATTGCATTTCTTGTTATGATGAACTCTGTTCTCAAGTGCGTAAGCATTTTTATTTTTTACTTCATTAACAATAAAAGATAGTTTCTTTTAAAAGATTATTTTCTGGGATAGGCATCTGGTAAGTCACTTCACTGCTTGTATAGTGTTTTGATTCTCTATTTCAACCAGACTGAGTGTAATATCCCACCTCTGGTATGTTCAGCCTTTGGTCACTTGTTTTACAGAGTTCATTAAATTGATATTAAAACTTAATACTGCTTCTGTTTGAAAGTGTATGTAGTGTTTGGAAATGCCTGTTGTTTTCTCTTTTTAATTGTCATCTGAGAACTTTTTGTTTTTAAAAAATAATTTTGGAAAAGCTAATTTTCTTAACTGACTTTCTGGTTCCAGGAAAAGAATGGGAATTTTTCTGCTTGCCTTCATTGAGGCTAGAGTTTCTTTCATTTTGAACATATGAACCATTTTGATTCTTTACCAATAATTTCAAGCACAAGTATGTACGTTTCCCAGTGAAGCATTATTTTCACTGTATCTTATGATAAATATTTTAAAGCAGTTTGTTTGACCTCTAGTGTTGAGCTATGAAATTACACCCCATTGACACAAAAATATCTTATATTACAGAAAAACCGGTCTCCCCCAAATCAGGTACATTGAAGAGTCCGCCTAAAGGCTTTGATACGTCTGCAATTAACAAAAGCTATTACAATGTGGTGAGTGACTTTTTTCCTCCATGTGAGCTGTTTTATATAGTAGAAGGTCATTAACTAAATGCTCTTATCTGCACAGAAAATTTGGCAGTCTTGTCAGTGCCTTAGTGCCAAAACTAGATAGGGGTTTTAGTGAATTCTCATATAAACAAGATCATTATTAGTTTAACAGAATATCATAATATGGATTCTTAAGCATGATGCAAAATTATAGTCTAAAGTAAGTGAATAATAGGCATTTCTGTAATTTATTATGCTTATTTTAGTTGTTTTGCTAGTTAACTTCCCTTTTCTCTCCCATCCCCCAAATATGCAATCAGTTTTCCCCGATCTCTATGAATTAATGAAATTCTGCTGTGTTAAAATGATTAAAAATATTTTTGTCCTTTTTGTTGAATAAGAGACTGAACATTTTGAATGAATTTGCCTCCTTTTGTATTCAGGCTTATAAATCAGCTCAGTTATTAACTTTGGGAGTCTCTCCCTTACACTGATGGATAGATTTCACAGCAAAAGCGGTATAGCCAGAGTCAGCATTTAACACACTCCTAGGAATTCTTAGCCTAGTACTTAGACCTCCTTAATAGGTGCATGTAAGAAACATACCAAACTCTGTCTTTAAAGGTGCTGCTGTAACTGTTTTGAGAATCCTTAATTTACTAATAGTAGATATTTTGGGAAGCAAAAAGCATCTTACTGTTTTGGTTAACCACTGCTCCCTGCTGGTGTAAAACCAAAACACAAAGTTCCTTTCCCTTTTCTTTGAAGCAGCTGTCATTGTTTTTCATTTTATTTGTCAGTTTTTAGCAGGGAGCATACAGCATTGTTTTATGCTTTTATCTTTTCCGGTTGTGGCATGAATAACACCAACCACCTGGAAGAACAGAGCAGTTTTGCATATAGTCCCCTAATTGAAAGCAACAAAGCAACCTCCTGTTCTTCCCCCTGGCTTGCCTGGTGCCTCTGTCGGTAGCCGTAATTCCATGGTAAAGGGAGGGCTGCAGTTCTTTGGCCATTGTATCCCACACCTGCTAGTCATAGTGGAAGGTACCTGTGCAGGCACACCTTCCTTCAAACTGCAGGAAGTAATGATCTTACTGTGGTACGTCCAGCAACAAAATGTCAGACAGTTTTCCTTTTTATTTTTGTTTTTCACGATATCTCTTTATAGTCTTTTTTTTTCAAAGTTGCTGAAGTGTGTAGTAGCAAACATGTCTTCTCCATTGTTTTGATGTTAAAACCTATGTTTTTCAAGACAAGTAAACTCAAGTGAATGCAGCGAAGAGAGGATTTAGTTTCTTCACTAGGCAGAAAACTGCTCTTAAGTTCAAAATATATCTATGTTGAGTTTTTAATTAAAATAGGCAGCTGTCTTGAACACCAGTCCTTTAGCTTTGGGGGAGGGGGGGCTGTTTCTTGTGTGTAGGTTTGTTTTTTTTAAGTCAGCGGTAAATATATGCCTCATCTATAATCTTATATTATTATTTCTCTGATAGATCTTAATATGATGAAAAGTAAGAGTTGCAGCTGTTTAATTTGGGCTTAACTAGAACTCCAGTTTGACTGTGTCCAAAATAAATTGAATTTTGTGGTTGCATATTTTACTTGGTAAGAGTAATACGGGCCATTTTGGGGGGGTGATAGTGTATTTCAGTGAAAATAATAGGAAGTAAATGTTTGAATTTACGTAAAACCATAGTTAAGGCAGCTAAGTTATAAAAGGCCATACAGTTTTGAAATACCACCTTTGCCTTGTGTGTTTTTTATAATTGTTACGTGGATAACCTATTGTCAGAATCATGGAGACTCAAGCTACTATATACTCTGGGAAACAGATAGCCATAGCTGGCTTTTAAAGTAGTTTAATTAAAAAAAAAAAAGTGAAACTGGTGACCATCATACCTACTCTTGGAATTAGGTTATTTTTCATCTTGCTCACATGCAACTTCTTGTTGCACTAAACTGATATAATAAGATTCCCACTGTTTTGACTGCTAGTTATTTATTAACTGTTGATGATATACTGCAGGGAGGCAGAGATGACCAGTTCATAGCAACATATATATAGAGCACTGGCCTTAGAGTGCTGTTAGTAAATCTGTCTGCAGTGAATTGGATGCTTGCCTTGTTTTCACATTTTTTCCACAGTGTGGCAGATCCACTTTTTTTTAAGATCATCATTTTATTCTTTTTGTTTAAAGAATGAGAGGCTGTGCTGTAGCATGCACTTTGTTTCAGAGAAGTAAGACTTTACTGCTGTGCTTAAAACCTAAATTAGACTAGCTAGCATCTAGCTTTTCTTGAAAAATACAAGTGCTTCTGATGGCAATATAAAATAAATAATAATTATTAAATATGTAATGATTTTGACATGTAGATAAACGGCAAACCCATTCACTGAAGTGAAAGCAGTTGAACCTGTGAGTTGAGTTTTTGTTCTGTTTTAATACATGAGCTGCAGATGTGGGGCTTCCCTGTGCGAGAATTCTTACCATCAGTCTGCACTGATAACAAAATTGAGCCCATACTAAGGTAAAAATAGAACAGTTCCAAATAAACCTTTGGTAACTGGTAGTTAAAAGGACGTAGCCCGAGTTAAAGAATAAGCATTAAAGTCTGCATTAAAGGCTCTCTTGACAACCAAACATGATCTGAGGCTGGTACTCTGGGACTGCTTGCTATTTTTAACTTGTGGCTATCTTCCACCATACAGATATGTGCCGAGACCCTGTAAACCTCATGATTATTTATTGCTGTTTTTCTAAGGGAAGGATTTATGCAGGTGCAGGCAGCACCTGTGGGTACATTCATCGGACCGAGGACAAAATTAAAAGGCAGTTTAGAGGAAGTTCAGAAAGTGCTCAGTAGGAGAGGCTCTGCTAATCTCCCTTTCTGGGAGAAGGGCTGGGGAGAGGCTAAGGGAAAGGTGCTTAATGCAAAGAGGAGACTACTTTCACTGCTTTCGTCTGTTCTTCACCCCCTTGTAAACATGCGCTTTATTTTTATGGATTCACAGAGCTCCATCTGAACTTCATAACACAAATCGCATACCTTCTAGTCTCAGCGTGCTTTATTAGCTGCACTTTGCACTAGGTGTTGCTGAGAAGACAGAGCACATTTGGTTTATGCTTACGTCTTGCCTGGCTTGGGAATGCAGGTTAGCAGAGAATGACTAGCGCTACAAGGTCTTGTCCTCCACAAAATGGTGAAAGTCTACAGCAGTGTGTAATATGAACCAGACCTGTGATCAAGCATGAAGCATTTTTCATGTAGAAGTAATTCAATAACCTATTACTAAAGAAGTGGGCGTATTATTGCAGGTTATTCCCTGAAGACAGAGCATGTGTTACTCTGAGTTTTATTTTTAATTGTTAATCCCTTCAGAGTTTAAAACTTTGTGTCCAAAATAAAGTTAGGTTATCTCTGCTTACAGACAGTTACCTTGAGATTAAGTAGCTGTTCTAAAAGCAGGTAAAGAAATGGGCAACTTTCTCCATAGTATGAGTATTTGGATGACCTCATTTTTCATTTCAGTGTTTGAGAAGTGATAGAAAATAAGCACTCCTTTTGAAAGCCACACTTCTGAAGTTGGGCCAAGAGTTTGTTTACTGAAGTTCATAAAAATTTGTGAGGACCCTTGAGATATGGTATACTTCTGAGGTGCTTTACATTGTCCCTCTCGGGCCTATTTTAAGGGGTTCGTGTCTCAGGTTCTCATGATAACAGGAAAGTTAGACACTGATCACCATTTTGCTGAAGTCTGTGATATTTCAATTGAGTGCCATACTAATCCCATAAAACGGGAATGTGCTACAGGATCATGGCCAAGCGGAGCTGTGAAACCTGCCTTTTCTTCCTCTGATTTGGAAGGCTATCAGCTTTATGTAGGTCATTTAAAATCCATTTTGGGGTGGTAGTTTTTGCCTTAGGGAGATGACTGGGGTTTTGTGTGACAGAATTGTTAACCATGTTTGAATTTTCCATGCCGTGTGATTGAGAAAGCTTGTGCTGTATGAGCTCAGTTGTCTGTGCCTGCCATTCATCAGTGTTACAGATTGCAAAAGCTGCCACTTCAATGCTGCTCTTTTGGTACCCGGTCTTATCTGTGCAAATGTTGTGGTGGAGTTGTGGAAACAAGGTCTTCGAGGTCTCATGGGGTCTTGCAGCAGCCAGAACGCACAGAAAGCAGGAAAGGGAAGAAAGGTGATTATTAGAGCATGCGGGCGAGATGTGGTTTTGAGGAATGTAAGGGTGCTCTGGTGCCAAAATACTGAGTTGCAGTGCTGACTACTTATTGCTTCAAAGCACAGTCCAAGCATTTAATCCTCATGGCTTCTCCGTGAGGTAGGTAAGTCAAGCTGGAAGGATGCAAGATTTCACAGAACTGATGTTTTAGAGCTATGTAAGCAAGATTATTCTTTTAAAAAGATATTCAGAGTAAAAGAATGTTGTATATAGTGGAAACTGTACTTGTGAAAAAAAAAAAAGATGTGTTTTGGGAAGTGTGTAAAACTGTGTATCTAAAGTATTGTGTAACACTGAACTACTAGAATAACATAAAGCAGTATAAGTGTATCTAGTACTCTGCATAGGTTTTGTAGCATGATTTTATTTGCATTTGCATGTATTTTCCTTTTTCCAATAATCTATCAGGTTGCTAATTCTAGTTTTTAAGCTTTCTCATTCTTTTTTTTCCTTCTTTAAGTCTTTTTTTCTCCAATCCCATTTTCTCAAAGAAAAGAAAATCCTCAAATAAAAATCCAAACCAGCACAGGAAAATAATGGAGTTGTGTCCAACATGAAACTACTTTTACTTCAAGCTTTTCAGAGAGCTGTTTATAGCAAAGAATGGAAATGCTCTTCGAGAAAGTGGAGCGGTAGTGCAGCCTTTCAAGATAGATCTCTAGCGAATTTGTTTATTTTTACCTTTGAATGTCTTTTAATGCTATTCGGCGCTTCGTCAGTTTCTGTCCTTGCCTTTCAGTCTCCTTTTCCCTACTGATGGCTGTGTAACGACTTTGGGCTGGGAGATTTTTGTAGGAAAAGCCATATTGGAAAAGATTGTTCTTGCATTTAGTTTTGAACCTGATGGTTCCAAAATAGTTCTGCATCTCCATTTTAACCATTGACTGTCTTTGTTTTATACATGTGTAAGAGAATGTGGGGTTTAATTAGTGCTATGATCAATGGAATTCTTTTTTTTTCTTTCTTTTACTGGTCCAAGTGGTCAAAAAAATATTAGCTTTTTTAAAAATTTGTGTGCCCATGTTGTACTTTATGCTGTAGCTTCCTAGTTAGTAGCCATAACTTTCCCTGTGACATTCTTCTGTCAGTGTTTAGCAGAGGATGGAGACATTTTAATCTTCAGTTCAGGATTCAGATTTCTAACAAAAGAATGAACACAAAAGTGGTCTCTCTCTCTCTCCCCCAAATGAATAGAAGCATTCAAGGAATAAGCAGAATCAATGACACCAATGAAAGGAACAGTGAATTCTTCTTTGACATACTGAACTATTTAAAGTTATTTCATCAGGTTTGCATTTAGGAATGAATGGCTTTTTTATTTCCTAAGAAAGAGTATTGACTACAACAGTGAATAATGCACTCAGAGTTGTTACTATAAATGCTGAAATGAGATATTACTGTAGGCTTGACAACTATGGGATGTAGCAAAATGAGGAGGTTTGTGGTGTGGCTTGTGACCAGTGAATAGCAGAAAGTTTTCAAAGCTCAGCTGTGTTCATTGAACTACATTTAATTCTGATGATTCTCTCGTTAAATCATTAACTTTTTGGAGGCAAAAAATAATTTGCCTGCTAGAAGCACAGCAGAACTTGATGTGAATATATTGGAGGATCTCCTAAAGCAGACTCCTGGGAGATGGCCCAGTAAAATGCTTTCTTGTACGTATTTGGGAGTATTCCAGTTACTTGTTTGTTGGCTGAATATAAGTCAAACGTGTGCTGTACTTCATAAATTCTTGGCTTTGCATCAGAATCTGTTGTCATTTTGTCATGGTAGAGTGTATTATTGCACTCCTAGTGGAAGGTTGGGCAGCCCCATTTGAGAAGAATGCAATAATGTTAATCATATTGCTAAGCAGAGTTGTCAATTACTTGATATTTATAAATCTGTTAATATTCAGACCTTCTAGGTAGGACAGCGCATCTGAATAAGTAAACACTTTACTAGCAAATTTAGTTGTAATATGTTGTAATTGAGACTGAGAAAACGACATTAACTGTTCATTTCTCTTACAACTTCTATTGTGGTTTACCAACCTCTGATGATCTTTGACTGTTCTGAGGTACATAGGAGGACTAATTACCCCTAGCTTTGGAAGAACACTCTGTGGAGCTCTTAAATTTTACAGTAAAAGTTTGTGTGGTGGAATTCCTGTTAGCTTACCACTTTTTTTGTATATGGCTAAAGGATGGCTCATCATCTGTGTGTGTGGAGGTTTTTCTCCTGTGAATTTCATAGATGTATAGTATTCAGTGCTTTCTTGCTGGTATTTGAATTTTTAATGTAGGAACACTCGTTTAAATTTTCCTAGTGCTAAGTAAATTTTAACATGCTTTAAAACTGGTATTGATTTGAACATTTTGAAGTATCTCTTAAAAAATACCAATTAGCAACTGTTATTTATTGTAGGTGCTACAAAATATATTAGAAACAGAAAATGAATATGCTAAGGAGCTACAAACAATGCTTTCAAACTACCTGCGACCATTACAGGCCAGTGAAAAGTATGTGAGTTTGCTTTGTTTTGTTTTTAAATTAACCTTAGATCTCTTGTGTATTGGGGAGGGTTTACATGGTCAAAATTTCAATGTCAATGTGCATTTTCTTGTGTGGACTGTAAGATTTTTGAGGCAGGGCTTGCTTTTATTCAGTTTGCTTGCTGACTAAAGCAGTCTGGTCCTTGATCTAAGAACTGTTAAGCATTTTCTTTTAAGGTTGTAGGTTTTATTAAAGCACAATTAGTCAATAACTGCAAACCTAAACACCTTTTATTTCCTTTGCTTCCAGGTTAAACTCGGCAAATACTTCATACTTAATGGGAAACCTGGAAGAAATAAGTTCTTTCCAGCAAATGCTTGTACAGTCTTTAGAAGAATGCACCAAGTAAGTACTATGCGTACCAGATACTGTAAAATTCTAACAAGCAAATATTTTTTTTACTATTTCACTTCTGTATGTTGTTTGTGATAATTTTTGTTCCTCTCACTCTAAGGATAGTTGCTACAGCTGTACGGTAATAGATGTTTGGATAATGCATTGATTGCTTGTGCAGATAGATATTGGCCCTAGGATGCATTTGCAGAGGTGGAATTTTTTATGTAGTTTGGAAACAATTTATGAATTTCCATGATGTGATTGCATACCAGTGGGGAAGTGGTAGAGGAAGTGGTGTTTTTTGTTTCGGAGGCATGAATTTAAAGTGTTTTTTAAAGTACAAGAAAGAATGAAGGGAGCTTATGTTGTGACGGAACAGTGGAGGAGGGGGTAAGTGACTTGGATGAAGGACGCTGTATGAGAACACTTGTGCTTAGTATTATTCTGTCCTAATCAATGGTGGTCATCAAAATGCGCTGGGAGAGGCATGCAGGATAGGCAGAAAGAGCAATCTGCATTTAAAAAACATAGCCTCAATGCCTGTACTGTACCATACAGGAAGCATGAAGCACAGAAAGAAGGGGCTGAAGACGCCTGTCCTCCTTCCATAGGTTAGGCTGAAGTGGTAGCTAGATATTTTTCAGCTTGTACCTCAGCACCTTGGGGTGTAAGAAAGAAGGTGACCATATCGCATATGAATTGTCCTAACAATTTTCTAGTGTTGAAACTCCACTGAAAGTGGAGTTCCTGTTCCGAACCTCAGTTGTGTCCTTTTCCTTGCCTGTGTTCTGGTTTTGGCTGACCACATGGCGAGCTAAGGCAGCTTGCTAATCCAAATTTGCTTCTTCTCTGCCAAGTTAATAGTTTGAATTGATACTGATGGCTTAGACAGGTTCAGTCTGCTGGGAGTACTTGGCTGTGAGAAGGAATGAATGTCTCAGATGGACGAGAAAATAGCTCTTTTGGCAGTAGTGATCTTTAGATCAGCTCAGCATATCTTGTTTTGACCTCTTCCTCCTCTTTTCCTCTGAGCTGCTCCGTGTGAAGAGGAAGCTTTGTCATGACAAGGTATAAACTGTGTCTTTACTCGGCAGTAATGTGTATCTGGGTCTGTTGCCGAATGTGGATCCCACGTCCTCCCACCACCTGGCTTCTGTCCCTCTCTTCTGCCTCTAGAGGACTTAGACTGGAGAGAATGGGAAGGAGGACAATGCAGTTTAGATGACTATTCAGCAGTGGAATGGAAACATTCTTGGAATGGCCTTTCTTCCACACTGTGTTTGAGAAAGAAGGATATTCTTTCTGGCAAGTTAGACTTGATCAGTTAGGTGTTTAAATCCCTGAGAATGACTGTCCATATACTTAAATGTTTCCTTTCTTTTCTTGTTACTGTGCTTTGTTGTCTCATTCTTTTATTACCATGATTTTGTTTCTGTGAATCAGAAGTTACAGAAATTAAATACCTTGGGTGAACAGACTGTCATCTTTTAAAACTTTTGATTAAGGTAGTCTTAAAAGCAAGAGTGGAGTAATGTATGCCTTTAAACAAATATTAATGCAAGTTGTGTTTTAACTTGGTATGCAGATTAATGTGATATCATAATGTAGCTTATAGCTCAGAAAGCTTATTTACAATTTCTTCCTTGATTTAAACTCTATTAGAGCACATTCTCGTAATGTCCTTTATTTCTTCTTCCTGGTAAGTGAAATATTGCTGTGTAACACATTAGGAACATAACGGATGTTAGTAGGTGGGCAGAGGAAGTGATGCCCCAGGGCTGCTGAAGGGTTACTGCAAATGTTTTGTGTTATTTTCTTTTCATAAATCTGCTGGTCATGCCAAATTGTATTTTCAGTTTAATTTTCATCATAGCATATTGACGCGAACGTCCAGCTTCCTCCTGTTTTGAATCTAATCCATCACAATTCCCATCATGTAGAAGAATGCTTGCCCTGCTGCCTTGTTTTTTGTCATTTTGCCATGTTTTTTTGGCTGGTGAACCTGTTCTGTAAACTCAGAGTAGCTCCTGGGCTGAAAATAGATTTATCATTTTAGTTTATTTTTGGCAGAGAGCTTATAGTTCCATCGTTCAGGCACTTCATATTGCAGCATCCGGTGTTGTGGTTTTTTCTAACTTGACGTGTCAGAATGACCAAATGCCAGTTGTAGTGCCGCCAGCCTACTTTGCTTGACAAATTCCTGTTCTTGGGTGTAAGAGTTGAATGTTTTTTGAATTCCACACCCCATTCGAGTCAGTTTGTCGTTTGAGTGTTCTCATAACATATCCTGGCATGTACTCAGTGACAGAAACTTTCTGGTGCTTTTCTTCTTCTTGCCTGCACCACACTGGCTTGTTTAATTCTCACGTTGTTAAAACATTTTGGGTTTTTTTTTCACAGCTCATAATGCTGTAGTAGGCTTTGTGTGTTTCGGGGGAAAGAGTTGTTTGGGGACGTGGTTTGGTTTTGACTGTGTGCCACCCTCCCATGTCACCCCCAACCTTAAAGCTCTTTTGGTGCATTGCTAAAGGTTTGTCCTCTTTGAACTTGTCCAGGTTGGCCTCTGTTGCGGTATCACTGTGGTGCTCCTGTGGGCTGCTCCATCTGTTACAGGCCTGGGAACACTTCTTGTCTGCCTGCCTGGATGGTGGGCACCATCGGGTGGATTTGTCACCTTTGTGACTTCTCTAGTTACAAAAAAAAAAGTGGCATATGAAGAGTGTCTAACTAGCACTGAGTGAGAATCTTCTGGCTGATCTGCTTCAGAAGTCAGTTTTTTGACTGATCAAGGGCACTTTTTGATGGATGGGAAGAGAGCTGTAACTCTCAAGACAGAGAGATGCTGCCGGAGTCTTCAGTTGCAAAAGGGTGAATTTCTGACAGTGAGCAAAGCAAGAGCTCTCCGTGCTCCAGTCTCTTGAAGTGGTCCGGTGCTCTAGGTGTCTTTCCAGGTCTGCAATCCAGTGCCAAAGCTCAGTTCTGCAGTGGTTCACATAGCAGAGGAGTCTCTGAACAAAGTCAGTGTCTGTCAGGTGATCTCTGGGCTGATCTAAATGATCTCTATTGGAAGTATTGCACTTTAGGTATTTTTTGTAGCAGAAGATTGAACAGAAGTCTCCTGCTCCAAAAACAAATTCTTCCACTCGTTTGGGAATAGAAGCTGTCAGTTAATGGCTGTACTTCTCAGTTAGGGGAGGGTCACGACACACAGGCTGGCTGGTGACACCAGCCTGCATGGACTGCTGAGGTATAATCTCCTTCTGTAGCAAATCGAAGGCATTGGCTGTCTTTTTGGTAGTATCACATCACAGACTTAATCTCTTTGCCCCGTAATAGCCATAGCTGGGGTTTGCCCTCTTTCCCTCATGTCCCTGCTCTTGCAGTCACAGCAACTGTGGTGTTATTCTTTATCTCGTTCTGTGTTTGAGTGCAAGCAGATACTTCATGTTCTGGGATGATCCTGGAGTGGAATGGGAATTTTGGGGGGAGGAAAGAAAAAAAAAAAGAGGCAGGCCAGGGTGTGAGAGGGAGATTGCTTAAATATAATCCAAAGCTAATCAGTGTTTCAGGTTTGGTTTTGGAGTGCAGATACAAATTACGTCTGTTAAAGGTTTATCCCAGTATTGTCCATTGCTTTTGGTTATTGTGAGTATCAACAGAAATAAGGTTATCAACATTAAGTGAATTTGAAGACAGTGTCTTCAGATTAGTTGAAACAAGCATGCATGTTAACTGGTGTCTGAGAGGTAAGGCGATAGACAAATAGTGAAAGGTATGGTTGTGAATAGAGCATTGAAAATTAGACTGATGGATTGTGAATAAGTTGAATAGTGCTTCCGTTTGTGCAAACAGTAGCTCAGAAAGTTGCGAAGTGCCCCCCTTATTTCAGTAACCTTGCTAACTGTGAAGCCTCAGGAGATAACATCTAATCTTGGGTTTCTTCACAAGCTGCAGCCCTTGGAGTCATTAATCACAATTAGCCCTTAATTTTTGCAGACCCTCTCTAGTCCTGGGTCATCTTCTGCTTTCAGCTTTTGAGTTCAAGACATTCTCTGTACTGACTTCCTGCAAACATAGCAAACTTACCATTGATGCTCCAGCTCCTTCAAGAGGCTGAGAGGGTCAAGAAATTCTGCTGATTTTCTTCCTGTGGGAGGAGATGGGGAAAAGCAGAAAATGCCATCCAGATAATTGAAAGTTTCCAGTTTGTGGCAGGTTCTGCAGGGGTAGGGTGGGTGTGTGGGTGGGGGTGTGTGTGTATGTATATACATATACATACACACACACACGCACACCTATAGGGACATAGATTGCTGCATGACACTTTTATGGTACCCACACAGTCCACTGAAATTTAGGGACATCTGATCTTTTCCTTGCAAAAAGAAAACATACACTGCTGATTACACTTTGTTATTTATTTTTCTTTAAAAATTGCCTCTGTAAGTCTGTGTTTAAATTTGTCTGGATTCATCGCAGTTTCCACAGCCTTTCTCAGAACATTGTAACGTCCACTGACACCAAAACTAAGGCAGATTTTTTCAGAACATGCAGGACATAATTAAATATCCTGTAATGTCACTCTTTCTCTGTCAGCTTCCAGTCAAGCTTTAGTCCAGTTCTGATCACTGGTTTTGATAGGAATCTTAAAGTGTGATTGAGCAACTATGTATTTTTTCTTTCCTTCCCGTTTTCCTTCCCGAGAAACAGAACTGATGGCTATTGGATTAACTCCAAAAAGCAGATAATCCATTGAGTAGTTTAGATGTAGTTGTATGATGATGCCTCTAGCACATGTACAACAGCAGAGGTTTTGTTATGATTCTCTAATTCTGTAAATGAAATCAAAATGTGTCTTTGGCCTTTTAATAACGGAAGTTGTTATCATTTACATATATGTAAAAATTTAATATTTAAATGTGATTCCTTTTTAATTAAAGTATCAAATATGAGAAGAATATTGAGATGACAACTTTGGAATAAATTGTAAAATAACTATGCTCTCTACTGAACACATTAATTATTAAAAGGTTTATATGATGTGGTGATAGTCTTTAAATGGTTTTTTTTTTTAGCAGTTAAAGGAGAGATGGATATTTTATTAGTTGTTCCTCTAAAAATAGTAGAACACTTGCAACTAATGCATGGATTAGAGAAGTCAAAGTGGGGGGTGAGTTGCCACCCCCTCACAAAGTCTGTTAATTATCTTAATTCAACAAAGAATGTGCAGTATAAAGTTGCATGCATGTGCAACATGTAAAAGAGAATAATGTCAGTCTTTCATTCTGTGAAAAGAACAGCAGACTGAGAAGAGACAGATGTCTGCTTGGTGCAAACAGCCATAATTCACTCTCCCCCTCCCGGCACTGCAGTATAAGACAATTTAACCATTTTCAGCAACTGTTTACTGGGGCCTCCTAGTATTTAATACTGAGTTATATGCCTTGAGTATGTCTTCAGAGTTTGAGACTTTTGCTGCACCTATTACTTGAAGAACATATTATTAGCTTATGCTTAGATTTATTAAAGGGGACCAGCTGCTAGGCAGGAAATGCTGCTTGGAAGGCTGTAAGAATAACATTCCCTCAGTAGGCTGGGGAATGCCCCTGGTTTTCCCCTAAACACCTGCAAAAGCTGCCACTCTATTGATTTCAGAATTTAAACTGTTCTTGAAAGAGGAATCAAGATGCAGACAATAAAATATGGGCCCTAGCCTTTAATGTAAGGAGTGCTGATAATGCGATCAGAGCATATCTGGCATGATGTGCTAGCTGGGGATTCAGCTGTCATTTTCTGGGTGTCTGTAGTGAATGCCGCTTTCAAATAAGGAATCGTGTTTCTCCACCTCGCATTTTGAACGTCTGTACAATCAAGTTTGACTTCATCTTGGATAGGTCTTGCCATACCGTACTGAAGCAGTACCAAGGGACTGAACAGCTTAGTAGGAGACAGACGTACTGTTTTGACATTTGGGAAAATATTTCTTACAGTGAACTTTGAATTTTAACTGTTATGAGCAAACCTAACGAGTAGGACAAGATGACTGTGTTTCAGCAGGATGGGAACACCCCCACCTGGAGGAGTGGCTGTCCTGGAAAGCTGAGTAGTAGTTAGTTCTTTTCTATGCTTGTTCACTGGAGCATCTCTCACTTTTTCCAAGGGAATATGCTAAATATTGACGTTTAGAGACTTTATGCAGACATTCAGGACAATTACAGAAAATCTGGACTTGAAAAATATATTTTATTATTTTTTTAAAAAAACAATATTCTTCCAGAGAGACTTGTTGGAAATAATGTTAGCATGAAAACCTTTGACTGTGCTAACAGTACGTCTGCTGAGTACTTAGTGAGGACTCATCTAGCTTTAGAGCAGTGTGAAATAGTGGTTTTAAGAGTAGTTAAATGGATGATAACAGCAACAAAATCTGCTGTATGTCTCATATAGCAAACAGACTCAAGCAAAGACTCGGCATATATATGTTAGGAGATGCAGTCTTTATGCAAGGAGAGGAAATGTATGGAGAAACTGAAACATTTAATCTCCTTGCACATGCTGTACAATGGGTTTAGACAAGGCGTCAGGGACAAGCTTGTGCTCTAAGACTGATGAAAACTTGGTGTCCCATCTTCTGGTTAACTTCAGCATGGGTAATACAATCAGCTGTTGGTCATACAACCTACTGCTGCAACGGCTTAGTCCTTCAAGTGGGAGTTGCTCTGTAGAAAATAATAGGGTTTCCTCCTTTCTGACACCCTTACAATATTCACTTGTTTGTCCAATTTATTCTTTGTCACATAGGAAGCAATCCAGTATGGATATCTTTGAGTGGTTCTCAGAATGGTGATATGGTAGCAGTAAGGAAGTATGGCTGATTAGAGTATATGCTTCTTCACATCAGTTTGTGTTTAACTTGAAAATTATTTTTAGATTTTTAAAAAGTATGTGAGTGTGCTTTTATTTGCATTTGAAGTATGCAGCTTAAGGAGATACTAAGAATAAGACTGGAAGAGTTGCATTTTTCTTTTCCTTTTTTCCCCCTGCTTATGCAGATGCAAAATCAGAAGTCAGGCTTTTACTTTCTGCTGATCGTACCAGTTCTAAGCTGGTGCCACACAGCCAGTACCAGATATTTGTACTCCAGATATTTTCTTATTGCAATTTGAGATGGCAGTTTCTGCTAAAACCTTTTGAAAAATACACTGTATATTCATATTATCTATCTTCATATCCTGTTCTCCCTTATTTATGTGAATAAACGTGTGTATATTCCTCTGATAAACCTGATCAAAACTAATTACGTTCACCAAGACTGTGTGAAAGTAAGCTTTACTTCTAAATATTGTTTCTCATGCTGAGTCATCTTTTTTGCCAAAGTCACTGAGGCTGCTGTTATTTAAGCACCATTTTATGCTAGACAAAATAAGCTCTTCTGAACAAAATTGTGACATTTTCCTTCACTGCTTAGCAAATGTGGTGCATTTGAGCACGAAAGATGAAGAAAGAATGAGTTATAGAAAGAATTTCTATACTGGTGGTGGTAAATCAGCACTCTTGCCCTGGTTAGAAACCAACATAAAAGTGCTGTATGGTCCTTAAAAAGCAAGATGAGTGACAATTGTGTAAAAACAGCCTGTTACTGCGCTGTAACTGACTTCTATTTGTGCTATCAGAGCTTAATATGGTACTTAGATATTCTAATGAATATTTTAATCCTCTCATCTCTGCTGGTGTTAGGGTAGAGGGAGAGAATCCTGTTGCTACTCCGTGCAGTTTTTGTCTAAGTCCTGAAATACTGGTTTTAAGATTTGGCATGGCATGTGTAAGTGGACAGTAAACTGTTCTGACAGATAGGTATGTTGACTGAAAATGATACGCCTAAAGAAGGTGCTAATTACCACTAATTCTTGAAAAAAATTTGCTGAATGGCCATCTTACCGGTACATACCATATTCTGCCTACACTGTGGTGGCATAATAAGGCCTGAAGGTTACAGGGTTGAAGCTGTCAAGAAGGAATAGAAAAATGTTGGTTGCTAGCCAGTGACCATAGAAATCTACCTGTTGATTTTTTGAAAAATGAAAACACAACAACAAAACAGAAACAAACAAAAAAAAAACCCAGTATACACTGCTTTTTCAGGCTTTAATTGATTTCTGTGTCTGGTTGGTAATTTCATCTTTATTACTCTGGTTTTAGGTTGCCTGAAGCTCAGCAGAGGGTCGGAGGATGTTTTCTAAATTTGATGCCACAAATGAAAAGCTTATACCTTGCATACTGTGCCAACCATCCATCAGCAGTAAATGTTCTCACAGAACACAGGTATGTTTACTTCGTGGTCTTCTAAGTCCGATACAAAAAAAGTGTGTAAAATACGCTTATGTTGTGAAGCTGTGATGTCTCTTTTGACATGCAGTTGGTATGGTGTAGAGCTTGTTTAAGAAAAAAAAAGTATATTTTTTTAAAAACCCACCACACAAAGCTGTTCCATCTGATCAGGACCAGCTTGTCACTGTTGGCAGTGTCTTATCAACTATTTCAGAGCATTTTCTCATTTAAAGAATGCATGCTGGAGTCTGAGTATGTAAAACAAAGTGTACTGATTGTCACCTTTGTTTAAAAAACATCGAGATACAAACAAGTTTGCGGAATTATGGCATGATTGACATGATCACTAGCAGACAGTTGGTCAATTGTAACTTAGCCCTGTAAAAGCCTGTACATTTGTATGTACTTAACTTTATAATGGTATATCCGTAGCTTTACTTTGATATGAAAGGTGTGTGAGCTTTTTAGGTTTACAAAATCAGGGTTTCCTGTGTGTAAGAAGTAGGATGCAGAGTAAACTTGATGGAGGTTGCTCATCTTTGGGACTGACCTTGAATTGGCATTAGATGCCCTGTATCTCCTTGAGGGAAGAGAGTTGAGGCCAGAATTTGATTAAAGGAGTCTGCTTTCACAAACTTCTCCTATGTAGTCTCTTGATGAGCACATGCTGCAGCAGCTGTTAGTTTGGGGCTATATATGTTTGGTTGTGGTGCAGGACAGAACCATGACCTTCTCTTGAAAGTTAGACATAGGACCAATTCTAGTAGGATATCTGTTCTTTTTGTGTCCCCGTCCCCCCCCCCCCCCCCCCCAGTCATCTTGTGATAGACCAAAGTAAATATTTTGAATATTCTTAACTCTTCCTAAGCAAAGAGGAGCAAAATTGAGTTGTTTTCTATAGTGTTACCTTGTTCCAAGAGCTCGCATTTTATTTTATCAGCAACAATATGTGGCAGACTTGTGAGCTTTACTCGTAATAGTATAAATTAAAAACCCTCTGGCTACCAAATACTGTGAACTATCACTTACGCTAGTAAGACATGCAGCTATATTTGAACCCCACTTTGAAGAATGAAGCTGCAAATTCACATTGCAATTTAGGTAGAAAGAAGGTATTTTTTGTCAGAAGCAATGATGAATTAAAATGAAACAAGACAAAATACGTTTAAAACCCTCTGATGAAACCCTTTAGTGGTTGCTTTCTTTCAAATGGCCTACTTCTAGTACCACTTTCTGTAAATGGTAAAATATTAGGTGATCCACACCTGTGGGGTTTTTAATACTCTTTAGGCTTAGATTTTTTTGTTTGTGTCTTTTTATGCTCTTCCCATACTGAAGTCTGGGATTTAATCTATAGATGGACAATGGCAAGTGATAGCAAAGTGATCATCTACATTTCTTAAGATTTGGAGATATTTGTAAAGGATTATCCTAATGTTCAGAACTCTTGGAAAACAGAGGGAATAGCCATGTCTGTGAAACTGATAGAAATGCGAGCAAGGAAAGCTATTTGTTCTGCAGATGGAGGAGATTTCTTCTCTTTCTCTAGCATTTCTTCTCTTCCGCATTGCTTTGGGCATAGGTTGTCCTAAGAAAAATTCAGTTTCTGGTCTGTCAAGTCAGCTTGATATCAAATCTTGGTGGAGTCAACATAAGTATCATAGAGCAGTTACGTAATTTGAATGTGGAAGTAGGTTCAAAGCAATTGTATTGTTCGTAAGAGATAGCTCAAGGGGAGGTAAGTTGTGATAAATGGCTTTCTGTGTAAAGCTATTTTGTTGCCAGGCATGAGTCAACAGAAGTGAATGCTGGTTTTTTTTAATTACCCCTATTTTTTATTCAAAGCCTTTCATTTTTGTTGAACGCCATTGCTGTAGGTAGCAAGTGGCTTGACTAAAAATTCTGCTTGAGACAGCTGCCATGAAGTCAGGAGGTGGCTTTAAGCAGTTCTGAACCTTTTCCTCTCAGAATGCCAAAAAGCTTTTAATTACGTTGCTTTAAAGGTAGGGGAAAAAAGACTTTTCTGCCAAGAGTAACAGAGTGATTGAAGGCATGAAGAAAAGGAAAATACTCAGAACTATCTCTTTGTCTGTTTAGTTGAGATGTTTTTATGGCGTAAAAGCATCCCTAGTAAACCTTACTGTAAAAATTACTGTGAGGTTTGAGGATAGTCATGATTGTAATAATAATGAAACAACTACACTGCAGTGAATACTAGATTAATGTTGAGTTGGAATTTTTCAGAGATGCTAAAGACTGAGGTTTAAGACTTTTAAGAAACAGTGATGATCTTGCAGTATAGTTTTAGCAGAGGGTCCAAAAGCATTATATGTCTTCTAATAGCAGCAAAAATATGGCAGAGAAATAGATGTTCGCTGAATTCTTGGCTGTGAATATCATGTTTGTAACAGCTGTGCTATTCAGTAGTGTTTTAGAGAGGAAAAAGGAACAGTCTGGAGCGGTTTGATTTGAAACATAAATTCTTGCTGTCTACAGCAGATTGTTTCTTGCCATGAACGCTGTGCACTTCATAAACTGAACACATATGCATTAACTGTGCTTCTGAAAGCCTTTCTCCAAAAAAAAACCTAGCAGATAATATGAAGTCAGATTCTTAGATCACAAAATCAGTATTTTGTGCAGTTTATTAAGTTTGCTTGCTTTTGGTGGGAACCATACAAACAACAAAGAAACAAAAAACCTCCTAGATAGTTGCTCTAGGTGAAACTTCAGAAACTGTACCTCTATTTTGGTTTTTTTATTCTATAAAATATACTGGTTTTATTACTGTTTTTACTGTCACTGGCTAAAAACAACTTAAAGGAAATTGGCTATCATTTTGAAGCATTAACTGTATTGTTTCTTTAACCAGCTGGATCACTGTAACATCAAATTTGTAAGCAGTAATCTGTTTTGGTGGAATATCACACGTATGAGGTTTTTACATGTCACTTTCTGAAGTATCAGGTATGCTCTTCGAGTAGCATTATACCTGTTCAAATGTCATTGACACCTGATGAAGACTGTGTGTATGCATATGTATAGATAAAACCTGATTATATTAACTTACTTAATTATTTTAGAATTCTAGTCAAAAGCTTCTTTTCTTTGAATAGTATTTTTGGGAAGTTGATTCTAAATACCAGTACTTGGGATAGAGCTGGAGATTTAAAAGGGGCATTCAACTGGAATGTAACTGTCTTTTTTTTTCTTTCTTTCTTTTTAAATGCCATTCAGTATGAATGCCAGCCTGTGTTTCCTCTTTCTCTTCTTTGTCATTCGCTTCTTGATCATATGTAGCAGCAACATGAGGGCTTTTATTCAATTAGTAGAAAATAAGGGGGTGTGTGCATATAGATGTTCACATATGTGCATGTTTATATAAATACATAGTCGAGGGTGAAGGAGGTTAATTATATCATGTAATGAATAAGATTTTTCATATTCAAATCTTCAAAGCCTCAAACATCTTTCATCTCCTTAGGTTAATTATTAATAGTCAAACTGTTGAAACAAATATCATTAGAGACCTGAGTGTATGTGAATATGCAGAAAGGGGAATAAAACCTAATACAGCCCATACAGGGGTTCAGGTTCCAGAGTTGCATGTTTCTGAGGTTGTATCTGCCTCTGATCACAACCACAACAGAATCTTTCTGTTAAGTTTGGGAACAGATTTTCTTTTCGGTTCCAGTTTGGCACTGTAAGTTTTATCCAGGTGTTAAGAGTTGGTACTCAACATAATTTCTCCCATTTCATATGGTCTTGAAATTTGGTAGGTACTTTTTGTCTCAAGCATTTTCAGAGCCATTGCTTATTTTTCTTCCAGAATTAACATTCTTTCTGTGTAATGAATCAAGGATTTTAAAGAACTAAGTCATTTTTTTTCCTTAGGTCTATCATTGTGTCTTGTAATAGTCTTATGCCACTGGCTAGAGCTGAAGAGGTAGAGCTCGTCAGGTACCGCTGAGTGGTGGCTCTTGCAGCGATCAGCGTTTTGCATGTTTCCACCACTGCCTCTTAGCTTGTTCTCGTTGTTCCCTTCTCTCATAGTGGCTATAGTGCCACTGTATGTGATCCCTATTTTATTTACTTTATTCCTATATACAGTCGTACCTCTTTGGCTGCATTGTATGAGGTTTCAGTTTTTAATATCCCTTCGTTATTTCCTGAGAATGCCAGTTCAAGGGTAGGTGTTATTTTTGGAGATAATTTTGCTAGCTGCTGAAAGCAGGACTCCCTCAAGGGCATAGTGTTTAGTCAAAGTAGCATTGATTGCTGTGTGTGTTTCTGATCATAGACATATGCTTGTCTTCCAGTAAGAGAAGGAGCAGGATGAGCAACCTAAGGCATGAAGGAATTAATTTCCGTCAAATAAATTAAAAAACCCAGTTGGATTCAAAGTACAGAAATGGATAATTGCAGAGGAGTAAGGAGTCCCAGGAACGTGAGATATTGCTTACCTGAGGAAGATCCCAAGCCACAAAGTTCAATGCAAGGGGGGAACTCCAGCAAAGAAAAGAGGAGGCAGAAGCTAGGACTGGGACTTTGTGGACTGCATCCAAAATGACAAGAGGGAAAGATATTTGAGTATAGAACTCACTGAAGGGTGGATAACATAATGAAAAAAAAAAAAGCCTAACAGGCCCCACTGATCAGTGGATGTAAAACTCTTCTGAAGAAATATGGAGAGTACAGACCCAATGTTATCAGCATTAAGTATGTAATTATGGGGGGGGGGGGTGTTAAGCTTCTTTACCTTGTTTAAACAGTACCATGTTTATTTTAAAACAAAATGGAAGAAAAATGTTTCCAAAAGAAAATTTAATTTGATGAAAAGGTACCCAAAAATTAATATACACCTGCTTTTTTAAATTTTGCAAAGCAGCGAGTGTTGAGCCAGTTCTCAGCTGGAAGATAGCTATTCACAAATCTTTGCTTGTTAAAACATTAATTTTGCTAGATTCTTCTGTTCTCTTAGATAACATGTCCGAAGCATATTCTGCACTTGCACCACAGACCTAGCAGTCTAGATAAAATTTATGGGGCCGAAACATCACAATTACTCCGAGTAACTGGAGCAAGGAATACAGATCAGCTTGAGTCAGAAAACTCTTTGTGCCTCCCCCACTTTGGTGCATCCCTGAGCTTGCAAGTGTGCAGGCTGATGTCATACGCCAAGCAACAGTCCCCGGGAGAGGAGCTTGACTGGGAAGTTTAGCGCTAGGAAATTAAAAGCTGCGGTTGAGGGTTGCTGAGCCAAGCTGTGCTACAGCGCGCTCAAAATGCGGTGCCTGTGTGCAGTCCTCAGACCCCTCAGCAGTGATAGTTCGTGCTCCATCTATTACAAACAGAGACCTGCTTCAGAAGTGTAAGTTCTAATTTTAAATGTATACGTTCTAGTTCCTGGATGTCCTTTCCTCAGGTTTAAATGGCTTTTTTGTTTATTTTTTTTCCTTCTGCTAATGCAGGCACATCTGAACTTGTTTTCTTCCCTCCCCCCAGTCTGATTTGCAGCTTTTGAGGCAGCTGTGCTAAGGGAGATTTGAATATATTAATAGGGCTTAAAGACACTTTTCATAGTGACCTTTAAAATATCTGAAGCTGTGAACTAACTCTAGTTTGGAGTGGGGAGAACTCTTCAGTGTGAGATTTCAGGATAAATGAAACACAGCACTTTTGTATGCTTCTCTGCATTTTATTCTGTAAAATGACTCAAGTAGTGAATTCAACTCTCAGCTGAAAAACTCTTTCAGAAAAACTACTTATTTAGGCAGTTGTGACTAAGTTGATGATTTCATTGTTCAAAAGTTTTTGCTGTTCAGGTAAATGATACCTTTTTTTTTTAAAAAAAAACGTACTGCTTAGCAGTGGACCAGAGTTCTATTTAGCATATACTGCCTAGGAGAGTGTGGTACTTGCAGGCATCAGTTGAAATTGTGACATGAAAGAGCCATTGTCTTTGGCAAAGCAGCTGCGCTCTTAAGCTAACAACACTGACTTTTAAGCTGCTATTAATTAAAAAAAAAGTTGTGAAGTGTTGTCATATTCAAACAGTATTTTAACCCACCCATATTTTATTGAAAGTAAACCTTCCCATTTTGTATTAGATGGGTTTTGTATAATATATATATCATATATTGATATATAATATATATTTACATTAATGAATAATAAATCTGTTCTGTATTGTCTCTTGTGAATAAATGAAGGATGCTCACTTTAAGCTTTGAGTTAAAGTAATGTCCCAAATTTTCCCAGGTATTTTATGTCCGTGAAGCTGCAGAGGTAGCAGGTCGGTTTAGCATGAGTAGACTGCTAACAGGGTCTGCATGATGGAACTGCTCAGACAAAATTTTGGGTACTATTGTGCTAAAAGAGCGTGTATGTGTGTTCCTACTAGAGTTTGAACGAGGGGGCGTGTCAAAACTTGTCAGAGGGAAGCGTAGAAGTGTATGAAAGAAAACATTGTCCTCTTGGGAATGTTGGGAGGAAAACTACGTCATTCAGTTTTAATTACACCTATTAGCACTGCTCCATGTAAAAGTCTTCCTGATGATGCCATTGCTAAGCGTGTTTTTCAGGACTTTGTGTACATTTCAAGTGAGCTGAGGTTTAAACTTGCTCTGTAGGTTCCTATACTGTGATTAAGTAAAAAGAAGGTGATAAACAACCAAGTATCCTGTGCCAGAGAGCAGTGAATGGCTTGGAAATTGCTGCAACATTCCATAACCACAGAGTGTGTTTAGCTAAAGGAATTGTAGAGTAGACAGTGAAAACAAGATAGTATCAGGTTTTTATTTTAGGTTTCCAAGGAGTCAATTTTAACTTAGGCTACAGTGGGTTTTTTCCTGTTTTCTGACACATCTGTGTCATAATGCCGAAGCTGGGAAGAAATGGAACAGTGATAATGAAAATTAGAAATGTGAATGTGGGTGAAATGGTTACCAATGTTCCTCCTACTGTAGATGCGTTAAATAGAAAGGGAAAAAAAAAAGCATTGTGTTAATGGATAACTCAGCAAATACCATTTATATAATGTATTTGTCTGCACCCAGCATCGTGGAGATGGCCGCAGTAATTAGGAATACGGATTTTTGCCTCTTTGCAATCTAAAGGCAAAAATCAGCGCTGTGCAGAACAATGTTAAATTGAATGGCCTGTGGTATTTGAGATTGGCATGTCCTGTAGAGTGTACTGGTATGTATGTTGGGGAGGAAAGAGAAGCTGCGTAGACACGTGTATGGATTGTGCTGCCTGAAATGGGGAAGAAGAGCAGATAATGTGTAAAGGGAATAGTTGATAAAGTTAGGCAGCAGGGGCCATGCATCTGGCTGAAGCAAACAAAATGCAAAGACTGAGTTTAAACGTTTACTTGAAGATACCTATCAAGTACCATAGGTAACTAACTTTGCTGACATGGGTGGGGGTGCTTACAGGGAGAATTGATGGATGGGACAAAAAAAAAAGCAGTAGTGTACACATGATCAGTGTCATATACATAGTGAATTGAAATTTCAAACCACTGAGTGCCTTTAGACAGATGAGCTTTGGTAGAGCTTTCTGTGGAACCTGGCTGCTGTACCCTTGTTTGTCCACCCCATCACCTTGCTGGAAACAGCCGCTTCCCTTTAGCTGAGTGAGGAGAACAGGACGTGCCACCGCACCGTAGCTATTCAGCTTAGTGTTCCAGCAAATTAGCCTGAATCCTCAATGAACAAGTAGCTGGTAACTCTGTAAAACAAAGTAACCTCATAGTTACTCACTACAGTAACTCACGAGTCAAACTCCTTAGTCGTAGGGTGCCACCAGAATCAGTTGCCAGGTTCTGAAGCTGGTGTGATATTATTTTTTATGTGACTAAAGGCTGTGACTAAGAAAGCATAAGGCAAAGTAGGTCTTCAGGCTCTAGGTATTCAGAGTTGGCCACCTTTACTTCTTAAATCTAAATTTAAGCTAGAAAAGCACTCAGGTTTATTTGTAGTGCATTATTATAATTTTTCCATGCAACGTACTGTAGGAGGTTTTTCAGTGGGTTTTAAGTTTGGCTAAAATCTGATCATGTCACAAGCTGATATTAGGAGGGCTCGAGTTGCTGATATATGTTGCTTGAGAGAGATGTAGCAAGGTCTGCCTGGTGGAGCTGTGGGCATTCTGAAGGGTGGCCAGCCCTTCTCTTTGCATCTTTAAAATGAAAAGCAAGTGCTGGGAAATCCCCTCACCCGCTTTCTCAACTTTGCAGTTGAGTACAGCAGAAATTGCACAAATATATGTACTGAGGAGTGCCTGGCCCTGGTTAGAATGGGGGTGAAGTGCTCTAAAATAGGTTGTGTAAGGTTATGTCAGACGTGACATTTCAGAAATGGTGCTGGATGTATTTAAGCAAGGTAGTGTAAGTAAATACCAATTAACTAATCTGAACATAAGTAAACATTGGAGTAAACTGTGAACTTGGGGAAGCTTTAGCAGCTGGAAGGAGAGGGATCTGGGTGGGATGGTGGGTAAAGCACTTATACTGGGATGGCAAGATCACAGTTCACGTTCGTGTTCTCTCTTCGTCTATTTGGCCAAATGACATTACTAAGCAAAGTGTCACTTGTTCTGAAATGGGAAGGAGCGCGCGTGTGTGTGTGTGTATGTGTCTCGGGGGAGGTACAGAGGTCTGTTTTGCCTTAATCTATGTAATGCTTTTCTATAGCATGACTCACTGATAATTGAGCAGTGTCCTATGAGCGTTTTTTTCCCAGGGAAATTGAGCAGGTCAAGATTTGCCTTCACTTCTGTACAGAAACACTATGCTGTAGGTTTGGAGATCCTTGCCCTTCCCTTTTTGTTAATGTGGCCATAATGTACAAGTGTTCCTCCTTTATTGCTGTTTGGTGGGGGTTTTTTTTAACACTTTCTAAAAGTACTGAATCGGGTAGCTGGCTAAGGCTTCCTTTGAAAAATGAGACTATGCCAATAACCAAGGAGGGGGAAAAAAACTTTAAGTAGTAATTCTGACTTAAGGGAACGTAATGCTATTAATCTTGAAAGTCCTTACTTTCTACTGATACCATAGAGTAGAATTTACACAACTGTCACATGAGAATAGTGGGTTTTGTTGTGGGGATTTTTTTTGGGAACTAGTTAATATACTATAATAGGGGCTGTCCCATCCGCCAGACATGCAGAATGACATAGCTTGAATGCAAGAAGATGTTATCTTTCTAATAAGTGGCTTTCTGAATTTCCTTCTATTTAGATTTTGTCTTTAGAATCCCGTGTTCTTCTGCAGCTTCTATTTTCTGAAGCCTGGAAATCAGCCCAGGTGCTGCCATACCTTCCTTTTCCTATGGAGAGGGCTCATTTTGTTCCTGGTCATTTAAACTCAAGAAAAGCTTGTCCTCCACCATAGTGCTTTGAAACTTCTGCTTTATAAGAAAGCAGAAAATGTAGCTATTTTGAGTTGCCTTGATAGCACAGTGAGCTGAAATTCCCAGGATGTGCTGCTTTTTTAACTGAGTTAATGTAAAAAGCTGAAGGACTGGGTCAGTTCTTGGAAATTATTCAAATATGAAAAACCATCTGGATGGGGGAAGAAGCACTTTGTGATATTTGGATAGCATGTATTTCTTACAGCAGCTTTGCTGTCAAAACAAGTGTGTTGTACACCCTCGGTGAAACCCTAACTTGTTTGGAAATAGATTGTGCAGTAATTATTTCTACTATGGTCTATCATTTGTATGGCTGGTGGTTAGTTGGTCATTTTGCAATAACACCTTGGATGTGTGAGATAAGGTCATTAAACATGCAAGTGTGGGAGGAAAAAACGTTCTGAAACATTCTTTGTCTTCCTATTAGTGCCTGACACCTTAAAAATATTGATGCTTGATTAAATATGAAGCCATTGACTCATTTATGCTTGTGTATTACCTGTGTAAACCATCTCTAAAGTCAGATATCATTTTACTAGAATAAAGAGCTGAGTAATAAAATATAGCGCAAATTATTCTGTAATCATTGCTGGAATGGGGTAGCATTTAGGAGCTGTCTTTGAGCATCAGTTGCCTAGAACGGTGGGTTTGATCCTATGTCTGTTGTTCCCTGGATGGACCCCAAATCTGCAAATGTCTTTGTTCCTGTATTTTATTTAATGCGGAAACTGATTACAGCATTTAAATTGTACTTGAATTACTTTTTTATTTATTAGGCCTCTTGTTTTATGGGCAGAATACATTGCAGAAGAAAGACTGAAGTGAATAATCCAATATAATTTTAATTGTTTTGGTAATTTAATCTTAATTTACTTAAATATCTTGTGTACACAGTGAGGAGCTAGGAGAATTTATGGAGATGAAAGGTGCCAACAGCCCTGGGATCCTTGTACTGACCACAGGCCTCAGCAAACCTTTTATGCGTCTGGATAAATACCCCACGTTACTCAAAGAA
Organism: Morus bassanus; assembly: GCA_031468815.1. NCBI lineage: Eukaryota > Metazoa > Chordata > Aves > Suliformes > Sulidae > Morus > Morus bassanus. Next base: position 66,941,138 of record CM062568.1, read on the forward strand.
CTTGAAAGGCACATGGAGGTATATCTTATCAGCATTTATGTTCCAGCTTAATGATGATTTGACAACAGTTATTTTAAAGGTACATGTCAAACATGATGGGACCCAAAATTATACTTGTTTGCTCTTCCGTCAGCCTTCTAAAATATGGGCTGCAATGGTTTAAAACTTAGTGCAGTAAAACCCTGTAAAAGCTAAACGTTTAAAGTAAAACTAGCCAGAGAAGCTAATCTTCACTCCTAGAATGGTCTTGCAGGGTCTTTGATTGACTTGACGTTGAATGTGTCTCCTGTATACTACTTGAGGCTACTTTATCTCATAGAAGGAGTGCTGCTTCTCATCTTAGGACCTCAGCGTGTCAAACACGTCACCAAAGTAGTCCCTTTGACTTCTGCTGAACACTGTCCAAAAATGATCTTTCGATTATGAGAAGGTGTTTGAGGAGCTACTGTTTCCGCCTTTGCATTTTATAGGTTAGATTTTTGGAGTGCGACGGAGGGAGGGAAATAAAAAATGTATGGGTCTGGTCTTTGTCTTGTCACAGAATTTGGTTTGTCAGTCAGTGACGATGGAACAGACTAGTCTGTAAGGAATCTAGTTTGTGACAAAGCTAACATGCCAAATAAAACTCTTTACAATAAACACTTTTTCCTATTAGGATTTCAAAATCTCTTGTCTGCTAGGTCTTGTAAAACTTCCTTGGCTGTATTTTAAGCATAAGTAGGAATGTTATAAGTGACCCTTCAGTTTTACTACAAGCCACCAGTGTTTGATATAAGAATAACAAGGCTGTGAAAAGAGAGCAGATAGGTCTGCAACTTCTATTTAACAGGATTGTTTTTGTTTTTAGTTAAGCCTCTAAAAATTTTTTAGTAATTTTACTAGAATTAAAGTTTTTATTGTATGTTTTCTCCGTTGTTTTTAGGATTATCATCCGGATCGTCCAGATATTCAAAAATCCATGACTGCCTTCAAAAATCTTTCTGTAAGAGTGATAAAAAATAGATTACATATTTTAAGTAGAAAGTCTTCTAATTTTATCCCCTTCTATTGCTTTAAAAAAGTGAAGATTCCTTGTAAATGTTTGTATAAGAAATTTTTGAAAGCCTGGGAATTTATACTGTTTGTGGGCAGAGCTAAGGATGGTAATTTGCTGGGGAGTTATAGCAAATAGACTATTGATGTAAGATCCACGCAAGCGTTCTGCACCTCTTGGACTGCCCTCTCACTTGTTCTTTGTCTCCCTTTCTACTAGTGCTAGCATAACTGAAGAAGGGCTTCTTTACAACAATTGAATATATCTTCTGAGGTTTTTCTAAAGTGCATTCTTTCTAGGGGAATGGTGTTGGAGTTGCAGGAGAGAAGATGAAGGGGAAGTGCTAGTGAAGTTCAGAAGATATGAAACTTCTAGTAATAATTGGAGTATGAGGCCTAATTTGAACAGATGAGCTGTCTGTTATTGTCTTAAAAAAAAAATTCAACTGCAATAAGCATATATTTAATGCAGTCTCAGTTACAATAAACTTAATGTGTTTCCTGTTAGGAGTGTGTGCTGGTGGTAACCTGGCATTTTCTATTTTTTAATGTATTTTTTAAAGCAGAAATTTAGTGTTGTCTGTGTTCAGAAGAGGTTTGGGGATCCTATCCTGTTGGGTGCTTTACAAACATGAGGAAACAATTCTTGTGGAGAAAAATTCAGATGAATGGGAGTACAGCTAGTAGAGCAGTTGAAGACGTTTAATAAAAACAGGAACACAAGATTATATACACTCATAGTTTGTACAATTGGCGTGGCTCCTTTTAGTGAAGAAAGATGCTTTTTTGTATAGTCATGTGTATTTGTGACAGCTGTGTTACTCTTTTCTGCTGAGCCCAGCTGGTTCTGGTTGGAAGTACAAAAATTTAAAAAGTGAAGAAAGGAGAAATTTGAGAAACAGAGCTATGACTATTGCTAATAGTCATCTAAATGTAAATGCTTCAAGTTAGGTGCTGTCTTCTGTGTACTACAAGCACAACAATAAATACAGCTGTACTGGTATTTCTACCCTTAATCTGCCCCAAATTGATAGATTTGATAGAGGTGGTATTTTTCCCTATGTTTGTTAGGCACAATGTCAAGAAGTACGGAAACGGAAAGAACTTGAACTACAGATACTGACAGAAGCTATCCGTTGTTGGGAGGGAGAGGATATTAAAACACTTGGCAACGTGATTTACATGTCCCAGGTCATGATTCAGTGTGCTGGAAGTGAGGTAATGTCCTTCTCATCTTCACTGTTGGTCGGTCTTTCCATTTTGAATAAAACTAATTATAATTATTATGCAGCAGAAATAAACACAATGCTTCAGAGGTATTAATCTAGCCTAAAATCTTCTTCTACTGTTATAAGGATTTTATTACAAAACGTGAAATAAATTTCCCTGAAGATGGATGGTGTCATCTGTAAAACTTACTGAAATGTAACCAAATATAGCAGTTACAAACATTGTAAGGTGATTTTGCAGGACTGTTTTCAAAGTGCATAATTGAACAGGATTTTCCATGTGTAGTTAGTTACAGGATCATTTTGCACAGCAGTTATTATGGCATATTTTAAATAACAAAAACTTTCAAGTTTTGCATTATAAGGTGTCTGAGGCACACTTTTTCCTCGCTGTTTTGGGCACTTTGCTCAAGTAGTAGATTTTGACATACAAGCTTAAGAATCAAGTGGTTTTGGAGGAATAGAATAAGAAGAGATATTTGAAAGTCAAAGGTGACACTGCAAAGTCTGGGGTGATTTTTTTAAAAACAAACAAACAAAACACACAAAGGAAAGGTTGTTGTCATACCAGAAATAATGCTAAAATAATCTTAAAAGCAAGTGCTAACAGAAAGGAAATGTTACACAGATTATTGACATGTTTTTACTGTCAGTTGTTCCACTGTAAAATCAATGAATCTTTGAACTTGGTGGGGGCTATTGAATTGCAACCTCATTCAGTCAGTTGAATCCCTTAGAACAAACATGTCCATAAATATGAAGAAAGAGAAAAGTGTTTATGCAAGTGACTACTTTGGAATTCGTCACCTGGTATTTTTTGTCTCAGATATTTTGTTAGGTGTTAAAATAAATAAAAAAGATTCAGTAGAGCTGATAGCACATCTTCTGCAGTCATGTCTCTTCTTGTAGTCTTAAAAACAAAACACCACCCACCACCCACTCTCATCATGAGCTAAAATGTCAAACGTAATAGACTTCTAGAAGTTCCTGCATAGCGTTACAGCTTTTTGACTAGGTATAGAACAGTTTCATTTGTGCAAAAGCAATTGGTTTTGGTTTTCTCTTTTTTTAAAATGATATCGACATTTGTAAAGGTTTACTGAAAAACAGAAACATTAAAACTTGGTAAGGACTTGCATTGTTTTGCAAAGATGCTTGAAATTGAGATGGTGGCTTTGTCAATGAACATACTCATTAAATTATACTTTAATGCTTCTCTCTTTCATTGTTTGTGTATAGCAGTAGATTAAGAGTAAACCTTCTCCTCCTTCCATAAAAATACCCCCAAAACAACAACTTCATGAGTGAAACCAGCAAATTAAAACCAGAGCAAAGTAATCAGTGTTTTTGTTGTGAATATAAGCATTATTACTTTTCTTTTATCATCTTTTTCTACTTTGGGGCATAATCCAATGTCATGCAAAAATCTGATATTTCTAATCTGAGAGACCATGGTCTTGACATTACCATAACAGCATCCATCTACGTTATATTAAGAAATATATCCAATGGGTAATTTTGGGTTTACTGAAATCAGCAAAACAGTAGTTACCATATTAAAAAAGGTCAGTATTTTACCCAGACTGTACAATTTCTGTTTTAAAATATTAGACTGTACTCTCCAGGAAGAAGTATAGGCATATGTTACTAGCACTTTTCAAACAGAAAATCAAATAATTATGACCTTTTTTCTTCTTTCAAAATTCTATGCAGAGTTAATTTTGCCAGCAGCAAATATTTGTGGAGTAATTATGGAGTTCTAACAATTATGGTAGTTTTTAATAATATAAAACAGAAAAAGGGGGGAGGGGGCTTGTGATGTTGTATTTACTTTTTCATTTTCTTTTTTTGATAAGGAAAAGAATGAAAGGTATCTTCTTCTCTTCCCTAACATTTTACTAATGTTGTCTGCCAGCCCAAGAATGAGTGGGTTTATCTATCAGGTAAGGTAATATGTGTACATACGTGTATAAATGTGTTGGGAGAGGTGGCTTTTTTCTAAATGGTATTTCATAGAAAACTTGGAAGGATTATTAAACTTCTGCATTTATAAAGACATAAGGTAATTTCTGCAATAAGAACAGATGACCAGTTCTATAAAATTCTGAGCTAGAAGCCTGGGTGTGATTTTTGCAGCTGTGACTATCAACAAGGGGTTTTTTTACCTTGTTAGTACTAGCTAATGAGAGGAAGTCTTGGTAGCTTTTTACATCTACATAGGAAAATGGTGCTGTTGTACAAGTTTGTTAGTGCTCTTTCAACTGCTGCTCAAGTCTTACCAAACTATACAGCATTCCTAAGCTTGCACAGGTGTGAGTTAGACTGTGCTACCATCTGTTTCTTTAGGTGCATCTACATTAGTGTTTCATCTTTGAATCAGCAGAGCACTTTTGAAATTAATCTTCTAGTTTTCCCTGTTTACCGATATTTGAGTCACAGTGTAGATAGTCTCAGGGCTCAGACTGGACTCCCTCTGGATGAAGCTTAACTGGAAGGCATGCTCCAGAAGTGCACTTGATCTGCTACAACTACTGGAGCAGAACAAGTACATGGTTTGGCATTCAGTCCATGGCCCCAGCCTAGAGCTGACCCAGTTTAACACCACCTGCAATACATACCATGTGGCCTTCAGGTCCCTAGCACCAGGTGTTTCACTTCACAAATCCACTACTCACTGCTGGTAGACATGGTCTTTGAGCTCTCTAGCAAGTTTCCCAGCTGAAATCTTCTTGCCTGTTTCCCCACTACAGAAATAAAGCAACTCTGCTACAGTGCAGGAGGATCGGTGCCGATTGATGACCTGTAGCTTTAGGACATGTCACGCAGAAGCACTTGCATTTTTGGGTGTGTTGTTCCAAAGACCCCTGAGAGGGGAGGTTAAAGCAAATGTACAGTCCATGAGTTTCTGAAATCTTTATAAATATTCTTCAAGTATTGTTATGTGGTTTCCAGACATCACAGTAAAACACGAAAAGTTCTAAAAGGAGCCCGAGATTTCACCTTCTGTACGTACTTCTATAAATCAGGCTCTCGCGCAGTTTGTTCCTCTCTCCTGAGCAGTGATTTGCTTGCTGTGAAGGGATGCTGAAGCATAGTCATTCAGGGTTCCTACGTGATTGGTACATCCAGTCACAGACTGTGTGGCTTTATGAGCAGTTAAATTCCAAAATTCATGTTTGGATTCATATCTCGGCTGCCGTGGTAGCAGCTGGATTTGTCTGAGTCTGTGTCGCATTAGATAAATAAGCAATTTTCTGTGCATTTGTCTTCAACTTCTGCTCAGTATGGCCACAGCCCTTTCTTAGCGTTTGCTGTCCAACCCTCTGTTGACTGCAAAACTTAACTTCCTTAGAACCTCTCACGTGATTTTCCCAACAGTGAGAGCTTCTCAGATATTAATGACTACATATTCACAGCAAGGCAAAATTATTCCATCACTCTTTGTATCTGTCTGGATTGCATAACGTGGGCCTCACAAACTTTTCTTCTAAAGTTCTTGTCTCAGAACTGGGATGGAGATGGTCAGAAGATGATGCAGCTCCCTTAGTCATTCCCAGGGAAACTGTGCCACTAGAGTCAGCATCCTACACTACTCCCTCCCTGTATTTCTGAATATTCCAGTTATCAGTAGGCTTCAGATGTTCTGGTTGATAGTGCTGATATCTGCCACATGAGCTAATTGGGAGAACTTTTAGCAGTGGTAAACTGAAGTTACAAGGGGCACAAACCATACCTTACAAGATGGCTTCACAATTTTGTTGAAAGAAAGGGAATATAAATGATTCGTGAGTTCAGTTCCATTTTCGCTGTTTTTTGCTGACTTCAGTACTTTTTCTCCGCATGTAGCTCAGGTGATCTTTGTTCTGTCACCAGTCTTTTGCTTGGTGTATCCCCATATTCCCTCTTCACCGACATCAGCAGTTCTTGCACCTCTCTTTCATTGTGGCTGTATGCTGTGTTATTCATGAACCAGCAAACACGTCAAAACAGAAGAGAGAATTTTAGGCTGCATTGTAGTGCACAATACCACCATGTTTCCTTCAGTAGGGAAGCTGTTGCAAAAAACCTCTTCCTTTCTCTTTGGCATCTTGCACTTGAGCATGCTCTGTGCATAAAGAATATCAAGTGATTTTTAGTTTCCAAGCTTCTAAAGAAACCTTTGTTCATTCTGCAGTCATTGGGAAAGAAAAAGGAAAAAAAAAAAAAATAGTTGTGGAGGGTTTTTTTCCCCTTCATTGGAGCCAAAATTCCACAGTACATGGTATTTGCACTTTTGCCAGCATGTGCTGAATAGTGTTTCTGTGCAGGAGAATACAGGATCTGTCTTAAAGAACTTCAATAATAAAGTTGCATTTTTGGTAAACCCTTCTGTCCTGACAATATTCGGTCTTATTTATTCTTCTGTGTTTCTAAAGGGTCAGAAAGTTATCCTAAACTGACATATTTTTTCCAGCTTGACTGGGTTTAAAATAAGAGGTTATCTTCTGCAGAATGAGTATGTTGTTCTGAAACTTTACAAATTAAAGGTGATTTTACTGCTTTTGATTTCTTTCCCCAAATATTTCTGTGAGTGAATTTAATAGTGGGGTTATTAGAGACATAAATCTTCAGTAAATAATTGATGCGTTTGTTTAGTGAAATCTTCCTTTCTAAATATATTTGTACCACAAACCTTCTCTTGAGAGCTAATCAAACAGGTTGCAAATAAATGTGTTTAGAGTTGAGTCGCCATTTCCTCTAACCGTGTAATATGGATGACCCTGAAGGTCTCCATTCCAAGAACCTGAGGCTATTGTGAGTGACAACTGTTATATTTGTATGGATTTCATAGCCTGCATAGGTGTCAAATAGATTCATTGAAGTCACGGGTGTCATTTGCAGAAGTTCAGCATGTTAAAAACTTGCATTATGAGGTGTTTGTGTGGATTTTTAGATGTTTTTAAACCTCTGAGTGTGTATATGTGTTTGCCGATTTATTGTGTATGTCTTTGCTCGGAGCTTTAAGTTTATATATTCTTTACTTGGTAATGTTTTTGTGTGTTTTGGATTTAACTTCAGTGTTACTGCTTTTTTTCTTAGGGAAAACTGCCAATGACAGGAATGACTATCACAAAGTTAGAAGACAGTGAAAACCACAAAAATGCATTTGAAATATCAGGTATTGACCATAAATATTTTTATTTGCTACTTACTCCAGGATATGCTATTTCAAACATCAAATGTTCTGTCTGAACAGACGGAAAAACTTTTTCATTGCGAGGGTGACCAAGTACTGGCACAGGTTGCCTGGAGAGATCTCCGTCCTTGGAGATACTCAAAAGCAGTCTGGCCACGGTCCTGGGCAGCTGGCTCTAGGTGTCTGTGCCGAGCAGGGGCCAGTGGGTGACCTACAGAGGTCCCTTTCAGCCTTAACTATCCTGTGATTGTACAAATTCTGTAAGGCAGCTACCCAGAGCCTCACTTGAAAGCTGCTTTTGCTGCTTGTCTTAAGCAGTTAACAAACTGTCTTTGCATGGGATTCATCCCTGAATTTCTGTATTGTAATGAATGGAGACAGTAGCCTGGGAGAAGGTCCTTTATAATGAAGCAGTTCAAAGTATGTTACTCACTGGAAGAAAAGAAATTCCAGGGAGTCTGGAAGAGCATTAAGCAAGAGCTTTCTTCTAGAAATGGTCCACCTCTTTCCTGAGAGACCTTTAACATCTCTACTAACGATGGTTGCCATTGTGCTTAGTTTGGGTAATTTTTGTCTGTTAAGTCATTCTTTTCAGCATGTGCCTTATTTCCTTGGGGGATTTAAAGGACAGTGGGAACAGGGTCCATATGGTGGAGCCTCATACCTTCATTCGTTTCCTGGATCAGTTCTGCCTCCAAGCAGGTTGTGTTTACATAAAGTAATCTTGACCCTCTCTAGTGACAGGCAGTATCGCACATCAGTGCTATGAGGCAGAGGGAAAAAGCTGTTGATGGTGCATGTTCTTCTGAGATAATAGCTATGCAGCTGACCTCAGATGAGGAATGTGATGGGTTAAAATGGAGTTAACTGCAGAAATTAATCTTTGTTTAAGATTGCTTTCCCAAGTGATTTTTTCCTGAGTTTTAGTACTAGATTCAGACCAATTTTTGATGCCTTTTTCTGAGAGATCAGCAAACTATATTTTATAACTTTTCCTATATTGTAGCTTATAGACTCAAGTACGCTATTTTAGGCCATACACTGGCTTTCCTGGGGAAGATGGAGAAGCGTAAGGCTGCTAGATGAGCCTGTCTCCTACATTTACGTATCAATAAAGGTTGTGTTTAATTTTTAGAGGTAGGAGAAAAAAAGGGTAGAACTGCTGTGCTTGGCACAGGAACAAATACATGGAGGAAATGTCTGTTACAACCTGGAAAAGTGAGATGCTATTGTACTGAAAACAGGTTAAAATTTTTGGTTAGTACTTTGGGGATATAATGTTTTAGGAAACAAATGGCTTCATAATCATGTCAAATTGACTAAGTTGTTTTTCTGTGGTTTCCTACATCTTCTGTTTTGTCACCTAGGAAATATGATTGAAAGGATACTAGTGTCTTGTAACAACCAACAAGATTTGCATGAATGGGTGGATCACCTGCAGAAGCAAACCAAAGTCACAACTGTTGGGAATCCCACCATTAAACCTCACTCTGTGCCATCTCACACAGTAAGGAATAGCTTCTGGATTGAACTGAATGAGCAGTGTATGCAGAATTAGGTTATCTGGCAAATATACCACTGTGTAAAGCATTTTTTTTAGCCATTAGTAACAAGAACTGAATGTTATGACTGTAGTTAAGTAGGTCAAAAGATCATTCTGTTTTGGATTGTGTGAACAAAGAATAAAATGCTTAGATCTTGGCATAGTAGTTTCATGGGGTAAAAGAAAATTCATTATCATTACTTTTTCTATTTTGACCGAGTAATACATCACCATCTCTTAAGTATCCTTAGAACAGTGGGTTTTAATTGCTTTTAATTGACAGGCTGTGGAGAAACAATTTCCTTAAGTACCTTCTTTTGGGTTCTGCCTTTGAGTTGTTGGATATGAATGGATCTAAATTTAGCTCCATCTTTAGTGGTGAGAGAAGTGGGAGCAGGGCTGCTCCTAGCTGCTCGCTCTTAGTGCGTGCTCTGTCTGTGGTAGACAAAAGAAACTTCTTTAAACTCCATTTTTCCAAATAATAATAATTTAGTGTCAAAATTTTGAAAGACCATTTGTTATAAACAGAAGCATTAGATAGGAATTGAGATTATTTCACCAATCTGTGGTGATACGATGTCTTTATTATGATAATATGCTTTATTTCCCTTCCCATCACATTTGTGTCTTTGACAGCTTCCTTCCCATCCAGTAACACCCTCCAGCAAGCATTCGGACAGCAAGCCAATACCACTGACTCCTGCGTACCACACTCTTCCTCATCCGTCACATCATGGGACTCCCCATACCACGATAAACTGGGGACCTCTGGAACCTCCGAAAACCCCCAAGCCTTGGAGTCTGAGCTGCTTACGGCCTGCACCTCCATTACGGCCTTCAGCAGCTCTTTGTTATAAAGAGGTGAGATGCAGCATCCAAGAAATAGGACTGTGTAGCAGGCCTAGAATGGGAAGTTAACTTCCTTTTTTACGCACCACCATTTACAGTTTTGTGCATGTTTTTATATAAAGATGATTTAACAGCCAATGCTGAATCAGTGGTAATGGACTAGTGATTTACGTCAAGCAGGGATTTAGTCTTGCAGCTCAGAAAATAGTAAGGCTTATTAGGAGAGTCTTCCCCTATCTCCCCCAAGTGCTTTCACTTATTTCCATTCTTTATCCAGCTATTAAATAAGATTTTTTTATTATTTTTTTTTTCAAACTAGCAATTCCTTTGTTATGTTGATCATCCAGGCTTATTGCAGAGTAAGTTATTTGCTAAGCATGCTGCAAAGTATCTAGGGTGAGGGATCTTAGAGTGCTTCAAAGTGTTGTATCATATAATTCTAAATAGCTGTGGTGGTATAATTGACTCTTGGTTCCTTGGTATTTACCACTGTTACTAGGTAACAATAGCATATTAAAAAAAAAAAAAGAATGGTAACTGTCAAAATAAATGTAATGTTTTTGTACTCAAAAGAATCTGATGGCTAATGTTACTATTAGCAAAAAAAAAAATTTAAGATGCTGTTGTAATTTTAATTAGCATATGGTATGAAACAGGAATCTGTTCCAAGAGAAATATAATGTGGTGTTTTTAACTGCAAAAAGATGGTGGCGGTAGGTTAATTTGGTCCTGCCACTACATTTTGTGTAGTTTTGTAAATAGTAAGAAAATGTTAGATTTGGAAGTCTGCATGTATGTAAGGAGGAGAATATTGGATGCTCTGTGGCTTGGTGATATCTCCTGTTTCAGTAGCTTTGTCATGTGTTCTCATAATACTAATTTAATGTGAAGCAACAGGGCCCAGAAAGAATAACACAGTTATGCCTAAGAATATTTTATTCAGCAAGCATGCAGTGTTGACAGAAAAATTTTACTTTGCAGACATGTAGATTGCAGTTTCTTAGAAACTGTAGCTTAAACACTGTGCCCCAGCGTGGCCTGGCTGTGGGGGTTTTTGTGATGGCTCTGTGTGTGACTTTTTTTTTTCTTGTAAATCCCCTAAACAACAGGGAAAAAGTGATAGGTGATCTGCAATTGGAAGGTTAGTATTTAGGCTTAGTTGCTACAAGAGGTTCTTCTGTTTGGCTGACCTATATGCTCATTTTGTAACTTAAGTTAAATTCCTTTCATGTTTTCGTGTGTAGGGCACTAAATTCTCCAATGTGGTAAAATCTCAATCATCTTTACAGTGTTTAGCATACAATACGTTCAAAACCTATCTTCATCTTCTTTCGTCTGTCCTGCTCATTCACCTTTTTACTTTCTTGTTCTGTATTTTTATAGAGGATGTCTTGTATCCTTAAGGTAAGGGATAGACGAGTATATTCTTTTTGTTCCAGTAACCTAGCATTGTTCCTGTAAATTAGCATGACCACATTTTGAGCAGAAATGCTGTATTTGTTGCTGGGTTTTTTGGTTTGAATTTTTTTTTGGGGGGGGGGGGGGGGTGTTGTTTTGGTTTGGTTTTTTTTGCTGTAGAGCTTTGTAAGAACAAACCTAAACATTTACAAATTCTGGCTTTGAAGAGTATATGACCTGCCAGGCTTCCTTGTTAGGACCTTTTATACCTGCTTTTAAGTAGACAAGTGAAATGGGTTGTCCCTTCAAAAGTTAAGGAAAAAAAAACCTGAGTTAATATATGCCTGCCTCTTCCCTTCGCTCTAGCTCCCAAACAGCCTGCATGCTTTTGCAGCAACTTTTCTGTATATTTCTGTTAATAGAACAGATAAAATATCTGACTTTGTGTATAGTTGGAGGAAGGGTAGAGAGGAAATCAGCCAGCTCAGGCAAATCGGATATGCCAAAAAGTATTAGTAAACTGAATTTTGGTGCTGTTAAAAGATTTTTTTTTTTTGTTAGGAACACCTGTATACATCTTAGAAGTTAAACTTTTGAAATGTTGTAGAGAAGCTCTACTCTTTTTATTTTTATTTTCCCCACACAGGATCTCAGTAAAAGCCCTAAAACTATGAAAAAGCTGCTTCCCAAACGCAAGCCAGAACGGAAGCCATCAGATGAAGAGTTTGCACTGAGAAAAAGTAAGAGAGACTTGAACAAATGTCCATATAATACATAGGGTTGGAACTAACATCAGTTTAAATTCCGTGAAAGTTAGATGTACAGTGTAAGCAAGTCATCTGCTTTCCTCTCTCCTGTCAGGGGAGAAAGGGGTAGGTATCTCCAGAGCACGGTTTGTTTTATTCACCTTAGGTGCTTATGTCACGATGGGATTAGTTGCTTTCTGGAGTCTTACTATTGACTACAGTGGATGTATGCTTGTGAAGTGCTTATTTCTATCTGTTTGCTAGAGAGGGAATTGACGTTGACTATAGAGCCGTGTGAAGTTCAGTTAGGTAAACCTGTCCTTTAATACTGTAATTTGAAGGTACTACCCCACTTTTGCAGAATACTTAGAAGCTATGTTCTTAAATCAATCCTGGTAGTAGCTTCTGCTGAGCTGGGTGCTGGAAAGCTGGGTATTGCTGCTGGTTTGAAGACTAGTTGCTTACACGGTCACTCTTTCTAAGATTCAACAGTCTGCTCTAACCTCCTAGAAATAGGGTCATTTGCTAGCGTCTGCGTCTGGATAAATTGCACAGCTTTAGACTGGTTGAAGTCTGAAGAACAGCACTGAACTGAGAGAGATTGATGAATGTATAGAAAAACAGAAGGGTCAAAATGTGGATGTTGGGGTAGTTTGGGGTGGAGGGAACATTAATGTTATCAAGCAAACACAATATTGATTTAGTTGTCAGTGTCACTCTAATTCCTTATAAATTTGTGAATGAATAATCCAATTACTTGTATCAGTAGAAGACAGGGTGTTTAATATGAAGACCAGATTCTTTTGCTGCAGCTTTTGCTTCTCTGTGTCTGTCCTTTGCTCATGGGCTATTTAAGATAGGGACTGTGCCTTGAGTATTCAATGCATGAAGTGTGTGTTATCATGAATATTGTCTCTCAATGGTTTATGTAGGGTTGCAGAGAAAAAGCTTTTCCTCGGAGCACTCTTGGTTTGTCTAAGGTAGAGGTCCTTCTGAGTGTGACATGAATTTTATATGGCAAAGGTTAGGGTAATGAATAGAACGATCCTGTGTTCATGGATGCGCAAGTGGACGTTTTACATCAGGATGTTTTGCCTCCTTACAAGAAGGTATCTGTTCAGGAAAAATGAAAGTACTGCCATACAGTATCGTTTCAGATGTTGGAGAATGGAGATTCAGTAGTTGTAATGACAGCGGTAAAGCTGTCAACTTACAGATTTATAAATTATTAAAGAACACTTAGAGGAGATGAGTTCTTTTTTGGGGGGAAGAAGAGGCTCTATAGCTTTATTCCTGATTCAATTAACACCTTTGAGTATCTTGTGTGTAGGAGATAAAGCCACCAAAAATCCCTTTTATTGAAAGTTAAGTTGAAGAGTGTTACTTACAGAAATACTTACTGATTCTTGGTATTCATCTCTCTTCCCCCACCCCATCCCGCTTTGTGTCAGTAATTAGAAACTTCTGTTATACATTAGTCCTCCTTCAGCCTTTCCAGCTTGTGGAGCTGTAAAAGTTTTCCTTTGAGGAACTTCTCTTGAACTTCGAGCTTATTGATAAATAAGTTTGGGTTTTATTACTTATCTTCTCTGGAACCCCAGGGATTTATGGGCAATGTTTTGAGAACTGCTGTGTCAAATTAGCATTATAACAGACAAACCGGAATAGGTAAGGTATTTCAACTGAGTGTCCTCACAATACTCATTTCAGAAGTGAAATATTTGTCCTGCCACTGTAATAATAGGGTGCTGCATTCTAGCCACAATGAAATCCAATTATTTTTCCTGCCTTGAAAGAGAAATAAACTGTAATTTGGAATAGCCGTGTCTCTTAAACTGTGGGGAAACTGTATCAGGTCAAGATAATTTCTTCAACAGTTAGCTTGTCAGCTGATCCTGACAGATGTTTGGACAGTTGGCTTTGTTCTGGTGATAATAAATCACAAAAACTAAGAGGATGCATTGGCTGGCAGAGAATACTACTACATTTTGATGTTGAAGGCAGTTCAGATTCATGCAGTAGAAAATCTTCAAGACTAGTTTTTTCCTCCAGCTTTGCGGGAGGAAAACAAGAAAAATGCTTTTAAAACAACAAAGATTCTTGCTGTACATTTAGACTAATGGTTCCATCTGAACTAGTGATAGAGGTACCTCTAGATTTCAGTTTGACTGGAATTTCATTCTGTTGCAAGTGAACAATTTGACAGCATTTTTATTGAATTCCCTGAGGAGATGATGTGCTGTGGAGCTCTACCTTTAGGAAAATTTTGTCGTGTTAAGCTTGAGTAGTTAGATTTATTTTTCTTTTCCAGTAGTGCTGTTTCTGCTTTAAAGTCTGAAAAGTTTAATTGCTCCACTTTTCATAAATATACTTACATGATAGTGATGTCTTTCCAGCTGCACCCTGGACTGAAATTGTACTGACATTTATTATGATGTTAATTCCGAGTTTAATTTTCAGTAGTGTGCTGCTAAAAGGAGTAAATCTGGGGGGTGGTAGTGGTGGTGTATATATACACACACACAGAGAACCCAAAAGTTTTCAAGATTTCTGTGAATTAATATTCTGTTTCTTGATTTCTTGATTAAATAATGAAATAATATGTATATAATAACTGGGGTATACAGGTTTTTTGAGTTCAATGGCTGTTTGGTTTAGAACCAGAGTGATCACACTTCAAAACATGCTCTGTGCAACTTCAGATGCTCGGAAAATTTCTTGAATGTGCAGGTAGTTACTCTGACTTGGGTTTTTTCCAAGCATTTCAAAATATTATTTTGTCTTTTTAAACTGTTACTTTTGCTCATTGATTTTTTAATTTTTTTTAAATGGGATGATTAAGAGAATTTTAAAGGGTTGATTACGCTGAACTTCAGTCTCAGCTGAAACGTAGTGATTTACAAAGGCTTTTCTGTGTTAAGAAACATAACCATATTTAAAATTTTATTTTTCCCATTGATTCTAGGTACAGCTGCTTTAGAAGAAGACGCTCAAATTCTTAAAGTCATTGAAGCATATTGCACAAGTGCCAAAACACGTCAAACACTAAATTCAAGTAAGTTAGAAAATACTGAAATGGCTAAATAAACAACAAATAGATTGCAAAAAAAAGAGAGGTGTATGTTCTCAGGCCTTTTCAAGTAGCAAGCTGGACCTGGAAGAAATAATAATCTGTTTCTGGCTTAATATCAGTGCTGAGTGTTTAAGTATTGGATCCAAGGTCCATGGTTAGAGACTATAATTCTTTCAATATTAAAAAAAAAAAACCAAAACCCAACCAACCAAGAAGACCACCAAAGCAAAAGTGACTACTTGTCATAGTTTAAAATTGCACAAAACCTTCACCACTGAATGAGAGGTGTCTGAATTGAATATGACAGTTGATCAGTATGCTTCTTGATAAATTTCAGGAAGCTGGTAAGTAGTGAGGAGGAATGAAGAACAAGTCATAATTTTGGAGGAGTGTATTTTTGTCTTGTTGTGTTCAAAAAAGACTTCTACTATGGAAAAGTAACCTAGACCTATAAAAATTTCTTGCCACTAGTTGTTTTTAGTGTTAATTACAAATTTTAAACCCATCTCATAATTTCAGGAGAAATTGTTCTCAGATCTGTGTGTTGCTTAAAGCCATTTTTAGTTTCTCAGATCAATACCTAGCTTATTGAAAACCTGTAACGTGCCTCTGGGGTCCTACTTCATTTAATCCAAATCAAGGTTGCCATGTGGAGTTCCTCTGTATTGTAAGTAAAACATTGCACAAAGCAGGGGAGTCCACCAGCATGTGTTCCATTTACACAAGGAAGGAGAAAATGCTGTTGCGTTTGTTCTGATTTGCACAGGTTTTGCACTGCTGAATACGAATTTAATTCAGGGATCCTTGGAACACAGTATAATGATCCTGAAGTACTTGTCTGGTTTTGCTGTTGTTAGGAACTAGAAGAGTTGGACGTTAAACCTTACTCCTTTGTTCACTTAAAACTGCTTAAATTTGCAGTATTAATCACTGTTACTGCTACCCACAGCACTCTGTGCCTGTTTTGCTTCCAAGCAAAAGCGCTTCATGCTGGCAGTTGAAAAGTCTCAAAATGCAGTTGCAAACTTAGTTCATGGATTTTCCTAATATGTGTTCACTTAGTGTTATCACCTTGAAAAAATCTGGCTACTTTGTATTCATATGTACTTTAAAATGGGAATATGGCCCTTGTATTAGACTATAGAAACTTCTGAAGTAACAGCAAAAACCTTCATTTTAATTTCTCTGTCTTGATGAACTGTAGGTCTCCAAGGTGAATAAAATTGTCAATTGCATAAATTAGCTACTATTACATAATTTTTATTAATACCAATCTATTTTATAGCCCTACAGTCATAACAGTAGTGTGTTTAATTGGATAAAAGGAAATGATGTGTTCAAAATTCTGAAGATATACTGTTGTTCCAAACAAAATTAGATGATTGCTGTTTAAATGTCTTGACTGATCTGTTGATTATTTCCAAGGATAATGTGACAAGAAATGGTTGAGGAAACATTTGCACTTGCACAGTAGTATGTGTGTGTGCAGATATAAAATGGATATGATTTTTTTGCTTTTTTTGCCTTTTTTTTTCCTTTCTATGTATATTTAAGAAATATACATAGTTCTGTGGATATCATTGCATACATCAGAAGTCAGCAGCTTTTATTTGCTTTTAATTGCAGTAAGAAATATTTTTTTTATTGATCAAGCACACAGCTGCTTTGTTTGGAAAGAATAGTGTTGTCATCTAAGACTTTAGGATTCAGAAGATCCATTTGTAGACTGGAATTGGAAATGGGGGAAAAAACCAGTCATGTCATGCTGGAATTGCTTCTGTGGGAGCAGTAGTCAGTGTAGAAGAATAGAACTGAAAGAGTTGCCTGTCATCCATGAAGTATGCCCTTTTTTTACGTACTCCTTTCTTACCTCTGTGTTAATACTCTGCCTGTCCCTCACAGCACTCTTGGCAATTTTCCTACCTGCACCTTAATCCAAAGCCCAAGGGGTGCTGCTTTTGGCAATGTCAATTCAGCAAAGCTATGGCACCGGTGCAAACTGGTAGGGAGT
This sequence comes from Morus bassanus, assembly GCA_031468815.1. Classification (NCBI taxonomy): domain Eukaryota; kingdom Metazoa; phylum Chordata; class Aves; order Suliformes; family Sulidae; genus Morus; species Morus bassanus. Next base: position 66,958,195 of record CM062568.1, read on the forward strand.
GGCATTAGAGGTAGCAGAGCAACTTTTTTCAGTTGTTCGAGTGGGGAAGATGTGGGGTTTAATCTGGTGAGACATGCAAATAAAAGAACAGAGTTTACTTTCTCCTGCTACTTATATACTGAGTTTATTTTGCATTTCTGCTCCAAATGAAGGCTTAAAATCTTTTGCAATATTTTGTGTGTGGTGGCTCGCAGCATGGCCACTTACATGGTTTCAGTCCTTGAATATTGCCAGGCCTTAGAGAAGAAGGGGGTGGGGGGGTGGGGGGGGGAAGTGTCCTTACCTGTTTGACCAACTACTCTAGATATCTTAAAGTATTTAACTGGGAAGACGGATTCAGATAGAGGCATGTAGGAAGAGGTGTGTGAGGGGTTGGAATGGACCAGACTGTGTTGCTGTTAGGCTCTTGGCCCTGTTATTCTGTGAGTTAATTTACTACATGGTTAAACAAATAACAAGGGGTACTGGCACAGAAAAGCTAGCTGTACTGTGACAGTCCCCTTGAGTGGGTGCAAGATGTTGCTGCTGATTTAGAAAGTCAGCAGCCCTGCTCTGCATGAGAACCTTTGCTTTTTCCCCTGCGTGTTCCTCTTTACAGTGGTGACACAAGCACTTCTGTGGCTGTGTTGTGAGCTGGTGGGGAAATTACCTGCTTGAAAAAGAATCTTCTGTAGGGTTAGTTTTCATCTGAAACTGTTCCCTGACCGGCTCACCAAGCAGCTGTACAAATGACTGTGTCATTGCAAGGGAGGGAAAAGATGGAGGTACAGATGTGTGGTGGGGAAGGGGCTGTTGCTTTTCGCATCAGCGCTGGATCATGCTGGCTTACTGTGTTTATTGCTCTGTCCCCAGTCAAATCCCCCCAGACTCCATACTTCAAAAGAACCTAACTTCCTCTTCCAAAAAATCTACTTTCAAACTCAATCTTGGTTAATCCAAATTCTCAACTAAGGCTGCTTAGAAGCTTAAAAACCACTTCAAAAAATTGTATTGTAACAGTTCAAATGTTATTACATGCTGAGTGTAATTTATACCTAAACCCCAAACAAATTAAAAATAAAAAAAGAAAAAGAAAAAAACTTTGGTGCCTTTTTAACAATATTTTCTCTTTTCCTTCTCTTCCCATCACCTTTTTGCTTTTATTTCATGTGTTTGGTTGTGGCTATTCCTTACGTTCTCCTCCTCATCCCACCTCTGCCTATCCACATCCACCATTTCATTTCACCTATACATCCTTAGCATGGCAAGGCACTGACCTGATGCATAATCACGTCTTGGCTGATGATGACCAATCAAGTCTAGACTCCTTGGGTCGTCGCAGTAGTCTTTCTCGTTTGGAGCCTTCAGACCTCTCAGAAGACTCTGACTATGACAGTATATGGACAGCCCATAGTTACAGAATGGGGTCTACATCTCGTAAGAGCTGTTGCTCATATATCTCTCACCAGAACTAATGCACTTCTGAGCTTTTTCTTAACAAATGCTTGTTGTATCACAGCCTGCTTTTCTTAGATGTTTTCTTGCTGTTCCTTGTCTCTTTAATGTGATATTTTAACAACTTCTGAGGGAGCTTCTGAAACTTCAGTTATACCTGGTGGAAGGCTCTATTGCCAGTTCAATACACGTACAAATAAGTCATTCTAAAAAGTGTATATCCTGTTAAGGATGATATTTCTTGAGGTTTTTTTTTAAGTGACAGATGTTAATTTGTAGCTCTGAATGGTTTTTTTTTCTTTTGACTTGGTCAGTGTAGCAACAGGTCCTTTCTTCTTTTTTTTTATTTTTTTTTTATTTTGGATGCAGCACACTTTTTTGTATTTTGTACTGAAACCATACTGGTTTGCGAGCTGAGTGCCAGCAATATGGAAATACCTTAGCAGCAGCGGTTGAATTTTCTACATATTACTAACAAAATACAAAGCTGGCAGAGTAAGAAAAATGCAGCTTAAAAATAAGCAGTCAAAGATCTGTAAAGTCATTCAGATATTCACGTATCTGGCCCATTTGTTTGGAACAGAATTTGCTAATCCATAAAAATTTCTGGTTTTATACTGCTGTCTTTTCCTCATTGCTTAGATGTTTATACGAAGGACCGCACTGCTCTCCCCCCACCCCAGTCTGGCAGTTGTCATGAAAACCTGGCAGTCCATGCTCATTACATGCAGTGTTTTGATAATCTCATGTTACCTATGGTCATACTGTCACTTTACTGTATGCAGTAGTGTGGCAGAAAGCAGGGTCTAGGTGTTTACTTGCCTGTTAAAATACACAGCTGACAACTCTCAATTGACCATTCTTCTTGAAAAGATGAGATGAAAATGGTTCCTCTGATGGAGGCTCGAGTGTTCAGCATCTGAAACTCTAGGTACAACTGCGATCACATTGGCTTGTTTGAAGTTCTGAATAATAGAATGCTTGGCTTTTTGGGTTGTACTGTTTGGAGCATGTCCGTGACAGATTTTATTGTCTTGTAACTTCTCTCACGAGCAGGTTTGTTTTCAGCAGCAGCTCTTCACTTACAGTCGTGTTGGCTTGTCAGAGAACTGTGACACGCTGTGCACAGCTGAAGGTCTCGAACCTGCACCTGGGGCACTGCTGGGGTGAAGTGTGTGTGTTCTGTCTTGTGGATAACGTAATTGGCATTGAAACAAAAACGACATGTTTTCAAATCTCAGTTAGCATTAGGGAAAAGCATGTGATGAAAGGAGAGAAACACTTCTCATTTTCATCAGGGTCCCCAGATGCAATTACCTTTACCCTTTTTCAAGTAAGCATGTTATCCAGTGTTCAGGTATTACTCTATGAACAAGTTCAGAATAACGATGCAATTAACTGCTGCCTGGGAACTTGATCACACTGTTTCAAAGATAATACCTTTCTGCAGGTTACATGATCAGAAAGTTAGTAATTGCTAGATGTGCATGATTCCAGAAGGTGGTCAGCATGGAGAAGCTATTTCAAAGCAATTCACATCTGCAGATTTGCATTCAGTCTTGTTTGATCACCTGCTTTATTCTCTCTCACTGTTGTTGGCATTCAAAAATGTGACTAACAAAAGCAGCAGTGCCTACCGAGGAGGGTTTTCAGGAGTATGTTCTACTACTAGTCATATATTAACTTAATGACCAGGAACTTGTGTATGTTGAACTTTTTTCGAAGTGAAGGAGTGTTGCTTAGAGAAATGAGATAAGTACGTGTGCTCCATACCATTCCACGGCACATTTGTAACCCACTTCACTCCCCTCTTCCTTTCAGTCAGCTTTTGTTTTTTTAACATATATGGAAAGTATGGGTTGTTGTTTTTTTTTTCCTTCCTGTTTCTTAAGCTGTGGTGTTCTAGTTGAATAATGTTTTCTGCATTGGATAAATGATAATTCCTTTGTGTCTGTTTCATGTTATATAGTGTAAATATGAGTTTGAAATACAGTTGTTGCACTTGAACTTTCCTTATCACACACAATGTTTTGTTATCCAGATCCGAAGATTTTATTGACTTTCTATGCACCAAAGCTTTGACAGTTTACCACCATTAATTATTGTAGCATTTAAGTCATTAACTACTATCATAATTAGGATCTCTCATATTAACGTCACTGCACATTTAAAATCATTCCGTGTCTTCAGTGTTACAGGCCATAAGCTATTGTGAACTCATCAGGAGTATTAATGCAACATGCTTAATTAAAAAAAAAAAAAAAAAAAAAAAAGCAAATGTGGAAATGGTGGTATTCAGTCCAAAGGTTCAGTGTTTCTACTTTTGTGGAACTTTAGTCATGGTAATAATAGTACCTTATGTTTATGCAATTCTGTAAATTATATGTGTACAGTTACAAATACACTGGAAGGATGGAGAATCTGACTTAGAAGGTAGGTTCAAGCCATCGTCAGCCCCTCTTCACGTGGCTTACGCAGTGTCTCCATAAATTAGTATTTGCCATAAATTCAAACCAACCAATATTAATTGGGTGTTTTGCATAATCTTGCCAAAACACAGTAATGTGTATATAGTGACGTAAAACATAGAAAAAATAATATATATTGTGCACTTCATTTGTGAATGGGAGAAGCCATCTTTAGTAGGTGACTGCCTTTTGAAAATACAAAATGGATGTATATGAATGTTGCATTGTACTGTACAGTATGCATATTGTTTGTGGTTGCATATATCAATTAAGTGTTGTTTTATATAAAAAGGACATCTGTTATGTACAGTTGAAATAAATTTTGCATTTGCTAGACTGTGACTTTAATATTTAATTATTATACAGGGGGAAAGGACAGCATAACTTGTAAGTTAACACTTAATTCCCTCTTCTCCCCATGCCTCCTTTCTCTCCCTCCCTTCTTCCTGGAGGAATCAAATGCTGAAGTGAAAGAGCTTTTTTGACATAAGTGTGTAATCTTTGTTTAATGTAGTTGACAACTACAGGAAATTCAATGTAATGTGAAGTACGTATCCTTCTGTATCCTCTTTTTTTTTAAATAACTATTCAGAGATGTTGTCATCTATAGAATGTTCTTCTGTTGCTTCCCTCTCCCCTTAATTGATTTTATTGCCTTCTTTTTCATTTTTTGAATTGGTGTATTCTCAGTAAAAGCACAGGCTGAATTATTGGAACAATCTAAAACCTACTTCTGCAGGTCCTGTTACCAGAGAGGAATTTTATGAATATGATGGTGGTTTCTATAACCTTACATATTTTCAAGATTTAATATTACAACATTTTTCTCTTTAAAACAAGAGTTGAGTGTTTCTACTTAAGAGATGCTCATATTTGAGTGAATTTAAATAAAATGATAACCTGATATACAGACTAAAATGTTTACATCAGAATAAACAAAGTAATTGCCTACTTCTATTAAAAGGTCATAATATTATTTTGCTATGATTGTGGCAACTCTATTTTTAGCCCTACAGCCCTCTGGTTGGAAGTTTTTTTTTGATTGGGTAGTGAAATATAGGAAGTTCAGTGGGATAGCTCTTTTCAAACGTTGTCTTAGAAATATCCCACTTCTTCAGATAGTGTATCTGTCTTTCAAACTCTTCATTCTGTTTCTTATATGACTAACACATGTGGAGTTGTATGTGTTTCAGTCCACTTTAATTGTTTTCATTTTACTTGTCAAAACATTTTGCTGTAGACTGCATAGATCTGTCATTTGAGTCACTAGGGTTTTTTCCCTATTTGTGCATCACTATTAGTAAAAAACAAAACCCAAAAAATCACTTTATGCCCAAACCTTTTTTGTTACTCCCAAGAATTTGCAAAAAAAGGTGTATTTTTATACAGTAAACTTAAGTTTGGCCTGATGTTTGGATTCTGATTTGTTGTTATCTGTAGAAGATATTAAAGGACTCTCCTTTGACATTGGCAGATCTGTAGTGTGAAGGATTTTTTTTTTTTCAATCCTTTAATCAGTGCACACAGAATTTGGGAGCACCTTTTTTAGGATTCTTCATAACGGGACTTCATCAAAAATTCATTGAGAAAGAGAAGGTTAATTTGGCAGGTCTGCTCATCCACTTTAATATCTTAAATATAACTAATGCAATGAAATACTGCATTGTTTTAAATGACAAGTAATTCTTATTTTTTGTCCAACAATTCCTTCTTCAGGAAATTTGCACCTCTGTACATACCGGTAGCTAATGGTAGATCTAAACAGTTGTGTATGCATGTATTTTTCTTTCAGTGGCAAGTCAGACTTCTGTCTCTAAAACTCAAGCAAATAATTTCAGAGCTGCTTAGCTTACGAAGAGAGCATAGTGAAGTTGGTGAAAAACAGAATTGTGTATTTACAAGTACTGTTTCTAATTTTTGACCTTTATTGTGCCTTGTTCCCTTCTTACTTCTCCTAATCTCACTAAAGGTACGAAAAAAAGTGAAGAAAACAGCAATGTTTAAAAACAGAACCATTGTTAATGGCCTCAAATTATGCCATACATTTTTGAAAGTTAACGCCATCACCATGGGTCTAACCTTCCGTAGCTTAAATTAGGACCCTTATAGTCACTGGAAGAAGGCAAACTCTTTCTAAGAGTATCAGTGTGAAAGTATGTGGGTTGAGCCTTCTCCTCCAACCGGCCAGCTGGAGGAAGGGACCCCATTCTTGACTGGCTGGGAAGAGCTGGCTTTTAATTGAGGCCCTGAGGTGAGCTGCTTAAAGTAGGAGATGTGAATACCCACCTCCATTTTACTGTTGGCTTAAAGGGTTCCTGGACAGGAAAGGTCTCTGAAAATGGGCAGAGACTTAGTATCTGGTTAAAGTGAAAAGTATCTGAATTTCACCCCCTTCTTCTCTTCCTTCCCTTCTGCCTGATTTGTTAAGATCTGTGCAGATCTTCTGGACTCTCTTCCACGTGTGTCTGCTAAAAGATTCAGAATGAAGGACCAGACTGATTACCGGTACAGCTCCTTCTGAAGAAGCCTGGCTTCTGTCAGGAACCGGCATAGTACCATATCAACCGTTTTGTAAGATGTTACACTCCCTTTTGAGGACAGTGGAAAAAAAGGCTGGGGTTTTGCAGTTATGCTTGCAAACAGACGTCACCAAGAACCTCTGTGGCATTCAGTCTGCACTCTGGTTTCTTCCTGTTTTAGTGTTAAGACCATACTCCAGGGCTAAGAGTGGTGTTCTTCAGGTTTCAGACAGGTATAAAGTGAACTTCATGAAGTCTTTCAGCTACATAAATATCCAAACAGGTTTCATCTTTCCTTTTGTCCAGAAATGCTCAGAACTGCTTGATGGTGTCACTGATTGATTAGGCTGGAAAGAGGATCAGACACTGAAAACTAAAAGCCGGGGGCTGTTACCCACAGGCTTGTTCTTGCATGTCAGATGTTTCACCACATTACATAGTGGGTATCGCTACGGTTTCTAGCCCTGGTCTGAATGCCAGGTGGGCTAGGTTGTTACTTGCTTTACTTTGGAGGCTAAATTTGCTAAACCTGTGATTTAGGGCATGGTATTGGCAAAAAGCATTGTAATTCTTTATTTTCCACTCTAGGGCTGGGAGATACTAATACTGAATAGCTACTTCTGTTTTCTTAATAGAATTTAATTGATGGAAACTTAGTTGAATCTTGATTGTAGCAGTCAGTTGTTTGCAACAGACTTCTAAACAGTAGGGTTGTTCTTCCAAGAGCCTGGATTTAGGAGTTCCCCATTGAAAAGTTATGGCAACTTTCTCAGCCTTAAGATTTATTTGCTAATTTTGAATCAATTGTCTGGGTTTTCCAAGCATCCTTTCTTTTCCAATCTACCTTACGTTCCTCAACACCTCAAAAAAAAAAAAAAAAAAACCAAACAAAAAAAACACCACACACAACAAAACCCACCTAGAATGAAACCCTGTTTTATAAAGCTTTGGGTGGTTGGGGGTTTTTTGCATATTTTTTTTTTTTTTTAACTAGTACTTTTGGTTGTATTGTCTCAAGGTGATTTAGGGCCAGAGTTCTTGGAGGTCAATTTAAACATTGGTCTGTTTGACTTGGAATGAGACTGAGTAGTATGTCTTAATAAAATTCAGCATGAAACTTGCACGCTTAGGATTGAGGAATGGCAGATATGGCAAACTGAAGTAACTTTTGATTCTTCTGCACTACTTCATGAAAACGTGGAATACATCTCGGGGGTAGTTAGGATTATCTAAGTTGCAGCAACTTCCTGGACTGCACTTTTAGTACAACTCTGCATGAAATCCCCACTTTGTTGTAACAACCCTTTCTTCATGTCCTAAAGCTGTAACTTGTAAACTTTTTTGAAGGAAATGGTCACACAGAGAATAGACGTAGAGAACCTGGCGGAGGCACAAGCTGCAATTTAGGGAATAGTGCCAAATACCAGTAATGAGGTGGCCCTGCCTGAAGTCCATTCTAAACACGTAATTGCCAGAAAATGTGTCTTAAAAAAGAAGAAAAGCTTCTGGCATAAATGGTGCAGAAAAGCAGGACAGTGAAGTAGCTTTGTTTTGCCTTCAGAACTTGACACATCAAGTCTAATGTTACTGTGCACGTACTCATTTGATGACAGGGTCCTTTCTTGCAGGGTAGGTGTGCTGTGTGTTTGTACCTTTGATACCTAGCAAGTGCTTGTGGGGTTTAGGAAAAAAAAAAAAATCCACAACAAACAAAAAACCTGCCAAAACTCACAAAAAACAAACCAAGATAAAGGAGAAAGTGGGTTTTTCTGCATAAGTACAAACCATAAGAGCAGCGAGGGTTCTGAGGCACAAATAAAAAACTTGCATGACCAAGGGTACTGGAGCAATGAAGGCGAGAGTGAAACTTGTGATGTCCTGAATTCCATGGTAGTTAATGTTTTGTGGCAGAGGAAGGTCAGTGTTCACAGCAACAGTTTTGCATTGTGTAAGTGTGTTATGTGTACTCTATGGTCTCCTTGTGTGTATAATGTTGGTGAACATTTTGTTTTTAATGAAACTGCATTCTGTGTCTCAGCAGCATTAAGTGTTTACTGTGCTATGCTGTACATACATTAAGATATGCTGGTGGAAACATCTGTTTTACATGCATGTGTGTATATCACTGTACGGCTAGGACTTTTGTTTTTTTTAAAGCTGTCTACTCCATGCTATTTCTGCTTTGCGAGGAACCATGTTACTCTGACCAGGCAAAAACAATTGGATGCAGCTCTACGCAGAGATAAATCTAATGCGCTGCTCCATTTGGGTTGAAGGGAGTCAAGGGCGAGAAACACGTGGCAGTTCTCTCCCTTCAGTCAGTGTTTCCCTCGATGTGTGCTGGGCTGAGGTGCTCCACATTGGTACAGAGACCCAAAATGTAGTGATCTGGTAGCAGCTGGTGCCAACTAATCGCTAAAATAACATTTAGCTTGGTGTTCTGCGTTGCCTCCTCGGCTAATAAAGCAGAGCAGTAATCAATTAACTGAAATAAACCTAAGACAAGTTTTTAGAATTAGAGATTGACAGTGCAGACAGGGAATGTCCTTGAGCACCGTACAGAGTTTGGATGTGCTTGTTTTATAGGTTGTTCCTTCCCTGGAAAATACGTGGGAGTGGAAGGGTATTAACCCTTAGAAGATTACTTTGCTCTGTAAGGTGAAGAACTTAGAGCTTTCAAGGACGAGATTCTGTTCTCAAATCTGCAGTTACCTTAATTCCATAAAATTTTGACCATCACATACTGATACATTAGATCTTTACTGTCAGCTTAAGGAAACTGTTTTCTTCCTTGAAGGATGGTTGTCATTGTTTGCTAAAATGGTTTAAATAGCTTAGCACATACTGCTAAACTACGGTCCCTATGAGCTCGTTGTTCAGAACTCAAGGCTGCAGCTGTTAGGGAAGTTACTATTTTTCGATGAGCTTGATTTCTTTCATTTTTTGTGTGTTTAGATGATGTATTTTATCATGAACCATGAAAGAAAAGCACTGTTACCACAAAGCAAAGCAGCTGTTCAGCAAGAGCTAACTATTTCTCCTGACGAGCATACACCCTGTAGTACCTAGTTACAGTTCAAACTGTACTAGACTTAAGACATTCCTGGATAATGAAAGTACATTACAACGAATTGGTAGGCAAGCGTACCTTGTTTGTTAAAACTGATATCTTGGTTAAAATGTGCAAGAACTTTAATGCCTTATCTGCTGTGTTTGAGTTCTGAACAAGTGCTTAGACAGCAATTTATTTACAGACCTTCTTTACAAAAAAAGCTTGTAATTTGCTGCAGCCTAATTAAATAACATTTCTAGAATACGTACTTTATGTATGTATGAATGGATGCTCATCTCTGAGCTGTAGATTTTTCTATTCAGAGCTACTTTTTAGAATCTGTATGCATTATCTTGATGTTATAAATTTTAATGACTGTGGAAAATGTTTTGAAGACGTTGGAATGTTTTGAGATTTTTATTGTCAAACCAGTAAGTGTTTTTAAAAACATTTATTAAATACAAAGTATGTATTTCATTTGTTAGGAATTTATTATAGGACTAAAAGGCTATCTGTAAGTGCATGTGTATGTATATGTGTGTGCACACAGACACACGACTGTGATGTTAATAGTGTTTCAGGGGAAAGGGGTTTTACCTTTTTTTTTCTTTCATCACTGTATCATTTGATACCACTATTCTGCTCCTCACTGATAAAGTAATTGATTTAGAGTGGAATTGTTTCTTGGATTTCTATTGGTGTGAGATCAGAATCTGTCCTTGAGGCTTAAATCGCTGTTACCTAAACACATCTAGCTTTTTCTGAGTCAGCTGTGGTGAATTTGTATAGCTTTTACTAATAGTTGAACGTGCACTATTGGTTGAACAGTGTAGCATCCCCATCAATGACACAGGAGCTATGTCAGCAGCAGGGTAGGAATGTCAGACAATTTTTTTGTTGCTGTAAGGCTGTGTTTTCAAATGTAAAAAATATGTCAGTAACTTGTGTGTGTGGAGGGAAGGAGGAAATGGAAAGCAATATGCCTTGGTCATGCAGGTGTATCGTGCAGTGAATGAAATAATAATCTTTAAAATGCCTCAGCAATATTTGTGAGTTGCTCATTTTGTAATTTATTTTTATAACAGGTTCCCGTAAAGAATCAGCTCCTCAAGTCCTGCTTCCAGAAGAAGAAAAAATTATTGTAGAAGAAACTAAAAGTAATGGTCAGACTGTTATAGAAGAGAAGTAAGAGAACATTTAATGAATGATGGATTAAGACAATAAACTTTGCGCTCTTCTTCCTCCTCCCATCTCCAATTATAGTAGTGTGTGTATGGTGTACTTGTAGTAGGCAACAGAGCTGTTTGGAGTATGCTGCCAGTCCTTCAAGTGCAGTTGGCCTTTATTTAAATGCTTATAGTCTGATTTCTTTGTATATGCTATGCAACTTAACTTCTTGGCACGGAAGGAGTTATATGTTTCACTTAAAAATAGTTTTTCAGAGTGCTGTAGGATTTCAATATTAAATTGGTGTCGTCTTTCTAGTTAGTGTTTGACGTCATTCTATTTTTTTGGCAAGGTGTGTGTTGGAAATGAAATACTGTTCTGTCACAGAAAGCTGTAATACAGAAACCAGTATAGGCTCATATGTGCTTGAGAGGTATATCCTGTCACAGAAGCTGGTAACAGGTCCTTGCATTAGTGAATATAAATCAAGGATAAGAGACAATTTTTTTAGCACCAGTTTGAAATTAGCTGTTAGCTGTGGGGTTTTTTGTTTGTTTTTAATGCATTTCATGTAACAATTTTGTCTAAAAGATTTAGATATATATGTCTGAAAACCGTTGTAACAGATCATCTTCTTTTTCATTTTAGAAGCCTTGTTGACACAGTATATGCATTAAAGGATGAAGTGCAGGAGTTAAGACAGGTTGGTAACTTGCTACATTTATAGCAACATGGAGAACAGAAAGATGGAACGCTTTTTATAAAAATAAATATGGCTTGTAAGTTGATTCACTTGGACAGGAATGAACTTGAATTTTGGGCTAGATTCCCTTTTAAAAGTAAAACATACCAATCTGACGAAAAAGCACCCTCTTTTGTGGATGTCATCAGTCCTTGGAGCACCAACCTTTGAGAATAGTGTTAAGTATCGTCTCGCTCAGGTGACTTACTAAGCTACGTTTCATTTATTTTTGGATGTTGCGACTTTGGAAATGTTGAAAGCGTTAAGCAAATTCAGTTCTGCTGTAACACCACCAAAATAAGTTTATAGAGACTGTGAAATAGTATTTGCTCTAGAATGTACAATTTTAGTAGTAAAAAATGTCTGGATCTATTTAGGCCTTTACTAACGGTCTTTCAGTAACCTGAACAGCTCTTAAAAACCAATTCTTAAAAACTCTTATTTCCAGAGATGAGAGTCCTTTTCAGTGTCTATCACGTGGCCTTTTTTTAATGAGGCCTTCAGGTTAGCTCAGTGTGCTGCTTTGTCACATGGGGGGATTGTGCAAGATCTCACCTGAGTTGCTGATACTGAAGTTGCAGCTGATGTTTTAAGCTTGTTTTCAAGTATCCAAAATTAGTTGTTTAAAAATATCTTTTTCTTGTCAGGGCAGAGCCTGTTTAAACCATGTTAATGCTTCTGCGTGTAGTCATTGCTTAATGTGTAGGCGAAAAAGCATTGAATTATCCTCTCTCTCCAATGTGTGAATTTGCTAACTGACCTTAACAGTTCTGACTCAGGAAGCCAGATAAAATCTCCTGTGTTAATGTAAAATGGATTTATATTAAAATACCTTTAGGTTTTGGGCTATTAATGTGAATCCAAATTCTTTGCCTATCTGTAAACGTGCTCAGTATTTGTAAGGATGTCGTGCATGTTCCTTGAAATAGGGCAGTTGGTGTCTTAAATACTTAAATTCTGCTGTTTTCAACATATAGAGCATGTGTATCCCAGTTTTGATGCAAATTTGACAGTCTTTTTAAAAATACAATTCAAGTAATACAAGCAGCAATAATAACCAGTAATATTTCTGTGGCCTGGCTGCTTTTGTACAAATAATAAATGTGTTGCCTCACTGAGGCCCCGCAGATTTCTGTGTGACCCTAATCAAAAAGTGACCTTCTCCTGAACATCAAGCAACAGCTCTCATTTTCTGGTGCCTTTCCACATAGATGGTCTCTTCAGAATCTCACATCTTCCGAAGCCAAGACCTATTAAAGCCTGAGTTCGGTTTCTTGTTTATCAGGAATCTTGGCTCAGAAGCGTTTATTGGTCTGTTGCGGTGATGTTGGCAACTGGAGAAGTGGCAGAAATAACCTCTGAGCTGGGAAGGTCCCAAGTGACGAAGGGCTTTATGGATAAAGGCTCTCTAGGAGTACGTAGTGCACTGGTTGGTGTAGACACCAGGCTGCCTGTTGGTGAGAGTTACCGCGTGAAGGGGGATGCCTCCCATAGCAGCTTCCATACGTTATTCATAGCTGTTGCTGCACAGGCACTACACTTGAATAGTACAGTCCTGAATGGGCAGTAAATAAATAAATGAAAAGAAATCAAGTCTGTACCTACAAAAGAAAAATGAAATTCCTGAGTTTCCCAGCAGGCTTGAGGAGGGAATGGAGTTAGGCAGCAGCTGTTGATCCCATCCTGTATCTAGAAATGTCTGTAAGTGACAGCTGATGGAAGTCCAGTGGGACACCTGGATTGCAGACCTGTGTGTGTTAAACATCTGTAGACTTGTTGTCCTGGGGCCTTAATATAATGTTGTCTTATCTTCTGGTGCTTCCCCGCTGTTGCCAGCATCAGCTTGGCCTGTACAGGATTGAACGACGTAAGCATTACTGTGGTTTGGTCAGTGACATCCTTAACGGTCCTGTTGTTCATGGTATTTCAATATTACCTGATGGTGCTAAATATTGAGAACTGACTCACTCGTTAATACACATGCAGAGTGTTGGTGTTCTTTGAAATTCAGACTCCTCTTAGAATCTTGATAGTCATCTGTCTGGTTTAAAATTTAGTCACAAAACACTTTCCAGAGAACACAATGGTTTTCAAGATACTCCTTTCAACTATTTACTTTCCTAATGAAGCAAGTTAATTTGCATTAAGTGTTAAGAAGCTTTTCAGAGATTGTGGAACTAGTTATAATCACAGGAGGCTCTTAGAGGTGATATTTATTCTACTTATTGCTCCATTTGCCTTCTGCATTAACAACAAATATATTCTACTGTTCATTCATCAGATTTGAGCAGAAGAATTCGAGATTATTGGCCATCTGTTACTAGCACTTGCATTATAAAGGACCCCTAAGTATAAATAGGAAATAGCTCAGTTCCCATTTGGTGGGTTTTGTTGTACTGTGTGAAGTAACCGTGTGTTACTTGTGAGATTTTAATAGAAGGCTTTGCTTTTGAACAGCTAATAGCAGTCTTACTGAGAAGATCCTTCAGAATTTGTAATTGACAACGTATGTGTGGTCAGAAAAGATCTGTTAAAAAAAAAAAAAAACAACCACTAACATTTCTGTCTCTATTAAACAGGATAACAAAAAGATGAAGAAATCATTAGAAGAAGAACAAAGAGCTCGCAAGGACTTGGAGAAGCTTGTTAGAAAAGTTCTAAAGAACATGAATGATCCATCTTGGGATGAAACCAACTTATAACTAATTTTTTTCTCTCCCTCCCTCCCCCCCCCTCTTCTTTCTATTGAAAGACCAGTTGTAAAACTGAGCTGGGAAGCCTTCTGACATTAGTCAGTGTTGCATCAAGAGCACTACAAAACAGGATTTAACTGGATCTAGTGATTTCTTGCTCTGAACATATAGAAAAGTCAAGCCATTTACTGAAGCAATCTGTACTTTAAGTGTGGAGACCATGGATCCTGAACTCTACTAAACTTAATTTGTTTGCGTCTAAATTACCTCATTTTGCAGAAAGTGCAGCACCTGACTAAAAGTCCATGTTTTTCAGTGGCTTTTTAATTAAATATATATTTTTCTTGTAAATATCTGTAATTTTGAATGCGTATGTGATTGATGTATCTGGGCTGATGTTATTTTTTTTCTCGTTATTATAATGGTCACAAGTGTTAGAAATGACGGCAGTACTGTCCTACCTAAGAAGGGTCAGAGTTCTTGGTGGATAATTATGGATTCATTCCAAATTACCCACTCATCACACATGCAAATTTAAAAACCTAGTTTTCCTGTTGACCACTGTATTTAAATCCTTTACTGTTATTTATGTCTGTGCATACATTTTTAAACAGTTTACAATTCTTTAAGAACAGTATTAAAATACAAAAAACTGTTTATTGACAGTAGAAACAATTTTTAACAAAACTAATGCCCATGATTTATGTTCTCGTACACTTGTTTGGCAGACTAATCTGTTGTGCTTTGGCCACCAAAAGACTGATGTACTTGCCTGCTTTTTATGACTGTGATTTTTAGGTGTTTATGTACTACATTTTCTATTGTTGTGCTTAAACATACAGATGGCTGATAATTTAATAGATCATACAGTTTGTTAAAGCGAAAATATAATCCAGAATTTTGTGAATAAATTGTTGCTATTTATATTTTATGGTCACAGCAGTTAAATTTTAGCTAACCTTTGTGCCGAAGACACATGGGCTAGGCCAAACTTCATTCAAGGCTTTGTTTTTATACCACTATGTAAGACTCTAATTCCCAGACTGTGGAAGCAGAGTCATTCCTTTCCCACCCTGTTTTCTCAGCGTGTTGCTGGTTTCTGTCCTACTAGGATTTAAATGGAAACAAATCTGGAAATAAGATTTTTTTTATCATACTGTAAGTCATAATTTGCACTGCTGACAGATTTGAAAATACATAAATGAACATTTATTCCCTAGTCTGATAGATGCAGTTACTGCAATCCTTTCTTGTATTTAAAATAGGAAGATGCTACATCACTGCAAAGGGTGAGCTTCAGTTGGAGCACTTAAAATACTAATTGCATTAAAGCTCATTTGTAAGTGTTTCATTGATTTCAGCAAACTTTGGATCAAACTCCAGACAGTGCAGTTTTCTGAGGGGTTTTTCTTCAGCTGACAGTCAGAAGTGCAGGTATAGCACAGACCCGAGTCGCACCTTGTCATCCTGATTTTCTAGTGCCCTTTACGTCCTGCTAAATGTAATGCTCGGACTTGAGCAAATGTTTATATGAACTTTAATGAGTTGGAGCCAGGATGGTTAGGGCGGTAGGAATTGTCATGCACGTTTTGAATCTAATGAAAAATCTATTTTTAAAGCTATCCACTTTCCTCAGCCAAGAACAGCTTTTTTAAATAGGAAAGAATCTCAATGATTACATACTTGAGGAACAATTCTGTGGAAATGGATACTTCAGAATATGAATAGACAATTAGTTGTCCGATTTAAAAAGCTGAATGTGTCTGTAGGTATTTTAATTTGTGTTCCTACAATTTAAAAATGTTTTCCTTTAATTCTAAAGGAGCAGACTGGATAAGAAAACTAAAAATGTCTACGATACCAGAGTTACGTATATTCACAGAACTTCTAAATTCATGATAATTCTTGATACCAAAATCTTTTCGTGTTGTTTGCAGTTGCACAAAAATGTGGACTGACGTTTATAATTATCTTCATATTTAGAAAATACTCTCTTGCTAAAAGCTAAGTGATACTAAACCCTGCAAATTCATAGCATCGTGGCTAAATTTAAATTTGGGAATGCCGATATAATTAGAATTTCGCTAACATTTTTACTTTCTGACATTTAGGCAATTTTCAGAGTGAATTTTAATTTTCATTTGAGTATATGTGAAAGGACATTCCAGAGGAAGAAGTATAAAAGGAAAACATGGATCTTAGCAGTATTTAGCAAATTTTAACTCAGGAACAATTTCCATCGTAACAATTTGTTTTACATTATATTGTAAAGAGTGGCATTGCTGTATAAATTTGCTGGCTCTTAGTACCTGTGATTATTATAATTTCTGACAGTACCCCTGTACTGACATCTAATGAACATGCCTTAAACACTGGGATTAAGCAGTTGTTAATATGACCAGGACTTAAGGACTGATTTTATTCAAGGTGGATTGGGATGACTAATTTCTACAAAAAAAAAATAAAAAAGCCACACACACAAAAAAATCAAAACAAACCAAAAAAAAAAAAAAAAACACACAACAAAGCCCACCTAATACTGTAGGTAGCTTTTGTCTCTAGTGCAGAGAGTGAGCTTCAGGCTTTTGGGAACCAAGGAATATCTGAACTTTTTTTCTTTGACAATTTGTTATACTGTAAATAGATTGTAAATTTCACCATGGACCTTCTGAATTGTTGGAAACTTTATATAAGCATGGATAAATGGGGCACTGTTTATTTAACCTATTGAAAGGTTATTTCTTTGCTCTCATCATTTAGGGATGAGGAGATGAAGCCATTTCTTATCCTATAGATGTGAAGCACTTTCAGTTCTGAACTGTCCAAAATGTAGCATAACATTTCTCTGTACTTACTGATGTATGCGTGTTTGTCTCACCATGTCATGACATCTTAAAGATTAAACAACTGACCGCCTTTGTATAAACCTTCTTAATGCCAATCATTTAGGTAATTTAGAGTGTCTGTTTACGGTATCTGTGGAGAACTCAAGTTTAGTTTAGATGTCACAGTAATATCCTGGTATCGACTACTAAAGTGTTTATGCTACATTGTTGTAATTAAACCATGATTTTTCCCCTACCCTATGAAGTGTTACATTTCATCTAATACGTGGGCTATGAGATTAAGAAGGAAAATTGCTTTAATTTTTTTCTTTTTTGCCTTTCATATAAATAATCTATTTAATAGGTGGTATACCATATTGAAAGGGCCTTTTCGTGGTCTTTTATAATAGAAAATTGATGCCGGGAGAGGAGGGGGGGACACCCAACAACAAACAAAGCAAGGGTTGTTTAGAGGGATGAGAAGGAGGATCATTAACTGTCTTGCACTGAGAAATTTTCACTTTGGCAGCCTGGTCTGCTAGAGTAATATAAGAGGTGCAGGAGATCAAAGACAGAAGATAATGAAAGGGAAGAAAGCAAGCAATATTAGAAAATCAAATTGCTGCATAATTAAATACTTGTCTACCTGCTATTTAGTTGAATAGACCTGAAATTTGTGCTAAGTATGTATCATAGACACTTTACTTGGCTGGTGCCACATGAAATTGTGGGGGGTGATTTTTATGGTAGGAACATCATCGGTATTTTTTTGTGCAGCATGATGGCATGGGTAATGGAAAGTGTAGGGAGTCATTTGTTTGAAAAGATGGCTTCAGTCTTTGGACAAGGCATTTGAGGGGATTAATAACAGGTGTATGAAATAATACTTTTTTTTTTGCTTAGGTATATTTAAAAAGAGCAGAGAACATTTTATAACTTTAGTCAGAAATCTCATGTTTTTCATAATTTTTTCTTGGTTCATCGTTGTAAAGACAGGTTTTCCCCACAATTTGAAATCCTAAGTTACTCTTCACATTAAGAAGTGTTTTGGGGATTTTGTTTCTGGGTGTGTTTCATTGTGGTGGGTTGACCTTGGCTGGGTGCCACTCTTACTCCTTTTCCTCAACAGGACCAGGGGAGAGAAGATGATGGAAAAGCTCCTGGGCTGAGACAAAAGACAGGGAGATGGTTTATCAATTACTGTCACAGGCAAAACAGACTTGACTTGGGGAAAATTAATTTCTTGCCAATTAAAAATAGAGTTGTAGGGTGAGGACCAAAGACAAAAACTAAACCACCTTCCCCCACCTCCTCCTTCAGGCACAACTTCACTCCTTCATTCCTTATGCCCCTACCTTCCCTGCCTGCCCCAGGCAGTGCAGGGGGATGGGGAATGTCCATAACAGTTCCTCACTGCTGCTCCTTCCTCCTCACGCTTTTTTCTGCTCCATTGTGGGTCCTCTCCATGGGCTGCAGTCCTTCAGAATAAACCTGCCCCAACGTGGGTTCCCCCTGGGCCACAGTTCCTGCCACAAATCTGCTGCAGTGCAGGCTCTCCAAGGGCTGCAGCTTCTTTCGGGGCGCCTGCTCGTGCACGGGCTCCTCCACGCGCTGTACTGTGGGTATCTGCTCCGGTGTGGTCCTCTACAGGCTGCAAGAGAACAACCTGCTTCCCTGTGATCTCCTCCACGGACTGCCGGGGAGCCTGCTCCAGCACCTGCAGCACTTCATCCCCCTCCTTCTCTGACCTGGATCTTCACAGGGTTGTTTCTCACAGTTTTTCCTCACTGCTGCCCTTTTAAATAGGCTTTTCCTGAGACCCCACCACCACCTCGGCCTCTCCTCACAGAGGCCACCCTGTAGCCCCGTGCTGTCAGCACCTGGGCACCGAAACCCAGAACATTTATTAACAATCAGGAGTGAGTGGGTTTGTTGCATTCCTGTGTATAATACATTGAAACCTTAAATAACTATTAGAGCTTTAAGCATTACCTTAAATAATGCTGTTTGCCTGAGGTTGTCCCAAGTTTGCAGGCAGAGTTGCCACAAGGCAGAGTGAGATGGGTTAAGAAGGTAGACGCTCACTATGGCAGACGTGAGAAAGGGGAGCTATTAGTCTGATGGGAGAAAAAAATGTTTTCTCCCTCATCTCGACAGATGACCGGTTTCCAATTTCTTACTCTTTCCTTAACTGACCATTAGTTTTTTTCAATCACCTACAGAATTTCTCTAAATCATGATATGTGTCCAGCAGGTGAAACCCGTGTTTATTTCATTATTGCTTATGAAAAGCATTTTTACTGCTAATACTCTACCAGCTACTTTCTATTTTATAATTATTGCCAGGTAGTTGTCGCTTGCCCACCCAAAAGCACTGGCAGTGTCTTCCAAGGGTGTGGTGTGCTTTGACAACTAGAGGAAAATACATTGTCAATCAATGTCTTCAGCATTTGGGGGTGGAAGGAGGAGGATTGGTAGTTCAGTGATGTGGATGGTGGCAGGAGAGCTCTACAGAAGTCCTTTAAACTGGGAAGGAGCAGGAAATGAATTGGCTACATTGGCCACTCTTCCTTCTGGTAGTGCTGAACCTGGAGATGAGTAAGTTGATGATACTACAGGCTGGGTTGGTAGAAGCAGCAGAAAAAAGATACAGTTTGTATCCTGCTACCAGCACATCACAAATTGTTGTTTCTGCTTATGGTGGGATGGATTTCTGAGGAAACAGTCTAAATAGATCTTGAGACACTTTTCACTGTACATGACTGCTGCCACCAGCGTTTCCCATGTAGGGTTATGCCTCTCTGAACTGCTGCTGCTTGTCCAAGGGGTATCTAATTTATACCCTTTTGGAGCTGCTACACCTAGTAGGCCAAGACATCTATGTGCAGAACCTAATTGCAGTGGACACCTTTGCTTGCCGTGATAGGGCAAGAGATGGGGAAGGAGGGAGATGAGGGAGTGTGTAACAACTGTTGGTTATGGGAGTGAGAGGCCTAAAATAGTCAGGGGAGCTGTGGGTGAAATGTGTATGTGTCTGTATGTATGCCATGAGTCCCATGGTGCTGATGCTGAAGGATGCCAGAAACACGGAATTTGCATTTTGGAGAAATGCTGAGATGAAATTTGACATGAATTTAATCTGCTTCATAATATGGAAAAGGGATGTAGTAGGCTTGCCATAGTTCACCTTGTGTACTCTGCACTTGAGCTTTCTCTTTACTTCATGTGAATCAAATATCATCTTGGAAGGGGAGCTGAGCCTGGATCTGGAACTAAATTAACCTCTTGAGCTTTTCATCAATTTGAGTGGCTGCCCTCAAGCCACCACTCAGGCTCAAATTTAATTCTTGTGGTGTTAGAAAGAAATGAGAGCCACAGTTCAGTGAGTTACTGTGAACATTGACAACTGTGTTGCTATTTACATAGTGCAGATCTTAGCAGTCTAAGATTTGCTCAGATGCTCCCATTAATTCCTGAGCATTTTCACTGATTTCATTCCCTTCCTCTGTTGAACATGCACAGGCTTTCCTTTATGCGTGCCAGAGCTTACTTCTGTGCTTTTAGCCCTAGAACAGTCTTGAGCAGCCATGAATCTGTCCTGGCCACCATTTGCCAGGCATATCTACTGGCTTTCCAATTAACGTGGCAGTGCTAACAAGCCTGGGCAGGAAAGGCCCTGTGCATGTCTCGCCATATCCTTCTGACTCTCCTCTGTGTAGGCAGTGAGTCTGACCATGAGAATGGTTTTAGGCTGACATCTAAAAAGCAATGGAGACTGATACAGTGAGAAAGCTTTCACCTACTGCTACACACCAGTCCCAGGAATGTGGCATGCTGTATGTGACACCTAGGATATCATAGAATCAGAGAATATCTCGAGGTGGCAGGGACTCATAAGGATCCTTGAGTCCAACTCCCTGCTCCTCACAGGACTACCTAAAACTAAACCATATGACTAAGAACATCATCCAGACGCTCCTTGAACTCTGACAGGCTTGGTGCTGTGACCACTGCCCTGGGGAGCCTGTTCCAGTGACCAACCACCCCCTCAATGAGGAACCTTTTCCTAATGTCCAACCTGATGTTATTTGTAGGCCTGATGAGATTCCCCAAGCAATTTATTTTTTTTTTTCTTAGCCCGTGTATCGCTCAGGTTTTGTTAGACATCTCTTGCCCATCAAGCAGCCTATGATAGCTCTGTGTTTGCTGTAGACGTAGATGAGCAATACAGAAATAGCATGTTTTTACATTATTTTTCCAGCAGGGGACTGTGTTAGCTTCTGCTTTGTCAGAAACTACTCACAGTTTCCCTGAATTTGTCAATATTTATAGTTTTGTATGCTTTTATAACCATTGGAGTTAGCTTTTTGTATATTTTAGAGCTGCTTAACAAGCTCCAGGAAATATAGTCTATTAACCTTTTGTCCTGTAGAACAAAAGTAGACAGTCACCGTTGAAACTGTACATGCAGCATTTGACCTAGCCACGTATATGGGATTTGTATGGTTTTTCAACACTTCCCTGTGGCACGCGTGACTTATCATAGCGTCTGTACACTGAACATCACAAAGGCTCTTTCAGCACAATGCAGTGTGGAGGAAACACAGGATCAAGTTTATTGTGAGATGAAACTAAGCAAGGAATTTGGCTGTGATCACTAGCTTGTTAAATCTTAGGCCTTACTCTAAGGCAGGCAGAATTTCAGAGGAACTAAGAAATATCCACTGCTACAGGACTGGTCTTACCTGTTCCCACAAGAAGTCTTCATTCTGAGGTTGAGTTGAGAAAACACTGGGATGGTGCAATGCACACTACATCCACCACACACTCTCATTACTAAGTGAGATTTCTTCTGGGAATTTAAGATACAGGACTCTTTTACCTGTGCTGGGAAGGGGAGAGAGCAAAGTGCTCTTCCCTGGTGGTAGAAAGGGAGTATGGGGACTACCTTAGACTTGAAGCTAAGCATTTGAAGATACAAGTTCAGGAAAGTGACCCTGCCCTGCCCTGGCTACCAGATCTTCAGAAGGTTATCTGCCTCAGCATTCAGACCTGGTTCCATGTATCTGCTGGCCGTCTCACTGACCATCTTTATTTTGCTGTCATTATGGAATAAAAAAGCACATCCTCTGGGCTTTCCAGAGCACCATGACATTTCAAAATTATGAACAGGGAGCGGCAACCTATGATGCTTTCCCATTCCTTGCCTATGTCTTAGATTTCTGTCAAAGGATCTTTCTTTTCTCCACAGAGCCACACTATGGTCTCTTTGTATCCTTTAGGTTACACAGGAAATAAATTGGTTTAGTCCAATATGATCCCTAGACCTCATTGAGACGACTCTAGGTTTGGTATCTGACAAAACCTTTCCCCTTTGTGATCAGTTGTCATTTGTTACAGTGCAGTTAGGGTATCATAGAATCATTTAGGTTGGGAAGGACCCTTAAGACCATCAAATCCAACCATAAACCTAGCACTGCCAAGTCCACCACTAAACCACTTCCCTAAGCACCACATCTACACGTCTTTTGAATACCTCCAGGGATAGTGATTCAACCACTTCCCTGTTGTCATGGTTTAGCCCCGGTCAGCAACTAAGCACCACACAGCTGCTCACTCACTCCCCCCACCCCAGTGGGATGAGGGAGAGAATTGGAACACTAAAAGCAAGAAAACTTGTGAGTTGAGATAAGAACAGTTTAATAATTAAAATAAAATAGTAATAATGGTAATGATAATAATAATGATTATTATTATTATTATTATAATGATAACACAATGAAAAGGAAAATAACAAGAGAGAGAAATGAAACCCGGGGGAAAAGAAAAAAAAACCAAACCACAAGTGCTGCAACGGCTCACCACCCGCTGACTGACACTGCCAGTCCCCAAGTCGCGATCGCTGCTTCCCTTGGCCAACTTCCCCCAGTTAATATACTGGGCATGACATCATATGGTATGGAATATCCCTTTGGCCAGTCTGGATCAGCTGTCTTGGCTGTGCCCCCTCCCCTTCTGGCTTCCTGTGCACCTGGCAGAGCATGGGAAGCTGGAAAAGTCTTTGACTAGTGTAGGCACTACCTAGCAACAACTAAAATATCAGTGTGTTATCAACATTATTCTCATACTAAGTCCAAAACACAGCACTGTACCAGCTACAGTGAAGAAAATTAACTCTCTCCCAGCTAAAACCATGACACCTGGGCAGCCTGTTCCAGTGCTTGACAACCCTTTCAGTGGAGAAATATTTCTTAGTATCCAATCTAAACCTCTCCTGGCTCAACTTGAGCCCATTTCCTCTTGTCTTATCACTTGTTACTTGGTAGAAGAGTCTGACACCCACCTCACTACAACCTCCTCTCAGGTAGTTGTAGAGAGTGATAAGGTCTCCCTCTCAGCCTCCTTTCCTCCAGGCTAAACAACCCCAGTTCCCTCAGCTGCTCCCCATCACACTTGTTCTCCAGACCCTTCCCAGCTTCGTTGCCCTTCTCTGGACACGCTCCAGCACCTCAGTGTCCTTCTTGTACTGAGGGGCCCAAAACTGAACACAGTGTTCGCGGTGCAGCCTCACCAGTGCCGAGTACAGGGGCACGATCACTTCCCTACTCCTGCTGCCCACACTGTTCCTGATACAAGCCAGGATGCTGTTGGCCTTCTTGGCCACCTGGGCACACTGCTGGCTCATGTTCAGCCAGCTGTCAACCAGCACCCCCAGGTCCTTCTCCTCTGGGCAGCTTTCCAGCCACTCTCCCCCAGGCCTGTAGCATTGCATGGGGTTGTTGTGACCCAAGTGCAGGACCCGGCACTTGACCCTGTTGAACCTCATACAGTTGGCCTCAGCCCACCGATCCAGCCTGTCCAGATCCCTCTGCAGAGCCTTCCTACCCTCGAGCAGATCAACACTCCCGCCCAACTTGGTGTCATCTGCAAACTTACTGAGGGTGCACTCGATCCCCTCATCCAGATCATTGGTAAAGATATTAAACAGAACTGGCCCCAACACTGAGCCCTGGGGAACACCGCTCGTGACCAGCTGCCAACTGGCTTTAGCTCCATTCACCACAACTCTCTGGGCTCGGCCATCCAGCCAGTTTTTTTACCCAGCGAAGAGTACACCTGTCTAAGCCATGAGCAGCCAGTTTCTCCAGGAGAACGCTGTGGGAAATGGCGTCAAAAGCTTTACTAAAGTGTAGGTAAACAATGTCCGCAGCCTTTCCCTCATCCACTAAGCGGGTCATCTTGTCATAGAAGGAGATCAGGTTGGTCAAGCAGGACCTGCCTTTCCTAAACCCGTGCTGATTTGGCCTGATCATCTAGTTGTCCTGTACGTGCCATGTGATGGCACCAAAGGTGATCTGCTCCATAAGCTTCCCCAGCACTGAGGTCAGACTGACAGGCCTGTAATTCCCTGGATCCTCCTTCCAGCCCTTCTTGTAGATGGGCTTCACATTTGCTAATCTCCAGTCAACTGGGTCCTCCCGGTTAACCAGGACTGCTGATAAATGATTGAAAGTGGCTTGGTGAGCACTTCCGCCAGCTCCCTCAGTACTCTTGGGTGGATCCCATCTGGACCCATAGACTTGTGTATGTCTAAGTGGAGTAGCAAGTCCCCTTGGATTATGGGGGCTTGATTCTGCTCCCCATCCCTGTCTTCCAGCTTGGGGCGCTGGGTACCTGAAGAACAATTGGTCTTACTATTAAAGACCGAGGCAAAGACGGCATTGAGTACCTCAGCCTTTTCCTCATCCTTTGTCACTATGATTCCCCCTGCATCCAATAAAGGATGGAGACTCTCCTTAGCCCTCCTTTTGTTGCTAATGTATTTATAGAAACATTTTTTATTGTATTTTACTGTAGTAGCCACATTAAGTTCTAGTTGGGCTTTGGCCCTTCTAACTTTCTCCCTGAATAACCTCACAACATCCTTGTAGTCTTGAGTTGCCTGCCCCTTCTTCCAAAGGTCATAAACTCTCCTTTTTTTCCTGAGTTCCAGCCAAAGCTCTCTGTTCAGCCAAGCTGGTCTTCTTCCCTGCTGGTTTGTCTTTTGGCACATAGGGAGGGTCTGCTTCTGTGCCTTTAAGACTTCCTCCTTGAAGAATGTCCAGCCTTCCTGGACTCCTTTGCCCTTCAGCACTGCCCCTCGAGGGACTCTGTCAACCAGTGTCCTAAACAGGCCAAAGTCTGTCCTCCGGAAGTCCAAGGTGGCAGTTCTGCTGAGCCCCATCCTTACTCCTCCAAGAATAAAAAACTATCATTTCATGGTCACTATGCCCAAGACGGCCTCCACCGTCACATCGCCCACAAGTCCTTCTCTGTTCACAAACAACAGGTCCAGCGGGGCAGCTTCCCTAGTTGGCTCACTCACCAGCTGTGTCAGGAAGTTATCTTCCACACACCGCAGGAACCTCCTAAACTGTTTCCTCTCTGCTGTATTGTATTTCCAGCAGATATCTGGTAAGTTGAAGAACAAGGACTAGCAGTCGTGAGACTTCTCCCAGCTGCTTATAGAATATTTCATCTTCCTCTTCATCCTGGTTGCGTGATCTATAACAGACTCTCACCATCATATCTACCTTATTGGCCTTTCCCCTGATTCTTACCCATGGATACTCAACCCTTTCATCATCATAGTCAGGCTTTAGACAGTCAAAACACTCCCTAACATATGGAGCTACGCCACTGCCTCTTCTTCCTTGCCTATGCCTTCTGAAGAGTTTATAACCATCCATTGCAGCGCTCCAGCTGTGTGAGCCATCCCACCATGTTTCCATGATTGCAATTACATCATAGTTTTCCAGCTGCACAATGGCTTCCAACACCTCCTGTATGTTGCCCATGCTGTGTGCGTTGGTGTAGATGCAGTTCAATTGGGCTATTGAGCCTGCTGCTTTTTTGGGGGGAAGAAGCCCTAATTCCTATGTGACTGTTCTCAGGTGCTTCCATGGTTCCTAATGCATCAACAACTTTTGCGTCTTTTCTGCCACATGGATCTCCATCCCCTACCCCCACTGAGATGGCTACGGTGCTGTGCGCATTAGTATAGAGACATTTCAAATGTGCTCCAGTGCACTCAGCGCATCGTGGAGCAACCTGAAGGACCTCGCTAGCACACCATCCCTCAGATATTGGCATGCTGTCCCATGGCTTACTACTAGTGAGCCTGGTTTTATCCCATTCCCCCTTCAAATCTAGTTTACAGCTCTTTCAATGAGCCCCACTACCTCTTGCACAAAGATCCTGTTCCCACTTTGAGAAAGGTGTACCCTGTCTGTCACCAGCAGGCCTGGTGTCATGTAGCCTGACCCATGATCGAAAACCCCAAAATTCTGCCAGTGACACCAATCACGGAGCCAGGTATTGATCTGCTGGGTCTTCTTGTTTCTTCCCTCATTGTTCCCTGCAACTGGAAGGATAAAGGAAGACACTGTTTGTGCTCCTCATCCCTTAACCAGTCGTCCCAAAGCCCTGAAGTCTCTTTTGATCACCCTTGGACTTCTTATTGCAACTTCATTGCTGCCTACATGAAAAAGCAATAATGGGTAATAATCTGAGGGCCATAGCAAGGTAGGAAGTTTTCTTGTAACATCTTTAACATGGGCCCTGGGGAGGCAGCAGCCGTCCCTAAGAAGTGGGTCTGTTTGGCATGTTGGGCCTTCTGTTCCCCTCAGAAGAGAGTCTCCTATGACAATTAGCCCTCTTTTTTTCTTAATGGAGGTGGTTTTAATGCAAGGTGTAAGCTGACTTAACCTTGGCGACACCTCCAACCTAGATGGACCATCATCCTCATCATTGTTTGGTTCCACTTGCAGAGCCTCATACCTATTGTACAAGGGCATGCGGGAAGGTGAGGTAGTCATGGAGGAGATGCACCTGCTGTGCATTATCCCACTGCTAGAGTGAATCCTGACACTTGGATTACAGGATAAGATGCGCTTTTGCACAAGTTTAATGTTAGAGTAAAGGATTCCCCAACTCCCATCAATAGCAGTGTTGGTGAGGGACCACTACCTGGAGGAGTAGATAGTTCACTTGAGGAAAGAAAACAAAATGGGCATTATCCAAACATGGAGTTCTCAGATGGGTTACTATGTCTCGCTCTCTTTTACTCTGTCAAACTCTATGCAGGAATCTTGCTTCGGAGATATGGCAGTTCACAGATAACTGGGACACAAAGAACATGTCCCATCTAGCATCTTACCTGCTGAATCAGAGGGAGGGTTGGAGGTGAGTTTTGTCTACAAATGTTGCAAGGGAAGAAGATTCTTCAGTGTTGAGTGGTTGGGTGTGCACACATAGACAACACATCTTGAGTTGCAAGAGTAATTTTTCCTACTCATGGGAAAGAAGAAAAAAACAGGAGACTATAATCACCAGATTTACATATTATTATTTAGGGAAAGTAATAAAGAAATGGATTCAAGAATCCTGAATTATTCTCATTTAATAGACTTGCTTTCTAGCTGAACAGAGAACTTCACTTCTGAGGGCTTGGTGCACAGAAATATTCCCAGGCCTAGTTCTTGGGCTGTAAAACACATTTATAAATGACCAAATTTATGAGTACAGCATACTTGAGCATCTGCTATGGATAGCTGCACAAATCAACACTGCATAATTTGCCTGCTGCAGGTTGTAAAATGGGAAAGTTCTTCTGAAAGAACATAGGAAGCACTCAATTTGTAAGGGAAATTCAGTCTAGTCCCTTGAAATGTTTTATCTTCTTGGTGTATGCCTGTTATTCTGAAGACAATGAAGACTCACAGCATAAAAATTTGTATTCCAGGTATTTTTGTTTCTGTCAGTTTGTGGTTTACTGGAATCCGTTTAGAAGTGCCTTTAAAACAATTCAGATTACCTGTGTTTTGTTAGGAAGCAAATTGAAATAACATTTCAATGCAAGAAATGAAGTAACATTTCAATGCATTTTAATGCATTTCCCGCTAGCAGGGAAGCCTTTGATTAAAAGAAAAAGCATACTGTTCTTTGGCTAGTCTGAATGGCTTCCTGCTGCTCATTAAAAGTGTCAGATTTTATCAGCACCCACCATGGAATACTTAATATGAAGAGTTATGCTTTCTGCAAGGCTGTGGATAAAGAACTCAGATGCATCTGTGTAAGGTGAGAATCACTGGTGCATGGTGGGAGGAAAAGTAATTTCTGCCCAAATCATTATACATGTCTGTAAGGCTCGATTCATCTGCACAGCCCGGTGTGGTGTGTGCCAAGAGGATTCTTCTTGGCAGAGGCTTTTAGAGGCCAGTTCAACCACCCTGTAGCAATGGTCAACCTTTGTGCTGCACTCTAAACTAAAAGGATAGCCATCAGCTGGTTTGCACACAGATACATTAGGTGGCTTTGTGCAGAGGTGCATTGTGGGGGGGACAAGACAAAGGAAAAAGGGAGCTGCGACATGGGACTGAGCTCTGAGGTGAGAAAAACACAGTGAAAATGCCCTTTTCTCATTATTCTGATAGGGGAAGTACTGATGTGATCCTTCAGCAAGGCAGCATGTCCCATGTGCTATGCACGCTGTGAAGAACAGGAGTGTGAAAACTTGAGTGGGAAGAGACAGATGAGGAGTACCTTGGAGTTCCTCAAAACCCTATTGGAAGAGGTTGGAATGACAGGCTTTATTTGAGGGGAAGGGGTAAACAGGACTGAAAACACTGTGCAACCCCAGGCCTTGTCACAACTGAGGTGGAATTTTTGGGGTGGCTTTTTGTCCATGGAGCATGAACTCTTCATTCTGGTGTTTTCTACTCGTTTTCTCCTCTGTGTTATGCCTCCCATGCCTGCTGGTGACTGTGACGCAATGCGGAACGCTGTGTGACCTCACTGAGCATCAGCCAGCACCATGGGGGAAGGAGGACGGAAGACAGGTCTTGAGCAGCTGGAAAAGCTGCTACCCTAAACTTGAAGCTACTGACCTCAGCTGCACTGAATGCTTTGGTTTTCTCATCTGCGTTAGATTCCCCCTTACCTTTTTCTCCTTCATTTCCAGCTGAACCCGTGGCTTTCCGGACACTCTGCTTCATAGCATTGTCAACAGAAAGACAGCAGACGTGCCATGAAGAAGCATTTTCCTTTAGCGTGCTTCCTCACAGCTTTCTTCCAGCCAAGGGCTTGGCCTTCCCCTCTAAGTCACGCAGCGTCACTGACTGTAAACTCGCTGTCAGTATTCAGGCGAGATCTCCAGGCTGTCCACAGAGAAGCTTTCCCGGCAAGGTTAGAAAGCAGTGATGTAGTTTACTCTGAGCATTCATGCGTTTTGCAGGCAGTGACTGTGCACTTCATAATACATTAAAATACTCAGTGAGCTATTACTTGGTTCCTAGGCAAAAACGTGCTGGTGTGAGGCTGTTCTGCCTCTTGCCTTGATTGGGTCTTGCAGCATTTGGAAGTGCTCCGTGATCGGCCTTAATAAGGTAGAATCTGTTTTTATCTTGATCTAAGGAGAATAATTTACAGAGCTTTTTGCATCTAATGAACATTGGTTTATAGGAAATTCAAGAACTCAATCCCTTTGTCAAACATGGTTAAAGTCCACTGGGAGGTTCAAAATTGTTCAGATTGGGAGGGAATATGGGAAGCAGAGGAGCTGGCCAAGTGATTTTGTAGGTACCTCAGGAAAGTGAAGTAAAAACTGTGTGTACAGACTTGTAATGAAACATGTCATTGCTTATCACTCTTGAAACAACTGAAAATAACATGACAGAGCTGGGCCACACCAGATGCTGCTATTTTATGGGGTGCTCGGGACATGGGTGATTTTGTGGCAGTGGCTGCTGCCCGGCACAGCTGAAGCCTGCCAGCTGTGGGAGGTTGTGCCTATGGGCAGCCATAAGGTCATGTGGATGTTTGCAGTTTTGCTATAAACCCCTTTATAAAGCCAGTAACAGTTTGCTTGTTTAGTTGCCAAGCTCTGTTTTTAGAACAGCTGGCCAACACTTTCAGAACGGTGTTGCTGGACTTTTGTCCCCCTATTCAGTTTGAAGTAGTGCCATGAATATTTGAAGAAAAATATATATATAAACAGGTTGAGAACTACTGATTAAGGGAAACTCACCGATTTGCAGCTATCCTCTGCAACTTGAGCAAAGGTGACTAGAACAAAACTAACTTGCTCATCAAAACCCAACTCGGTGAACTTGTCACAGACATGCATCCTCTTGTCTCTTTGGCGTTTTGTCCCTCCTGCTCATGGCTCAGGGTCCGTTGCTGTTCTCAAACCCCTTCTCCTTTTGATTACTAGCTCTCGACTGCACAGAGCTCATGGGTTTTGTGCTGGCTGATGTGGTCCTGGGCAATCTCTTTTATTCAGCTCAGTGGCCCTGCAAGGGCCATTCCTCAGGCAGCCCTGATTAGATCTGATCTTCTTGAACCCAGGTCTTTTTCACCTGTCCATGAAAACCCCTGGTCTGAACCAAGCACTCCCACTAGCTGCTTAGATGCTGTCCTGGAGCCATAACTGTGTGGGATTGCTAGAGGATTATTTGGATGTGCTGCTACAGATGTTTGAAGAAAAATATTTTAAATTAATTTGACTAAATGGGTATGAAACTTACATGACTGTCCATATTAAGCTGAGATGGAAATGAAAATTTGTATGAAACAAAAAAACCCCAACACTCCTGTACGGTAGGTCTCTTCTTCAGCCCCTGTTTTATGAGGGATTGGTCTCTGGAAGTGCTACCCGTACAGGTGAAAACTGCAAAAAGGGAATACTTGGGGGACACAAGTTGGTAGACTGAACCAGCAATTTGCTGTAGCTGAGACTGTTGGACTGGTGAGTATTTGCCTCTCCTCTGCCAAAACTGCGGCAGCGAGGCTGAGGGGAATGTATTAGAGCGTACCTGGAACACAATGACTGACAACCCCATGAACTTTATTTCCTGCCAGACTTTGGAAGATGACTCAAAGTAAGTTATTTCAGAACATTCGCCTTTGAAATAGTGGTAGATGGGGCAAATTGTTATTTCATAAGTTGCGGTACAGAAAGCAAACTGCTTTGGATTAAATATTTACTTTGGATTTACATACTTAGAGTATGAAGGGTAAATGATGTGAGGATACAGGGGAAGACACAACCTATCTTCAGGGCTAGAAAAAAGCACATTTGATGAGAGATAATTCTGAAATGTAAACAGTCAATATTGTAGCACTTCACCGCAAAACTGTACATATTGTAAAAAAGTCATACCACTACTTTAAACTGTGGTAAAACAATACACAAGATTCAGAAGTGTAATGGTACAGTTCAGTCCTGTACTCATCAGAAAAATATAAGATAGGGAAAGAGTTTTGGTAAAAGCTGAGTGCTTCTGAAATCTGGTGCAATTTGTTAGATTTTGAAACATGATGAAAAACTACGATTCACAGAACACCTCACCAAACTCTAATTTATCTTTGTTCACTATATGAGACTTTGTATTGTAAGGAGAT
The DNA here is from genome assembly GCA_031468815.1 of Morus bassanus. Taxonomy (NCBI): domain Eukaryota; kingdom Metazoa; phylum Chordata; class Aves; order Suliformes; family Sulidae; genus Morus; species Morus bassanus. The sequence goes on from CM062568.1 coordinate 66,989,537, forward strand.
TGTGTGGTTTGATGAATAATCCTATATAATGCATTTTCAGTATAGGCAAATTTGTAGAAAAAGAAAACTAAATCCAGAGGAGCTTGTCATAAATACTATATTACGCCTGGAACAACCACAATCCTAATAAAAGCTGTGCACAGCCATGATGTAGGAGTACAGACTGGGGGAGTCGGAGGTCTGCTAGCCCCTCTTCTCTGATTTGTATTTATCCCAACGTCATGTTGTTTCTCTCTGGAGCAGACAATGAAACATGGCTTTTGTACTGGCGCCTGAGAGTGCTGTGTCTGGGTGAACTTTCTAAATAGAGCTGAACTTGTTCTTGGATACCTGCATTCTCTAAAGTGCAATTTACCTATGGCTCTGTGAATGCTTGCAGTTAAGAGGTGACTCCAAGCATGGATGTTCAATAACCAGTGTAGGAATTACTTCATTTCACTACAGAATGCATGGGAGCAGTGGCACATGAGAGCAGTGGTGGGAAAAGAAGAAACCTATGAAGAAGGTGTAAATTGAGGACAGCTTACAGAGTAAAAGTAAAATAAAGAAACATATTAGTAACTTTAACGGGAGACCCCAAGGAATGGAGAACACCCTGCTGTTAGCAGGGCTTTCTGTACTTGATGTGAGGGGAGTAGATACTCAGAGCAATCAAAACATCAGTCAGGAGTGGCAGAGCAGCATCGCTTGTGGGAAATCCATACTACTGCCTTCAAATTAAATGCAGAAGGCATCAAGAAACTCTGAACTCCGGGGAGGCCCCTTCCCATCCACCTTTTTCCCCCAAATGTGGCAAAATCCCACCCGCTGTGCTACGACGGAGCATCTTTAACACGCTTGGCTGAGAAAATTGCGCGTTCTGATTTTTTACTGCAGTTTCCTGTGGATTTTTACCCCTCCTTGAAAGGAGAGTAAAGCCTGCGATGTGCCGTGGGACTTTCTGTGGGTGGGTTTGGGTTTTTTTGTTGTTCCCCCCCCCTTCTCCCGGACGAGGGATGTCGTGCCGGGGAGCCGCCGGGCAGCCATCGGCGGTGGAGGGGCTCCTCCTGCTGGCAGCCGGCTCCTGGGGTCCGGGTGGGTGGCTTTTCCCCTAGGCTTTTATTCCTACATCGAATTCTGTATCCACCCACCCCTCCCCCCCCCCCCCCCCCCCCCCCCCCCCCCCAGTAACGGATGTGGGACTGCTCAGGGATGGAGGGACTCCCTTACTATTTGCCCGTACCAGACTGAGCCTCCTGGGTCTTGGTGCCCAGCCGGGTGTTTCAGTGCTACAGTTCATGGTAAGATTCAGGGCAACAATGTGAGGAGGGGGATATAGTTCAGGGGAGAGCAAGGCAGGTGTTCAGTTTGGTATCTCTAGGTGAATCCTGGCTCTGGAGTGTTGACAGATGTGTACGTCTATTTGGTACTTGCGTAGTTAACCTTGAGATTTGGGATCCTGTGTGTTCTTTGGATCCCATGCTAGTTACATATTCACTGAATGCAGTAGCAATCAAGGAAAAGAAGGTTTTAAACAGGACCATGCCTAAAATCCTCCCAAACAACCCTTTCTCTCAGGACCTCTTCCTGTTGCTGTGGCATTTTCTTCATTTCCCTCTGTCTGCCTTCTTGTGGTTTAACCCCAGCTGGCAACTCAGTGCCACACAGCTGCTTGCTCACTCCCCCCGGTGGGATGGGGGAGAGAATCGGAACAGTAAAAGTGAGAAAACTCATGGGTTGAGATAAAGACAGTTTAATAGGTAAAGCAAAAGCCATGCGCGCAAGCAAAGCAAAACAAGGAATTCATTCACCACTTCCCATGGGCAGGCAGGTGTTCAGCCATCTCCAGGAAAGCAGGGCTCCATCACACGTAAAGGTTACTTGGAAAGACAAAACACCTTCACTCCAAACATCCCCCCTTTCTTCTTATTTCCTCAGCTTTACATGCTGAGCATGACGTCATATGGTGTGGGATATCCCTTTGGTCAGTTGGGGTCGGCTGCCCCGGCTGTGCCCCCTCCCAATTCCTTGTGCACCCCAGCCTGCTCGCTGGTGGGGTGGGGTGAGAAGAAGGAAAGGCCTTGGCTCTGCAAGCACTGTTCAGCAAGAATGAAAACACTGCTGTATTATCAACACTGTTTTCATCACAAATCCAAACATAGCACCATATGAGCTACTGCGAAGAAAATTAACTTGATTCTAGCTGAAACCAGTACAGCCTCCAGATATTTCACAGGCTTGCAGACACCATATCTTGCCAGATCCAGCCTCCCGCCTATTCACAGTCAATTTTCAGTGGAAAATTCTTCTGTTGTTCCTTAGCACTTGGCAGGTCTGTGGTTTTGTGTAGTGGCTTCTGCAACCATAGCTGCCATTTTCCCCCAAAGGGGACCCTAATCACTTCCTACAGTTAGCATCAATCAAGGATAGCTGCAGCGTAACAACTGGTGCTGGAAACTACTTTCATAGTTTTGTTCTGAGTTGGAACGGGGTCTTGGAACAACCTTCCAGAGTTAGTAATGAGGGGCAGAACACCTGAACCCATATTAAAAAGAGTAAAAAGCCCTTCCAGACCATGGGTCCTGTTTCTGTTCAAGGAGGTTTAAGGATCTGAATCCTGTTGGACCTTCAGAAAATTTCCCCACTGGCCATAAGAAAGACTGATATCAAGCAGGCTGGTCTTCTAATCCTAACTTTTTCTTCTTTTACTTAGCTTTCTTGCTTAGATTTGCCTTTAAACCCATACCAAATATGTCCCACACTTAGGCTACGTTGTCAGGTGCTTTTTTTTTTTTTTTTTTTAGGAGGTGTTAAGTGGGCCTTTGCTCAGGTTTACCACAGTTACTAAATGTCACAGCTTATAGGCTTATATCAGAATTAGAGATGTAACTGTAATACAGAGAAACAAACCTGAACTTGACTACATCATCATCTCCGCCTGAGCACTGATGGTAGGATTAGCTAAAGCAGTACAGGCTTTGGTATGGACTAGGTACATGAAGAAAACCATTCAGGCTACAAGGGACCTCACGAGGTCTCTAGTCTAGCCTCCAGCTCAGAGCAGGGTCAGCTCTGAGTTCAGACCTGGTTGCTCAGGGCTTTGTCCTGTTGGGCGTTGAAAACCCTCTAGGATGGAAAACTAACCAGGGAATCCAGTGAGCTTGAACTGCTGATGCTGCTGAAGGACCTTTACTCAAAACAACTGGGTTAAAGGTAGGCTGCGCAGGTCTCCAAGGCTGAAGTGGAGCTGGCATGTGTCCTAGCTCAAATAACGACATGGTACTGTCTTCATATGCGTCATACTGAGCATAAGGGTATGTGCTCCCCTACAACAACTGCATTGTGTACTGCAGCATAAAAGTACTTACACAGGATGCAGAGAAGGCAGAGTTACTGAATGCCACCTTTGCTTCAGTCTTTACTGCTAATGCTGGCCCTCAGGCATCCCAGCCCCTAGAGGTGAGAGAGAAAATCTGGAGAAGGGAAGACTTCCCCTTCTTGAGGGGGATTGGGTTAGAGATCACTTAGGCAAGCTGGTTCCTCACAAATCCACGGGCCCCGATGGGATGCACCCACGAGTGTTGAGGGAGCTGGCAGATGCTGTTGCTAGGCCACTCTCCATCACCTTTGAAAGGTCATGGAGGACAGGAGAGGTGCCTGAGGACTGGAGGGTAGCCATTGTCACTCCAGTCTTCAAAAAGGGCAAGAAGGAGGACCTGGGAAACTATAGGCCAGTCAGCCTCACCTCCATCCCCAGAAAGGTGATGGAACAGTTCATTCTGGAGGTCATCTCCAGGCATGTAGAGGAAAAGAAGGTTATCAATACGTAAGAAGTAATCAATATGGATTCACCAAGGGGAGAGCATGCCTGACCAACCTGATAGCCTTCTATGCATAGCCTTCTAGCATGACTGGCTGGGTAGATGAAGGGAGAGAAGTGGATGAGTTTACCTCAACTTCAGCAAGGCTTTTGACACTGTCTCCCATGACATCCTCATAGGTAAGCTTAGGAAGTGTGGGTTAGATGAGTAGACAGTGAGGTGGATAGAGAACTGGCTGAACGGCAGAGCTCAGAGGGTCATGATCAAGGTCTACCTGCTCAAGCAGGGGAGTTAGACAAGGTGATCTCCAGAGGTCCCTTCCAACCCCTGCCATTCTGTGATTCTGTGATTCTGTGATACTCTGAGATGGTGGTGCACTACAATGCCTGTGCTTCAGTAATATATACATGCATATATATATATATGTGTGTGTATATATATATATAATTTTTTAAACACTGTATGAGACACGGCTAGTGGAAACAGGTGACATAGAGTTGTTCTGAAGCTGTCTCTGAGAACTGCGGTACCACTGACTGCTGAAATGGGCAGTGGGCTTTCCCTTTTTTCTCAACCATTAAGGGGAGGCAGATATGCAGATCATGCCAGATATGCAGATCATGCCTACCGTTCTGGATCACAGACACATCCAGAGGTGCAGCTGCCAAAGGGCTTCTGTTGAGACAAAATGCTTTTTTAATTTTGACTAATTAATGTTTGTGCTCTATTAATATTAGCTCTGTATCTGGGAGGTGTCCCTACTGTGGGTTCAGAGTGTTCTGTCGCAGGCAGTGTGTTGTGTGAGCCCCTCAATGTGCCTGTGTGTAGCTTTTTTTCCATTTTGTTTTTTTTTTCTAGCTGTAATGATTTTGCATTCCCATTTCCACTTTATATTATAAAAAGCTTTCTTGATGAAAATGTTGAACTACTTGTAAATATATTGAAAATGGTCAGTCACAGAATTGGTACTTTTCTTTAATCTTTTTCTGTAGTACATATTCATTTTCTTCCTTCCTTCCTGTCAAAATGGGAGTAAAAATTTCTATTCCATTACACAGACTTGAAATCCTAAAATCCCCTGATGTGGATAATTTAAACTTATAACACATTAAAATATGGAATAATTATGTGTTACAAATCAAATCTCAAAATTTCTATTGTGTTCAGTCTGTCTTGTGTTCTGCTGGACTATTCAGACTGGCATCAGCAAGAGTCTTCCACTGAAGTGTATTATGACTTGAAGACTGTGTTCCTATGAATAGTCAATTCTACCTTTATTTTGTTTGCTTCAAACTTTAATTTATTCTAGATATGCATTACAGATTTCATTTTCAGAGATTATGAAGATAATGTAACAGCTTTCAGTGGAATTAAATGAAACTCTAATGTTAAATTCATTGCCTTTTTTTCATTTTTCTATTTTGTAGTTTGTGGGCATCACCTTTATGAAATCACATCATCAAAAAGTGCCAGGAAAGGTGTATGTAACTACAGACTGCTCCTTCTATGGGCAAGATAATTATCTGAAACTTATGCCATGAGAGTATTTAAAAAAATCAGATAACGTTGTTCAGATCTCAGACTTTGCTTCTAATTTTGGAATTGACGTCTTTTCATGGATTGTGTTTGTGGTGCTCAAGTCTCAGGCAGGAAGAGACGGGCCTATGCCTGTGGAAGCGTGCCACAGTCTTCCTGTTCTCCTTTTGAGTTGATCAATGCCCTTATGCCCCTGCATCCTCCTCTGGTGGCTGGCATCACATTGTTAATACTAAATGAACCAAGAGAGATTTCTTCAACCATGCAGTTAATGTGGGAGGAGAATTTGAAGGAATAATATGCAGATTCCAATTAAAATTTATTTAAAAGGTCATTATAAAAATGTTCAGAACAGGATACCCGTGTTAGTCTTTGAAAAATCTGCTTATTTGGAGACAGCTAAAGACTGACTAGTGTTTCAGTACTGTCCAGAGCTTAAGTTCACATTCATAGGTTGACTTGTACGTGTATTTCAGAGGGTTGGTTCTAGCTTCCTCTCATAGAGCCACAGGACAAGAAGGAGACATACTAGAGAAGAAGACAAGATCTTTATGAATAAAGGGTCAAAAACAAATATACTCAGAAAAATCATGGAAGAGGTTTTTAAAAACGTAGAGCAGGCACATTTTCTCCATGAGGGAGAGAGAAATCTGCCAAAGAGCACCTTCAGAGAGAAGTGAGATGGACGACTTTCCTTTTACCTTTTTCTATATGGGTCGTGCATGTATAAGTTAGATGTGTATTTATGCAATTCTGTGATACTTGAAATACTGCTCTCTTAATCTTACGGTTGAAAACATTTGGTTTTCATGTAAAAAGGCTTCCTACATTGACTGAACAGGAGAAAGTTAAACGAGATCAGTGCGAGAACCTTGGACAAATAATAATGAAGAATAATAAAAAAAAAAAGGTGTAATGCCATAGACAGGAAAGGATTTTAAAAAAAAAATATACTAAAATGAAGACGGTATCTGTGTGGAAGTGGGTAATGGGATAAAACGAAACTCAAAAAGGGGAAAATTACTGACCTATAATTCTTCAGGCTGAAAAGCTGCGCAAATGAGGAACTCGGTTTTGCTCATAGATTTTAATTCCAGAGTGGAGAAAAAGGTTTCTGACATACAGTTTAGGGTATTCAAGAAACAGCAGACAAAGTGAACTGCAGTCATGTTTTCATCTTCAGATTATAGCATTATGGGCTTCCTAGCCCCAACCTGCCAATATTTTATTTTTTCTCCCCCTAATTCCTTTTTCTTTGTGAAACAAGTGCAAAACACACACATATGTGTATGCATGTGCTTCAGTATATTTTTCTGAGAATTGGGTTGTTTTATGTTGTGTAAAATTTACTTCTCTACGTTTCTTCACTTATTTTCATCTACTCACTGTAGATGCAGCAGGTTCCTGCTGAGTGCAGAGAAGGCAGTGTGTGGTATTGTTTATTCTGGCATAGGACACCTTTAACTCTGACTCGGTATGAGGCTTTGCTGAAAGAAATATTGTGCAGAGAAAAGGGCATTGTTTTTCATACAAATCTATTTGCCAAAAGGTGCTGCTTCATTGGGGCTGCTCAGAGTTTCACATCCCAATTGAACTGGGTGAATAGTTTTGGCCAACAGAGGGAAAACACATGACATTTTGTAATGCTTGATTCAAATGACCCCATAATAAAACATCACAGTGTTTCAGGGTGGGTTTGTTGAGAAGTGCAGGTGCTGTCTGTGCAGGGAGGATGTGGCGGTCCTTTTCTCCTCTCCTCTGTGACAACCCACCAACTAGGGAATTTGCCAGCTGCCGGGAGCACAGGATTCAAGCCTTCCTTGTTATGAAGCAAGTGAGTCTGTAAAGCAGGGACAGGAATTCCATGACCCTTTGCCTTGGCTGTGTAAGCAGACGTAGAACATTGAAAAGCTTCATATTTTATTTAAATACCAGTACAAAGATATTCAGGTTCTTAATTCCTTTGTGGTAAATGAAATGTGTTTTAAGATGCCTTTGTGACCTTGCCAGTGTTCCAGCAGTCAACCTCCAGCCTTTTAGAAATTGTTTTTTTTAAAATGTCATGGCAGTTAAGATAACAATATTATTACTATTTCTAATGATACATTTGGGGGCTTTTTTATTTGGCAACCTACCTTCTAGCATAAACTTAATGATTTTTTCCTCAACGAGCAAGGTTAAAAAGTGTGACTTTGTGGAGGGTTTGAAAGGTAGAATTACCTTTTGGATTGCAGGGAAAATAAAAAAATCTTGTAAGAGCTGAAAGCATGATTTCTCTGCATGTCTCTTTCTGTGTATACCTCAATGGAATTGGTCACTTCTTATTTTTCTGCTTAAGACGATTCTCCTGCTGCAAGTCAAATGTGGAGACCAGACTCTTAATTTAAGGGAAACTAAAAGGAAGTCTCAGCTAAGGGTCTAAACTACCCATATCTGTTCCAACAGTACCCTACGAGTTTCTCTAACTTGTGAAAAGGTAGAACATATTGTTAGAGACAAGTTGTTCGTGTGATACCTAATATTAATCATGTCACTAAACATGTGCTGTCCGTGCCACTCCTGTATGTAATCTGCATGGATGGCTGCTGCCATCACTATTTAAAGGAGGAAGAAGAAATAATGTTGAGGAGTTGTAGATGACAAAGTGTAATTGTTTTTCAGGCTATGTGAAAGAGCTCGCCAGCTTGATAATGCTTGTCCTGGTTGTCTTCGTTGTATTTATGTACAGCAGGTGAGTGCTTTTACTCTATAAAGAAAATGTAATTCTATTGACTTTGGCAAAATTGAATTAATACCATGTATAACCTGATTTCAAGTTTATAGGGGCTTTCACAGATATTGAATTTCTTTTTTGAAGGTAGGGGATGAGAATTACCTGTGTGGTGAGCCACAACAAAGCTATTTTGAGTATCCTGCCCTATGAGCCTGGATGTTGATTTGATGTGAGTAACTCCTTTCAGCTGTGGAAAAAAGATGACAGGCTGATTATAACTTTATCTCACTGAAGGGAGGGCTTGAGAAAAATGATTTGTGCCCTTCTGAATGGGCCTGAGCTGCTTAGGCAGCTGGATCCTGCCCTGACTGTGCAGTTCAGCTACAATTAAGATGTCTAAATATAGGCACCTTTGTGTGTGCTAGGTGTCCAAGCTCTTCTGATAACAAGTCAGTATAGTCCATGGAGCCTAGAGAGCGATCCAGCCATTTGATGTCTGCTTTAGGGGGTGAGCTGAACCTTGCTCTGGGCTCCCATTACTCTGCTGATCAGTGGAACTCTATCCAGTTACCTAAATATAAGCATATCTTGCTGAATCTGGTGCCAGGGTATTAAGAAGTCTGTCAGCCTCATGCAGGTCCTTATAGGACCAATGGGAAATCTCTGCCCTGCTGGAGGCCAGTCAGAAAACCCAACTCATCTCAAATGATACTAGGTACCCACATTTAAGCAACTGAACCCAGCCCTATCTCTCCGTTGGTTGTAATGGGAGCTTAGACACCCAGCTTGTGTCAGCACCTAGATTCAGCAGTGATTGAATCCCAAACTGAATTCCCCCTAGACTTCTCTTTCTTAGAGCCTACCTCTTGCTCCCTGGTAATGTAGCAATGCTGTGGCTTGCCTTGCTGCTATTCATGCAGTTTATAATATTATAAATAGGCTAAATTTGTCCACATTTATATAAGCTATGAGTTAGGTTTCAAAGTTATGTAAGGCAAGGGCAGTCCAATACATCCTTGCAAGACCACAGGAGGTGGGCAGAGTTCCCAGCTCTCGATGCCAGACTTTCATGGTAGAAGGTATAGCTGCTGCCCTACCATTGCCTCCCATGTGGCTGTGGAGACAATTTCTCTGTCTAGCTTTGGCCTTCATTTGCCAAAGGTAGAGGATCAGGTGCACTCAGTCTTCAGCCATGTCTTGCCTGAAGACAGCCATCCTAGCCCACTTTGGTCTACTTACATACTAAAGTATTAGAAGTGAAGGTTAGTGAGGAGGCTTTTACTCCTCTAACAATGCTGTGTTTTTTGTGGAAGGCCAAAGGCTGGTGTAGGAAGAATCAAAAAAGATATTAAGAATTCCACTGATAATTAAATCCTGCATCTCCACATAGCACAAAACTATACACCATATTTTGAATCTTTTTCTGACTGTCGCAATGACTGCTATCTGCATAGCTCCTAAAATATTCTGATACCAATAAAATCTACTAAAAATACTCTGGTTTTCCTTATTCATTCATAAAAGGCGTTTGTCTGTAAGGCACTGGTCACCACTTTAAAGTGACCCTATGTCATGGTTTTAGCTGGGATAGAGTTAATTTTCTTCACTGTAGCTAGTATAGTGCTGTGTTTTAGACTTTAGTATGAAAATAATGTTGATAACACACTAACATTTTAGTTGTTGCTAGGAAGTGCTTACACTAGTCAAGGACTTTTCCAGCTTCCCATGCTCTGCCAGGTGCGCAACAAGCCGGGAGGGGAGGGGGCACAGCCAAGAGAGCTGATCCAAATTGGCCAAAGGGTATTCCATATCATGTGACGTCATGCCCAGTATATTAACTGGGGGGAGTTGGCTGGAGGAGGCAACGATCGCGGCTCGGGGACCAGCAGCGTCGGTCGGCGGGTGGTGAGCGGTTGCAGCACTTGTTGTTTCGTTTTGTTTTTTTTTCCTTCTTCCAAGGTTTCATCTCTCTCTCGCTCATTATTTTTCTTTTCATTATATTATTATTATTATTGCTGTTTTATTTTAATTATTAAACTGTTCTTATCTCAACCCATGAGTTTTCTTACTTTGGCCCTTCCGATTCTCTCCCCCATCCCACTGGGGTGGGGGGAGTGAGTGAGCAGCTGCATGGTGCTTAGTTGCTGACCGGGGTTAAACCACGACACCCTATTAAATAAAGTCCTCTGGGATTTGTGAGGGAATTGTGTTAGTGATTTTGGACCTGGGGTAATACATATCTTCTTTATGGACCTTTAGTACTCATAAATCAGAGAATTTGGTGGTTGGTTGTTTTTTTTTTTTTTAATTTATGAAAATACTGAGTGAGATGGATATTTATTTCAGCAAAGATTTTGGAGAATTCCTGGTTGGGAGAAGAAGTTGTGAACTTGGTTATAACATCTTCTGTTGGTGTTAGAACTGCTTGGGGGTGTGAGCTGTGGGGCTATGGAAAGACTGGGTGTCCTGATGTTTGGTTGTGACTCAACAGTGACTGAAGTTATTCTTCCTGTTACACAACTCAAACCAAATACTGGCAGCAATACTGGGCTTCTCCACACTGTAATTTTTGCTGCACTGTACTGCTTTTATGGTCTGTGCCTTCCATAGGCAATATTTGCCTCTTTTTTCCCCCTTTGCCTTAGGCTTCCACTTTTGCTAACAGCCTCCCTCTGCTTCACAGGTACCAACTACTTCTAACTATTTAATTAACATAGTTAATTTAAACTTGCAGGTGTTGTGCTCATTCTGTCTTTAGCCTGAAGTGTGCTGCTTCTTCAGACCTGAAGAAGGGTTTATGTGCCTAAAAGCTCTTCCTTTTCTTTTCCAAATACATCAGATGATGTTATAAAATATATTCTCTTTCCCCACAAATCTTACCTTGATGGAATGTCAAGAGGGGACAACCCACATTTGATGGTATCTGTAATGCCTTCAGGTTAGACACATGATTTCAGTATGGTGTCTCTTTTCTCAAGAACATTGGTTCTTCAAGCCTGCTTAGTCTCTTTTGTGTTGATCAAGATTGTGATCTTATGATATTGAATATATTCCAGGCTTTGTAAGGTGAAAAATGCCACAGGTAGAGGGCTTAGTTGCATTTCAGTCCCCTTTCCTGCCCTTCCAAGTTCACTTTTTGAATGCTTACCCAAGCACTCTTATTCTGAAGTGAGATTTTGTGGTTCTTGCACACTCGGATGTGGTTCTGGGGTATGGCGAATTTTTTTGATGCCTTCTCCATGCTGCCTCCTCTGTTGGCACTCTTTCTTATTGTCTCCTGATGGTTCTTCCTGCCTCCTCATTTTTCTTAAACAAACGAACAAGAAAAGCTACCATCTTCTTTCAGGAATTCTCTTTTTGTCTCTTTTTCCAATAAGCCTAAAGATCTGCAATAAAAATTAATGACACTAGCCTTAGTAAAAAAAAAATAAGAGGCTCTCAACCTATCTTTTTTATTGGCAGGCATTGGAGGCAAGCAGAAAATTTTTTTCCTCCTTGTTTGACAGACACAGGCTGAATTAAAACCCTGTAAATTGATGTCATAACAGGGCTGTTTTCATCTTCATTTTTGTTCATATTCTCATTTTCAATATTCCTATTTATTGTACACATTACACTCTTTAAATATTAGCAGTTCAAGGTGTATCTATCTCCCGTGTATTTTTTTTTTCATTCTATGAACCACTGTAGAAACTGACTTTTCACATTTCTGATTTGTAAATCACTTTTCATATGAGATGCCTCTTCATCCCTGACAAGGCTGTTAAAGAGAGATTAGGTTCAAAAGCCTACTTCAAAGACCAAACTCCTAGAAAAGTAAATTGTGCTGTTTCTGGGGCTCCAGTACTGTCCTTGCCTTGCACATCATATTTACTGCCAAAGGAGATAACTTTTATCATCTGTGACCCTGGACTTCCCTCCTTAAGCCAATCCCTTGTCTGTAAATCTGCTGATTCTCTATTGCTATAAAGCTGGAATTGACCTCACTCTGTCTCCCCAATGCTCCTGTTCTTCCTTTAGTATCCTTGCAGTACAGCCCACGATGCTCTTTTTCTTCTGACCTTTATAAATATTTGTGCTGACATTAAGGGGAAAAAAAAGTCATGTGAGGTTCAGCAATCCCAGTCTGTGGTCCAAAGGGAGGTACACTCCCCTCACCTAGGACATCAGGTATTCTATGCTTTTGGAGACCGACCGTGCTTGAGTTGAAATGGTAAGTCTGGAGGATAGCTTTAAGCTTTACTTCCTAAAATTCTGACCTTACAACATTTCAAATAATATAAAATTTTCTTGCTTTAGAAAGCTGGAATTTGTCTATCCTGTTATCTTCCCTCTTAAATATTAGCTTGTCACCTGTCCCTTCCTTGCTGCTGTGGCATCGTGGGTCTCTGCAAGCTGCACCTTCTGAGCTCAAAGGCAAGCTTGCTCCATGTTCAAGCAGATTTCTCCATTTGAGCTCATTATTTAAGTTCTTAGTCTAGTCACTGAGACATAACTAACACAAGGCTTAACTCAATAGCCCCCACATCTTTGCTGACCTCCAGTTTGGAGTTGAGCAGAAGGAAACAAGTCTCCTGCAGGTCATGTCCTATCCACCTGCTTTGTACAGATGCCTCGGACATCTCAATTGGCACTACATTTCTGTGGGTGAACAACTTACTCAAACTCTTTGTAACCCCTAAGAAAGATCTCAAGACACATCCCTAACCCTGTTGCTGTGAAATTACAAGAGTTGCAGATGTACCAATTTAGCCAATCTTGCTGGGTTACAGCCTGTTGCGTTTGCAAGTGACTCAGGACCATCGCTTCCACTATTCTGCTATAAATATGTTGTCCAAAAAGCGGATTTGTTGCCCGGTGTGCAATGAGTCATTAATCACACACTCAGGAAAGACATTGCTACTTTATTTCAGGATTGCACATGCCTGGGTGCTTGGTGGTTTTCCACAAATCAAGCACACTGAAGCGGCTCCTTTGCTATATTTACACAATAAATTCATACATATTCTGCCTATCTAACACATGTTCATTCTAATCTACATAAGTTGTGTAATGGCATTATGTCACTCCTCTTGGCTCCGCTTCAGATCCTTCTGCGCATGCCTTCCTCTCTTCGGGGGTCCTTGGTGGTCTTTACGGATGAAGTACCCTAACCACTTTTATCCATATATGGTCACGTGTCACCTAAGGACAATTCAAGGCTATTTTCTCTTGCCAACTCTCCTTTATTTTCTTCCAAAAGGAATGCTTGTCCTTGATTAAATGGCCAAGATATCCTGTCCCTAAGCTTAGGTTAAATATTAAAACATCAAACAATGCTTGATCAAAGAAGAAAAAAAGGAGTCTAGATTCACGCTAATTAAACACAGACAATACCTCTTCTTTCCAAGGGGGGTTGTTCTCTTACAAGTAGACACCCACTTTTGGTCAGTTTGATGCTGCTTAAGCTCCAGTTTGGGCCTCAATCAGTTACCCATACTTTGACAACTATTTTAGCGTAAATAGTTAAGACTGTATTGACTAGATCTCAGCTGGCTGCAATGGGATCTTAGAGGCACAGCACACATGGGCACCTGAATTTACCCATTTTGGTCTGGAATTGAATCTCCCCCAAACTGTTTCCTCTGAGGTGGCTGCAGTTAGAGCAATGCTAGTAGAAGTTAATATGTTCTGAAGGGCTGAGTGTGTGAGACAGACCTCAGGACTGTGCTGTCTGATCCCAGTTGGCCTGGAGTAAGGATGGAGAGACTGTGAAGGTGGAATGACAGGTGATGGTTGATATTGACCTAAAACTAACCTCTTCTTGGATGTTGCAAGCTACTAATGCTTGTACAATGACTGGGTGAACTGAGGGTTGGATAGGGTCATTACAGGATGGGTACAAGGTAAGATGTAGTAAATGTAAATTCAAGCATTTCTAGAAAAGTTTTCTTGGCCCTCCAGTAGGAGTCTAAAGAAGCTGCTTCACCTGCATTGATTGAATACAACTTTGACCTTCCTGACAAAAGTTTTACTTTTGAAAATCTTCTTTCTTTTATTTTCTGCCCAAAGATGCCTACAAAGTGTTACTTGCTATGTCTATGTGTGAAGATCTCCTATGAAAAATGAAAACTGTGGTATTTTGGTTAAAAAAGTTTCTCTGGGAATTAAAAAAAAATACTGGTACTTGTTTTGTGGTTGACCATAAATCCATAATCTATATTGATTTCATAGAGGCAAACCTTAGCAATTATTCCAATCATATGCTTTCACCAAAGATATTTTGACATTGAAATAATCAAATTATCCAGACGAAGTTAGAGCAGTATCAGATCCAAGTCAAACTAATATGGCAACATTGGCAGGATGATGTACTGTCATTATAAACTGGTCATTAGTGCCTGATTAAATAATATATAGAGACCTTGAACATTTAGCCAAATAAATTGTTGTTTTTAAAGTCAATTTAATGATAGCTGGAAAAGAAAATAATGTGATTGCTGTTAAAACACTGACTTGTATTCATGAGCTAATAGCCATGTCAATCACTCTGCTTGCCTGCCTGGTGAATTTCAGGGTTTCTTTGTTTTATTTATTTAGGAAACTCATGTTCCTTAAAGGGGTGATGATATACCAACAGAGAGACTCTTGTTAATATGTCCAAAGTCACAAATATTTATTTATTATCACTGGAAATCAGAGAGGGTTTTTCAGTTTCAAATGTTCCTAAACTAAATGTTGTCCATTATCTGTCTGCCCAGAATGCTTATCTGTAGAGTCACATCACATCTGGATGATGTAATTTGTTACCTAGACAAATAAACCTAAGCAGTCAACTTCAAGAAGGTAAGGGTGGAATCAGCAGTAGTATGGGAAGAAAGAGCACATATTTATTTTCCCTAATATAGAGAGAAACCACAAGAGGAGGAGCTTTGCTACTAACAGGTCTGAAAGAAAGTTTCGGAGCTACTTGGTGGTCCTTGTTTCTGTAAAAGCAGGAGCCAGCTCAGACCTAGCCATTTCTGAATCTTCTAGTTCTGTGGCTGGTACCTACAACAGAGATTTGGGGTTTATGACATGGGACCTATTTGAGGATCAAGAACTGCTAGGGAGAGAGAGGATCCACATGATCAAAGAGGGCAAAAGCATCTTAGCCTTTCTGTTAGTCTAGATAACCTGGTGTGGAGAGCTTTAAACTAGGAAAGATGGACAGGAGGGGGAGGTGACGACCATATTCAAGTGAGGAAGTGGTGGACCAGGTTGGCAAGCTAAGGTTGCAGGGTGATGTGGACAAAAGAGACCTTATAAACAACAAAGCAGGACTGAAAGGGCCCCATCCTAAGTGTATGCAGGAAATGACTACAGGACAGCATGGTGGGGAAAGCTCTCACCTTTCCTGGGCCATGAGCATTCTTGGGCGCCTCTCTGAAGCATCTATGCTTCAAGTGCAAGACCCAGCTCTAACTTGTAGGTGTGTGGTCCCCAACATGGAAAGTAGGATTTTTCTTTTAGGAAACTAGGATGGATTATGTCAGGGAAATAGGGCCAGATCAGGCAGTCCAATAGAAGTGGGCCTGCAACAGCTCTACACCCCCAGGTTCAACCAGTAGCATTCTCAGTAGAAACATGCACACAGAGCACACATACACACCACATGTGCATATACACATGGCTGGCCACACGGGTCAACCCAGACAGATACACTCACATGAAACTGGCAGCACCAACTGCCTTCTATGTCTGAGCAAGATGGAGGCCACTAGTGAGAGTATACCTATAAATAAATAAATAAATAAATAAATAAATAAATAAATAAATAAATAAATATGTACAAGGTGGATCCCTCCAGCAGCTGGGCTCAGACACTGAGTCTGCCCCATAGCTGGTCCCTGGATCCTCTCCCCAGTTGCTGGCACCTGGATGTACGAGCCCCCGAGGCCGCAGCCCCTCTGCAACTGCTGGCACAGACCATCTCACTCATCCCCCACACCCACCCCAAGCTGGCTGGGACTCCTCTGGTCCCCCAGCAGCCACCACCCATAGTCTCACACTTAGACGCAAACACACACACATGGGTCTCACTCCTAGAGACCCCCAGACCCCCACCATCTCTCTGGCAGCTGGTGGGACTCCCCTGGTCCCACTGATGCCCTGCTCCTCCCATGGTCTCACCCTCAGAGACAGACAGACAGACACACACACACACGCCTGGCTCCCAGACCACTTCACCCAGTTGCACGTATTTTTGCTTTGCTCACACACTCACCAGCACACCCACACTCGCTGCAGCTGCTGCCACCACGGACACATGGGCCCCTGTGACCCAAGGTCCCACTCTGGTTGCTGCACTCAGACCCCATAGCACACACGTGTACAGAAAACAGGGAGCCTGTACCCAGGAAAGAGTTAGAAGGGAATTTAAAAAGGAGATAGGACAGACTGCGCTGATTAGGCAAAGGGCATGGCATACAGCTAAGCATACAACCCAGCTCCCTATTTACATGCATCCATCCCTTTTTATCTGCTTATCCCTCTGTTTTTCCACACTTGTTCCTCTCAAAATTACCTAGATGCTTCCCTCGTCCACCTTTGGTTCCTGCCCTAAGCATCCCATAATAAGTCCTGGAACATCCCAAATTGTTCTGTCCTTGCATCCCATAATATGTCCCAACTGTAGGCAGCAGTCTCCCTGAGACCAAAAGGTGCTCAGGCAGTGACCCATCTTGCTGGGTTTCACTCCTGGGCAATGGGGCTGAGGGACTTCTGGGATAGTCCTGAGAGGGTTTTGGACAGGGTTTTCCTTTTCCTGAGTCCCTAATTTGGTTCTCCTGACCCACTGTTGTGTCTCTGGGCTTCTATGGGCTTGTGGAGGTGGGGCTTTGATGGGCTGATCCTTCCTGCGATGGGCCTCTGAGTAGCCAGGCAAGGTACTATTTAGGTGCCTCCAACTGCAGTTGTCTCCCTGTGCTCCTTTGTGGGTGTGCAGGGAAGCTTTATAACCTAACTGACTGTATCTCAGACAAATTTTAGACAGGTAAATTGCTCTGTGTACATGCCTGTCTTTCTTGGCTATAAAGGAAGCTGGAGGTGGCCAACAGAGATCTGGGCATGGCTCTTCCAGGGATTCCAGACCAAGTGAGAAGAACCTCCCTCTGGGCTGCCCATCATCAGATGGTCTGTCAGGAGGAGACCCAGACCAAAGACCAGCCCAAGGAACGCCTACAACTGAACATAGGGAAGAGCTGAATTGACTTCCCAAGGTGATCCTTGGCCCTACCCCTTTGCTGTGGGACATCCCAGCTGAGAACTAGCCCAACGCCTGTCCATAAGGGTGAGCTGCTATGCTGTGTTTATTGTTCTGTGCTGTATTGTTAACAATTAGAAGAGGGTCACCCTTTTGCTTTTACACTTTGATTAAAGATGCTTTAAAACAAGGCAAAAAGTCACTTAATATTTGGCACTGCTGTGCTGGGGTTTGTTAGACATGTCCCAAGCCTTGAGGGTTATGAAGGGAGAAATATCTGGTTTTGGGCATTACATGGTTTCAGGCTGCAGCATCTTGCCATGGCAAGGGCTTTCTGAGTAAGGGCAGGCTTGCCATGTTAGGCTTCCAGGGAACTTTATCATGGAAAATGGGATGTCCATGGTGTTTGCCCAGAGTCATGCAGCAGTGAAGAGAATTAGGAAGGTGGCTGAAGTTTTAAAACTCTAATTTTGGGTTTAAATGCCAAATTATATGTTCTGTAATGAGTGATTTGATGTTCCTGTCCTCAAATACTCTGTGGTGATCACCAATCTTACCTAGACAGGTAGGCTGAAACATTCGCACTGTTAGTTTGTAAGTCTAGTTGCAGAAATGTTTAAAATTGTAGCACTTCTTTTAACTGCTTATTTTCCAGATATGCTCTGGTAAAGGCAAGAGACAGTGAGTGGGGGAGGCAGAGGTTCCTATTTGCCATCTCCAGGTGCTTGCTGAGCTCTTTTTCTGAATGACTCAGTACAGTGCTGATGATGAAGTAGTTTCTAAGAAAAAAATTGATCTATTGTGCACTAATGTATTTTTCAAGGAAAATCCCTTCTGAGTCATCACAAATGTTCTGTAATAGTTACTAGAGGACCTATTTTCCACCCATAAATAGTTTCTTTTATACTTAACTTCAAAAGCCAGTATCTTTCCGGCTTGGAATTAAACTCAAAGTGTTGCTTTATCAGACCATTTGTTGTTGCAGTAGCTGGTTGATTACAGATGTACATCTTTTTTTTTCATGGTCTTTTTAGAGGGCCAATCACTATGGTAACCACATTACAGAAAATTGCTTGGTCTCCTTAAAATACCCTTCAGAAAAAGGTCATTTGTTATTAACATTTTCTGACTAAACTCGAAATGTTAACAACATCAAGGATATTGTCGCTGTTTCTATACTTACATGGTTTTTTTCTTTACCATGCACCTTTCAGTTAACTATCAAAACAGGACAAAATATTGAGACTCCAAAACAATTGTAAAGCTGCAGACTTTTTAGTATGTTTTGAAATATCAAGATTTGCTCACATTGCTGCGTTTTGGCTGCTGGCGTGCACAGCTTTGTTTCATTGTTTTCGTTTCTCTGATTCTGAGAAAAATCCAGGCTGAAGTTACTCTTTCAACCTCTGCATGCTATGATTGAAAGGAAGGGGCAGGCATACGACTATTATAGGCAGCCGTCTGTTGTTGAATTATGAAATAGCTGTTCTGGATAGTCATTTAAAAGCCTGGAAATGGCTGGCTAAAGGTTTCCACTCTCAGGGTAAAATGCATCCAAGGGGTGTTAGATGGGAAAAATCAGGTCTGATTGTAATAATAGGGTCCTAGCCTGTGAAGTGAGAACACACAAAGTTGTTCTCTTTCTGGCATACGCCTCTTGTGTTCTGCTTGATTGGACATGTTGTTTCTTTGCCATTTTACATTATCTACGTTGGCGGCAAAGGATTCTCACATTTGTATAGTTTTCTTGCTTTGCAGATAGTTATTCGCAGCTTTTATCCAAGCCCAGTAAACAATTAACAAAAAATCCCCTTTCTTGGAGTTCCATCATTTTGGAATTGACAAACAAGTTAAAAAGGCTGCCAAAAGAAAGCACGAGTTGGAGGAAGTTAATTCGCATTGATGTGTGCATGCCACTGATAGCAAGTTATGCCTATGACATTCTGACATAGCCTCTCAAAAAAGAGAAAGAGTGGAGTGGAGTGAAAGACTAAGAGGATGTTCATTTAATTGGAAAGCCTACTGAGATCTAAGGCAGCTGAGGCAAAGGATGCACCCTTTTTCTGCACAATGGCATTGGTTGAAGGTTGTATATAAGGTGGCCTTATTAAAGTGACAAGGCAATTTAATTCTTTTGTGCACAATGATTCTACTTCATTGATTTACAATGGGAAGGATATAATTTTGCTAGTGTTGGCAAAAAGCTCAAATGTCAGGCTTTTCAAATTGCCATACTTGCCTTGTTCAGGATGAATAATGAATAAGTCACCTTTTGTCTACAGTTAAATATTCTTGAATAAATACAAAGAACATAAAAGACATAAATGATTGCCTGATTTATATTTAAAATAAAGATCAACATTGTGATAAATGGTTGAAAATGCTTAGTATGAAGTAATATGACTATGCTGATAATTGCATTATCAATTAAGGGGCAGCCCAGGTGTGGAGTGTTATAGAATGGATGGCAGAGAGATACCCCCAGCGTGGAACATGCCAAACTTGGCTGTCTGGAAAGGGTGTGGGGGGGAAGTGAAGAGACCCTTAGCTATGCAGGGGATCTCATGTTTAAAATTGGACCATTTAATGTACTGAAACATCCATTCTCTCAGGAAGCTGTAGCTGTTCCTTAACACTTTGTCACTAGCAGGGTGCATTGGTCTCATGTCTGGAAACAGATTTTGCTCCATTTATTCCTGATGGTTGGGTGGGCAGAGGAGGCTGCTCATAATTCTCAGGATCTGTCTTTATTCAGAGAGGAACAGATCTTATAGACCTGCTAAGTCCAATGTTCAAAACTGGCAATCTTGTCAAGGCCTCAGTAAAAGAACTGGAACAACTCAGAAGAAGATGAGGTGCAAAAATAGACTGAATACTCCTCAACATCTGATTCCTAGACCATGAGCAACAGGCCTTGCCTCCATATGCACAAGCATACAGCCTCCAGTTTGGCTAAAATAATTGTGTTAAAACCATGCGTACTTGTGATCTATTGTTCTTCCTCCTTTAGAAAGCTTTGTTTGTCATTAAATTTCTCGATGTCTTAAACAAGATGATCAGAAAGCAGTTGGATTAGCTGCTTAGACACTTCTGTTAGATGAAACGTATGCTTTGAACTTGTAGTAGGGCAGCAGGCAGTCTCAGAAATAGCTGGCTGGCATGAGAGTGTGTTATGGTGAAGATTTCAGGATGCTGTACGTGGAAATGCAAAACAGAGTATAATGGAGTAAGTACAACATACACCTGGGTCCTACGGTACTGAGATCATGATGGTGGAAGGAAGGATCATAGTGCTTATATGCAAAGAGGCCTTGCAAAGGTGCCACATGCAAATTCAACACCACCATAGTAAAACACGTGCAACTTTACAGCTAATCATATATTTAAATTCTATATGTGTATGTCTGAGAGGGGGATTTCTGGGACTCTAAAAAACCCCAAAACCAACCACCCCAAAAAAGCCTTCCAGAAATGCACAGAGTGAATCTAAGTTGCCATCAATAAGAGATCAGCAGCAGGAGCAATTACATCCATGATGCAAACATCTTCCATTGAATGAACCAAGTATTATACAATAGTAGCAGACTGTAGCTCTTTAAATGAACCAGGTCAGGGTGTGGGGATTGCAGGAGGGTTTTACATGCATTGCTGACAGCAAAGATATGGTGAGATTCCTCAGCTTTGCGCAGGGGTAGCATGTGCTTTTCTGTCTACTCTCTTCTGTGACATCTTTAATCTCTCCTTCTACCAGTCTTTCCTCTGTCCCACCCCAGGCTCTCCTCTTCTTTTCTTCTCATTGTCCCACACATTTCCTTGTTCAGTGAGTCCAGATGTTCTTTTGATCTCTTGTCCCAGATCCATAATCTCCAGAACTATTCTTGCTTTCCATGTGTATAAGCTCCCATTTCTCCCTACACTTTTTTTACAACCTCATTTCTCACCTCTTTGGGGTGTGTTGTAATGCAAACTGAGAAGGAGTTATTTCACCTTCTTTCCTGTCCATTTGTTCCAAAAGCCCAACAAAGAACAGTAGCGCAAACAAAAATGCCCTTGCCTTATCTGCTAGCGGTGTGCTGTTTTCTTATGTCTGCACAGGATGATGATAATGGCCAATAATGTTGCCCAGGAGCAGAAACTCGCCTGATCCTGCAACTGGGTTGGGGCAACCCCTGGTATCAATACAGGCTGGGGGAATGAAGGGATTGAAAGCAGCCCTGTGGAGAAGAACTTGCGGGTATTGGTGGATAAAAAGCTGGACATGAGTCAACAATGTGCACTTGCAGCTCATGTGGCCAACCATATCCTGGGCTGCATCAAAAGCAGCGTGGGCAGCAGGTCGAGGGAGGTGATTCTGCCCCTCTACTCCGCTCTGGTGAGACCCCACCTGGAGTGCTGCGTCCAGCTCTGGAGCCCTCAGCACAAGAAGGACATGGACCTGTTGGAGCGGGTCCAGAGGAGGGCCACAAAAATGATCCGAGGGCTGGAGCACCTCTCCTACAAGGACAGGCTGAGAGAGTTGGTGGTGTTCAGCATGAAGAAAAGAAGGCTGCGGGGAGACCTTATTGCAGACTTTCAGTACTTAAAGGGGACTTATAAGAGAGATGGGGACAGACTTTTTAGTAGGTCCTGCTACGATAGGACATGGGGTAATGGTTTTAAACTAAAAGAGGGTAGATTTAGACTAAATATGAGGAAGAAATTTTTTATCATGAGGAGGGTGAGACACCGGTACAGGTTGCCCAGAGAGGTGGTAAATGCCCCATCCCTGGAAACATTCAAGGTCAGGTTGGACAGGGCTCTGAGAAATCTGATCTAGTTGAAGATGTCCCTGCTCATTGCAGGGGGCTTGGACTAGGTGACCTTTAAAGGTCCCTTCCAACCTGAACCATTCTATGATTCTAAGATTCTTCCACTCTGTACTGTAGTGTTAGGCCAGATGTTGAGAGTGACTAGTTTTTCCTTTGCAGCTAAATGTTGTTCTTGTGGGTGTCCCCCAGCCTCTCTACCATAGGTTTCTCACTACTTGACTGTTCCCTGAAGAAGTCTGTGTGTTGGCAGCTGGCATGTGAAAGCTTCAGGTACATCTAATGTTTCCTACTTTTTCTAAAGTATTGCTGGCTGATGATTCCTGTAGTAACTGTTTCTGATGTGGCTTTTAATTCCTAGAACCGACTAGTTTTAAAGTGATACTAAATGTGATGTTAAATGACTCTTTCACAGAGGGTCATTGTTAGAAAATAAAATTTAATATCTTATGATGTTATCTGAAAATCTATGTGCATTGACAGGGACTTACAATTCTGAAGCTGCCAGACTTCTTCCTTTCTTTGTTTTTGCTTACATACCACTGAATAGGGCGAAGTCCTGATGTTATGTTGTAAAGAAGCACGTGAGAAGAACATGAACATTGCATGCTACTTTTAGAGATTCTGAATAATTTTAAGCTAGACATTGCTTAAAAACTTCTATTAAGCAAAAATGCATTCAGTGCGTGCTTCCATTTACCTGTGTTGTATGGAATATCATAGCCTTGACTCTGCCTTTCTCTCAAGTTACTGATATGGATCTAATTGATTAAGAAGCTGCTGTACTTCTGGGTCTGTGGAAACAAACTGGCTTATGATTTCTTTGAGTCCTGTGACAATAGCATGGTTACTGTAGCTTTACTTGCAAAAGGAGTTTGTTGTATGAGTAAGTGTGGTGAGCTACAAGGGGCAATGAAGGTAGATAGGAAAATACAGTATGTAATAATGTTTCTTTTGTACCCTGTGCAGAGTCAATCAATGCTCCATCTACAGTATTATTCTCCTGATAAGGCTGCATGGGCCAGCTTCTGCTCAAACCTCGCTTTCTCTGGTTTTGTTTTAAGTCCATCCAAGATCTTACATTCTTCCTGAATGAAGAGCAAAGATTATGATAAATCTTTTTCACTGATATTTTTTGGGGCTCCAGCTTCACAATATGACCATGAGATACAGGAGTGAGGTGTGTTATCAATATAATAAAAGCATCATGCTCTTTATGGAAAACTTGCAAGAGACTGAAATAATGTGTCCTTGTTCATGCACGTTAGCTACGGTTAATGAGAACCCCCTGGCATTTAGCCTTCATTCTTTTTCTGTTTGTTGGGCCACTTGCTATCATGAAAAGCAAATGTAAAAGGTTATCATGAACTTAACTTATGGCACAATCAGAATAATACACCTAGTCTGAACACTTCCCCTCTGCAGAGGGAGAACGGGTGAATGAGATATACAACTGCTGTTCCAGTGAGGACCAAATGGGCACCAAATTTTCATTTTCACCCAAAAGGATACTTACAGAGGACAACGGTTTCCAAATCAATATCCTTTAAGAAAAAGAAATCAGTATACAATGACCATTTCATAGAACAGCCCAGCTTGGAAGGGACCTCGAAAGATCACCTGGTCCAACCTTTTGTTCTAGTGCAAAGGCTGACAGGAAAAAAGGCATAATGGAAATTCTTTGCTAACTCCCAGTATTTGTCCTGTATCCAGAAAATGTTGAAAGAACGGACTATTTCAAAGATTCACACAGCTGGCAATACATTTCAGGATTTCTTCACTAGGTTTGTTTTTACAAGAATTTACACAAAAGAATCTCTTTTAGTACTGGGGATTGTTAGTGTTAAGAGCCCAAACCTGAGCAATGGAGTTTGCCAACTGTATCAGTTTCTGCCATCCTCACCTCTCCCATCTCCATTCTTTCACCATGAGAAATGTCCTGTAAGGTGTATTTTTTTAAATACCAGCATTTATTATGGTGATATATTTTTCAAAACTAAAGACTGAGGAAACTGGAAATATAAAGATCAATACTGCTTTTTACTCACTTATGTAATTCTAGCATCTCTTTTAGTTTTGACATTAAAACAAGTCTCCTGAGTAGAAACTGAATGTTATACTAGCAAAATGTCATTTTTAGGAAGGATTTATAAAGCATTGTTCAGGTAACTGGTTCTCCAAACCCCCTTTGTGCAAGCATTGTGTGAGAAACCACTAGAGTAGCAAGCAGAAAGTAAGGTAAATATTCTCCATCTTTCTTTAAGAAAAATTATGAGAACTGTGCAAACTCCTGGACTCACGTGAACTGCATTTTGCAGGTTATTCAATTACTCTGATCTGTCAGCACAGTTTAGGTATAATTTGAGGTCTGGGAAGAGATCAGTGCTTGCTGTTCAGAAAGTGCCTTGTGTGTGAAACAGGATTTCTTTATGTCTGGAAACCTTAGGCAAAAATAAAAATTCATTCAGTTAAAAATAAAAATCTAATGTATTTTTGTTCTAGATAGAAGTATGTTGTTTTCTTTGTGTTTTAAGGGCAGGTTGAACTAAAGAAGTGTGTGATGAATTCTACACAAAGATATTTCTCAGCAATTGAGCTAGGCTTTTTCCTAGGTGTATCATGGACCACTACATACTTGTGAGCACATCTTGTACTTTCTCATGCTAAACTTTTCCTAGAAAGTATTTTTAAGTCAGCAAGCTGTTTTCTCTCTCCTTTCTATCCTTGTGGCTGACTTCTGATAAATCTTTCCAAATTTTTTTTAGAGCAGGAGAGATCTAAAATGTGCAAATATGTCAGGATAGTACACCCTTAGGGAGAAACCCCTGAAACGCCATTGCAGAATGTGGTTTTGGTTGGTGTGAAACAGTACTGTTTGTGGGTGTAAGAGATGGGCTAACACAGAGTGGCTGGGAGGGGAGGTATCTGCAAATCTTGTCCCCTTATTGTCTTGTGTCCTTCAGTTCTGGCCTCACAGGGACAGAGGCAGGTGGACAGGTAGAAGCAGAAGGGTGACAGGTCTTTGCTGGGACTTGAATTTCAGCACCTGGGTTGCTGCTGAGCTCATGGGAAAAGAGGGATTGATGGGAAAGGTGTTTGCCAAGCACTTAAACTTGCTGGCTGTGAGAAAGAGAATGGCTGTGGCTGACAGCCGCTTCTTGTGTGAACACATGAAGCTGTACTCTGGATGAGAGACTTAGCTTACCTCCCTACAGAATTTGTGAATCGCTAGGACCAGCAATCAACGATGGTGGTTTGAGATGCCTGGAGGAGCACAGCTCAAGTTCTGAATTCACCTTCTAAGTGAGGTAGAGAATTTTGCATGTGGAGAAAAGTAATTCTAAAGCGCTGTTTGAAGGTTGCCTTTGGCTTACATGATACCATACGCTAACGTGCACATTGGCATCCTGACATGTAAGACCAATGTTTGTTCTAATTTTATTTGCTTTTAGGAAGTGCATGCAAGATTTAATCAACACAGGCCTGTCTTACCAGTAAAATAAAGACCAATGGGAGCAAATATACAACAGGCAGAAAGAAAAAATAATGAGCAGTTTCTCCTTCTTTACCCAAGAGTCATTTGTAAATTCTGTCCCAGACGCAATTTTCCACTTGCTTCTTTTAAAAACTTGAAGTACAGATTAAAAAACCCAATACTGCTACCCTTTGATTGCCCAAGAACTGGTGATATCTTATTATTGACTAGAAATTAATTGTAGCTTTTCCTTCCAGCTTGGACTACAAAGTTGAGCTGTGATTCTGTTTTCTGAGACTGGTTGTTAGAGCAGACCATCAATAGGCTAGCCTAAAAGATGATCACTTAGCAATGAATCTCTTCCCTCTTTTTCACTACTTTCCTTGGCTTCTTCCTTTTGTTTGATTTAAATGTTTGTGATTTTCACCTCTTTATCCATCATAGCACACCATTGACTGAATAATACAGTTTTACTAAGCTGCCCTCTTTCTGTGAAATAAATGCCAGTAATAATCAGTCAATCATTCAATCCATATGAATGTGGAATTTAGATGTGGCTGTTTGAATCAGGTTTATAATATACCATTTCTTGGTACAGCATGTTCTTTGATAGTATTCTTTTAAATGACTGTTTCCAACTGCACTTGAAAGCACCTATGAAAGAAATTGTTTGCTACACTATACTTAGTTTAAATCCCCTTCTCTTTTCTTCAGCATTTTTGTCTGTGTTTCATTTCTATGCAAATTATATCTTTGTGAGTTAGTAAAATTTTACAAGCCAGTTGAAATGCAGCTATGGAATGAATTATTGGGGAAAATTTGGAAAATATGCTCATGAAAGGAAAACTGAGGAAAATATTTAAATCTAATTGTGTATTATTCAAAGAGAATTTCAGAGCAACTCTTAGGCAAATATTACATAAATGCACACCTATATTAAATGATTAATTTACCACAGGTAATACACTTGAAGGCTCAGGGACTATTTTCCCATTAGCCTGTGCATGTAGCACTTCTCATCTGAAATACAGCCGAGGTATACAAATACACGTAACTTGCTCATGGGGAATTGCAGAGGAGGAATTGTGAATGCAATGCTTGTAAACAGCTAGAGAGCAATGGCAGTTGCTACCAACTGTCCCAATGCTTCGTTTCCATTAGAGTGACAGTGACTGAGTTTAACCTCACAGGGAGTCAATCCTTGATGACCAAGAATAATTTTTTATCCTCCCAAGTACAAAACATCCAGTCCCTCTAAATTCATTAACATCAGCTGGCAGATCTACTGTGAATACTCTGAATAACTAACAGATTCTCAGCAATAGATCTCCAAAATGGGAGACTTGATAGCTGTGCATTTGTCAGTCAAGAGTAATTTCTGTGATTTGTGCCTCCATGAGATATCTACTTCCCCTCATGAGACAGGCTGGCTTTGTGAGTAGTTTCATCCCTCGTTTCAACATTTACCTAGGAAGGATGTGGGCTGAAATGCAGAGGCAAGGGGATGAAAGGACCTTCAGTACTTTCAGAGGTTCCATGGGAGAGAGGAGCTGCAGTCCAACCCAAAGGTTGTGCTGGTGTCTCCAGGGTCCAGGCATTATTGCAGCAGAGCTCAATGCAACACCTTTTTTAAAAAAATATATTAAAGAACCGTAATTCTACTCATGCTTCCCTATTCAAAAGTACTGAACTGCGTGTCCAGAGTGTCTGGCTAAGGCAGAGGACACAGGGTGATAGTTATGTCCCCGTCCCCATATCTTCTGGGTTCTTCAGTGCATGGTCAACAAGTTGAGGTCACCAAGATGTGTCTTTTAAGAGCTGACAGTGATTGTGGTCTTTTGGGACATCCTGACCCACTTGTGTGAGTCATTAGGACTTATTCCCTTTTAGCTGCTTATCTGTGTGTGTCTTAACACTCCAGTACTGTCCATTATCTTTCTGTCATCATCTCATGATGCAGACTGTCTTTTGTATAAGTCTGGGTGCTTTCTCCATCTGCATGTCCTGGGAAGCTGTGTGTCTGGGTGCTGGGAATTTGCAGATCTGCTAACCTGGGTGCTATCAACACCTGCTGTTCTTACAACCCTACTTCTGGTTTTCCTCTGGTGCTTCCACACCCAGACATGTCCATTCACTCTCCATTCATACCAATCTTAATATTTTTATTACAAATCCCTGTTTTCATGGGTGGGTTTAATCAGATTGGGTTTCTGCACCTAGCAGAATGTCTCCTCACTCCTTATAGATCAGCAGTGACAGCCCTTTGCGTCTGTGGAGCAAATACACTCAAACAAACAATATTCTCTGAAGTACCCATGTAAGTAAGGGCAAGATACAGCGGAGCACATAGGGACATATAAACTGAAGTGTAGGCAGATTTAAGGCATTGCAGTGTAATGTTGCAACACAAGCTCCCTCTTCCTAGTTGCCTGCTCAACCTGGAGGTTTATCTGATGCCTCCCAGCTTGAATCCCAAGTCCTTTGTGAAGTTCCTCAGTTCAAGCAGACAGGTGATTTAGCTGGTGCCTAATATTGCCGAAGGTCTATCAGCTACTGTACCTGTCCTTGAAGGACCCAGTCTTCAAAGAACAAGCCTGTGCAACGCATGCTGGGAGAACTCAGCCCCCTGTGAAAACCCACAGCAAGAAATTCTGCCTTGAGGGGCTGTTTTGGAGGTGTTCAGATTGCTGCTTGGAGGCTCCCAGCTCAGCCCATGTCCTCCAAAGGGAAATGTGGTGTCGAACAAGGCATTCTGGCTCACGATTCAGTGGCCAGGTACCCTATGCTGGGCATCCTCGTGAAGCAGTAATGATGCCTGCAATGCCCCCCCAAAAAAACCCTCAGACTCTGTTCTGCAGTGAAGTTTGTCTATTTATGAATTGTTGTTGACTGTAGGAAAGCTTATATTGAGTAAAGATGACACGAAGCTTACGCATTCCTCTTATTTAATCAGACATAGTAGTGCTTGTCAGCTGTTGATCTAACATGGTATTTTACATATTTCTAAATGGATGACAAAGGAAATTTAATCTTTAATTTGAATATCCATCAAGGATATCTTACATTATAAGCTAGCAACGAGGTCTCTGTAATGCAGAATAGAGGGTTACATTTGTGTGTGTGTGTGTGTTTGTTTTTTCTCTATAGTACTTTCTGCTACTATGGATATGCAAAAAAGCTCATGTTTCTGTACTGAATTTGTTCATACAATATAGTAGTTATGTGGTAAATACAATGCATAGCAGCTTGTAGGTACCACATCCTGTGTTAAATTTCAGTGCTCTCAAAAAACTGAGGGGATTCATTAGTAGGATGCAATTCAACAAAATTATGAAAATTAATGGAGTGTTCAAATAGTATGAGTAACCAAATTTGGACAAATTTTTTTAGGACAGTAAAAGGTAGGATTAATCCTCTTTAATTTTAGTAATCTTAAATTAAATGTCAAAGTCCAGTTAGTCTTCTAGGTTTCATGTACAATGTGTTTAGAGATAGGTATCTCTAACTGAATTGGGTTGGAAGATCATAAAATTACAGATGGTCCGGAAAGATGACAAGACAATTATTATTCACTGTTTTTCACAAAAGAAGGAGCACATAGCTAAATCAACATCATGTCTTTAAAATAAACATGGTGTATAATTAAATCATGTAGCATATTGTTACAGGATGCAGTAAAATCAAAAATATGAACTTATTTAAAAAGATGTAGAGAAGTTCAAGGACAGGTCTGTCGCTGGATTATTGAAAGCAGTTATTTGACTGACCCTTGCCTTGGAAAACCCCTGTACTCCTCAGTGAGAGTGAGAGTGAGTATATACTGGTGAAAAATATTTCCGGCTACTGAATAACATCAGAAACAGGATATTATTCTGAATGGTCTTTTGCCCTCATCAGTTTTGGGGTTTTGTCTTCCTTTTGTCTCCTTAGGACTAAAGAACATCACTGAAGTAACACTACAGTAATACTGGGTAATCTCAGCATGCTGTATCTCTCTCAAAATTTTTGTAAGCATTGTGTTGCAAGAACAATTTATCAGAATAGTTTTAAAGGGCACAGTAAGGCAGTTCTGAGTTTGTTTTTCCAAGGGAGCTCATGACAGGGAGAGCAAAAGCTTACTTATTCAGACACAATGGTACTCATACTCAGAATTTAAAGGAAGTTTTGTAAATTAAGTTGGAAAAAATAAAAATTATTCTTGATTTTAAGAGCATGTGCATAATAATCTAATTTTAGTATTGAGAATGCTTCAGGTAGTGAGTTTGGATTTATTGGTGTAG
Source organism: Morus bassanus (assembly GCA_031468815.1). NCBI lineage: Eukaryota > Metazoa > Chordata > Aves > Suliformes > Sulidae > Morus > Morus bassanus. The sequence goes on from CM062568.1 coordinate 67,019,369, forward strand.
TAAGAATGGCAGAGAAGGGAAAAATGCTGTGTTTTTATTTGTATTTCTTGAAGGAGAGAGCTCTCCTGAACTTTTCAGTGGGAACTTCTACTGGAGTGTGCTTCCAGGGGGACTAAACTCATTCAAGGGTGAGAAAAGCCTTGAAGCTGCACCTCTTTTTTCTTGGCAAGAGCCGTAAGTATAGGGTTTTAACCAGAAAAAAGTAATTTCTTCCTCTTGCACAAAGTTTAAGTAAATCCACTTGAAAGAACTTGGCAATTCAAAATCAGGTTGTGACTAGCTGGTGGTCTTACTCTGGCTACATGCTTGTTGCCAGGGACTCTGTATTCATGTGTAGCCAAGACTGAAGAATCTGTTCCTATTGTGTCTTATGCTTTCCATCCTTCATGTTCTTCCATGTTACCTTTCTGCACAGAATATCTTCTATTTGGTGTAGATTGAGCAAGGACCTCGCAGACTTGTGGGTTGTACGCTGTGATGCAATTTGTATTTCACAGCTTGGTCTGTCCTGTCTGAGGCTCTGTGTTCTTTGCCTGGCAACCTAATAAAGCAGAAACACTTCTGCCTTGATGTTCTCCTGCAAGCAGAGGCAAGGCATGGAACCGGGCCAGGAGCTGTTTCAGCCATCAGTGTTGGTGTCAGTGAATATGTAGCCCAGAAAGGGTCATTCTACAGGCCTCTGTGGAACAGAAAAGGAAGGTTTGAAGGGGTCAACCAGCATGCAAAGCATGATGCATTACGCTAGGAATTTTGGGAAGCTCTGAATTTCATATTTGCACAAAAGCACTCTTTGTTTCTCACCTAGTAATAAGCATGACAGTCTGTCTGCTGTTAATTTGGAAGACCTAGCCTTTTCTTGGCCTACCTGGACTTACGAAGTGAATCTTTGTGGCAGAAAAATATGTAATTGTACATTGGGTATGTGACTATAATTCAATTTGGCTGACTGAAAGAGAGATGAGGTAGGTTGAGCCGTTTTGAAACCACTGTGGTATTTCCATTCACACTGTTGATTCTTGAACAAGATATGCAGGTGAGTCAGGAAAAGTCTTATGGAGCTTACAAGCTAAAAGAAGAGCCTTTGAGAAGAATATCTTGTGTGCACAGTCTTGCTTTGGAATGTGAAGTGTTGAAAGGGAGCAAAGTCACCCACATCCTTGTCCTGCATGTACCAAGGTATGAACTGAAGATTATGCATCTTTTTCTTTCTTACTCCTAAATATTTACATAGAAATGGATGGAATAGCAGAATAATGGGCTACAAGTCTGCTGAACTTTGGCTACTACAGTCTGAGTAGTTGTCTCTGTGATTACCACCCTCTGGTCTAACCTGCTGACAGACTCTATATCTTCAATTTTCCCCTCCATTCTGAGACATTTGACTTCAGGGGAGAGTGCTCCCCTGCTACATGTATGAGGGAAAAATCCAGAATGGTTTGATAATCTATACTCTTACAGGAAATTATACCATGCCAGCTCCCACAGCCTGAGAGAGGTGAGGCTGCTGCAGCTCTGTGCCCCCAGGTCCAACCAGTAGCAAGGCTGGAAAAGCACTCCCGGTAGGCACACACACACATGCACACATATACACTGCATCTGTGTATACTTGGCTGGCCGCACAGATCACAAACAGACACACAGAGCACTCGCATGAACATAGGCAGCACCAACTGCCTCATCCTGCTCCTCTCTCTGGCTGAGCAGGATGGATGCCCATTACTGAGGATATATCTATACATATGTACAAGGTGGATCCCTCCAGCAGCTGGGCTCAGACACTGAGTCTGCCCCATAGCTGGTCCCTGGATCCTCTCCCCAGTTGCTGGCACCTGGATGTACGAGCCCCCGAGGCCGCAGCCCCTCTGCAACTGCTGGCACAGACCATCTCACTCATCCCCCACACCCACCCCAAGCTGGCTGGGACTCCTCTGGTCCCCCAGCAGCCACCACCCATAGTCTCACACTTAGACGCAAACACACACACATGGGTCTCACTCCTAGAGACCCCCAGACCCCCACCATCTCTCTGGCAGCTGGTGGGACTCCCCTGGTCCCACTGATGCCCTGCTCCTCCCATGGTCTCACCCTCAGAGACAGACAGACACACACACACACACACACGCCTGGCTCCCAGACCACTTCACCCAGTTGCACGTATTTTTGCTTTGCTCACACACTCACCAGCACACCCACACTCGCTGCAGCTGCTGCCACCACGGACACATGGGCCCCTGTGACCCAAGGTCCCACTCTGGTTGCTGCACTCAGACCCCATAGCACACACGTGTACAGAAAACCGAAATCCTACACCCAGGAAAAGAGAAAGGAATTTTAATTAAGGAATAGAACAGTTGTCACTGATCAGGCAAAGGGCATGGCCAGAAAAGTGTACTGACCAGCTCCCTATTTACATGCATCCATCCCTTTTTATCTGCTTATCCCTCTGTTTTTCCACACTTGTTCCTCCCAAAATTACCTAGATGTTTCCCTCGTCCACCTTTGGTTCCTGCCCTAAGCATCCCATAATAAGTCCTGGAACATCCCAAATTGTTCTGTCCTTGCATCTCATAATGTGTCCCGACCCTAGACAGCAACTCCCCTCAGTCGGAAAGGTGATGTGGAGAGCTGCTCCTAATGACTTATCATGGTGGGCTCCATGCCTGGACACCAGGGCTGGTGGCTCTCCTGGGACAACCCTGGGAGGGGCCCAGATGGGGTGTCTGTTCTTGGGAGTGCTTCATTGGGACTGCTGCCTGCTATTGCTCTCTGTTCTCCGTTGTGGGAGCTTTAATCACATAACCTTACATATAAAACTTTTTTGTGCAGCAGAAAAAAAATGGAAAGGTTTTTTTTTAGCTTTCTGCATTGCAGGAAGGGAAGTTGCAACTTCAACTCTATGTAGTTGTCTAGCCAGTCTGTTCTGCAACTGCTGTGTTCCTGTTTCTCCTGATGCGACCATTGCACAGACTCTAGGTACTATAGGTCATGCTGTGTATGCAGAGTGGGACAGGTTAAAGACATTTTTGCTAGTAATATAATTACAAAGAGCGTTGACACCAGAGTATGTGGACATCTCAGAAGGGATATGAAAACATTTGCTCCAGGCCCCCAGCAGAGTGCTGGAGTTCGATAGCTTGATTTAATAATCTTAGGAAAACGTTCAAACTTTTTTCTTCTTAGAAGCATCATGGACAGTTTAATGTTCCTGGAACTCGGACATGTGGGATTTCTTATATTACTCCACAGAAGAGGATTAATGGGCTGACCAGGTTGCTTGGGGAACCCTTTCCTGTGCCATCTTCATGGAGATAACTTTGCAAAAGTGAAAGTTCCAGTTATCTCTTCTCTCCAGTTACCTCTTGCTGATATCACACCGTACTTCTACCAGACTACTTGAGGCCTACATCTGTCCCCCTGCCAGCATGCTAGGAGGACAAGTGATTGATTCAAGTGTGCTGAGGATGTGTGTAGTATGGAAAAAAAGAGTGATGTCAGCACTGCTAGTTCAGGTGGATTTGTCCCCAGAATGAGACCAAAACAGGGCACGTTCTTGCTGCAGAAGCTTGAATAGAGTCTCTCTCTTCACAATGACTGAAAGACAAATTCACACTAAAAGTAAGGGCACAATGACAGAAACTCCAACAGTATAGAAAATTAACCATTGTTATAATTTATCAAGGGCAGCAATGCCCTTCATTGCACAAACTTCAATTCAAGATGAATTCAGGCAGATGTTCCAGTTCAAGAATGCTTTTTGAGCTTGAAATTACAAATACAGGGAAAATCTTACAGAGTGCATAATGCACAAGGTTAGACTAGATGATTATTTTTGCCCTTCAAGTTTGTGGGTTTCATGTAGTTTCCATCTTCAAGAAAAGGAGCCTTGTTAATGTGTGCTAAAGGTGTAGGGTATCTAAAGTGAGCACATGGGCAAACAGGAAGGTTGTGATGGAAAATAGGAAGACTGTTTTCCATAATGGTTATGGGGTGGTAAAACAGCAGCTGGTCTTTTCTGTGCTAGCATATTAAGACACATTAAAAACACACCTTTCTTTATTAGCAAAGATAAAACTACCCAAGTTGCATAAAAAGGAAGCTAATGCAATGAACAAATGCCAAGTGAAGGGAGAGAGAAAAGCAATAGAAAAGAGGTCTATAGACTGGAAGGGGACATAGGAGAGTGGAAAGGGGTAGAAAGGAAGAAGTGGTGATTGTGCCTTCAAAAGATGAACCTCCCTGATAAGTTTGGGACTTGTTTTTGCAGAGTCTCAATCACTAAGGAGAACTGGATCACCTTTTTTTTTTTTTTTTTTGTGTGTGTGTATGTACTTCAGAGCATCATTTAAGATTCACATGCCTGGTACATCACACATACCTACCCAAGTGCCTTACTCCATGAGAAAAATTGTATCTTTCATCAAGGTAATGTATTTTTTTTAAACTGTCAGAATCATTCCGATGAAATGCATGAAGAAATCAATAGCAGAATTGTATTAAAGAAAAACCACAGCTTTGCTCACAGTTAAAGGTTTCAAGTTCAATAACGTTGGACTTTAAAGAGAAGGAAAGAATTCTCCTTCATTTTTGCTATAATGCACTTAATGCACCATACAGAGAAGAATAGAAGTGCTGTCCAATAGTCCTTTTGTGTTTTCCTCAACCTTTGCTATCAGCTTCCTTTTCCATTTCTTTTTAATTCTCCTTGTTCATTTTCAAAAAAGACCCTTCCACCGCAAACAAAGCTAATTTCTTCCAGTGGCCCTGCACCAGATACCCCTGCATCCTGTCACAAACAATATCCGTGATGCTTAGAGAACTATCTGTTATTTTGAAATATTGTTAGAAAAGGTATTCCTGGTTCTGTTCTTTCTGAGATAATGCAAAGAAAGACAAAAGAGTGGGCTAGTGTCATAATGAGTAAATTTTTTTCAAACATGCCTGTTCTCAGTATGTTAATACACAGTGAGGAGAAGAACCGAATAAGCAAGACGTAACTGCCTGCCTTGTGTCACAAATAAGACTAGTCATTGAGGATTATTTTCTTTGGGGATCCTTTTCTGTCAGAAATGCAGAACTGACCCAAAACAGCTGCTGTTATTTGGAACTCCTCTTAACTACCTAGCTGCTGTTCATGGCTATTGCTTAGGTATGTTGTCCTCAGTATTAGCCTCTTTTGATGTCTCTAAGTTATCTTCTTCCATTTAAATCTACTTCAGGCCATCATTTATCATAACCTTCCTTTGAAATGAGCTTGCTTTTTTCCTTGCTGTCTTCAAATATTCCTCCCACCGACAGCTAGTCTTTCTTTACATTCTTTTTACATTACTTTGCGTGGGTTTTTCTGCCAGCTAACTCACAGAATATTGCTTTCTGATTTTAAATAGCATTTCTACTAAATAGTATTTACTTTTCTAAAGTAAAGACAAAGACTTAAACTGGGTTTTAAGCTCATGTGATCTGGCTATCTTTGTGATAACAAAAATGCATCGTGGGTTATGTACACTTCCCTGTCCCACTCTAATTGAAAAGCTGGTTACTTTCTACCAGTAACAAACTGTGATCCAGCTTCCACCTGAAAATCAGAGTCTCTGGGAATACTTACAAAAACATGAATGTGATTAAGGACCTGATGTCCTTAGTCCCATATCATGACGTGACATGATGTCCAATTGGCCTGGGAGACCATGGCCAATAACACTGACTGACCATATAGCCTTGTCTCCTCTTGTTCCCATGTCCATTGGTATCTGCTTTGGGCTGTTCACTCCCTACACCAGAAAGTGGTCTCTGTTTGACGTAACAGCCTCCAAGTCCATCAGCAGTTTTCCTACCTCTTGCAGTAGTGCAAACAGCAATGACAAGGTACTTCTCAGCCTTTTTTTAAAGATCCCATCAAAATGGCCCTCCTCTCGGGGAGGCGGGGGGAAGGTACTGATGAGCACTTATTTACCCCCTCACATGCACAATGCTAGTGCTTGTACCCAGTCTGTTCCAAGTTCTTAGTCTTTCTTCTCTCTTTTCCATGGACTTAGACTGGATAGAGGTGTCTGGTCTCTGCCTGAGATTCCCAAACTGGTGAGCAAGGGAGCAGTCATGCTGGCTGAAAGGCTGTTGGAAGGTTCAGCTGTGAGAGGAATAGAAAATTTCAGAGGATGTTTGGTTTAGTTAGGGTAAGTCTAAGGCCTTTCTTAGGGAGCAGACAAAAAAAAAGTGGGACTAATAATAAGTCTATACATTAAATAATCTGAATTAAATTTATCTGATCCTAGCTGAAACAGGGATGGTATAAAAAGAGTAAATGAACTTGTAGTTTGAAGTTCTGCAGTGCCTATCCCTCCGCCTTTACCTCTGGGAGGCCTCTGTTGTCCCTTGTATGTAACTTTCTTCACTTCTCCAAGGATTTTCTTATCTCGTGGCTGCTGAAGTGCAAGGTGACCTATGATCTGGGAGAGCAGAAGGATGACTGGCCATGCTTTGGCAACGATAGAACAGCGGGCCCATCTTTAAAATGACAGGGATCGCCTAGTAGTGGCTGGTTCAAAGAGTTTAAAACGGACTGTGTTACCTCCTTTTGAAAAAGAACACAGTTTTTCCATATTGGCCAGATAGTGGTTTTACTAGGCAAGTTCTGACAGGTCAGGCACTTTAGCATTTTTTTCTTTTGAGGTAAGGACAGCTTTCACATCCCCGGTTTGCACCCAGATGTGCTTATTCCCCCTCTCTCCTGTGTTAGGGCACTGCACTCTCACCGCAGTCATGTAAGTGAGAGGAGATGAAGGGAAAATGAGGGTCACAGCCTGCAGGGAGAGTCAAAGCACAGCCTTTGCTTGGAGGGGAGGATGTGATGGGAGAGGGTTTAAGGCTGTTGCTGAAGTTAGACCTGATGAGGAGGGAAACACCGAAAGGGTCTATGGCAAAGGCCTGCAGAGAGATGAAATGGGAAGAGGAAGAGGCCTGGGGCAGGGTAGTGTCTGCTAGAAACCTTCTGCTGGCATTGCTCTTCTGTGTGCTTAAGGACATCCCAATTGTATTTTGTCAAAGGATGAAGGCATGGGAGGGATAACTCGATATGATTCTTGTGGAAAGATTAATGAGGAAGACCTGGTAAACGCAATTTCATTTGCCTTAAACATCTCTTATACTTAACTGGTGGCTTGGCAGCTTCCCTTGCTTTCCCTGTGCAACCCTCTAAGGAAATGGTGTGGACAAGTCCTGGGGCTATTTCCCTACTTAATGTTGTCCTGGCAGAGCACTTAATGCACATCCATGACCATTGCATTCAAAGGCATCTCCCTGCTCCACAACGTCAGGCTCTTGTGTATGTTGAGGGACTGAATCCATCATGGGTTTCCATCTCCACTCGCTCTTTTATACAAGTAAAATGTCTGCTGGTTTAGTACCGTGTGAAACATTGCCACATCTTTGTCATATGGGCTTCACAACAGGCGACGGCAGGCTCTTTGCTGCTGTTTTGCATGTTGCCTTGTGTGAAGGAGCTTTTCATACCTGCCCTGAATGCTAGCTGTCCTGAATGACAATAGTAAATATTAACAAGTGGGAGAAGGGGCAGGGTGCAGCCATTACGAGGAAGGTGCTGTGTCAGCTCAGCCTGGTATGGTAACATATTAAAATACTGTCTATTTGTAAGACTTCCCTAGTCTGTCAGATCCTCTATGTTTAAAAAATGTGGGATTAGAGACAAAAGATATTTTCAGAAAGCATCTGCTGTAAACAAAAATATGCACATGTGCGTGACTGCATATAATAGATACACACAAAAAAATTATGAGTACTGCAAAACCGGATATATTTTGTGTGTGGATATATATGGAGACCACTTTCATAGTCTGCATGTGCACACATACACACATTTAAATACTTTATGCAATGGTATGAGATCTCTTTTGATGCTCAGTACTTTTCTGAATTTCAGTAGCTTTTTCACATAGAAATGGTGCCAAAAATATAAGAATTTATGGTAAAAAATGTGTCCCTGGGTAGTTGTATTGTAAAGGTGCTCTTAATGCCTTGATATGCCAACAGGCTTTGTGAAGAGGAACTGGAATTGCTGTATCTGGACAAATATTTTTCACTAGTTACAGTATATTTCCTTAAATACTACTATTTTTCAGAATTTAAGTGATTGTAGCCTTCCTCTCTCTACTCAGGCATACCTATGCAAGCATACAATATTCCCAATGTTTTATGGGTATTAAAATACTGTGGAATTAGAACTTTTTGAATTTGAAAACTATTTGAGTAATTGTTCATGGTCTACACCATTCTTTTTTTCTTTCTTTTTTTTTTTTTTCTTGTCCTGGACACAAAATTCTCCTGTGTTTCCCACATCAGTTTGCCAGCATTTGGTTGTGTCTCAGGGGAATGCATAGCCATTGGCACCAACTCTTCAGAGAAGTTTCGGACCCAGTAAAAAATAAAATGAAATAATGAAAACACTTGAAGGTATGAGTAGGACGAGGTTGTATAGCAAGTATAGCCATATACTGGAATTTTAAAATACCTCTTCATACTCAGCTTCTGTGAGCTGATAGTGGTCTGTGCATACACTGAATTTTGTAGGGAGCTACCTGACTCTGAGAAATAGCTATGACAAAACCAAACTGCAATATTTTACTCAGAATTAGTTCTTTTGAGGTAAACGCTCTTTCTCTCTGGTGCTGAAGCAGGGGTTTTCTTTGCTTTTATAAGCTCTCTAGATATTTTCCAGTGAAAGTACTCCATACCAAAATTTATAAGAACAGGTTCATTTTTTTCTTAGTTGCATTTCACAAAGGGCTTTTGCAGTCTGATCATCCCAGTACAGAAACTCTGACTCACTGGAGTGAGCACCAAGAACCAAACCCCTTTAACCTTTAATGCATTTGGACCTAGATATGAACTTCAGGATTAGCATCTGCCTTTAGCAAGAGCTGAACTCTTCCAGCTCTTCAGCATGAGCTGTGCCCATCCCGCAAGACAACCAGAAAGGAAGTACAGATTATTCTGCAATTCCAGGTTTGGGCTCCACTATAGTTATAGGTGACCAACACCCAAAGACAGCCTTTTTTTTCTCTGAAATCTATAGGAGATTGAGAGGAATGCTTTAAATGTGAATCTTTGGTCAGGCCAGGTAATGTTAAAAAATGCACAATGAATTGAAAGTTAGGAATATAGCATGAGCCGAAAATTGTTGGTTTACTTGTAAAACTAATCCAGGTTTCAAAGTTTCTGTGTTAGTTAAAGAGCCCCAAATGGGACTTATGGTAGCAACTAGAGTTTATTTTCCTCTTTTGCTTTTCAAAAGTTGAAAGATGAAAATTAATTAATTGCATTTTTACCATAGCTGTGTAAAGAGAGAGAAATTGTCTCAGAATCAGTAGTCTTAAATGTGCTGCATTTGAGTCATTCTGATGTTCTGTATGTGAATTTTTTGGGAGACTTCTTAATTTAGTGTCTGAGCCAATCCAAATCATAGTGGTACGGAGGCTGCTTTCATAATGCAGCATCCAGGTGTCTTTGACAAAGTCCATGTACTAACAGTTCAGTTCGACTCTTCTGTCATACATGTTCTATAAACCATTTTTAAAAAATCAATAATTTAAAAATCTTTTTGTCTGTTACAGCAAAATCAGTTTGTGCCCTTTATGGTCTGACAGCTTAATTTTTATTTCTTAAAAAAAAATATTCAAATCCTAAACCTAGTCTTGAGTTATACAGTTGTTAAAAAGCCTCAGAAATTAGCAAGCAGCTTTTAGAAATGTTTAACTCAAAAACAGCCAGGGAGGATTTTTTTTTTCTTTTACATTTGTTTAAAAAAAAAATTATATTCCCTCAAAATGAGACCTTTGTGCCAAGTTTTATTCTGGAGCACAGCTTTACAGCTGAGCTAAACCCCCCTATAATAGGAGAAAAGTGACAGACCCTTAACTATAGTAGCATGAACAGCACTGCTATAATTCCTGGGTGAACTTTGTCCCTGGATGTGTGTTTTTGGAGTGTGCCGGGGTGACATTCAGCCTCTACATTCATTTTTATGATAATTCAGAGTAAATTGTGGTGCAATAAACTCTTCAAGCCTGTCTTTCTTGTGAAAGCCATGAATCAATCAGCTGCAGGCTTTTTTGGGTCTTTTCAATGTATAGTGATCATTTAGATTTGACATGCATTGTGAGACCTTGGCTTAGCTCCTCTCTATGGTCTGTCATTAATTCCAGCCTTTACTGTTCTGAAGTACAGTGAAGGATGACTGAGAAATCATTGCCCCTCTTCAGCTCTGTTATTGCACAAAATAGCAGCGCAATAATTTTTTGTCAATGTTTTACTCTAAAAGCTTTCTACATCAGTTTTGAAAAGGAAGCAATAAAGCCCATTCAATGGTATGAATAAAAATCCTTTGAGGTTTAGGCGCAGGGCTGCTTTTCTTCAGCTGGTAATCAAATTGGAGCTAAAATGAAATTGAGTTTTCTTATGAAAATAGCCTTTGTTGCTGGGAAGGCTGGTAATTCATAAACAATAACCTGCTCTTTTGTGTGGATAATAATATATTCATGTTCTTTCAATAGGGTAAAAGCCAGACCTAGTGCATTATGGTACAGTAAAAATAGCAGAAGGAGCTTGCTGGAATAATCTTGAAGACGAAATGTAGCATTCGGTGACTTAAGCTTTCAGCTCCCATCTGAAATTGTACTTTGCTTTTATTTGCGAGCCGGGTTTTAGTTGTTGATTTGTTGCTGCTATACAATATTTGGTTAATTGTGGAAGATCTCAAGCTGTGCTCATCACTGCTCCTGCGAAGGCTGCTGCCAGCTGCTAGAAACAGAGCCTGCTGCTACAGGATGTACACTATTCACAGGAGCAGCCTCTCAGCGCTGATTATCACTGAAGAGTTCCCCGCTCTCCATCACTCTGCGCCCTGCACGCAACCGGACTGCCGAGCACGGGGAGGTAGGCTGCCTGCCCTCTCCTCAGGGTAAGGTTAAAGGCGTGCAGCGGAGCTGCGGAGAGCGCGGTGGGCGAACTTGGCTGGGGATTTTCCAGGCGCTGTTGGGGAAACAGGCTCCCAGCCCCTGGGAGGACGATGTGGGCTCAGTTACTTTGGAGCTGAGCAGGGGCTGGAGGAGGACATGAGGGGTAAAGAGTGAGGATTTCCAAGCACACCGTGAGGTGCTCTTGGAAACGTTGCCTTGGGGTTTGGTGTTTTTTTCTAACTACCTGGGCAATCCTTTGGAGGTTTGATCCGGCACCAGTGCTTGTTGGCATTTTGGGGCATACCTTGTCATCACATCTGCATTTTGTGACTTGATGCTAAAGGTCTTGGTACGGCTGGAGGATGCTCCCCAGATACATTGTGTGAGCAAAGGCAAGAGGCTGGCAGAAAACTCTGGGAGCATGTCCTGTCTGTAGTGACTCTTTTTCTTTGCCTTAGCTCATGGGGAGTGGAGGGTAAACTTCAGTCTGAGTACCTGAAATTACCTCCCTCCCCCTCCTCTCCATCAGTGTACGCTTTTAAATTGTTGATAGCTATGATAGTCTTGAGCTCGGAGTGGTGATTTAAAAAACTGCATGCAGACACAGGCATGCAAAAATGCTGATTTGGGGTCTGTTTACGTGTAAGATGCAGGCTTGATCAGTCTCACCAACACTGAGGTGAGAGGTTGCTTCAGGATTTAGTTTAATTTTGACTAGTCTCCCTTTCTGGGTGATGGGAGTAATACTGAAACCACTCATCAGAGTGCCTGGGGACATGCAGCGTGAGACATGATAGCAGGTCAAAACTGTGCGTTACTTGTGGATTTTGGTTGCAGGGGAGGACTAGAGGACAGACTGTGTCTTGATGGCAAATCGGAAGCAGCTTCGCACAGGGCTGTCTTACAGTGAAAGCGTTTGTAATCCAGACTCTGCAAACCCCACTCTTTTTAAGTGAAATAAGGAATTGATTAATACCAGGTGTATTGTTCTCCTTATAAACTTTCCCAAGGCTTCAGGAAAGTTTTAAAATAAACCAAACCAGAACATAGGAGAATGTAAAGTGCAAAGACTTACAATGGGGATTATTTTCTAAGTAACATTGAAGTTAGATCTGTACTATATGCAAGGCGGTCTTGAGGCAGTTACAGAGGTTTTTATTCATTTTTAACAGTGAAATTACATGCTTAACAAAAGGAACTTTTAAAGGCACAGTGGTAACTGACAGTCAAAGCAATATATGTCATTATCCAATTAGTACACACAAGTGTGTTTTTATTATTCACTTAGCATACCTCTGTGTTTGGCTCTCAGAAATACAATGTTTTATTTCTCAAAATGTTTTAAGACTGGTATGTGTTTTACTGCTATAATTGGAGTAATATTTTTGCCCATTACTTGTATTTATATCTTTGTTGCTCATTGGATTAGCTCTGTTTAGAAGGAAATTTCTAAAATGAAAAATTTTTTTTGTGGGTAAATGCTGGTTAGACAAAATGTAGCATGCACACAATTCCAGTTCTCTTCACAATTGGAAAATCTGCTTTAAGTTGTACCCAAAGTTGAATTGGGAGAAATGATATTGCTTGTGTTTAAACGAATAATAATACAACAAAATTTTCAGTGCATTTGAATGGAAAGTATGTTAGCATATAATAGAGCATTTGTTGGTACTTGCTGATATGAGAACAGAGAGTCTATTCAATAGAATGACCCTTTTTGTTTTGTTGAAAAATAAACTATCTAGCAATGTGGTGATGGCATTGTTGCATTGGGAGACTAGTTAACCAACAGATGTGGTGGTGATTTTAGCTTTTTAATTACAGGCTTAGCAGAGTTGTCATACGTTTTATTATCAGAGCTCTTTAGGAGCAAAGATTTTGGTTGTAGTTGGACACTGCTGTTATCCTAGCACCAAACAGGTCAAATAGGTATAACAAGTTTTCCAAAGAATCCATGTTGTCTACAGCTTTAGAAAGAACAGTTTTGTTTCTCTTGCTATATTTGAATAAGATTTAGTGAATGTGTTTGAAGTGGAGTATGTTTCTTATGCTGGATTCACCTTTGTCATGGAAATGCATGCTTTGTTCTGGGATTCATGCAGAAGGGATGCTTCACTTAGTTATACGGTGCGCTAATGAAGCTCTGGTATCTGCATAAACGTCCATGAAAGCAAACTCAGTCTTTAAATTTCACTAATGTTAGATATTTCCCATACTGCTAGCACCAGAGTGGGACAGCTGTATACTAAGGAAAGTATAAGCTTTCCATGAGAGAACTGCTAGTGTATCTCATGCCCAAGTACTATTCTATTATTTGGCAGTATTTTGAATTATGAATAATTACCCAGCAGTGAATCACTCTAAGACCTCCAAACTCATTTCTTGGTGCCTCTGTCAGACTATAATATAAGTAAATACGATGTTTACAAATGTTAACTTTACGTACCACAATACCTACCAAAAGTAGATATTTTCAACTGCAATTAGCATTTTTAAGTTCACAGAGGAACACATTTCCAGTCTATGCAGTCATAATTTACATGCTACTTATTACAACACACAAATTAAAGTTGCCCACTGTTGACAAAGTTGGTTGAATGGTGCACTGTACATTTTCCTTGAAATTTTAAGTATCTGCTGTTTCGGGAGCATAAATTCTTTACTGAGTATGGATTTCCCTACAGATGTAAGGTAAACAAGTTGATTGTAATTATTTCGCAATAAAAAGCAAGTTCCAACCATTGCAGACAATGAGGTAATTGAAAACTCTCAAACCCTGCAGTCAATAAAACATTGATATATTCAGGTTTGGCATATTTTACCTAATGAACACATCCCAACACTGGAAAAAAAAGCTAATAAGATAAGAAGGTAAACAAGGTGAATTAAGATTCAAGATTAGTGTAAATAGGAGAACTTTTTAAAGCATTTTTGCACTCCTACTTTCTCTATAGTAACTGTAATTAAAATTTTCAGCCTTGCTTTTCAAGCAGTTTGTGGACACCCTCGCTGGGTTTGCATCTAGTGTTTTTTTAAAAAAGAGTAAAAGCATATCTGGATAATTTATTCATATTGGAATTCTGGTGTTAGAATAGATCTGACGGCTTTTGAGTGTGTAAAAAGTAATACTTTAGAAGAAAAATATATTACAGGATCCTTATCAATAATGATTATAATGGAGGTCACAAACTGCAACCCACATTGTGTGGATGAATGTCTGTAGACTGCTGTTTCATGGATCTTCTTGCTTTTACTCTTCTGATTCTTATGTTTGCTTAAACTTTGTAGATTTTAGTTAAATGTTGTACTACTTTATGTAAATTGCATAGATAAAAGTTCAGAGCAGCACAAAGCTTCAATACTTTCATGTCTGTCTCTACTTCAATCCTTGAAAACTAAGAGCTTCTTTATGGGTGACTTTTTGTTTTCTACTGAAATATTAGGTTAGCAGCTTTCAATTTTTATTGCCTTCTCAGCTTTCAAGGCACTCTGCCTTATCGGTATACTTGAATCCACGTGGTGCATATAAAATGAAAAGCTTCAAGTATTTTTATTAAGACATCCAGGAAGAGCTCTGTAAACAAGGCTTGCTTTCCAACGCTCAAGCTTTGAATTGTCAACTGTTATAAACACATTCTCACTTTCTCATTCTGAAATGTGGCCAGAAAAAAGAGCAGATCTCTAATGTGTGTGGTGCCTTCTTACTGTAGCTATTTGAATACCAATATTTCGCTTTGAAATAGGAATCTTCTACTTTATGAGGAGAGCTGGTCCCTCAAGTTTTCTCACTGTGTGTGATGCCCTGAAGGTAACATTATTTTACAGTGTAATTCAGTTCATTTTACCAAGACTGTTCTTAAAGACAGTTGAAACAGCAGCTTTCTGCTTTGAGGATCTCAAGTACAGTACAAATAAGTCTGTAAAAGTAAAATATTTTGCTGGCAGTTGGGTTACTTTAGGGGCTTCAGGAGTTGAAAGAAAGTAGGGGTCCCACTCCAGTAGCCTTTAGGGGTTCAAAATGGGCTGGAAATAAGCAGAGGAAAATCAACTAAACAGCGAGCTGAAGAAAAATTCCTCCAATTTGCTGTTACAAGTGGGAGACCAAGATCCTAACTTTCCACTGGTGATTTCAGAAAGTAGGTTAAAAAATGGAGGCTGACATGGCAGCTGCATTGCAGTTCAAAGGCCAGGGCATCCTCCAGGTTAGATTATAAAATTGGGGTGGGGGTGGAGGAAATGTTGGCTGGACACAGCAAGTTTCTGGGGCCATGGACAACTCCACGACACTAAGTGGTGTAAATGTAAAAAAAAATGCCCACTGCAATCATAGTAAGTTTTAAGTGACTTTGCACAGCTGTGAAGAAGAAGGCTCAGATATTTAAGGAAGTAAATTATTGATCAAATGATCTCTCAAAATATTTCCGGCATCATCTCTGATGCCACCGGCCGGGGAGAATACATGTTGCAAAATCAGACCAATGGTTATTTGGTATATTGAGTACGTATGTACAGGAGGAAATAGAATTTGGCAGTTCTTTGGAATCTGGAGAAGACTCCCACACAGCATGAAACAGTCAATTTTTTTACTAAATTTACTTGTGCCTTTGTGATAGACAGTATTTTTTACTTCTTTTTTTCCATCCATGGAATTTTTTTCCTCACTGCTTTTCTTATCTTGCTGCAAAATAATTTAATCTTCTCTTAATTTTAGCTTATCATTGCTAAAAGCATTGGTCCTGATTTCCCCAGAGCGTTCCATCACTTACAAATCTCTGTAACTAATTTGAAATCAGATCTATGCCAGTGTGAAAGTGGTGGGAAATGCTGGGAAATCACATCTGCTCTCAGAGTAAAATGCCAGCTTTGTAAAAGTTTTTCAGATCACCTTTTCTATTGTCAAATGTAAAAACACTGAAGTTGAACAACTTTCTGTTTTGCTCCCTAAGCCAGCCATGTTTGCTAGCATTAAGATAGTCTATAAAAAATTATGTTCCCGCTGCCACACTGAAGCCAATGAAATAGCAGCCATCCCAGAATAACTGGAGCAAGAAGTAATGGACGCATCCACCACATAGTACTGTAGCAAAAGGAAAACTTAAGATCAGTCATTATTCAAAGTGTTATAGGTAATCATCTTCATGGTCCAGGCTTGATAGCATATCTGAAGGATCAAACAGCCATCCGTAGACACTTAAATAGCCTTTTTCTATACACTGCTTACACTGAACAAAGAGCACAGCTTATACTTCTACCAACCAGCAAAGACACAAAACTTACAGAGAGTTACAAAAATTTAATTTCAGTCTCCCTGGGAAATGGAACATCCAGCTGCAAAGCATTTATAAAGTACGTCAAATACTTCATATCACAGAGCAGCTAGGAAAACATGTCTTGATTTATCTGTTTGAGAGGTGATCACCAATGTCTCTTTGGAGCTGGCCTTAATCTTTCATCAAGGTCTTTCATAGAAGTTTTTAACTATATTGGAAATGTGAAAATGTTGCTTTTGAATCATTGTGGAAACGTAACATCGTGTTGCTTTAATTGAGAATTTTTAACAAAATCAATACAAACATGCCAATAAATGTTAAATATAAAAAGGCATTGGACTCTACACTTGCTGTATTAGGCTGTGTTGCAAATACATAAAATGGGTAATGGACTAGTGATTAACACTTCATAAGTTAACATAACTGTACAGAAACCATTAAAATAATTTGAAAGTTTGTAAGAAGACTCACTGTGATGAGTTTTTAAAACAAATTGAATACTTTTAACAGGTCTTCAAAACAGAACAGTAATTTGAATGAGACTGTACTGCTTGTTATATTAAACAAAGCATCGCAGTACTTAAAATCAACTAATACCCTGGTTAGTCTATTAGAATAAGAACATGAGAGTTGAGTTACTTTGACATTGCTGGCATCCTTGTCAATGAAGTCTGAGTGCATATGTCCTGGCTTGACTGGGTATAGAAAAAGGTCCAGTTGATACGATTCTCCAAACTAGTGAGAACCTTGTCATTTAAAGTCAAATTTGAGGAGACCAATTTTTGTCTTGTATTTGCTACAAAAGCACATTTTGCAGAAGAGTCTGCGTCAATACCTCAACACTAACCTAATCCCAAACAGACCAGCACTTTTGTGGTACTAAGTGGAAAAAAAATCCAACTTTGTGAGTGTCTGAATTTTTATCCTCCTGAAAAACTGTGCTTGAGTCAACTTTTTGATATCAATCCACTCCAGAGTACCACCAGTACATCACCTTATAGAAATTCTGTCTGGTTGGATATTTGTAGTGAGACTTGCATGAGTAGGAGAAAGAGGGCATTGATCCTCTTTCAGTATGCTTCTCAATGTTGAATGAAGAGCTTAGAAAGATGAACTTTGCAGTTATTTTTAAAGCTAAAAACAAAGTATTTTATTTAGTAAGGAAGCTTACTATTTAGAACACTGAATTCACGTTGCCCCTAGAGATCAAGCTTTTGTGTGTGTAAAGGCTGCCTTGGATGGCAGCACAGCAAAAGGAAAAATATTGCTCAAAGAAGCAGAGTCTTTAAGCCGCAAGAGTCTGTGGTTTCACAATAATGGCGTGTCTGAAAGTAGGGGTGTAGCTGTGTACAGAGAACCTGAACCAAAGGACACACATGGTGATGAAAGGCTGCTGACAGATCCATCCAGAAGCCACTGTAGAAACTGGTAATGCTATATGCTCTGTGAACTTTTACAAACTTCCTGTCATATTCCCGGAGCACATGCCTTTTCATGGGCATTAAAACTCACTCTGTGGACGTGCTGTGTGTTTCTAAAGGCTGTCTCTGCCTGGCAGGGTCAGATGTGCTCAAGCAGAGTACTTTTCGTTACATTATTCATCATATCAACAATGTGTGGTAGGTAGTCCAGACTTGGGCAGGTAGTGAGTGATATCTTATCACTGCGCATTTTGTGACTTGGATCTGGTGCTGGAATGGATAAGGAAATTCAAAAATACCACTGAATAGAGCATGAAAGACTGTTTGGGCTTTATAACATAAGGAGGGGATGTGTCAACTCTGTTTGTGAAAGATTAGCTGTATTCATTTTCCACAGAACTTGGAGAAGGTGGCAGTTGCTGTACAAAACTGACAGAGAATGAAATCCTTGCATTGGTGGATTTATGTCTGAAGAGAGTATTAGGCTTGTTGTTTGGAAGGATGGTTCTAACTGTATCTTTTGTGTTGTAAAAATATATGTGAATCTAAAGCCTATGAGCTCTTTTCCTTTTTCAGCTTGGGAAAGTCACCAGTGACTATTTTCCTGGATAATGTTGACAAACAGAAATGCTTTGAGACTAACTGTTCATAAGGGATAGCCCATGGCACAATCATACGTAGTAATAATTTACAGCTGCTCTCATTCCAGACTGGATATGACTTAGAAACCTAAAGATAAAAAGATATTTGTTCAGTTACTAAGCTCTAGCACTGGTCACGTGCTGCAGTGACTCTATTATCTGGAAACTACATTTCTATTCTGAATGTCCAGAGGACATTATGTTTCCCATGATTTTCATTCTCCAAGAGGGAGAAATATCTGCTAGCTTTATACAATAATGTTTCTCTCAGTAGATGAAGGGCTAATGTCCTACACTCCATTGAAGCTGATTGTCAAAGCAGCAACAAGGGCTTGCCAGCTCATTTTGGTAGCGTGTCATGTGGATGCTGACCTTGTGTGGCAGTGGCATTGCATCACTTTTTGTGTTAGGTGTGGGTAGAGGAGGCTGGCTGGCTGCATGGGAATTAGCATTCCCTAGGAGGTCAATGCATGTATGGGTTGTGCAGAATACCACGGTGTGCTCCCCTCCTCGCTAGCACCCTCCCCACACAGGACCTGCCTTGTGGCATATGGAGGGAGACTACTGCTCATTTACTTTGTGATGGATCCTTAAATGAAGAGAAGAAAATGCTCTCAAGGCTTACTTCTTTTAAAGACTGAGGAAGAAGAGAGGAAAGCACTGAGTCTTTTGCTGCCTGACTTTGACTCTGTGGAAAGGAAAATCCAGCATGCATACAGAAATTGGTCAAAAATGAAGCAATCACCTCTTTAAATCAGGACAATCTCCTCCTTTTCCCTTGCTCTCTCTTCTGTTGCTGACTTCACTATCTGCTGGCAAGGAAGTTTAGGGATCCTTTAAACTCCACATAGATCAGCTTTTTTTTATGATCTAGCTTCCTGCTTTTAGCAAAGGAAGAGGACAAATCTCTGTGTTGTTTTTCTCTCCTTTAAATCCTGTTAAGTCTTCCTAGGCCCTTAGGCTGTTGACAATCTTGTGCGATTCTGAACTCATGCTGTGTCATCTTTAACCTGCTAGGAAGATGCAGTGATCTGGGGCTCTGCAGTCACACTGGCAGAACATCTTTAACTTCTTTGATGTATTTGTGGGCATGAGCTTCTGGAGTGTCTTCAGCTGTTCATTGATAGCAAGAAGAGAGCTTTTCCATGTTACTGACTCATACTCTTACGAAGGATGGAGATCTGCAAAAGCTGGTTCCTGACTTGTACAGGGCCATGAATCTGTGAGGTACCAGGTTCAGGATGTTTAGTTTACTGACCTGATACAAAGGCCTTTGTTTCAATGCAGTAACAAGTTAAGGATGCCTACTCTGGGCTCATATTAAGATGCTATTAAGGCTGAAACACAATTTAGTACTTCAAGTAAACACTAAGCATGTTTCAGCTGATGCATCTGCTAGATCTGCTGGCACACAGGGCTTTGAAGTAAATTCAGGTAAGAAAGGTGATATATTAAATCAGCTAATACTCCTTTGAACAAACAAAGCAACTGAATGGGTTGTCTACAGAAAGTTTAACAGAGAAATTATTTGTGGTGTGATGTCTGTCAGAAATTGAGCAGTTGGGGAAAATCTCTAAATCACTAGACCTGCAATACTTTCTTTAAGCATGCTTTCCACAAAAGATGTGTCTAAGCATCTTTGGATTTCTGTCAAGCTGCCCAGCAGGCATGCTACATGGCCCATAGAAGCAACGGGAAAGTTATGTTTTCCCCATATACCTATTTTCACTTTTCAGTAAGAGGTTCCTGTTATTCCCTAAACACTGTGAAGGACTAAATACAGATGATGATGAACTTAGTGTCAAGGGGGTAACTTGCTGGTAATGCCAGTAAAAATGTTGTGCTCATCTGAAGCTCACCAGCATCGAAGGGGTTATGATTGAGTATATGGGTATTACTGGGTTCCAGCACCTATGTATGTGACACGCTCAAGGTACAGGCATGGTCTCCAGTACCTTGTTGCCTGTCAGAGAGCCTTCTTGCTCTTTACTGATTGCTAGTAGACACTTCTTCCTCTCCTGACCCTGGGTTACCCTGTTACCACATGGTTTGTGAAGCATCTGTGGATACTTACTCGGTAACTAACGTGAAGAATGTGTTGGGAGCTGAGAAACTTATTTAAGATGCCTATCTGAGAAAGACAAGATTAAATCTTTAAAATTGTTTTTCAGGTGGTAGTCTTGCCATTCATCTTAACTGAAGTATGTAAATGAAGTATCCTAACTGAAGTATTACATCCTTAGAGATGTTCCATGTTATGCCAGTAACTTCTTTTTGCTTTATTGAGGAGTAAAACATGCTCATGTCTCTTCATTGATTAGTGTGCATTTGTCAATGAAAAATGTTTTCTCTAATGAGCCTTGTATCTTTCTGTAATCAAAAATACCTGATGCAAACAGCTAAAGGGCCTAAACACGCATATCTCCTAGCTTGCTTTTGATTGAGACTGGATACTCTGGTGACCCCCTACTCGGGAGGGAAATGGATTTGGGCAAATGACCCCTGTCAGCTTTATTCTGAGGACACTTTCACAAGGTGTAGCTATCTATTGTTTTTCTGCATACATTGAATCTAAGTAGTATCACCATGGTTTCACATATATTAGTCTGATGGGGCTAACTTTTCAATCACTTCTCTATGAAATACACATGATGAAACCCAGCAGCAGTTAGAAACAATTACCTGTGGCTTGTGAATGGAAGTGTGTTACAACTGACCATAGGAATATTCCTGAAATACTCTTATTTTCATCAAGTCAGAGTAAGATTAAACAAAATAAACCACATGACCCAGTAATGATAGTTTAATAGATGTTCTAATTAGTGAGACACTACTTTGGGAGGTATAGGTATCCCATACTCTGTTGCAATTATTAGAGAAAGATAATATCCACACTATCTGAAAGATGGCACTATAAAAAAAAATTGAGGAATATGCAAAATTCTCTACTGAGGATCTTAGTTTCTTTTGGTCTATCTTTATAAGTTCCTCCATTTAATTACAACAGAACCTGCAGTTTCAAAATAAAAAACAACATAAAATTTAATCTTTTATGCCTGAGTGTTTCAACAGATATTTTCATAGACATTTGAAAATGCAATGTAGACGAGTTCTGGAAATGGATATTTGACAGTATTATCTCAACAATTTGAGTATTTGTGTAGTGTGCTGTTACTTTGCTGTTCCAGAATTGTTAGAAAACTCGGGTTTATGGTTCAAGGCAATTTTTTAAATCTTTTCACATATACAGTAGAGTTTCTGTACATATTATCTTTGCTTATAAATAAGCTTTTACTCTGATTTTGATAAGAAAGGAAAATTACTACTTGTAACATCTGCTCTACCTTTGCATGGTAGCTTGTTTATATTTGGGTTTGACTTATATGAACAGCAGTTGTTAAAATTTAGAAAATGACTCGTGAAAACCATCCACTTACATAATCAGTATTAATTTTAAAATGGAAATGACTTAAATGTTTGTCTTAATTGTTTTTTCAGTAGCAAAGGGAGTTAATTCATTAGGCACATTAGACTTCAGTCCTGCAAACACTTTGCTTGGTTTTCAGCCCGTGAAGAGTCATGAGGAGTGATGACTTCTCTTTGTTCAGCACAGGAACTTGTTTGCAAGCCTGAGGCCTGATTGCCCAATCTAATGTCTCAGCTGAAGGTAGCAGAAAGTTTCCTTGCTGAGGACTGCTGAAATGAAGCTTTCTTTTCCATCATAAGTTTTTAATTTTTTCTGCACATGCGGTGTGTTATGGAGATTAATAAGCCCTTCACGGTTTTCTCTGAGGTACCAGTCACTCTTTTGTAAGAAAGGTTTCTCTCAGTCATACTTACAGGGAAGTCTCCTTGCCATTATAAGGTAGCACATGTGCTGTTTGAATGATGCACAAAGCAGAGTTCACCTAGAGCAAAATCATTGTTTCCAGATGTGAAGGATTTTCAAAACTTAGCATTGCAGACAAAATCCCATGCACCCATGAGCCATCATCTCTTGCTGGGGCTAATGCAAGTGGAAGTTCTATGCAGAACCCCAAGACTCTTCAGTAACGAATGGCAATTGCCAGGCATTCACAATCAGGGTGCCACATATTCCTACAATGTGGCTAATCTTGAAAATTCAGACTTAAACTGATGAATGTAAATTATCATAGATGTTTCATAGAAATATTGTAGAAGTTAACTGAAATACTTAAAAGGAATATAATAAAAATCATAATCATAATCAACACTGCTCTTGTTTTATGGGTTATGACCATACTCTTATGTTCCTCATTTTGTGTTTAAAAGAGCAAGTTTGAAAGTTAATGAATAGGGAGTTTTGCATCCAGTACAGAACTTCTGTGCAACTCTATGAATTAAAGTTTTAATAAAATTGATATAAAAAGTTGGTAGATCCCTTACCACCATGCTGCCGAGGCCATCCAGTCAGTTGCTGATGTGTGTGGGAAGACAGAGCTCTGCAGGCCCCCCTGCAGTCTCCAACTGCTTGTACCAAGGCAGGTACTGTTTTTGTCTGTGGTTTGAGAACTGGTTTTAGGGGTCATGAAGGGCCTTAGGGTGGTTTTAGTAAGAAAAGAAGCTTGAAACCACTGTGTAGTGATGAAGGAGGAGGTTTCATGGACCATATTTTATTGTAAAGCTGTTCCCTGGTGTTTATCTCTGTTAAGTACTGCTTGTTTAACTCTTCACAGCTTTTTATAGTGTTGGAAGGCTGTTTCACCTGCTTTCAAGGTTAAAGTAAGGCTCTACTGTATTATCTGGTCTATTCTGTCATGAATTTTGAAAGTTCTCTCCATCCCTGAGTTTTCAAGCTTCACTTTTTAGAGGCATCTAGGACCTCACTTTTAATTTTTCTACTTTGTTCTCTGCTTCCTTAGTCAACTTGTCAGAAGCTGGGTAATTGACTAGGATTCAGTCTTGGAGGGTATTGATTGCACAGGAGTATATATGCACTGTATGGGAAGCGAGGAAAAATAACCCATGCAAGCAGTGTTTCTGAGGCATCAAAGATAAAGCTGAAGATGGAGGGCTATGCTGAGATGCCATCCTTGTTCCCAGAACTGGAAGAGCTTGGAGAATGTGTTATTTAATGCACTAAATTCTATATGCTTTCAAGGCTTGATGCAAGGAGTCCCTCTGTGCACTTCAGTAACATCTGAATTGAATGTTTGCTGCTGAGGGTTGTCTAAAATGCAGTTTGGTTAGCAAGTCACTGTGCAGGGGCCTCAGGCTGATGGTAGGCAGGCAGTATGATGGGAATTCAAGATGTGAGAAGGCCAGAACAATACCTAAGTATGTAGCTATGCAAAAAGTCCTCATGTGAGAGAGTGTTGGACTTACCTGTGTGAGCATGAGGCCAACATATTTATTGTCTAGATAGGTTAGGAGAGCCAAGCAAAATAGGAATAAAGTCCAATCTGATGGAAGATGAAATATAGTAGAAAGGCAACTTGACACTGTAATGCTTAAACCTTTATGGCTCACTTCTGTCCCATGCCCAACCTCACAGTGGAAATGAGAAGTTTGCGAAGATTGTTTAGAACTTTAGAGGTTAGTGGGGTCCTGTCTCCTTTTTATTTCTGGTGTTGTCTGTGTGTTTTGAGAGGATTTTGTTTAACAATGCAATGCTAAGGTTGGTGCGAGGTAAGATACCTTAGAAATCTTTCTATCACTGAAATGCTGTGATTTGTGTCTGAGGAAATGCCTCATACAGTGCTGTGCTCAGACTCCCCTCGTATGACAGATGCTCCAAACCCTTCATCATCTTTGTGGCTCTTTTCTGTACTTACTCCAGTAAGTCCATGTCCTTCTTGTGCTGGGGAGCTCAGCACTGGACCCAGAACTCCAGGTGTGTCTCACGAATGGTGAGGTGGAGGGGAAGGATCACGTCCCATTGCCTGCTGACAACAATTCCCCTAATACAGCCCAGAATGTGAATATTTTCCAGAAGTAACAGCCATCCTGAGTCCTTGGTCCATTATCTGTCAGTGGCTGAAATATTTTCTTCACTACAGTGAAGTAATGTTTTAAACCCACTTGTCCTCTGCTGCTGCTCCAGGTGCTTACAGCTATGCAAGCCTGCGTATAGATGCTTATTAGTGTTAAATGGAAGTATTGCAATGAAGTGAATGTAGTGAATGTAGTGAGCTTGCACTGGAAAGTGTGCTAAAAGTAGAAAGCTGGTTGTCTTTCTCTGTTTATACACAGTAAGGCATGAATGCAGGCCATGTCAATGTGTAGCAGCTGCACCTTGTGTGTTATCTAAGACCCCTCTGTGTGGTAGAGAAGCCAGTGATTTTGATTTTTGCTTTCCTCTTCTGATTATATGCTAGTAAAACTTCCAGGAAATCAATGGAGTTAACATGGCTGCAAATCACAGTATAACAGATTGCTCAGTTGGCCCCTTAGTTCCCACTGAAAGCATCCTCCAAGACCTAGTGCTGTCAGCATTGCAGGACTGAGGGGCTGTAGTCAGTCTACCTTAATATCTTAAATTAAGTCTAAGTACTTGTAATTAAATGTAAAGCTATCTCGAACAGAGGGACATCAAAGCCAGTTTTGAATTCACCAGAACATAGATAGCAGTCCAGCTGCAATAATGAAGCCAGATGTCTGAAAGGAAATGACCTCCAAGTAGATGTATACTAAGACTGCCCTGCTGGGAAACTGTGAAACAAGTCCAGTATTTATATGCGAAACAGGTCTTGACTCTATTGACAGTGTTTTGCCACTTCTGGTGCAAAACTGGAATGTGCAGCTAACATAATTTACAATCATATGATGAAAAGCAATATTTTGAAAGCAGGTTTGCAGTGCTTTGAACTCTGAAAGCATGTAGAACAAAGCAACTTTTGAAAAAAATTAGGCAGGACTCTTCTGTTGTTGCCATTGTTCAGATGTTTTTGAATCAATTCCAGCCTTGCTTCTCAAACATTACAGGCTTTTACATCTACTTACAGATCTGAAGGTTTTTGAAAGGCTTTGTGTTTTATCAAAATAAAATATACACAGCAGCCATGGACACATAACAGTATCCAAGTGACATTGAGGAGTAACCTGCTGATGCTCCTCAGTGCCTATAAAATATTGAACCCTGAGATAGCCGGACTGTAGCACTTCCTCAAAGCACAGCATGGGTAGCTGCTGGCTTCCTGGGAGCGTCCAACAGACGATGCTCACTTTGGGAAGAATAGAAGGGATGAGCATGTGGTTTGGACCCAACAAATTGTTGTTGACTTTTCACAGACCTTTAGAAAGGCTAATTGCAGTTTGGAGATCCATTACAGATATTGCTCTAGTCATGAGCAACCAAGAAGACAGGTCTTGCCCCACAAAACAAGTGAATTGCATGTAGGGGAAAGACATGAAGAAATAGGAAAATTAAGTTGGAGGGAATGAGAGCATAGGATAATTATGAATTTTACAGAAAAGCAAAGTTTTCAGCTCATATTTTGCCTAGTCGATATCAGAAGGGAGGGGATGGTTTTAAGGAGGGATTTGTCAGAGATAGTGAGATATTAAAAAGCCAATAAACATAATTAGGACAGCTTGAGGAAGTGGGGAAGTACTTCAGGAAGAAGCAAGAAAACTGTGTTGACATTGGTATTACTGGCGGGGTGAGGCCAGGATCAGAGGTGTACTGGGGTACTCTGTGTGGTGCTAGCCTTAAAGTAAAAGCCTGTTACTGAAGTGATGGAAGCAAGGGAGCTGGAGGAGTGGATCACAGCAGTCAGGATGATGATTTTGAAGGATGGTTCAAGTAACAGGGATGTGAACCTGTTTAAAGAGGCTTGAGGTAACCGACATCAAGAGCAGAAAGGAGGATATTCCTGGAACTGGGACAAAAGCTAGTACAAAGTAGGAGGGAAAGACTTGACGGTGCAGATAGTCACCAGATGCAAAGCTGTAGGGACACAGCAAAGGCAGACTTGGTCCAACTTTAAAATTATGGTGTGTCTGCATAGACAGGCAACCCGTCAAATAAAAGCCCAGGAGGAGGACAGCAATGGTGTGTACAAAGCAGCAGAGGGACTACAGCAGAGTTCAGGTGATCTCACTGAAGACTGGTAGGGTGAGAGGGGAATTCAGTTGCACTCTTGTAATAATAACTCCAGTATCGCTAATGTGAGACAGAGGTGCTCAGCGTTGCTTAAGAACAGGAGACATTGCATTAGTAAAATGGAATTTATGTTAAAAAAGTAAACATATTAAATACTGTGAAATGGTGTTCCGTAGTGTTAGGGCTGTATCAGTTCATCAGACATACAGATGAGGAACCTCACAGCACCACTGTGACACAGTTAAGTATTGCTCCCATTATAAGTGAAAAACAATGACAGAAAGGAGCTTAGCACCTCAGCTGAGTAGAGCAGTTGGAAAATGCATGAATGGTGAAGTAGATTCATTGACTTTAACAACGCTGCTTTTTCTTAAAGTTACATAGGGACATAAGTGCCTTGCTGAATTGAGAGCCCAAGGGTAAGGATTAGAACTTGTGTTTTCTTGGCTCTCTGCCTGAGCAAAATTGGTTATGCCACACCGACCCTGAAACACAACTTCTGTTTATATTATTTGCAGAGTGCTGTGGGGAAATGAAAGCTGGTAAGGCATAATTTTATTTGTGTGCTTTGAAATTTTATATTATTATGTATTTCTTGTTGCACTGTAATGAAGCTCTGATTTCCATATTAAAATTAATAAAATGAAAATAACATGAATTCAATATTCCTGCTGAATACACATTGACTAGACAATGTTTTCATATTATTCCGCAGGCATATTTATGACAACCTCTTTCACTGTGTCTTGAGACAGCTGCAGGTCCAAAGGAACTTTAATCATTCACATTTTGCTTACCCAGTTACAACAGAATTCACACAAAATCCACATTTGAATACCACTTTTAAACTAAGCAGTAATAGAATAAGTTCCATTGTTATGATGTATAAGCATTTTTAGACTGTTGCCATCCTATAACGGTGTGTTTATGAAAGCAATGACACTTACTGGAGAGAAATAATCTGCTAAAATAGAGCTTATATTTTGTAACAGTCCTTTGTTTTATCACGGATATTGGGCAGAGAACAAGAGTGTCACAGCTTCAATCTGGATTCAGGTAAGTATATCAAATTCATTCAGAAGTGCCTGTATTACTTGGGCCTCTCAACTTAGCAAAGACTGAATAGTTTGCAACAAACAATATTAGTGTTCTGTAGGACTTGGCAAACATGCATTGTGCATTCAGAAGGGTGGTGGTGTTGAAAGTTATGGTGGTCTATAATCACTGGTTATTCCTGATGAATGCAGGGCTCATGGGTTGTTCCTTACATTCATGCAAAGGTATCATAACCTACATTACACTAGCGATGCAGTATATTAGAGAACCCTCTGCTCAGTGTCCAATTATGTAGGAAGCAGACCAGCAGGAAAATCGTACCTGTATAGTATGTGGACTGCATGTCCCCTATGTCCAGACTTTGTGCAGACTTTCCTCATTCCTCATCTCCCCCTAAAACATTTATGGAGTTGCCAGTGGGGAGAGCATTTCACTGTGGGGGAGAGAGAGATGGAGGTTGGATGAAATTTTTCTGGGGCTCCTTGCTTGTTGCCAGCCCACTCTCTCAGGACATGCACCTTATGTCACTCAGATAAATGTTTTTAGGATGGGGAAGTGATCTAGCAGGCCCATATATAAAAGGCATATCTTGAGACATCACGCTAACAATTCTCCCTGCCACGTTCATGAAACTTCTACCTATGGGATGGGGAAATAGGCATCAGATGTGCAAAGATGTTTTGTAAAGCATTTTCCCTTGTCATTCTTGCCTGGGTATCTCCCATGGGATTTATGACTTTAGAAGCATTATGAAAAATGAATGATTGTTTCAGTAGATTTAATTTCAGGGTGCTAAAAGGCCACCATTTATGTCAACATTTGGTTTTGTTTGGTAGCTCTCTGCTACCGGACATGACAAAAGCAAGCATCAATGGCAACGATTCGAATATTTTATTAAATCATACAGCAGTCTTCATGGAAAGCTGTTATCACTGACATTCACAGCATGGACAGTGTGATGGTATGAGATGGTGTTTGCTGCCCAAGCTGTTTGGAATACTTTTAATGAAGAAATATAGCTGGGAGATGTTATTCCTGCTCTGCTTCCACAAATCCAGAAAATATGAGATGAGAAAAAGAATTGTTTGCTCTCTGTGTCATCAAATAAAACTTCTTCACTTTTCTTCAACTTGTCTTACAGCCTTTAATCTGGTCTTTCATGTCAGAGGGAGCTGTTCCTATTGGAAATAGTTTTTCCAACAGATTTTCTGGAGAGTAAACTATATTTTGGAGTATATTACCTAAAACAGAACACCATATGCTCTTACAGAAGTGTATGCATGTTATTTATAATATCAAAAAAACCCATACTGTAATACTACGATATAACACCATTTCATCATTTTCAGTGTTTCAGTAGTAAGACAACTTTCTGATGAAGCTGCTTCTGTACTTGGTCCATAATACTTCCCACAGTATAAAAATAAATACGCTTCTAGAGTCTCTCCCCCATGCAATCTCACTGATCAGAAAACAGTACATCTATTTGTGTTCCTTCACCTTTGAGTTGATTGTATTTCACGGTCAGTAATATTTTCAGTAATTAAATCTTTTCAGGTCTATTCCCTTTTTGAACACAAAATAAACTTCAATTTTAATTATATGAACTCAAGGAGGACTCTGTTATTTGTTCAGAATAATTAAAGTACATTAGATAATTTTAGGTTTTAATCTTATTTTCAAGAGAAGTCATTTAACGTTAACTGTGAAGACAGCAGCACCACAGAACATAATTTAACTAATCAGCTATACTAAGCTGTACATTTCTCATGTTGCTGTGGTTTATGGCAGTAAATAAAGTATGTGGGAGATCATGCCAAGCCATTGAAACCTTAAATGGACTCCCTAATTGCTTTTCTGAACTGCCTGCCTGTGTGGGAAAATGCTGTAGCTTTACAGTACAACTGTGTAGTTTACTGCTGATTTGTGGCAGAGAGAAAAAGATTCATCCTAAAGGCATTGCCAGAAATTACCCCATCTGCATTTAGAGTCAGACTGTACCTTTCAGTGGACTGCCAGAAAAAGGTACCTATCTGATTTCTTATCCATATCACAGAGTAAATTCTCTTTTTGCTTGCATGCAAAACATTTATTTTGATATTGCAATGAAGATATGGAGGCACATGGAGGCCTTTGACGCCGCTGTCCCTTTCTGTGAAGATTGTTCTGGGTACAGATGATCTTTTTCTTTTATTTTCTGCATGCAGAAAGTGAGGCAGGATAGGGTTCCTTTTGCTACCTGTTATTTGGGAGGGGAAATTAGTTCAAGTGCACTTTACTTTCTGTTTGATAGTTATTTGAAAGGGCAAACACGTTAACAGAGCACTGACACTGAGGTGACGCAGAACCAGAAATGTTCCTCTTGCTTCTCTGCACAGCTCTCAAAAGCAGTGTCAGTCGCTATGGGGAACTATAAAAGGCCATAGCAACTGCAGCTTGGTGGGAGCTTTTTGTTCCTCTTCCTTTGGCTTTTGAGTTGCACTGGAAGAAGGGTGATGTCAGTGGTTTTTGGTGGTGCTGCACAGCACAGATTAATGCTTTCCTCTTTATCTGAATGTGTTTTGCAGCAAATAAAGCATTATGGAGAGGTGTGAACATCACAGTGCTGAACTAAATACCTGTTTGGGGGAAGACCTGCTGATTTAAATGCACTCTAGCAGCCATTTGGGCATTAGAATAAATACACTACATTTCTTTTTACAAAAAAAGTGGTAAATAATTATGGTTTGTAATTATAAATTATTGGTAATTATGGGCAGGATTGTTTTTGTAGATAATTGCAGGAGGAGTTCATCACACCCCACTTTAGAGGTCTATCTCTGAGTTAATTGCCCAGAACTTCTTACAACAGTTGTGGAGAGATATGGACCTTAAGAAAGTAGTTCACTCAGCCTATTAGTTTGGGGATGAAAGGAGTAATTTTCTAGAGATGCCTGCTTCTCTCCATTGACTGTAGAAGGAGCTGAGGGGATCTCTATCTTCTGGTTGCCTAAATTAGGGCATAGCAACTCCATGCGGTAGCAGTACTCTCCAGACTGATTATGTCAAGAACAGAGAATCATCCTTCACGTGGCTACCTGGCTTTTTAGTGGTAGGTGTCTTGTATCTGGCCAGCTTGGAGCACGGCAAGCAAATCAGGGCCGTACATCTATCTCTACACCCTCATTTAGACTCTGCCTCTCTCAGGGAGCCATGCATCTTTCCCAGCATATCTGGGGTATGCCTCAGCACCAGGTTCCTGCCACGGGCCTTTCCCAAATTAATTTGGGTCTCCCTTCCCCATCCTGTCACACAGTACCCTAGCCATCTGGCTGCCAAAGCGTGTTGTTTTTCACTCTCTCCTTCTCCACACTTACGTATCATTAGTGCTTTTATATCAGTTGAATGGCTTCCAAGGGGAAGGTTAACAGTGTTGCTGGCCCCTCTGCCAGCAGCCCACCCGCCATCATCATGGCACCTTCAGGTGGCTGGGGTGAGTGACAAGTATGTGTCCCCATCTGGGGACAGGGTCCTCTTTGGACCAGAAAACTGCTGTGCAAAAAGTGTGGAGGGGTGGAGCAACACATCCTCCCTCCTTGCTCAATACTCTAATATGTAAATTTTCTTCTGGAGTTGGAGTTTTAGGCCCGTGTGAAACATACTGTTTGAGAAATGAGCCATCTCCGGACATCAGGTGTCCCCAAAATAAGGAAGAAAGTCTTGGATGGTCATATCTAGATATCTATTTAACTCTGGCTTTAAGCACTCAGGCTCTTTTGCATATGCTTTGCACTGAGTGCTTTTCTTCATTTGCAAATACAGTGGGATCACTTATTTAATAAAGGTCATGTCAAATAATCGTGAAAAACATAGGGCAAGTGATTCGGCATTCAAAACTTTGTCTTCAAAATCCCTGACTACAGAACATCTTTTAAACATTGCAGAGGCTGATAGGCCTAAATGAAACGGGGCAAGTGTGCACATGTAAATACTCTACCTGCATGAAATTCAAGTGCAAAACATTGTGCACTGAATTTCAGGGGGTATTTTTTAATTAACTTTGTTTTCAGAATTATGTTTGGCTGCTAATTAAGACCCACAGGAACCATGGAAATCATTGTATCTCTGAATGACAGGAGTGTTAAATCTTTCCCATGACTATAAAATGTTACAGGTCTGGCATTAAGGAATCAGTATGTAGTGAAGTTTAATCAGTATTGTGTTCTATGAATGCTCTGA
Source organism: Morus bassanus (assembly GCA_031468815.1). Taxonomy (NCBI): domain Eukaryota; kingdom Metazoa; phylum Chordata; class Aves; order Suliformes; family Sulidae; genus Morus; species Morus bassanus. Next base: position 67,051,007 of record CM062568.1, read on the forward strand.
AACAGGTCATTAAATATTATTATGCACTACGGTTATTTCACCCCTTGGCAGAAAGTGCCCAACTGTTATCCTGAAAAGAATATCTTGAGCTACATGTAACATTTACAAAGATTCTTAAGTTACTTTATAATCAAAGTGTCGTTTATGTTGCAATGCTATTATTCTAAATCTTGTGGTGCTTAAAATTTAGTGATACTGCTGTCTGCTTTCCTCCATGGACTGCATTGTGAAAAAAAGGCCAGGATGCCCGTCTCTGCTCTGATTTCTACTTCTAGGTCACTGTGGAACTTCACATCACTAGTTTTTTCCAGGTGTTCATTTTTGTTTCTTCCATATTAAAACTACACTGAGTTGGATTAATATAAACAGGCTACATAGCATGTACAAATCTTGCTAAGGTAGACTTTTTTTTTTCTTGAAACTTGTAAACTTGTATAGTGTGCAATAATTCCTCACTGTTGTACAACAGTATCTTGTATGAGTTTTTGCTTTTGCTCAAAATGGAAAAATACCTTATTTAATGATACTCTCCTGGAAAAGCTTTCAGACAGCTGGGTAAAGCCATGTGCTGTGCTACATCTAAAGTAGAGCTGCTACAAAATTTATGTTTCTTTATAGCAAAGTACCCACGTACAAGTCATCTGTTTTAACAACTGTTGAGGCTTAGCTTCAACGCTTTCATTCCAAACTCCATTACGGATTGTGGATATTTATCTTATCTCACTGATCAAATAAAAAGCTATAGGAAAAAAAATAATTTTGCTTTTAAGACCCTCATTCTTTGCTGGTTTTCCTGAAAAGGGAGATAGATGTGGAGATTTTCTGGATGATTTTTCTAGACTTTCATTGAATGGTATTTCTTGACTCATATAGGATTTTTTTTGTTTGTTTATTTTGTTTGTTTTTTGTTAGCACACATTAAAATAAACCGAAAAAAAAAGAAAACAGTACAAATAAGTGGCTGGAAAATCTTGAAAGTATGAAACTACCAACTCAGATTTTGTGACCTTAACAGCCATATATGATTTCCAAATAGCACATACCTTCCTTTCCTCTCTGAAAACCCGGTCTTTTCAAGATTACCCATCAAAACATGAGCCATACGGTTTTAATTTGTCATTAGTTTTTGTAGTTTCTGTAAAGAGAAATTCTATGGACTTTGCATAAAAGCATGGCCCCCAGAAGAGGAGATTCCAATTTAAACTGTACCCTGTACTGTGCCATAACATCCCTCCATTTCCTTGACTGTGCCCCGTAGTCATTCTGGCATATTGTGAACTGGGAACACCAGTTATGATGGCTACCAGGAATGAATCTTAAACAGCTGAGATGACATGACACATCAGTAAGTGTTAACAAAACCAGAGCTAGTCAGAAAACTGTTAGGAAACATAAGATTTCTTGTCTCTATGCAGAGGGTGTAAATTTTTTTCTTTTTTTGACATTGAAGTAAGTTGCTTTCAGAGCTAAAACCATATGGGACTTCTTGAATGCAAAAGAAACTGCCATATAATAGACATCTTTGACATGGGCCACGGTGCAGTTTATGTTATTGGCAGCATTTAAAGAAATCAACTTCACCAGTCTGCATTAGAAAGAACTTGGGACTAAAATGTGCACTTCTGTGCTGGAGCAGATAATAATGGTAATATGAATGCTTGATAGAGGAACAGTTAGGAAACAAGAAGGGATTTTATTGGTGGGAATAAGCCCTAGTAGCAGAGGCATTATCTGTGTACTCCCAGCTTTTGCTATTCTTGAGGACAAGGTGGTTGCTAAGCAATCACAAAGCTGGACAGGCAGATTCAGAAGTTGTTATCTCTGCTTGAAGTGGGAAGTTCACAATTCAAACTGCTTGTCCGCTCCAAGGAAAGGATAAACAGATGAATGAATCTAGCAGTGCCCCACCCAATGCTACATCTGGTACAAATCTGAAGGAGCCTTTGAATGTCTAAGTTTCCTGGGTGGCACAGCCTTTCCGGGTAGTGACAATATGCTCCAGAAACATCTGACTGCATTCAGTTGCTCAAGGTATGGTATGGAGCAGGTCTTTGTTGGACCACATCAGTATTTCTCTGTCTGTCTGTTATTGCAGGTCAGCTGCTAGTACTCAGTTTTGTCCAGTAGACACAGGCTCCTATAAAGATCATTTCTTCCAAATGGAGGAAGGCTGTATGAGTTGCACGATTCATATAAGTGCCATACATGGACCCTCTGACCTTATACCTCACCAAGGTACACATTTACAGACCCTGCACAACAAACTTCAAGAAACAAGGTAAGCCTTTAAAGCACTGACAGTCTATGTGGTATTTTGTCCAGCAATGAGATATCATACACTTGGCATTTGGAAATATGTAAGTAGCTATGGCTGGAAAAATAGCTTCTGAAGCATGGTTTGTCCCAGTAGTGTGAATTAAGATGCAAGATGGCGGGGAAACAATTACTTCCTACCAGTAAAGAAAATGAACAGTCATGGTTTTCTCATGAGCTCAGCATAGGGAAAGGAAAACTAAACCTGGAAAGCTAAATATACTCAGATGATGAAAAGATTAGCTCAAAAAAGAAACAAGTTTACTCCAAAATTTTTGGAGTATACCAATACAAAGAAGTAAGCACAAAAAAGATGTTACGTAGAGGAAGCTGGAGCAAAAGAGAAGCAGTTAGAATATGGTAGCAGAGTCAGGATTTCTGGAAAACACAGGTAAAACTTAATGGCTATACACAAAAAATATAGAAGTAATGGTCATGATGGGCAGAGATGGAGTGGCAAAAAAGATGAAGGTTCAGAAAATGAAAACTCTGACTGCTAATATACAGAAGGGAACACACAGTTCAGGCTGACTGAGCCTCATTTTAAAGGAGAGTACGAAAGGATAGCATAAGCAGGTGAAGATAACATCAGAAATGCCAAAGGAACAAAATGAGATATAACTAGCAAGAGACATCAGAAATGTACCGGTAGCGACAGAGAAGCACCAAGAAAAGAATTGGTGTACTGTGCAGCAGAAAGAAAGCTATTGATCGACAATGTTGAAGTGTCAGAAGTGTTATATAGCTTTTTTGTTTATCCTTACTGAATGTGTCAGCTCTGATCAGACGGAACCTAACAGTGGGAACCCAGAGCTCTTACTCTGGTTACACTCAGCATGTAGTTGCAGGCAGAATTGTGACATTTTGTGCTACTCATGAAAATCTAACTGATGTAATAACTTCCTAGTGCCATAGAAAGTTGACATCTAGCATACAACAGGCACAGTGAGATGTTTACAGGAACTTGCATGCCCTGAATTTATGAATATTTTATGTTAAGAAGGACTTTAGAAAGCTGAAAGAGCAGCCTTTTTTTTGCTCAGGTTAAGTTGGTTTCTTATTTCATGTATTCGAAGGATAATGGGCATCTCTGAAAACAAAGTTCACCTGTGCTTACCTGGACGGTCCATATAATTGCCATACAGCCTACTGTGTACTTAGCCGGACTGCAAAATATTTTAGTGCTAGCAATTTGGTATCTATTTGATATGCAAAATATTGTACTAAGCCCAAGCACTCAGGGGTCTCTCTGTTGTTGAACAGGAAAAAAAATCTCTACAGCAATTTAATTCCATCAGCTTTCCCAATCACTTCAAGCAATTAGTTCTGAAGATTTTAACTGAAATTTGTATAAAACACATCCTTTCCTCTAATCCATTTTACAAGTGGCAGATTATTTCTTGCATTGCACTGCTGAAGGTGAGGAGCAGAAGGGGAGAGCATGCTTGGGCTGCAGCAGGCACTGAGAATGTCTCCAAGAAGAGCGAGCTCCCAGTTTCTCTCATTGCTCTCAGTAGAGTTGGTATAATGGGAACAAGATATTAGCTGATCCCTGTTAGGGAAAGAAGGTCATCCATAGAGAGAAAGCCCTGAAAATGGATGGTGGTTACATTTTTAGGTCTGGAATTGGTAGACAAGGAGGAAACAATTGTCAGAAAATTGAGGTAGACCAGGCACTGAGTGTTTGGATGGGCAAAGTAGTTGAGAGAATTAGAATTAGAATGCACTTGGCTCCTGTGACAGAATTTCATGTGAGTGTAGGATGAAGAGTAGGAAGAGTGTAGGATGTAGTCGGTAATGCTGCTCAAAGCCTGGGTTCTCACTGCTTTCTACCACTGCATGGGGTACGAGAGGCTACCCTGTATGGACAAATCTCATCCAAAACCATGGCTTTAACTCATCTAGGGCTTTTTCATGTGCAGACCAAAGACATGTCAGAGAGCACTTCTTGGAATAAGAGTGTGAATAGCAGATATTGTGACTTCACATATCCTTGTATCATACATAAAAGTATTTATTTCTTTTCATACTGGGATATGGAGTCAAAGGAATCCCACTGCAAGATGGAGTGGATTGCCTCTCTGGTTTTCAAAGTGTCTAAGAAAGTTAGCGATACAGTGAGAAGGACCTGTTAGGCTGAAAGTTCTCTTATGCATGTCTTTGATGAATAGATTTGCTTTTATTTTGAACTCTTCTACTGATTGTTTATGTTAGGGGTGTACAAAATAATTCTCTTATGATGTGTCAGTGCATTTAGAGTAGCTATAACTGTTTTAAAACTAAATTAATAGTTGCTGATATTCCCAAGTGTATTAACCCAGTTAAATGCTTTAATATAAAATACAATAATGGTTTTCCACTGTTTTTCTCCTTACTCATCTAATTAGAATCTGGAAAATTTTGTTTTAATTTGGAAAATATAGAGTAATTTTCAGTATCAGATGAGTTTAGGTTTGTTCTTGTTTCAGTCAGTGATTCAGTGTTTTATTGGTTGGACTATTGCTTTGATGTTGCAGTATCTCTGTACACTTGAATGTGGACTTATGTAGAGTAGTAATAGGGGAAGAGAAGAAAGGGGAAATGCAGCCACAATCTGAATGGGAGATGCAGAAGCTGTGTGTGCTGCATTGCATGGCACAGTCGTGCAACCCTGATTGTGATATGAAGTCCTGGAGTGTGTGTGAAGTCATCCCGTGGTGAGAGAGGGGATAAGATCTCCTTTACCCACCTCAGAAATTTCATGCTAGACAGCTACTGATGCAAGAGCAGTTATCCTGCTTCACGGTGGAGTGGATTCAAAATTAGGCTTTGTATTGTAGAATCCATGGAAGGACGATCCCGTGGTTAGACCTAGGAGTCAGGAGACTTTGGTTCACCTTTCTGTTCTTCCCCAGCATCCAAAGTGATCTTGTTAGAATTCTTAATGCCAGATTCCCAGAAGCTAGTTAGGTGAAGTTCCCTGGGTTTCAGTTTTGTTGGAACTGGAAAGAAGATGTCTTTAGCTTTTGATCTAGAGGTCTGCAAAAGTGGGGATAATCCGCTCCCATTCATGGGCATATGGATGAAAGTGATGCCATCCAGTACTACAGAAAACATAAATCATGGAGATAGGTTAAAACATGCTTTCAAACATGCATGGCTAAAACCTATTACCTTTCTGTTAAACTACTTGTGTTCTCTAGGAATGCTTTGGTGTGACTCATTATATTTTAGGGAATTTTGAGTATGTTTCTGCACAAACATTACACACATATTGTGGAAAGTTCTTCTGACTCGTCTTCTGTTTTTCTGCATCACCTAACATCATCTGAAGGAACTCAGTGCCCTGTGTCATGCATGTGCTTTATTACTTGTTAGCCTGCATTTGCTTCTCTGATACTTCAGTATGGGTATTTCTACTGGCTAGATATGTCTTGATATGCCTGTATAGGCATTCAGGGAGTGACATGAACACATATGACAATTATATTCTTCTGTTAACAGATTTATAATTTCATAATTGCAGAAGTATTAAGTGCTCCAAATAACATAATTCAAATCACATCTGAGGCAAATTTGCCTGGTCTTAATTTCTGATACATTTGACCAGTACAACATTTTAAAAGCAAGGAAGCATCATATAGCAAAAGCCTTATGCATAGATGCTGATTAACTTTAAAAAGCCCAAGTTAAAAAAAAAGACTGAATTAATTATTATAAAGACTTTGAACTTTGCTGTCTCTGTTTTAAGGCTGAATACTGAATGAGTGACTGGAGCGGAGGAATACAGTGTCACTTTCACTATTATGTCTCTGAAAGTTTTGTCTCTACATATGTGAAAAAGAAAGCTTTTAAGAGTTTTCAGAAAAATCAAAAGTTGGAAGTGATGGAGATTCCTTTTTTTTTTTTTTAAACAATAGATTCTCCCACCACCACCCTTTTTTCTTTATTTTTTATTTTATTTTACCAAAGAAATGAACTAAAATCTGTCTTTATTACTGCCCAAAGCAGCTTTTCAGCACAGGTCCCATTTCCTGCCAAATAGGATTTTCCCATTCGCATCATCATCTCTTGAACTACCTGAAAGTCTAGCACCTGTTAAAGTTTTGGAGTAAGTCATTGTCAGCTACAAGGTATGGGATGTCGGGTTCCATTTGGAGAAAACAAGTAAGTAACTAGAGAGAGTGATTTAAAGCTTCCAGACTGGGATTTGAGATAGTAGGAACTGATTATCTAGTTTTATTTTAACTTCATCATACAACCTGAGTATTCTTGGTGCCTCCGAGTATTATGATGATAGCAGGTGAAAATAACAATCTTGAATTTGCAGTAGCACCAGAACAGCTTAGCTAAAGCAAATAGCAGTTTTTGTCCAAGGGATTTCTGGGCAGCAGTGAAGGCAAGAGGAGGATATTTTCCATAAAAAACTCACAACTAAAAGCTGAAAATTTTGGGTTGAAAAATCCTGTACTATGCTTCACAGAACTGTATTTCAAGTACATCTTGCTTTCATTTTTTCTCATAGGCTGAGTTCCCAATTAAGAGATAATAATCTGATAAATCACAGATTTTCTTTCTTGAGATCAGAGCCATAAATCATGAAAGGTTATAATGTACTATAGAAGATGCAGTGGGAGACTAAAACCACATAGCCACTTTCACTACACAGTGAATGATCCATGCAAAGATTAATATTTCAGTTTTCTAGAAAATGTAGAAAGCAGATTCATCTAATCAACTTGTTTGTTTCTCAGTGTTTTGCTTTTCTATCAACTTAGTTTAGGCAAAAAAATTTCAGCACTTCCTAGGCTTTAGTCTTGAACGTACTGATGTTCACCTGAAAAACTATATGGCTGAGAGCAAATATAAATTTCCTACGAAATAGAACTAACAAATATATTAGTAACATTGTAACTTAAACGCAGTAGAACTGAGTTTTAAGTGTATTTAAGTAACTAGAATCTGAGCTATTGAGACTATCCCAAGGAAAATAAAGTCCAGTGAGATAAAGTCAAGAAGGAAGATTTTGCAAAAAAATTTACTGAGGATTTTGGTTTCTGATAACAGTCTTACTCGCAAACTGAACATTTGGTTTGCTTGGTTTTTCCAGGAAATGTTGATGGACATCGTATGTGTGAAGAAAGGGGGGGATTGAACTGCTTAAGACTTTTTTACCAGAGCTTCACCCAACAGCTAGTTTGAAAAGCAATAGGAATTAACTCTCGCAGAAGAGTTTTCCATCTCCCGTGTTGCCATTTGATTCTGATTTGACTGGACAGTTTGCTTTCCTTAAAAGCCTTAGAGTCACTGTGTATTTGACTCAGTCATCTGAGTCATCATTTTTACCACTGGGCATAGCATCCTTTTATTATTTATGAAATGGCACTAGCAATCCGTCCATTGTTATCCTTGGCTGAGGCTGGTGTTACAATCGGACATTGGTAAACTTGTGGGCTCTGTTACGCACTGCTTTCTGACTGGATTACATCAGGATCTTCTTCAGGATGGTGCTTTCAGAATTTTGACTGTGTGAGGAAATCAGAGAAACTCTGAAGCCTGTACTCCCATCCAATAAGATAGACGTTGAGGATATCTTTTCGGTGTGTAACAATTTGTAACTGTAAGTTTTAAAATAACTCCAGGATAGCTATAAATACTTTTCCCATTCTGCTTTTATTCAACATTTGGCAAAAAGCGTATCCCTTTACAGCATATGTATCAATTCAGCATGTATGTCAAAGGTGGAAAAGAGTTAACAAAGACCTTGAACCTCGGACAAGTGTGGTCTTTCTTTGTGGGTATCTTATTGCTGTGACTCTTCTTACCCTGAGGAAATTCTTCATTCTCTCCTTGGACCTGAATTACAAATGGTTTAACATTTCTTCATTTCTTATCCATCTGTCTCCCACCCCTTCCCCGATACCACTTTTTGGTGTTGTATATCATTTGTAGAGGCCCTATTGCTCTATGCATGCTGCCACCAGTCTTACAGCACCACCCAATCAATTATAAACCTTTTGATCAGTACAAGTACATTAGGTCCAGGAAGGAGGATTTGTGGGATGCTAGTCTTAGGTGTTAGGTCTAACTTCTCCCTCCTTTTGCTGTCCCCCATAACTTCTGTACTGCTGGCCTGTCTCTCTGCTAGGCTTCAGTGGGAACTACATTTGAAGTATGAGTTTCACTGTGGTGTGTGCAGGCCTTTGCTCATCCTTTGCTATTGGATCAACCAGTGATGAGGGGAAAAGAAGCCTTAAGAAACCTTGCAGGCCAGCTGGTGCTGCTTAGCACTGTGGTCTGCTTCCTGCCTGAGTCAACCCATGATTCAGTAGAAAGGGTTAGTCAACAGAACAGAAAATGCAGAAACTGGCATGGTTTTCAAGAATAATTTGGCATATATCCATACCCTTACTTAGGGCCAGAAAGTGAGAGGTGGAAAGCTTACTCACAATGCTGATACAGAAAACTTATAGAAAGGAAAGACCAACAAGATAATGAGATAGAAAAGCTACATGCTGTTCTTAAACCATAATTGTACAGGGTTGTTTAAGAGCATTAAGGAAAATGGTGAATTCAAGATGGAATTGGCAAGACAGGAAGCTATGAAGTTGGCTGAGAAACTGGGGAGTCTTTTTTATGAAAGCAGATGAAAATAACACATATTGGGCGCCTGCAAAATGAATTTTGAAAGAAGTAGGTGATTTCAATGTACTCATAAAAGAAGTAAACAATGGCAGGGATGGGTGGGAGAAGAATGATTTAACCTACACTAAGGCTTTAAAAATTGTCATCTATCTTTCCACTCGAGCTGGAGATGAGAGAAATGCCACAGAGCTGCTTGAATAAACTTTTTAACTTAATTTACTCCACTTGTCTTCAGACTATGTTTAGCATTTGTGTTAACAATCTAGACAAAAAACAGTTTTTACTTAAGGGGACAGGTAGCAATCCAGCTTTGATCACAGCAGTCATCTGAGGATTATATCATGTTATAAAATGACAAATATAAACAGAAATATTTGGGTGCTATAAAATATGCAAACTGTTGTGGGTATTTGGATACTTCTGAGGGAGAAAGAGAATACTTAGTTCTGGAGACTATTTACTTCATGGCTACAATGATACTTTTGTACTTTTAAGAGATGTTATATAGCATAAATACTTTAAAGGTTATTGTAATGCCTAAATATTTGACCATGTAGACCATATTCCTACCTAGGTTTCCTAATGGATATGAATTTTGCATCAGCATCTCTTAGTCTACAAGGGTTTCACTGGCGCACGTAAGAGCAAAAGCTGAGACATTAGCCTACAGTACAAAAAGGACCACTGTGAAAGTTCATACATCAAAAGGGGAAAAATTCATATCAGACTGCACATTGCTAAACAAAGGAGCCCTGTTTTGTTTTTTCTTTAGGTACATTTCTTACTGCTGGAAAGAAACTGCCCATGTTTGTCAGAAGAAACTGGAGGCTTTAGTGTGGAGCTCATTCATGCTATTAATTTGTTCCTGTACACTTCTGTCTTCTTGGTGCTCTCTTCTTAGCTGCTGCCTTATCTCTAACTTTCTCATTCTCAAGAATAAGCAGAACTGGCATATTAAATATTAAATAGAGGTGGCTGAGTAAAAGGCACTGCCTACATTGTGACAATTTTTACCGATATTTGTCAAATACAATAGCTAGTCAAATACTATTTGGAAAACACACGATTTGATGGCTTCCAATGGCAAACAGATGGATTAATAAGTTCAAGACATTTTTATTTTTAGTGTTCATTCAACAGTAATTTATTTTTATTTATTTGACAAATATCTGATTTTTTGTGTCTAGACTTCTAATCCTTAAACTCCTACTTAGGTGTGACTGGAACACACACTTCTGAAATGAGGGTTCAAATGTCCACAGGATGAAGAGGCTTTGGAACCCAAACTTCCTGCTTTCTGGAGGAGCAACTAGTTACTATTGCCCCTTTGTCATGTTTAGTTATTTTCAGTTGGTTTGGTTTTTCATTTTTTTTTTTTGGAAAGTGGTACTGTGCAGCCACCTTCTCATCTGACATAGCAGAGGACATGCCTTATATTGCCATGTGTAAAATGGTGATATTAAACGCTACTGCTCTTCCTCAGTAAAGGTGTGTTTGGTGCTTGATAATATTATAATGTTAATATTATAATGTTAATTTTAAATGTACTCAGATTATGCTTATACATGAGCCATGTTGCAAAGTTTGTTCAGCATGGCCGTACTTCTTTCTGAGCATGTTTGGGAGCAGAACTTTACATGCCTAAGGAAGCTGACCCTCCAAAGCAGCTAGACAGGATATCTACAGATCTTGCTAGTGTTTAGGTACCACAGTGAAAGTGAGCTACAAGATCCATTTGTGGGTTGTGTCTTGTATTCTAAGTCAATACTTAATGCCTCATGTTTTTAAAGGTATGTTGGTGGTACACTGGAACTCTGATCGGACCTGCACCTTATTGGATGATCAAACAGCCCTGTGGCAAAAACATGTCTCTTCTGCAGTAGGTTAGGTGATTTCTTCTCATCTCACCTTCTCCTGTACATCTCCAATGTAGTACTCCGTATAAATATAGACTCTAGACTTGAGTCAAACTATTCATTCTGAAGAGTATAAAATACAGATATTGAAATTTTAATTGAAACAAAGCAAAATATGGGTGCAACATTAGGTTGTAAGAACAGAAAACTTTCTTTACATATTAAAATAATAATCAGCAGATTTTTGCAATTAAAAAAGTGTGTGTGTTTGAAACCATTCTTCAGTCTTGAGTGCTACATGGTTTAGAGCAAGCTGCAAGGACAATTGCATCACAATTTCTGACTATCACCACTTGTAGCATTTTGGTTCTTTTGAGACAAGGTGACTCTTTGCAACTGGGGTCAGTTCATAAGTGTGGGGACCAAAACCTGGGACTTCCATGGAGTTGAAACTGTCTGATAAGGCTTGGTCTTGATATAGTGATAGCTTGAACAACTGAAATACTTCTCTTCTGATAAACTCAAACCTATTCACTTTGGGCCATTTCTAATAAATATATCTTGTACGTTGCTGCAGTCCCAGAAAGAGCAATGTAGTACTGTACAGGAGGCTTGCAGATAGTATTCCCATCTATTTTCCTGCTCAGTGTAAGCAAATATTTTCCCTTGAAATTAGTTAGGTTTTACTTTACAGTACAAGAAAGTACATAAATTATGCATGTTTATTCTCAGAGATTGAAGGCAAAGTGCATTATCAGAAAGGGGTTAAGCAAGCTCTTCTAACTTCAGGCTCCTCAGAGAGGTGCCCACATGAAGAGTCATCCTAAGCAGTCTCTGTAGTCAATGAAAAGAAGAAAAGGGGATCCTCAAAGGGAGCTTTATTCCACCAACAAACAAGGTGATTGTATTCCCAGGCTAGGCAGTCTCTTAGATGCTTACAGTGACGTGGAGAGAGAGGAAGGCCTCATTAATTGAGATATGAAATATCATATCTTTACACTGCATCAACTATGTAAACTTCCAGCAACTGAAATGTTAGGAGACATTGGTAAGCTTTCCCTCTCATCAAATGTAAGCTATATCCATGGCCCATTAGTTGCACGCATCCTTGTTACATCAACTGATGGACACTGGGGGAAGAAGGATCACTTCATACTTGCCTTGGTTTTTTGTGCTCTTTACTCCTTGTGTTCCTGGCCTACCCCTGTGTTAGCTCATCCGCCATCCGTGGTTGGGCCTGTTGTCTGTCTTTCAACAGTCATTCTTATATACATAAATGCTTACAACTGATCTTATGTAGATATTTAAGTTGGGGAGGATTCTTAGGTGACAAAATTGGAGAAAAGTTTCAAAAGTCTCAGTTTTCAGATAATCGATGGACACTTTTGTCACAAACACCACTAAAAGAAATCTATCCTTATACTACATAATATGACAGTAAGCTGTTTTTATTGGTAGTCATAAAGATCAACTTAATAGTGTCTTTGAATTAGGTACATTTTTTACTATCATTTAATTAACTATGGGGTAGTTGTGACATTACAAGACTGTAAATATGTAGTGAAAAGATTTACTTTTGAAAAGATTAATCTTTAGTCTTATTATGTGTATTTTGTGTAATAATATGCTAAAAAATTCTCAGAAATACAACAGATATTTATTTTAACAAACACTATGATTTCTTTCAGTTTGTTAGTGTTAAATTTAGATCTTACTGTATATTTCCAATGTTTGCCTCATGCTCAACACCGTGAAATCTGTTCTGAAATGACATGCAGATTTAGGTGGAATTTCTTCTAGGCAGGCTTTCTTTCCACTCTGAGCTTCAGAAGGACCAGAGTAAACTACCTTTGCACCCTGGCTGTTGCCATTAAGGTGGCATCCAGGACTGAACTTTGAATAGACTCCAGATGTGATGTGATCTCAGTACTGTGGTCAAATCTGGTGGGCTGCTCAGTCCCTTTGTCACTTGTGCAGAATTGTTCTGTGTCAGTTTGCCTCATCTTTAGCATGGCAAAGAAAAAGACAAAATGCCCAGCAGTCATTACCCAGTTTGTGAGGCTCATGACAGCTTCCCCATGAAGAGGATGTGCCTTTTCTAAGTTAGGTCAGGTGACAGGATGGGGGAGTTGTGGCACAAGCTTGCGACTGGGATGCATATATCTTCCAACAGGCCTACTCAGACTATGTGTCCCTGCTAAAAGGCACCAAATGCTGGGTTTCTGCAGTGCTGCAGCCTCTTCTCAGCCCCAGGTTCCCATGCGTGACGTACCTCTGACTGATACATGAGTGAAATGCCAGTGGTAATGCAAGCTTCTGGTGCTGGAGAGAAGAGACAGTACTGCATGGGAGGTGCAAGACTTTGCAGGCCTGTAGTGAGAGGGCAGGCGGGAATGTGAAGCTAGACCAAGGGCGTAAATCTCACACATGAATTGTGACACTTGGCAGGTCTGCTAGACAGGGCCAAAGGACCTCCTGAGGAGATGTGAGAGACCTGTTATACAAATGTGCTCTCTTTGTGTATTTTTCCCTATTTTTCTACAAATTGAGTGAGGCATCTTTCACAGCCAACTAGAAAAATTAATGGAAACTTGAAAAGAAAGAGATGACTTCACAGAATTTTTCCTGATGGGATAGTCCCGTAAATATAACACAGGGAAAACACAGTAAGTCTACAAACACTCTGTCCATACAGACCTGAATATGAAAACAGACGTCTCCTGAAGAAATCGGATATAAGCTCATAACAGGATGATTGCTCTCTGTTCAGCCAGACAGGGCTTATTTTAAAGGCATAATGCAGTTTTAGCAAAACAATACCTTTATTTTCCAAAATGCCTATACTGAACAATAGACCTACTTTGCTGTTTGCAAAGGCATTCTGCAGAAAAGTGTATAAAATAGAAGGGAAAGAGGTGCCAGTGAGTTTTAAGGAGAGAAAGGCAAGGGTTTGGCAAGCACTTTTGAGAATAAAGCTCTCATTGATTGGAAATTTGTGAAGGTCGCCGCCATCTAGTGATGAGATGTTGAAGATGTTGCTTAGAACTAAAAGGTACCAAACCACGAAGTGTCTTTTCCAGCTGTGTCTGTGTTCACTCAGCACACTAGGTGCATCCTGAACCAGTGTTTTTTTCTTTGTGTGTCTTGTGGCACATAAGTTAACTGGGAACAGGAGAGACTTATTGAGACTCAGTGTATTTGTTCCTGTGGACTGCTCTTGCATTACAATCCTAGAGCAGGGCTTTCATGTAACTGACAGTATTTGAGTGCAGTTTTAAGTGAAAACAGCAATCCAGCAACTTAACTACGAATAAAACTCCAACTGTCAGGGCGATGAAAGTTACTTACAAACACAAGATGGTCAGTACACATCCTCTTTTATGAACTTCCCGCCCCACCCCCACCCCCCGTGAAGCACTCAGGTAAAGACATAATTTTAGTTTAAGAAATTTAAAAATGTGGCTAAATTCACCTACTTCTTGTCCTGGCTTAGCAAATTGGGCACTGTGTATCACTAGGGAGGTGTTTTAATCTAGGTTTAAAATATCTACAAAACTAATCACTGTCATCTGAACACAAGGGAAGTATAGCATGCAACCAGTTTGGGAAACTTGCATCAAGATTTGTGTGTTTTAGAAACTTGGAGAACCTGGTCTGCACACACAAAGTCTACACGTGGTCAGTGTCTACAAAGGTAACTTTTGCATGTTTGCTATAGTTTTTTAGTAGATGTGCTTCCTTGGGTCCCACCTGTGTCTGTGTGATTTCTTCCAAATGCCTTTACTGTGTAGGACAGAGAAGGAAACACAGCAGCGGGTGAAGACAGGCTTTTGACTAACAGCTATTGGCTTGGAATTGTTCAAATAGGAGAGCCAAAGAAACTTCCAGTATTGACAAGCTCAACCCAATGCGAAGATGGACAGAACTTTACGGGCCGACAAGCAAAACCTGCATTTGCCTGTACAGTTGAAACATTATGCCCACCTGAAGCATTAAATCAAAAAAAAACCAGCCCTGACTTCACTATTCCTTCCTGCTAAACCTGCACCTTAGACATCCTCTACAGAGAGCCACAGCTTCTCTCCCACCCCAAGGTGTACCTGAGGTGATGAGCTGGTCTGATCGACGCTCCTGCAGTCTGTGACGCCCATGGGTGAGTGCTGAGGAGCCCGAGAGAGGCCGCGGGGCTGTGCTGCTTCAGCTGGCTGTCACTCAGAGAGGCTGCAGTAAAATGCAGCAGCACCTTTTCATCACGGCCCTTCTGAACTGAGTGGCTGTATCTCTGTCACATAACCCAGCCTGCTATGTGCTCATGTCCTGGGTTCCAGTGTGTGTGTTGGATCCTGGAGAAGTCACTCACCCCTTAACCAATGCTTAAAATTTGGAGGAATATGTGGGGATAGGGCCAGCTTTCTACTATAAGATTTTGCTTCCCAGGCTCTGCCACAGTTCACATAAAGAGGCCCACTGCTAAGTGACTGTGGACCAGCTCCGTTGACTGAGGTGAAGGTATTGCCCTAGCAAAATTATAGTTCACATGAAGGTTGTGATGCTTACTCCAGTGTGCATACATGCTTCCGGACCCTCTGCAAGCTGCAGGCACTGGAAATGTCCTGCTAGGACAGAATTACAATAATCAAGCCTTCTGGCCCCAAATGTGTATGTTACTGTTGCTAGGTCACTGTGTTATGAAAAAGGGGCAGCTTGTGCATCTGAAATTTGCTTCCTTTCCAAAGCTGATTGCCACCTACCAGCCAAAATCTGATTACCTTTCTGGGGAAGGAGCATAATCAAAAGTGTTATCAAGATACTTAATCTGATGCATCTCAGCATGCATCCCTTCAACAGCAGGGGCATGAAGGAAGAGAGCATCATCATAACAATGACCTTGACCAACCCGCTAGATTTCTGATTTCCCCGAAAGAAATTGTGCCAGCAGCACGCATTACAGCAATCAAACTCATTCTGTTTTGTACCACTAGTCTAAGTTTATTACAGCTGACTTGCAGAAGGGCCTGTTGCCCAATCATCTAGTTTAAATATTACGCCAGGGACAAAGCTAAGTGGTACTAAGTCAATGAGAGGCTCAAGTATGATGCAGGGAATAAGTCTCTCAGAGCTGCTTTTATGGAAACAGACCTCTGTTTTTGTTTTCTGCTGGAGGTCAGCTAAGGAGATTGTCTTTTTACTAATACTGAAAAATAGTAGTCTACTGTTTGGGCGGATCAGCAACAAAAGGAACCAATCCATCCAGCAAAAGGACCGATACTGCAGTCCTTACAAGAATGACTGAAATCCGATAAGCTGAACAAATATCAAATTGCAACTTGGGAAATTATTGAAACTTGTGGGTTGATTAATCGTGCTTGTGACCTTGGATGACCAAAGTGAAAGGCTATCAATTTCTTAATATCTATGGGAAAGCATAGGGACATTTTAACTCTCTAGCTACTGGCTAGCTGGAAACCTCTACATTCACAATATCTCCTGTGTCTGGCGCTACCTAGTATTTTCAATACTGATGGAAATGGTGCTGTAGTGTTTGCAGGCAGTATCAAGCTGGAAAGGGTGCTCAGAATACGGAATGACAGGGTGGAAATTCAAAATTATTTTAATGAATTGGAAGAATGCTCTGGGGTGAAGAAAGAAACCAGAAAGAGGATGAACTTTGGTGGCACTAAATACGGGATAGCAGAGGAAGGCAGGGACAAAAAATGGTAAAAACCCACATTTGGAAACAAGAGGCTAGGTAAGGATGAGAAGCAGGTTAAAAAAGGAGTAGAAGATAATACTGATTCTGCTGTATCACAGCATAGAGATTTAGTGGAAAGAGAAAGTGATAGAAATTATTTGTAAGCTGTGAAGTAATAAATTTGCTCTATATAGCACTAGGAAGGCTTCTGCTGCAATGCTTAGTCTAGTACCAGGGAGGCATCAGAGCGTAACAAGTTTAGTAAAAAAACTACAAGACTGGTAACAACAAAATAACACTTTATGACTAAATATTGAAGAAGTTGGAACTACTTAATCTACAACAAACTGAAAAGTGATCTAGCCTTCAAATAGACGAAAAAGTTGCAAAAATAGGGAATACTCTTTTCTACATGCTGTACAGACAGGATAAGAAACTGTGAATTTAAACTGCATCAAACTTGAAGTTAGACAACCCCCAATATTTTCTTATAGTAAATATAGGCACATACTAGCATGTGTGGTTATTCTGACAGAAGGTAATGGAGTCTAGAGTTTTCAAAACAGACCAGACAAAAATCTATCAGGAATGCTGTGGGGATATCTGATCTTAAAGAAAGGGATGTGGGAAAATGGAAAAAAACCCACCTCCTTTAAAGTTCTCCCACCCTTATTTTACATCATGAAAATGTGACCTTCTTGGGTAAAAGCACACGTTTCACCTTCCCTGTAAACTCAACAACTTCTTGAGAGAGCCAATCATTGTTTCAAGATTTTAAGCTCAAGGAGAATAGAAAAATTTACAGTCAATTCTTTACATAAATATAGCCTTCAAAATGACTCACACTTGCCAAATTTAACAGCTTTCACTGATGATCATGATTAGGGAAGATGAGTCATGTTAGGGCTTTCCTGCCACATGAGGTTGATAACATGCCTTCCAGAAGTATAACATGACACATATTCCTGGCCCTTGCTACTCTGAGTGAAAATTTAGGCTGTAGTTCACAGCAGTCATAAACGAAACCGTTAGAAAGTGACTTTTTAT
The DNA here is from genome assembly GCA_031468815.1 of Morus bassanus. Classification (NCBI taxonomy): domain Eukaryota; kingdom Metazoa; phylum Chordata; class Aves; order Suliformes; family Sulidae; genus Morus; species Morus bassanus. The sequence goes on from CM062568.1 coordinate 67,068,539, forward strand.
ACATTAAAAACAGAATTTTAAGGAGCAATCTAGAGCTAGGGAATCTATCATACAAATGTTTTTACACATCAAACACCAAAATCTGACTTTTGAGACACTGTTTATATAATTTGCATTGTGTTTGAATTTGGGACTTAGAATTTTGTAATGCGCCTCTTCTCATCGAGCAACAACCCATCTTCTGTACCATGTTAGCTTACAAAATAAAAAAAGAATGCAAAGCAACCGTGCTTTTAGATTTGTTAGTGAACTGGGCTTAGATAGAAAGAAGAAGGGTCTCCTGTTCCCGCCCTACCTCCAGCCAGGGGCTTGGGGCCTTCTCTTGAAGTGTGACACAGGCGTTTGAGCTCCCTCTGCCTGAGGGAGCCATTGAACCAAGCATTCTGCTTCTTATGGCCAAACCAGCAGGTTGCTACATAAAGGTAGGCAAAAATGCCTTGTATAATTGTCTTTAAGAGCAGAGTAGACCAGGAAGCAATTTTTGGCTGTGAAGCCCAGCCTTACACTGGGAGAAATGCACTTTTCCTTGTAGTGCTGCTCACTGCCGGCTTGCATCCCGCTGCTCAGCCTGCTGGCTGTTGGGTTTCATACAACCGTACACAGCCTACTGGACAGAGACCAGGGGACCTTGATCATTTTTTCCTGGAGCTGTCTGCCTAAATTCACTATCACCCCCAACCCCTGGTCTTTAGAAAAAAAAATTTAAAAAAATCTGCATATGCTTTAAGCGTTTGACCTAAACACTTGTGTTGTCATCTTGGGCTCTGTCTCTTTGCAGCTTTGCTTCAAAGGCAAATATTTGCCACTCGTTGGCTTTCTGCTGGTTCTGTGGCTTTTGGTGGCCTTGGATTAGGTTCAGGCGTCCCTCTGCCTTCTTTTTTGGCACTGCTTGTAACTTTCTGAAGGTCCCATGGGAGGTAAAACAGCAACCGAGTTGCTTTCTGTAGAGTTCACAGGAGTAAGGGCTGTCCTCTGCTTTAAGCAATCCCATTTCAGTTTTGCCACTGGAATGCAAGAATTCTAATTATGGAAGTTAGGAGACCCAGAAGACAAACTGGGCTGTTTAGCCCTCTTTCTTTGTGATTAAGGCCAGTTTTAAACACCACCTCTTCATCAGTAACACTTTGTGGTGTTGACTGAGTTTAGATGCTCTGGAATTAAAGGGGAAGCTAACAAAGTTTTCTCAGCCTTAGCAATCTCTAGATGATGCTGATCCACCCTTAAACAGCAAGGTAATTGCACTAAGGTATAGCTGTAGTGTATTTTTGATGCTTTGTGTAGGAGATGTAGTCAAACCACTAACAGCAACGATTTTATTAGTGAAAATACACAACTTAAAGTGCATGATATAAAGTTTAGGTTGTATCTCAGTGCTGGCGTGTTTTTCTACAAAACATCTCAGGCACTGCACGCAAGAGGTTTAGGAGGTATTTGCCACCTAGTTTACACATGATTCTTGGCTTTTTTCTGTTTTGGTTCCTCATTGCCTTCTGACAGAGACTGGAAGCAAAGGTCATGTTTTTGTGCGCTCACTGTCACTGTCATTAAATTTTGGCATTTTTGGTTGGATTCATTTTGTGTAGTGTAGAGCCAAATGTTTGTGCCCTCATCTCTTTCCTTTTCAGATGGCCAGAGATTTTAACGTGTTTTCAGGGTGAAGCATGCCAGAACCTACCACTTAACAGATTGTCTTTCACATATAAAGCGTTTAGTCATTGAATTAAGCAATAACACATTAAGCCATTAACGTGTGTCTTGGGTGTTCTGGGAGACACAAGGCTAAAGGCAGAGTGACTTCAGTCACCTCAGAAGTGCTTTCATGCTTTGGTAACGTGCATCCTGGAGTGGCCAGTTGCTGTTATAATATGGACTTTCTGTATTTGAAAGAGCTTTTAAATTTTTTAAACGCTTTTCTTTTATGTTTTATTGACTACATTTCTCCTTTGGAAAAATGGGTTATTGATGTTGGTCTATTGAGATGCCTGCATGCTAACTCTCTGCTGACCCTGGCTCTTTCCTCAGCTATTAACATACATCCCAACTACCTTTTTCTCACCTTTGTGTAATTATACATGATGACAAAACTCCAGACTGAAAAATTTCTGATGAAAGCATGGTCACAGTTTGGCACCTCATTTTTCTTATTTTATATCAGTTCTGTTAATAATATTAACACTATTACTTATTTTATTTTTATTATATTTATATTTATGTACATTATATAATATAATTATATATTGTATAATATATAATTATAAATTATAGCATATCAATCATATTAGTATGTGCTATTAATAAATGTATACGATATTATATATTAAAAAAATAATGCTATTCACACTTGCACTTTTCCAATAGCATAGCAGGTGTTTGAGTAGGTCTCATGACAACTGTATGAAGTAGGTAGGAATGCTGTAAACTGAGTTATACAGAAATTAAGGTTGTGTTTACACTGGTATACACATTTTAGGGAGTGATTCTGTTATCAGTATTTTGAATGTATATATTACTTTTTAAAAAGCAGTAGAGAAAAATGCACATAGGAAAATTAGGAATAAAATGGTTGAGATGACTTTTAAGCAATGCAATGTCTCAAGTCCAACTAAAACCAGAAGCCTTAACTGCATTGTACCCTAAGAAAAATGTACTGTACCCTTGGTGCAGTTTAAATCTATTACTGCTTTTCCTGTCCCCAAGGACATATTCGTTTTCTCTTTGCGGTAACTGATTACGTTTCTGAAGGCAGTTCACAGACTCTTTTCTCTTTCCTCTTTTCTAGAAGATTTCCTTTAGTTGTTACCCCAGGTTACATCTTCTACACTTCACTCTTATTACCTCTCTGGATTCCCTCCATTTGGCCTACATCCTGCTTGAAGTGCTGTGCCCAAAACTAGACATCACGCTCTTGCCGCTGCCTTACCAATGCTGAGTAGAGCTGAAGTCCCCATAAGGCAAGACAGAGCAGCTCACAAAGTACTTCAATTTATATCAGCTGCCAGCAGTGTCAATAGGCCACTCCAGCAGTCAAGACTCACTGAGATGCAAGAGAGTCCTTGTCATGTTCCCTCCTTCCCCCCACTCTTAGCAATGCACCTACCACTATAGAGAAAAGTATGCCGTACTCCTTGATTTCTAACTACAGATTATTCACAACGAACGAGTAAGTTGGAGTCAAGGCTGCAGTGATTATCTAAGGATGACTCATTGTTGCCTGCTTTGAAAAGTGGAAATACATCAACTCTGTCGTTCCCGAGTTTCCAACTGTACTTCCCTCTCTTTGTGGTGCCTGTGAGTCCTGAAAAGCAATGCACATTTGGTACATTGATACATGTAGGAAACATAAACAAAATAATTCTCTGGGAATCCCTATTTTGAAGTCCTAAACTACCCTGGCCAAGAACCCCCCTCTCCTACAGTTCAGAGAAGCGAGGGGCCCGAGCCTTTTTTCCAGACTTGAAGATGTTATAGGATTCAGGCAAAGAATTTGTCCTTGAGCTTAACCATGCAATAGTCCATTTCTCAGGTCATTTCTCAAGCCAAATTGAAGCTCTGATTACATAGTACTTGTACTTTTTCTTCTCTGTATTCACATGTGATGGTTCTAGTTTTGAGTGGAGGTGCTGGATGTACCAGGAAGGGTAACACCAAATTGCCACCGATTCTCAGCTATTTTATGGACTTTACATCAGGGTCAGTTAAAGCACCCAGGTAGACAGAGGTGTAGGTGAATATTTATGATGTTCAAAACTAAGAAATGTCTGGATGTGATGGATTATTGAGTAACTACAGCTCTTCCAAAAGTTCCTCTAAGGACTCTAAGGTAGAAAGGCTCATACCTGCTGCTGCACAGGGATTTTGACAGTACTTCTAACAGGAGGCAAGTCTAGAACTGGGAAGGTTGTGTGCCCAAAATTTCCATTTTCCTCAACATTGGCCCATGTCATGAATCAGGACAAGAAAGGATTTGCTGTCACTTCAGGTCACCTCCAAATTGCATAGTCTTTTGCTTCTTTTTGGAAGGAGGATGAAGCTTCTATAAAAGTCTTAAACTCCTAAAAGCTTGCTATGTTTGGAATATACTTAAACATCTAGTTTGTGTTTCCAGTAAAATCCTGAGTATTTTTTGAAACCTGTTCTTTCTACACTGAATGATATTCCTTACCTTGATATTCACCCTGGTGCCAGACAGCCTGTTAGAGGGTTTGGAGTTCGGGTCCAGGTTCAGATCTCTGTTTTGCTGAGGGTGCATTACAAATATTGCAAAGGGATTATTCTTAGTACCTTTTCTCCAGAGGTCCTTACCATGCTGAACCTGGCTGGAGCAGGCTAGTACTCTTCAGGCTGAGGATTTCTTTTTTTTCTTTTTTTTTTTTGGTCTCATCATTTTATAGACTCATTTAGGTCGGAAAAGACCCTTATGCTTCTCCTTAGGTTGCCCGCTCCTCCAGAGTGACCCCTTTTCCGGTGACCGCTCCTAGCCGTCACCCCTCGCAAGGCGGGGTGTCGGCGGGTTTTTGGCGGGGTCCCGCCGCCGCGCGCTTCCCCCTGCCGCCACCAGATGTCGCTCGCATCCCTACGGAACAGCGACCCGCCGCGCCGGCAGCCGGGCGCCAGCCCGGGGGCGCTGCCGGGAACGGCACGGCACGGCACGGCCCGGCACGGCCCGGCCCGGCACGGCACGGCATGCACGGCACCGCACGGCCCGGCCCGGCCCGGCACGGCACCGCTTTAGACCGATTCTGTAACTCGTCTCGGAACAGAAAGCGGATAAGGAAGTTGTTCGCGGTTTTTTGGTTTTTGGTTTGGGTTTTTTTTTTTTTTTTTTTTTGTTGTTGTTGTTGTTGTTTTTTTTTTTTTTGAAGCGCTGCTTCTTGGCTGAAAACCTGTCACGGGCTGGCTCGTTCCTAAATGCCAGCTGCGTGGAGGCAAAAGCCCGAACAGAGGGTGGGTGAGCTGATGTCCACTTTCTCCAGCACGTTTCGTTCGTGCAAATCCAGGGTTTGCCTGTAGGCTTTGCTGTACAGAAGTTTGCTGAGTACAGAAATTGCAGATTTTGAATAAAATAGTAGTGCTTTTGGTTAATACGACTCTGAGCACTCTGTGCTCAACCAGGGGCTGTGCTACTGAACGGAGGTCTGACACGGCGACAAAAGGTTAAGGGAACAGAGAGCCGCAAAGGTGGTGAATCCAAGGCACTTTATACCTCGGGAGCCTCTAAACACAAGCCCTTTGTGAAGCTGCTCCATTCTCTACTGCCCTTCTGCTTGGCCATGAGCATCAAAATGCATTTTTAAAGGAATGTTCTTTTGCTTTCTTTGCTTTTGTTCTGAAAGGAGAAGGTCATGGACATTAAAGATCTCAGGTCCTGTGGCTAAATCAATGTTGTTCATCTCTTGAAATCCTTTAATTGCTTATTTCTTCTTCTTCTGGAAGCAAATTCAGAACCCTCAACCTCCAATTTATGGCTTTCTATTTCTTTTTTAGGGCCTGTTTCTCAGCCAGCCTTTCATCCCACCTGATCCCTACATCCTGCTTTTATCACCAATTCTTACCTTTTTTATTTTCCTTATCAGGGTTAGTCTAGAATTCTAGATAGGAAACTTGCCTTCACCTGTCTAATTTTTGGATTCTTCTGATCTGAACTTAGGCACAGAGCTAGTGTTATAACAGACCAATTTACTTTAGCAGAGAGAGCCGCTTTTGTGTTAAGGTATTGTGTTTAATTTCAATTACTCTTGTCCCAGTGTTTTTTGTGTCAACTTTTCCTCTTAAGAAAAATCAACATAGAATGCAAATCAGAAGTAGTATGTTCTTTTAAATTGTGTAATAGCAAAGAGCAGCACTAAGCTCAACGTTTTTAGTTACTATAATGTGCTTTTATTTTATGAATTCCTGTAAAGAGCTAATATTTGAACATGTAAATGAGAGAAAAATTAGATTATGTTTGCTATGTGTCTTTTTAATATGTAAAACTGGATCTGAACAGAGACAAAGATATATAATTAGATAAATGATTCATTCTTGATGCATTAGGATATGACTTGTGTTTAAATAATTCCAGCTGGAATGATGTCCCTCTCAGTCACGTAGAAAGCAGGAAAAAAATGCAGTGGATTAATTTCTTGCAGTTCTAATGTTCAGCTGATATGAACCAGCATCCCAAACTGCCACTGGAACTTGCCCCTCCTTTCCCCTCAAAAACAGGTGTTCACTGTTTGTTTCTTAACGGTGTTTCCTTGATATAAGAAGTTAACTCAAGAAAAAATATAAAAGGAACAAAGGAAAAAAAAGTCACCTGGGGCTTGATGATGTCGTGTTATGTCATGAGGAAAGACTGTGGCTGATAGTATTTTAGGGTGCTTAGCTATAACTTGTCACTGTACCTGGATGCAGCACAACCAGGTGCTGCCCTTCCTGTGGCTGCCTCCACCACAGCCCGCTGACAGCAAGTCCGTGCCTGCCTCGATGCGTATGAACGTATCGTATCAGTGTGCCTGGAGACACAGCGTCACCTGTGCTGGAGGACATCTGAGGGTGCTCCTTCAGCACCCATGTGTCCTGGGAGTAGAGGTGGCTGCGGAAGCCTGTGGAGCTTGAGCTGGAGCCAGTGAATTTCTGGACAGCACTGTACAGGCAGCCTGCTGATTGTATAAACAGCCCTATATTGGGTATTTTCTGATCTCTGAATGCTTAAGTAGGCTGTTTGAACATTATTTTAACATGGTTTTTGTTTTTCTCCTTAATGGAGTATTATACACTCCTGCAGCTATTGTGCGTTTGGTTCCACTGCACTCTGGTGTACAGCGGATGTTTACTTGTCTTTGTTTGAAATAAGATATAATTAAATTGGGCAACGTGCACTGTCAAACAGCAGTGCTTGGTGGTTTGCAGTCCTTGCAAAATGTGCCAAAACCCATTACTGAGCTAGCAACTGGTCTGATAGCTACTCCTTTTGTTTCCTTTCTGTTGCACAACCAGGAACCTCTTCAGTGATGCCTTCTGACCTTGTTGAGGTGGGGTAGATGCTTAGGGCCAGAGGGGGCTGAGATGCAGAGCCTATGCATTCACTCCTGAGAATTGCAGACAGAACAGATTAAAAAGGGTTTCTGTGGGGGAAAACCACCTTACTCATCAAGATCAGAATGTTTGACAGGACAGGTTGATTTAAGCAAAGTTGTTTATAAGAGAAAATGGTGTGAAAAATGCCTGCAGACCTTAGGGTTTCACCCTTCAAAGTTCTTCCTGTGGTGCAGAGCTCCCATAGACAAGGGTTACAAGATTTCTGGTTACTCCTCTGTGGTGCTGGAAGGCCCTCAGGCTCAGCTGAGCCCACTCTCGGGGAGCAGCAGGGAAACGATAAGACTCCCACCACCAGCCCTTGAATATTCTCAGACCTTCTGGGCCTCCTGCTTCAGCCTGAGAGGACGGGATTCCTTGCAAGATTTGCTTTGAAGAGATCTCGAAATGTCCACTTTTTATTGTGGGCTGGGGTACATTTGGGGCTCCTTGGCTCACTGCATTTGGCATTAAGCCATATTTCCTATGTAACAGGAAAATCTTTAGCATGGCGCACTGGTTGAAGGACATGTCTACTGTTGCAGCTCATTTCTTAATCCAGGGTGACTAACTCAGCTCCAATTAACTGTATAGCTGGGCTGGATTTCTTAGATTTCAGCTCAGGTTGGCAAAGCAAGTTCAAGCCAATAAGGAGGCCTGAGGCTGAAATTTAAATGTTGCTTTACAGTCCTGAACTGAAAACGAGCTTATTGCAATATGGACTTGTAGCAATACAAAGCACCTAGCCTTCTCTCCGTGATAGCCTCACCCCTCCAGTGGTCTCTCTGGAGCGAAGGGTGCCCATGGCCTGGAAGCAACAAAACCATCTAGTGGAGTCATTCAGACCTGCTGGGTAGAACTGGATTTATTCTGTGGTTAAGAAGACTTTAGTCCCAGAAAGGATGGTCTCCTATTCAATGGCACCACTGTGAAAGATACCTTCCTATGATAAACTGAGTTAAACCATAATAAGCCAAGAGCTACTTTCATGTTTATCTGTCTATCCTTCTGAAGAGATCTCATACAAAATCTGTCATCAGCCACCTTCATAATAGAGCATCACACAGCCATTTTCTGTAAAGGTTTTAATAAAATAAATCATCAGTGGAAAACAAACAACGGTGCATTGTCCATCTGCATTTTCTGTTTTCTGGAGCTCTAAAAGCATTAAATAAACATTTATTTAATTTAATAGTGTTTCTATGAGAAAGTCATAATAAAAAATTGGGTGGCTTGTCCCACAAAACAGGATGGATGCAGCAGGGCACAAAATAGCCTCATGTCTCCTGCACTGTGTGTTGAAACAAGAATTAATTGCACCAGCTATTTCAAAACCTTGAAATAACTAAAACTCTGTTTAGAATATTTATATTCTTTGTCCATCACATTCTCCAATGAGACAGCACAATCTCAAATGTATTTTCAGATTTTAAATAGCAACATGAGATGGTGAAAATGCAGGTTTTCTGCTTAAATAAAGTACTTAATGAAATATGCTCTATAGGACACTGACAAGTTTCTGGCAAAGTTACTGGGCTGCGTCTTGATCTGCAGCAGCTGCTGTAGTAACTCATGGTGTGTCATGATCGCTGTAGATGTTAGCAATGAGGATAAAGCCAGGCAAGTGATGACATAAGTATCTGTAAATAAAAACGGACTAGTGGAGGTAGGATCACTGCAAGCAGACGCAATACACACTGTTCAGCTGAGCAAATATCTGTCACGCAATGCAGCTGACACGAGAATAGCCTTAAACAGTGGGATAAATAAGGTAATCAAACTGTTAAAATGTAAAATGGTTAATTCCTGTGATATCTGAATTTGGTTTAACCTGTGAATAGCAGTTAATTTTAGAAAAAAAAATTCCATAACAGTGCAGAGTATTTAGGGGAACAGTCACCAAAATAACCATTTACTAGTATATAAAAATAAACAAAAGCAATATTAATTTTCTTGATGTTTCCCCAGTGTCAATATTTAACATGTTCTATTGTTCTGACATCTGGACCATTAAACAGATAAAGATAATAGGGACTGGAAAAATGGCCAGCCAAGCTACCCACAAAGTTGGGGTATTATGAAATACTGATTACAACTCTGATGCCTAAATTTGACTATGTAATCAAGCCTCTGGAGGTAAAAAAAGAAACAAAAAACCGAACAGCAACAAAACCCCACTCCCCTCAAAACAAAACAAACTCCCCAGAAACTCAGCCAAAAACCTGCATAAGCAAAGAGGAATTTGTGTGTGCAGTTCTTCACTCATTAATATCAGCTTTTGGGGCATGGTAAGTGTATGTGTTTATTTCGTAAACTAAAATAGGCATTTAACTTGGTTGTCGCATGAGGTCAGCCTTATTTTTGCTACACTGTGGAAGTGGTGAGGGATAAACACGGCAGTAACAAGCAACGGAGTGGCAAACTGTGCATGCACATTTCCCATGCAGGACAGAATGGGTGGCTCCAGGGTGTAAATGTTCTTCTGACGATGTGGCTGCTTTGCTCCTCTCTCCCTCTCTTTTTACTTCAGGGTCTCTTAAAGATGGACTAATTTGTCCTTATGACCTGCTTTATGAGTTTACAGCATCTTACACCTACCTTTTCTTTCATTTATATACATACATACATATGAAAATTTCCTTAACACAATGTTGCGAGTGCTTTTAATTCTTTTAGTATTGGGGTCCTCCAAACCTCACAACAATGAGGCTGCAAGGGTGCAAACTTGATGATAGCAAAAAGTTACATTCCTTTTGACTTTTGACTTTTTGGGGATTTATGTCAGTTTCCCGAGTAATTTGTATTCTCAGGACGTACCTTACATTTTGGTGATTATATCTTTTTTAAAAAATACGATCAATTCTCACTAAGAAAAGACAGAGCTAGTTTTAAGGCAGTATTTCTCAGGTTGGAAACATCCTTTGAGGATTTCAGAAGCTTTCAGTCAGCTACGGATGGATTTACATTCCTTAATGCGTTAATGCTCCATTATAAAGTAAAGTCTGATCCTTGAACTCTGGCTTCATATTGGTAGGTGAGTGTCCCTCCCAAATTACACCGGCTGCAGTATTTAATAATACTGTCTCTGATTCTCCTCTTCTCACATTTGTTTTCATTACATGATGGACATTAATATTAGAATGCCATATCATGAAGTCAAAGTAATCATAAAGACTAAGTTTATAAAACATAGAAAGCCTTCTTGCTTCCATACACGAGGGTATCTAAAATGTGGAAGATCGGAATTGTTTCCAGAGGTCTTCCAAGTCATATACCTAGAAACAGTATCTTGTGTAGATACTCAGACATGTAAGTAAATGAACTCACACAGAAGTTTACCAAATCCGAATGGCTGTCATTTTTGTTTTGCAGAAGTAGAAAAGACTAACCATTCAAGTCTCAGTGCACTGACTCCATGTTGTCAATGTTGTGTTCACAGTAAACATCTTAATGAAATAACGAGTGATGTTTAAAACACTTACTTACACAAGAAAGATTGTATGTGATATGCAAGAGCATGAGTTTACAGTGAATCAGCTGCTCTGTACTAACTCCCATAGATGTTCTTGGAGAGGGCTATACACCCCTGCTCCACTTTCAAAACTAGGGCTTCTGAGGGGAGAGCAATATGGACAAACCCTAAGAAGGACTGGAAAAGGAGATGCACCTTCACAGTCCAGCAGTCTTTCCGGGACGGCTTTTATATCCGTCAGAGCTGTCAGACTCGATGCTCCCTGCCTGAGTGGTACTCACCATTCATTCTCAGCTCTCACCACTTGGGCTGGTGCTGGTGCTGCTGTACAGAGGACGCCTGGTTCCCGCTGCCCGTGCTGTACACAGGCACCGCACAGCCTGTGTAGTGTCGAGAAGGTGTTTTGGTCTCCGGCTGGAAGCACAGTTGATTCAAGCCTGTTTTGACAAAGTAAAAAGTGTTTGTTGTGAAAAGCACTTACACAGCAAAGTGTAATTACAGAGCATTTAGGTTAATAGTGGAGCCAGCGTAACAGACTCACTCGAATTGATTTGATCCAACAGCCCAACCTACCCGCTGAACAAACCAGGCAACAACATTCCCTTAACCTTCCCCTTTTGTGTTTTTGGGACTTGGTATATTCTGATGTCTTCTCTCTTCTAAAACCAGTAAGTACCAGTTGAATTTGAAAGGCGTCTTCTTTCCCTATCTGTCTGCAATGGTGTTACCTATGACAAAGTCTCATTTTCTGCCTGTTTCTAAGTTAAGAGAAACAGATTATTGCCTTGGTTTCCTGCATTTTCATTACGTACATTGGATTTAATATGTACGTTACTTACTAGATTGGCTCTTATTCTTCCTTACTTTATATTTTGCTGGCTTCTCAAAACTTTAGTGTTGTTTTTCCATGAACCTTTAATAATTCAGTTCTGGCTTTATAAGCTAGTCCTGCAAGACAGTAAAAAATATTTTCTCAGATGCCACAGGTGTGGCCCATTTTATGCAAAATTATGTTGTGCTTGCTGTGTGCCCTTGTCGCACGACCTGACGTGGTGCTGCCTTCGCTGTGAGGAAGGGAGGGCTGGAGACTGCCCTCTCTCCTCCTTGTTGGGACTCAGGCTGGCAGTGGGGATGGCTGACTGTCACTGAGAAAGGTGAGGTGGTGAATGCATGGCACTATTTGGGGGGCAGTGGCATTAATGCACAACAAAACAACAGACTTTGAGTTGGTTGGAGGAGAGGGCTGAAGAAACTGCTTTTGTCTGAGACAGGGAGCCTTGGTGAGGCACTGGTGGAATTTGTGAGCTAGGTCTGAGAGCTTCAACACGGGTATTTAGGTGCTGGAAGCACCGCATAATTGTGTGTCAAGTAGTAGGCATACCCAGCTGGTGTTATGCTGATGTGAGCTGCCACTTGCCCTGCAGTATTGTAGGGCGAATGTCTGTACCCTCAGCTACCTCATGCCCCCAGTGAGATTACTATTGGTAAGGGCTAAGAGTCACCCCAGCCCTTAAACCTACTTTTGGGGATGTCCCCAAATAAGCAATCAGGCTGTGACATCTCATGTTTCAAAAAGTAGTAAAGTGCCCTCAGAGCTGAACGTGTAAGTCCTTAAAAAGCAGAGCTCAAACCTTTCAGTGGTCACTGGCATTACTAAAGAAGAACCACAGCCCATTCATCTGGTGTGACAGCCACCTCACTGATTGTGCATATTATCATCCCATTTTGAAAGGACGATGACATGGCTGCACCTGTTTTAACTTTTTTTTTATTGTCTTGATTATCACAAAATGAAAAGTGGTTTACGTTTTGGATCAGTTTAACAAATGTTTGCTCCTTGAGTGAATGACAGGGCATTTTGTTTGCTTGCTTCTTTTGTTAATGGGTCTGCTTTGTACATAGGACAACATATGGCTAACTGGTGGAAGAGAAACTGGATTATAGCAGCTGGAAAAATTGTCTTCCTCACTGTGTACCTGGGCCTTAAATGACTGCAAACACTTAGATATGGTGACTATTTCCTCGTACATCAGCTTTGCAGGAGTGCCAGTACAAGTTAATACTTCTGTCAGTAATACTGAGCTAACTTAACCATCAATGAGAAGATGATGCTCTACTGGCATTCTCTTCTGGATGGGGAACAACAGTATTTTGGGGCACAAAACACAGAAGACATAACTGTGAAGTAGTTGGACAGTCATAATGTTACAGATTCTTACCTGTAACAAACATGAATTTAGATGAACCTGATGGCTGAAAGCTATCGAAAGAAGATAATGACATTTTTGTATAAAGCCTTGATAGTCTTGCTTGTGAGAGTTCTCTTGCCTGGAAATTTTCTAGACAGAGAGGGGGGAAAATGGCAAAGTAAAAAATGTCACTGATGTGGGAAAGGACACTTCAAAAAATAGATGGACTTCAGGTCTGTAAGCTTGCCTGCTACAGTCTGAAGAAGCAGGAATGCCAAGCTAAGAAATTTAATGAAAGTGCCAGCCAAACAAAGTCAGGGCCAGGATAGTTTGCATCTGGCTAGCACCACCGTGAGTACCTGTCTGAGCATATTCAGTTAAGTACTTTATGTAAAATATTCAATAGGTTTATGCAATTCTTTCGTGGCAATTGTTTTTTAATTAAAAGTTTTAAAAAATACTTTAGGGCTGTTTTTCAGGATTGTCTTTGGAAAACTTGCACTGATGTGTCTAATGTAAGCCTCTACTAAATTAGGGGTGCTCATCTTTAAAAAAAAGGAAAATGAAGAAGTGGAGAAGAGAAAGTCAGAGAGAGGCTGAAATATGCATGGTAGGATGGTAAATTCATCCCTGTTTTACTTATCATTTGTAGATTTTCATTCAAGTTTGATATTCACAGAAGGTACTTTCCCTATACTTTGCTCTTTCTTTTGATTAATCTGTTAGCATAATCCTGCTTTTCATTAGACATGAGCTTACATCAATATTTAATTTGATAGAAAAGACCAATGCGGTTGCCCAGGGGTCTTGAAACAAGTCAAAAGAGGGCTACAGGAAAACTTAAAGAAAAGTGGAAGCAGCACTCCTGCAACCAGCGTCCCTACACCTTCCTCCAGTAAGAGAGAACTTATTCCAGATAGTGAATACATGGTCTGGCAAACAGATGTGTTCCTGGATTTCTTCTGAAACATCGAAAGACTTTGCTGATTTTCTGAACTCCTGCTACATTGCTAAATCTCTGCCTCTTTCTCTTCTGCATCTGTGTATGATGCCTCTTTGGTGGTACAATCAGCATGCTTATTCAGTGACGTATTAATGTGTGTATGTATGGAGAGAGATGTGCCGCTGTGCCTAAAGGAGAAAACCTAGAGCTGGTGTTTTTCCTTCCAGGTTTGCTCCTGGTGTCTGCTCTTGCTTATTCTCCCATCAGCCACTGCTTTCCAGCCTTTGTTCAGTCTCCAAGAGCACTATTCGCCCTGAAAGGATAAACTTCTAACTACATATTCCCTCCGTTCCTTCATTAAGTCAGTTTACATTGGACAAGAAAATAAGGAGGTAGATTTTCTGTAGCTTTGAACTTCTGCAGCTACTATTGGATGTTTGGATGTTTGGGCACTCAGCACCCCAGAAAATCCTATTTCAGGTGTTTAAAGTAATCTTTTGTTGCTGAGCTGCTTCAAGCTGTGCACAAGCAGATAAACCAGGTGCATATTTTCCAGTGACACTAGGAATTAGTAGATTTAAATACAGATCACTCCCAGAGCCAAGGAAGTAAAATTCAAATGGTTTATATTTGCTACGGTAGGTACTTATGTGAGCTTTGAAAAACTTTAAATGTAATACATAGATAAGTAAAACAAATATGTCAAGAAAACAACCTGTACTATACCTTACTGTTCCGTGAAACACATCAAACAGTTTTCTGCATAAAACTGGGACTTTAACACTAGTAAATACTCTGGTTTACTGGAAATCAACTGTTGATTTAATCATTCTGTTGGTCACCTGCTGTCTGCAGCTTTGGTCTGCCTAGACCTACATTTCTCCTGGTGCCAAGAATGGCAGGCAGCCCATCGCTTTCTAATCATCCTTGCTGTGATGTCCATGCCAGACTACCTGAGGATCCCAACTGCCACGCAGCTATTAATGCGGCTGTGGAGTAGCCAGTAGTAAGTTGTGTTATCTCCATTTTACAGATGAGGCGGGCAAGGGAGACATGGTAGGTTAAATGACATCCTGAAGGCCACAGAGAAAGTTTTTGGTTCAGACAGCTGTTCCTTTGGTTCCAGCCCCAAATATTCACGGTAAGACTATCCGTTCTGGCTCCGTACGCCTGCTACAGGTGAATGGAAGACCTGATGCAAGACGTGGGGAAACTTATGCTGGCTTGCAATAATACAGTTTTGTTTCTAAACACTTAGCCTGTTGTTTCACAGCTGAAAGGGTGTTATTGTGGTGATCTAAAAACCACCTAACTACACAGAGATGTATGATGTGGCAAAATAACTGACATATATTTTAGTCATTTAGAACCTCCACCCTCTTCCTCTGCACCTTCCCAGAGCTAGGGATGGGTGAATCTCAGCAGTGTTTACCCACATCCTGCTTCCCAGCATCCAACATGGGGTGACCTGGCAAAGATTGAATTTCTGTCCCTCATTTTCTAAATTGGTTTCCTTAGGGCCTTGAAACAGCAAGAGGAAGAACAAAAAGTATGACTCCAAGGTAGTAGGTTCCACCTTTTGGCATGAGGAATATTTTATTTCATTTTTCAGTGAGATTCCACTCAGGTTGTTTGACCATTTTCTTCCCCTCTGCATTTCTTTATTATGGTTATTTTTAAATATTCTTTGATCATACTGCCTTAGCATTGTTTATCTCACAGAGTGTAGCCTTTTGTCTCACAAGAGCAGGTTCACTCCCTCCCTGCCTTGACACATGCTGCTGAACATGGCTGTGTTCTTGCTGTGCAGCGGATCTATTCATGGTTTTATGAGTGGAAAGGGCTGTTTGCCGTGTGGAGCCCAGCAGGGCTAATAGCATATTTTTTCCCTGAGCTATTATCCCATTGGATTACCACCTGCCTTTTTACTATTTTGCAGGCTATTTACATGGTCAGCTGATAAGTGATAGGTAGGCTTACTACTAATTGAGTTCTTTTTTTAGGAGTGCAATTTGGGATGGACAGACCACACATAAGGCACCAAGAATAATTCTCCAGGAGTATGTAGGCTCTGACTTAAGTCAGTTATCAGGTTGAATGGCAAACTTCATGTACTGGGTAACTTCAGACAAAATATTCCCCTCCAGGAAGAAGCTCTGTACTTTATGGCAGAAGGTTCGGGAAGGATGATACAGCCTTGAATAGGGAAGGTACATTTGGCTGCTGCTATAGCTGAGGTTGTATATTCACTGAGCTACTCCTCTGTGTCAAAGCACTGCACTCAGTTTCCAGGAGCAGGCACCTGTAATTTTCAGTATTGATATTTGCAATGAAAAACTTTTTACACATTTTTTTGAAGTTCACAATCAGCTATGTTTGGTCCCATTGCTTCCATAGAAAATTTGGGGTAGGGGAGATACTGGTGATAGGCTTCCAAAAAAAGGTCTTTAGGTTAACCATTATCCAGCCACCAACATTAGAGGCAGACTTTAGGAGCTTCTGCCAAAGACCTATCTATCCCCAGTCTCCCACTGCTGAGTAGGAAGTTTACTCCACTCCTTTAGAGTATGGTCAGTGGTGCCTCAGTGGTTAACACTGTATGATAAAGGGTCTGTTTTTTCCTTAATACAATTACTCACCTGACAGCTGGAAAGCTTCACATGTTTGTACATCACATTTCTTCATTTATACTGCATTTTCAGGATGTCCATTCAGAACACAAGCTGTCCTAATCCTTGTATTCAAAGTTGAAACTTGAAGACATTCAGAGTTACTCCCAGTAACTTCAGGGTTATTATATTCATCAGCAAGGATAATAACACAGAAAAGTTCCTTAGAGCATGTGGTAAACATTGCAAATGTAGGAGTTTTGCTGTAGGACTCTGATCATTGCTTGTTTGACCCAAGTCCTGTCTACTGACCAGTCCAAGATCAATTTGTTTACTTAGTTAGCCCACTGTATAAAGCTGGTGGCTGGCAAAAAAATAAAGAAATATGAATAACTGAAGAAGATCATGGGAAGAAAAAAGCGGGAGAAAAGAAAAAGAAAAGATTAAAAAGAAAAAGAAAATGAAGAAGGAAAAGGAAAAGGAAAAGGAAAAGGAAAAGGAAAAGGAAAATGAAAAGGAAAAGGAAAAGGAAAAGGAAAAGGAAAAGGAAAAGGAAAAGGAAAAGGAAAAGGAAAAGGAAGAAAAAAGAAAAATAAAAAAAAGGAAATTCTGATGGGAGAAGCTTATGATTGGGCATATTTAATTTCATTTGATTTCATTGCTCTTTCCCATCAGAAACGGCTCTGACAATATAACTACCAAATTAAAGAAGACAGGCAAGAAGCTCAACACCTTCTTTAGTTTGAAAGTTGTTACCATATGTCTAAGCAGCATATCATTTCTAGATACCATTTTCATTGTACTGACATCAGTAACATTTTTAATCTAATTAACACAAAAGAGATAAGACAGGAAAATGAGAAAGAGAATATTGAGATGCCATGTACAAGCTCCTTTTTAAATGGAGACATATTCTTTCCAACTTATCCCATGAGCAACTACTTTGACCACCATTGCAGAAGAGGATGGCATTGATTCTGTTGACATCAGTCGGGGTTTTGCCATGAACTCTAATGGTAGAAGGTTTCCTTTCCCAGTCCTAGATTTACAGCCCCTCCCAATATATTTTATCTGTGTCATGTTCTAATATGAGGTGTTCTTATTCACAATAATTCTCAATGTTGCAATCTCCAGTCCTTGGAAATAAAATTAATTTTGCACCAGCTCTTCACACCACACACACCCTTATCCCCTCCAAAATGTATCAACACTCAGCAAAAACTTGTTCCTCTAATTTTAAACCTGTCTCTGCTTGGTTAGCCTTTTGTGTCATTGAGAACTGTGCACCACTTCTGACAATGCTTCTCTTTTCATGGCTTGATTAGTGGCAATGTAATTAACAGTGACAGATACAGGTCTGTGATTAGTCACAGAGTTATCAACCCTTGTGATGAACGGGGTAACCAGTGTTTCAGGCTCTCTGCAGATTCAGGCAGACATCTTCAGAAATGCTTTATTCAAGTAATATTTCAAAGATTGTTTGTGCAATCTAACCACTGGCTTAGAAGGACAAATGAACAAAAAGGGTGCTAAAAGCCAACCCAACCATCATAAATAATAATAAAAAAAAGGCAGGGGGCAATAGAGTGGAAGTTTTCATGATCAAATCAGATTCTTTCTGGAAATGCACACTTCATTAAAGTCTAATTTATGAGCTATAAGTATGAATGAAATAAAGATAGAACATAGCTACGTAATGACCTAATACAGTATCTCCGAGACCCAGAGAAAACAATTAAATGTTGTTGCATTTATATGAGCTGAAAAAAAAGTACTGTAAGTAGTAGAATTGAAATAGCTACTGTAAAACTGCTCCAATTAGCTGTTGCAATGAACATGCTGGACAATTTTCTGTCCTTATCTTTTAATTGTTCTTTCAACCTTTGCATCCTTTTCCTTTCACTTTGAGAGAAACAATGCAAAAGATCTCTTTTCAGGATTTTGAAGGCAGCTATTATTCATTTATCCTAAAAAAAGGTGTCAGTACTTTGCACAATGAGGGCTTGCTCGCAGAAAAACTCTAGTCCTGCTGAACTGTGAAACTTATCACAGTTTTATATAAAAAATTGGAGCTTGTTTTAGTCCTCAGATATCCCTACCAAAATACAAATAGCACTGCAAGGTATTGACATTGGAGAGGTGATCCTCTTATTGATATTCAAATAAATCATCTAGCCTTCTAAGATTCTTGCGTAGTCTTTCTGCATTCTCTTTTGGGACTCTCTATTGCAAATTGCACTCCATTTCTGGGTCTTGCTGAGGTTGAAAGTTGTGTTGTGGTCAACAGGAAATCCCTCTCCACTGTCACCTGGGACCAAGATATGGCTGAGAATTACATAAAAGCTCTATCTTGTGTGCAAATAAATCTTCAACAGGAGCTCAAAACCACAGTAAAATATTTTGTCACCTGGGCCTTTCTTCTTTGGCTCAGATTTCTTCCAGTCGCTACCCCAGCTGCCTCGTGCTGTGCCATCTCCCACTCCCCCTGCATATATTTTGCATAATGATGGTAAAAGGGTTTAGAGCAAATTTATCCTCTTTAAGGTCTCCTGGCCTTACTGCTAATGCTCTGCATGCTTGTTTCTATTCAGATAGTGTTAAACTAAGACTGCAGCATTCTCATGCTGAGTGAGAGAAGGAAAATTCAAATTCACGGTCAATACTCTGTTGTATTTTAAAGAATAACTACATTATTATTCTCTGCCCCTTGAAATCTGGCTGCTTTTTCAGTATGATGGCAGGTCTAGGGTTCAATTTCACCTCGCTTGTTTTAATAACTGAGCAATTCTCAGTATAGCCTTTTTGCCATTTTACCTTTTTACTTGCCACAGAACTTCTGCTCCTGAAAGAGAAGGCTTTGACTGTGCCAGACCACGAAGGTGCAAGGGATAGCAGGAGATGGGTAGTCTCCAGAGAAATACCACATTGTCAGAATTTGGCAATGGTTAGTTTGATCCTGGTATGAGTCCTCTCTTAGAGGAGTTCAGTAAAAGTTTGTCATCTGTCCTGATCTTCTAGCTAGAAAAAAGGGGGAGGAATATTTTTTTGACTTTTCTTTTGAAGACTCTTAGAAAGGTTTTGGCTTATTTGGCTCCTCTTGAGTGCAGGCCTGACATGAGAAGCTTGGTTGCCTTCTCCTTGTTAGAGAAACTTCTGGGGCTTGACGACTGGATTGTCACCACTCCCTCCCTTTCATTTCCCTGGGATGTGAACATGAGGGGCCAAGGGTACACGCTGTCTGGCAGGGAACACTTTTTTGGATGGGGGGAAGCCGAGGATGATCTGTGGATCTGTGAGCATTGGCTGGATAAAGTTCCCCCCAAATGTTTTATTAAATAAATTCAGTCAACTAGTTCAAAGATACATAGCAAATAGCTAAAGCAACACAAAGGTTGCTCATGTAGATCTTAGCAGCCATTCCCCTACCCTTTTAGTCTGGGTCCAGTCCACTCAGTCTAGGTCCTGCACTCCTCTTGTGGAAGAAGTGACTGCACTGTGGCATCCTGTTTGTGTCCTTTGGCCAGCAATCCTCCTGCATTATCTGTTGCCTACACAAAGACTGAAAAAGGATTATGGGCGTCTAATGCCACGTAGCTAGACAGAAGCAGGTAAATCAACATATGTATGACATGTTAGGTGTCCCCCTCATTCACCAGTATTTATCACCCAGTGTTTATCTAACATTGCTATAACTGAAACTTCCAGGAGTATTTTGAAAGACAGAGGTGTCTCTCACAATTACGGAATGAAAAGACCCTCACTTCCCAGTATTTAGAAGTACTTCTTACTGATTTGCTCTCTTCTTGGCAATAGTGTGTGGTTTTCAAACACTTTTTTTCAGACTGCAAACTTTCTGGAAAGATATTTTGTTCTGAGTTTGTTTACACGGTGCCCAGGCCAATTTTGTTCACAGTTGTGACTGAAGCTCCTCAGTACTATGATGCTATTTTTAAAACACTGTACATTTCTTATGGTAGAGTGAGTAAAGGTACACCTGTATATATCTGCAAAAAGAAGTCATTCTCTGCATGATAGGAGCATTGGAGCATTCTCTTAATCCTTGGCTCTGTGTGTTTGCCATTTTCTAATCCCTTTTTCAAATAGTACATTTATTTAATATCACCTAGTTACTGGGCCCAGCACAATTTTTTTTTTCCAAGAAAAATTTTGGGGTTTGGGGTTTTTTTTGCGGTGGTTTTGATTTTTTTTTAATATGGCAAAGGAAATTTTGCAGAACAGAAGGGCATACTTAGTTGCATTAGAGCAGTCTCCATCTTTGCCACCAGAGTGGTGGCTCCAACTATGCTGAAGCAGTCACTAGCCATAAGAAAAAGGAAAATCTCATCAGTGACAGCTGTACAGGGATGATTTTTCACTCATTGGAGAGACTGTCATAACTCACAGTCCTAAGAGAGTATCTGTTTCTCACTGTCATTGGTGAGATAAGCTATATTTAATGTTGCAACATCAAAGCTGCCAATTAAATATACTGTCTGCCTGGTTTTGGTTTGCAGAGGGTAAAGTGATGTAATTACTTTAGAGGTGAAAAAGGGCTTACTTAAAAAAAGTTTCGAAGTGTAGGGTTTGACATTTTAGGAACATTGGACAGGTACAGATTTAAATGATGTGATTTTATGTATTACCAGCAATGGCACATTAAAAAATACACATGACCATATTGAGGTCAGACTTCTTATTCTGCAAATTACTATAGAGTATCCTTGGATTGCTCAGTGCTAAATATAAAAGAACATCGAAGTCCAATCAGCCATATCTAGTATGGAAAAAAGGAATTTTCATTATCAGCAATGGAGATGAGATATATATTTGTGACTGTAAGCAATGGTGGGGTACAATTAGAATGAGAATATCCTGGTTGATTATCTGTTTGTTTAAATGAGGAAAAATACATCAAGTTCCTTTCAGGTGGTAGACTATGTAACAAACTACCGATCAGGATTAAGCATCAGTTCTTATTTTCTTTAAAAGGCTAGTGAAGTAATTGAAAAACACTGGATAGAGTCTGTTGTACTAAGACAGCATAAATCTAAAGTAAGGGAGACAAACATACAATGGTCACACTTCTTCACTATCCATGTGTCCTAAGTCTGAACTATTTATTAACTGAAATGTGAATGGGCAATGAAGGGCCAATTTATATGTTACACCAAGAGATGTATTGTAACTGCCTTAAGAATTGATTTCCTTCGTTTGCCTATTCTTGATTGGGATATACAGACATAGAACAGCAATAATGTGGGTTTCCTTATCAGATCTTGGATATTTCCCCGGACTGTCTGCAACCATTAACCTTGCATATTATCTGACTTTAGTGATTAGTACAAGGCACATAAAACCGTATTGATGGCCAGCCTTGGGTTAGAATGGTGAGCTGAATTATTGGAGGTTAGATTTTGCTGACTTTGTGATACAAATGATAGTGTTATGCTAGTCCTGTGAAATTGCTAATTTGTCATTTCTTTCATGGTGTAGTCAATGATGTGGTACTAATGAATGAGGCACATAATTGTGTGATACCGAACTGTAACTTCTCACTGATGCCTTCTGTGCCTGTATTAAGAGGAAGCAAATGTCAAGGCTCTCTTTGTTCACTAGTTCCTCTCGCATTTCTGCGCCCTGCTGCTAGATGATCAGAAACAGTGTTTGTGATTAATGCTAAGGCTTTTGCAGTTCAGTTTATAAGCCTAACTTTGTTCTGTTGTGCTCATTACTATTATGAGGCACTTTTGTAGGATTCTGTCACCTCTTTGCTCTTGCAGCTCTGCTGTGAGATGTGTGCTGCATCTGCAACAAACTTCAGCAAATAAAGTCCTCCAGGATCTTACAGTTGCTGCCACTCTGAGATCCCCTCAAGAAGGTACATCTCAGAGACTATCCAACAAAGTGGACCTCCAAATGGATTTGGAAGATAAACTGGAGTGGGTGAAGTGGGGGTCAGTGTTTGAAGCATTTCTTTTTGTCTACTGTTATATTTTTGCTTAAGTGGTTATGCAAGGAGATCTAACTGGACCACATTAACACATAGCAGTGGTCAAACAAAATGTTTCTTATCCTTATGATTAATTTGGGTGATTTTTATTTTTTTAAAATCCCATTTTTCTTATTCTTTATCCATTTTATTAGGAAGAATGAGGCTCAGCAGAAGAAGGGAAAAAAAGCCGAAAAAAAAAAGGGGGGACTAAGTCTTTTCTTTTAATTGATAAAACAGAGTTTGTGATTGTTCATAGGTATAATTTCAGCTTGCGTTATTAAATACTTTTCAATGCTTCTCCCAGAAGGCACTGAATAAATAGAAGTACACACATCTGTCTGCTTTCCACCTGGCATCAAGAAGCAGCTGGGCCAGACCTTTAGTTTACTTCTGCAATGCTGGACCTCCCTAGCAGTCTGAAGTGGGACAGGTTCTTCTGCAGCGAGAGCTGCCTCCAGGAGCATTATGGCGGTCCCATGCCATCTGATGTCATAGCTAAAGCTCTAGCTTCAGAAAATAAAATTATGGAATTTCCAAAATTTTGGAAAATCTCAGCCTGTATTAAAATAAGAACAAGAAATAGTATTTATTATGAGAAAAATGAAAAATAATCATGGTTGGTCAAGAAGTCTGAAAGACAAGCCCAAGTGGATCTTGAAGGCTTGAAAACCAAAAAGTGTGTGTAGTGGAGAGAGAACCTAGGGTTTACGCTATTATAAAAATAAAAAAATCTATTTTATGCTAATTGGATGCTTGTTGTAGGCTATGTTGATGAACCGTACAAATTTGGAGTCCTAGAGCCTGATTTTCAGCTGTATGGTTTGGTCTGATGTTAGTGTGATACCACTGAGCTCAAAATAATGGACCTCAGGCACAAGTCCTATTTGGTCTGAGCAGTTTAAGCTTGAAAAAAATCACTTCGGAAATCTGCATTTTAGCCTTCTTATATGTAAAGTGGGAAGGCAATATTTGTTTATGTTTGAAAAGTGTTTTTCAATTTTGTGTAAGGATGACTTAGTGTCCGGCTGTTAGCGAGTAGTGCCTATGATGCGCAGCAGAGGTGTTTTTCTTCCCCCATCAAATTTAAAGTGGCAGAAATACATGCTGCCCAAATGAAAGAGTAAAAGTCCCAATGAATTTGATATGCTTAGACTTAACGATAAGCCCCTTCAGCCTCTTTAAGCTCATAATTCTGTTCTCTGGTTCTTTACCATGTGCAGCTATAGTGTTGTAATGAACTTTCACTGATGCCGAAGTTGTTATATTTCTTAAAATGATATTGGTATAAATAGTCTTCTTTTGTAACAAACTGTGTATTTATTGCATTAGTTTTCAAGCCAGTTGTCAGCTATTATAGAACATATTATTAACATGTCTCTGAGTTTGGAGTGATGTCCTCCTCCTGCTGCTGAAGAACTCAAGCTCCGATAGTGAGACATTTGCAAATTGCTGTTGTGCTTGAAGCCTTTTAACAGATGATAGGAAGATGGCTATTTTTGAGATCCAGGTTGTCTCAGTGTACAAGCAGTATTGTGTTGGTTTTAGGAGAACCGTTTACATGGGAGATTGAGTCTTCATGAATTAACAAATTCTCCCATCAGAATCATTCAGAAGCGAGTCATTTGTTTTTTTCCAGAGCTTTACTCATTCTGCAAGTATTTGTGGAATGTGGAGTGCACTAGCTTTTCTGCTAGATGCGATATTTCAAGAAAATTAACTAGCAAATACAGTAAAAAAGGGAATGTTAGAGTTCCACTAATGCAGAGCTGGTGGCTTTTTGAAGCATAGGGATGGTACGATTTGGAGACACACAGCAAGGAGCACATGCCATTTCTGCATTGCAAAGGACTTTGGCAGGACTATTTCCCATAGGCTTAGGCAGTGCAATTTAACAAATGAATCAATGAACCAGTTGCTATTCCTTGTTCTGTCCCCAAGCAAAGCTGTGATTTTCTCCTTATCTTTAAAATTTGAGCTTTGTGGATGATCTTTTATAATGTGTTTGCACAAAGCCAAGAACAAAAAGGGTTGAAATCAAGTAGATACATTTATTTTCTTCTGTTACTGTTGTTATAACTATTTAAGGAAGCAGTTAAGAGAAGTCTTGTAGACAGAAACAATATCTCTTAGTTGGAACAATTAGTATAACTGGAAAATACAAATCTTGGTCATACAAACCCATCTTTAGGTCTGGAATAGGAGATGCACACCTCAAATATAAACAAAAACTGTATCTTACTGAAATTCATGATTTCTGGTATCCAGGGACACTATGAACATTAGTTTGTAATTGCCGTTTGAAGATATTTTTGCATTTCTCCACTGAAGAGCAGGATTAGAGATCAGATTTGGAGTGATTGGTGAATACCTGGGTCTTTAATAAATTTTTATGGATGTGTGAGCCCACTCTAGGTTGTAGCATTTGTTAAGTTTTGCCTTCTCAGTTTCTGTGAGAGCGCTGTATGAAGTATACTATGTGAAGTATTGAGAAGTATTGTTATCCAAGGATTTTGATTATTTTTTTTGTGGGTTTATTTATTCTGATGTTGCAGAGAAGTGTTGGTAAGCTTCCTGCTTATTAGTGACCAGACATAGTCTAGATCCACACTGTACTTTTTGGACTATGGAAACTTTCATGTTTGTAGTGTAATAAAATTAGGTTACCTGAAGGCTAGGAAAATTTGTGTTGGCAATATATCTTTGAAGGTAGGATCTCCTTTCAGAACAGTTTGCAATTGCTTAATAACCTTCCTGATAGTTTCCAAAGTCTGGTGATATGTGCTGTTGAGGGGTGTGCGATCAGTGAGTTGTCTGTTGTTTTTTTTTCATAAGGTGTTCTTATATGGTAACTGAGTACTTTCTGTAGCCATGTGCTATGGATGTATGAGTCTTAAGTGTGTTTATTGTTTGAGAAAATAAACAGTATATTGCATCAAATAGAGATAAGGAAGTTTTTTACTCTTCTAGTCCACCTCACAACAGCTGCAACACTTTAACATTTTCAGAAGAAATATGCTCAGTTTTGTTTAATTCAGGTTCTACTGGTTTGGCAGGTTTTTTTCTTTGGTTGTTCGGTTGTTTGTTTTAATTCTTGGTAATTAGCAGATATTTCCTGCTCTGTCTTGCTGTTCTCCTTAGAAATGGGTATTGCAGAGATTTAACCCGGTGCTGGATGTTTTCCCTGAACAGCATCTGAAACAGGTCAAAAGAGTATCTGCTGGGGTCAGGGGGTCCAACCATCCTTTTTGACTATTAACAAGGTCAAGGTGGCACACACCAATGCTGAAAGTGCTGGGAGCTCTGCCCTGCCTCTCTATTACATGGATCAAGAGGAGCAGGAGCTGGACTCTTTGAAGACCTGTAGTCACCCTTTCAAGACTAATTCCCATGTTGCTGGACCCCAGCATGGCAAAGCTGAGTCTCATGCTGACTACCATCATCAGCTGTGGTCTGGCAAACAGATGTCTGTACACTATTTCCCTCCCTTGGGCATAAGCTGAAAAGGTTCATCTCTAAAAGTAGCTGAGAGGGTAGCTGGGTCTCTCAATAAATCTGTTAATTCAGACTCTACACATACTGCTGGTGGGGCTTGCTGGTGTGATGGTAGAGGATCAAAAGAAACCTGACTTGTTAACAATTTGTTTGAATCAAGAAAGGATATTTTTGACCTGAAATCCTGTGCATTACTTGTTCAACCGATAAAAGAACTGCCACTGTTGCTACAAATTATCTGTTTTGTCCACACTAAAATATAAAACATTTCTGTTGAAGGAAAATACAGCACCATAAATAATTAAAACTATTCCAATTGACTTTTTTTGGTCAATTTTAATCTGACTTAAATCACAATGGTCAGCTGTTTTATTTATTTTTTTAATTACTGATTATTTACAGAGATTACTCTAAGCAATTACTAGTTAATATCCTTAATAGCCAGTTTTACATGTAGTCCACTGCTATGTTGCTACTGGCCCTTCTTGAGAAATATAATACACTGAATATCAGATCACATCCTGTATGTCCCCAGTATTAAAGAGAACAAAATGAAAGTAATATGAATTTTGCTGATAAGGACCACTTTTGTTGTGATTATAGTTCTATCAAAATGTACCAGTCTAATATTAAGCACAGATTTACATATCTTTGATATAATACAATTATATATAAGAAACCTTGCTTTAGCGATTAAGACAATGAGATCTGCCCCACGGTGTTATGGGGACAAGTCCACTTTTTTTATCTGGATAGTTTGGGGTTTTTTTCTTGATATTCTTGAAACTATATGAGGCAACAGCCTTTTTTTTTTTTTCCTATTTTCTGGAGGGTTACAATTGTTCTGTCAGTGATACTTGGGTTACATATTAAATGACCCTTTAGAGGTTCCTGTTTTATTGTAATCAACCATTTAGCAACAACTGGATGGTATAGTTGTGCCTCACAGTTAGTTGTTTCACTGAGATTAAGGAACTATGAACCTTCTATATGTGCTATTATTTATTGAACCATGTTTGAAGAAATTCGTCTACTGCTTTTCATTGATGGGAGTTTCTGGCTAACAGCACTTTAAATAAGTGGAAAATGCTCAGTTATCACCCAATGTGAACAGGATCAATAATAGTTTAGTAGTGTCTGATAATTGCAGTGGCTGTTATACACAAGAGCTTGCATCTTCTTGAGTGACTCTTATCAATCTATTGTCCGTCATCATCTGATAATCAGACCGAAAATATAGTGGGGAATTATCCCTTTTTGAATCAAGCTTGTGAAAAACATTTGAAATAATGGTAAAAAAATTCTCATTGTTCCACTCAGCAGGGATAGAAATTCAGTATCTGGGTGACTATAGTGAGAAAGGGACAAAAAAAAAAAAATCCAATGCGCACTTGCTAAGTATGAAAATATGCATAGCACAATGATATAAGGGCAAAATATTTCTGCAATATTTGGAGAGTGTCTTAAAATATTTGCAATTATATTCTGAAGGAGTCATGACCCTTTTTACTTCTCAGGACTATACTGGTGACTTGAAAGGAAACCATAGGACACAGATGGCAAGAAAGGTATGCTAGAGTGCAGGTCTTGTTGCTTTGTTCCTGAGGGCAGCAGCATCTCCATTTCACAGCACAGGCACCCCAACACTGTGACGGTGTGCAGCTTTGACTGTTCCCGCCTGCTCTTGGAAGTAACATTGCTCTTGGACACACTGAGTTCACTTACAAAACCAGAAGTATTTATCTCCCCCACACCACACATTTCCATGCCAGTAGGAGTGGCTTTTTTTAATAATAGTCTCATCATCTTCCCGCTTATGCTTCTCTCCACATTTTCCTTTCCCTTTTTATGTTTTACCTTGCTACTTTCACTAACATGTATAGCCTGGCCATCTTAGGTTTCATGGCCTTTCTCCTCTGCTGACCACAGACAGAACTGCCAGAAGTCTGTAGACCAGCTGCTCTACTGCTGTATTCTTTTATGAAAAGAACTTGAGAGTTTGCATATAGTCTATCACTAGCAACATCATGTTTTCTTTGTGATATGTTTCTGGCTTTGGTGTCTATTGTATCAGGCCAGCTGTTTGGCAGACACATATGTTGAGGGAAAAGAGAAGCACAGCCTAGCACTTTTTCCCTTTACTCTCGTACTTTTAATTGCTGAATCATAGAGTAATTCAGGTTGGAAGAGACCTGCTCAAAGCAGGTTCAGTTACTTTAGGTTTATCAGGGACTGGTACAGGCAAGTCAAGTTTTGGATATCTGCAACAGTCTCCACAGCCTCTCTGGGTTCCTATTCCAGTGTTTGATCTTACTGAATAGTTTCTGTAATAGTCTTAAGTAATATTTAAGCCAAAGTCTTCAGCTACCCTGGCTATATTGCCTTTAATAAACTCTTGTCTACTTTTGAATAAAAACTTGATTTCTGCCATATGGCTTGCAATGTGATGAGTTAAATGCAGTATTTCTGTACCTTGGCATTTATTTCAAAAGCAGTTTCAGACTTGAGTGTGGTCTGCTGTGTAGCATGTATCTCCTGGACTATTCAGAATGGAATGAAATTATAAAAGCTATAACTCCCTGAGAAACCACTTCTGACTGAGCAAATAGGAAGCTTAACTGGTGGGTGCTTCTGTAGTTCTGTAGTCCTTTGCTAGATGATTTGAGCACAATCAAATTACTCTGTTGAAACAAAGCAAAATTCACTATTAGCCAAAGCATAATTACTTTGAAATATTACTCTCTAGTATGTACCTACAGGACTTCTTCTCTGTAAGGGTGTTGTCTTTTTCTTCATAGGTCACTGAGTAAGGATTTACAAATACTAACAAAACTCTTTCAGATTTAAAAAATGTGCTATGTCAGGACAAACCCAAACCCCTCATACTGTTTCTGGGTCCCCCCCTTCCTTCTTCTTCCCCCAGCTTTACATGCTGAGCATGATGTCATATGGTATGGAATATCCCTCGGTCAGTTGGGATCTGCTGTCCCGGCTGTGTCCCCTCCCAAATCCTTGTGCACCCCCAGCCCACTCACTGGTGGGGTGGTGTGAGAAGCAGAAAAGACCTTGACTCTGTGCAAGCACTGCTCAGCAGTAATGAAAACATCCCTGTATTATCAACACTACTGAGTTGATAATACAACTCAGTAGTACTGATTGTTCAGTTGACAAACTGAAAACACAGAGACTGTGTTTCCAGCACAAATCCAAAACACAGCCCCATACCAGCTACTATGAAGAAAATTAACTCTATCCCAGCCAAAAAACAACACAACTTCTTATTCCCTTATATGCCATACTTCTTGATCCCCTTATGTATTACACTGTGGGCTGCTGCTGGGTGTCTTGTCATGTCCTGTGCTAGAAATGATGTCCTCTTCCTGCCTGATTCCAGGTGTAGACTTGAAAAGGAACATGAGCACATTAAAGGCAGTGACATAACTACTAGGCCATGGTTTATGTTGTCTTCCAAAACAAACACCTTGGAGCAGAAAGATTATCCTGATGCAAATTTCAACTACATTGGCATTATTCTTGAAAAAAAAAAAAAAAAAAAAAGGCTAGTTTTTGATTCAGCTGTTTTGTGTCCTTATGTTTGCTTTGAATCAGCTTCTCTCACCAAAAATAAATCAGAAAGTGCAGCTCAAACATTCTTGACTACCTAATTTTACAAAATTTTTCTCTTCGGCTTTGTAGAGAGCTTTTTGTTCTCTTAAGGTGAAATAAAGCCTCAGATAAAACAGAAATTATAACAGTTTTACTTCCATAAAAACTATAGGCTGTAACTCAGTTGACTACAACTTTGTGGACCCTAAATGGTATTTTTACCTAAAGCCCATTCAGTAGATGAAGGCTGAAAGGCAATGTATGACAAATTTTTAGATCTAGCCTTGAAAGCTGACCTGCTTGATCTTGGCTCGTACCTTTGGAGAGCTAAGTCCACAAGGACATTTGTTACTTCTGAATTCACAGCGTTCCTCCTTTCTTTCTGAGTTCTAGTTGGCTATGCTGTCAGAAAGGAATTGATGGTGCTCTGTCTTCTCAAATTGATAAACAGAGTTCTGGCTTCCCGAATGGAGGATTTCTATATAACAGCAAGAAAAGCAAAGGAAAGAGCTTGTTACTGAAATGGCAATCATAAGAACTTTTTCGTGTACCGTCCTGGAGTTTCCAGCTGGTTTGCTGGTTCCCTTTGCTGTGCACACAGAGCTGTTTAAGAAAGCAGCTCCCTTCAGTCTTTGGGGCGAAACAGGTTAAATATTGCAGCATAAAGTGTGTGGTGCACACTAAAAATTACTTGCATATGATGCTGCTGAGACCCATGAAACCTTTATACTTCTACCCAAAGCTATGCATTTTGTTTTACTCAGAAAATTCAGCCCTTAAAAATCAAAATGCCATGGAAGAGTATTCTTATCTGATCTCAGACAATCCCCATAACATTGTAAACTTAATAATGAAAGAATATGAATAACTAATGAATATGTGGCATGTAGATGAGAAGTTTTGTCACTTCTCTCCATGTAGTAAAGGGTTAGGGACAACCAGGCTCTAATTTGGCTGCCTCAGGTAAGTGCCCAGAGTTAAGGCAGGATGACTTTGGATTCCAGCTTCTTACCAAAATAGAGTAAAGACAAAATTCAGCTGACTGGGAAATGGAAAAGTATGTGGTTGAGGAAAGCAGGATTTAATTTCCGTTCTCAGTTACTCAGTTTAATTTGTACTTCCCTTAAAGAGAACGGAAATTGCCACTCTTTATATTAATATTTAATAATATTTTGCAAATGGTTAATAAAAAGTAAGACTTAAGGCAGTAGCAGTTGCTACAGATGAATTCCAAAGTGATAAGCATTTTAGGTGGAAATACGGGCAACTGGAATTCAAACACTCAATTATTAAGTCACCTTCTAATCTTCAGCTTTCTGTAAACCAGGTCTAAAAAGAAACCAAGTGAGATGCTTGTCTACAGCACTCAAGCTCCCATTATATTATATAAAAACAGTGTCAGCCTCTCCTGTTTGACAGAGAAACGTTCTGAATCGATGAGTGTGGGTCTCCATTCAGGTAGATAACTTGGATGAGGACAGACCAGTTAAATACCTGTTTTACTCAGTCTTTTTATCCTGAAATTAATTTTCCTCCAGTGCCTACTAATTACAACAAGCTTTTGTTATTCCTCTGCAGCTGTTTTCTTTGGCATGGAAGGTGGGAAGAAGCTCCTTCTGGAGCCAGTCTCTGCTCATCCCAGAGCTGCAGAGCAGTGTCAGGCTTATCTTCTCCCTTTTCCCAAGCTGGGGCTGCCAGCCTGCCCAACACAAGGCGTTGGACATCCTGAGCATGAATAGAGGGTTTCAGCAGATCCATGCAGCAAGCTGTCTTCAAGCTTGTGGACCAGCCCTTTCCATCCTCTTTATCCTCCAAAGTGGCAGCCTGATATCCAATATCCAGAAAGTCAGTAGGAGTTGTGCTCTTCTATTTTAAATTTAGGTAAGTGGGTGACAATATATAATCTTACAGCCTACCAGTCCTCCAGGATAAACACTAAAATCTAAGAGCGTTTAAATATTTTCCACAGTCCCTGTCTTTAGGGGAGAATAGGCCATGCAAGTGAACCCAAGGCCCCTCTGAGTTAATAGCTCCCCTTTTAAGACAGGGAGGATTTCATAGAGGATAGAGAACAATATAAAAATGCATCTAAAACTGGAACTGGATAATGGCTTTGGTGCTGAAGGGCTAAAGAGAAACAGTGAATGCTCTCAAGGATTGCAGTTCAATTCCTGGTTTTAACAGTTCAGTCAGGAGTCATGAAAGCAGCAAATGGCAATTTTACAGTTATTATTCCTTTAAGAAAAGGGATTTCTCCCCCCACCCCTGCCTTTTTGTTTAGAAATGGGAAGCTCCTTTAACAGAGGTGATGCACAACAGGATGGCAGGTCACTTCCAAGAATGTTATAGGCATATCCTCAGCCTATAACAAAACTTTTCCTTCAAAAGTCATGATATCAAGTAAAGTTTTTAATGGAAGGTTCTTTAGGTATGTTTATCAGTGAACAAAAAATTAGTATATTTAATTGACTTATCCTTTCAATGACTCTGATGTCTATTTTTAGCACCTAATCCCCTGAGATATGAGATATCACTTATTTATTTCAACTGGTCTAAGGTCCAGGGTGGGTGTTTTTGTCTTGTTTTGCTTTGCTTTGCTTTGCTTTCAGCATTTGGAATGGCCTCTTACATCATTTACATGACTATTATGTACCACTCACTTAAAAGAGTGTTACTGCCACATCAGCCCCTATCTTCCAAAGTTGTATGGGAGTGCACTGGAGCACTGCTCCCTTACTTGAGACATTTTTGACAGAAAGTATAGTTGAAGTATCTCTATCCAACCATGTTCCAAGACGGTACTGAAGAATGCCATTTCTTAGGCGCCGTTCATCATCCAGCTTGACATCTGCTGAGAAAGTTTCCTGCAACTGCGTTTAATATTCCAGTGCATTTATTTATTTATAATCCTGGCTGCTCAACAAATGGCAAGATCAGACAGATTTGATATTGGGTCTCCCTGTAAAGCACCCATATTATAAAGTTAAATGTGTCCTTACGTGAGGTTCCACTACACCTAAAGCACTGTGTGGCATTTAGGGCTCATGAAAAGCATCAAAGATATTTAATTTTTTTGCAAGCAGACCTGTTCAGATCAAAATTGGGTCTGGTTACAGGTTTTTTTACTCTTAGAATTGAACTGATTTGCGGCAGGGAGATGACCCATTCAGCTGTGTAAATATCTCAAACATCCACATGTTAAAAAACTCAGGAAAAACATATTCGGCTTTGTCACCTGTGTTCCATTGATATATAAAATAACATACCTTTGTGAAGTAGGTGCATACATTAATGGGAGCTTTAACTGTTGATTTCTCTGTTTCTGTCACCGTTATAATTTTACTTAATCACAGCTTTTTGTGTCTAATTTACCCAAGAGTATTTTTAATAGAAGCATAAAAGAAGTTCAATGCTGGGTATGAAAAGAAAAGGAATTGGGGTCCAGTCTCTTTGGAAAATACTCCATAACAAGGTAATTCTTTACAGGCATATCACATAGCTCTGAGAGAATAAAACAAATGCTTCAGAGTAATTCTGGTCTTTCAGATAAATACACAATTGGATTATATGATTCACAGTAGATGATGTTAATTTACATAGGAAAATATATGAAACATTTCCAAGGAGTAAGGACAGATCTATATAACTGGAGAGACCTTTAACAAGCTCATGCTCCCCCCTATTATATAATAATAATCCAGAAATAATGTTTAAGTGTTCGAGCTTTTGTGATGTATTTGAGAGCCTTTCTTACAAATTATGAATAAAATTAACTGCTGCTCATTCTCATGCATGCTATCAAGTTTTTACATACCAATATATCAAGGTTTTTCACATGTCAGCATACTAATACATGTATATCTTTAACATTCATGAGACATAAATGAACACATCTAAGAACAAATAGGTAACATTTATAGAAAAGTAAAAAAATTAAATTGGACCATTAGGAACATGTCTGGTTTTGGTTTTGTGAAAGAAAAACTATGAATATCCCATTAATGAAACATGTGGGAAGAATTTGCTTGCTATGTAATTTTATTAAGAGAAAGTTTTTATTTTCACACAGAGTAGACAAATTATTTAAGAGGGCACAAAGGGCACAAAGTGGTGGGAACTGAGGTGAGTTTGTCTTCTTTTTCCTGGAAGACAGTGCAACAGGCAAGTGAATGGACTATGGTGGGTCTTCCCAACTCAATCCAAAATGCTTTGTTCAGTTGGTTCCTTCCTTTAATGTAGGTGAAGACTTACATGTGAGTAAAGACTGTAGGACTGCCTCCCCTCTGACAGTATCATCTGGAAGAGAGCTCTCATTTTGGCTACTTGTTCCCTTAATGCTCCCATAATGAACATATGGTTTATTTGCAGCACATCTAACTATCTGTTTATACTTTACAAACCACTCTGACAGTATTTTTTTTTCTCTTTACCCTGGCACCCACATGTATTTTTTAACATTTCAGGGACATTTTCCTAGAAATTTTTAAAACTATATGCAGCTGATACAGAATATGGATATCATTGTAGTACAACCAAAAATTATGCCCTACAACACGATACACGTAAGTACATCATAACTTGTGTTTACAAAACAATCCATTGGTCCACCTAGCCTTAAGAGCTAAGGTTGCCACTTCCATTTCAAATGAGAACCAAACCTGACAGGCAGGTTACAAGCAAGCTACATAGCTGCTTGCTTCCTGAACTTTACATTTACCGAATAATAACAGTTTTCTCTCTGTTTTGAAACAAAAGATGCAGGGATGTGAGAATTAATGAGATGTCCAGTCTAAATGCAATCACTAAAATTAGCAGAAGCAAAAGGTATCACATATGATGTAAAGGTCTTTTATTTTTTCCCACTCGTTCTCCTGTACAGACCTGAATGGTTGGCGTAATGAATAATACTATGCCTGTTAATGAGCACAGGCCTGTTTAAATAGAGAAATGGTATTCTCTGCTTATTCTTGTGCATTGTTTATAGGAGAGTGAGACATCCAAGGTTGAATGTGAGGACTATGTCTTCAAGGTATCTGGACCAGACATGCATATGCATATATATGCATTGCTGTAGGTCAGGGTCCTCCTTTTTTAAGACATAAAAATTACCTGATGAGAAGACCAGCAAAACCCCAGATGAATGCAAGACACAATGAAGGTCTCAGATTTTAAGAGGAGTGTAGCTTTGGATTTTTTTTCTTCTTTTTTTATAACCACATATACCTGACATAGGTACAGTATCGATCTGCCTACTGGTGGTGAAGCAGGCTTTTTGTTCATCTGGTGGTTGTGTTACCCTAAAGCTGCATGTCAGTTCATCAAAATCAATTTTCTTTTGATTTTTGTAACAGCAGAGATGGGTCAGCTAACAAATGACAAAGAGCCCTATTCATGACAAAGCGATTGTTGCATTACAAGTACAATTTTGTAGGAATTTAACAAAAAAAAAAAGAAGTGCAAGAACACAATTTTACTGCATCATTTACTGTCTCACAAGATTCCTCAGACCCCTTGAATGTCACATAATAGTGTTTAGAATGTCTTCAGAGTAGACTACTCACCTTCTTAAAGAGAAACATGCTAAATTCAACAGTGCATATTTTTTCAACAGAAAAAAATGTTCTTCATTTAAATGCATTTCCTAACACTTTGCAATAAATTCAGAAACACCTTAACTGATCAAACAGAACCCCCTCCATATTACTTACAATATTATCTTCTCTTTATTCTAGTTACTTGGCACAGATTATACAGGTGAGGGAAGAGCTCACTGATCCAATATGTGAGTTGGTCATTTCTCCTGCTAAACAGTAAGAAATGCCTCCTGCAAGGCTGGCTTGACTGCAGAGCTCAGACAGAATCTGGAAAAACATCCACTTGATAATTTTGCAGAGATTTTTACCAACTCAGTGCCAACAACTGATGCAAATGTATGAATAAACAGAGGGAGGGTATGAATTAACATTTTCAGGAAACTAAATTTTAAAGCTGACATTTTTTCCTGAATGAGAGTTTGTATTTGAGCAATACTGAGCTCATGCAGACCATAGATGTCTTTCTTTGTAGACATTTATCAGATGAATGGCAAATCTGTACATAAAAATCCAGTTTAAACACTTTAACTTAGACACAAACATGAGTGTGAAAGTTTTTAATGGGGCTGGGAGTGTCCTTACTTCTGTCTATATGTAAAACATCATGGGTGCATGTTTTAGCTCTGTTGTATCACAGTAATAACATCAAAGTTTGGAAAACTGCTGACATACTGGTTGGAGGCTTTTGTTTTGGAGTAGCTCTTGAATGGCACAGAGTTGAAAAAGGTACACTAGTGATCTCTTCATTTTCAACAGTCCTAGTATAGTGCATTAGGAAAGCAAGGATTTAGCCACCTGGTTGTGCTAGTTCCCATCTCTGATGGTTGTTAACTTTTGTCTTAAACTGAAACACTGTCACCTACTTGATACCTAACTGTCCACACAATTGTCCCTAAGATTGGCATGCTGGAAGAGGTTTGGGCCTAGGAAGGATGTAACTCCTTTTCAAATTTGTCCTTCAATAAAGTTCTCTGAGCTTTTTCCTCCAGGAATTCTTAAGAACCAGCAGTATTTATTTAGCTGGAACATCAGGCAGAAAAGACTTTTTCGTTATTAACTTGTCTAAGAGTGGTTTGTAAGCATTGCCAGGTCAGTGAAGAATACTTTTGAAAGTATTGCAGAGGGATAGTGTACAGCTTCTTGCAAGGAGACAACCTCCAGCCTCTAGCTCTGTGGGCTATTTCGCAAAGTCTTTGCTTTCTCAACCCAGCCAGAGAGTTTCCAAGTGTAGATTTAGCTCTCCCCATCTGCACTGATGGCCAAGACATATGCGTCTTGGACACATAATATGACTGGGGACCATGGGGCATGCTGGCATCCTCACTGGAATTGGGACTGCATTGACCCCAAACTTTCTGTATCTCCACAAGTCCATGGAAAGGACAACCATTAGGCCACTCTGGGCTTGTTTTTGTTGTTGTTGTTGTTTTTTATTGCTAGAGAACTCAAAAAAGAAGCGGTTGCTGTTTGTCAGTCAAAGAGAATTAAAATGCAAACAATGACAGTATTATGCCTGTATGGATGTACGATTTGCATTTAGATTTATGTAAATAGCTATGGAAATTAAGTTGGCACTTGGGTTTTAATAGGTTACTGGTATGGCTCGTGGAGTTGCAAAGTTGCAACAGCCACGTTTTAGTTCCTTTGGTCACAGGAGTAACTCTTCTCTGCTTAGCAGTAGACTGCCCACTCTTTGGTTTTATTTTTTGCAAGATGCTAGACATTTTCCCCTAATTATGAACTTGAAACTATTCAAACTGTTTGGTTTTAGCCCCAGAAGTTTTAAGCATGCAGATGCTTTTTCTGTGTATGCATATTCTTGCATGTTTTAATTTACAAGCACAGAAGCAGGAATTTACTGGTCTCTTGCGCAGAGGGATTAGGTGCCAGTAGCCTGAACGATGTTGGGACAGCCTTTTCACAGCTGTTTAAGCACAGAATACAACCCCTTACGGCTCCTACTGAAACACCTAAGACATGGCTATTATTATTACATATCCATTTATTCTCTGGTGTTACATTTCTCTTACAGACAACACTCTTTAACCAAGGTGTTGTGCAGACTGCTAGGAAAATGCATTACTCTTGGGGATGTGCTACTGTTTGTGCACTCTACTGCAATCTTACTCCTGATATGAATGGGAATATCACATTAACTTCATTGGGAACAGACTCAGTCTGCCAGGCTTGGATAAATATCTATTTCAATGTTCCTTTAGGAATTGTGCAGCTCTGAAACGCCTTTTTCTTAGGACTACTTTAGAATCATAATATCTACAAGTATTTTAATTATGGTCAACACATTCCCCTTGCTTATTTCATATTTTCCGAAACACTTAATAACATTTGCCTCTTCTCTAATGAAAAATAGCAAGAGCCATTCCTTTCTCTGGCACACACACATGATTTAACTTGGGGTCTGCATGGTGCAGAGATGCTGGGAGTTTATCAGGGCATTTTTCTTCTCCCAGCAGTCTCCTTCTGGGGAGTTTGTCAGTTTGCAAGCTATAATGAGAAGTAGGTTAAAAGAAAAAGGGCATTTTAGTGGAGGAGGGAATTAAAATTCAGCAGCCTAATATCAGCAGTAGTTTATAACACGGCCTTATAAAAGGCAGCTCTGTGTCTTTTTTTGTGTGCACTTTTATTTCCTTTGATATCAGCAGGGGAATTTTCTCTGCAAGACCCATTCCCATCTCACTTTTCTGCTTTCAGATCCCTGCTGCTCTGGGTTTTCTGCTTTCATTTTGATATATGTTATATTCTTCAACCTTCCCACTTGAAGGTTGTAGAAAGCTCGATATTGCCCTTAAAATAGAGAACACAATTGACGTGAAAATTCTTCAAGGGGTGGCCCTGCTTTTCATATATGTTGAAAAGAATCCTTCCTCTTACTGGGAGGCCTTGGTGGTGGTGGAAGTGAGGTCTTCAGGACACCACATGCCTAATGAAATTGTACTAGAAAGAGTAACTTGCTACCGACAGTTTCAGTTGTACCATATCCTTAATAAGAATGCATTTGAATATTCTATAATTACAAAATAATAAGATATAATTATGGGTTTATGTATATACACCTATCTCTAACGCTGCTGCTGAATTAAAAATGTGTTGTCATGAACTGCTGCTCAGATGTTTGCCCTCCACAAAATGTGGCAAGCTCCCTAGTTAAGTGTGAAGTGATTCCTTTTCTATACTTCCTAGGGCAAAGGCTATAAAAACATTTCGGCGCTTCTGCACAAATGGGGAATTTCTTTCTAGACACCAGTCATAGTGTGGTTAACATGTTCCAAATGAAACTGTGTTTAAACCTCCCACGACAATTCCCTCATGCTCTTCGCTGACTCTTCTTTCACTTTTTTGGTGACCCCCATAGTAGGCTAGGAAGGCAGTGTGCAGGGGAGCGTGTGGTTATCTCACATGCTCTACTCCAGCCGTGGCCTCCGATGCATTTCTAGCTGTTACAAATAGATGGCACTTTTGACTTGTACTAGAGCAATTCAGTTGGTAGGATGCAATACCTGAAAAAAACCCCACTTGCTAGGGTTTTCATAAGTCAGGCACATATTTATTATTACTTATATAGGGGCAAAAGAAATGAGGCAGATTCAAATAGTCTGCCATGTATATCTCGGGCTGCGAAAGCTGAAAAATCTAAAAATTAAACAGTAGAATGGGCAAATCAAGTACATTCATAATGTATTCTCAGACTCATGCACTGGATTCTCAGGGCAAGCTGGAAGAGAATTATCTTTTAATACTGAGTTGCTTTAAACGCGAACTAGGCAATTGCCACAAAAGTCTCTTATTTGCTGCTTTTCTGGTCTACACGTGTGCACATAGAGACACACATACACACAGGGGGGAAAAATCAGCCTGTTGTCTTGCAAGTGTTACTTATCATATTAATTAAAATCTGGTGACACGATAACACTAGCAGCTGTGTGGGAAAGCGAGGGAAATTAACAAACATTTGATTTGTTGTGTTGCTAATGTGACACTTATTATACAGGTCACAGTAAAACAATACCTCAGCCAAAATATGCTAATACTGGTGGAGAACTGTTGCAGTTGTAAAAACATTGGTGTTTATTATAATGAGGCAAAATAGCACATTACCTTTAGCAGAGTGAATTGCTGTTTCTCAGTGTAAGAATAACGTATATCTGAAGGTTTAGTTAAAAAAAAAAAAAGATGTAGAGGAAGAATGAAGCGAAATTCTTATACTTATAAAGCCAGTAAAAGAAAACAACCTCAGGTACGAAAAGGACATACAGCTTTTAGAAAGCAAAATATGTAATTTCTAATGGACATGGATTAAATGGAGGATGCCTTCAGCTTCTTCATTTAGCATTCCAAAGAACTTTGTCACAAGAACAAAAGAAAATGATTTACTAAAATACAAGTTATGCTATAAAATACACGTAGCACTGGAAATGTAATTACATTTAGAAATGGATGTATTAACCGCCCTTTTCCCCTGAGGAAAACTAATATGTAAGCTTATTTTTAATGGTCGCTTATATCCAATCAACCGGCTTGATGACATTTTTAAACAAAGACCTTCGGACTTTAAATAATTATTCCCATGCAATTGTTGGATCACATATAATTACCTGATGTTTAGTACCTCTTACCAAACTTAATTGCACTATATTCTGGATCTGCAAGCTTTTTTTATATACTAAAAAAAATAAATTTACAGACTTCAAAATTGAAATAGGAAAAATTCTTCCCACAACTGAAGTAAAAACTGAGAGTATGCATTCAGCATTTTGTAACTATTTACATCTTCCCAGGAATAATTCAATTTTCACCTTTTCAAAGGTTTCTTTCAATTCCAGGGTATTTTCTCAATCTTTGTACCATATTTTTGAGCCCAAGGAAGGATTTTTATTTTTTTTTCTTTCTGATGTTTTGATCATTTTACTGAAATGGGGTGTATGAAGTCAACCATTTGTTTGACAGTCTTTGACAGCAGATTATGTAGATTTTGCCTGACAGAACACTAGTCATTCGGAACTGAATTCCGAGTGAGCAATCTAGATCAGAGGTCAGGCTGCTGGGTACAAACTGGGACAGATATTTCACCTTGCTGTGCAAAAGGACACAAAAAAGCACACGAATCAGGAATTGGTAAGAACTAAAAGGTTAAAGCAGAGGTGATCCAATTACACAATATTTACAGCCTAAGATTGTGCTAAAGTCCTTTTGAACCTCCTGCCCCTCCAGTTCACAGAGGAAGCGGGCTCTGATTTGGAAGTCTTCCCTGAAGAAATGTAAATGCACTCTTTAAAGATCCGCTCTATGCCAAAATGCTATAATATACCTGTTGTCACTTGCATTTCCCATCATTCACCTTGGTTTCAGTTTCAAATGGGATATCAGAGTACATAGGTGTACATGCCAGAAAAGAATTCTTTATTCCTCTCCCTTTTTTGGAATAATGCCAGTAAGAAAAAAAAAAATGAAGAAGAGAAAAGATAGTTATCTAGGGCAAAACTCAGGTATAGAATCCAGGGACTAGATATTTTGACTTTTCACATAAAAATTGCCAGGTGTAAAAATGCAATACTGAGATGCTGAATTCAATTATTGGTAAATTAGAGGTTAAAAAGCCCAAACAAACAAACAAAAAAAATTGTTCTATATTTTAGATGTAACTGGACCATGATAAAAATGAAACCAATTTGCAAATACCTTAAGCTCTCAACAGAAACTCTGATTTTTTTCCTTTTAGTGATCAATACTAACAGTTACACATACAAATAAAAATTCACAAGAGCATTTGAGTTGGAGATTTTAAAAACATAAGGACTAGATTGGAAAGGTGGTTTGTTTTAATTTTTTTACCGCTGAATTACTTGTAATTGGAGATAATTTTCAAAGGAACATTAGTGTAACATTTATTATTTATCCTCATCTATTACATTCATTCTTTTATTAGTATCTGCCAAAACATAGCAAAAGTCAAAGCAGAAGAGGTTAAAGAAATTCCAATAAGTGATTAAGTTTTGGTTTTGGTTTTGGAGAATCTGTATAAATTAGATGGAGCTTTTGTGTAAACTTCTACCTTATATAAGTATGAAAAGATGTCTACATGTTCAAAGAGGTTAAGGATACCTGAATCAATAATAAAGATGCCAAGAGTACAATTTAAATCTACTAAGTAACTAAAATCCTAAAACCATTATGTGGGGGGAAAAAAAAGAGAGAGAAAAAAAGAAAACACTTAAGGCTGATGAAATATCAAGGTTTATTATTCTATTAGACTTTGACAATGAAATGAAATACACAGACCTCTAACAATGTTATTAAAATAAAATTTCAAAGCTTGATTTTTCAATCATGCAGTCAAAGAAAGGAAGACATTTTACAGTCATATCCTGTAGAGTATAGGAAAGTTCTCTGTCAAAGCTGTGTAACATTTTGATTAAGTGCTTGATAGATTATAAATATAAGTCAGACCTAGCAAGACACTGTAATAAATGGATCTTCTAAGAATGACTTGTGATCAATTTCAAATTACAGAAGTTTGTAATATACTAATTTTTTCCCTACATATACTCTCTTTAATAATGCCTTCAATTACATGTGTGTAGCTTTGTCTGTATGTAGGTACTCAGTGTAGAAATACAAAGACTCATGCATGTATAAATATATGTATACATACATGTATGTACACGTACATGTTTGCACATCCACATCTCCTTATATAAGGTTTCAAGTAGTGTCCTATTCTGCGGGTTGTGTTTTTTTCATTAATGTTATTTTGCATATCATTAGACTTTAAATCAATGGGAAGACCTGCCACGAATGGTTTTGGACAGGTAGATGAGACCCCAAATCCAGAGATGATTACATAGGAAGTCAGTAGCAAATGCAATGCCACAAAAAGGGAAGTGCGGAGCTGTTCCTGGGGGATTACAGTGAGCAACAAAACACTCTGCTTTTTGCTGCTGTGCCTCATTTCCACTGCAGCATAACTTTGTAAGATTTTTTTCTAAGGGAAAATTATTTTAGTATGAACTGAGCAGTAGCTGATTCAGTTCTGAGCTCTCAACTTCTGTTACCAGTACTGTTCATTGAAATAATATAATTTATTGATATAATTTAACCTCTCTCATATGAATTGTTTGAAAGCAACCAGTCTCTTAAGTACTATTGATCTATGCTCTACCCTGATTTTAATGGGCACTCTTATAATACTGTGTCTGGAACCTACTCTATTTGTCCCTAAGTACATTAATCTCAATAATTACAATTATATTCATTATAAAAATACTCCATGTAGTACCTAAAAAATCTGACTCTTAGCTGGAATTAATTTGTCATTATCTTGTTCTGAACTGGAAGAAGCCTACCAAAAAGGCAGGAAATGACTAGAGAAAGAAGAGAAATTTTCAAAAGGGTTTTTCTAACAAAGGAGAGACTGTTTCCAGTGAAGTTGTACCACACGACATGTTTTAAATGCATACATTCAATAGTATAATAAGTTTACAGTCAATCGTTGGTTCATAGGTCATCGGTCATGAATTATAATCTGAAATTACTTTCTTCTGAATAAGCTCCGAAACTATGCAGGTTTTTCATATATCAGAATCTTTACAGTTCACTGGGAAAGATTCATTGTCAATGTAAGCCTGATAAATTTGGCAAGATGTTAACTTTTATTACTAACATTTGTTTGTTTAGATTACTGCAACTTGCTGTAAAGTGTATTTATAATAATCATTAGACCAGCAATAATAGGAACTTTCCTTTTGAAATGTCACAGATGTGCCATTCCCTTTAATTCGCCAGAAATATGGGAAGTGATGATAGAAAAGGGGGGGTGCCGTGCAAAATATGCAATTTGGTTTTTAGGAGCAATTTTTAAAAAGACCAATTTCCATATATCAACACTTCTCAGTGAGTTCCATGAAACATTTTGATATGATTTACCAAAAACAGTTTTTGCATCAGGAACATTACAGTAGCTAATCTGCATCTGTAAAGAGTGGGAAATGGAATCACATTAGATATAAATGTAATGCAAAAAAGAAAAAAGTTAATGCAACATTATGGTAGAGAATTTAAATGTACAATAGTGAGGATATTCAAAGTTATGGTTCCCACAGCAACAGTAACTCAGCTTTATTTACATTGTAGCATTATATATGTTTTATTACTTATAGGAAAACTGATTTATTTTTTCTCAACTATATAGGATAACATCTGCACATTAGGAAATATTTGTCTCTGAGATGAAACTGTGAACACCAAAGATATACATTTAGTGAAACGGGATATTTCTGAATATGGCCAAGGAAATATCTTTCACACTAAAAGGTGAGAGAAATTTAGCTTGGGAGAAGGGTATTTAAATTAGTGTGCAGTAATTTAGTGCAGTTGACTGGTTAACTGATGACCTGTCATGAGATTTGCTAGACGTACTTGAATATTTCAGCTAGAACTACTTGACTATTTTATATTTAAACATTAAACTTTTGCTTAAATATTGGATGCTTTAGTTACTTTGGATTTAACCTGACTGGAAACTTTTTTACATGTTTTCCATTGAGCTTTTATGCTGGTTGGATCATACATGGTATAACCTTTCAGCAAAATGGCGAATTCTATTACAAGCTTCAGAAGAGCCTACTAACCTGATTTCATCTGTCTGTTTTAAAACTAAGAGATGATAAACACTAATGAGTAAATCAGATGAGAAATAACCAAAAGGCTAACTATCTGTATTTGGCTGCATGCTTCACCATAATTTAGGGTTTGTAGAGATGATGTAGGAATCTCATTTTCAAGGTTGCTTTCTCTTCCTTTGAATAAAATTAGCTCATTACATAAAAAATGGAAAATAGACCACTATAACCCATCAGATCCAGCCATTAGGCTCCTCCCATGGGGTCATTAGTCTAATGTGAATCCGGAATCTTCAGATTCCCTGACTGCAGACATCTGCCACTCAAGTGACAAAGCAACTGTTAACCTCTCTTTGGGTACCAACCCCTACAGTGATACCTGAAGCACTCTTTGCTAGTAGGTTACCTTCAGAAATCCCGAGTTCGCTCTGTAGCTGTGGCACAGGGTTACAGTGCAGCAGTTAATAATAGGATAACTAAAGCTTGTACGTTCAATATATGAAGTTTTGAACTAAGGGCATTTGATTGCAGTTCCTCACCCTGTCTCCCAGTGGGATTTTGCCTTTAGTAGAAAATCCATCACGCTAGAGATGCCATGATATTTGTTAGGGCAAGACTGGTTAGGGCTTCTATGGTGTGAGGAAGATATCTAGTCAACAGTGCTATGTTTAGAAATAGAACAAAGCCAAGGCACAGGTTGGGTCGCTGTCCCACTGTCAACCTTAGTATACTCCCTTGCGTGGACCAGGGGATAGTATATTTCAGTAACTATTCCTAAGGGGGACTTCTGATGTAGGGGAGGAAACGTTACCCCTATAAAGGTGAACTTTGTCATGGCACATGGTCCATTTTAATAGTCAGCATAGACATACCCTGCAAGCTCACCTGACATGTAAGTGCCTCTGCTAACACTTAGGTTACCAGAGAAGCTTAGGTTTGTGTCCGTACCATTAAAATGCATGTGCTTCTAGGGATGATTCCTGGCCCTTGGGCCAAGTAAAGCACAGTGCTTTGTGTCCACCCAAACCCTAATCAGATCTGGAAGATTAATAATCAGAGTACCTGAAAAAAAAGGCAGGAGATAAATTAAGGATTTTGTAGTATTGACTATCAAGGGGTCCACAGTTTGAACCTGGTCCTCACAGTGCTTTAATTAGCAGTTGTTTTGTACACTACTAAGTGCAGAGATGGTAAAAAAATGTAGTATTGTGAAGCTAGTTACTTGGTGCAAAAGGGATTTTCTTAGGTCCTGTGGCCTGTGAATATTGGTGGCTACCACCTGGTAGCTAGGTGGGCTGTGGGAAAAGGTGTTGTTCATAGTGCA
This sequence comes from Morus bassanus, assembly GCA_031468815.1. Taxonomy (NCBI): domain Eukaryota; kingdom Metazoa; phylum Chordata; class Aves; order Suliformes; family Sulidae; genus Morus; species Morus bassanus. Next base: position 67,113,452 of record CM062568.1, read on the forward strand.
TCCATCACACTCACGTTTGCGGCCCAGACTTCTCATCTGATGTTACTAACACTTTAGTTAACAGGCTGTGTTAAATTAAGCTCTAGGCTTTCTGTGACCTACCTAAAATTGTGTTTGTCATCAGTTTTACCTGTAAATCTTTACATGTTTATAGACTCCTCTTCTGGCAAATAGTTGAATGTAACTGAAATTCCTGGACTGTTTGTTTATATTCTCAGCCCCAAAAGTATTTTTTTTTCCTTGGTAATAAGACTTTTTTCTTTTTTTTTTTTTTTTTTTTTTAGTGCAAAGTAGAAAGAAATTAATGTTTCATTAGTCAGCATCCTCCTTAGCAATTTTGTTAAACACTCACATAGGGATTAAAAAAGATTTTTCACTTAAGTTTCAGTCTTGCAGAATGCAGAGGGAACATTTGGAGGGAGCAGTACAGAGAAATTTGCACTGGTAAATCAACTCAGTTTAAAAACAGAAGAGAAATCTGCTGAGAACCCGTTAATACAGTCATTCTGGAAAAAACAGAATGACATTATGAGTGAAAGCCTATGCTTATCTGAGTGTGATAAATTAGAATCAGACCCAACTACATGGTTGTGATTGTTTCCACAGAATATTTCTGAATAATTAAATACCACACACATGATGCCAGACTACCATAGGAATAATACTCAAAAATCTGCTGAGGTGTAGTGTAAATGAACACATGCATAATTCTGTTACTTGGTAAGTCATTCTAAAAGCAGTGAAAGATCATGAACAATGTAATTTCAAGAAGGATATAATTTCTAAATTAATGTATCCAGATATTCCTAAACCACTCATCTTCAGAATGGATTAAGTCCTTTGAAGATCTGAAATTGTAAGACACACTGTATCTTAGTCTTCGTATCCAAAAGATGAAAAAGGCAATTTTTAACTGATGGGAAAGCAAATTCTCCATGATGCTTTATGTATACTGACTCTGTAACTGGAGAGCCAGCACAGACCTGGAATCCACAGTCTCTAGGCTGTGATTACTCAAACTCTGTTGAAAGAGAGGTACTGAAACTTTGCAAAAATCCTTTGTGGTCTGAACATAGGACTTAAAGGAATAAACTCCCTCTCTTTCTTTTCTCCCAGATCAAAACATTCAGAAAGTTATGCACCCTTGAGAAAAAGAAGTATGTAATGAAGTCACTTATTTTAATTCTACACCACAGAAAAACATTGAAAACATTATTATGAGCTACTATGGAGTCATTTAAAACATCATCATATGTATGACAATAGGAGAAGATTTAAAATAGCTCTATGAAACTCATACAGCTCATTTCAGAGAAACAAATGCACACATTATTCTGTTTCCTGATAATTTAATTTATTACCTGTAAGAGAGGGCTGTGTATCACTTCCAGCAAAATAGCGCTTTTAGATTGGACAAATGAGTTGTGATAGAAAACTGTGGTTAATCAGTTTTTTAAATGATTATTTTCAAAAAGCAAGCTATATCTGGGATAGCTGGAGGTTCCAGACATTTCCACATGGACCGCATTTCTGTGTCTTCGAACCTACTGGTCAGAAAACTCTGGGTAAAAATCCAAGATTGTTCAGCTTCCCCTGGTTACAAAAAATGCTGTGGTAGGTTTCTGATTTCAACAGTGTCCTATGAAGGGGAGGTCCTTAATGAGAATTTGGCGATGCTGAATCATCCGGTGGTAGTCACCCTACAGACTCCATAAGGAGAGCAAGCAAGTGCTTCCTGTGGAGTATTAATGCAGAGGACCCAGTTCAGGACCCTCCTAGTCAGAGGCAGTTTGCAGCAGCAGCGTCTCTCCAAGGCATACAGAGGGACCCTGCAGAGACCGGGACCCAGACTTGCCCAGAGGTGATTGAGGACCCTGGCAGATGCTGCAAGCCAACATTTAAAGCAGCAGCAGCACTGTTATGGCAAGGACTGGGGAGCAAAGGCCAGAAGAAGGTTTTTGCTTGTTTTCCACTGAAGCCTGCAGCAAAAAGACTGCCTGCTTGAGATGATAGGGAGAATGTGTGGCAGAGAAAATTAGAGGTTATCAAGAAAATTGGGAAAAGGGAAGTCAACTGAGGAAGAGAGACAGGGAGTAAACAAAACCAACCAGAATGGGGACAAAGAACAGCATGAGGTTAAAAAAGAACCACACCAAAAAAGCAAAAGAAAGATGGCACACATGTAAAAAGTATCAATTTTAGAAGACCAGCTGCAGCTCAAACTCAGGAACTTCATGGGGAAAATTTGCAGCTTGGGACAGCAGATTAGCTGAGAGGACCATAAGTTTCCACCCTAGTGTTCTCATTTCTAGAGCTTGGAAGGAATAGACAGCACAGCTCTCATCTGCTTCACTGTTAGGTATTCCTTCCCCTGGCCCTCATGTAAGCCTTAGCTCTGGTCATCTATTGTCCCAGGGGTTCCTCAGGACAAGTTCACACCAGGAAAGATCTGGTTGCTTTGTGAATGTCTTCTTTATTTCAAAACATAAAGATTTAATCACAGTCAACTGCTGCATTAACTTTCACTAAGAGCAGCTCACCCCGAATGTCTGCTTTGACTCAGGGAATACCTCAGGTTCACGATCACATTAAATCCGATCAAGCCTGGGAAAGCTGTATTGTACAGGAACCACAGAAACAAACACAGGTTGGAAAATGTATGGTACAGTAAAGCTGCTGCAATCTGCTCTCCAGGGCGAGAACAGCATTTCCCCGGCAGTGACATACTTGGTATTGTGCTAGCAATATTTAGTACTACAGCGCATTTGTTAGTGTCTAATCAACAGAATCAGAGAGGTTAGGTCTCAACATGTATAAATTGGCATAAATTTGAAATGGGTGAACAAAATGTACAGAAGTTTCATGGCTAGGCTGGTTATTAGACTGTTCCTGGTAAATTTAAGTAGGCAGTAAGACTCTCAACACAATCAATACCTGAAGAAAGGGTGGGCACTTTTACAGGCCTTGACTAATGTCAAGACAAAACTTTCCCTATATTACTTTTGGTATTCCTAGTCTGCCCCAAGCTACTCATCTCTGTTGCTGGACAAACATGCCTCCTTGCCCTGTCTTCAAACTCTTCAAACATATTTCTGCTGAAGTGAGAACATGAGCAAAGGGGCCATTGGTATTTCCCCCATCTGCATGGTCACTTTTAAAGCCAAAATTTCCTCAACTTTTTTTTTTTTTTTTTTTTGGTAAATGGCAAAAGCTGAATAAGAAATCCTAACTATTAGATGAGCCAAGAACTCAATAGTTTTGGACCACACAGCTATTACTAACAGGCAAATTACATATTTGAACTTATCTTTGGAGGTCGGGTTAGACAACCCAAATACTTTTGGTACATAGGAAGATGTGTTGGTCTTACAGGATATAATTTCAAACATGGCTCATTTTTAACTCTAGGTGGCTTTTAGACTGTATCATTATTTCATTTTTTCCAGATAGCAAATATACACTTCAGATTCACTTATTGTAATTCCTCCAAATATTTTTTCTCCATCCTTCTGTACTTTTTTCTCTTGCCACAGCTGACAGTAAGCCCCTGCCTGTGACAGTTTGGGAGTGAATTTGCTCAGTTATGCTAAAAAGCTTCAGATTTTTTGTTTTATATTCTCTATGTTCTTAACTTCCTTTAGGGTCTGACTCAATGACTTTGTCTTATGTAACCATACCCATTACACTGACTTTGTTCCTGACACCTGCTTTATGTCCTTTCTTTTGTCATTTTGCAGTCTGGTGCTCTGAAGGTAGTCATTTCTGATTTTAGATCAGCACACTAAAAAAAATGTTACCTTAGAAAACCCAGCTCTGAACCTGAGCATTTTGCTACATTGAGGTTCCCATTTGGGATGGAAGTGGTTAACGCACTGCAAGCACAGGAACAGTGCTTGCCCTGTTGAGTTCAGCCTGTCCAAGCTCTTGGTGAAAGTCTGAAGCCAAGAATACTTTTCTGCTTTCCAGCTATTGTTTAGCACTTGCTGTTGACAGTCCTTTCCAGATGAGGAAAAATACTCTCTTTTCTTGGTTTCATTCTACTGACCATACAATTAACCTACTTGGATAGTGTCTGTTTTTTGATTAATAACTTCTTATTTTATCACAGGAATGCATAATTTTGTTTGGTTTTACAGATTTCATTGGATTTCCCTTGCAAATATAATTCTGAGCTTTTGCAGTCTTTCCAGAGGGAGGAAGGAACTGTCTTTACACATGCATTACATTATAGGTATTCTCCCTGTGTCCTTTATTTTCTTATAAACTTCTGTGGGCCTGCCAGGCTCCTTCAGTTCTGAAGAAGTACTTCATTTTTCTCTATCATTTTCTCTCATCCTTCCACAAGGTGTTATTTTTTGTATAGTAAGGGTAAGCATCCACTCAAAAAAACATTTTTAAGCTCATCTGTTAGTAAATTATTAATGGATGTGGGAGATCAGTGCATAAATCTTATGCATCCTGTGCTTGTTATAGCCTACCCAGGTTTGGCTTATTGCAATATTAGAAACTTCAGCCTACACTGGATTTCAGATGCAATCAGTCATATCTTTGGCTACAGACAGTGGATCAAAATTAAAATGAGAATTCTGAATTTGCACAAGTTATTTCAAGTAATAAATATCTTTGTAGTCTTAATAGTTCTGTGCAACATTTTAGATATAGCCATATTTTTAAACACAGTATGGATAGGAATCATTTCATTAAAAAACATAACAGCAACAGTTTTCTTTTTTTCCTGCCAAAACCCAAAAATTTTCCTTTTCAGCTATTGTTTAGTACTTGCTGTTGACAGTTCTTTCCAGATTTGAAAATATACTCTCTTTTCTTGGTTTCATTCTACTGACCATACAATTAACCTACTTGGATAGTGTCTTTTTCTGATTAATATCTTCCTATTTTGTCACAGGGATGAATAATTTTAGTTATATGATATTAATATAGACCAATGATAATTAACTCTCTCTTATAATGATTGTGATCTTTCTTCCTTTTTATATAACAGCATTTAGATTATAAAGAGTATTTAGATTTTCAAGACTTTTTACAGCCCTTAAAAACTCAAATAAAATCTGTTCAAACCCAGTGAGAATCAGTCAGAAACCAACTGTTTAATAGGCCAAACTCTCACTCTAAGAGGCAGTAGAAAAAAATCCATTTTATTTTTTATGTTTGAAACATTTATTTCAAAACAGGTTTAACCACTTTTAAATTGTTGCTAGCATAAATTAAGAAAGAAAACCTCAAACACAATTGTTTTATTTCACAATAAAATATCTGTAGAAACAGATTCACAGATAGTGTTGGGTAACCATATTCTCTGGCATTAAATTTGTAATAAATGACTGCCAGATAGAATGTCTAAAGAAATAAGAGCTAAATAACGCATCTATATATTTTACTTCATTGCATTTCAGTTATGAAGAATGGTAGTTTTTCATAGAATCATATAATCATTAAGGTTGGAAAAGACGTCTAGGATCACCAAGTCCAATCATCAACCCAACACCACCATGTCTCCTAAACCATGCCCTGAAGTGCCACGTCTATGTGTTTTTTGAACACCTCCAGGGATGGTGACTCCACCACCTCCCTTGGCAGCCTGTTCCAGTGCCTGACCACTCTTTCAGTGAAGAAATTTTTCCTAATATCCAATCTAAACCTGCCCTGATGCAACTTGAGGCCATTTCCTCTTGTCCTATCACTAGTAGCTTGGGAGAAGAGATCAACACCCCCCTCGCTGCAATCTCCTTTCAGGTAGTTGTAAAGAGCGATAAGGTCTCCCCTCAGCCTCCTCTTCTCCAGACTAAACAACCCCAGTTCCCTCAACCTTTCCTCATAAGACCTGCTGTCCAGACCCTTCCCCAGCTTCGTTGCCCTTCTCTGGACACGCTCCAGCACCTCAATGTCCTTCTTGTACTGAGGGGCCCAAAACTGCACATAATATTCAAGGTGCGGCCTCACCAGTGCGAAGTACAGGGGCATGACCACTGCCCTGCTCCTGCTGGCCACACTGTTCCTGACACAAGCCAGGATGCTGTTGGCCTTCTTGGCCACCTGGGCACACTGCTGGCTCATGTTCAGCCAGCTGTCCACCAACACCCCCAGGTCCTTCTCCTCTGGGCAGCTTTCCAGCCACTCTTCCCCAGGCCTGTAGCGTTGCATGGGGTTGTTGTGACCCAAGTGCAGGACCCGGCACTTGACCCTGTTGAAGCTCATACAATTGGCCCAACAATCCAGCCTGTCCAGATCCCTCTGCAGAGCCTTCCTACCCTTGAGCAGATCGACATTCCTGCCCAGTTTGGTGTCATCTGCAAACTTACTGAGAGTGCACTCGATCCCCTCATCCAGATCATTGGTGAAGATATTAAACAGAACTGGCCCCAACACTGAGCCCTGGGGAACACCGCTCATGACTGGCTGGCAACTGGATTTAGCTCTGTTCACCACAACTCTCTGGGCTCAGCCATCCAGCCAGTTTTTAACCCAGCGAAGAGTACACCTGTCTAAGCCATGAGCTGCCAGCTTCTCCAGGAGGATGCTGTGGGAGACAGTGTCAAAGGCCTTGCTAAATTCCAGATAGACCACATCCACAGCCTTTCCCTCATCCACGAGGAGGGTTACGTGGTCATAGAAGGAGATCAGGTTGGTCAGGCAGGACCTGCCTTTCATGAAGCCATGCTGGCTGAGCCTGATCCCCTGGTTGTCCTGCACATGTCTGGTGAGCTCACTCGAGATGTATCGCTCCATAATCTTCCCTGGTACCGAGGTCAGGCTGACAGGCCTGTAGTTTCCTGGATCCTCTTTCTGGCCCTTCTTGTACATAGGCGTCATGTCGGCAAGCCTCCAGTCGTCTGGGACCTCCCCTGTTAACCATGACTGCTGATAAATGATGGAGAGTGGCTTGGCAAGCTCCTCCACCAGCTCCCTCAGTACTCTCAGGTGGATCCTATCCAGCCCCATAGACTTGTGAGTGTCCAGGTGGCTCAGCAAGTCATAAACTGCTTCCTCCTGGATTATGGGGTGTTTGTGCCACTCCCCATCCTTGCCTTCCAGCTCAGGGGGCTGAATACTCCTGTGATAACAGGTCTGATGGTTAAAGACTGAGGCAAAGAAGATATTTATACCTCAGCCTTCTCCTCATCCTTGGTGGCAATGTTCCCCTCCGCATCCAATAAAGGATGGAGATTCTCTTTGGTTCTCTTTTTGTTGTTAATGCATTTGTAGAAACATTTTTTGTTATCCCTTACAACAGTGGCCAGGTTGAGTTCTAGCTGGGGTTTTGCTTGTGTAATTTTCTCTCTGCAAGACCTAACAAGGTCTCTGTACTCTTGTTGAGATGCCTGCCCCTTCCTCCAAAAGTGGTAGACTCTCCTTTTTTTTCTGAGTGCCAGCAAAAGCTCCTGGTTCAGCCAGGCCAGTCATCTTCCCCAGTTCATCTTGCAGCAGATGGGGACAGCCTGCTCCTGTGCCCTTAAGACTTCCTTCCTGAAGAAAGCCCAGCCTTCCTGGACTCCTTTGTCCTTCAGGACTTCCTCCCAAGGGACTCTCCCAACCAGTGCCCTGAACAGGCCAAAGTCTGCCTTCCGGAAGTCCATGGTAGTGGTTCTGCTGACCACCCTTCTTACTTCACCAAGAATTGAGAACTCAGTCATATCATGGTAGCTAAGCCTAAGATGGCCTCTGACCACCACGTCTCCGACCAGACCTTCTCTGTTTGTGAACAGCACGTCAAGCGAGGCACCTCCCCTGGTAGGCTCACTTACCAGCTGCACCAGGAAGTTATCTTCCACATACTCCAGGAACCTCCTAGACTGTTTTTTCTCTCCTGTGTTGTATTTTCAGCAGACATCTGGTAGGTTGAAGTCCCCCACCAGAACAAGGGCAACCAATTGTGATACTTCCGCCAGCTGCTTGTAGAACACTTCATCTACCTCTTCATCCTGGTTGGGTGGTCTATAACAGACTCCCAGCAGGATATCTGCCTTGTTGGCCTTCCCCCTTACCCATAAGCACTCGACCTTATCATCACAATCGCTAAGCTCTATGCAATCGAAACACTCCCTAACATACAGAGCCACCCCACCACCTCTCCTTCCTTGTGTATCTCTTCTGAAGAAATTATAGCCATCAATTGCAGCACTCCAGTCATAAGAGTCATCCCACCATGTCTCTGTGATGGCAACTAGGTCATAGCTATCCTGCTGCACAATGGCTTCGAGCTCCTCCTGTTTTTTGCCCATGCTGCATGCATTGGTGTAGATGCACTTGAGCTGGGCTATTGATTTCACCCATAACCTTGGCATGCCACGTCTAGGCTCCTCTTGAGTGGGCGTGGGTATATCCCCTTCCCCCTTTGAACTTAGTTTAAAGACCTCTCAATGAGCCCCGCCAACTCATGTGCAAGAATCCTTTCCCCTTCACAATTACTTTGCTGCAGAAGGAAATTCAGTACCTCTTGACTTCTACCACATAAAACATGCATCTTTCTAAACTAGTTACAAAGTAATTCTGGAGGAAGATGTTGTCAGCAGGGGCCTGGTGTTAATGGCAGCCAGTCTGTGGAAAGACTGTATTTTCTTTTGTTTTTCCTGAAAAAGAATCAAAAATAGTGGTCAAACATACTTTTACCAGCTCAATGTATAGACATAAAAATGTCTTCTCCACTAATGTAACATTGGTAGATAATCTTGAAAACACAGTTGACGAGGCCACACTGAACCAAATGCTTGTAAATGAGTGTTTTGACATCAAAGGGGGCTGTGAAATTTCTCCTAGTTTCAGAATCTGTTATTTCTGTTCTTTTTAAAAAGAGTTAAGATATTATTAACAAATTTAAAAGGTTTTTTTCACTTGTACATTCAAAGCTGGGTCTGCTGCTGGGAAGATGAGGATGATAATACTGCCAGGGGCTAGGACATGGAGTCTAAGTGATGGGAACCAAAAGTGGAATTAGGGAATTAGTCAGGAGACAGGCACAGAGTCAAAAGAAATGGTGATATAAGGGACTGAATTCTTCTCCCACCCAAATCATAAATCCTGTCTCAATGACTTTTGCTTGGGATCTCACGCCAATGCACTTTTGTAGTGGAATTTGAAGAAGTGTCTAGTACTCAGGGCAATGTATATTACATTAGAGTGTAATGCATGCCCTATATTACTAATAAAGATAGTAATTTTTATCATGTATATGCATATTATAGTATAGGTCTAACCAAATATATATGCCAGCAATGTGCACATGTGGAATTTAAAAAAGAGTGATGACGCAGAGAAACTGCAAAACCCATAAATTCTGAATAAATCAGAAGATCAGCATCTGGAACCCCAAAGAACAGAGTCCTGAAAATAAGTTTCTCAAAGTTGAAAGAGAGGTATAGGCCGTAAGTCACTTCCAGACTGGAGGGAGATTAAAGCTGGTTAAAGGTATTTAAGTTAAAAGCAAGAGAAGGTGGAAAGAAAGTTGAGGAGTGAGAGTCTTAAGATGGAGAAAAAAGTAACAGCACAGAAGTTTGGGGGTAACATTCGAGGAAAGCTGATAAGGGAGATTAGGAGATAACTCTTACAAGCTAAACGTACAGCAGAGAAATCTCTGGATTTTCAGAGGATTTGATGACGGTAGATAAAAATGTAGAAAGCAGACAATAAGCCAAAAGGACTTCTCACAGCAGTGCTATGCTGCTCCAGGCTTATACACATACAACCATGAAAGAGGCCAATCAATATTAATATGAGGGAGTGTCATTATTCATACCATGGCTAGAAAGAGAACACAATGTTGGACCAAAGTAGGCCATTTATACTTGTAATCAATTAGAGCTGAGGAAACTGTCATCTCAAATTTTGCTAGCCACGTCTAAACTGAGCTTGAATTCAAAGCAAAGTTTAAGTCTCAGGAAAGGACGTTAACACAGGGTAGACGTACATGACTTCTATTGAAATATCGTTTTCCAACTGACTGCCTTCCCCCAATCAAACCTCTTTTGTAATGAACTTCCTTGGGATTTCAAATGTGTCTTCTCTGAATAACATTAGCAGCTCCAGATCTCTGCCGAGTGTGCTAACGAAGGTGGCCCTACTCCCCCTTGCCAATCCTACAGCTGGCTCTTCCACCAGCTCCTTTGAGACCACCAAAGTGGGACCTCTCATTGTCAGAATGCCTTGCCATTCTCTGAACGCTTCCTAAATTTATTCTATTTAATTTATTGTGGCTGTGATCACTGAGAACATGGAGAAATGGGGCAAGACAAATATTTTCTTTATAGTGGTAGGAATATTATGCAGTAATTTTCTCTTGTGTGTCAGGATAGTGCAAGTTTTACTCAAAGAGTTCTTTCTGCAACCAAGCCAGTGACGACCACAAAATCTAAATGAGCGTCTCTTCTGCATTTATTTCTTTTTACATATTTAAAGTAACTGTTTCTTTCAGCTTTGAGCAAGCTCACTGGGTTTCCCACTTGCCCAGGATCACCTGCTTAGATCTTCTGGTGCAGTTCTAGGAGGACGAAGAAGTAACTAGTTCCCATCTAACTTTCAGTTTCCCTTGCCCAACCACCATGAGACTTTTTCTCTAAAGATCCCAAAGACAGAGGTTATTCTGAAAAAAAAGGGTATTAATCTTGAAACAGGAATATGGGTCTGTATAACAAGGAAGAAAGTAGCAAGACATGGCTGGCATACAATTTTTTCCCCTTTTGAGTATCTAGTAGTACATATACTTTTTTGTACCCTTTGTTTCCTCCCCTGAATCCTTCTTGGAAATGAGCTTCCACCCCAATATGTATGTTTAGATACAGCTGTCTTTACAGATGATAACAATGTCCTGTATGTAGTTATCCAAAGAACAGTGTGAGGGCTCCTTCCCAGGGACCAAGTACTCTTCATCTTTGGTGCTTCCAGCTGTTGTACAGCATTGATTTTGAATATAGATGTCCTCAGACACTTTGGAAGGTCTGAGCTGGTACTTCTCAGATAACTGTAGCACTTCTTACAGGCATGGATAGTATGCACTGTGTAGCTTGCTGCTTCAATTTTCATGCAGCTTTCTTCCAACTCTTTCTGAAGATAGCTGAAGTCCTCGTAAAAACAATCTTTGACATCAATGCTGGAGCAATTTATAGTGTCCTATGCCAAGGCAGAATACAGCAGATGAACAGCCTACTCAAGTCATAAATGAGCTTATATGTAATAGAATGTATGCACTAGGACTGGTTAATTGGTAAATTTTCATACTTTAGGTGAGAGGACAAAAAAGTATTTTTTTAATACAAAATTGTTCATATTGCTACACTTAGCTAACCGAGCCTGTACTCTAGCACCACTGCCTATGTGGTGAAGAGGTATTCAACTTCATTACTGATTTTCTTTTTACTATTCTTTACTCAGTAACTCCCACTTTTTTTTTTTTTGGGGGGGGGGGGGAGCTGGTGTCAAGAAAGGCCACTTGTCCTGTGGGAGCTTGTTAATAACTCATAGAAATGTGTGCTCTTATTGGGGAAAAAGTGCTTTACCTGTAGTCAGTCCTACAGAAATGTGGGGTGAGGTCCCAAGGCTGCAATACTTATTTTACATAAAACATCAGGTTGCTCTTTAAATAGCAGTCCCAGAAGCGCAAAGCATTTTATTATCCATTAAGTTACTTAGCATCCACTATATTATTTTAAAAGTTATTTTCCCCAGAGTAGTTCCTAATATATGTTATTCCAGCACAGAGGAAAAAGAGCAAAGTATCTACAGCAAATAATCTTCTGCTAAATTCAATCCTTATTATTTAGGAAGTGTAGTAGATAGCAGTAGGAGTACTGAGAGATCCATATGATACCTCTCTAAATTTAGGATCTGTCTGGACCTCTGTACAGGGAACATGGCAAAGCTTCTTTGTCTTTTTTATATGAAGGGGAAATACTTATTTCTATGTTCTTCCTGAATACTTCCATAGCCAGTATTCTTCTGTGTTGGTTTATAGTGGGCAATGCTAGATGTAGGCATGTATGTGAGGGGCCCAGGTGGATAGGCACTTCTGGAGAACAGGAGAAGGCAGACAGGAGGCACTGTACATGTTTTAGCTGTGCAGAACCTCTATGGAGAAACCCACACTAGAAGCTTCCTACAAATGAAGGGGTTTGGCACCAGATTATGGACCTTAAAACCAAACGGACATCCTTCTGGCTACTCCTGAAAAAAGACGTGGGTGGAGGAGGGGTTAGTTACATCTCCTCAGATGTCTACCAGAAGAAGTTACTTTCTTTAGATGCCATATTAGCTGAAATGAGTCTTCTGCTCTGACTTGCCAGGCTCTCTGCATAGACACCCAGGTCAGGTTTCTTAAAAGGAGAGAAATTCAGTTTCACAAGGTTTGTTCTAAGGCAAAGGTGAGCACAAAATTTGTATATTTTTTGTGATAAGGCAAACAATTTAACATGAAGAACAAAATGTGAGGGGCAATGAATTCTGGAAACTAAGAAAATTAGTTATTGATTGTAACGGACATACAGAGAAGGAAGCCTGAGCTTTACAATACGAATTAAGCAAGGAGGAAAGTAAAAGCTTCTTCCAAAAGGAGAAGCTGGAACTTATGAAAACTGCACACTCAGGGACAGGTTACAGCCTTGAAGTTAATACCATCAGTGACAGCATCTGGAGAAATTTTTTTTTTCAGTTTCCTGAATTGCTATTATCACTTTCTTAACTCTTTTGACTTTCAGCCATCCAACTCACCAGTATGCCTAGATTTGCTTTAGTCATTAAAAGTGATAAAGTATCACAGCAGATACACAGATACTGTGTTTGAAGGCTTCCTCCAAATTACATGAAGTGCAGAGATGAAGTTGCCTACCACAACAATATGGACTAATTTTCTGGGTTTTGTTGTTGTTATTGTTAAAAAACATTCTTTTTTCAGCAAAATTTCCAAATATGAAAAAATGGGTTCTGCTTGACTGTCCTGTTGTGAGTAATAATACATGTGTCTTTTTATTCAAAAGATCAGATTTAGTTGTGGAGTGTATTAAAGTGAAGTTCTCTGAGAACAGATGTTGTCATATTGGAGGGAGACTCCATGATCACTCTCACTGCTCTGTGGTAGGCAGGTTAAGAGCTTCTCTGGAGACTGTTCAGGACATGAGGGTCAAAAGGGATTTATAGAAAGGTATAAATGAACGTTCATGGTAGCTGAAGGATGCAGCTGGGCATGCCACTCCGACCGATGATCTTCTTTTAAGCTTTCCTATGTCCCTGTCCCTCTTAAACTGGCTGATGCACAAAGGACAGCATCTCTCTCCCTTTAGACTGCTAAAAAGTCTAGCAGAAGATGTCTTAAAAATCCTTCCAAAGATGATGGAGATGGATTTTTGTCAGTTAGCTAGCTACTTATTTCAGGTCTCTAGAAAAATGTAGCAGGAGTTAGAAGAAGCAAGACTCCATCTCTAAATTACAGAAGAAAGTTTTGGGAGAAGGAATGATCTAAATGTTGGTCTGCCTACCCATGTAATGATGGCTAAAACTCAGAGATTTGTAAACCCTCCTCAAAGATCATGTCTGTAAACCTCAGATGATGAGACTGGAAAGCAGGGATGTGACTGCACTGTTACTGCTCAGTCAGCAGATTTCAGCATACCATCATTTTAAATCTCTTCTTTCTAAGCTTTGTGGACTGCAGCGTTGCTCTCTTATCAAGTCACTAATCCATAATGGGAATATTAGTCTGTTTGCCCCAATAGGAATGATCATATTAAAAACAAAAAAAAAAAAAAAAAAAGAAAACAAAGCAGTGCAGCAACTATCCTAAATACTCTCAGCAAAGTGGAGCTGCCATGCCTACCATGACATGGAAGCTTTTGTCCTCCTTATTTTTTAAACAGTTTGAGGTTGAAATTACTCGATTCAGCAGAATCCATTTCCTTTCAGATTAATTTCTTTATGATGCTACAAAAGGAATAACTTTCAGCTTCCAGCCACCCACAGAAGGTGCAGTGTAGGGACTCTCATGTATGTGCTTTGTGTACACAGCAGCTGCTGATTATTATATGTTATTCACCAACATACTACACCAACAAAGTACAAAGGTGGATAGTTACCATGTTTGATAGGCTAATTTTAAAGGGGTTTTGTTGGCAAAACAATCTTAGAAATAAAGCAGAAAAATGCCCAAGTTTGGTTCCAGCCTCTCCCCCTCTCCCAGGGAGGAGCTGCTCGCCTCTTCAGCAAGAATTCAAATGAACTGAAAATTCCTTTAGAACTGACAGCCCAAGTGTAAGAATGATAAACGGCTTTGGCCTTGATAATTTTTATTAAGCACTTAATGTCACATTTAACCTGCATTACTGAAAGCAATTACCCATGTATCAACAGTCAAGCAGTGCAGAGCTAGACGCCTGAAGCAGCAGCATTATGCTCCATCTGGGAATAAGGATTTTCAATTAGAAGGCAAATAACTGGAGAGGGGATCAAGTCCTCCAGTGGCTCCCAAAGGAGGTCTATGAGAAGCAAAGTCTTCATATCCAAGTAATCGCAGGCAATGTCAACAGAGCATTCCAAACCATCTGCTGCCAGATTAGCGTTTACTTTATCAAATCTCAATATTTACAGAACACTGATCAGCTCGTGGGACCAGGATGGCTCACTGCCAGGGTGTTCTGGGAAATTCATTTTAAGGTGTGTTTCAGTAGGCTAATTAATTTACAAGCACCTGTTTCATCACTGGGAGCTGTTAGCACACCAGATGAGCTGCAGCAGGGGAAGGGGACTTTTTATCCCAGCTAAATTGATTTCAATTGATTTTCATTTACTGATGGCACAGTTGTAGCTTAATATGAGTGTGGTCTAAAGTCTTTTTGTTTATTAATGTACAAGCCAGTTTAGATAGTTTATTATTTACAAACATACTTTGGCTCTAGGAGACCTATGAGATTTTTTAAGTGAAATACAACACACACCTTCCTACAGCAAGGTATGTCATACACATCCTATTCCATTTTGCTTAACTGGTTTTTTTTTTTCAATTCTACATTGTTTAAAACAGAGAAAAAAATACAGCTTTTTCTGTTAAAAGATGGGCCTAATTCTGTTGGTGTGTCATTAGAAAGTCTCTGTGAAGGAGACATCATGCTGTAAACCTCTCTGTACCCAGTACCAGGAATCGTGCCACCTAACCTCAAACTGCTAGGCATTGACTTCTGCATCTCTGTTTCCTCCATCAACAAAGGGACTATAATAACTTCTTACACTACTTCTTCACATCAGGGAACCAATTCAGGATTAATTAGTTCATGTTTGAATGTAATTTTGCAAACGGGAAGTTCAGAATATTTCTAGTTAAGATGTGACAAGTGGCCCAGAGGAGTGTATTGCAAAGCCAGATTAATAATTTTTGTTTCATAAGTACGGTGTTTGGAATTAGGGCTTTTTCCCTGGCTAGCTGCAGAGCTTCCACAATCTCTGTGTGCTACACCAGTAATGGCCAAGAGCTACCTTACATAGAACAGTCTTCTTCAAAGCAAGCTGGACTTTTAAACATAGAATATTTTCACAACAAACTACTCATACCTGAGTGACAGACCAAGAATGAATTGTGAACATTATTTTGCTAAAATTCTAGTGACAGGTTTGAGAAAATAAATCAGACAGTAAGTTGAGAAGAACTTGTGTTAACACAACAGGATTATATTTAAGAGGCTTGGGAAGTCCTGGAACTCTTAGACTGCCTGTGAGGCTTTTGCCAGATCTTTGTGTCCTTCAGTTCTCACTCTGTAAAATGAAGATAATATTAGCTGCCCCACCTGCCTTGTTTAGCATCTTTAAACTGGGCATGGGGTGACTGTGTCTTGCCATGTGCTATTACAGCATTTTTCACATTACTTCTCTAGTATTGGTTGGTTCCTCTTGACACTGCAGTAATAGAAAAAGGGAATAATGATAAATTTATTATAGTAATGTCAAGATAACCTGACCCATATTGACTTTCTCTTGACACTCCTGTAGTACAATTATTGTCCTTTTGAATTACTGGTCTAGATCTTCTTTACACTATGAATGTATGGTGCCTATATGAGATAGAGGGAAGATCTCTCAAAGAAGGCAATTTAAATTAACAGGAAAAAGCATAAATAGTTTAGGCAGCTGGAAGCTCAGCTTAAATAAATTTAGACTAGAGATAAAGAATGTATTTTTTTAATTGTGGTAATTGTCTACTAGTGAAAGGTTTATGGGGGTTTTGTGGATTGTAAGTCTTAGATCAAAACTGGGTATCTCACATATCTTTGCTTGGGCTCAACAATGAAGGCCCTGATGAAGAAAACCTGTGGCGTGCTGTGTGCTGAAGATAGAACAAGTATATTGGTTTTCAGTTTGCTTTTAACTTCAGGTCCATGGTTCCCTGGTAAATTTTGGGCTACTTCTTCAGGGAACAACAAAAATGATTAAAAAAAAATTAATCTCATATTATGTTATGTAACAGCCTATACGTGTGAAGGAGTTTGAGTCAGTCTCTGCTAAAGGAGTTTTGAAGGTCCATGAATGGGACAAAAATTTGGAAATATTAATCTGATGAATTAATGGTGATTTTTTGCTTTAAAATTTATTCAACAGTTTCGTGTTTCATCCTTTGGAAAGAGGGAGAAAGAGCTTGGGTCTTTGTGCCTTCCTGGTTAGAGTGTGCTCCAAGGGATGTCTTGGGTCAGCAGTGCCCCTGAAGTGTCCATGGCGTTTCACAGGGCCGTCTTGTCCTTGGCACATGCACAGGCACATTCCTGCTGTTAGGAATTGCACGGAGGACCTTGCAGGATACTTGTGATACAGTAGAGTCTTGTTTGTCACTGACTAATTGCAGGATTGCCACAGCTATTTAGAATATCTACCCGAAGGATGAAAGTATTCTTCCCTATGCATATGTAATACTGCTACACTAGAATAGTATTTAGGACTACGTAACTACAGCATGCCATCAAGAAAGTTTTCTTTCAGTGTAAAATTGTTTTGTTTGTTTTAAATTTTCTCCTTCCATGGTCCTGGTCAGACATACTCCATGTCTTTGGGTTCAGCTTGACAGGGGAACACTTATTTCCAACCCTTGCATTTGTTATCCATTGGCCGAAGGGGTTTTTCTAAAAGAATTATTTAAGCGTGAAGGTTTTATAAGTTAGCTTGTTTATATATTGATGGTGGGGGAAAACAGAGAATTGGTAATACATGCAGAAGAAGGAAAAATGTTCTATGAGTATCTACAAATTTCAAGCTTATGATTATCCCAAACTATGATCTCATCCAGTTTCTAATATTAAAAGCAGTGTGTTAGCATTTGTCTGTTTCTTATCTTTACGTGTAGAGAAATGGGTAGAGAAGGGATTTTGCTAAATTGGGCTTTTTTGGGTTTTGTGGTGTGGGGTTTTTTCTGTGACACACATCATTGTTTTTCTCACCTCAGAGGCTGCTTGACCACTGTAATATCTGTGTCTGAGGGGCCTTCTCCATATGGAAAATGCAGAAAATTTAATAAAGTCATACAGCTCGGAGAGGGGTCTTTAGTTTGGTCAGTATCTGAGATAAGGGTAGCTGAGCATGGTGATAAATTGGTTGCTTATAGTGTTTTGACAAAGTGCTTGTATTTGTGCAAAACAGAAAAAGTGGCATTTCTTGCTTCAAGGAACTAGCTTAGTCTAATTCAATTTTTAAAAATGTGTCCACATTCTATTTCTAATTTTCAGAGGACATGTTCATCAAAAATGTCAACATTTCAAGGAGAAGAAAGTAAATGTAAGTAAAAATGAGAAAGCTCTAGTTTTTCAAAACAGCTGGGATTTGCTTTTACTCTGCAAAACTGAAAAAATACCTTTGAAGAAGGAATGACTAACAGAATACCTTATGAACATATTAAAAAGCTGGTCTGCAGTCCTAAATACATGGCAGTGTTAAATTAAATATGATGTCACTGTTGTTTATACTTAAAAGCATCTTCTTCTTTCCAAATTCTTCCAAATTCAGTGAAAAAGAATTATTTATTTCATAGTATGATTTTTTCCATATTGCAATCACTACAGTGAAGGATATTTACATTTGAAAGAAATTTCAGTAGAGATGTCGATCAGGAAAATTGAGATAGAGCAAATTCTGACATTTTAGGATTCGTTTGGTATACCTCAGAGCTTCAGAGCACGACAAAATTGGTTTCACCTAGGAAGAGAGTTGTATCAGCCATTTAACATGCACATAAATAGCAAGAGAGTAAAATCCTGGACTCTACGAAGTCAATGGCAAAACTTTCACTGGATCTAAGATTTTACCCAGTAAGTTTTGAGAAAATATATCGAATTTTATCCTGCAGTAATTGTCTTGAAGTAGTTGTCTTTAATGTCTTACAGAGGGTGCAGTGAATAACATGCTGAGCCATCCTGGGGTGATAAAATGACAGCAATTCACAAAATGGTGGGGGGATAGGAAGACATTGTTAGTACTCCCTTAGAAGTGATGCAACTACATAGCAGAAAATAGACTGGAAATCCCATTTATTCCCCAAAATGCCTGATAGTACCCTGCCACTACAGTCATGGGTTTGTGCCAGGTATTTTTTTGACAAGCATACTAACCTGATGATTCCTCTGCATTGTTGGTTGTGGCTTTTTATTGCTAGTTGTTTGCATGCACTGGGACAGGTGCTTTATTTGCTGATGAAACACAATAAATTTAAAATGTTGCAGTCTAAGCACAGCCGATTAGCAGCTGCGGGAATGAAGTTGTGTTATTGTAGTGGAGGTTTGTTCCTTGCAATGCAGAAAATACACACCTACTCATTAAGTCCTGGACTTAGTGTGACCATTGACTTATTCCAGAGAAGCCACTAAAAAGCTTTAATTACTACGTATAGAAGTCTGGCTCCATTTTCCCAGGTGACCTAGAGGTGAAAGGATCTATATTTAACTTTTAACAGGGTCTGTAATCTATTCGCTCCCCATCCCCATAATTTTCTTTATCATTCTACTTCAGCACCCTGTCACAGCCTGGCTTCCACAATGCTCTCACAAGGGTGATTCAGCATACTGTAATTTTATTGCTGGTAGTTCTGCTTTCTTTAATGGGATTTGTTTTACTTTGCAATATTACTTTAAGCTCTGATCTGTTGTAGGATAAAGATGTTATTATGACAGTGTTAGCTTCTCTGTAAATTACAGTGCCTTGAGGATTGCATTTTGAGTCTTCGTGTAAACACTTTACAGAGCTAATAACATAGATACTGTATGTAAAGCTTGAAAAATATTTAAATAGGGCACATTTGAAGGAATAAAACAATCAAAAGGCTTTTTGGGGGATAATGAAGATTACACTGAATTGTTTAAACTCAATGTACAGCTTTTAAAACATAACCCATATACCATCATCCATTTTCCCTTTTCTTCCTACTTAGCTACAATTTATTTGAACTGTTGGAATATGTTTTCAGCAGAATTCCTTTACAGTAATTGATAGATCTCTGGGATAATGTCTTTGGAACAACAACCTTTCATTTAATGTAACAATCATTAGTCATTTTTGTTAACAGTCTTGACTAGAAGAAAAACAGTTGTTATAAAAATGAAAACAAGCAAGCTAGCTAGCTAGCTGCTTAGACAGAAATGCACTGCTTTCTGTGATGGCAATGATGTTGCTAGGATGTTTTTGTTGACTCCAAGTGGGGTTTTTTAATCCCTTTGCAAGCAAAATAGCTGCAAGACTGTGGTTGGTAGTTTGAGTCACGGAGGTACTGCAGCCATCAAGGATTAGCACTAATATAATATTTTCAGTATAAGACTTTCTGTGGAGTCTGAAACAGAAGCCCAACCTTTGATCAAAATGGAATATTTATTATTTCACTTTTCTTATAATACTTGTTCCATACTATAGTTTAAGCACTGCTTCTTCCCTTCCCTTCCCTTCCCTTCCCTTCCCTTCCCTTCCCTTCCCTTCCCTTCCCTTCCCTTCCCTTCCCTTCCCTTCCCTTCCCTTCCCTTCCCTTCCCTTCCCTTCCCTTCCCTTCCTTTCCTTTCCTTTCCTTTCCTTTCCTTTCCTTTCCTTTCCTTTCCTTTCCTTTCCTTTCCTTTCCTTTCCTTTCCTTTCCTTTCCCAGTAAAGCAAGCATTCTCTTTCCCTTGTGAGTAAAGCGAGTATTATTCTTTTCCAGTTTTGTGTACTGTGCAGCTTTATTAAACTATCATCTGGCTTGTTTAAAGAAGGTCACATAGCAAGTCCATATCATTCTAATTATTATCAACTGTCTTAGTAAACGACTGGCAGGTGTAATGTGATATAAGACAAAAACATGGTAGTCCTGCTGCTTCATTTTCTTCATAATCCTGGTTCTCATGGTGTTATTTTTCCACCTGGTTGGAGTTTTGTTGTTGGGTTTGTTGTTTGGGGTTTTCTTTAATGTTGGGGGGTTCATTGATGAATTTCAAATTTTCCTTTCAGTTTTCTATGGGTTTTAAATAAAGCTCCACTTCTCTAGTTAATCTATAGAGCTAGCATTACTTGCATTTCTTCAATAAAAATTCTGATCCGGGGTTATACATGCAACAGTTCTGTGGTCATTACTCTTAGTCAGCAGGACTCATCTAAATAACCTGAAGTTAATTTTCCTGAGGAATTAATTCTGAAGTTAATGATGTTACTTGTTTGAGTAAATGGCACTCCCTCCAGGTGCCAGCACGGGCAGGTCCTGGTACTGCCGCTCTGAGGAAAGCCACCTGGCGATCACTGACAAATCACTTGCACATCGTTTTGGTGACCCTATCTGAGCACTATCAGTTAAATCCACCTCCTCACATCTACCTCTTCCTTCTCTTTGTTCCTAAGTCTATTTCTTGCTGTCAAGGAATCTGAAGACTTGGAACTAGGGCCTGAATCATCAGAAAATGGCACGTACTGTGTTACTGTCCTTCTCCAGCATGAGGCTGAATGACTCTGTGGTTTCCTATATAAAAAGTGTCTTTTGTGAGATTCCCTCTTTGTTTAAACAAAAAGAGAGAGAGGGAGAGAATGAAATATACTATGGAATACTCAAGCAGATGCTTGGCATTATATTAACACATGTATTATGGCGTATCATGTAATGGTACACTGTGGGGAATAGTAATGAATAGTTTGGAGCACAATAATGTGCATTGTTGATGTTTGTTAAAATAAAGATATTCAATTTATAATAAAAGGGATTAAAAGCTTAATTCATGACTATGTTAATATTTGTCTGCAAGTACACAGATAAATGGTAATGTACCTTATCACATTAAACACCTGCACGTACAAGTTCCTCTGCTGAGATCTCCATGGGATTGTATGTTTTACAGAGCTTAAACTTTCATTTCCCAAAATAATGATATCATTCATTTACAGATATAGATAGGCTCTTCTTACTCAAACTCTATCCTGAAATGAGAATTGTTACTTCAACTACAAAAATGTGGGATTAATTACCACAGTGATTGCCTGCTGCATCATCTGATGGTATTTGTACATAGAATTTATATATTTTGAAACAATCTGATTGCCTGACAGAAGTGAATTAAGACTTTCTAAAATACACTGCTGTTAAAGGTAAATGATACCTCCAACACAGATGTGATGAGCCAGGAGGTGGTGGCAAACAGATCTCATCTTAACATAGATCTCCCAGTGTCTTCCCTGTATTTCCCACATGCCATCCTCTGTGAACAAGAGAAAAGAATGTGCATTTGTGAAGAAAATGCATAATTAAAGAGGGTGATTGATGTCTGAACTATTTCATTGTTTAGCTCTGCTGTGCAAGTGTTTACAGGCATACTGGATGCCTGTGCAGCCTCAGTGTGTATACTTGGAAGCATCCAAAGGACAAAATGTCAGCAGAAGCACCCACCATATTTCCCTCCATGAAAAATATTGTCCAAAATAAAATGGCCATATTCAGAATCTCTTTGCTTACCAGCTTTGCTTAAAGTAGGATCAGAAAAGTAAAACAGTGCTGTGAAAAACAGACTAAAAGTGACACAGAACTGTCCTGAGCAAAGTTGCCAAATTGGGCATTTGGAAGGATTTTGCTGCATGAAGACAGTTCAAAGAAATCCTGTGGACACCAAACAGGGACATCTTTCTGGAGTGGGGAAAATAATTCTGGAAAACAGAAGAGGTAGCCAGAGATCAAACATGGCTGAATATTTCCAGCTAAATGCTGTATGACAGTCTGAGAGAGAACTCATTTCAAAATGGTATTTCAGGACAATATATTTATTTTTTTTAGACAGAAGTATTCCTCCTATTCTTTAGATGAAACCAGTACATCCTGTAAGTACCAAATACAATTGTGGCTGTTAATAAAAGAAATATTTTATCCAAAGCTTTGGTGTGAAAAACATCTTCCAGGAGCTCCCAGGTTTACGGCTATATCACAGAGTCAAAATATCCTAACAGATACACAGCAAACCTGCTTAATACTCTTGACTTTGCTATCTTGTCCTCTGCTCAAGCAGGTCTAACGGACAATACTTGCTTCTAATCCTCCCTTCCATGTCTTGTGTTGGTTCTACAGAATCAAGTCCTCCCTCCCACCCTCTTCTTCCCCACACATGTTTTTTTGACATTTTCCTGCCAGGCATGTTATTTAACACATTTTCTATGGACTAACAATTTAATAGCAAAGTACAGTTTATTAACCAACTCTCCCTTTTTGTACCTCACTTGCTTTTTATTCTGCAACTATATTCTCAAATAAAAGGAAGATTTTGTGTTTTAATTTTTATTTTTAACATGCAGTTTGATTGGTTGGTGCTGCAGTATGATGGAGGGATTATGACCCTCTTGTCTGTGTCAGATGCAGTCGTCGTATTCTACGTTGTGCAGTGAAAATTAAGCCTCTCTGAGTGTGTGTGTGTGTGTGTGGCATGTGTGAAGGAATGCCCACCTTATGAAACAGGAGATTCAGGGAGTCTATCATTTGAATGTCACCCTGTACCTTCTGAAGTAGCTGTTCATTAAATGTTTCTGGGCAACACATTGGATGGGTGTCAATGCATGCATTGGGAGACATTTTGCATACCCAAAGGTGTGTGAGACACCAGCCTTGGGCTGGCAGATGCCAGATGGACCCAGTGGGAGGCTGTGCCTGTCTGGAACAGGAGCAGGAGGCTAGGAGCAAGAAATTAGAGGGTTTAGAGTTGTGCCAGTCACGTGTGTTCCAGCAACTGCCTCTCACCATTGGTAACCACCCCTTAAAGAGAGGAATTAAAGAGCAAATTAATTTAATTAATCCTGCATTCCTGTGAGTAGTGCAACTACCATATCTCATTTTTCTACACATTTGTGTCTCCTTCCTTTCCGCTGCAGGCCACAGCAGTGGTCCTCCCCATCTTCCCTCTCTCCTGACTCAGCGATGCATTAGTAAGGCGTCTCCCACTGCTGACACCCAGGTCTTGGAACTTGTGGGGTCTTTCTGTGTACCAGATTTGAAAGTTGGTTGACATTTTCCAGAGGGTTAGAAGTAACTGGAGAGGACAAGCAGGCACAGCAGCAGTACAGCCACACAAGCAGCAAAGACAAAATCTACAGGCTAACCTGGTACAACAGGCCCCCCTGTCCTGAATAGTCATCATTCTTAATCTATTTTTTAACTGTCTCACAGAACAGAACATTTTCATGTACTGTAAGAAGAAATGTTCTTGTTAGGCCTCTGCTTTGTATCTTAGATACCTTTCAGCAAAACATGATAATCTTTAATTTTTTACATTCTTTCTCCAGTTCATGTTCTTCTGAATGTTCAGTCTTCTGGCTCTGCCTAGCTACTAGAGACCTGCTCCTGACACCATTCTTAGTGGGGCAATGCATTTGGGATCCTGGATAAACCAGAAACTTGCTAACAATAACTAAGAAGCAAGAGATATTAATAAATCTATATTAAGCTCTGAGTCTTGCTACTGCTAACCGTTTTTTCACAGACTTGGATTTATCTGTAGATTCAGACTTTAAAAAGTGCCCACTACCTGAGAACTAATATACTGCACAAAGACGGAAATCTGTTATTTCAGCAGCGGCTCTTTAGATGAAGTGACATGACCCTCACATTTCCCTGCATAGAGCAGCTGACACAAGGCCAACTGCAGGCTGGGAAGTTAGGGCAAGGTTTGCTCTGTGCTTCAGAGCTGGCAGGCAGAGTGGCAAGAGAACACAAAAACTGGCAGTGTGCGGAGGATGCTGGATCACCCTTATGAAAAAGGAGAGGTGTATTTGGGCTTCCTCTGACCTCCGAGAGGCTTGGCTGCTGGCAGCTCCCTCCAAGGGGCTCTCACCACCAGCAAAGCAGCAAAGAAATGTGTCATGTCACACAGTAATTTGGGATGATAAAACAAAATCACCTACAGACAACACCATGACAAGGCAAGATTTTCCCTAAACTATGACCCTGAAAGTTATGAATACTATGAAGAACCTCTTTGATCTGCTTGCTCCTTCATGCATGCTCCAAGCATGCGGTTACACTATTAATACAAAAGTCTTTTGTCTAACTAGGGAAACACTACTGAAAACACTTGATTTTAAAAACACAAGTACCTATGCCTGTTTCTTATTTATTCAGGAGATGAAACTAATAAAAATACCTTTGTTACATATTAAATGCCCCTACTAATCTACAGATGCATTAAATAAGAGTTGATGGTTTTCCCAATAGTTATACTTTCATAAGTAAACCTTTTTTCATACCACTGTTAGGCAGAAGTAAAACTGTGCACATTTATTTTCATTTTTAGTTTCATTTCTCTTTGTCCTTTTAAAATATATATTTTACCAAATTTCAAAATCTTTGAGTAGAATGTCTCTTATTTATATGCACTAAATTATGGGAATGAAACTGGAGAAATAATCAATTCATATTCTTCTATTAAAAATTATATATGTTTCTGAGTTACATCATTAAAAAAACTCTTCAGAAATTCCTTATTCACACTAGTATTTTAGATCTTTCCCTGAATGTATATTTTTAAAGATAACTACTGTATGTTTGGAGGAAGATCAGTTTCTTTTTTTTCCCCCTCTTATTTCTGCAGAATGACTTTCTTTTTAAACACTGGGACTTTTGTTATGTTAATCAGTCAGGGAACATTTCCAATTCAATTTTACCTGAGCGCTGGTCAGCTAGAGTTTCCTTTGTTTGATGTCCCTTGAGCCTTCCCTTGTCTTTTAAACTGTAATTTAGTTGGAGCTGCTGTCAATTTACTCTGTCCATTACATTTACAGTGATATTCCAGACATTGTCTTCTATTCAGTCCTGGAGAAGTTCCTCGACCTAAACAAAATGTGCAGGGAAAAACCCTACAGAAACTGAAAGTACAAGCACAGAACTCGTTAGCCTATGTGCAATGCATGCATACAAATAAAATTGTTGCTACCTACCAAGATTACTGTTATTTTATTTTTAATCTAACAGATCCTTACACTCAAGAGAGCTACCAAATGGTAATTAATTAGGATTTTCAATGAAGTGGACATGTCCCATACAACTAGGCAGCCAGCTTGCTCTCTGTTCTACCATGCCTTTGTAGTAATGAGATTTTAAACCCTGCTACTTTTTAACTCCACAGAACAGTCCTTAACATTAAGAGGTGGATTTTTTTATCACAGTTACCAGCTGTCATGGAGTTCAACTAATAGAGCAATTTTCTTGCCCTTAGTCCATATCAGCAAGTTCCTAAGGCTTCGGTGGCCAGGTGGGAAATTGTTGCTTTGAGCAGTTGCTTTCTGTGGGATGAGAAGGGAAAAAGCCCGGGAAAGAGGGTGTTAGAACCAATTTTAACCATTGAGCTGCCTTGACTGAGGGTAATGCCAATGTCTGTGGCAGCAGAAGGGAAAAGCATTGCCTACACAAGCTTCCATGTGTGCCTCTGAAAGCTGTTACCTAGGATTGGATTGCTGAAAGATAAAATACTGAAATATCATGTCCTTTCCTGTATCTCCCAAAAAAAGAACAAAAAAGATGTGGTTAAACAATAAATGACAGAGAGTAAAACTTCCAGCCCATGGTAGTGGTCTTGGCAGTGCCAGCTGGCCATGTTGTGCTACTTCTCTTTACCATGAAAGCCAGTGAAGAAGTTTCTGTTCATTACAGTGGAAGTAAAATCTTGGCCCGTGATGCTAAATTTCTTCCCAAGTGCTAAATCTCATTCAAGAAATGAGGCATGCATTTCATGTTGTAGTTGCCTTAGTTGTCAGAGGAATGGTATACATGTCCGTGTACAGGGAATGTGGCAACTGCCCACCTGAATGGTGCTTTCACTGCTGATAGACATTTCATGGCATGAGAAGGTTTGTGGACCCCTGGTATAATGTCAGACAGCTTCTGGCATGTGTCTTTTGATTCATTCTCCTTTCACTTGGAGCTAGGACAGGGATATCTTTAGCCCCTTGTTGCCTTTACCAAATCTCAGTAAATCTATGGATCTAGAAAGGAAAGCAAAGGGAGTAAGGACTTTGGGAAGCTTGAGAGAAATGGAAACAGGTGGAAGTGTGGCATACATATCCCTCTGTGGTTCTACAGGCATTAGGAAGAAGCCAAATCGTCTTTTCTACAAAGCTCCCCCACCTGGCCGGGATAGTTCTTGGAGCATCCTGCTGTGTTAGTGTTGGGTTCTCAGGCCTTGGGTGGGGGCAGGTGCTGTATTGGCAGATGGATACTTTGGGGCAGATTCCTGGCAGTCCTGAGGCCTGGGGTATATGTTGTGGCAGGGGCAAAACCCCACTACTCCTCTGGCAGAGTGCTCCAGGAAGATCTGCAATGGCATCACCTAGGGGTTTCTGTCTTTCTGAGTCCAGTCCATTTGGGGGATGATTGAGCCAACCCCAAAAAGGCTGCGGGTCCACATTCACTAAGAACAGGAGTCTCCCATTTCAAACAAAAGCAGTCTGGCCTGATCCTGCAATGCCTGGTCAGCTGCAATTCCTCTGATGTTGAATTTGGTTCTAAAGATATAGTAGACTTGGCTCCTTCATGTCCAGAACAGGGTGGAGGTTGCATTTATCCACATAAGCCCCAGAACAAAAAGATGTGAGGTAGGTTCAGAAATGGCTCAGTGTTTCAGGATATTCTGTTCCGAATCTCTGCTCTTCCCAGTTGGTTTTATACTTACATCTATAGCCAGCTTTTCCCCTGAGGACAGGCTTTGGGAATGTCTCTAGGACAGCCAAATAATGAAGCT
Source organism: Morus bassanus (assembly GCA_031468815.1). NCBI lineage: Eukaryota > Metazoa > Chordata > Aves > Suliformes > Sulidae > Morus > Morus bassanus. The sequence goes on from CM062568.1 coordinate 67,140,624, forward strand.
GTCAATTTATTCATTTGCCACTAGTGTGAAGCTTAAAAATAGGAAGCGATCAATAGCTAATGACAGAACGCGTGGAAGAGCAGGAGCTGCCTGCCCTCTGCCAACAGGCTTGACAAGGTTACTGTTCTGGCAGTACGCAGACACTTGTACGGCCCTAACCTTCGTCAGCACTGCTTGTTGTAATTATCATGGGTCTTCCCTGGCATTTACCTTCCAACACTCACTCAGCACAAACAATTCTCAGATTGTTTTTCCATCATAAATTGTATTTGGTACCCAGAGTTTAAAAGGGCTGAGTTACGGATTTCTTTTTCTGCCCTGTTGGTTGGTTTTGTTTTTCCTTTTAATTATGACAGGAGATGGTCTGTGTACTTGGTTTAATTGCATTCAGTCTCACCAACTGATACACTGATGTTCTGTACATGCTGCATATTTGAGCCACGTGTGTGAATTTGCATTTCATTCTATGTACAATCAATGAACCTTGTTTTAAAAGCCACTACAAAAGGAGAGATCAGTTTCTGTAGACTGTGATTTGCTACATAGGACAGGTAATGTATTGCAATACAGAAGCTGAGCAGTGGTTCTCAGCCAAGAGGAACTGGGAGGATCCCAGCACCCACAGTCCTTGCTGCAGGGAGTCTGCAAGCTCAGGAAATTCATCCACTCCTTGGTATGACTGGGCGGGCTTCTGCAACCAGGAGAGCCAAAAGCGTAACCAGGCCTAACCTTGATTAATGGGAATTTTGTGATTGACTTCGGCTGAGCCAGGGTGTAGCAGTTATTTTTAAGGGAAGCTCAGATCCTGATGGTGTCTGATACTTACTGTTTGAGGCTGGCTTTGGTTATTGCCTGTGTTTAATGTATCCTTGAAAATTGCTTATTTGCTGATGGCTGCATTAAACAATAAAGGTTAGTTACTAACAGAGAACAGTTACTTATGTGTGGAAAGTAATTGGTTCCACACCGCAGAAATTATTTACAGCCCAATTATCTGGGCTGTAAAGTACTTATTCTATTCCCTTACGGCATAGTTTGTGATATAAATACGTGTTAGATATGTGGGGTTTTTTAATGAAATGATTTAAATGTATTTTGTCTGTTGCTTACAAAAACATCAAGAAAGTTTTTTTTAATCTTTCAAAGCTGACAGTACCAGCAAAATTTATGTAGTAAGGAAAAGACTGCTACAAAATGCCTAATTATAACAAGAAGAATTACAATTTAACCAGCTTATGGTTACATCTTAAATAATACTGATTTGTAAGCTGTTGAACTGAGAAAGATTATGAATGCTGCTTGTGTACCAAACTTGAAATAAGGGGAAAGGACATGCCACAATGGCCTTAGGTGTTTTTTACTATGTAGCATGTCTGCAAAGAAAGTTGTGTGAATTATGGGTTATATTGATTGGGTGGCCTATTCAAAAAATCAGGGGAAAGAAGCCAGGTTTAGGTTAGTACAGAAGGAAAATCTGTTAGACTTTCTGGAGGAAGAGGAAAGTTACCTCTGGTGAAACAAAAGTTTTAGTGCACCTTGCTGATTTTGGCAGGATGTCTTTTTTCCCTTTTTAAAAACAATTCAGGTTAGATTTCAGAATGAAGATTGTTTAAAAAAAACCCAAAAAACTGTTGATGTTAATTCTCCCTCCATTATTACACTTTAAGATGTTTGCTGAATTCCCCCTGAACTGATGACAAAGACTTTGTTTCAGCAATGACACCTGCTCAGCTCTCTTTGTAACTAGCTTGATTAGCTTCTGCCATGCCTCTGTACCAGACTTCCCTAGTCACCCACCAGCATCATAAGCTGGGAAAAGGCAGCTATGGCAGTACCAGAGAAGTAGGGGACAGACTGTGATATACGCAGTGATCAAGCCACTCCTGGTAAATACTACACTTGCCAGGTACTGATGGCTCCTCAAGGACACTAATCACTGACTTTGCCCTAGTGTTCCTCTTGTACTCTTCTACAGCTGCTTCTTTATCCCACCAACAGTCCTTTCTTTATCATTTGTATAATTAACATATTTTAATTTGAGTTATTTCCCTCCTTGTAGCCTTGCTGAGGTAATATTTTCCCAATATTGCTTTTTCTAGCATTCCTTCTAGCCTTCATCTCAGTACTCCCGTCACTGCCAGCAATGAAGCAAAGCTGGATTTAACTGCAGTGATGTGTCTAGGTGCATCCCAGAGTCCTGGTCCCTTAAGCATATAGAGATAGTCTGGATAGTATATGAGTATACTGGACAGCCTGCTCTCTGACTATGTGCCAGACTTGTACTCGGTGGAGACCACAGTGTTGGGAGAGAAGGGAAAATTTGTACTTATCAAGCAGTGGATCATAGCATAAAACAGTGCTGAGATGCATTTAGGCCCATAAACTCTTGCATTCCTCAATTCATATTTAAGGACAGCCAGCCAGGACATCCTTAGACGCGTTATTGCAGTTGGTTTTGTGTCAAATGTTTGGTTTTCAAAAAATGAAAACATTCTGGAAATCATCTGTTTCCTATTGTTAGTGCATGGGACTTTTTAGTCTCACTGTGACTGAACTAAAACAAGAGTCCTTCCTGTATGATTTTCGTCACTTGACGAGAGTTTGGAAAACCTGACACAGTTTAGAAAATAAAGAAGTTCCTGTTCAACAGACCAACCAAAACATACAAAACAGCTGAATTTCTACCTAGTGCACATCTAAATGTATTCTCCATCAGAAAATAGCAATTATTGAATACATCATGTACAATGACATCAGGGAGCAAAATGTTCCTCACGCTGCCCAATGGACCATGCTGGAACACCTGTTTCATATCATGAAACCATTTATAATTACTACCAAAGAAGTAAGAGCTGAAATGGCATCATTAAATCTAATTCTGCCACTCATGTCTTTGTTGAAAATAATCCCTAAGGGGGAGGAGGGAGAAATAAAACATATTAAAAATGCATTCACTCATTTTCCAGTGCATTAAATTTTTGAGCCATAGAAACAAGCAAATATTGATACTACACATAGTCTTAGGGCTGATAGTTACTTCCATGGCTTTACACTAAAAAATAGTCATTAAATACCCTTTTTTTCCCCCTGGAAGATGATGAGATTGTGGTACTTTCAAACAACCTCACATTGTTCTATTACCTGCCTTGGGCTCTACCCCTTGTGAAAAGCACGTCTTGTGCTTTTTTAATTGTTTCTATGTCAACAAGTAGTTTTAAAGAAGGAAGCCTCTTTTGTGATCTTTTATATTCTTTTGTACTCTAGGGTACTCAAATGGACCTTATAGTAAATATCCACCTTTGCCTATAACTAGGGGTTTGTGCCTCAGGCTTTCACATGGCAGCCTGGCCAAGGGAAGACATGTACTCAGGAAATCCATGCCTTGCTATTGCATTTCATCAAATTTTGGCTCGAGTGCAAACACCACTGGAAATTCAATACTAGGGAAAATAAAAAAAAAAGAAAGTGGCATAAGCGGCTCTGGGGCATCTGTAGGTAGCAATGAAGCAGAGGCAGATGTGCAGCCCTGTGGAGCCATCTGGTACCTCTGCTCACATTAAAATAGCAAGGTATGGCCTGAGGTGCTTTGTATGAACACAAGGCCTGGTACCGGCACTGGATGTACAGAAGTTATTTTTGCTTGGGGTACATCATCTTCTTATCTTTAGTTCAGAAAGAACTAACTTCCCACTGACTGCAAAATATACTTCAAAGTACTACCCTGATTATTTGAAGCTGTCCATGGGAATTGCCTAGAGTGGGCTATTCCACCAGCCATTATCCCAAGACATCCTACTCTCAATACATTTTAAGTGGGCAGAAGGAGGATGCTTAAGCACAGGCCACATTTTCATGAGTTGGGTCTATGGTAATTCTCTCCCAAACAGTAACAAACATCTCACCACTTCTATCGCTGACTGGCAAACACACTGCTTTCAGTGGATTTTGATTTTAGTATTTCTGTGAAGAAGGGAATGTACAGATTATGACATTTCTGTTCCTGTACATTCAAGAAGTGCTGAAATAATATAGCAGTAAAACCATTCATTGTACCTTGACAGGTATCAGTTTGGCTAAATAACAGATTGGAAGCAGGAAATGATGCACAGCTATAAAAGGGGTGAATGTGGTGTGACTGGAAGAGGGGAGTCAGCAGAAAGTTTCCAAATGGGCGATGGCATCACAGTTGCAGGATAAACCCAACATTCTAGAAAATGCCAGGAAAGCTGGGAAACAGATATTATTAAAGCTCAGTGAGAAACTTGGAATCAAAGGAGTTCTAGAGTGTTTTTGAATCTAAAATGACATAGGAAACAGAAGACAAGTGGGTGAGTCCAAAATTAAGACCTTCCGCATGGCAGAAATGCTAGTGATACTACAGACAGAGATGAGGTTTGAGAGGATTTTGAGTGATAGTTTTGGAATCAGTTTGTTTATTTTGTGCAGTATTTACTCTTTATACTGTTTTATGAGTTTCTGGTTCATCTTTGTGTGGTTTTCAGTGGTAGAAACCTTGTTCTGATACTGTGTTGACTGTAGCCTACGTGCTGGGGTAACTAGGACTGTTTGCTGATAAGCCTAATTTACCTCCTAAATTCTTCACTGAATCCTAAAAAGACTAACTGAAACTCTTTCCAGTACCACTGTTTAACTGAGAAACAATTTGGTCACCAATAGCAAAAGTCATGTAAGCAACTGCTAGCTATTTTCTTGCTAGGGCAGGTGGTCACCAGTTTTCTTTCCCTTAGAGCCAGTCCTGCTACAGTGAAACAGAAAGGGAAAGAGTGACAAGTCTTACTACCAGCAAGGAAAGCACATTAAGAGCTAAATTTTCTCTTGCCTCAGTCCTTCTGTAGTCTTCTAAAGCTCCACTGCTAGCTTGTGGCAGTACACGGTCCCATTACCATCAGAGCAGTATGTACAAACAGCCACATGGTAGTGTACATGAACCAATTCCAGGTTCAAAGTGGTGCAGACATTTTAGTAGCTTTGCCTGGACCAGCACGGCTCTGCTGTCTCTGGACTGGTGCGTGATCTTGTCTTGCTGCCACAGAGGAGTCGCATTTTAGCGTGGCTCAGGAGCGTGCGTTTGAAACCACAACCCTTTTGACTCCATGTAATGAGGCACTGTGGTTCCCATTGCAGAGAAGTCTCCTAGCATGTGAATTTGATTCTTTTTGGGTTAAATTAAACTGGAAGATGCATTCTGGGAGGTCACCTAATACACTCCGACCACTAATAGGCATATTGCCTCTGGGAACAGAGCAGAGCCAGTCCAAAATGAAACCACCTGAAGAGTGCAGACTTCAGGTCCTTTGCACCAGCTGCTTCCCCTTACAAATCTTCACCCACTGGGCCACTACTTGCTAAATAATCACAGCTTATATGATCAGCAGGGCAAGGGGCAACACATGGGTTAGTTCTCTAAAGGTGTCATTCTCACAGTTTATTTAGTAAAGTACTACCTTGGCTATACCAACACTGTTGCAGTTCAGCTGTCTATTGTGTTTTTTATAACTGTATTTGGTACACAATAGGTGATCATTTTATGGTTAGATGTATGTGTGTATATGTGTATGTATATGTATACAAACATATGCAAACCTACTGTTTGGATGTTTTATAACATAAGGTAATGTACTAGATTTTTAATCAGAGCATCCCCTTGTCATAATGCAAAACTAATTGTGGTGTTGTGTGCTGGAGGTCAAAGTTGTTATAGTAAAACATCCATCCTGGAGATTTTTAGAGGAACCTGTTTAAAAAGGTTAAAGTGGGTAATTATCACAACCCTAATTTACAACTACTTGGCAATAAAAGTTGCTTTTCAATGAACCATTTATTCATGATCTGCTGCTTCACACTGCAGGATTCTTCTTGACTAGGTTAGAAAATGTAATTAATAAATGATAGGATTATTTATGGTTCATGGTGCCAGATTGGGAAATACAATGATATACAGAATGAGCTAAAAATTATTCTTACAAGCAGCATCTTGGTTTTTAATCCATGGATTGGATTGCCACAATTCTTGACATGGTGTGGTGAACTCCTGATGGTATTCATAGGACATTATTTTGTTTGTCATCCTAGCTCCTCTGTATGCCAATAAAAATGGACATGCTCCTTTGAGAACAGAGTTAATGAACGCTGACATGTTAATCTTTCTCTAATTGAGGTAGGGTGGCATTTGTGTTTGTGCTTAGTTTGACTATATTAGTGATTATCTCAAGCCCCCCTGGAAGATAGTTATATTTCATAAACATAAAGTGATCCTCTTTGAGAATTTATTCTAGTAATACTAGTTAAGGAAATATGCCTGCTAAATACAGACAGGCTTTCTCAATTTCAAGTTATTAAAAGTATGTTAAAATAGGATGATATCAGCTCTCATGTATTTACTCATGGGCAAAGTGCCTGGTCATGTGTGACTGAAGTTGAAATTTTGCTATGACCTTCAAATCCCGTAGGATACAGGCCTAAGAGGAAAAGCATCCTGAGTGATAATATTTTATATTATTATTGTTATTAATTATTGTTTGATAAGAAGTTTTCACAAGGAGAAAAATATTTTGTACATTGATTTCTACACAGTCCTGTAGAAAACCAGCAAAAAATCTAAATCTGATGCACACTGGCTGTCTGCCATGCTTTCTACTGATACCATACTGGAGCTAATCAATGAAAATCTAGGCTTTAGCACTAAGTTGAAAAATACTGTGGACCAATTCAGTTTCCAGATTATTCTCAGCTCAGATCCCTTTTAAAATGCTTTCTTATAGTAACTCGGATTTCCAGCAGTGGTTCTAAAATTTATCAGTACATGTAGTTGATACTTCCAGAAGTGACCTATTAAGAGAATCAAAACATGCCTTTAAGTTTTGATGATGATTTGAATCCCATGGCTTTAGAATTTCAAATGGTGAATAACACTGCACATGAGAATAATGGATGAAACCCAGGGGATTTACAGCATCACCGAAGGGCTGAGGTTGGAGGGCACCTCTGGAGGTCATCCAGTCCAACCCCCCTGCTCAAGCAGGGTCAGCTACAACAGGTTGCCCAGGACCACATCCAGATGGGTTTTGAATATCTCCAAAGGTGGATATTCTTCAACTTCTCTCAGCAAATTCTTCCAGTACAAATTTTATACAGATTTAATTGTTGTAACAAGATCTACTTTTAAGTATGGGTAAACTTATGCTTTTCTGTGTGTGCATTTGCATACGGATGCATATGTAAAATAATATTGGGTTTTGCTTTTTGTTCTTAGACTAAGACTAATTTATTGCATTGTTACTGCGTTATAGTTCTAAACACTAATTTAGGCTCAGGTACTGTTTCTCTGTTGGAAGCAACAGTGCCTGCATTCACTCCTGTTTCCTTTGATTTTGTTTTAGATAAAACGTACAATTTGAAATGCAAAATGGATGCTTGAATTTATGCACAAATATGTATTAGAAAATGTCAAAAAGGATGTAAAGGTTTCAAAAATGAAGGTGAAATAAGAACACTTGAGAAAATGGGGAAAATATCTTGGTTTTTTTCTTTAAATCCTGAAAATTTTGCAGAATGAAAACACAGGATGCTTTGTTCAGTTTCCTCTGGAGGTTATTCCTCTTTATCTACTGTCTTTTCTATGTTCCAAACATACAGATGAGTGGGTAAAAAGGCTCTAACTTTCGCAAATATTGCCCTTTGCATCTGCAGGCTATTTGAACTTTGTCATGGCATGTTCTCCTTTGCCCCAAGGTTCTTGCATTTTTCGTAATCTGGGTGGATATCCACTTTTCTTCTGTGATATGGGATGTTACATGGAGAACCAGCTATTTTTCAGTCTTCTCCAACATCTGCAAGGAGTCTGTCTGACTCCAGACATGGCTTAGGAAGGAAAAAGTGCTAGCATATTTCCCAGCCCACATAAATTTATTCTGCCTTTTTCTGTGTGTCTATGAACAAGACTCTTTGAGATGCATAAACCCATCCCATTCAAAGCCCCAGGCACTCAAAGTGACAAAAGCCTGTTTATTATATTGCCCTGAACCTATGGCAGCCCTGCTGGTCTGCAGCTTCTATAGCAAGTCTTCTTCTTTATGAGAGGAATATATACATTTAAAGATTCGTGCTGTAGAAAACAAAAAGCTTCCCCCTCTATAACATCAAAAGGGAATATTTGGCCAACCTGTGAAGAGACATACCAGACTGCAAGCCTTTTTATCACTTTGCTGTTAGTATTTCATATGGTTTCTTTCCTTGCAAAACTGTAGTATTTTCAACATTCACCAAAACTCTCTCACATGCTGCTGTTTGAGCTTCTTTGCTGTTTTTTTAATGCTTCAAGTGTTCACAGTTATGAGGAAAACTGACATTCTCTTTCTTGCTTGTACCTGTTTTTCTTTTGGACTTTCTTTTGCATTGACCCAGTTTATGAGACATAGAGAACTAATCCAAGCCTTTGAATTAGCTGTTCTTCTAAACCTGTCTTTCCAGATTGTAAAGAGGATCAATAAGGAAGATACCAAAGAGGAAAGTTGTGACTATTTTTTCTTTGCAACTATTTGGGGTAGGAGAAGCCCCTATATTCCAAAAAACAGAGACAGCATATGAAAGAAAGTGTCTCCTCTACTTTTCCAAACAAAATGAGATTAAGTGTTTGTCTTTCTTCAGATCTTTTCTATTTCTTCCTCTATTTGCTAAAGAGGAAGGTGAAGATCCTATAGAAAGTGTGAAGATGTTTGTTATATTTTGCATAGGAATTGTCAAATTAATATTCCTGAGCTGAGCTTTGTTTGAATGACATTCAGCCAATATCATGTCTGTGAAGAACAGTTGTATTTTTCCTATTTGGTTAAATGTATGATTCAATTCAATTTTTTTTTTTTTTTTTCCTGTTTCTTGGTGATTGACAGTAGGTCAAAAACCTTAGACATTGAACAATTTCTGTCTCAATATTGTGTTCTCTTCTTATGTGTCCTTTTCCTCCAAGGTTTTAAATCATTATGCTTCATTCACCCATAAAGTAAAATCCCTTTATGTGCAGTTACAGGAGGTCCCTTGCTATCTTTACCTTGCTTCCAGCATTTCTACATAAACACCTGAGGAACTTTTTCCTCTGTGACCTTATTTCTGTCAGGAGATTTTTCTTTTTTATCTCAATTTTCTTATTTCTAATTTAGTTTGCCTCAGCTCAGCTTGCCTAGTCCTCTGTGTGGCTGCATGAGGAAGAGGTAGTCTAATGTTATTTTTAGTGGTAGATGAACAGTCTTCTATTTTTAATCAGACAGTTTTCATGTTCCATTTCAGGAGTGGACTAATGCATCCTCTCATAAATACATGAATTCCTCCTCCCTCAGCCCTGTACACACACACACCTGCATAAGTGTCAATTTAGGCAAGTCACGTGACCTAAAATTTCAAAAGATATTAGATGATTTAAACCAGCCTATTCTTTGGAAATTGCAGGGCATTCGTCCTTTGATAGATCAGTGCAGTGATCAAAATCACTAGTAACCTCTGAAAATTAGGCCAAAAGATGCCATTTTTGAGGCAGAAGGGAGAACGGAAGTGCCTTGCTCCAGCCTGGGCTCTGGGAGATGCTGAGGCTGTTGGGCTCAGATTGTTATTTCCACAGTTGCATGCATGTTTATACAATAAAGGGCCATTTGGGACAAAGCAGATGAAGGAGTGCAAGCACACCTGCCTCCTGTACAGGAGGTGGTTGGAAAGGCACTTTAAACCACTCCCCACTGTGCATGCCCAAACACCTGCTAAATTACCCTGCAAGTTGGAACATGTGCATTGGTGACACACAACTTTGCCTCCTATGGCTGCACTGCAGACAGGAGTAGCATTGCTTACAAAGTGGTGCAAACTTGAGGCATTCATGAGACAGCTCATTATATGATTTTCAGTCTTCCTGTATGCTTAAGCCTTTATTTCTCCTGTTCTCAGTAACCCAGCTCTTCTTTGCTTTCCTTTCCTTGACATTATGCAGTTCGGCTTCTTTTGATCTTGAATATAGTCATTTCTCAAGCTATTGTATCAGCTGCAAGTCTTTTATTCTTCCTGGAAGTATGTTGTGGCACATCAACTGCAGAGGGCTCTATCTCTAGAGATACTCTGTAAACCCATTTTGCTATGCATATGCACAATCCCTGCCTGTGAGCACCATGCCATCTCTCAGCCGCATGGCATGGGAGATAATAGGACTTTGCTTCACAACCTGAGTGGGTGACAGAAGTTCAGCACAATGAATTGGCTGTGCCTTCTGTGAGCAATCTGACCATCCCAAATAGACTTTCAGTACCATGACATCATATATTGTCTCCATCTCTACCTCTCTTTCTCACCTAATCATGCGTAGAATGAGGACACACAAGAGTGTGTTTGTGTATCATTTGGGATCAGCAACCAAGTCACCTGTGAATTATACAGGTCAACAGAAATGGAGGTTAAGATTTTGTCCACGTGCATTCTTCCTGTGTCATCAGAGATTACAGACAAAACAAACATAGGGATACACCACAGGCATTTATTAAATGTTATTAGAATTGCTTTATTGTGGGGAGAATGAGAAGAGGAGGGATTATATCTCTGAATGCAAAGCTTATTTACTCTGATCCCAAGTCATCAGAGGGGGCATTTTAATTGATATAAAATAACTTGTCTCAGTATAAACATGCCACAGTATAAAACTGTCAGGTCTTGGTACTCTGCAGACATCGGGAATGTTGGGTATCAGTGGAAAAATGAGAATTTCTCCTTAGTAATGCTCCTAAAGCTTTTGAGTGGAATTCTGGAGAGCGCAAACAAGGACACTGATTCTTTTCTGCCTTTCCCTGAAATTTATCCCTTCCCTGTCATTTTCCCCTGCATTTTCTTCTACTCTGCTGAGTAGACCATTAATTTGTAACCTATGTTCCCCAGTTCCAGTCAGCAGGACCCCTGCTTCCAGGACCCTATTTACAAGTTGCCAGTATGTTTGTGCATCCATTTCCCACCAGCCACTTCCTTAGGTGTTGCCCATAGTCTATTTTCTGGAATATTTTCTTTGTTTCTAGGAGACTTCTTTCACTTGATGGTTAAGTTTTCAGAAAGGCATCAGCTATTTTATCATGGGTGGGAACTGAGGAGACACAGGGTTATGGATTAGCTCAAAGTTTTCTGATTTCGTTCAGCATATAAAATAAGGCAGAAAGTATAGTTCTGGAAAAAAAAGAAATTATGAGTATTAATATGTCAAAATGACCCAAGAAATAGCTTATGGGCTTGGAAACATCTTATTTTTTTCCAACTGTGTCACTTAGGTTAATAAATATATTACCTTGCCCTATAAACCCTGCCATTTGAAGTGCTTATGGATGAGTGAAAGGAGAGTTAGAAACAAGTTAGAAGTACCAAAGATATTATGAAGCAATAAAGGCATCCTGGCTGTAACTACAACCTGCTGAGACAGATAATTAGTTTTAATGTTGGCAAGATATAAAGCAGCTTTGAAAAAAAGTCGTGGTGAGGATAGAGGCAATGAAGGCAGGATAAAAATGAATGTGATCATCCAAACACAACCACTAAGGCTGTAGAAGAGTGAGAATGGAAAAATGCTATTGGATATTTGAAATTGGGGACGGGATTATTTGGAGATAACAAATACAGCAAAATATCAATAACAGAAGAAAGTATTAAATTATGTAAATTTCCCATCTACACCCTAATCAAAACAGAGAGCATCTTGGATCTGCTTCTCACAACATCAAATTCTGCTTTGTTAAGGAAATAAGTGAGGCAGTGTGATAGGTTGTTTTTTTATTTTCTAATTTCTGTGATATGCTGAAGAAATTACCCATTGTATGCTGCAACAAATATGCTACAAATGTACATTTTCATTTCATCATATTGTATACAATTTCACTGTTTGCAGTGTACTATGTTTGTTTTCCATGTACTTGAGCATTTTCAGTACAGTTTTTGGGTGTGAAGAGAATAGACTCCATATACGGAGCTGGTCTGCCCTTAGCCTCTTAGCTCGAATCTACCACTCTAGATCTGCAAAGATTCTGGAATCCACTTTCTTTATTAAAAGTAAGAAATAAACCAACCAAATTCTCAGTTAAATTCTGACATAGACAGACATTGTTTCACCACAGGAACCATTTACTGAAAGACTCTCAGGGAAGTTTGTTGAAGTTTTCATACAGGGGTTTGCAAACTTACCTTTTATTTAGCTCAAAAATCTCTCATTTAAATTTCTACCCAAACATGAGGAAGAAGCAGTCTAACTAGTTTGGAATTAATTTTGTAACTACCTTTAACTCTCTTCCCTCTAACCACATCCTTTCAAAACAATTTTTAGACTCTCTTAATACAAACATATTGAGAGATTTGTCATAAATACTGTACTGATTATTATTACTATGAACAATCTGTTCATTGCATTACTGGTATTAGAAATGGAAAGACCAATTAGACCTGTTAACCCATCTTTTTGTCAGTAAGTTGATTGGGAATTACTGAAGCGTAACAATTCTAAGTGGCTTTTCATGTGAATGCCAAGCTAAAATGGATATTCAGAGATGCATTAAGCATTTTTACCTGGCACTGCATTTTTCATTTAAAGATCTACATGTTAATTTGCAGAAGTGCAGCATAAACATGGCTTAGGCTTCTGTGCATCCTCTTTCCAATATTTGTACACACATTGTAAGTGTTGAATAGTAAAATTGTAGGCCAAATGTTGTGAGACTGACTCAAGGATTTAACTACAACAGTCACAGGCAAAAATTGTTAGTTGAGACTAATACCTGAATGCATTTAACAGAGGGAATTTTTTAAAAGATCAAGACAGCATTTCTTATGCTGAAGTTTTATTTCAGAAAATGGCTTATCCAAGCAGATAGAAGTTCAGAAAATGGCAGTCAGTGAAAGATAACCATGTGAATTTCCCACAGGAATGGTGCTAGAGATGAACAGCAAATAGGATATCTAGAAAAGAGTATGTTTCTTTTACTTTATGACATAATCTAGTCAATAGGTAGTTGATACAGTTAGAAATTCTTTTGTAAAGAAATATATAGAAATGGCTGGAAAATTCTGACAAAATACTTCTTTCTTTGGAATTTGCTGTTCTCTTGAGATCAAATCGCTCCTCTGAGATGGCTGGAAACAGAGGGCATATTCCTGGAAAGACTGCAATCACAGAGCCCTGCCACCTCCCCAGCTTGAGCTTCCTAGATGTGAAGCTGGGAGACAACTTGCTAGAAGGTCTGTCCCATGGCTTGTGGTATTGATTTACTTTCATTAAGAATCATTAAAATGTGTAATCTTATTCTGGATCAAAATAAAAACACATTTCCCTAACAAAATCTGTCAGTCAATTAGAATTATGTATTCCTGTGCAATTCTGCTTTTGTGGTTCTTTTTAAAATGAAATTATACTGAAACATAAAAGTCTACTTGCATAGCCTCCCTCAGTAACCCACTGATCATAGTTCTCTGTGCCAGCCTGGGTCAAGTAATATGGTGGTATGAGATACACTGGCAGCAGCAAAAGCCCAGTTTAGCAACATATTTACTTGCTACTTTAAGAAAGTTCAGAGACAATTTGCCATTGTCACTAGCGTGCTTTTCTTCTCTCCCTGGGGCATAAAATGCATTCCCTTGATCCTTGACTTATTCAGAGGTGATTTGACAAAAGACATCTTTCCCTCCATCTGAGAAGAGCCAGTCCCCTTGTTGCACTAGAGATGAATAAAAAGAACATAATATATTAAGCTAAGCAACTGAACCAGAAGCTCCAGAAATAAATGAACCTTCTTCTCTTATACCGCTTAGGCACCTGGCTGTTTCCCATGTAGGCACAGAGAACATCTCAAAGGAAAACAAGTTTATATACTGACCACTTAGCTATCATTAAGACTTTCTGCAGGTTTCAGGAAGGAATACTATTGAGGAAAACACATTCTTCTCTTGGCGTCATCCCTGGACGCAGTGTCTCAGGACCACTTAGGCTTCCAGGGCACCCTGAATGCTGAAAACCACAGTCTCCATAAGGGCAACAAGGAAGCTGGGATATTGGGTCTGGGAGCCTTACAGGGAATACTTTGCCAGGAGGTCCAGCAACCACTGGGGTTGGGCTGTGTTAAGTTAAACATCTTAGCTGATTTTGGCAGCCTCAGACAGTGAGAAGAAGAGCAGCCTGAAGTTCACCTCAGACCTAGAACATTAAAGGTTCAAGGTTTAACCCTAAGTTAAAACAAAGACATTACATTACTCACAAGCGTTAACTGGAAGCTACCTCAGTGAAGTGTGTGTGAGAAAGCATAGATAATTGGTAATGCTTACACCCAAAAGGAAAGGATGTTTCCTAATTTCAAAGGCAAAAACGTCTTGTCCATCTCTTGACTGCAATTTCACAAAGACAAGTATGAGTCACTGGGAACACAGTCTAGTGCTTGTGTCTGGGAAGAGCCTTTGTGCTCCTCTGCGCTGGCATTCCCGGAGTATCTGCTCCTCCTTGCATATCCTGGGAGCGAAACCAGGGGAGACTTTCTAGTAAGCTGTGCTGGAGCTGACTGCCATCTGGGGCTGGGTTAGGTAAGGAAAGGGGTAGACAGCCTGGGGCAGCAACCAACTCAGCCTCGTCAGTTAAATCTGCCTGGAGCCCTCAGCTGGAGACCTCCAGCTCCTCATAAGTTTATGAGCATATCTGCATTCCAGTCTGTCCGTGTTTTCTAGGTTTGTTTTTTGATTGTTGGGGTTTTTTTCCTGATGAGAACATGTCCATAAACAAATATCCTTTACTTTTTTAATTCTTTCAGTTAGTCAGTCAAAATAAAATAAGTTTTATGCGCAAAATCCTTGACAATGTCTTAGTACTTTTCATACATATATAAAGATTGCACAAACAGATTTTTAGTTATATTTACACGTTACGTAACACAGAGCTATCAAGACATGAAATACCATTTTCTGAGGTGGTAAAATCAGTCTGGTCAAGTGGTTCTTAGAGAAATCTGTGACTCAGCTAAGTTTCTGAGATATGCTGAATACAAATTTGTGAAGCAGATATTTGTAAGATACCCCTAAGGTCCGCTTATGAACAGAGAGGATCTCAGATGATGTAGGAGAGTTGTCTTGGTGAAATTTTAGAGCAGTTGCTTTGCTTCAAATTCAGCCTTAATCTTAGCAGTAATAGACATGTGCATGAACGTATTTTATAATATGTTCTTCATGAGCTACACAGATCAGAATTTAGAATGTGAGCCCATCTGCAAACTTTAATAGAGAGAGAAAAATCCCCAATTGCAACAAATAAGGGCAGCTAAAATATGCTGTAAGTTAAAACTTTGTATTTCACCTAGAACTGAATTCCAATCTTACACTAAGAGCATAAAATATTTATTTGGATTCAGGCCAACATTTAGTCTTTAGTGTAAATAAGACATCTCTATGGCAAGTTTGAAGTCAAATGGCTCGATATAAAATGGCAGCAGCGTTAATTAAGCATATGTTTTTCTAACTCCTTGGGATTCTGTGTCTATTAATGACACATCAAAATGGTTCCTATTTTGTTGGGGATTCATCAGAGCAGTCCTGTTCCCCACTTTTACTTTGGCTGTAAAGTCAAATATTTAAAAGGTGTTAGTGAAGCTGAAGAGTAGCACAAGAATTCACTGAATAGGATGATAATTTATTACCCTTTATCAGGCCTAGTTTTTTGTCTCATCAAGTAAAAGCATGCTGAGTTTAAGTCATTCCTGGCATGTTCAAAATGTGGATGCTGAACTGATTACTTGCCGTGACTCACCTGACTTTGGCGTGACTTCTGCTCACATGCAATTTTGCAAGTGTAGGTGTGGAACTGAACATACATTTAAAATAGATGTAGAGCTGAAATACCGATGCTCACTGGGTACAAGGTTGTTTTGCCTAGTCACATCATTTGCAAGACTAATGGCAGTGTTACTTTAATTAAAATACTTTAATTACTGTTGTTTCCCAGCTTGGAGTTTTTTTCATTAATATTTGTGACATTTGTTTCTCTGAACACATTTGAAATCACAGTACTGTAATGAATTGTCTACCATTTTTAAGCATGTTCTTTTATAATAGTTAAGTAAAAAAAAAATCATTTTTATTTCATCTCTTGAAAATCCCAGATCGCTTCATTTACCATTTTTCTGTGATTCTTAGACTTCTCAGCAGCAAGTATATTATTTGGACTCAGATTTTGTATGCAGAAGGTTAGCATAAAAGCACTATGGTATGTTCAGCCATCTTGGCATTATCATTTGAGGCCTTTTTTTAATTAAAAGTCTGCCTTGGAGTATGTCAAGTGCTCCTGTTTTTTGCCATTCTTCTTATCTCTATGGCAACAAAAATATTTCAACATTTACATGGGCATCATATTCTTTGCTAATGTACTATCTGAACTGTTTGTATGCTGAGAAGGGGAACAGCAGAGATTGGCTTCTGCTGGCTGGGATGCAGGAGTTGTCAAGACAACCAAGAGGCCTAAGGATGTCCTTACTAGTAGCATTAAATTGAAGCTTTAAATTAATTCACCCTCATGTGTTTTTGTAGCTTATGCTGTTAATTGAAATAATAGGAATGACCTTCCCTGTACATTCAGAGCACCTGTCCTATTAAAATTGCATGTGCTATTTACTTAAGTACACTCATCTATCAGACAAATCTAGCGTGAAATAGGGGAAAATGGAAGACACTTATATTGTACTGCTATGTATTGACTTGTAGTAATAGGAGAAGCAGCTTTTCTTCTGTCAAGCTTGAGATAGTTGTGATGAACATTTTATTCTGAAACTTCATTTATTTCTGCTTCCCACTCAAGAGCCTTAAGTCTGCATAACTCCAGACACTACAATTTATTCTACACTGTAGAATCTAATTGAAATGAATAGTTAAAATTTTTTTTGTAGATGCAATATATTTGAAAAAGCCGAGTATCATGTTTTTGTGTATGTGAGAGACTATCTTTTCCTTCTCAGCAGAAAAAAAACCCAAAGCACTAGGAAACTGTTACTTTTTTGTTCAAATATAATCTTGCACTGGCTTAATTTGTAAAGTTGCTTTTAATCTCTTTTTTAAAATAATTTTACACAGGAGCTGATTGGACTTTTTTTGCCTGATCTTTTAGATTCACACAGCCAAGCGCATAGCCACATGGGAGGGAAAAGATTATATGATTATATGTACATTTGTTTTTCTTCTCAAAAGAAAACACAGTCTGCAAACAGCTGTTTTGCTGAAATTCACAAGTTTCATTTTGATGCTCACGTATGTCAAATATTCAATCGTTTTTAAACTGGGCAATGATGCACAAGTTCTTAAAGGGTTGGTAGGATTTCATCCTTCTCTGCAACAAGTTTAAAACAAAGTTTCCACCCTGTAACCTTCTGGAACACTTTTCATCTCACAAGGAGGGAAATGCACTTCTAGTTGCTGTTGCTTTTATGCTCTTAGGTAGATCATAAAGTTATAGAAAATTTGGGAATATTTGATTTTCCCAGTACTATACGCATTGATACACAAAACAATGTAATTATACTGATGTACACCAGCTGAGAGTCTGACCAGTAAGCTAATGAACCCTTGAAACATGTCTGTTGGGCAAAAAACTACTAATCTTTCTTCACAGATTAGGAAACAGGGAGAGGTAATTTCTGTGTTACTTCAGGATTGCTAAGAGTGCTGATATTAAAATGAGGATCTGATCTCCCCGTGTTTAAGAACACAGCTGAAGTTTTTTGGGGACTCCTTGCTGCAATGACTACAGTGTGTCTCTGAGGAACTGTGACTCACCTGGCACAGTCGTACTTCACTGCATGCAGAAAATTGAATGTAAGCCACTAACAGAATGGTACTGAAATCAGTAAAAAAAAATGTACTATGTAAACACAAATACCACAGCATGGACTGGAAATGCTATAAATTTGTTTCTGTCTTTCTGAAGGGATAGATTATTGGGAGAGGGCAGGAGGCAGAGAGGCACCCTCTCTTATTTCCCTGGCTGCTGTCAATGTCTCCAAGACTGGTACCATCTCTGTGACATGTGGTGGGGATGCAGAAGTCTCTACATCAACACTGTGGCTGTAACCAGTTTACTGTGTGCATGTTAATGCTAACTCCCACTGGTATTTGAAACATCTGTGAATGCTCAGCACATCTGAAAATCAGGCCATTTAATTCCAGGTACTTTAAATATAGATTAAGGGTCTTAAATTTAGGTATGCAGGTTTGAATGTTTTGGATCAAACCTCTCCATCAGCCTGCAATCAACAGTGCTACCTAGAGGCGATATTGCAGGGTAACATACAATCAGGTCAGAATTATTTGCAAAAATAAGCCCATAACATAATATATCAGTATTAAGTTCATTTTAAAGTACAGTTCTTGGAGTGTAGCTGTATACAACACACATCTTACTAAACTTAAACTGGCAAATCCATGGCTAATGGCAATGGGTCTACACCTAAAAGAAAATTATTACTCTCTGCCACATACAGATTAAAAATACCCATTTGTCCCAATCACAGCTTCTGGCTATGCACTAAAATATTGTTGGTAACACCAAAGCCATCTTACTTTGCCAAGATGTACAGCTGAAGTCACAGGGCCCTGGCCTAGAACAACTTGCCGTTGTTTCCCTGTTTTCAGCACCCCTGGATATTTTACTGACACTCAAGCTTTGACAGTCTCTCTCGGTGTTTTTGCAAGGAGCTAGAAGGCTGTTCCCTTGTTGCTGTATCATATACCTGTGCTGAACAGGAATGATGCCAAAATAAGGTTGTGGAGGATAGTTTGGTGAAATCAAAATCACCCACCTACTTCCTGGACAACCTAGAAAAGGAGCAGGGCTCCACTATGCCTGTCTTAGGTGCATGCATATGATACCAATATCAAAGGGCTGCAGGGATCAGCATAAATGACTTGAACCCCTGATGTCACTTTTGCTCTTTTTGGGAATTTAAAGGGATCTTAAACTAGAATAAAAGTGGGTTTTAAAACTGATGGAGAGCAGGAGCTATGCTACAGTGCCATTGAGACAAGTACAAATTGGACCATTATCACTTTCTTTCTCTGAAAGGAAATGGTAGAGGAATAGGGGCAAAACAGTCTCCATAGCATCTCTAGGGTTGGCATCCGACTGGTGAGAGTCACAGAATTTTTAGGAGTCCGTACTTTTAGAAGTGGATGCCATCCCACACCCTTCTCAATCTCTGGTTCAAGTGAGAGAGACTGATAGCAGGAGAGTCTCACTTGAGGAGGTCCCTAACCACAGAGTCCTTAAAGGTAAAGAATATCTCACTGATTTCCTTGAGAAATTATCTCAGTGTCTCTTCTAGGACCATGAGACTTTCCAGCCATTGCAGTAGTACAGCTGAGACTGACAGTGACCAAAAGTTGAGCACAGAGGAGAAAGTGGTCTGTCACTGTAGGTCAGGTGTTCCAGGTGGCATTTGAATGATGGGATCTGCAAAGTCATGTGAAAGTTCCTTACAGCAAGAAGAAAAGTCTATTGATTGACTCAAACTTCTCCGACGCTCTGGGGCATCAGGATTCATTTTTCCATTGTGGACCTATATGCAGATTTCCTGCAGGCAGAACTTGCCTACGCAACAGTCAACTTGTGCAAATCAGAATGGAATATAAATCCGTATACATGTATCTAAACTAGCACAACCTGACTGTGTCTCAGTCATCTGTTAAAATAAAATATAATACTATTTTTATAATTTATCCTCAAACATAGTATGTCTTTAAAGAGCTCTCTAGCACCTCCTATAACTTCTTAACGATGACTCTTGAACTGTTGGTAAAGTCCCAGCTCCAGAAAAACAGCTTACAGACCATTATATGATTTCTAAGTATTTATACCTAAATCTTGTAATCAGTATATATAATCTTCCTTTTTCCTCCTTTCTTCCCTCCCCATAGTTTTGCTCCCTCTTTTTAGGGCCTGAATATGGCACGGCGGAATTCTCTTATTAAAGCAGCTTGCCAATGTTTTCTCTGTCTTCAGCACTGTGGGATATTTCATTGACACTCGCGATCTCCTTCGATATTCTCTCTCTGTCTCTCTTGACATTTTTGCAAGGAGGGAGAAAGAGGCTGGGGGAAGGTGCATATAATGCTTCCACTGCTGAGCAGTATGAATTATATCTGCTGGAGTAATAGTGTGAAGTGGCAGGGATCCGTTTTGATGAATCTCATGCTGATTTGTAGCCCCAATTCTAGCTGTAGGTAACACTGAACACCTGTTTGGAGTACTAGAGAGATGGAATAAAGCTCTGTACGGTAAATATGCTGTGTACTGTAGCTGTTTGTTTATTGTCACATGGTAATTAATTTGCAATTATATTTTGAAACATACCAGAAGAGAAGTGCATTATAATTCCTACCACCCAGAAAGAGGCTCAGCAGTGACACTTGTTAGACTCCAAGCTGGCTCATTCTCTCTTTTCTCATCACTGATTGCTTTTTTTCTTTTGTCTCAGCACAAACCAGAAGGTTACAAAAGAGAATTCTGTGAAGATTCGTGCCTGGATACTAATAGGTCTGCACTGGTCTAGAACAGTATGTCTTAAAAACATCCACATACATAAATGAAAGAGGCAGTGTGAAGATCTCTATGATTTTATCTCTGACATCTCTTGCCATACCACATCAGTCATAGTGTTCCACCACAGAAGGAAAGTCTGTGAGCCCCATTCTTCATCTCCCACCCGTGAAATCCTTCTCTTTTCATCCAAATACCTCCTTTGTTTCTGTTTAGCCTGTTCAGAAATGTCTGCTAAGAGATTTATTTTCATCTTTCTTCGTTCTACCTGCCTCTGACGCTGGTGATATCTCCTATGAAGACAAAGCTCCTGCCCTCAATCTTTAAAATCCTCATAAGCCCAACATTGTTTTTAAATGACTCTTATGTTTTATTGCACCACTTTGTAATGACCTTAGCTCTCTATTAATTATTCCTTTCAGCAACCTCCTCATACTTTCTTCCAATATATTGCATGTACCTGGAAGACTAGCTTTTCAAAAATAGGCCCCAAAACTGGGTTTCTGCTAACACACTTCAAATGAACAGAGGAGCCAGAAGCCCCTGTTTGCCTGCAGTGCCATAGTAATATTGCAAGACAATAGTTGTTGCTACATTAGATACTGCAACAAGTGTTTTCAATGCAATATTACAACTTGATGTTTGGTTCCTCTGATAATTTTTTGAAATAGCTTCCAGCTAGATTCACAGCAAGTTGATAGTTTCTTCCTTGTCTTTCCCTAAGAGTGTTCTATTCTCAGGTCCATGCTTCATACCAATATATCCAGAACCCTAGGATCTGTCTTTATTTCCTTCCTCACATGTTTTTTGATTAGGCTTGCAATTTTTGTCTTTCTTTTCTTTCATCTGTTTATTAGTATTTCCAGTGTTGATGAGTTGGTCTCAAAATACTTTAAAGAGATGTATATATTGCTAAATTCAAAATCTAAATTTGAAAGTAGATCCTTACTATTTCACTAAAGCTTAAAGCTTAAATGTACAATCCCGTTATTCTGTTTCTGTTGTGACTGTCCCATGGTTGCACAAAAATAAGTGTTTTCCACTGTGCACACTGAGATTTACTTTGTAGCTGAGAATATGCATCTTAAACTGGTAGAGACTGACTTGTTTTATACAAATTTATAAACTTGTAAACTGCAAATACGTGGAGTACATAAACAAAAATCCTTTGACATTAAATAAGAAATAAATCAATACGCCTCAAAAAGAGTGCTAACTTAATTTGCAATTATGTCAAATAAGGAAGAAAAAGAGGAAAATACCGGCTTCCTCTGAAAATCTTCCCAAATACGACATTTCTTTGACATTTTCACATGTGCTGAAAAGTTACTCCAGAGGAATTCATTTCCATTGCTCCCACTTGGTGTCCAACAGTGACTCATATAAATATTTTATTAGGCAAACCTGCAGGTTTCTGAAGATTATATGTCTTATCAAGTTGACCCTTATAATTATGTTGTCTTCTGTAACTGTGGGATCTCTTTTAATTTTGCAGTCTTTTTGTAAATATTGAACCATAAAAAATACACAGTCACAAGCAGAAGCTGACTGTGGGTAAGAAAAGGTGTAAACAGGTCTCTTCTGCTTGCTTAGGAAGACTCCCATTCTGCTTGTGGCTGCAGAGAGAGACGATGCCTTAATTATAAGTTAGTAACTGGTCACAGTGCAGTGTGTGCTTAACTTGTTAAAAATCTGTTTTCCCAGACTGTTTTCCTTTGTTTGTTTCTCTTTTAAAGTAATCACTGTGGATGCTTTTTTCCCTTCTTCTTTCCTGGAACGTGGGATTTAATGGGGAAGTGTTTCAGTTGTTCAGTTTTATGCACAGTGAGCTCAATGAGGGTTTACAGTTCTGTCAAACTGAGATGGAGGTTGTATGTAGAGAAGAAAACGTTTGTGGGTTTTTGTGAGATACAGGAATCATTTACATAGTTTTTTTGCAGAGATTAGCTTTCATTTACATAATTCTGTGACCTTCTGCTGCACTTCTGAAACCATTGTCTCTGATACTCTCTGCCTCTTCTTTCTGCAATTATTTGTTTAGGGAAGACTTTGTTCTTTTCTGGGCAGCAGTAGAAACAATGCATACCTCCTTTGAAAGAAGAGGCTGGGAGGCCCTGTGCAGATATATACATGCCTTTGTACCATCAGTTTGATGCCCGAATGTGTCCCTGTGCATCAGTTCATAAAAAAGGAGATGAGCTAAAATATTGGCCCAGTTACTTAATGCAGATGGGGGTTTCGGCCCACATTCATCCCATTTAAATTTAGGACTTAGCTGACATACCTTATTGAGGGCAATGTTCCTTCTTAGGCAGTTTAGATAAATGTGCAGTTGCAGAAAGTGATTCAGATCTTAAATGAACTGAATCATCCTCTTAAAGCATCTTTTTTCTTTCCATAGACTATAGGAACAACTACAACCCTAATTAAGACACCTTGACTCAGCATCTACATTTAGTGGGATAGACCTCTACCCATATATCAGTGGGTGTTGTGGCTGCCATGTTGTGGTGGGTCTTCTGCCAGGCAATGCAGGAGGAAGCAGAATATTTCCAGAGTGCTGCCTTTTCTCCTCCTGCAGGCTGTCTCCTGTTTGCTCAGATTTCCCTGGCAAGGTAGGATCTACCATTCCAGAAATAGCCACTAGGATAGAGGGCACCTATTTCTAAGTTATTTCATGCTTGTTTTTAAATATAAAACCAGAGGGAAGTCTAATTATATGACAGAGAAGATAGTCCCAGGGCTTAAAATTAGTGATATGAGCTACGAAATTACTGCAACTTCCCCTTTTATTTAAGACTTATTTAAGAATTTTGAGAGGAGGTTTTATAAGAGTTATTGTTGATGGAAAAACAATGGGTAAAAGATTAAACAGTCTTGGATGGAAGGTAATGAAATAGGGGCTCAAAAGAAGGGGATGCTGCTGCTATATGTCTAGGTCTCTCTAGAGTAGAACTGAGATGCCTTTTGGATTCCTGCTTGGATGACCTGCAAATAGTAAAGAGACATGTGGCAGCAGAAATGGCTCCAGTTTCTAGGCAGACATGGAAAGTCTTGCACAAATATGTGATGGTCATGCACTGGCAGAGAATCCCACTGGGCTGTGTGAACTTCATGAGTGAACTATCTTCATAAACACTTGGGGCTTCTCACATTTCCTCATGTGCACTACTTATGGTTGTGCAGTGCAATACATCCAGTGCAATAAAAAATGGTGGCCTGCTCGGTCTCCTCTGTTAGCAGTTCAGCACCTTCACTGTCTGATATAACTACTCAGTTGGTCTCTTCTTTACAATTTAGTGCTCAGGTACTCCAAAATCCTCAGCATTTGGGAACCCTTGTTTTTCTTTTGTCCCTTCTAATACTTCTAGATATCCTGTAATTCACAAAAGGAACTAAAATGCTAGATGAGTGAGAAGTCCTTTTATGCTGCTTTTTTTTTTTTTTTTTTAGCTCAAAATATCTGAAATACTGTGAGTTCTGTGTGACCACCAAATTGTTCTTGCAGTATGAAACAGGGCACATGCTTTTTATGCCTTGGGATATGAGGGTGTGTGAGGGAGCTACAATAATGTTGGGGGATAGAACAGACTGATAGGAGCCAAATCTAGTGCAGTTTTATTGGCAGTAGTTCCTAGAGTAAATTATCCCCAGAACATGTTCAGATTTGTCTTGGAGAAAATTTACTGAAATTGTTAAAAAAAAAAAGGCTACAGTGAGAGCTAACAATTGAGAAGTGAAGAAAACTAGCATTCTGGTTTTGAGCTGCCTCCTTGGTCTTCTTTTATTTAATTGTAAGCATCCCTAAGGAGCTGTGTACTAGCTGGAATTTCTTATTTACCCCCACCCAGCAGCTTTTCTGTTTTAACCTTTTGCAATTGCATATGATTCTCTCTGCCCAGCCCCTCTACAATTAAATGTCTTTGCTGGAGACCAGGGTTTCCCAATGTCAGTGTAGGTAAGTGCAGCACTGCCAGGAGAGCCAAAGGCAGCCTAAGAAGCCACGAGATTCCCCTGCAACATTATGGTGTGGCCAAGAGTCAGGAGATGCTGACACTGTTGCCAGTAATGGCATCTCTGTACTTTTGTATTCCAACAAGATCTGTTCACTTCAGTATAGATTATATGAGCTACTATAATTTAATTTCTACAGAGCTTTGATTGCTAGTGGCAAGGTGTGAGGCAATAAAACAGTATTTCTTATATTTAGTGTTCCAAGAAGTATAGGTTATACACTTGAGACTGATTTAAAAACAAATACTGAAGTGGTGCATTTCAATAAAGGTCTCTAAAAGTTCTTGAGAAGAGAGAGACGCCTGCCTGCATACAATGCAGTGAGATGTGTGGGAGCAGGGAGTATGCCTTGCATGTCTTACAGACAAGAAGCACTCCTAGGAAATTGAGGGAGTAAGGCAGAAATGAGGGATAAAGATGCAGACAGCGGCTGCTGCCTTATGGGTTCAATTTATCACTCTCCCTGCAATCCTAAAACTGCAACAGCATCAGTGAAAGAGCTGCTTTGAGGCTCCTTTTGAAAGACTGTGACTCTTTTAACTTCCTAAACATCCTCACTGCATAGCTCATTGCACAGGCTAGGAGGATTTGGTTAATAAGCATTACAACTTGCGTGGATGGAAAGTGGTTTAGTAGCATGTGTGTGGTAAATCCTGACAGTACTAATTGAAATCTGTGGTGTTTTTTCCAAATATTGTAAAGCTCTCTCACTTTCTAGAAGACCCTATGAAGTTGTGTGCATAAGAACTGACAAGCTGTTTCTGTGGCAGCAGTGGCTGTGATTACAGTGGGCTTTGTAGTTACTTGAGGTTACAGAAAAGTGTACTTTTTTTAACTTGGATAGCAGCTTCTTGTAATATCCTGTAACACACAATGGAGAAAATCCCTACCAAAATTTATAATCTTATAGAGCAAACTAAATCTATACTGTCAAAAAATGTCCTAAGCAAATGCTATGTTTTCACTGTTCTCTTTTTTTGTACTGAAGAAGATGGAGGTCACGTAGGCTGTATCCTAATGCTGCCCCTGTTTCAGTGAAAGGAGGCCCACTTTAAATAAACACTGAATTCAATTTCAGTCAGCCCTATATCGCTCAATTGCAATTTATTTTTCTTTAAATATGCGGAATGAGACTCAGGGCTTTTCATTTCTTAAGAGATGAACAACTGGAGCACTGTGACACATTTATATAATGCTTAATTTCAGAAGCAAGGAAATTAGACAAATGGATATATTGAGCCCAGAATTTAGATCAGGGTTCAGCTTCTGAGCTTAATGCGGTGTATTAGCCTTTTAAATTATGTTCCTTTTTTGATGTAGTCTCTATCACCATTACACTCCCCATTGATGTTCTTCATCATTTATCTGTTACAAGTTCTCACTTAGCTGTGGGGGAGGGTGAAGCTAATTAGGTTGATGTTGATGATAATAAAACATATCCATTGCAACTTTTTTCTGTGTGTCTGAGGAAAGGTAGATGGGTAACTTAGCTCCCTTTCCTCATGGGAAATCTCTTAAAGGGTAAATGTTAGTTGCAAGAATCCATAGCATGGTGAAGACCGGAAGAAATGGGAAAACTACAGTCCCATGTTACCAGCCCTCCACTGAGATGTGGTAAGAATTATTAGAGAGTATGTTTTACTTCAAGTTCAACACAATACTTTCTTCAGGCTGTTTTTTTCTTTTTTTCCTTTTTTTCTTCCTTTAATTAAGCAGAACTAAAGTGAATTATGAGTTATTACTATGCCATTATTCTTCTTCCATGCTGTCATTTTCTTACTTTACATGAACGGTTTTCCACCAGCTCTCCTGTGCCTTTAGAAAGAGTCTAGAATAGCTCTTGGTCCCAATGCAGGCCAGTTTTATCCACAAAGGTCTCAGGAAAGTCCATAAGCAGGCAATTAGCTTCAAACAGAGGAGAAGACCCTCAGAGGAGGGCAGACATCCACATCAACTAGTCTGGGTCCCTAATTAAGGTGGGATTCGGAATTGTTGCTTTTAGGAACCTAAGTTCCCTTAGTTGATAGAAAGAGCCAGGAGACTTCAAGGGGTAATCAAAGCAGCTGCACTGACTGCTTAAAGTGAAACTCTGTGCATATCTCAGGGAAGAAAGCAAGTCCGTATGCTGAAAGGTGAATAAAATTTTACATGTGTTGCTAGCACAGGGGCATATATCTTAATATCCTGCAGCATCAAACAGCACTTTGTGGTCAGGAAGATATACAGCACCCTTTGCTAGAGGTATTTTGTCCTTGAAGTATACTGCAGTAATGAAATCTAGATACACTTACAATAAAATATTTTCTTTTTGCAGTCCTTTATGAGTTGAAAAATACTGAGTTTATAAAAGCCCATTTGGTGTAAAACAAAATCTGTCTATTCCTCCAAGAAATTTGTGTTTCTTCGTCAGCTGTACTTTCATAAGAGTTTCTCCTATTGGATAATGTTTGCAAAGTGCTTTGAAGATGAAAGCATTAAGTGCTTGATGTTATTACTACTATTATAGAGCATACTGTAGGTATGCAGAATGGAAGTATTCATGGAAAGTAGTTATTTCGCATACTCACACTGAAATAACTTGGACCGTGTTTATCCCTGGTGTAAATTCAATGCAGCCAGTAGAAATCTATCAGGGTTGAACCTGGTCCTTTTGGGTTTAATTTGTAACACAATTTGTATGAAATCAAGTTAAGTTCACACTAGGACCTATTTCCGTAAAAATGTGTTTGTCTGCAAAACCACTGAAACACCCCTGAGAATCAATTTTCAATGTCATCCATATCCCCCCAAGTGCTTTCATCATTCAAAAGCTTACCATTAAAGAAAACCTCCTTTATTTTCAATTTGTTGCATTGGAGTGAATGTTTGAAAGCTGTCATCTCCCATGGAAAGGCACTACAACATTCACTTTCAAAGAGCATAAGTCATTTTTAAAAGTGGGCCTTAGACTTGTAAGTTACTCAACTGCTCTTGAAGATTGTGTCCTTTCCAGTAATATGAAATAGCTGTACACCTCTGGATATCATAATGAA
Organism: Morus bassanus; assembly: GCA_031468815.1. Lineage (NCBI taxonomy): Eukaryota > Metazoa > Chordata > Aves > Suliformes > Sulidae > Morus > Morus bassanus. Next base: position 67,168,245 of record CM062568.1, read on the forward strand.
AGCTTTATACATCACTACCTAGTAGTTTACTTGAAGGGTGAATAAAATGATGAAATAAGAGACTAGGGAAAGCTAAAGGGAAGGCTGGAGAAGCAGAAAAAATATGTGTTTTTATATAGCTTTCACCACTTGACATAGAATCATAGAATAATTTAAGTTGGAAGTCATCTTGTTGAACCCCCCCATGCAGAGCAGGACAGACAGAACATGGTGCATTCCCTTTTAAACAAAAATTATATTCTAAAGTTCTAGGAAGATTAATTGTGCAAAACCAACCAGCTAGGTTTCTTGCCTCCAACTCCAGCAGCTCCTCCTGCCCTCCCAGGGCTTAAGAAATGAAGTAAGTAGAATACCTTGCTTGTGGTTGTGCAGAACACTTGTGGACACTTTGTACTGGGAGAGGATTCTGTGCTGCAGGATCCTGCCTGCACCTCACTAATACATTAGAAGTTTGTCTTTTCTAGTAAGACCATAGCCAAAATCCCACCTGAGTGTGAGGCAGACACAGCGCTCAGAATGAGTCACACCTTTAAAAATCTTCTGAGCTTTTAGGAAGGGAGGGAATTAATTCATGACTCAATGACACTAGCAATTCCAGTCACTCATAAACCAAAGATAAGGGAAACTGCATCCATTTCACTGTGTTAAATATTGTTTAACAAAGCCTTCCAAGCACAATAACAACTAGCCTAATTAAAAACTAGTTCTGGACTTCTTAAGTTATACTTTTCTCAGCTGGAAGTGCTTAAAAATGGATACCAGCCTCATCTATAGTGTGATGCACAGTAGTACTTATGTTTGTTCTACAGTCCTGACCTTTCTCACATCTACAGCAAAGCTATCATGAGGTTTCCCACCTTTCAGACAAAATTATGTTTTGCCACCTTGAGGATGATACTCCACCTTTCCCTGAGCAGGAGCGGCCATCCCTACATCCCTAAGACTGCAGCATAGGTCATCCAGTGCTGGTGGTATTAAAGAGATAAACATACCCACTTATTGCCAGAATTAATGTAGAGCTCAAGTTACTCTTTGGCACCATGCCAGAGAATATGAAAATAATGATGTACATTTAAAACAAAACCTTTAAAAGTGCTTAGACTCAAAGAAGAATTAGAATCTTAGACACAAATGACCTGGAGGCATCAAACAATTTTCCGGAGTGTTTGTTAAAGCAGTGAACTGTATGTAGAATGTTTGCAAAATTTGGAGGTGAAGGGGTTAAAGGCAGTGATGCAATCTAATTATGAAAAGAATTGGCCCATTTAAAACAATAGCTTTACAGTCACTGAATTCATGGTAATTAAATCACAGGGTTGCTTCCTTAGCCTTTAAGGATTGGCAGTGGAGTTCTTGTAATCCTCTCCTGATCTTCTCAGGGCATCAGGACTGTGGTTTATTGACATGTAATTAGATCAGGATGTCACTACATCAATGTCAGTGTAAACATCACTAAGTAAGTAGCTGATCCTTACAAGATCAGCAACCTAATCTCCTCCGGGATGCCAACAGGCTTTGTTAACACTTAGGCTTAGGATTGTATCTGTTCTTTTAATGCCAGACTCCCAACAACTCTGGGAGCTTTGACATCCGAAGTCAACCAGCATTTGAAGTTAAACTAGTTGTATTGATGTTCTGGCAATTGCAATACCTTGTCTGTTAATAGATTTTATTGATTAGAAAACAAACAAATAATGAAATCTTGCTGGCAACGCTTTTTGCGGGGCAGGAGGGAACAGGGTTGGACTTCCTTGCTTATGTTTTTAAGCTGATTCTGAGTCAGCTACTGCATAGGTGACTGAAATTACTAGCTTTTAATGACACTTGTATAGGAGCTGATTTCTTACAGACCTTATTCACAGCTTTAAAAAACTGCAATTGCAGTTGAAAGTAATCTTATAAAATAGCATGTTAAAAGATTAATCATAAATCATATTTGAAATTACCAGCAATACCATCAAAGGAAATTGTTTCATGGGGTGGAGGTTTGAAATAAAGGTTCCACTTCTAAAAGCATTTTTAGTGCAGAAAAATATCTATAAATTTATTTTATTTTGAGGGAACAGAAAAGATATCTTAACTGGGATCACTTCAGCTCATCTGATTCGTCCACAAACTGTAGATCTAGTTCTATAGCCAAAAGATTGTCAGCCTTTCTTAGACTGAGGACCTCATAATCCTTTTCACTGGACCAATGTACAGTTAATGTCTATGGTAATAGTCTGGCTTTTCTCAGTTGGCTTTCAGACACACTTCAGAAATACAGTGTAGACCACTGGGCTTCATAAGCACAGTTTGAAACGCACAGATTGTTTTTCTTATTTGAACAAAACTTCATTGACTCTAATAGAAATTAAGAAGTCAGGTTTTTCTAAAAGGTTACAATGTAGCTGTGAAGCAAAGGAATAAACGTGTTGATGTTAAGGTCTAAACCTTAACCTGCCTGTGTTGAATCATGAACAAAACTCCCTTTATCTTCCATGGGTATATTGTCAGGCATATGGGACTATTTTCTTGGCAGGGATGTGTCATGCCAAACAATGTAATTGTGTGAAATTCACAACCCTATATATGTGTAAGTGTTCAAACACAATTATATAAAATGAGGAAGAGTGTAAGTGTCTAAATAAGAGTAGTTACAAAAAATCTGTGTGCTGAACTAATATCTATTTTAGGTAGCCAATAAGAAAAATGATTTGGTTTTAGGTGCTTACTGGGAAGTTTAACAAATGGATAAATCCAAAGCTTCCAAAGGAATATTTAAGGCTTATATATAACCCAGAAAGATACCAATAGTATTTGGAACCTAAACAAATTTTAGCACTTGCCTCTGGATTTATTCATTGCATCTGAGCATCTGGTAGTTTGTGAGCCTTGAATGTGACTGGGCCCTGTTATGTCATTTCTATAAGCTAGTGAACACCTTTAAAAAAGAGAAAAAAAAAAAAAAAACAAACGTTGCAAGCTTTTGTGCTGGGATGTATGCCCCTGTGGGGAAGTGAAATGATGAGAATCACTAGTCTACTGCTATTATGCCTGCAGGGTTGAAGCTGGCCAGCTGCTTTTTGTGTCCTTTGTGCTCAAGGGCTTGGACTGGTAGTTTTTCATGGGTTTGTTTACTCTGACCTGCACACATATCAGGAAAACTTAGAAAAAGGAAGTTACCTAAAATCCAGAAGATGTGCATGATAGAATGCTCATTGATGAATCCAGTCAAAATGACTTGAGAATTTCATGTGTAAGACTATTTTTAAACTCTTTTCCCTGTGGGCTAAAAGGTTTAATAGATTAAAAAAAAATCTCCCACTCTTGAAACCAGACATCTGAATTAAAAATGATATAAATTTGTTTTAAGCTAACAAAGCCGTTAAGTGTTTAAAAGCTGCTATCACTGGAAATCGGGGTTGGGGGGGGGAAGGCAAAAAAAAAACAAGTGCCTGAATACAAAGTTAGAAGTAATTGCCTTTTCCTGCCTTTGGTCAGATTGGATCTTTCTCACAAGCTGGGATGTAAGGAAGTTGTGAATGGTCTTGATGGAAGGTGAAAAGTCGATACTCTGTAACACCTACAAGGATATACTGTAATGTAGAAAGTTGGGGCTGTCTTTAACTGCCCAAAAGAGGAATTCCAGGGTAATTTATTCACACTTGCTCTCTGCACCTGAATGATTGCCATATAAACATACCAGTAATCATGTTAAAAAACAGCTGGTAGACAAGAGAAACCCATCTCAGACATGCAAAGAACATGTCTTTCAAGCATGACTTTTAAATTTTATCCAGGTTTAGAAATTATTTATTGACATGAGACAAATACATTGTTTATATTCTGTTTAAGTGCATGTTTAAAAAACTGCTTCCTTTTTACAGGTAACAATCAAGTTTAATGGGGTCTTTCAGAGAAACAGCTTATTGTATTGGAGGTTAGGCAGAGGTTTGGGTCATTTGGTGGAACAAAGCAAAGGTTTTCATGGTTTCCACAGCTGCTAATCCTTTAAACGTTACTTCAGAAAAAAAAAGTTCATTAAAAAATGTCCACTTTTTCTGCTTTAGAAATGAACACAATACTGCAGACGTATCAGTCCCTTTTCTATTTGTGTAAGTAAACCAGCTTATGTGAATAAGGGAAACTGAACAAGATCTCTTCCAAAAACACTCCACCAGTCAAAGCTGGAAAGGTCAAATGGTTTGAAAATGACTAATGATTAGTTTATAGTTCCTTTAATACACAGGTTCCATAACAATGGAATTAATATTTAGAGGAAAAACATTAGAAGGTAGTTTACTCCCAAGGGAGACGTGCTGGGGTTTTGTACTAATAGTTATGATGAGCACTCATCAGGACAGACAGCAAAACCCCAGGACGTCTCATTGTTTAATCAGTTCGGGTAATATCAAGTTGATTAATCAGCTGCGCTTCCTTCTGACAGAAGCTGTTCACGTTTGCAGTGGTAGTAGCACTCCATACTCTGAACATCGCTGTTTGCAATGAACTCCTGGGAACTCCTGTCTCTGACACTGGGCAGAAGGAGCAGTGCTTCATTAAGCTTTTCCTATCTTTTCCTTCTTTTTGATGTTTTGGGGATCTTTTTCTTGGGTTCTTTTGTTTTGTTTTGTTTTGGGGTGTGTTTCTTTTGAACAGGAAAGTGCTCTGAAGCATTTTGTCTGTGTCTTGTGGCTAATGTTACTGTCTTGAACGTGGATTGGGTGATCTAGTGATCTCGGAAGAGCCAGATCTTTCCCTTGACTTCCTTGGGGACAAGATTACACTATTTAAGTGAAGTCTGTCTTAGTTTCTCTGGTAAATATATTTTTTGAACACTACTATATGTGTGAGGAAAAATTAAGATGGACATACCAGTCTTTTGCATTTCCCAGCCACAGCACACCCAATTCCTGCAAGCCAAGACAGGGCCATCTGGTTGCACACCAAACCAGGGATCTGTGCTTCCTTCACTTATGCATGGTAATCACAGCAGATTCCCACCTCCCATCTCCATGGTTGTCCTCCTTTCTGAGGGTAAACCCTGTTGGCACTCTGAAGCACATGTTTGCGCATGCACGAATGATGCAGTGTACTTAGATATATGTGCTTTTGTATTACAACTTATTTAAGGACAGGCATATATGAATGAAAGGTAAGTGCATAGGCTGCCATGTGGTTAAGTCATTGCAAATGTGAGAACCTGTTCCAAAACTGCATTTCAAGGGCTAAACTCAGTGCAAAGGAGAGGTGTTTTATGAAATGTCTTTTTAAAACATTACAATGGTTGCGCTTCAGTCATAAGAAAAGTGTTATACCCAAGTATCACTTCAAATCCATACAGGTAATGAACATGTAAGTTAGAGATGGAGATGGAACCTGGTGGGCTGTGACAAATTCCTATGTGGTACAAACATCCATGAATTAAATTCCTGAGCTTACTACAATACAATGAGCCTGAAATGGTGAAGAAGAGAATTCTGTTTTTAATTTGCAGTGAGCCAAATTTAATAAAATACAAGAAGATATGCTGTGATTACATATAGCCGGAGTGTTGCAGTGGATCCAAACAATACTTTTTTTTAAGTGAAGACTATTTAAAATTATTTTATCAATTTTGATTTATACCATTTGTTTTGAGAGCATGGAAATGCTCATTTATCCATTTTGCAAATAGGAAAGAAAATTATTAAATGGCAATAATGACCAGTGAGATTCTATATAGCCATTTACTATTACTGTCCAGTAATGCACTCTAATGTCTGAAATGTCCTTTTGTGACAGCTCCAAAGCAGATCATGGGTGCTTGCTAGCATTAAAGTGCTTCCTTTTTAAACTAATTTATTGTACACTTTACATGGCTATACTAAGACGTCATGACTTTTTGCTGGTTATCTGTTGAAGAGTTTAAGGAGGGGGCAAATGAGCAATATAAGTACTGCCAGATTTTAGGCATTTGTTTTTGGAGTTCTTTGAGAAGGTGGATTTGAGAAATATGCAAACTATAAATGAAACTTTGTGTAATCTAGAAAAAAGAAGCTTATATTATTGGATGTCATCATCTTCTGTCCTCTCCATCTGCCTGTCTCTATATATGTTTTCTTTTGTCTAATTGTACAATAATCATAAAGCGATAATGTTTGCAACTTGCAATTCTTATGAAACTGTGACTAAAAGAACAAATGTATGTGCATTAGTATGTGCTATTATCCCATTAGGGATGGGAAGAGAAACATACCTTTGAATTTCAAAGACCTTCGACATCAATGCATTAAATTGGAATCAGTCATTTAATGGACAGAGATGGGAGAAGAAAGGATATATCTTTTTTATGTGTTCTCTTTCTTTCTTTAAAAATTACTGAAATAGAATACTGTGAAAAAAGTCAAGTCATCAGTGAGCATTTAAGAACATCTCTGGGCAAAACTTGAAAGCATCAGTTGTTGCAGAGGTAGAATATCCACAGACTTCACATTCTGGCTCCTTGTTAAAATTCTCATATAATTAACCAGTTTAGCTAGCTACTTCAAGTCCTGAAAAACATGAAGACCATTTAATCCTCTGAGAAAGAAAAACTAATTTATTTGCTTGGTGTGCTTGTTTCAACTGATCAATAAATACTGAAACCACAGTAGGCAGAACTTAAGGGTAGATGGGGGAGTTTCACTTTTCCCAGGATTACTTTGGGCCAGTTTTCTCTTGTTTTGCTCTTTTTTACCAACTGATGTTGTAGTCTGATATTTGGTTTCTACCTTCTGTCAGATTTTCATAGACAAGCCTTGAGTGTGCAGTCATTTCTGCGTAGATGCAGATCCTGCGAGGACAAGATACCAAGTGGGCCTTTCAGTCCCACAAGATCATCATTTTGTCTCCGGAGCTGTGGATACAATTGCAGAATTGGGACTTCAGCTTACAAAATGCTCTGGAATCCTGCGGATAACATGCATGTGGGAAGTACCTGTGAAACAGAAGGATGAGAAGAAAGTGAGGCTTACATACAAATTACATTTGTGTTCACATCCAATCTGAATCATCCTCTTCTGGTCAAAAAAGCAAAATAGGTAACATTGGACTCCAGCCTTCCATTTTCCAGTTTAACCTACCAGAGGACATTTAAACTGGATGTTTTGCTTCAGATACATCTCTAATATAATCCTACACTTCATTTGCTATTGAGAAACAAGTATTAGGCCCTGTTGTGGTATGCACATTGTGTGAACTGGTGGGGAATGGCTGTGTATTATTCAGATATTTTTAAAAACCCACCTTTAGCATAACTGTTTATTTCCACCCAGAATAAAGGGAGGTCCTACACATAAAGCTTGCCCCATGGAGTCATAGTATGTGTAAAGTAAGATGAATGCAAAAAAATAGTGATGATGCAGACAGTTGTTATTTATTTATGTTCAATAATCAATATGCACATTCCCTGCAAAGAGAAAATTCATAAAGAGGAAATGCTACCAATTGAGCTGTACAAATCTTGAATAGCCTATTTATAACAAGTTCTCCCTTGCTTTAGAGGGATTTGCTATAAACATTTTTGCTTCCCCTCTGTGTATGAAGAGGCACCCTGATAACCCCAGAGGCATGGTACAAAGGCCATCCAGGTCAATGGATGCCTTTGCACTGGCTTCACTAGGCTTTCAGTTGGACCACACTGCGAGAGTTGCAGTGCTTCCAGTGTTCAAGGGGTCAACATTTTTTCAGAAATGCATTTCCATTAAAAATTTCATTTTTCAAGAGTCATTAGTCATATGGTTTTGGTCAGACAGAGCTGTGACTTGCTATCTGTGGTCTTAATATAGAAGCAATTTTAAAGTGTATTTTTAGGTAGGTTTCTGGGAACTGAGCAGACATACAGCAATACAAAAGGAAGGTAGGTAATGTACATTTGAAAGCCAGCAAATGGGTATGTTAAGTAGTCACTTTGTCTTAATATTTAATAATAAACGCTATGTTCTATAGAACCCTTTTAGGACCTTGATCTTACATGTGGTTAATTCTGGTGTTTTCAAACTTTTAAACTGCAGTTTTCCGTTCCTGGGCTGAACTCAGATTTTTTGAGATTTACTGATTAAAATGTCCTGCTATGCTATCTGAATTATGGGAAAAGAAAGCATAGTTTAGCAATAGTGTATATGCACTGGAAAGACTAACTATGCATATCCAGTCAGCATGGGGGGAAAAATGGAAAAAGCTGCAAAAAGCTGCATATTTCTTACACCTAATAGAAGAAAACACTTCCATCACAGTGAGCAGGCATGTTTCTAATTTTACTTCCTAATAAAGCAAACCCAGAATAAGGACAATCAGAAATTTTGCACATAAATAATAATTCCTAAGGAACAGTACTTTTGCAAGAGCCAGAGGCTAGAAACAAACTTCTGGGAACATGAAATAGTCTCAGGAATGATTTTAGGGCAGCCTAAGGAAGCCTGTCCTGTCTCAGGCTCTATACTTTCCTGGATTGGTCTTGGCATTCTGGGTGGGGATGTGTGTCATTGGACAGTGCCAGGATTGCTTGCTTCCACATGATAAATCATGCTACAAATCAAGATACTAAAAAACAATAATGAACAAATCCCAAGTTTTTGTTTTGTGGTTTGACATATTTTGCACCATTGAGGGAAATGTGAGTTAAATTTTAAACTTTTCTTTGCATTCAGGACTATGTTCTTACCTTTTTTTTTTTTTTATAATCTAAGCTGAGATAGTCATATAATCACTTCAGATGGGAGCTTTAAGAAAGAAAACAACACTAAACATCACAAGACTCAGAATAAAATCATGAAAGCGGACACCATTGCAGCTTACATGAGAGATCGTATGTCTCTCATTGAAGGACATGTATTCCACAATCTTCTACAAATACCATTTCCTTTCCTAACTTTTTCTGTTGCTGCTGCTGTCAGTTTTTGCTTTTTAGATATTCTTCTGCTGTACTTTTCTGCCTTTGAAGGACAGGGTGGAGAATTGCCCTCATGTAAGTCACACGTGGCTGGAGCGATCCCATATTTCAGACTTAGGGAAGCTATGTAACTGAAGTGCAAAACTGGGATAGCTCTTCCACCTTGCTGGAGAGGTCTAAGTAACTAGTGTAATGTCAGGGGAAAAGAGACAACTCTTTCTTTTCTCTCGTTTTCTTCATCTTTTTAGTCTTCTCCTGTTCAGCTACCCACTAGACATACTGCTTTCCAGATCCACTAACAGCTAACCCTAGAAGATCACTGGCATATCACTGTTAACCATGACAGGCATTAGGCAGGTTAATGGTGAAAATGCACAAGTAGGAACGTACAGCTACATCCAGACCAGCAAATGAAATGTGCTGGGACAGTCCTCTGGCACTGAGGCCAAGAGCCGCAGAGCCACCCATGTCCATGATGTTAGGTCCAAGTCAGGGGGGCCATCTGCAAACCAGCACCTGCAACTGGTGCCGGGCCCAAGCCGCTGCTCTGAACGGTCTCCAGGCATGGCTGGGAGCAGATCAGGTGGAAAACATGGGCCAATGCCACACCAGAAACCTGTCACACTGCCTAGCAGTGCAGAGAGTTGAGCTCCACCACCCATTTGCCGGTACAGAGGCAGCCCACATCATTAGCCCGGCTAATTGCTTGTAAGTCCTAACTTGTCTATAGGCACATCTCATTTCTTCCCTCAGACCACGTAGCAGACAGGCAGAAATGAAAAGTGATGAGAGAAGGGGCATGCATCTTCCCTGCCCCTGAAGACAGCATGCTGCATATCTCCTGCCCAGGCCTAGAGAGGATACTGCCTATTTCAGCTGTCCCTTAGGCTTCGATACTGGGTTTGCTTTTATAGCATTTGCTTTATTTCATTAATTGAGCATGTAATTAATATATGTGCATTGATTTGAGGAATGGATTTAATGACAAGGAAGAGGAGCTGTGTGTTCCTTTTAGGCACAGGAACATTTGATGGGCTGGATGTGTCAGGCCAGAGAAGTGTGCATTTACCACGGGGGGTTATTGATTCTCCTGGGGTGCTCCTGCCTGACAATGGTGTCTTTAAAAGATGAAAATGCTTTGGGTTTAGGATGGGACATAAGCCAGGAAAAAAGATGCATGCAAGGCATTTTCAAAGAAGCAGAAGCTCAAGGTAAGTAATTTTCTCGAGTAGTGCATGTACCATGAAGCGGAAGCAAGCCAGTTCACCTTAAACTTCTCATGCATGTGTGCGCTTCTGCTGGAGAAGGGATGATGGCAGGTTCCCCTAGTTTGGATGGCAAGAGGAATCCTTACAACATAGGACAGAGAGTGAAGCAGCAACCAGGGAAGAACACCCATAGTGTCTTGGGTGAATCTTAATCATGTCTTCATTCGAGTATCTTGATTTCCATTTTTTCATGAACTCCCACAAAGGATAGCCCCTTTCTGTAAGCATGATAATGCAAAGTAAAGTGAGGGACAGTAGAGAATTTAATTGGATGGAGAAATAATTTTCTTTACAAGAAATAATGATTGATTTTAGCAGACATGGCAGGAATGTGTGTGTGGTTGTGTGTGGCTATGTGCATGTACAAATGTATATACATGTATGCATGTCTGTATATATATGTATATAGGTGTATGTAAATGTAAGTGCATATCAAAGTATAGATGTATATATAGAGAGATGAGTGTACTTGTAATTGCATATTTATATGCGTGTGTGTGTGTGTGCGCTTCTTGGATCATTCAAGAAGGGAACTGAAATGACACAATATGGTTTAGGTATTCAACTATGTAGCTCAACTGGATAAATGTCCAAAGAAGTGCTGGTAAAGATATCCTACAACCACCTATAACCATAAAATGCTAATTAACAAAGAATCTAATTTACATGAGTTAAAGCTGAATAAATAATGCACCAGCATTTTTCATCACAAACTTAGCAAAAGGTTTGTGAGGTTGCAAATTTGCAATGTATTCTGTTTATGGGTTGTACCAAATCGCATGGAAACAAAAAGACAGGCTTAACCAACCAGCTCTGGTATAGATCCTAAAATGAATGTTTATGTGTCAAAAAGCATAATCAGGAATGATTTAGCCAAAAAAAGAGAGAAATGTAATTAAAGATGAGAAAATATGAGAGACTCCACTTAATTTTACTGGAGTATTTATGGACTATTGGCCCTTGACATATCACCATCCTAACTTCGTAAATTTGCCTCAACTATAAGATTATCTTTGGATCAAGACTTTTTCTAAGATCATCAGGAATTGTGATGATAAATTGCCTACATTTCCCATCCAGTCTGACAATAATTGCAAAGCAAATTTCAAGCCTGAATGCTGATTTCATATATGGTATCATAAATTACACAATATTTCTGACAATAATTGTGATACTTCATCTCTACACTAATTTTGGAACTCTCCATATTAGTGACATCATTTAGAATATTCGCTCTGAAAAATGTACACTTATTCCAAGCAAATGTACCACATTTGCTGTATTATGCACAGTGTTCCACTTCACCACTCCACATAACCTCTGGAATTGACATCTTTACTAGAAAAGCCTCTCTCTGTGACGTACAAAACTGCATCAGTTTGTGCTTGGTATATGCAAAGGAGACAAAGCCATATTTTTAGTTTTCTTAAATAATTTTACTGCTTGCCGGATCCTGGACTTTCAGAAGCAGAGTTTTTATTGTCCCTGTCTGGTAGAATAATGAAGGAGATGCCATATCTTTAGGCTAGATTCTGTAAAACTGCAGGAAAATACTTTCTTTCTGCATTTTGGGGATACAAATCATAAAAAGCCTATTTTATGGATGGAAATGTTACATTTGCATCTCTAGTTGTTTTCAGAAATCATGGCAGGAATGGACTTTAAGGCTGTGTAATGATCATGGCTGTGCATTTCAGTGCTTCCCAAGGATTTATTTTTTCTTTTTACTTTTTCTGGATTTTCAGTATTAATTTTCACTAGTATACTTGTGAGCCTTCTTCTTAGTTACAGGTGCATATTAGACTTTTAAATGCTGAGTACATTTTGCTTTCTTGTGGGATGGTAGAGACAGACAAATCTGCTGTAACTTTCCAAGTTGCCTTATTTTACACCCAAGTTGAATTCAATATTAATCAGCAGTTAGCATCATTAGAAGCGATCAGCTGAGGCAGTGCTCTCACTCTGCCCCGGGAAAAAACAGGGAAAAAAATCCAGGAAAAAGACCCTTTATTTTGTCAATAACATGCCATACTTGGGCTTTCTCAAAAAAGAAACTACAGTTTCAAATAGCTGGAAATTGAAGTGCCATTTCAGTAAAGGCTGGTGTAAGTAGACAACTTCATTTTGTAGACCTGTCACTCAGATTGCTTCCATCAAGAGTAAACTCACTCTAACAAAACACCCGCTAACAGAGCAGTATTTTAACCAGAAATTTAATACAGCGAAGCATCTCCCTTAGTCCTGAGGCAGGGGTGCCACAGTGCACCGTGTTGTTCTGGAAAAGGTCAGTCGCTCATGTCTAAGTTCCTTGAAGTTAAGCTGAGGAGCTAATGCTAGAAACATGCTTGTCCCAGGCTTCACGACTGCCCAAGGAGAGAAAGGTTCAGCTTCAGAAAATGACTCAGATTGCTGTTGGGTGGAAGGCTTTCTTCTGCGCTGACTATAGAGGGAGAAGAGTTTGGCAAGCTCCTAACTCAGCTCTTCAACTAGGTATCTAAAGTTAGGTTGGATTTATCAGAAGGCAGCTAAACCTTTTGCACTTTAGCTGGTTCCTACGGGAATTTTGCTGTTGATATAACCCAGCATATGCTCCTTGATGCTCCCGATATTGCCTTGAAGTCATACTATAGAAAAGCAGCTCAGACATCTTTCCACCTCTCCTCAAGTTCTCAGTAGAGCACAGCTCAGATCACAGAAATTTGTGTCCCTGGCTTTGCACTGAGACTATGCCACTAATCTGTATGGCAAGACCAGAAAGTAAAACATATCGAACTTGGCAAAGTGGCAATGATATAATATCAAGGAAAAAAATTACTGTATGCTATATTGAACTGATTCTCACATCTTTAAGTAAAAATATAGTATAATTATGCTGACTGAAGTCCATTTTATCCTATGCAGATAGGATATGTGAAGATCGACAATTACATTCCTTCCTTTCTTTAGTGAAATAACACCTGATCCCAAATTGACCTATCTGGAATTCAAAGGTTTCTACGGAAGCATCAAGGTAAAGCAGCAGTTTTTACCCTCCTGTTCAAAAGTATCTCATTAAATTCCCTGGAAAACAAAAATGGTCAGTGAATATGCCTTAAGCAAAGAAAAAGTGTGAAATAAATCAAGGAAAAAAAATGTTTATGTGATACAAGGATTTAAATGTTGTTCCTGGCAGGAACTATGGACATATTTGAAAAGGTGCACTAGGAACATGCCTTTATAGCCCAAAAGCCAACTATATATGAGGACTGCTGTATTTCATTACACAGCAATGACGGGTACCACATAACTACAACAGAGCTGCTAAGTTACAAGGATGATTGTGAAATTCCAGGGACTCTGAACCCTAGAGTAGTTATTTTTATGCTACTGTATAAATATGCATCCTCTGTAAACAGTTTGTATTTGGCCATGAAAAAACCCCAGAAAAAAGGGGGTTTTTGCCATCAAATTTCTACAGTTCTTCAGCAAAATGCTTAATTTTAAGATGCCTAAGTCTCTGTGAAAT